>CM064330.1:116193810-117690402 GCA_032595735.1 Pelochelys cantorii | reverse complement strand
GACGAGTAGCTCTGAAGCTCTGGAGTTTTACAATTTTGAAATTTGTGTGATATAAAATTGAGGCTTATAATTCACCTGCTATGATTTTTATTCATGCAACCACTGAAATTCAAGGTCAAAATCTTAAAATGACGCCCCCCTTCCCCATGGCGTATTTATCTTTAGTGCATTGCTTTCAATGTGTGCGTGTACCATTGTCCTCTGCTGATAGAAATTAGCCCCATTAAGGTGTGACTCCTATTCTCAAATAGCTGCCCTGGAAAAAGAATAAAATGGCAGCCACTAGACTATTCAGATCAAGTGATAGAGGGCTATGTCTTGTTAGTAGAAGGCCAGGGGCTCCATTCCAAATAAGCTCAGTGTCCTGTTTTTTGGCAGTGGCCAATGCCAGGTGCCCCAGAGGGAATGAACAGAACAGGCCCCTCCACTGCCACCCATTCCCAGCTTCTGACAAAGAGGCTAGGGATACCATTCCTACCCATCCTGGCTAATAGCCATTGATGGATCTATCCTCCATGAATTTATCTAGTTCTTTTTTGAACCCTGTTAATCTCCTGGTCATCACAACATCCTCTGGCAAGGAGTTCCACAGGTTGACTGTGCACTGCATGAAGAAGTTATTTCTTTTGTTTGTTTTAAACCTGCTATCTATTAATTTCATTTGATAACCTTTAGTTCTTGTGTTATGGAAAGGAGTAAATAAATTTTTTTATTTACTTTCTCCGTACCAGTCATGATTTTATAGAACTCCATTATATCCCGTCTTAGTATCCTCTTTTCTAAGCTGAAAAGGCCCAGTCATTAATCTTTCCTCATATGGCAGCCATTCCAAACCTTAATAATTTTTGTTGCTTTTTTCTGATTTTTTTACAATGCCAACATATCTTTTTTTTAGATGAAGCAGCCACATCTGCACACAGTAGTCAAGATGTGTGCGTATCATGAATTTATACAGAGGCAATAAAATATTCTCTGTCTTATTCTGTATCCTTTTTTTTAATGATCCCTAGCATTCTATTTACTTTTTTGACTGCTGCTGCACACTGAGCGGATGTTTATAGAGAATTGTCCACAATGACTCCAAGATCTCTCTCAAGTAGTTATAGCTAATTTAGTCCCCATCATTTTGTATGTATAGTTGGGATTATGTTTTCCAATATGCATCACTTTTCATTTATCAACATTAAAATTCATTTGCCATTTTGTTGCCCAGTCACCTAGTTTTGTGAAATCCTTTTGAAGCTCTTCACAGTCTGCTTTGAACTTAACTATCTTGAGCAGTTTAGTTTTGCTACCTTGCTGTTTACCCCTTTCTCTAGATCATTTATGAATATGTTAAATAGGATTTGTCCAATTATAGACCCTGGTAGAACACCGCCAGTTACCGCTCTCCATTCTGAGTCCTGAGACCATTTATTTCTACCCTCTGATTAGTGAGGCATGATTTCCCTTTACAGAAACTATGTTGACTTTTCCCCAAAAAATTACATTCATTTTTGTATCTGACAATTCTGTTCTTTGCTATAGTTTCAACCAATTTGCCTAGTACTGAAGTTATATTTCCCAGTCTGTAATTGCCAGGAACAGCTCTAGAGCCTGTTTTAAAAATTGGCATCACATTATCTGTTTTCTAGGAATTAGGTAAAGATGATTTAAAGGGTACATTACAAAACACAGTTAGTTCTGCAATTTCATATTTGAGTTCTTTCAGAACTCTTAACTGAATGCCATTTAGTCCTGGTGACTTCTTACTGTTTCATTTACCAATTTGTTCTAAAACCACCTCTGATTACACCTCAATCTAGGACAGTTCCTCAGCAAAAAAGAATGTTCAGGTTTGGGAATCTCCCTAACATTCTCCTCTGTGAAGACGGATTGAAAAAAAAAATAATTTAATTTATGCTCCTTTCTATTTCCCTCACTAGGATTTAACTTCCACTTTTTAAACGATGACTTTTTATTTCCTACTGCTACTTTTACTTGGTGGTTATACTCAGTGGCTTTTTGTTGTTGTTGTTCTCTTACTGTGTATTTTAATTTGAGGTATACATTTAAGTTGAGCCTCTATTATAGTGCATGCAGCTTGCGGGGATTTTACTTTTGGCATTGTACTTTTTAATGTCTGTTTAACTAACCTCCTAATTTTTGTGGAGTTCTCCTTTCTAAAATGAAATGCCACAGTTTTGGGCTGCTGTGGTGTTTTTCCTACCACAGAGATATTAAATGCAGTTATATTATGATCGCTATTTCCAAGCGGTCCACTTACATTCACCTCTTGGACCAGATCCTTCACTCCACTTAGGACTAAATCAAGAATTCTCTCTCCTCCTGGGGATTCTAAAACCAGCTGCTCCAAGAAGCAGTCATTTAAGGTGTCAAGAAATTTTACCTCTGCATCCCATCCTGAGGGATAGTTGAAATAGCCTGTCTAATCTCCCTTAGCATTTCATAGTCACTATCCCTATCCTGATCAAGTGGTCAATAATATATCCTTACTGCTATATTAATATTGTTACATCATGGAATTACTATTCTTATAGATTCTATGGAACAATTTGGTTCATTTACAATTTTTGCTTCATTTGATTTTATGTTCTCTTTCACATATACTGCTACTCCCTCACCTGTTCTGTCCTTCACGCTGATATTTTGTTCCCTGGTATGACTGTGTTCAATTACTTATCCTCATTCAACCAAGTTCCTGTGATGCCTGTTTTATCAATATCCTCGTTCAATACGAGGTCTTATTATTTAGACTGCTGGCATTTGTATATAAGCACTTTAAAAATGTGTCACTATAGGTTGCACCTCTATAAACAGGAACTATTTGTCCGTCCGGACCATGGATGTTCCAGGATCAGAGAATCCTGGCACCCTGCGGGGAGTGGGAAGGAGGGGGAGCCTGGTGTAATGCCTGGTGCAATGTCCTGGGAGAGGACGGTATGTGGCCCAGCTTGGCTGCAGGGAGGGGGATGTGGGCCAGTGTGCAGCTGAGCTGGGCTGGGCAGGCTCAGCTGGGTTGGGAGGAAGGAGCAAGGAAGCATTGGGGCAGAGGTGTCAGGGCAAGGGGTGAAGCTGGCCGCAGGGGGGGCTGTAATTAGCTTCTCTGGTTTGGCAAAATTCCTTATCCGGGACCAGTCAGGTCCTGAAGGTGCCAGATCAGTGAGGTCCAACCTGTCTGCCATTACCTGATGTGACTGAATGTGACTCTTTCTCATTTAACTGTTTCTTATCTGATCTTACCAATATTTTTATAATTTTCCAACCTCTCCTCTTCTCTAGGACATAGAGAATTTCTATTTATAGACCTTCCCCTGAGGGATGTGTCTGTCCGATCATGTGTTTTTCTGTACCTCTCATTTTTCTCCTAGCCCTTAACTGTGATTAGACTTTAGATCTAAAAGCACAAGAGTTATGCTTGAGCCAGATAACAAGGTCCATTAGCTCAACAGTATATAGGTACAATGACAACAGGGAGGAGGAGAATCGATCACTCTTAGTTTGAGTTACTTAAACACATGAGATGTCAATTATACTACATAGATTGTTCTCAGGAGAGATTGATCCTGTGACTTCACTGCAGTATCTGAACACTACTATACTATGAATGCTGTCTGGCACTGAAAAAAAGCCAAGTTAATGCTACAGCCCCAGTGCATCTTTGACTTTTTTCAGTCAGAAAATTCTTCAGTATTTATAGACTAAGATTCCAGGGTTGTCACTGTGTCACTCTGAAGCCTTGAATGTCTGTTGAGTTAGTGTGAAATGATGCAAATAGTTACAGTCTGGTGAGATTCAACAAGGAAAATGCAGAGTTCTGCACTTGGGACAGAAGAATCCCAAGCATCGTTACAGGTTGGGGACCGCCTGGCTAAGTAGCAGTTCGGCAGAAAAGGACCTGGGGATTACAGTGGATGAGAAGCTGGATATGAGTCAACTGTGTGCCCTGGTAACCAAGAAGTGCATTAGGAGAAGCATTGCCAGCAGAATTAGATAAGTTATTATTCCCCTTTATTTGGCATTGAGGTGGCCACATCTGTAGTATTGCGTCCAGTTCTGGGGCCCCCACTATAGAAAGGATGTGGATGCATTGGAGAGGGTCCAGTGGAGGGCAACCAAAATGATTAGGGAGCACATGACCTACGAGGAGAGACTGAGGGATTTGGGCTATTTAGTCTACAGAAGAGAAGAGTGAGGGGGGGATTTGATAGCAATTTTCAACATCCTGAAGGGAGGTTCCAAAGAGGATGGAGAGAGGCTGTTCTCAGTAGTGAGGGATGGCAGAACAAGGAGCAACATTCTCAAATTACAGTGGGAGAGGTCTAGGTTGGATATAAGGAAAAAATATTTCATTAGGAGGGTGGTAACGCACTAGAGTGGGTTACCTAGGGAGGTGGTGTAATCTTCATCCTTAGAGATTTTTAAGTTCCGGCTTGGCAAAGTCCTGGCTGGGATGATTTAGTTAGGGTTGGTCCTGCTTTGGGTTGGGGGCTGAACTCTACCTCCTGAGGTCTCTTCCAGCTATAGGATTCTATGATTCTATGACAAGCATGTCTGAGAGCTCTTAGTTCAGAATATCACCAGTTCAGTCATCACTGGGATTCACAGTCTGTTATTGTCCAATTTAAGTTCTCAACAATTTGGACTTTATGAATGACATTTCTGTAATATTATCCATATTAATGAATAGGAAGACATTACAGTGGACTAACATCTTTAAATGGCAGTGAAAATGATAAAGTGCTTGACCTGCCATACTTTCTGCATGGTAATATAAAGAAGAATCTCCCCAATAAACTTGTGGACCTTTCTTATTCTTTATATGCAAATAGGTCACTTATGTTACTGCCTGTGTACATCCTTATGTTGATAAAAACCATATGTGTAAAAGCTTTTGATAATTAATTCATTTGAAAATGTAAGCGTTCCCCTTAAATACACTTCTGATGGTGTTTTAATTTTACATATATATATAAATAAATGTTCACTGTTCCTTTTACTTCACTAAATTTCAAACTGGAAGAAACTGCTTAGCTTAATTGTTGACAAATAATATAACATTTCCAAAACTAGTACATTCAGTCCTGATGGAACATAAAACACTGGCAAATACATATCCACGTGACTATATTTCTTTGTATTATCACAGCACTAAAAATCTCTAATCATGGAGGACCAGGACCCCAATATGGTCCCTCAAAACATTTTGATTTAATCAAATCCGCATTTTCTGATAGAAAACAGTTTCATCTGAGAATTTTCATTGAGCTCTGATAACTATCTGGCACATTGTGACAGAAAGGCCAAACTAATGTCTAGATGGGCTCTCAGTGTAAAATTGTTCATCCATTTTAGATATTACCTTATTTAGGAAGAACGACACGCCAGCTATCTAGTAATGCCACATTTGGAAGCAATTTTCTCTATATAGTAACTTGGGGTAAATCCTTGATCTTGTGACTATTTAATCAATAACCTTTAGTATACAGTTAGCTCACTTCAATACAGAAATGCATTAGAACTTGTAAAAGAACAGCCATAGAGCAAGTGGAATTTTGACTTAGTATATGTATCATACTGGCAGATTGTATTGATACAGAGGGTGGCAGCACTTGATTTTTGCTTAGAATATGGTCAGCGATGTTAGAACAGAAGGTGATGATGTATTATCCTCTATCCTCTCGAGGCAGACACCCAAGAGGCAATATATGCTCACCTCTGACACTGTTAGGAAGGTCATTTCTCACCTCAGACTTGTTAAGTACAATATGTACATGAATAATCATTTTGAAAAAAAAAGAACACTGGATACTGTCTCCTTGGTGGAAACTATTAACATTCAGAAGATGAGAACTTTTAAGTATAATGTTATAATCTGAGTATTGCATAGCCTAAGAGCTGTCTCCTTGGATCTCTGATTAAAGCTTTACAGTTACCACTAGATCTCATGAAGATCAGCTTCAATTATAACGGTATTTATATTGGAGATTTTTTTTCTTAATACTGTGATTTGTTTTTTCAATAGAACGGAGTAATTCCCTTTCACCTTCGAAAACTCAGTGTTGTGGCATGTAGCAATCTGTGAAGGCTTGATAGCTTGCTGTTTCCATATAATAGTATATTCATCTCAAAACCCAGCCAGAAAAGTATTGTGGACTGTCACTTTTTGCATCTGGAACACTAGTTATTAGGGTGCTTTTTTTTCTTTGTTTTTGTTTGTTTGTTTTTGTCTTATTTTTAGAAATGCAAGAGGACTAGCTAGTGATATAGTTATGAGAATGGTTTGGGAATCATCATATGAGTTCAGTTCCAAACTCTGCCACAGCCTTTCTGTGTGACTTGAGGTAAATCACTTAATTTCCCTTTATCTTGTTTTCCCAATTTTTTAAAAATTGGGAAAACTTCTGGCAGCCCACTAATTGGAACATGCTGATGTATAAACCAGGAAGCCATCACGGGGAGCTGTCACTATTTGCTTCTGCTTTTGACCTTGCCTTTCTGTGGTCCCTAGATACCATCTTCTAACTGTGGTTGGTTCCATCTCTACTAGTTGCCCATTGCCTGTAAGTTGGTGCCTGACACTAACTATCTGGTATCCTGACCTAGTTCAACCCCACCTCTGGTACTTCCCTGTAGTACGTTACCTAGTACCACACTCTGACTTCCTGTTATTCTGAGAGGGTTCCACTAAGACACTTCTACTAATCTCCTGACCATAACTTGGTAACTGACTGGGACAGAAAGGCTGGCCACAGCCAGGTCTTTACAACAATGCCAATTACGCTCAAAGGGGGCAATTTAGAAAGGCATCTGTATCCGCAAATATGTTTGAGGTTTTACTGACAGTACTTTCTTATATGGGATGACTTGTGGGTCAGGGGGAGGAGGAGGACGAAGGGAGTAACGTTTTATAACACTAGTCCTTTAGAGCATGGCAGAGCTCATACAGCTACAAGCATGAATTGTATGCTGTTCTGGTCTGTCCTTAACATTTGCATTAATGACGTAAGTTTCAGGTGCAGGAAGAGTTCTGCCTAATTTAGGTCTGCGCGACTGTACAGACAAAATCAAGCAAGATAAAAATGAGGGGTCCCAGGGCATCTTAAAGACTTAACAAATTTATTTGGGTGTAAGCTTTCGTGGGCTAGGACCTTCTTCATCAGATGCGTAAAGCGGAAACTTCAGTTTGGAACAGATATATACATGTAAAGATGGGTATGTTACATGATTAGGCAGAGGACCAGTGCTAATGAGGTCAATTCAATGAGGGTGGCTGTGGACCATTCCCAGCAATTGTTGAGAAGATGTGAATACCAAAAGAGGGGAAATTACTTTTTGTAGTGAACTAGCTGCTCCTGGTCTATATTCAGACCCAGACTGATGGTGTGAAGCTTGCATATGAATCCCAGCTCTGCGGTTTCACACTGAAGTCTTCTTTTCAAGTTCTTTTGCTGAAATATGGCAACTTTCAAGCCTGTTACTTCGTGACCAAGGAGATTCAAGTGCTCTTTGGTAGTTTTTGAATGTTACCATTCTTGATGTTTGATTTACGTCCATTTATTCTTTTGCATAGGGACACTCTGGACTAGACAATATGCATGGCAGAGGAGCATCGCTGGCACATGATGGCATATATGACATTAACAGATGTGCAACTGAATGAGT
Source organism: Pelochelys cantorii (assembly GCA_032595735.1). NCBI lineage: Eukaryota > Metazoa > Chordata > Testudines > Trionychidae > Pelochelys > Pelochelys cantorii. The sequence goes on along the minus strand of CM064330.1, from coordinate 117,682,737 downwards.
CCCTGATGATATGGCTGATGTGGTTAGGTCCTATGATGGTGTCATTTAAGTAGATATGAGGACAGAGTTAATAATGGGATAGGTTGTAAGGACTGGTTCCTTGGCTAGTGTTTTGTAGTGTTTCTGTTGTGTGGTATGTAGTTGCTGGTGTGTATTTTTTTCAGGTGGGGGGCTGTCTGTAAGTGAGGACTTGCCTAGCTCCCAAGGTCTGTGACAGTGAGGGATCATCATTCAGGATAGGCTGTAGATCTTTGATGATGTATTGGAGAAGCTTTAGCTGGAAGCTGACATGTACATTGGCCAAACCAAAATGTTCCTAATCAGTAGTGGTGGTCAGTAGCCATGGGCCCTTTTGAATTGCTGGGCCCTAGGATAATTGCTCCTTTTCCAGTCCCTGCCTCCCCTGCTGGCAGGCCTGACAATAGGCCTTGTTCAGTCTAGTGGTAAGACTTCAGTTTCAAATTTTTTTCTTTTTGATTAATATGGTACAAAGCCTGTATTTTTCCATACTCTCTTGCTCTTTGGTGCTCCCCTTTATGTACTTTGGCATGCAGTAGACAAGCATGAACAAACCTTTTGCTCTTCATATACTTTGATTTTTGAAAGACACTTGATATTTTGTTTAATATTGACATTGCATCATCTTCCAGGTCTAGACTGGCTCTTTATTTGGCACCAGTAAAAATACAGTGTAGCAGCTTCTGCTTTATTTCCTTCCTTTGGCATCTTTTGAGATGGTTCAGTTATTCAACAAGAAAAAACTAAATTGGCAGAAAATGTGGAACAACTCACCTGCATCAAAATGAATCCCTAGAGATGTTAGTACCTTTGCAGACAAGAAATGAAAGGCAAGGTGCTGACTCTTCTAACTTTCAGGTTCCTCTTATTTAGGTCCGTTATCAGGAGCCTACACAGCATCTTATTTTTGCACTCCATTTGTTCTCATTGAATATGCAGACTGCAGGCATAGCACATCTTAAGCATTCAGCAACAGTGAAATCACTGCATCTTACAAGAAATCACTGTGTCTTACAAGAAGATGCCTATTAACAATGTGCTAAATAGAAATCAGGGAGAAGAAAACCATTTGAATTACAAAAATCTATATTATTTTTTTCATTTTATTAGCTCAGTAACACTCAAAAGCAAAGAGGCCTCTTCAATACTAGACCAAGTACGAGAATACATACGGCCCAATCAAATCATCGTCTGACTAACTAGCTATATTAATTTTGTTGTCTTCATTAAAGTAAATATGCCATATGCATCTTATGCTCTGATATTTACAGTGTAGCTACCAAGATTAGTAATGGGGCATGAGAAGCTTCTGTCTATAAAAGCTTTGGTTAAATCTATGTTTTATGTACCATTGTAGCCTCACCTTTTTTCATTCTTTCTGTACTCCAAAACAGCATGATTTCTGATTGGCCTGTATAAAATTCTTGTGGATCTGGGGAAGCTCACATCCTTTCTCCAAATTCTGTGGCTAGCTCCACTCATTTCTTTAAAATGGTCCTCAACCATTTTATAGACTTAGCAAGCTAAATGTCCTAGAAGTCAATGGCAAAACTCTTCTGTTGAAATCTATGGAGACAGGACTGTCTTACAAGGTTTATAGCCTGTGTGGTTTTTGAAGGAGGCCTGTGCTGCATAGATGGGCACACAATATGGTCATTCAAGGTTTTAGTTTAATGCTGACAGATGGAACCGAACTTGGGATTGAATCAATTTCCAGTTTCCAGTTTCATGTGTCGTCTCCTGTACTGGCTTCTTTTATGTATTTTTGCTGAGTTAGATGCTAATAATTGGATAACTAATAATTGGATAACTGTCATCACTTTACTTAGCATTATATAAAACCTACAACAAGACCCTGTGCAATGGAGCCTAAAATGTAAGCATCCAATCTTGCTAATTGGAGTTCTGCAATTTGCTTCACTTCATATACAGCATGATTAGACCTTAAAAATTTGAGCAGCTTGGTTGAGGACAATTGAACACATCTCCAGGGTTCAAGACTAACACCCGTAATACCACCCTTTCTCTCTCTGGCTGTTGACACTGCATACAGTTCTGGTCAATGGAGATCTCCTCTGTAGTAGCGTCTGGGAGGTATGGGTGAGGCACATGGAGACCATTCAAGGAGTAAAAGTGGGGTAAGAGAAAACTTCGCTTTGCTTGCCCAGTGCTTCATTATTGGTTGATGCGGCACAACTCTCAGCTGGGTGTTCTAAGTTGATGCTTCAGGAGTTTATATGCTGGCCTTTCTCCTCCCTTCTAAGTAAAGCGCTCTCAGCAAGCTGTCTGGGTCTAAGCATAGGGCCATATCCTGATGCTGCATATGAAAGCATCATCATCATCATCATCAACAACCATGGGCTCAATGCCCGTTGGTGTCCAATGCCTCCCTCACTATTTCCTTCCTGTCTAATCCGGAGTGGCTTAGTTTCTGTAGACCAGCTCCACACCAATCTACTATATCATGGTATATGTGTTAGTTGTGGTTTTCTTTTGGTAGCCAACTTATCGATCCATCTCCGATCATTTGATTGGTATCATGGACCTTGTTTATCCGGGTGACGTCCGAGCCGGCATTTTTTATCAATTAGTTGTACTGGCATCATATTTCATTCATATTGTTGTTTTACAATCAGTGCATCAACACTGATCTGACCAACCCTCCTCCTTTACCCAGGCTTGGGACTGGCATGAAACCCCTAGACGCTTCATGGCAGAGTTATATGAAAGCATGGAAGGCACTAAATCAATGGCATCAACAAGTCTCCCCTTTCCAGACATACACATTACAAATGTCCTGTATGTACAAGGGAACATGCCAGACACTCCTCTGTACTACACATTCTTTTGAACTTTCCATTGGCATCCACTCACTTTTTCCCTTGCAGTTGTTATCCCATACATTGTATTCCTTTGAAATAGGTGAGTGTTGGATTTTGTTCACTGTTTTTGTTGGAGAAAAAAATTGTGACCCCCTAAACCCATCAACACAAGAATATCCTGATCCTGGTTCACCAAAGAATCCTTTGTAAAGTGTCAAAGGCAAGCCAGTTACGAGTATCACTGTAAAATGTATAAAGTATATTATTTGAAGAATTATGTGGGTATGCTGGAAATATGTTCCTATTTCTTGTATCGCGCTCTTAATTCCCAGCAGAGTGAGAAACTGGTTTCTTGCCAGTCCAGAGATGTTTATCCTTCTGTCTTTGAAATGAGTTTAGTAGTCTCTTTGAGAATCACTAATCTGAGTTAAATGCAGATGAAGGATTTTGAGCTTTAAGAGGAACAGAAAAACAGGGGGAAAAAGATTTATTTGGTGGAGCACTTCAAAGGTTCACTAGACTATTAACTTGGGGGATAAGGAGAGCACCCTGTTAAACATGCATCTAGGAAGTAAAGAGACAGTAGGCTGCATATCTACATTTATGAAAATAGACTTGATTAAAAATTGCTGCAGGAATCATTTGGGTGAGATAAACTCATTGAGACTGGGCCTGTTTAGATAAGCTTAGTCGGTAGGAAGCATGACAGGCCTGTATCAGAGGCGTAGCGAAGGGCGGGTGGGGGGGGAGCATTTTCCCCCAGGCACCACCCTACGGGGCATCCGGCTGGTGTGGGACCAAGAGCAACACTGCTCTTGCAGCCAGCTGGGTGGGAGGAGCAGTGGTTTGAAGAAAGGTACATTCCTCCGTGCCTGGCTGGGGGGGGGAGGATTTGATTGGGGGAGTGCTCCCCCCCCACACTGGGGGAGGAGGGGTGAGTGCAGCATGGGGGGGCTGGCTTTGGGGCAGGGGTGAGGTGAGTGTATTGGGATGGGGAGCACTGTGGGGGGGCTGGCTTAGGGGAAGGGGTGAATGCATTTGGGATGGGGGTACTGGGGGGGGGCTGGCTCTGGGGCAGGGATGGTTTGTACTTAAAGTATTGCATGGGATCTTTTTTGGGGAAAAGGCAAAATGCCACATTTATTGGTAATGCACACATATAGCAGTCAACACTTATATGCATATAATACAGCACACACACATACCCCCCAACCCCATGTCTTGTTTTTACCAATAGCTGTTCCACCTAACTGCTGGCCAGATTAGTTAGGTGGGGGAGGGTTGGAGCCGGATCAATGCTCCCATGTCGACTGCAAGATGCCTTAGAGATGTATAGTGTCTTCCCTCTCATGCAGAGAGTCATCATATGCATATACAGTTATTCAACTATGGCATCTTCTTCTGGGTGTTTTTTTTTAATGCTCCCCCATTCACCTTCAAAGAGGGACCTTCCAAAAGCAGGCACTTGCTGCTTACTCCCAAGGCATGCATAGGTCCAGCCTTCTTTCAATGAGCCCACTTCACAGGTCCCATTGTTCTTATTGTTCTTGAATCTGGCTTCCACCTTTCTCCAACCATTGCAAGTGCCCAGAGATGCATTTCTTTCATGCCTTATCCATTCACACCTCATTCACTCAATCAGTTTAGCAAAGGGGGGGGGGGGGGGTAAAAAGACTACAAGGTTTCTATGTAAAAAGGCTTAATACAAAGTTTCTGTGTTCTGTAAAAGTATACAAAGTTTCTATAAAAGGACATAATACAACAAACTAACGACTTATTACAAAACGAAAAGGACTTGATACAAAGTTAAAATTAAAAAAATGAGAAAATGATTAATACAGAGATTAATGAGATTTACCTATAGTTGCATTGGTAGGGAGGGGGCTGAGGTGCCTGGTCTGGGGAAGGGGTGTTGTATTGGAATGGGGGGTGCCTGGCTCTGGGGCAGGGGTGAGTGTATGGGGGTTACTTATTTTTTAAATAAAAGATACTTTATAACAAAAGGAAAAACCTAAAAAACAATAATCTGGTAGCACTTTAAAGACTAACAAACATGTAGATCAGGCATGTCAAACTTGAAGGCCTCTGAGAGCCACACAAATGAAAACTGATAGCTTTCAGGGACACCAAAGAGAATGTACTTCTATAGGACAGTTGTAATTATTTATTATTATAGATTATGTTTTAGGCATATTTTATAATATTTTTCAGGTTTTGTTTTAATATAATACAATAATTTGATGGGTAAAATTATTTGCTCATATTAAATGATTTTTAATTTAAATATAAATTTAAGGTACTTTAAACATTTTTATATGATACATAACTTGTGTTGTTGAAATGAAAGCAGGTCAATCAAATAGAACAGGCTTTTGTGAAAATTTCAGATACTTTGTAAGTCTGAAATTTTGCATAAACATATAATTATTCATGCAATTGGAAAAAATTGACATATTTACTGATATAAAATTAATATACATCAAAAATAGATTTTGATGACATAATTAATCAGTTTGCTGTAGCTAAGGCAAGAAAAATTAAACTTACTTAACAAAAGTTTTTAATTGTAATGTCCTGTTGCTTCTGGTGTTGAACGCATATATGACTTTTCAGTCCAGTGTTTCATCCAGCTTACTCCAGACATCATCAAGATAGTTCTACTATGATCGACTAACTGATCCAAGGATCTGTGGCTATTGGTAGTGTTTGTGATTTTTTTCATATGTTCTTATTTTTTTGCTGACAGAAATAACAACAGATCCTCAGTAACAAATGATTGGTGGGGGGGGCGCAAATTTGGCCTTTGCCCCTGGGCACAAAACACCCTCGCTACACCTCTGGCCTGTATGCAGGAATTTCAGGGGGTCGGGGTGTGTGAGCTGTCCCCACAGCTCAGCCCAGCCCCACCCTCACTCCTGAGAGAAGAAGGGGGGAATCAACCCCAGCCTTCCCCTGGCCAGCCAGAGCATGGGGGAGGGACATTGGGGCAGCACACTGCCTGTGCTTTTCCCCGGCCAGAGCACAGAGGAGAGAGGCTGGGAGCGCACTGCTCTTGCTTTCCTCTGGCTGGCCAGAGCATGGGAGAGGGAAACTGGGGTGGACCATGGAGGACCATGGGGGGAAGAGAGTGCATTTGCACCCTTTGTACCCCCCGTACATAAGGGCCTGCATGGTATGATTTTGTTTTATATGTATCCTTGCTCACTTTCTCTTGACTCTTGGACCTTTGATAATAAACTTAATGTTATTTTCAATATAATACCACAGTACTGGTTTAGAAAGCTAATCCTGAGCTGAATCATTCAAACTAGGTACTGTGCTTCCCTGGGGACAGCAGACCTGGTGGTGTTGTAAGTGTTCCATAGATATGGACTGGGCACTACAGGCAAATGTTAACTTGCAAGGTAAGGCTGGTATAACTCCTCAGAGATTGTTTTAGGAGCTAACAGACTAGAAAGAAAAGCAAGTCTCTCTGGGTACGTCTACACTAGCCCCCTAGATCGATCTAGGGAGGCTAATGAAGGCAACCAAAATTGCAAATCAAGCCCGGAATTTAAATATCCCGCGCTTGATTTGCATGTTCCCGGCCGGTCGCCATTTTAGAAATTGACTAGCCTGAAGTAACTGCCCGCATCTACACGCAGCAGTGAAATGGGATTCCGATTTAAAGCCCCTAATTTGAATTAGCTGGTAAACCTCATTGCAGAAGGAATACCAGCTAATTCGAATTAGGGCTTTAAATCGGAATCCCGTTTCACTGCTGCGTGTAAACGCGGGCAGTTACTTCGAGCTAGTCAATTTCTAAAATGGCAACTGGCCGGGAACATGCAAATCAAGCGCAGGATATTTAAATCCCGGGCTTGATTTGCAATTTTGGTCACCTTCATTAGCCTCCCTAGATCGATCTAGGGGACTAGTGTAGACGTACCCTCTGAGTGGAAGCAGTGGGAGAGTAACACAGTGAATCACGGTGTTGAGTACCCTGTCAGAATGAATTATCAAAGCACAAGCCTTGTAGCTACTGAGTTGTTTAATTGACCAAAGAAAACAAAACAAATCAAATTTGTACTGTTTATATTCTTTTTTCTTCATTTAGGCTACAGGCTTGGGACATTTAACTTCCATGTTTCCTGTTGTCTTTTTCCTGCCCTGCAGAGAGTGAATCTCATTGGCTGACCCAGAATTCTTGTGACTCTTTTTCACAAAGGGTACATGGAATTTGAGGGTTCCATACTCAAATGCCTTGGATGTTCCTGTTTCTTCTTACCTTACTCAAACACTTAAGTGAAGAGCAGTCTCCCCAAGATGGGTTTGGGTTTGAGGCATATTGGTAGGAGATGTGCAGATGTGGCACTTGGGTGCCAAGACAAACTTCAGGAGGATATTTGATAGATTCCTATAGGTTCCTTATTTACATCCTAGATGGCAGGATGATTGATAAATGACTAACATTCTAACATTAATGAATGACTTTGGATCCATTTTTCTTGTGTCCTTTTCCTGCAAGTGAGCCTATTGAAATTAACATGATTAGTTTTGAAGTAAAGTACTACTCAGGGTGGAAAAATCTAGTCATGAAAGGATAAATTAGAAGACTGTGATACTTATATGGTTAATTACAAAGGTCTGTCTTTTTAAATCCTTATAAAAGGCAGCTGTACATGAAAGGTTATGAAAGTTCATGCTAGGAAGTTTTTTTTTTTAAGTAGAAAAACTCATGAGTTCCATATTTAGCATATTTTACATACTCCATTATGTGAATGGATGAAGGAGTTTTTTTTTTTACAGCTACTTCACTTGATGGATGAGAAAATATGTATTCATGTAGAATAATACAGTCGAGATCTTAAAAACATTGTGTTTATTAATATAAGAATATGGCAGTCCACATGTCTTTTAAGGAGATTCCACAGTGATGTGATGGGATATAACTAGATAGACCTGAAACAAAACCCTGGAGCCATTCACTGCTTAGGCTTTTCTCTTGATATATCTAAGAGGTTGTGATTTTCCTGGTCATGAATATGGTGACACTCTTTTCTGGCTAAAAAACACTGATTTCTAAGTTATTTTGTGCCCTCTTCTCCCTAGAACTTGCACATCAGGCCCACAGAGCATTAGAAATCAACTACAGATAGTAGCTAATGGAGGTTCTGTTTAGCTGAAGTAATAGGTGTGACACTGCACCCCATATTTTTTATATTTGAATGGTTATATTCTTCTTTGAGTGATGTCCCCATGGGTGCTCCACTGTTGGTGATGGGTCATCCCCAGAGCCACAGTTCAGAGATTTTTCTTAGCAGTTGTCAGTTAGGCTGCTCATGCGCAGAAGGTGTCTTGCGCTATTGGCTGTTTGGCGTCTTGCACATGCAGCCTGACCTTCCCTTCAGTTCCTCGTTAACCACCCTTGGTCACAGACAGAGCTCCTATTTCTCTCGCCTCAGGTGCCCGTTGTCTTCACACAGTTCTTGTTACTAAACCTGTTTTTGTTACTGTTTCAACGTTAACTGGTTTCTTGTTGCAATTTTATTCTCCCCAAAAAACAAAAACAAAAGCTTTTTTTTTTCTCAGTCTCGGTCCTGACAGACCATTCCAATGGTGGTGGCTCTGATTTCCCCAATGCCCCTCCTCATTTGTTCTTCTCCCTTCCCTTCCTCATTCCTCCTTCCTCCCCCAAAAAAGAGAAGAACGCCTATTCTTCAGCGACCATCTCCCATGCTCGGCTCTCAGGGCTTTAAAACGTGCCTCTAATGCAATGATCACATGCCAGCCTCGGATGGGCATGATTCCTGTATACGATGCTTGGGGGAGTCACATGCCCCCCCAAAATGTGACCACTGCTGGAGCCTCACTGCAAGGGCTAGGAAGGACCGAGAACTGTGGTTCTGTATGATCCTCTGCAGCCTTCAGAAGAGCCCCAGCCCTCTTTAACCCTAGGAGACCCAAAGCACAGCTCTGTCTCTCCCTTGCCCCACAAACACCGCAGGGCAAAATTCTCTTTGGCAAGATCACTATCAGTAAAGCTGTCCCCCAGACTGGCCAGTGGGGACACGCCTGGCACATCAGCTAAGCTGGTGGCAAGACATTCATCAGGCATAACTGCTTAAGCAAATTTGTATGACCAGAAAGGTAGACTTGTACTACTCACTTGATGCTTGCTCGGTCCTTTCAAAATAAGGTATGGTGGTAGATGCTAGGGTTTTTTGCCCATTTTCCAAACATCTGAAATACCAGTTGAGTTAGATAATATTATTTGCCTTACATTGTGTAACTCAATATTCATTATTAGCTCCATTTTCCTGCTCTAGGTAAGCAGTAAAATGTATGTTACACCTAATGCTAGACTGGAACACTCCCCAATATCAATTTCTTGATATTTCATTGAGTCTTCACAGCAGTAAAGATTGAAATCCAGATTCGGCATCCAAAGCAAACTGTTGGAGAGATGGTTTTCATGGACAGAGTTTCCAGTGACCAAACAGCTCCACGGGCCTGTTGCTCAGATAGCTTTGTCTTCATGTTGGGCCTTTATGTAGTCCACATGCTCAATGAGAATTCTGCCTGTCAGGGCCTTAGCCATGGCTGCTGTGGCCTAGCAGCATCATCACTAAAACTGTTGGTCAGGGCAGTGGTTCAACGAGTTGCTGTGGAATAGTGATTAAGGATGTTTCCCAAGGACCTGGAGGGTTTAATACTGGGTTCCTGTTACTATTCCTCTATCTTAATTCTTCTCATCCCTCTTCTTACCCTACTTCAGATTGCATAGATAGGCTATGTCTACACAGCAACACTATTTCAAAGTAACATAGTACACAGCTTGCAGTTATTTCAACATAATGTCAAAAAACTTTCAAGCTGGAGGACTTCTTACTTTGACTTCTGTAAATCTCATATGAGGAGTAAGGGAAGTCGGCAGAAGAGTGCTCTATTTTGAAATAAGTGCTGGGTCACCAAAATTCGAATTAAGCTATTTCGAAATAGCTACGCCATTGACGTAGATCAATTTGTGTAACTTATTTTGAGTTAAACCCTGCTGTGTAGATGCACCCATATTGTGCATTTTGAAATTGTCCAGATATCAAGTCAGCACTGGAAAAAATCATGGATTACAATTTCAAGATAGCATATGCTTGAGGCTAATATAAAACTAATGATTTGCACAGATGAATGTATGTATTTGTTGCTAATCAGGAAACAGATGTTGTTCAGGTGTTTTTAATGAATTAACTTAAGAGAAAATTTCAAGCATTGTTTGTCGTTTAGAAAATGAACAGGGTTTTACTGGGGAGAGTGGAGCACTAGGAGAGTGGTGTGCTAAATACTATTGTACAACTCTGACTTGTAAAGAAATAAAGGTGCACAGGATGGTTCCAGTCAATGTGCACCTCTTCATACAAATGAAAACATAGATTTAGGGGCAGTTTGTGAACTCCTCATATGATCTGTGCCAAAAACTGTTTTTTCTGTCCTATCATCTTTAGTTCATGTTTGAGTTTTTAAAATTTCTTAATGAATAAAAGCAAATTTCAAAACATTGCAAATACAAAAAATGAAAACATTTAAAAAAATAGAAACATTTTCTATATTTTTCTAAATTTTCCAATCAAAGTAATTGATCATGCACTTATAAATTTTTTCAGTCAACCTGAGTCTGATTCTTCAATAGAAAAAAGTTTTAGATGAAAAAGTTTCACCCTGATAACATATGATTCCAAGGGTGAGCACTTACCCACGTATTATCTCTGTGGAAACATGGGGACACAATCTATCCCTAAGAAAAGCCCATTTGGATCTTACATGGAACCTCTTGTACTAGGCTTGTCTCTGATTTTTAGGTCTCTTCATCTGTGATATTAGACATCGTCTATCTAGGTTTAAAAAGGCTTTTATTACAATCCCACACAACATTCTTATAAGCAAACTAGGGAAATATCTAGGGTCTAGAATTAGAAGACCCAGAGGGTCCCTGATAACTGTCTTCAAATACATGAAGGTTATTATAAAGGGGATGAAGATGAATTGTTCTTCACATATACTGAAGGTAGGACAAGAAGTAATGTGCCCAATCTGCAGGAAGGAAGATTTGATAACTTGGAATATCCCTTTGAGCTCTACATTTTGAAACTTTAAAGCAAGAGGCTTATTGAAGAAAATATTCACAGAGACACTAGATTAAATATAATTTAAATAAACTATTCAGTGTTTCACTTTTGAGGTATAGCAATAATAGCCATCCAAGAATTATTTTAATGAGGAGTGATAATATCCTATCATTTTAAGAGTATTAAATTGACCCATATAGATATGTGGCTCAACCTTCAAATGATAAATCATGCCAAGATATGAAACTCATTTCATTTCATAAAATGAAAAGAAGATGTGGTTTAACATGTCATTCTTGGATATATGAGCAGAATCCATAAAATCTATCATCCAAAATAAACCGGTGCTTAGGAATTGACTAAAGTTGGACAAATTGAAAACTTTTTTTTTTTTGCTCAAGGTGTAAATATTTAATAGTGTACTGATTTACTAAATGTTTAATTTTTAGGTGTAAGCACTTTTTTTGTTGGTTTGGATTTTGTTTTGTTCAACCTGCTCATTGCTTCACATATAGGTTTGCTCCTTCCATACAGTAAGTATTCATGGTGAAACATGATATTCTCTTGAATCCCATTAGACATGTTCAAAGCTGCTATCCAAGGGCCAGATTCATTCACACTGAACATTAATTTACTCCACAAGGAGCCCCACTGGAAACTGAGGGTATGTCTACACCACAGCGTTATTTTGAAATATCTTATTTCAAAATAGTTAATTCAAAATGTTATTTCGAAATAACGCAGCTACACATAAAATGCATTTCGAAATAGCGTTTTGCTATTTCAAAATAATGCATCTACACTGACTGGATGCTGAATCCCATTTAAGGGCAGCTGAAACCGGTTCCAGCAGGGCATCAGGTCAGTAGTTGCTTTGTGTGGCTGCTGCCTGAGGCTATCTGAGGCTTGTGCTTAAAGGGACCCCCCTGGACAGCCAGCAGCCGGTTCTCAGGTTTTCCTGCTTGATTGCCTACCTCGCTGAGGGACAGCAAAGCATTTTTTTTCTCTGATTGCTTTGGTTGCCCTGACTTGGAACACCAAAGCACTCGGCACCATGAAGCCAGAGCTGCCTTGGGCACTCTGGTGCTCATTTTGGATGTCTTGCTGCAAGCCTGGCAGCAAGCGCTGGAAACTGCCTGGCAGCTTCTGCAGCAGCCCAACCCCCAGGTCCTCTTCCGGACCCCCCTGAGGGCCGTGGAGGAGCAGCGGCTGGATGTCAGCGTGCCCCACCACATCTGGTGTCTGGACACCAGCAGCGACTGGTGGGACCACATTGTCCTGGAGTGCGGGGGAGACCAACAGTGCACCCAGAACTTCAGGATGAAGAAGGACACCTTCCTCAAGTTCTGTGAGTGGCTCACCCCTGCTCTTCGGTGACGGGACATGCACACGAGGCCCGCCATTCCCCTCCAGAAGCGTTTGGCCATCACCTTATGGAAGCTCTCCATGCCGGATAGCTACCGATCCGTGGGGAACCAGTTCGGCGTGGGGAGATCCACCGTCGGAGCAGTGCTCATGCAGGTCTCTGGCGGGGGGGGGGGGGGGTGCGAGGAGGGGATGGGCTACCCTAGGGAAAAGGGGGGTAGGGGGTGCAAGTCCCTTCCACGGGAGGGTTTGTGCTGTCCCAGCCGCACTACAGACTGCAGTGGCAAGGATTGCCAGGGGGGTTGCTCCTGGGGAGGGGGCATGGGGCAGTGGCAGGGAAGGAACACTCTCAGCCACCCTGGCACCCCAGTGAGACTCGGTGGTTTTGTGTGTCCCTCTGCAGGTGGGGTCAAGGCCATCAACAGAGTGCTGCTCCGCAGAGTCATCCACCTCACCGATGTGAATGCCGTCATCGAGGGGTTTGGCACCCTGCGCTTCCCCAACTGCGGGGGCGGGGGGGGGGAGCAATCGACGGGATGCACATCCCCCTCTGTGCTACGGAACACCAGGCCTCCCTCTACAGTAACCAAAAGGGGTACTTCTCGGTTATCCTGCAGGCTGTGTCTGACCACTGAGGTTGCTTCCTGGACATCAACGTGGGCTGGTCCGGCAAGGCACACGACGCGTGGATGTACCACAACTCCTCTGTGTGGCAGAGGCTGCATGCTGGGACCTTCTTCCCCGACCTCCACATCAGGGTCGGGGACGTGGACATGCCTGTGTGCCTGGTGGGGGATGTGGCCTACCCGCTACAACCCTGGCTAATGAAACCCTACATGGGACACCTCAACCCCTCCTGGCAGGCCTGTAATGCCAGGCTCAGCAGGGCCTGCATTGTGGTGGAGGGGACCTTCGGCTGGCTGAAGGCCCGATTTCGATGCCTTCTCACCCGCCTCGACCTCTGAGAGGAATATTCTGCACGTGGTGGCAGCGTGCTGTGTGCTGCACAATTTGTGTGAGCGGAAGGGGGAAGCTTTCCTGCCAGGCTGGATGGCAGAGGCCGACCACTTGGCTGGCCTGTACGTGCAGCCCCGCACAGCTACCAGCCGGGAGGCCTATCGGGGGGCTACCGGTATCCAGGAGGCCCTCCGGGAGAGCTTCCAGACAGAGGAGGAGTGAAGTTTCCCTGGCGTGCCCCTCTGGAGCCTTGTGCCTTATTCCACCCTCACGTCCTTCCACTTTCCCCTCCCTAACTCCCCTTCCTGATGTCAAATAAAAACACGTGTTGCCAAAAAAACCCTCTATTTATTGACCATAACTGGGGGGAGGGAATGAGGGTGGGCGAGGGGAGAGGGAAACCTGGGAGCAGGCAGCTGGAAGGGGGAGGCAAGGGGAGGAAGGGGGAGGAGAAGCTCAGGGTTGGGGGTCTTGCCAGCCCACCTGTCTCCCAGCACTGCAGGTGCAGGGGCCTCGGTGTCCCCGGGGGGGGGGGGAGGAGGAGAAGAGGGGGAGGAAGAAGTGGGAGGGGGAGCAGGAGTGGGAGGAGGAACGATAGTTGGAGCGGCAGCAGGCAGCAATCTCTGCGCCATGGTCTGCAGGTGGTCACGGATGGCACGGCCCTGGTCACGCAGCTCCTGCAAACTCTCCCGCCGCAGCTGGAGGTCTTCCTGCACCCAGTGCTCCTGGCTGTGGACCTGCCTTTGCAGTAACCCCAGGTGCTGCCGCTGGTATCCCTCCTAGTTCCGGGTGTGCCTGCTGACCCGGGTGCGGGAGGATGTCCCGAGTGGGGTGGTGCGTCCTGCACTCGCAGCTGGTGCAACTGTGGAGAAACCAGAGAGGTGGTCATTTATCCCTGGGGATACAGTGGGTGAACCCCAGCCCCCCTCTGCAAGGTGAGGACAGCAGGTCTCCTCACCATCACGTCCTGCAGTCCCCAGGAGTGTGAGCTGGCCCAGGACTGTACCCATGCCCCTGTGCTGTATATAGTGTGGGTGTGGGGGGGGGGGGGGGGGGGGGAGGAGGAGGATGTGGCCTGCCTCTGCATAGAGAGGGCTTGTGGAGGGAAGGTGTCGTGCAGTGTCCCTCCCCAGGGTACAGAGCATGTTATGAGCCTTCATACATACATGTGTGTGGCAGCCAGCCGGGGCCACGTGCCCTGGCTGGCACAGCAGGTGTACAGGTTGCTGCATGATCCGTGGTCAGCAAGGCCCACACGCGCGGTCCCTGGGCTCCCTCTCCCCCCCTGCCCCGCATAAGGGGACAGTGATGGCACTCACATGTCGAGGCCTCCCCAGCTTTGGAAGACAGTGGTGAAATTGCTGCTGGTATGCCTCGGGGGTCCAGGGTGAGTGCCACGCTCCCTCCAGGCTCCTGCGACTCCTGGCCGTCGTCCTCCTCCTCCTCCTCCTGCTCCGTGCCCTGGTCAGGGCCCTCTGCTCCAGGGTCGATGACCATCTGGGGGGCAAGGACCATCCGGCCCTGCAAGATGCAGTCCAGGGCCTCAAAGTAGGGGAAGGGGTCTGGGTCTGACCCTGGTTGGGAGCTGCCCCCTGTGGCCCTGGGATAGGCCTGCCTCAGCTCTTTCATCTTCACGCACACCTGCTCCTGGGTGCACATGTGGCCTTTGGTGGCCAGGCTGTCAGCCATCCATCTGTAGAGGACCACATTCCTGAGTCTAGTGCGGAGATCATGGACGTTGGAGGATTCCCCCCAAAGCTCAATGAGGTCCATGATCTCCGCACTGGACCAGAAAGGCGCCCACCTTTTCTGGCCCCTGACAGGCTCCTGGGGGCTGCCAGACTGCTCCTGGGGAGCGGTGGAGGGCTGGTTAGCACTGGCTGGCTCGCTTATGCTGGCAACTGGGTCAGGGACAGCACCTGCAGGCTCTGGGCTGGCAGACCTGGAGCTGGCACAGGCCCTGTGGCCAAACAGACTCTACCCCTTTAAGGGCTCCGGGGTTGGTCGGGGGGAGCAGAAGAGTTTTCCTGGTTTGGCCCAGAGTGGCCACCAGGGCACCCTGGGAGGGGCTGGAGGTCCCCTATTTCGAAATAAGCGTCTACTCAGCGCTTATTTTGATTTAGCTATTTTGAATTTGGCGTTATTCCTCATAGAATGAGGTTTACCAAATTCGAAATAAGTGCTCTGCTATTTCAAATTTATTTCAAAATAGCAGTTTGCCTGTATAAACGCTATTAAAGTTAATTAGAAATAACGGCTGTTATTTCGCATTAACTTTGATGTGTAGACATACCCTGAGAGACTATCTATGGAATAAAGTATTACTCAATGTACAAGAGGGTATCAAAATCTCGTCCTTTGTAAATGTGCAACTAATTATCTGTGAAAGTCACAAGAAAATTGCACACAGAGGGTATGTCTACACTAGCCCCCTAGTTCGAACTAGGGAGGCTAATGTAGGCATTCGAACTTGCAAATGAAGCCCGGGATTTAAATTCCATGAGGTGTAACAGTTAATTCGAACTAAGGACTTCGTTCGAATTAACTTTTAACTGCCGCGTGTAACTGCGGGCAGTTAGTTCGGACTAGGGGGATTTAAAAATGGCGCCCGCTCGGGAACATGCGAACGAAGCCTGGGATATTTAAATCCCGGGCTTCATTTGCAAGTTCGAATGCCTACATTAGCCTCCCTAGTTCGAACTAGGGGGGTAGTGTAGACATACCCAGAGTGAATAGGAAATATGCCTCTGCTTATACACTCAAAAACTTTTATACCAACATTCAATGGTATGCCCAGAATGCTCAGGAAAAATAAGTAAAATCTCAAGAGAATATTTTTGAATAATTAACTGTAATGTCAATTGAACAAAAATGAAAATGTAGCAGATGTCAACAGTGCCATAGTTTTGTCTAATCAACACAGAGTCAACTTAATGCATTCTGTGTTTTATTAAATAGGTGATCCATGTCCTATTTTTTCCAATTGTCCTTTGTTAGTCTACTATTCTGAAATCTGAGAATTTGAAAGAATTTCCTTGAGGAGAAGTTAGACTTTCTACATAGGGCCTTCCTTGGAAGTGTTGAGTGCCAGCTGCTGTTACAGAAAGGCTATTGTACTAGATGGACCTTTAGTCCGATTCAGTTTGGTTGATCCTATGATGGTCTATCCAAGGAATTTGTTTCTTAATTTAATTTGATTAAAACATGGATCCTCTTGATCAATACAGTCTCTTGATCTCTATTGTTATACACTGGTTAAGTGTATCTGACTATTTCCTTCTAATGTCTTATGCAGATGAACCATAAGAGTTCACTTAATGGTCTTCGTCTTTAGGTTCAAGGGGTGAGTCTTGCACTGAAGTGCCCTGGTTCTATTCCTGTTGACAGGCCATGGTCAGGGGGTGTGCCATGCTCCCAAAAGTAATGGGACTTGGGCCAGCCTCCCCCAGCCACCTCTTCAGTGCTACCCAGATTGCGCCAGATTGGAGCCAATTCAGGAAAATCTCACAATAGAACACAGGAGAAAGAAGCAGGATCACTCCAGTAGAAACATTTGAGACCTGATCTGGCTCACACTTCAGTGTCAAAACTCTTAGTGTTCTCAGGGCAGGCTTAAGACCTTAGAGTGTTGGTGGGAAAAGTGTGTGAGAGACTCACTTTAAGTTGAAGTTTATCTTACTATATAATTTAGAAAGGTGCTCCTGTCTGTCTGAGAGTCTGGTTTTTCAAGAACTCCTCCTAAGTGGTAAGAGCTAGGACCACCAAATTCAGTATGCAGCTTCCTCTTATAACTTAAAGCAAAGTCAGGGTTTGGTTGCTCCAGGACAATTGGATATGCATGGAATGTGATTGTTTCACATCAAGTGGAAAGGAAGGGGTGTGATAGCAGGGACAGTTATACTCATGAATGACCACAACAGGACAGCCAGCGTCCAAGCCCCATGGAACCCAGCAAGGCTCTCACCAGCCCAGATGGCCCTGGGGAGAAGCAGAAGGGTGACCTGCACCTCCCCAACCTGTGTTGGCCACAGGAGAAGCCCCTCCTCCCACCCCCAGCCCTGGGCCCTCCAGGCCAGTCCCGGGGAGAAGCTGCCAGCCACCCCCACCCCTTCCCTTTAGAACTCCCTCCCTCCTCTGAGCCCCCCCACATTTTCCAACTTCCTACCCTGAGCTTCCCACCCCCTTCTGACTCCTGAACTCTCACCCACTGCTCTGAACCTCACCTGCACCCCCAACCCTGACTTTTGAACCCCCACACGCCCAGCCACCTTGCCTGAAGAACCAGAGCAATGCTGCATAAGTCTTCTAGAATTTTATAACTTGGTTGTCTTGCCCTGTATAATATCAGTAAATTTATCATTTCAAAGAGAAGATATTGGCAGCATTGGGATTTAAAACCTAACCTACTCCTAACCCTTCATAAAAACCAAATGTAAATACTTCTTTAAATGAAGAATTCTAAATTTTTTTTTTACATTTGAAAGCCATAAAAACTTGCTCACTTCTGCATAGTTAGAATGAACTTTGGTTTCATAGCCATTTTAAATTGACTTAGTCTCAAAGAATAGGACAGTGAATCATTAAATGTTGCAGTTAAGTAGTAACTGGTATTGTTTTCCCATTGCTCCCCCACTTTGCCTTTAATTATTGCCTTTTGAATTAATTACTAGTAACAGTGTGGGTTTTTTTTTTCCCCCAAAAGGTGCTACTGCAGGAAACGGGAAAAATACTGATCTATTATAAATTGTTAGTTCAAGTGGTAATTAATTTTCATAACACCTAATAAGAATGAATTTAATAAAAAGCATTGGTTATTACAGAGCTGGTTTAACCCCAAGAGGAAGTAAAGGTCTGTACTGCTTGCTGGCAGGTTCATTTAAAAGCTAATTAGAAAGTTACGTTCTTGGGAAAATAAAATTAATCTAATCTATCATGCATTCAACTAGTAACTAAATAGAGTAACTTTGGCAGAGTGGGCATGGCCTTCTAGCTTGTCTGTATGAATAGCATCAAAACATATATTTTAATTTTAATACATATTTTATGAATATTCTTCATCAACCCTATATATAGATGAACATTGCACCTGAAAATTACCATGAATTACACTTGATAGGTAAAATCTATAATTTAATATTTCCTTGTAGAGAAGCACAAGCATATGCTTTAGTCTAATTAAAAAGTGTTCTTGTTTTTACTTCAAGCAATCCTGGTAGGTAGCCACATCTCCAAGTTAAACAAGTAGAGCTGCCACAAAGAGGCAGGGTACTCTTTATAGAGAAATCTGTGAACTGAACACTGCTGTTTGGTTTGCAGAAATGGAAAATTACCCAGTCTTCAGGTTCTCTTGGTGATTTGAGTCTGAACTTTAATTTTCAAAAATTTTTTTTTGAGTGCTTGCTCACATCAATTCCAGTCTAGCTGTTTACATGCCCACATGGACAGTCATCAGAGATATCTGCAGGTTTGGCTGTGGTGCCTCTGGAGTGCCATGTTTATATTTTGATATATTAGATGCCACCAACCTCCCAGTTCCTTCTTAACACCCTTAGGGGTTGGTCGGAGCACATCTTTCCCTTGTCTAACAAGTAGTCAGCAGTTTTTTCTTTGCTTCATGCGATAGTGTTTTGTAAATAATTTTGCTGACAACTGTTAGTTAGTGGAGTAGTTAAGCACTGATGCTAGTAAGTTAGGGTTCCTGTGGGGACTTTACCCCAGGCAAACATGTCCCAGTCTCTGGGTTTTAAACCCTGCACTGAATGTAACAGTACTAGGCTGGTTAGTTAGCACTAGTCTGCCATAGCATCTTCCTGCAAATGTAAGAACTTTCATCCCAAAATACAGGGATGAAGGCCCTCCTCATGGTGGCTGCTCCTTGGCTGGCCTCTGCTCTCAGTACTTAAGCCTCTATGTCTTTCAGTGTCCACCCAGAGAATTTCATCATGGTCACTGCCTGTGATGGACCGGGCTGGGTCTGGGCACCGCTGAGGGAGTCAGCTCAGGGTGAATTTCGTTGCCCCAGCTATGGGTATATTCTAGGGTGAGGGTTTGCTGAAGGGAGACAAGCTTGTGAAAATATTTGCTTACAGTTGTATTTCCACAGAAAATTTTGAGTGATGGAAAATGTCAGTGTTTTTTGAGGTGAAAAAAGACCTAAATATAAAATAATGTTTCATTTTAATTTGAAATTTTCAGTTCTGAAATAAAACATGTATTTAGTCTAATTTTTTCTTAAAAATAGTTGAAAATTTCCTCAACTGAATAGCCTCATGTGAAACATTTCAACTTCCAGCTGCCTCAGTAGCTTTATCCAATATTCCATGTACTTTTGCAATCATGGGCTGTGGTTCTTGAGTACAGTTCAGTCAAGTTAACTAAGAATACTTTTGTGACCTAAGTTCAACATTCTACAAAGCTCTAATGTTTGCTAATGAGAGAGGACCTTGCTTATGACTATTCAGACCTTCTGGGAAGTTGTGAAGAAGTACCAAGACACTTGTTAGCAACTTAATCTTCCTTTCTGTCTGCTTTCTGCTTGTAGGCATTGCTACTTTTCAGTTCAAGTTGGCTGATAGTTGAATGTTTTAAATGTTCTCACTTGTTTGTCTCTCTCTCTTTTCTATTCTGTATATGCACCAACAAGATGGATGGTGACGGAATGTCTAACCGTGAAAATGGGGTAGATTTAGAAGTTAAAATTTAAAGAAAAGTTAAAATTACTTAGATATTTCTAGTTCACCAGAGCCTGATGAAATGCATCCTAGAATATTCAAGGAGCTGTATCTGAGGAGGTATCTGAGCCTTTAGCTATCATCTTTGAAAAGTCATGGAAGTCGAGAAAGATTCCAGAAGACTGGAAAAGGGCAAATATAGTGCCCATCTATAAAAAGGGAAATAAGAATAACCCAGGAAACTACAGACCAGTCAGTTTAACTTCTGTGCCAGGGAAAATAATGGAGCAAGTAATTAGGAATTCATCTGCAAACATCTGGAAGACAATAAGGTGATCGATAACAGCCAGCATGGATTTGTAAAGAAGAAATCATGTCAAACCAATCTGATAACTTTCTTTAGGTATGTCTACACAGCAGAGGTTTTTTTTGGAAAAACTTCACTTACGTCCACACTGCAATCATGTTCTTTTGAAAAAAACTTGAAGGAACAGAGTGGTTTTTCTGACATTGGTAAACATCTTTCTATGAGGAAGAAGCCATTTTCCAAAAGAGCTCTTTTGGAAAAAGGCATGTGTGGACAGGGAAGAGGGAGTTTTTTCGAAAGATGAGGAAAGAGGAAAAAGCACAGGTGCCTTGGTGGCCACTCCATCCATAGTAATCAAAGCTTAAATGTGAGATAGCATCCATTTAGTGTGGATGCTATCTTTCGAAAAAACAGATCACTTTTTCGATGCGTTTTTGCTGTGTAGACGCTCTCTTTCGGAAGAAATTTATTTGGAAGATCTCTTCCAGAAAAGCTTCTTCTGAAAGAAGCCTACAGTCTAGACATAGCCTTTGTTAGGATAACAAGTCTTGTGGATAAGGGAGAAGTGGTGGACGTGGTATAACTAGACATTAGTGAAGCATTTGATATGGTCTCACATGACCTTATCAATAAACTATGGAAATACAACTTAGACAGGGCGACTATAATGTGGGTGCCCAACTGGCAGGATAAGCATCCTCAGAGAGTAGTCATTAATGGTTCACAGTCATGCTGGAAAGGCATAACAAGTGGAGTTCCATGGGGGTCTGTCTGGGACTGGTTCTGTTGGTCTAATGGTTTTCTGATGGGATAAAATTGTTGCTTTTCTTTCAGGTAAAGCTATCTGACAGACTAGGTTGTCATACAGGCTGATGGGTTCAAATAAGTCACTTTCACTTGTATGCTTAAAAGAATAACTAATTAAGTGGTTTGTATCTATTGCTGTTGATTGTCTAAAGGTTAAACTAGTCTGCATCTGTAAATTACTTCCTGAGGCAAAAGATAAAAATAAATGCCAGTGAGAAATACAAGTACCAATATATCTATGTTTGGGTTTGATTTGGAACTAAAATGCCTAGCCTATAATAAACAGAATAAATTAATTCTATGCTTGGGGGAGGACATCTTTGTTAGTAATAAGATTGTAAGTGCAAAAAAAAAATATAACTAGGGAGACCAGTACTCATGATCTAATGGCTGTCGTATGCCATAAGGAAGTTCTTTGATGTTTGTGAGTCCTTACCTGACTTGTTACTGCAGTGAAACCGATAGAATGATTTAGCTTGAGAAATTTGATTCTGAGACTCAAGCTTGAGTGGCTTGTGGAAATCAGCGAAACCTGAAATGAAATGACGACAACTCCTTGCCAGAAAATGTGCCTTCCTCCCAGCTCATTCTAGTAACTGAGAAATGGGGTTTTGTTTGGGATAAGTAGCATGCAGAGTCAAGTAGTACAGTGGGGGAGAAGACTAACATAATCTACTCACTTGTGGATCACACCTATGTAAAATGCATTTTATTGGCTTTTAATGTTCAGTATGTAATCAAGTGCACTTGTAAATCTAAATATGGAACTAATTTAAAACATTCAGAGATTATTGCAGTAAGTTCCTGTTTACTATTGGAAATCAGGCTATTGGTAGAGCAAGAAGAAATGTCTTGAATTTTCATTTTTGTCAATAATTTGATGAAAACTTTAATGTCTGTGGGCACTTTAGCAATATAAGCTAATCAAAGCGTGAAAAGTAAAGTTTAAACAATTTTAATTTAATATAAAAACTTGGACAGGTCCAGTTAATGGTAATCGTTGAATATTTAAGATAACAAAATACTTTAGAAGTGAAATGAAACCAAACATTCATTTGTGTCCCAATAAAAAGACTGACTCTTTCTTGAAAAAAAAAAACCCATCTGATGCTGGTTTTCAAGTTCTCCCTGTTTTGTTCTATACTTTACTTATGACTATAACAATATGATTAACAAGTAAAATCCAGCTTTTTCCAATATCTTTATTCCTGGGGAAAGACACAAGCTATTCTACACAATGAACTAGGAGTGTGAGTCCCAGCTCACATATGCTAATGTAAGGACAAATAGTGTAAGAGCTAGTTTGAGAGAATGTGTAACTGGCCAGCAGTACATACCCATTGGTTTGAGCTATGCTGCCACTGCCTTTGCTACCATAGGTATGCTACTTTTTATACTCTATCTAGCTCCATGAAAGCAAGTGTCAGTAGGTGTGCATGAACTGGTGTGCGAACAATACTCATAGACACACCCTGATACAAGGATCAATAAGAACCTGGATATATCACTTGCATTTTCACTCATTTCAAGGTAGCACTTTAATAGTGAGTAATTGGCACCCTTGATTAGGAAGGAGAACCCAGCTCAACTTTTGTTTTCAACTGGACTCTTGTGAATTCTGGAGTTTGCATAACCATGGGCTAAAAATGTTTTAAAGTGGCCCAGGCTGGCAGTTATTTTGAACCTTTTAATTACTTGTGTGTTCCCTCTTATCTTGGCTGATCTCTCTAAACTAAAACATTACCACATTGTGCTAGATATAGCAGGATTTTCTTATTTTGCTTAAATGCATCTCAAGACAAATTACTGGAAAATGTTGCCTATGAGCATAATAAATTCATGAGCACCGCGAGAGGTTAATAGCTGTACAAATCACATTGAAATAAGTTCTGGGCTCTCAACACCTCATTGGTTATCCTTACTAAGCCAGAAGTTGCCATGTTTTTTTTTTAGCTGCTGAATTTTGAACAAAACTATTTGTCTTCTCTGTATATTAAAAACATGATTATTTTTGAACAGTATTATTTATTTTCCAGAGTAAAGCAGATACTTACTCAGCTTATACATGTTTGCTACTTTATATTCAATCACTTTCCTGCTAAGTGATGCTTATGAAATCTTTGGAAAACATTTTCAGCATATTCGTCAAGTTAAATCTATTGTAAACAAGAACCTGACAATTTCATTTAGAGATAAATTTTCATTGTTGAGGCTGGTATTTATCCTTGGTGAGGGGGATGTATGTATATGGGGGGAGGGGGAGAAGGGAAGTGATACTGGGTTCAGACCTCTCACCTAGATCCCATGGTTAAGTGCCAGGGTCCAGATTCTCAGTTGGTATAAGTCAGTGTAGCTTGACTGACTTTTCAGTAAGACAGAGATGGTTTATACTGGGTTTGGCTCCTTGACTCAGTTCTCCTCTGAAGTTCTCAAAATTCAGTTGTAACAAAATATGTGTAACTTTACTGTCACCTCTCTGTGGTGGGATTTAATCAATGACCAATCCTCAAAATAATACTTATAATGACCAAAAAAAAAATAGTCCATGGAACTCAACAATATGCCTGCTTGACCTCAATGTTCAGCATGTCATTATTGTTGCTTGCCAATTCCCTTCCCTTGTTTTTATGTTTCCTAGTTAAAGTGTGACTAGGGTTGCTAACTATCTAATCATACAAATCCAAACTTTTGCCCCACCCCTTTCCCAGGGCCCCACCCCTTTCACTCCATTCCCCCTTCCTGTGTCAGTTGCTCTCTTCCCCACTCACTTTTGCTAGGCTGGGGCAAGAGATTGTGGTGCAAGAGGGAGTGAGGTGAGCTAGATGGTGCTTATCTCAGGCAGCTTCCAATGAACAGCTCCCTGCCTGCCCTCACTCCATACCATTCATGGAAGTGGCTGGCATACCCCTGTGTCCTGGGAGGAAGGAAGGGGCTCAGGTTATTCTGCGATCTGCCTTCACCTGCAGGCACCACACCCAGAGTTCCCATTGGGCACAGTTCCCAGGCAGTGGGAGCTGTGGAGTCAGCATTTGGGATGGGGCCAGCTCCCTCCAGGGGCTTTACAGACATGCTAGTCATTTTCAAAAGTGGTGCAGTGCCAAGGTAGGGAGGGAGCCTGCCTTGCTGTCACTATGCATCTGGATTTCTAGGAGCCTAATATCTCCTGTCTGGGCTTCAGTAGCCTTTGGCAGATCAAATTCCAGAGAAACCAGGAGGGGTGGCAACCCTTAGGCTACATCTACACTGCCCAGTCTTGAGCAAGAACATCTCCTGTCTGGGCTTCAGTAGCCTTTGGCAGATCAAATTCCAGAGAAACCAGGAGGGGTGGCAACCCTTAGGCTACATCTACACTGCCCAGTCTTGAGCAAGAACATCTCCTGTCTGGGCTTCAGTAGCCTTTGGCAGATCAAATTCCAGAGAAACCAGGAGGGGTGGCAACCCTTAGGCTACATCTACACTGCCCAGTCTTGAGCAAGAACATATTCAAATGTGGCACATCAATGAGTATTGCTCTGCCTCATTTGCATACTTAATGAGCCACCATTTTGTGCATGGGGCTTTTGCACAAGAGCCATTCTGCTGCTTATTTTCAGGCAGAATGGCTCTTGTGCAAGAGGGGGTTTTGTGCAGTGTGGCAGGGTCAGTCTCCCTCCTCAGACCCTGACCACTGGTCAGTCCACTGTCCCACACTTTGAGGGCTGCAGCAGGGCCCTCACCTGCAGAGTTTTTGTCCCTGGGCCTTCCTGGCCCTTAGCATAAAGGAGGGTGTATTGGGCTGAAGCCCTGGGCCAGTCACAGCTGACCAGGAAGCCCTCTTCTTGCCCCAAAGGGTGGGGGATAAGGGAGCCCTCCAACACCCCCTGCTCAACTCCTCACCTCCCCCTGGTAGCCTTTAGCAGGGCTGGTGGTTCCTCCTGCTCCTCCACTCTGCATCTCCTTAACACTGGGTTATTTCCTCCTCCTCCTGCTCTTTCTTTCTCCCCCTCAGGGAGGGTTTTTAAAGAGGCCCTGTAGCAGCCCCAATCAGCTTCACCTGGCACTTAATTGATTTGCAGCCACCCTTTTTCAGCTTCCCCTAATTAGCCAGGATTGCTGCTGTTCCCTCTGCCAGAGCAGCCTCTCTCCCCTTCCCCCAAGTCTTTTAACCTGCTCTGTCACAGCAAGAAGGAGCAGTGTAAACTGCTCCTTCTTGCTCAAAAGCCCCTTGTGCAAAAATGGTGGCTCATTAAGTATGCAAATGAGGGACGGCAATATTCACCGCTGTGCCTTATTTACATATGTTCTTGCACAAGACTGGGCAGTGGATAGGTAGCCCAGGTGTGACTAGCGTGGGTCTCAGTTTTTAAGCTCTCTGTAAAGTCCTTAAAATGCTGTTAGTACAATTCAATTCACAATGATAAAGATTTTGTTTAAGTTCTGGTAAAAGTTTGAGGGGTTTTTTAGATTGCTATGAATTGTGCTCATCACTAGGCTAAGTGGAAACAGCATCTGCATAGCTCAGTGTTTTTCACCTGTTTAAAACACTCCATAATTATTACATATATTCTTTTATATGTTACATAATTATGTAACATATAAAAGAATATATACAAATGGCAAATGGCACTCTGTGTGTTTGATCTTCTAGTGGCTTTAGTTTACTGTAATAAATGGAGCCTAAGTTGCTATTATTTAGCACTTCTTATATTCATATCATTAACATAGCGATAGATGCTTCGTTTTTAATCATGCAGGTTGCAAATATAAGGTACAATATGAAAAGTGTGACAGATGGCAGAAGGAAGCCTGGTCCTGCTTGTCAGTCACCAAAATACAACTGCTTAGTAGCAAGAGTCAGCTCAAGGAGGCATCATCTACCATGTCCCATCAGAAATTCTCTAATGCCATATAATTTCTTGATTACCCTGTGCTCTTAAGGAGAAAGGCGTGGCTACATAGAAAACTTGAGCTGTAATACAGTATTTCAGTGCCAAGAACTATACCTAGGCCACAGGTTTTACAAACTGGATGGGTTCAGGTCTTCTTTAGCCAAGGAGTCTGACAAAAGTCTGTGTCATTCAGTGTCTGAATTCGGGCCAATCCCTCTTTGCGTGACATGAGTCTTTGCTTAACAATCTGTTCTGACTCTAAAAGTAAAGTAACTGTTCTCTCAAAAGTGCAGTTCCCCACAAAAGTTAGAATTCTGAATCCTATTTGGGCACTTAGGTAAGGCTATGTCTTTACAGCTGTGGCCTCCAAACTTTTTAATCACTTTTTGAATTTAAATGCAATCCAAGATCTATCTCAAACCCAAATACCCTTGCCCTGCCTCCTTTGCACTCCTTTTCTGAGGCCCTGCTCCCTCCATGCTTCTTCCCTTCCTCCCCCATTCTCCCTCACTTTCCCCAGGCTGGGGCAGCAGGTTGGGTGCTGCAGGCTCTGGTCTTGGATTAAGGTCTTGGATTAAGGGATTTGGAGTGTGAGAGGGGCTCTGAGCTGATCTTGGGGCAGAAAGTTGGGATGCCGGAGAGGGTTCTAGGTGCAGGCTCTGGGAGGGTGTTTTGATGCAGGGGTGCTCAGGGCTAGGGCAGGGGCTTGGGCTGCAGGAGGGGGTTCATGACTGGGGTGGGGTTTTGGGATGTGGGCTCAGCTGGGCCCTGCTTACCTCAGGTGGCTCCTGAATGGTGGTGCAGTGGGGCTAAGCAGGTTCACACTTGCCCTGGCCCTGCACCACTCCCAAAAGCAGCCAGCAAACTCCCTCCATACCAAGTCCTGTTGTGTCCCCTCTCTGCTCTGTGGAGATAGGATACAGGGTGGGAGAGGGGCACCTTGACATCAGCGCCCTCCTTTCTCTCCCCTGCACAGCAAACAGGAGGCTCCTGAGGGAACAGCTCCAAGGCAAAGGGCAGGAGATGTGCAGCGGTCAGGGGAGGGGCAGCTGAAGAGCCAGCACTTTATAGTCTCTTGGCCAAACCAGTCAGGATCACCTGTCAGAGTCTCCAAGATCTACCAGTAGATCCGGATCAACTGGTTGGTGACCACTGCTTTACAGGCTGAGATGGCTGTGTGGTATTCATCTTAAGGCACAGAGAGCTTCTGTTTACCAGATAAATTACTTCTATGTAACATAGCAGTGATTGTCTTATTTCATAGAGGGATAAGGGATCTTTTGGAAAAGGCTTTATTTTCCGCAAGATCAGCGTCTAGACTGGCGTTTTTTTCCGGCAAAGCTCCGTGCGGAAAAAAAGCGGCAGCCATTTTTATTCTCATGAAGCGGGGGAGATTTAAATCCCCGCTTCATTAGCAATTGCGATACGTCTAATTTACATCCCTTTTCCGAAAAAGGGATGTAGTCTAGACGTAGCCTAGTTGTAAGCACAAATATGGGAAAGTAGATAGCAGGTTATAACCTTTCACCATAAATTCTAATAATGTTGATGGGAGAAGATATCAAGGGAAACGGGAGTGGCACGGGAACATTTTTAAAAGTGGGGGTGCTGACATTCCCCCTTACATCTGTCCTTCTGGCCTCAGCTGAGGCTGGGATCATATTCTTGGTATGTGGGGGCACCACCTAGGACCCGGAGCGTGGGGCTGAAGCAGAGCCTCCCCGGCACTCAGGGCCAGCGGCCGAGCCCGTAGCGCATGCAGATGCAGCCAGGTCCCTGAGCACTAGGCCAAAAGCCCAGGAGTGCTACAGCACTCCCTCCCCATAGCTTTAGTTTGTGCACCTATGGAAACAGACACAATTACTCTAAATGAAAAGGCCTAGTGATATCATTCATGAATGGTGTTAAAATCATGCTGGGCAAACAAGAAAAGCATGGTCCTGGAACTCAGTGAACCAAGATTGGAATGTTAGAAATTAGACCAAACTCTTGAACAAGATAATGCAGGGATGGGCTAATTCACACATCAGTGTTTCTTGCTCGCCTTTAAAAAGAGATTGTGGGAGGGAAAGGAAATGAACAGACTTGTGTGCACATTGGCATCTTAAAAGACAGTAGAATAGGAAGAAGTGAGTTTCATCATCATGGATGCCACTCTCTTAATCTCCTGGAACCCCAGCATCTGCCATTACATGAATAGGTCATCTTTTTCCTGATCCAGAGAGCTTATGTAACCCAGTCACCTAGTGTGGTTCAGTCTTATTTAGTGGCAATTACAGCGAGAGGCAAGAATGAGTGATCTCTACAGCCTAAGTTGAGAGTCAGCTGGGTTTATATAGCTCAAGCTGTAGAGGCTCCTACACTGAGGTCCTAGGTTCAAATTTGCTTGGTGGCAGTTACACTGTCTGTGACAGTACCTGGGGTATGATGTGGACCATTGAACAACTTTGTCCCTCTAATATAGCTGGGATGCATTTCACCTTTCTTTGATGTCAGTAGATCCATTCCTGGCCCGCTCCACCAGCCTCAGCATGCACAATCACTCCCAGCTAAATACATGAGTACTTTGAATTGTGTATAGGGTGACATTTGCAATTTCCTACTCCCAGTCTTGTCCCCCCCAGAAATGTCTGTATTATACTGCTCAATACCCTTCTGAACAGTACAAGTCTGTCATTTAATCAGACAAAAATGATGATACACAAGGCTTTGTGTTATCACACCCACTTTAAGCCAAACATGCTGGTTGAGATAAAAAAATAAGATAAGTTTAACTACAGTAAGATAGATTTAAACTGATTACAAGTGATGATGTATGAAAGTCAGGATTGGTTACAAATGAAAAAAGAGTAAAACACAAGCTAATACATAATTTAACAAGCTAAGTGAACTTATAAGCAATGAGTCTCACTATAAACGTGCAGCAGTTTGTCTATGCTGAAAAACCCTCTACCTAGGCTCATTCCTGACCTGTTCAATGAGGTTTGTTTTCTTTTTTCAAGCATTGTTACTGCTGTGAATAGAGATGGAGGGTATAGAGATGGTGGGCCATTCTTACACCCCTTGCTCTTCTTTGAGGATTGCTCCCAGAAGGAATGCAGGTTATAGGTGTTTATATGAGGCATGAACTGTCCCTGGGATGAAATGTAAATTTCTTGTTTACCTCTTTCTACTGCCAGAGAATGGCTGCCTAAGCAGATGACAGCTCTTTAACACCTGGCTGGAGCCAATGTGTCTCTGAAAAACTGGATTGTGGGTGTTACCCAGAATTACAACATATTTCAGTAACAATCATAGAATAGAATCTTTATAATTTCACATCTTTGAATAATCATGTTTAGCCGGTTATGACTTCTCATACAAAATTTACCATACTCTTGTAATGGTGGAAAATGTAATAGTGTCACAGTATCCTGGCCAGACCATGCCAACCAGCAGGAGCCAGGTGACCTCACCCACTCCAGCTAATTCACAAATACCAAGCCCCGATATGAGACTGTCACATCCAGGCCTCCCACACACACACATCCTAATTGTGACCTTTTCCTTCCCCATCTTGTTTCATCTCTTTCCTATCTTTGTCCTTTTGCCTTTTGCTTGAGAGTCTGGTGTAGCTGGCCAGTAGTGTGTATTTTGCAACACTGCTGTGAGTGTGTGACCAGAAAGACAGCTAACAACAATGCCCCCGAACAGCTCAATGTTGGTACAAGTCTCAGAATGGCCAATAACACTGTACTTACATTTTTCTAGCTGTGAGGTTACAAGTGAGAGTCAGTCCCAAAAATTGAGGCAACATCTTCTTCCTTTCCTGTTCTTGTATCTCTCTTCCTGTGTGTATTTGTCTTGTTTTGCCTTCAAGGAAAGGGGATTAGACATTAGCATCAGCAACAACAGTTCTTGCCTTTTTTTCAGCTGATTCCTTCTCTTTTCCTTATAAAGGATAATGGTTACCATCTTTAATACCATGTAAAACATTGTCAGAGAAGAATGTTCCCTCCCTCTTTTAAAGACATTCTATAGGTAAGGGGATTAAGGAATGTTGTTAAAATTATTTTTTTCTTAATAATTTACCAATGCTTTGCCTGATGTTTTTCATAGTGTGTGCACAATGGTACTGAGCACTTTGAGGTCTCTGTATACCAATCCCTAGAGCTTGTTTAAAACTGTTCATTGTTGTTCTTGTTAACATCTTTGACTTTTTGAGACCGATATATTCCACTAAAATTAACATAGCAGACCCTTTGCTCTTTACTTGTAATTATTTATGTATGTATGCATTATTGCATTGATTTCCTTATTAGGAAATATTGTTATGAATTTGTAGTGAGTTAACAAAATTAATTTGTTTAATACGGAAATAGCATTAATGTAAAAAATTCTGTTAATTCACCAGCAAATCCATTAGTTTATCAGTGAACAGTAAATGAGGCTGCCACATTATAGAACAATAATCAAGACTAAAGCATAATTGCACATTTCAGCAATGGCCATATGGTGAGCAGAATTTATTTCTTTGGAAATATTTAAAAACCAGTTCCGCTGAGTTGTTATCTTTATGATATCCATTTCAGTGTTGTGGGGTTTGTGGTCTGTTCTGCTCCCATCTGTTCCTCTTTGCCAGATGCGTTGTTGCATACGGGGAGGAAGAGTGATGAAAATTCCAAATATCTTTTAAACAAGCAGGTAAAAATGTGATTATATCACTGTTAAAGTTTACATAAGTGAAGAGAAATCCATCCATTTTATTGCGAAACTGCTCTTGGTTCTCATTCCTGCCAAATATGATGTCGTACCTTGGTGTCTTGTACCTCGGTACCTTCGGTGGTCTGAACTGTCAGTGTCAGCGTCGTCTGGTCAGGGTCATCCTGGCGCACTCCTGACAGGACTTCTACTCCGTCAGCGATGATAAACTTTTGGCTGCGTGTGTAACAATCGGTACTCCCTTTATTTAGAGTGTTAGACCCCGTGCACTTGGGTCAACACAGGAGATCTCTGAGAGGCCCCGGAAATGACAGATGCAGGCAAGGTTTGAAATCAATCGAGCAGGTTTATTATCAAATGCGAAGCTCTACCAGTTGGTAACAGAGATCAGTACAATGTTACACCACTGGGCACTATGGCCCGCGTTGACAAGGCACCAACACCGGGCAGGCCTATTGCCATATAACAGATATTAACAGCAGTTAGTCAAAGTTAAGCTACTGTGCATTCTGTAAGTTCAGGCAATGACACCTGCCATTCAGGCACCTAGTGCGCCCCCCCCAAGGTCGGTTGGAGAGCACCTTTTGCAGTGTCCTTTTATAGACAGGTACAAACAACTTACATCATTTCTTTACGTACCAGGTTACCACCCTCTGTTGCCTAGTTACCACCCCTCACCTTACGGAAGAGGGGCTTACTTACTATCCTTCATACTGTCAATTCCAACCTGGTCCTGAACCTAGGTCGGTATGTGCATTAGTTTTTAGGGAGTCTTTGTACCAAGACATTTCTTATTAAGATGTTCCGTTACTCCCTTTTGGCTTACAGTCTGTACCCAGTGCCTCCCTGTGTCCTTCCATGCTCTACCTAACTTACACAATTACACAGTTATCAGTAGGGCCTCTTTCTTGGCTCCTATGTTACTGAACCAAAGTCTTGCTCACTAGATTGTAGGCCTGTTGCTGTTTTCATGTTACAGGCCTCTATTCAGGCCTGCTGATTGCATGTTACTGACCCTCAACTTACTACATATGATACAGAATTGTGTGCAGCCAGCATTGTTTTAACTAGTTGAGGACGACAAATGCCCCTCACCTTCCCCAAGCTCAGTTTCATCCTTATCCATGCATAGTTTATCATTTATTATACCTTTGTCAGCTCTCAAGAAATGTTAGGGTACACAATTTGATGGAAAAC
The DNA here is from genome assembly GCA_032595735.1 of Pelochelys cantorii. Classification (NCBI taxonomy): domain Eukaryota; kingdom Metazoa; phylum Chordata; order Testudines; family Trionychidae; genus Pelochelys; species Pelochelys cantorii. The sequence goes on along the minus strand of CM064330.1, from coordinate 117,650,922 downwards.
AATAATTTAGAGAAACAAAAATTAATGCATTTAGGGAAAAAGAGTCCAGATCTGTGCTGTGTTCTTCTGAACTATGTAGCTGATCCTGGATCCATGGGAAAATAATATGTCCCTATAATATAACATACAATTTTCAGCCAAAACTGTGGTGTTGTGAATATATATTCAGGATTTTATGACAGAGAAGATGCACAGAAATTTTATCTATTGCGTCTTTTAGGTTTTTGATATGTCATGTACCATGTAGGAGGGAGTCTATTAAGACATTTATTGTTAATGTATTGTTAATATTGTTAATATTTTGCATTCAAGGTTGACTTTAATGTTTTCAAATAAATGAAAATTCATTTAGATCAGTTGTTCCTAATTTTTTTTACTGTTGGGGTCAACGTTAGATACACTCAGCAAAAATTTACATTATTAAAAATATTAGACAGGAAAGGAAAAGGGAGAGAAATTCATACAAATGGGGCAATTTTCTTCTGAAAAAATAGGGATTATTATTAAGTATCAATATCTATGACTCCAGCTGACTCTTTGCGAAGAGGCAGGGGATAACAGTTCATACACTCTCACTCTGTCCTTCCCCACTACCTCATCGTCAGAAAGAATTCTGGGGCAGCCACTGACAGCATGTCTCTTCTGGTAGCCATGTTATATGTGTGTGTGTGGGGGGGGGGGGGGCATAACAGTGCTAGAAAACAATAAAGTGGTCTATGTTCTGAGAGGTTTCTGGGCAGCCCTTGAGATATTGGTGTCTTTTGAGGGACACTACTTTGTCCTGAAGGTAGCTAAATCTGTTGTTCACATATTTCTGTCCTTCTGCTGGATTTTCCTGTGGAATGGATGATTTAGACCACTGTTCTGATTTGAGATCTCGCAAATCCATCATTCTAAATGTCTGATAAATCAATGGGCCATAAACAAAGACTAACACTAAATGTGTCTCAACTCACGACATTTCATTTTAGTACATCATTTTTTACAGTCAGATAAGCCTTTCTTGATCTTTTTATTTTAATTCTGATTCTTTCAGGAGAAATAAAGCAGATCAAGTTGGGAAACTGAATTAAACTTTCTCATGTAAAGATGCTGAATCAGGTCTTGTATCCACAAAGTACTTAAACATAAGCATAGACATATGGCTTATGTTAGTGCAAATGACTTCACTTATACTTACACATATATTTTAAATTAATTATGTTTTTCAATGCTTTACTGAATTGGGAGCATAATAATCAAAGAAAATATGTATACTGCAATTTTGATTTAAAATATTTTGGAGGTTTTTGTGTGTGTGTTTAAAATACAATTTACTACCACAGCATATTGTAGTAAGCAAGAAGATAGGGGCATTGCTTGTGCTCAATGGTATTATCAAATAAAGAAAACAACAAATGTCAAATAAAATCAGTTTTTCAGGAATATGATGATGGCTTCTAAAACTACATTATTGCTATATTGCTTACAATCCTTACCATTGGAGAAAAACACTCCGCAGGCCAAAACCTAACATAGGTATTGGAAATGTGGCTAATACACTGTATATTGATACATATATAACACTATGGGTGTGTCTAGACTACATCCCTCTTTTGACAGAGGGATGTAAATGAGACACTTTGAAATTGCAAATGAAGCCGGGATTTGAATTTTCCATGCTTCATTTTCATATTCATGTCATGGCGCTCTTTTGAAAAAGCGCTATTTTGAAAGTGAAACCACAGTCTAGACGCATTTTTTTCTAAAATAAAAGCCTTTTTCGAAAGATCCTGTAAACCTCGGTCGAAAGAGGGATGTAGTCTAGACACACCCTATATGTCTTCTTCAGCAGCACCTTGTATTTATTAGCTGCACTACTACCAGGCAAACTACATGGAAAAGTAAATATAATAAAATACATTGTTTATAAATATAGTTGTGATGGTTCCCTCCCCCCCTTGCTGTATCAGATTGTCTTATGTATGCAAATATGCATAACTCAAAGATGCTTTGCACAAAATACCTCATGTAACCTATCAATTTTAATGTCACAATCTGCTAGATCTGAATATCTTATTTTCGTGTATGTATCATTCTTGTGTGTAAAGTTAGAAATTTGGGGTCTGGAATGGTTTATGGTTTTAAATGTGCAAATGAAAGCCATAAAGATGTTTTCAATGCTAGGACACCTCAATGACTGGGTGATCAACTTAACAACTTGATATAAGCCTGTTTTTTTTCTCTTAAGTTTGAACAGTAGTTGGTCCTGGAAAGACATGTGGCCACACCAACTTATACTGGTATACCAGCTAATTTTCCATGGAGGGGGGAAATGTAGAAACAAAGGAATCCACCCAGAAAGAAGTATATTTAAACTGAAAAGCTATCAGTCTCTTTATCTTTGGCTGGCATGACATACCCGAAAGGAGAAAAGGAGGTAAGTGAGGTAGTCGGACACCGGGAAGAATCACAGGAGGCACGAGCAACAAAGGAGGACCCCTGATACGGATGGAGAAGGTAGGGCGATCAACTGGTTATCTAAGATGTTTGTACACCAATGCGAGAAGCCTGGGAAACAAACAGGAAGAATTAGAAGCCCTGGCCCAGTCGAAGAACTATGATTTGATGTGAATAACGGAGACTCGGTGGGATGACTCGCATGACTGGAGCATTGTCATGGAAGAGTATAAACTGTTCAGGAAGAACAGCCGGGGGACAAAAGAAAGAGGAGTTGCATTGTATGTAAGAGAGCAGTATGATTGCTCGGAGCTCCAGTATTTAGAGGGAGAAAAGACTGTTGAGAGTCTATGGGTTAAGTTTAGAGGTGGAAGCAACAGGGGTGATGTTGTGGTTGGTGTCTGCTATAGACCACCGGATCAGGTGGATGAGGTAGACGAGGCTTTCTTTGGACAACTGAGAGAAGCTTCCAGATCGCAGGCCCTGGTTCTCATGGGCGACTTTAATCACCCTGACATATGTTGGTAGTAGGGATTTGGAGCAATCAAATTTTTGAATTACTCTGCTCCAGCTTTGCTCCAGCACCAATAGTGACTGGTCCAGCTCCGCTCCGACTCCGCTCCGCGCTCCGACTCAAATTAATTTTTAACTAACTAAATAAAAATGTGCATACTGTAATTTTGAAAAAACATTATTTTTATTCAGAGTTTTAAAACAATTTAAATGTCATCAACAATGATACAAACTAGAATCATTCATAATTCAATCTGAAAAAAATTATTGCAGCAATCAAGTCATCTTAATCATTTAAAATTAACTTTAAAGCGGAAAACAGTCGCTCCACACTAGCTTGAGTTGTTGGCATGCTTGAAGCAATTCTACAGTCAGCCTGAAAGCAGTGTGGGTAGCTGTGAATGGCCTCAAAAACAGACTTAACTTTTAGCCTACCAATAGACTCCATCGCCTCACAATCTTCCCGAAAATTTCTCTCGAATAATGCTTCATTACAATTATGAATCGCAGAAACTCGCCAGCATTTTTCTTGTTTATCCAATTCCTTTTTGAAGTCATCATATTCTGAAGAATTGGTTCTTGAATTATCTCCATTTCCCTGTCATGGTTGAAGACGTCTCAGGGATGGATGCTCGAACAAGTTCAGAGTGGAGACGGAAGTTTGAGAACAGCCTGCTATTTCTGACAGATGTGAACTTTCCGAAACCACATATTCGATTGTTGATGATTCCTTTTGTTGTGTTTCATTTTCTTCAACCTCTTTCACCGAGTTCAAATGGAGCAATAGATTTTGTTTTTCAAGTCGTCGAGCAATATCAAGGAGCCCTTCCTTTGCCTTTGGTATTTCCCTTGAGGTAAGAAGAATCTGATACCATGGGTCAGCATAAACTCCAGCAAGGAAATGAATATTGTCAAAAAGCTTCTCTTTGCATTTCTGCATGGAGGATAGAATTCCTTCTGCAATTTGTCCACCACTTTTTTGCAAGAATTTTGATAGTTTTTGCCATTCCTTCATTAAAACTCCCAGGGTTACATCGACAGCTTGAAGATTCACGGTTTTTTGGTTTGGCTTTGCCAAGAGGTCTCACAGGTTCTTCACTTCGTCCCATTCAGCTTTTGTTAACTTGAGTTCTCTTGTTCCAGCAGCAACCACTTTGTTCACAGTAAGATTGAAAAATAAGAAGCCAATCAATCATCGCAAATGTTGAACCCCAGCGAGTCACAGTATCCAATGATTGAGTTACCCCATGTAGATCAAGCAGAACACTTCGAATACTTGGGGTTCGTAGTTTGACAACGACTTGTTGAATTTTTGCCAGAAATTTCTTCGCAAGTTCTTTGTTCAGTCCATCCCAGATTACCAACTGAAGAGTGTGAATTCCACACCTCATCAGTTGGACTTTTGAGTCATCCTCATGAAGCTATGTTGGAAGTATGAGGCTAGGGTCATTAACCCATTGCACAGCAGCATCCATGTTGAGTTTGATTTCATCCATTCCTTTAGTTCCTTCATCAGGCAAAATAGCTTCAGTTCTGTCCACATCCCTGTTCTCAGAGGTAGAAATGGTTTCATTGTCCTCCCTGAAATTTTTGACGGCACACGTCATGTTTGCTGCATTGTCAACACAGATGCTCAGCACTTGCATTTCACTGATCCCAAATTTTTCTAAAATAGCTTTTACTTGACTTTTCACGTAGGAAGAATTGTGATGCCCTTCAGTGTCGATTATGTCCAAGGTTTTTACCACAGCTTTATCTTTTCCTTCTTCATAGTACCGAGCATTGATTGCAAGGAAATTTCTGTTTCTGCAGGTTGCCGCATCCATTTTCAGGTAGCACAATTTTTGCTCCAAAGCTTTCTTGAGCTCTTCGCGACCAGACTCAGCTGTGCTGACAACTAAATGACGAACCGCATTGTGCTCCATCGAAATGCCAAGCTGCCGACCCATTTCACCTGCAATTTTTTGGAATCCTTTATTCTTTAGCCTAAAGGTAGTGAGCGGTGTTGAACTCAAGCAAACCATTCCATCAGCCCTTCACGGAAAGTATTGGCATGCACAGTGACTGTAACCTTTGAGGACTTCAAATATGAGCCAAGTTTTGTTTGCTCAATTTTGGGTTTCTTTTCAGATGAAGGAAGCTCCGCAAAAAATCTTTTCTCCAGGAGTTTTCAAAGATCCAGATGAATGTCCTTTAGACGCGTCAGCTTTCTGTTTTGCCTCATCTACCTGGTCCTTTTTTATAACCAGAGCCACATAGTTTTCAGGATGGTTACGTTTTACATGCCGCCAAAGGTTGAAACTTTTCACGGCACTTGCTTCACTTGTCTTGAAGCTACATGGTTTGAGCTCTCCATTCACTTCCTTTTCCACCTTGCACGTTGCTGATTTCTTCTTTGCTTTTTCCAAAAGCCCAAATTTGGGATTTTCAAATTCAAAAGTAAAGACGTTGTTGAGATCCTTTTCCGTAAATCGGCTATCAATCATGGGGGGCAGATTTGATTTTTTGTTGAAGCCCTGGCCAAATCTTCTTGTGCTGCTACTGCATCCAAATGTTTCTTGTTATGATCTTTGAAAAGCAATGAACAAAAACATTACATTTTTTTATAATGTACCTGCTTGTGATATCTCAACCATTTAAAGTACTTTGAATTTATTTTGGATTTTCTGGACAAAAATGATTGCATTTTCTTTTTACACAAAATTATTATTTAAGTATATTTTAATATTTTAACATGTTTCTTGCAGTTTCAATGAAATAAGAAGTATTTTTAATATACATAATTAATATAAATTTTTATTTATAAATTGCAAGTTAGTTTCTCCTATGAAATTTTGCGGTAAAAATATTTGAAATATTTTCCAAGTTTTTAATTAATATCTCAAAAATGCTTTATCAATGAAATTTGGTATGTGCCGTAGCGTTAGTACATGCTATCGCTGTTCTACAACATTAATTGTTGGGAAGTAATGAGGCTACACGTTACAAGGTTGAAAATAAACACGTACTAATCTAACTATCTAACTAATCTACGCAAGTACATACTCGCCTAACCTTGGCACAAGGGTGGGAGCAGTCTGCAGTGTTGCCGGATGTCTGATAATTATCTGATTCTTTAATAAAACATATCTCCAAAAAACTTTGTAATTTTGTATCTGTACATTAAATCTTGATTTCTGCCAAAGTGAGAATAACTGTGACATATTACGTAAAGTGGTAAAGTAGATGTTAATATCAATTGTTATACAATCTGAAACTTTTTTTGGCATCTTTAGGACTTTCTTGCTAAAATATCATTCATTTTGGACTGAAAATGAAAAAAAAAACCTGGAGCAGTGGAGCAGTCAAGATTTTCTGTGCTCCAGCTCTGCTCCAGCTCCGGGCAAAAATCTGCAAGCTCCACTGCTCCGCACTCCAGCTCCGGGCTCCGCTCCAAAGCCCTGCTATGAATTGTCTGTTGAGAAGCATAAAATTATTGTGTGTATGTAGGGAGGGAGGAAATTGGAGACTTTGGGTGTAGCAGAAAAATAGACAAACTCTCAGGTTAACTTCTTAACATAAGATTTGGTCTATTATAGAAAAAGTGTGCTGACTTAATTTAAGGCATAGCTACATGTACAATTTGCTCTAATTCAATTTATGTCAGTTAAAATAATTTAGTTAGCAAATGTAAACCCTTATGTGGAAATACTTTTATGAATTTAAAACTGGTTTCATCAGTTAAGCTTGCAGATGTAAATGTACTGGTACAAACTAACCTAATATAAACTAGGTCAAATTTAATAGAATCATAGGGCTGGAAGAAACCTCAGGAGGTCATTGAATCCAGTCCCCTGCCTAAAGCTGGGGACCACCCCCAACTATACCATCCCGCCCAGGGCTTTGTTAAGCAATCCTGGACTTAAAAACTTCTAGGGATGGAAATTCTACCACCTCCCTAGGTAATCCACTCCAGTGCTTCACCACCCTCCTAGTGAAATAGTTTTTTCTAATCTCCAACCAAGACCTCCCCTGCTGTAACTTGAGACCATTGCTCCTTGTTTTGCCATCCATCACTACTCAGAACAGCCTCTCTCCATCCTCTTTGGAACCTCCCTTCAGGAAGTTGAAGGCTGCTATCAAATCCCACCTCACTCTTCTCTTCTGCAGACTAAATAAGCCCAAAATTTATTTGTGTGTTTACACACAGTCATATCAGTTTAATTAAATTGATTTGAAAACAAAACATTTTGTTACACTGTGCAACTTTGTGTGTAAACCAAGGCTTGATAAATATTTAAATGTATTAGTTATTTGCTTTGTACTGTAGTAAGGAACATTTTCCATCTGACGTACCTGTAGCTTCCAGTGAATTTAGTGAGAGTTTCACCTAGGAAAGGAAGACATAATTTAGCATTTAATAGTTGGTTTGGCAGTATATATTTTTCTCATATAACCTTAAGCCATGTATGTACCACTGAGTGTTGTAAAAAATGTAGCAACAATTTTGAAGGTGTCAAATTCACTCTGTGTTTTTCCTAGAAGCACCCTGTACATATTATTTTCTGTATAATAAAAGCTTTCATGCTGCAAATCCATCTTATCTATCAGGCATCTGAATTCTGCAGGCAAAGGTGTTTTTAGTGTATCTCTTAATAATGCATCAGGATCCTGGATTATACGGTAGGTCATACTGGTCAAAAAGTCAAGTTAGCCCATTTGATATGGTCAATTTGCTGTTGCTTTTAGCATTCGATCACTGCAGAATGTTAGCAATGGTTCTATTTTTGTATAGATACAATCTTATCAGTCATTCTACTGAATACATTGTTGAGACAAATTGCATGAAGATGTACTGTATTTCATTTCCAGTAATAAGGGACACCGTCAAGGTTGTTAGGTCTTGAAAATGGCTTGCTTGGAAAGTTTTCCAGTCCCCTAAAGAAATTAGACATCTTATCCCCACCTTACTGCAGGCCCCGTTGTGAACCAATCTCTGCAATTTTACCTATGATTGTCGGCACTACATATTTGCTTATTTGGTTTGTCTTGGCGACTATATGCCCAACTGGGTTTTTAGAAGGCCCAGAAGGGAGAAGTAGGTTAGAAGGTCCAGGAGTTCTACCATTTCTGACCAGTTTCAGGATTTTCCAGGTACCCACCTCCTCATCACAGGATCCAGACATGTAGTTTATCTTGTCACAGACACCTTAAGTTTAAAACTTACAATCGAGAGGAGGAGATGCACACCTGACTGTCCAACAGACCAGTACGCTTATTCTCTCTCCTCTCAAATTGTCTTCTTGTATGGGTCTCCTCAATTTCTTTACGTATCACTTCATGTTATTTAATGTATTACCCTGTTGCTCATGCTAGCACTTCATCTTCTTGTAGCGTGTGTGTGTGTGTGTGTGTGTGTGTGTGTACAGGGTAAATTACCAGAGGCCATAACAAATGGATGGTACGGCAGCTGTAATAAGGATCTGTTGCAGACAAACAAGGCTTTTGGGAATTTGGATAAACCTGGATTACTGCTGTTCCTCTCCTCAGTTGTCAATGAGGAATCCAGGTTCCAATAGTGAGGCAATTGAGCAGAGTCCTACAAATAGTGGAAATTAGGTCAGATTACAAAGAATGATTATAAACAAATAACACGTGTATATAGGGATAAAATTAGACCACGCAAGGCACAAAATGAGATGAAACTAACTAGGGGCATAAAGGGTAACAAGACAACATTATACACATATTTTAGAAACAAGAGGCATGCCAAGGATAGGGCAAGCCCTTTACTCATCAGAGGGAGGAGACACAATAACAGAAAATGTGGAAATGGCAGTGATGCTCAATGACAACTTTGTTTTGGTTTTCACAAAGAAGCTTAGTAGCAATTGGATGCCTAATGTAGTGGATGCCAGTGAAAATGAGGTAGGATCTGAGGCTAAAATAGGAAAAGAACAAGTTTAAAAATGATTTAAACAAGTTAAATGTCTTCAAGTCACTAGTGCCTTATGAAATGCATGCCGGAATAGTCACAGAGGTTACTGAGGAGATATCAGAACCATTAGCTATTATTTTTGAAAAGTGATGGAAAACTGGAGATATTTGGGAAGACTGGAAAAGGCAAATATAGGGCCAATCTGCAAAAAGGGAAACAAAAACAAGCTGGGAAATTACAGACCATTCAGCTTACTTTCAGTACCTGGAAAGATAATAGAGCAAATAATTAAGCAATCAATTTGCAAACATCTGGAAAATAATAAGGTGAATGATAATAATAACATTAATAGCTTTTTTTTGACAGGGTAACAGACCTTGTGGATGGGGGGAAACATAAATGGGATATATATTGACTTTAGCAGAGCTTTTTATAATGTCTCACTTATCCTTTTAAAAAAACAAAATAAAACAAACAAAAAACCCTAAGGAAATATAACCTAGATGGGGCCATTATAAGATGGATGCATTATTGGTTGGAAAATCATTCCTAGAGAGTAGTTATCAATGGTTCACAATCATGCTGGAATGGCATAACAAGTGGGATTCCATAGGGATCAGTTCTGAATCTGGTTCTATTCAGTATATTCATCAATGATTTAGATAACAGCATAGAGATTATGTTTATTAGGTTTGCAGCTGGAACCAAGCTGGGAGTGGTGGCAAGTGCTTTGGAGGATAGGGTGATAATTCAAAATGGAGAGCATGCTCTGAAGTAAACAGGATGAAATCCAATAAGGATAATGGCAAAGTACTCCACTTAGGAAGGAACAATTAGTTGTACACATACAAAATGGGCAATGATTGTCAAGGAAGGAGTATTGTGGAAAGGAATCTGGGTGTTACAGTGGACCATAAGCTAAATATGAGTCAAACGTGTAACACTGTTGCAAAAATAGCAAACATCATTCTGGGATGTGTTAGCAGAAGTGGTGTAAATAAGAAACAAGAAGTAATTCTTCTACTCTACCCTGTGCTGATTAGACCTTAACTTGGGTATTGTGTCCTGTTCTGGATGCCATATTTCAGGAAAGATGTGGACAAATTGGAGAAAGTCCAGAGAAGAGCAAAATCTGATTAAGGTTCTAGAAAACATGACCCATTAGGGAAGACAGAAAAAATTGGTTTTGTTTAGTCGGGTAAAGAGAAGACAAGGATGGGACATAATCATTTCCAGGTACATAAAAGGTTGTTACAAAGGAGAGGGAGAAAAATGGTTTTAACCTCTGAGGACAGGACAAGAAGCAATGGGCTTAAATTGGCAGAAAGGGAGGTTGAGGTTGGACATTAGGAAAATCTTTTAACTGTCAGGATGTTCAAGCACGAGAAAAAAAATGCCTAGGGAGGTGATGGAATCTCCCTAATTGGAGATTAAGAGCAGATTAGACCTGTCAGGCATGGTCTGGGTAAAACTTAGTCCTGCCATTAGTTAGGGGACTGGATTGGATGATTTCTTGCAGTTCCCACCAGTCCTATGATTCTATGAGCTCAGGACAGATGTGTGAGAGTACATGTGTGAAGTGCATAGAAGCAGGAGACGGGGAGCAGACACCTGAAGATTCACAAGAGGCTTTAAGAATTCTTTACAGAAGTGAATATAGGGACAGGGACTGGGGAGAGGAAGTCCTAAATGATTGAGGAGGAGGGTCCTGGGGAAAGGGGTACTAGAGCATATAGGGAGAACGGTGGTGTTTTATGGTGGGTATCCTGGGAAATGGGGAGAATCAGATGGAGAGGGGTAAATGAAGAGTCAAAGAACATGCATTACTACTAGGTAAAAGGGTATGTGTGGTTGTGCAATAGAAGGTATTAAACCTTCTACAGGGAGGGTGGTGTATGTTCCCCAAAAATATAGGACATCTTGTGTCAGCAGCATAATTTTGTGGATCATGCAAAAATTCATTTCTAAGATTTGTCTAAACTTGTTTCAGTGCTGGATGCTTCCACAGCTTCTAGTTCCTTGCTCTTTGATCATGAGATTTTCTTCTTTCACAAGCTGCCTGTTTTTGATATGGTAGAAAGAACAAAGCAAGAGAGGAGGGGTTTTAAAAAATGCTGAAAAAGGCAGAGGGCAGAAGAGGAATACCAGAAAAAGGAAAGAGAAGAAGAGTGAATGAAGCTGTTGTGCAGGAGCTCTGAGCAGGGACTTGATGCCCTGCTGGCTAGTGTTTGGAGGGCTTCTGTACCCTGAGGCTGGGATTTTTTTTTCATTGACTTCAGTGGGTCTTGGATCAAGCCCACTGTCATAAGGTTTTAATTCTTTAGATTCTTGGTTATTACCTTTTGATTGATATAGCACTTTATTGAGAGAACTGTGTTGCTGTTAGAGGCAAGCTGTCAGCAAGATAAACAGGAGAGAGATCTACAGTTTTCGTTCCAGAGAACAGAAGGTGTGTATGTATAAGTGGTTCCAAGGGCACTGAGAGGACAATCCTATACACGTTTAATATTACCATTACCATATTCTGCATGAACCTGTCAGCAAATACATTTTTCGTGCACTTCAAAAAGGGATCAGGAGGAAAAAAAGCTTTGCAGAAGCTTGCATTGCTTAATTACCTCATATTTTAATTTATGGGATGTAACAGCAAGATGTCATAGTGAATTTATGAATTGTGCACACACACTAGTGAAACCTGGGTATCACACCTCAAGGCTCACTCAAATGCAAAAGGAATTCCTCATCTTGCAACTAATGTGAGGTTTTCAAATTACAGTGCTCACAGGCTTTGATTTTCAAGTGCCAGCACTCCTGAGACTTAAAACGTGTGTATGAAGCTTGAATGCTTAAAATAATTCTTTTAAAATTATAAGCTTTTCCAAGACTACCTTAGCATTCATTACAGCAATGATTGTCTTTATTTAAACATTAAGATAATAAAGTCGTGGAGTACAGTAGGAATAATATGTAGAAATCTGCTTGGCTGGAGAACACTGGAAATAATCTACAACAGGCCATATGAAAGAGATATCTAGCTGGTGAAGTTTCTAAGTGTCCATTGCTCAGGTCACAAGTTGTGGGGGGAATGATTGTTTTTTTAGTTCTAGTTGTAATTCTGGTTCCTGTGAACAAGGGAAAAGGTAGCAAAAAGAACTGTATAAACTTGAATAACACTCAAGAGGTTGTGATTTGTGTTGTTCCTTGGTTTCTGTTTCCACTGTTCAGGTTGATGAAAAAAAATTCTTAGCTTATCTATACAGTGTTGTCATCTTAGTTTTTTCTTGACTATTCATTCTTGTTCATCTGTTTTCTGTATAGGTCATACAAACTACTACATGCCATCTTATTCATTATCTTCTAGGCAATCATTTTATCTAACTTCAGATATAGAGGCTGGAGAAAAAAAGAGAGAGACAGACATACAGACAGACACATTTGCTTATAGTAGTAGAAACCAGGAATTGCCCCAAAAGAAGAAATTATATTATATTGATGGTGGTGACTATGTCAGTGTCAATCCTAGGGTGATGAGCTGTCTGGTTTTTGACCAGAATACCCAGTGAAAAGGGATACTGGTGAGCTGTAGACTGTCCAGTTGGTGGTGTCTCACAGTGGGGCTTTCAGGCTGTCAGGAAGCAGCCGGCATGTCCCCTCTCCCTATTGTGCTCCCAAACCAAGCATGTCCTGGCCGCTCCCATTGGCGAGGAACCACAGCCAATGAGAGCAGCAGGGCCAGCGCCTGTGGACAGGGCAGTGTGCAAAGCCACCTCGCTGTACCTCCATCTATAAGCAACAGAGGGGACATGATGCTGCTTCCAGGAGCTGCTTGAGGTAAGCACTGGCAAGAGTCTGTACCTGACCTGCTCCTGGACCTCAGTCCCCTCTCCCAGGCCCAGCCTTGATCTGCCCCCTGCTCTCTGAACCCTTCAGTCCCAGCCCAAAGCCTTCATATCCAATCCCACCCCAGAGGCTACACCCCCAGGTAGAGCCCACACCCTGACACCTTACTCCAGCCCAGAGCCCCCTCTTGTACCTCAAGCCCCTCATTTCTGATTTCGTCCCAGAGCCTGCATCTCCAGCTGGAGCCTTCAACCCCTCTTGCTTCCAAATCCACTGCTTTCGCTGGCAGCCCCTTCGACAGTCTCCTCATTACTGGCCTCACCACAGAGCCCTCAGACCCCCTGCCCCCACATCCCAGCCCTCTGAGCCAACCTGGTGACCATGAGCAAGTGAATGAAGGTGGGGAAAGTGAGCAACAGAGGGAGAGGGATGGAGTTAGTGGGAGTTGGTGCTTCAGAGATAGGCAGGGAGTGGCATGGGTGGCATTTCAGATTGCGGGGTGGGGCAGGAGGGCAAGGATGTTCAATTTTGTGCAAGTAGAAAGGTAGCTACCCCATTCACCCCACAGGGAACTAGAGTCTGGAAGTTGTTCTAGTAATGAACCACACATTCATAGATTTCAGAGGGGTAGTCGTGTTAGTCTGTAACTGGAAAAACTTAAATAACATATAGTCTTGCTGCATATGTCATAGATGACACTGTAAGAGGCAGAAAAGTGTTTTGAGTGAAATTAATTGTAAAACTCCTTTTTTTATTTGAATAGGGCTAATAAAAATTGAATCAATATGAGAATGTTCAATCAGAGTTGGCTTTTTTTTGGGAGGGGAGAGATGCGTATTCCCCCTCCAAAAAGGAAAAATGGAAGCTGGTGAGAGGAACACAACAAAAAAGCAAAATGTTTTTATTTTGATTCAGTTTAAATTAATATGAAGAAAATTTATTTTTTCATCCTACTTTAGCTTTTCTCACTGTTCTAATTTGGAAAATACCAGTTCGTTTTAAAATAGTGCCACAGATTAATAATCCACTTCCTGGGTCTGTGCCATGCATTCACTTTCCAGTATTTCATCACTTTCTATAGAAATTTCAATCACTTTCTTTACTTTTGTTTTATTATTCAAACAGAGCTATTGTCACTATTTGCCTATCATATTGTCATATAAAAACTTTATTAATATATTGTATGTGATAAAGGGTTACCCTCAAGAGAGCAGTAATATGGCTACAAGCCCCATTTAGCATTCAGTTCTTGTTCACTATAGTACTGTGCTATGTTATGCCTTTATAGACTATCAGATTTCCAGGGTAAGGGCTTCTTATTTGTTTTGACATCTCCTTCCTTGTGCAGAGTGCTGTGTATGCTAACATTGCCCTAACAGTATTAGGAACAGTGGATATCTTGTGTTTGGGATAGAAATGTTACCTCCATATACTACAAGCTGTACCTCCCTTACCCAGGACTCCCTGGTTCCTGGACCACAGAGCCCAGGAAGAGAGAGATATGGCGGCAGAGCAGAGCAGGAGCACGGTGGGGGGACCAGCAACTCAGCCCAGACTTGGGGGGAGAGGGGAGGATGGACAGCATGGCAGAGAGTTCTGGTGCCAGCAAAGATTCCTGGCCCCAGCGGCTGGAGAGTTCTAACCTATCTGTGACCATGGCCCCAGCCAGGGAGCTCTGGCCCCATGCACGGCCACGAAGCTCCGACCATGTTCTGGTGCCTGAGGCTGGGAAACTCCAGCCCCAGTGAGCTCTGATCTGGGTTGTGGAGCTCCGGCCCCATACCTCTGCCCCAGCCACAGATTTCTGGCCTCAGCCGCAGAGCCAGGCGGCTGTGGAGTTCTGCCCCGACTAGGCAGCCCTGCCCATGGTGCTTACCGCTGGGGGCTGAGGCAGCAGTGGGGGCAGGTTGGAGCTCTAGCCCAGTGGCAACATGACCATGAGGGGAGGGATCTTCCCTGGTCTGGCAAATCCCCTCATTTGGGACCAGTCAGGTCCAGAGGGTGCCGGATCAGCAAGGTCCAACCTGTAGTTACATATAACACTTATATGTACTAGTTACACAATCTCCATATACTAGTTACACAACTGTGTGTCCCACACACAAGAAATCCATTTCCAATTCCCAGATAAAGAAAGCTAAGAATTCTATTACCTACCTTGACAATATGGTAATGGACTCTATTATTTTTCTACCTGTTAGGGTTGTTAAATAATTCCTCATTCAGGAAGGAAACTGCAGACATGGAGCAATCTAACAGTAGTGTTATAGAATCCAGCACCTTAGAAAGGAGCAAGAAGCAAGTCCAAAATGCAGGAACAAACCTTCTCTCTACCCAAAGGGAATATATTGTCAGCTCTCCAGAGAGAGAATATTTCATATTCACTAACTATTTCTAACAAGTCCCTACGAAGCCTCCTTGCAGGTTGTTTGTGCCAACATGTTCCTTGGCTTGTCACATCAAGTTAGCATTGCCCACAGTGCTCCTCTTGCACTGTCCACATTAGTACCGAAGACAAATTGTGTTTCTCCAGATCTTTCCAACACAGATACACTGATCCTGAAAATGGTAAACTCAAACTCTGTTACTGGACTGAATAGAAGTGCCCACTATCTGAAGATAAACAACTACTACAAGAACTTATTGCTTGATAGCTGAGAACCAAGTCAATGGTTTCAGAACACACACTCCCCTCCACATTGCACCTTTATTGTCAGAGGAGAGATAGCACACATTCAGACAAAAGTTCTCACTTGGTAGATCAGCCTCGCCTATTTCAGCTTGTGCAATGTGGGTGGGTTTGGAAGGCAAATAAAATGTGTAGTAGTTTTTTGTTATTCTTTCTTATTATAGCAAAGGGCACAGTAATTGAATTTTATTCCTGGGTTGTTAAATTTTGATAACAATTTAACAAGGCTGCAGTAGATGAAGAGATTAATTTGATAGCCTTTAGAAATAAAGCAAAGTGTTGGCAAACTATTGCATGCTCTAGTGAACCATCAAAATAAGATATAGCAATTATTTACTCATATATGCATGTTTAATATAGCCATAGTAAATAAAAACATGTGCTTCTTATGCTCACTTTTGGCCAGAGATGGCTTTTTAAAAAACAAACAAATAATTTTAAAAAATTCAGTGGATTTATTGTAGGCTATGCACCTAAGAAATAACTCCCTTGAGGAAACTCAGGAGGAAAACATATTTTATTGCTGAATACTGTAACTTCTGAAGGAAACATTCCATCACTGTAGCAATACACATAATTTCTCCAAGATCTCGTTAGTAATACTGTCCTTTGTTGATTTGGATTTTTTTACATTTATAAATAAAATCATGAGCATTGTTTGTTAAAAGAAAGACCTGGTGCTTGTTTATTAATGGAGGCTTCGGTTGTGGAGGTTGAGTTTTGTACTTCCAGCAGGGATTACAGCCCTTACTGTTTCCTGACCGTTATACTTATTAATTTATTTAACCTTAACTCTGAATTTCCTGGGTTTTAATGCTTGGTTTGGAGATGAATACAACATCCTCAAATGGATTTTATCCTAAATTATTCATCGTTGATGTTAAACTTAACTCTATCTCAGCATAGTTTTTGGCTGGTCATAGATTCAGGTACAAGTTATCACCAGTGCTTCATTAGAGGAATATAAATATAATCCTGGAGTCAGAAGAATGATGAGCAATTCAGTGCAAGCTAAATAAGTCATGTGCGTTATGGTGGGTCTTTCACTCTCATTTGCACACACCATTCTCCTTAAGCATTTGCCACAACACAGTGAAGGCATCTTGCTAAATGACAGACTGCCTACAAGGCCAAGGGCAGACACCACCAGCAGGAGCATATCTGGAAAGTGAGGGGAGAAGAAGCGGGAAATTGCTACATGGTGAACAGCAGGAGACACATAGCAGCTTGCAGGCCCAGGAGGGAGGATATTCAAAGGGCACTGTGCAAAGTCTATGGAGCATGAGGGGTGATAACTACAGCACTCTTTGCTGTGCGGAGATGACAGCTGGCAGATCTACCTTACATTCTCTCATTAACCAATAGCAAGCAGCAGGTAGTATCTGCCCTAATCTGGCAACACTACTGAGGTCTGTGGTGTTCAGTTACATTAAATTTCTAAGCGAGATGCGCAGAAAAATAGCACAAGTCTTCTTCAGTGGGCAAACTCAGTCACATGTTTAATAATCATTGCCAATAACTTTTGTAGGAAATATCTTTGTTCAAGAATCATGATTGTACAATAGCTAACTTTTCTTTCCTGTTCTACTGGGAAAATACAGGTTGGACCTCCCTGGTCTGGCACCCATGGGACCTGACTGGTCCTGAATGAGGGATTTTGCCACAGCAGAAGAGGTCCATTTCTGGTTGCTCTGCTACCGGCCTCCCAGCCCTGGACTGGCCAGTCCCTACCTCCCCCCCTTTTCTGCCATGCCAGGCAGCCCAGCTCCCAGTGCATTGGGCTCCCTCTCCACCGGGCAACCCTGCTGTAGTGCACTGGGCTTCCAGCCCTGTCGGACAGTCCCACAGCCAGCAGCCTACAGCCCTGCCAGTCCACAGGGCTTCTAGCCGCCAGCCCTCATCCCTCCATGGGGACTCTCTGGTCTTGGAACATCTGTGGTCCTGCTGGACCATGGATGTTGGCAGACCAGATTCCCAATTTACAGATGTTCAGTCTGTACTACATTAAATGGAGCAGAAGTAACATTAGACCTGAGTGAAAATACGAGTGAGGTTTTAAACAACAATAATTCAGTCTTTTTATTGATGTCTTCAGAAGAGCTACCAACCTTAAATATATAATATAATGTGATGGATAGGATGAGTGCTGGCCAACACTTGGTGACAAAAGGGTTAAACTCAGGTAGCTAGAGGATGTTGGCAGGGAGCCAGAAGAACCAATGGGATACTGTGCTGAAATTTGAATGGTAAAGATATACCTGCCTGCCATTTCTCTTTTGTGGAGTTTTAAGATAGGAGCTGGGAGAAGCAGGATGTTTTAAATCCAGGCAGGACTACCATGCCTCTAAGGAGTACTGAGCATGGAAATGGACTGAACCTTGAAGTAGATCATGAGTAATAGGGAAAATGTATATTTAGTCGCAATTCGGTTATTTCCTTTGTTTTGTTGTTTTGTTAATTTCTCTGTGCTAAGCCATGTGCTCCCTCCTCCCCCATTCATTGTAATTAAACTGTGTTTTAATTTTTCTTAGTTGCTCTGTAACACATAGCAGCCAAGTATGCTTTATCAGCCTATCTTTTTTGTTTTGTTAATAAAATCACCTTTTTTAAGGTGATGATTTGATTCTTGTGTCCTGGAAGGTAGCAGGAGGTATGTGTATGTGTGCCTAGACCGAATCATAATATCCTAGAATCCTAGGGCTAGAAGAGACTTCAGGTGGTCATTGAGTCCAGCCCCCTGCCCATAGCAGGACCAACCCTAACTAAACCAAGAGGTCAGCTGTCAGAGTTTACAGTTTTTTTCTTTTTTTTTCTTTTTCAAGCTCTCTTGTAGTAAAAGAGCTTGGGGTACTCCTCTGGCAGAAGTTCAGTGATTCCTCCTGAGTTCCAGAAGAAGGAGTTTTTACACTTAATGGTGGTAGCCGATCTTCCATGGCCAGGGAATCTGTGACTTTGGGGAGTCTTTTTAAGCAGGCTATAGAGGTCTCTTGCGGGCCTTCATCTTCTGCACTCAGAGTCCCAGAATAGAGAACAGCCCTGACATAGATAAAATTGTTTATAGTACAAAATAGATGCATTCAAACCATGAGAGTTTCTCTTTTCTCCTTTTGCTTGTGTAAGGACTTCAGCTCATCCCCTGAATAGGAACAGAATCAGAGTTGTGATGTTATTTTATGTTGGGATTTTGCTATAGTAACAATGCCCTGCTGGGGGAATCTTCTGATCCGATAACATATTCTAGCTCAATAGTGGAATATAATCTCCTCCCTTAGGCTCATCCTTCTCAGAGGAGTCAAATTCGACTACAGTTGATACAGCAAGATCTGAAATGTGTTACTAATTGCTGTTCTACCAGCATAGTCAGTTAAAGGGCCTCTTAGCTTGATGAGCTGCCACATAAATCTTTCTTAGATTTTTCGAGTCATGGATGTATTCTTACAGCTTTTACTAGCAGGTTGCACTATTAAAGCAAAATCAGCTCTCAGAAAATTCAATTTTTTAAGTTTCAACAGTCCATTTGATCACCTTGCACATCCTGCTTGTTTTATATAAGGCTGTAGAGCAGACTTCACTCTCCTTTCTTAGTGGTCTTAGCGCCTCTGGATAACACACATAAAGACCTCAATCCTGAAAAAACATGCTTAACCTTACTCATGTGGTTGTGTGCCTCTGGCTGGGATGATTTAGTTAGGGTTGGTCCTGCTTTGGGCAGGGGGATGGACTCAATGACCTCCTGAGGTCTCTTCTAACCCTATGATTCTAAGTACAACATAGTGAAGTTAATGTTGCTGAAGGAACTTCACTTTTCTCTTTCCTTACTTTTAACAGTACAAACTAATGCTGCATTACTGCATTCTCAGATGAGGGTTTGTATGGTTGTGTGCATAAAAGATTTCCATGAAGAAGCCATTTAAAATGTGCTCTAAGAACTTATCACAATTAGAAATGTCATACCTAATCCTTTAAAAGCTTCAGAGGGGTAGCCGAGTTAGTCTGAAACAGGAAAAACTTTAAAACAACAAATAGTCTAGTAGCACTTTAAAGACTAACAAAATATGTAGATGGTATCATGATCCACTAATGTGATCTATGCCATCAAATGCCAGCTATGCCCCACTGCAATGTATATTGGCCACACTGGACAGTCTCTACGGAAAAGAATTAATGGACACAAATCAGATATCCAAAAAGGCAACAAATAAAAACCTGTTGGAGAACACTTTAATCTTCCTGGACACTCATTAATGGCTCTTCAAGTCGCCGTTTTGTTTCACACCGATTCCACAAGCCAAATACACAGAGATGGATTGGAACTTAACATCATTCACAAGTTTAATTCTTATGCTCATGGTCTAAACA
Source organism: Pelochelys cantorii (assembly GCA_032595735.1). Taxonomy (NCBI): domain Eukaryota; kingdom Metazoa; phylum Chordata; order Testudines; family Trionychidae; genus Pelochelys; species Pelochelys cantorii. The sequence continues at coordinate 117,631,165 of CM064330.1, read as the reverse complement.
GGGATACTGGAAGGCTCACACACTATCTTCCACCTTTTAATAATGGAGGTGCTAATAGTTCTTAACAGACTACTGTAATTACTTGAAATATCTACTTGCCATCTACATGTTTTGTTAGTCTTTGAAGTGCTACTAGACTAATAGTTTTTTAAGTTTTATCTACTCACTGTTTCTCTTTTTCTTCATCCCCTCCCCTTTTTCTTCCCTCCTTCCTTCCCTTATTTATTCTTGGATCTGGACTCATTATACTCCAGTCATCTGAAGAAGTGGGTTTTGCCCACAAAAGCTCATGATACCATCTACATGTTTTCTTAGTCTTTAAAGTGCTTCTAGACTATTGTTTTTTAAGCTAATCCTTTAAGGAAGTCTTCTTGCTTAAGTCAATGCTGTGTGAATCCAAGTATTCTTAAGAAATCTTCTAGAAACATGACTGAGTTTAAAAAATAGTATCTTGATTAAATAGTTATTTAAAAACCACTAAATAGATGTCTTTTTATATATAGCATTTAAGTTCTTTAAAAGAGTTACTTTGTCGAAACAAATTATTTGAAACTTTCATTGTATTGGTCTTGCTACAGCACTAGCAATTGATTCAGTGGTCTTCGGGCCTTGCATACTTGGGTTTTGGTGTAACTGCGTTGTTTGTAGATGCAATCTATGTGGATGTACATGAAATTCCTATCCAGTTTTGAAAGCAGAATATTATGCTGTAGTGATGTAAATTGTGCCCAACCATGGGACTTGCCCCAGTGCTGGTGAGTGGTTAAAAACCTATTGATAGACAAGGACTGTAGCTGACAGAAGCTTCCAGATTGCAGGCTCTGGTTCTCGTGCTGGACTTTAATCACCCTGACATCTGTTGGGAGACAAATATGGCAGTACACAGGCAATCCAGGACGTTTTTGGAGAATGTTGGGGATAACTTCTTGGTACAAGTGCTGAAGGATCCAACCAGGGGCCGTGCACAGCTTGACCTTCTGCTCACAAACAGGGAGGAACTAATAGGGGAAGTAGAGGTGGGTGACAACCTCTGAAGCAGTGATCATGAAATGGTAGATTTCAGGATCCTGACCAAAGGAAGAAAAGAGAGAAGTAAAATACACATCTTGAACTTCAGAAAAGCAGATTTTGACTCCCTCAGAGACCTGATGGGCAGAATCCCCTGGGATGCTAACATGAAGGGGAAAGGAGTCCAGGAGAGCTGGCAGTATTTTAAAGAAGCCTTATTGAAGGCACAGAAAGAAACCATCTCGATGCATAGCAAGAGAGGCAAACATGGTAGGAGACCGGATTGGCTTACAGGGGAAATCCTTGGTGAACTTAAGCACAAAAAGGAAGCTTACAAAAAGTGGAAACTTGGACAAATGACCAGGGAGGGGTTTAAATGTATAGCTCGAGAATGCCGGGGGTTATCAGGAAGGCGAAAGTGCAATTGGAATTGCGACTGGCAAAGGATGTGAAGGATAACAAGAAAGGTTTCTACAGGCATGTTAACAAGAAGAAGGTGATCAGAGAAGGTGTGGGGCCCCTACTGGATGAAGGAGGTAACCTAGTGACAGATGATGTGGGGAAAGCTGAAGCACTCAATGCTTTATTTGCCTCTGTATTCACGGACAAGGTCGGCTCCCGGACTAATGCACGAAGTGACGCAAGATGGGATGAAGATGGACAGCCCTAGGTGGGAAAAGAACAAGTTAGGAACTATTTAGAAAAGCTAAACATACACAAATCCTTGGGTCCGGACTTAATGCATCCAAGAGTACTGAGGGAGTTGGCAAATGTCATTGAGGCCCTTATCTTTGAAAAGTCGTGGAGATTGGGAGAGATCCCAGATGATTGGAAAAAGGCAAATGTTATGCCCATCTTCAAAAAAGGGAAAAAGGACAATCCAGAGAACTATAGGCCGGTCAGTCTTACCTCGGTTCCTGGAAAAAACATGGAAGGGATCCTTAAGGAATCCATTTTGAGGCACTTGGAGGAGAGGAAAGTGATCAGGAATAGTCAGCATGGATTCACAAAGGGCAAGTCGTGCCTGACCAATCTGATTAGCTTCTATGATGAGGTAACTGGCTCGGTGGACATGGGAAAGTCAGCGGATGTGATATACCTTGACTTTAGCAAGGCTTTTGATATGGTCTCCCACAATATTCTTGCCAGCAAGTTAAGGGAATGTGGATTGGATAAATGGACGGTAAGATGGATAGAAAGCTGGCTAGAACGCCGGGCCCAGCGGGTAGTGATCAACGGCTCGATGTCAGGATGGCGATCGGTTTCTAGCAGAGTGCCCCAAGGTTCGGTTCTAGGACCAGTTTTGTTCAATATCTTTATTAATGACCTGGATGAGGGGATGGATTGCACCCTCAGCAAGTTTGCACATGACACTAAGCTAGGGGGAGAGGTATGCCTGAGGGCAGAGATAGGGTCCAGAGTGACTTAGACAAATTGGAGGATTGGGCCACAAGAAATCTGATGAAGGTCAACAAGGACAAGTGCAGAGTCCTGCACTTGGGACAGAAGAATCCCAAGCATTGTTACAGGCTGGGGACCAACCAGCCAGTAGTAGTTCTGCAGGAAAGGACCTGGGGGCTACAGTGGATGAGAAGCTGGATATGAGTCAACAGTGTGCCCTTGTAGCCAAGAAGGCTAATGGCATTAGGAGGAGCATTGCCAGCAGATCCAGAGAAGTGATTGCTCCCCTTTATTCGGCTCTGGTGAGGCCACATCTGCAGTATTGTGTCCAGTTCTGGGCCCCCACTACAAAAAGGATGTGGACGCATTGGAGCGGGTCCAGCAGAGGGCAACCAAAATGATTAGGCATCTGGAGCATATGACTTATGAGGAGAGGCTGAGGGAGTTGGATCTGTTTAGTCTGCAGAAGCGAAGAGTGAGGGGGGATTTGATAGCAGCCTTCAACTTCCTGAAGGGAGGTTCCAAAGAAGATGGAGAAAGGCTGTTCTCAGTAGTGACGGATGGCAGAACAAGGAGCAATGGTCTCAAGTTGTGGTGGGAGAGATCCAGGTTGGATATTAGGAAAAACTGTTTCACTAGGAGAGTGGTGAAGCACTGGAATGGGTTACCTAGGGAAGTAGTGGAGTCTCCATCCCTAGAGGCTTTGTTGACAAAGCCTTGGCTGGGTTGATTTAGTTGGGATTGGTCCTGCCTAAAGCAGGGGGCTGGACTTGATGACCTTCTGAGGTCTCTTCCAGCTCTATGGTTCTATGATTCTATGATTCTACTAATATGTTTTAAGGTGCTCCACATCTCCTGCAAGGTGCTGAGAGCAAAGGATGCTCAACACTTTGGGTGCATCTAGACTACATTCCTCTTTTGAAAGAGGAATGTAAATGAAGGAAATCGAAAATGCAAATGAAGTGCAGATTTACAAATCTCGTGCTTCATTTGCATAATGATGTCCGATCGCTTTTTCGAAAAAAGGTTATTTTGAAAAAAAGCAGTCTAGATGCGGTTCTTTCGGAAAAAAAACCCTTTTTCTAAAGAACCCTTATTCCTAAAAAATGAGGTTTACAGGTTCTTTTGAAAAAAGGTTGTTTTTTTAAAGAACTGCGTCTAGACTGCTTTTTGTTAGAAATAACCTTTTTCGAAAAAGCAATCGGATGCGATTATGCAAATGCAGCACAAGATTTGTAAATCTGCGCTTCATTTGCATTTTCAATTTCCTTCATTTACATTCTTCTTTTGAAAGAGGAATGTAGTCTAGACACACCCTTTGTAGGACACTCTCTGAAATCATAGAACTGGGTTCAAGGTAATAGGTGTATGTGCATGAATGTAATAGAGAGCTCTGTATTTTAAGAGGGGCTGGGGGGGATTGCTGTAGCCCTGTGCTGTAGCATAACTACATTTCCTCTCCTAATGTAATTTTTTCCTTTTCAAAACAGTTGTAGTCAATGCCCTAGCAGGCTAGGGAATAATAGAATTGGCTACTGCCATTAGTACTATGGAGAATTAGCATTAGCTCTGCCAGTGCATCTGTCTCAATCTGAAATACTCCGACTGTTACTCACTATTGTGTTTGGCTCCTCTTTTTATCATTCCTTCTGATAACTAGCCATAAAAACATAGGAGTTTCAATACAGCAAATGTTGTCTCATCCTGTCATGTTCCAATACCTGGTAAATCTGTCTTTCATAGGGTTGCCAGGTGTCCGGTTTTGAACTGGACAGTCCGGTATTTGAGCTTTCTGTCCAGGAAACAAATTGAGAAAATACTGGACATATAAATGTCCGGTATTTTCTAATTAAGTAAGTTTTATTATTATCATGAGTGTCAGTACGTGGTTGCGTACTGCCTGGCTGGTAGACGTGCTCACACCGTGTGAGTGTGTCTACCAGCCAGGCAGTACGCAACTATGCAGTGCGCCCGTGTGCCCCTCCTGGACTGTGCGTAGGAAAGGCAGCACCCCGGGATCTGCGTGTGCCCGGGCCAGCCCCACTTCTCGCCGGCTTGTTCCCCCCCCCACTCTCCCCTCCTGGCCAGCCCCGCTCCCCCTGGCCCCCTCCCGGCCAGCCCTGCTTCCCGCCGGCTGGTTCCTTCCCACAATCTCCCCCGGCCAGCCATGCTATCCCCGACCCCCTCCTGACCAGCCCCGCTCCTCTCCCGGCCGCCCCCCCCCCCCCATCTGAGATCAAGTGTATCCGGTATTTTTTTGAAATCATATGGTAACCCTACTTTTTCAGCTGGCTAGTGTCAGCTCTTTTTTTTTCTCCTCAGAGTGTGTTGATGATCCTAATGTTTGACATTATGTTGTTATGCAGAGGGGGAAAGGGTGTTATAAAAATACTTGCCTTCCATTTTCTAGTTAGTGTAGAATTTGCATGAAGTTTGTTTGTTAGAGGCCTTCCTTGATTGATGTCTATGTCTCTCCAATTTTATTCTTCAGTAATACCTAAAAACAATAGTGTTATGCTGGCATAAAACTGAAGTCTGTTTAACAAGTGGTGTTACCCTAACAGACCGAAGTAATGTTGTGTTAAATCAGATGCTATATGGTCTAGTTTCATTAATTGTCATAAATTTAAGTTGCTGTCTTCCAGTATTTAAAGCACTTTTTTATGCTTAACAACATCTATGGATCTAGTTAGGAAGTCATACAGTAACTTAATAAAATCTTGAACATCTTTTAACAGGAAAGCTTTCCAGTGTTAATAGCTATTATTGTTTTGACGAAAACGAGCTGCTGAACATTATATTCCAACAATTGTTACTGTCACCTGAGAGCTATTTTTTTCTGAATGAGGTGCTCCTTTACCTTGCACAGAGATCAGGAACGAAGCTGGCTCTCATAATTATAGATTCAAATTTATAGTCTCCTTTTATGCATTTTGAAAGTTCACTATTAGTGTTAGGTTCTTGGGCAGTTATGTCAACCTTAAAGCAAGGTTTATTAGCTGTTCATCTGTTTAGTCATGTAACTACCTATTTATCTAGACATTTTAAGCATGTTCTGCATTGTGAAATGATAGCTGGGATATAATTACCATCAATAGCAACAACCTACTTTGTTATTCACAGTTAATTAGAGAATACTAGTCAGAATAGTTATCCTGAGTACAGGAGGAAGAGTTCATTTTCCTGTTGTCATATTACTTCCCTTCACTTGATAAATGTTTACTGTCATGGTTTGATAAGATATGAGCTACAGTCTGCTAGTTCTGGCAGTTTGTGCTTAGTGAGGATGTTTAGCTTGTCCTCCTGAATTACAGCTCAATTTATTTTATGCAGTTTCATTAATCTTTTTGTGTTTCCTTGGTCAATACTATGGTCACTGCTAATGCTGATTAGAGAAATAATTGCAAGCAATACTGTTGCAATAACTTGAAGAGGAGGAGAAGACTCTATAAGGATTGAAATATTGTTTTAATTAAATTGGCTGATGTTAGTTTCATTAGATTAGTACGTTTGTTGGAAATAAACTCTGGCATACACGTATTCTCATACACCTCTGTGCAGGTATGTGATAAGTGACAAATATATCTGAGACTGGTGGTAGACCAATTTGTATTTTAATTCATTTTAGCTTGAGAAAAGGGAGCTCAGTGTTGTCACCTGCAGATGAAATGGAAGGAGAGCAGCTGATTGCTGCAGAAGTACTGAAGATAGGCAGTGGCTCCTGTTGGAGAGCAAGGATAATTGATTGAATGTACCTCCATCACTGGCATTTTGGTGACATGGCAGTTTGGGTCATTTTGGTTAAAGTGCAGTTAAATGTTCAGTTTGGGAGCTATAAAGTGCAATTGACCTTGTAGGGAGATATAAGGAAAAGGCATCAACCTTGAATGTGCCTATGTGAGGGTGCTGCCAGGCATGACTAGGTAAGAAAGCTGGATTAAAGTTAGTCCTTGCTGATGGTGAGGACTCTGTCAAGGATCCTACATATCACTCATCCCTCCCTAGAAGCTGTGCTGAGACTACTTATCAGTGCAGAATGATGGCAGATCCAACGCAGCAGCAGGGACAGACAGCTCAGAAGCGGCAGTGCTTAAGGGGACAGATGGCATGGAGCAGTAGCAGGCCTAGGAAGCTTGGACCTCGCTCACATAGAGAAAGAGAAACAGGAGCCCACACAAGGGACTCTGGAGCAGGCCTTCCTATCTGGCAATTAAAGCTGAAATCACTCCAGTTAGTTTAGACAGTGGTATGTTGGACCGAGAGTAGCTCGTGGCACTGAGTGTTCGAATCCTTGGATGCCTTCAACTAAGGACACCCACCCATAAGTGGGGTGCTAGGAAGGAGGAAGGTAACTGGTTCTGTTGTATGTAAAATTTCAGAAGAAAAGATACATTATTCACTCTTAATATAAAAACAGTTTATCTTACTGGAAACAAAACCATTTTAATTTGAGGGGTCCAACTGCTAAGCATGACAAGTGTTTCTTAGGGACTCTACTCAAAGAATGGCTACAAACGTCAGATATATTTTATTAAACTGTATGAGGTAGAAACAATAAAATATATTTAGCTTTTTATGTCCATTAAAGATCTTTCAAAAGCCAAAGAATACAAAGAAATGCAGCCTATAACACTTGCAAAAATGAAGAACAATAAATACGAAATGCATCAGTTTTATCCATGAGAAGAACAGGCAGTTAAGTTTTACTTGCAGTATTTGATTTCATCAACATCCAAGCAACAGTCTCTTACATTTTCTGTGGGGCAGCTTGTTGTATAGGAAACTGTATAACTCATCCCTTCAGTAAGGTCACTGTACAAGAAGAGCCTCTAATATGAGTCCTAAATTCAGCCGTCTCTCCACCTTCCCTTTTTTTTCCTTCTCTTTTGACCATTTCTCTCTTTTTTTTTTACTAACATCTTTAAAGTTACATTTATAGTGAGAGGTTTTAATAATCCAACTATCCCTAAGAAAGAGTTGCACAGGAAATTGTTTGGCCCTGGCCTGTTTTTTACTGTCAGACCATGATCCAACATTGCCCTTTCCCTCTCCTTCACCTCTGCAGGTGTATTTAATCAAACTCGGTAGATGGGCCAAATCTGCTTGGCACCCACATGCTAATCAGTCCCATTATTCTTCTGTAACTTCTGTAATTTCCAGGATTTGCCCAGTTCCTGTCTACCTTGTTCCTACAAGCTGGGCAATAGCATGACTTCGTCTAGAAATGTTATGCATCAAGATCGCTCTTCCCTTTAGTTATGTAACTGACCGACTTATGGGATTTTTATGTATTGAGCCTTTAAATCTCTAAGGACTCTGCTTTCCTCAATGGCAGACCACCATTTCACATGAATCTCAGACAATGCAGCTTAACAGAGGACACACACGCACCATGTGTTCTCTCATGGAAAACTGATTTTTCTTTGTTCTGTTTTTCTCTCAGTGTAAAATAAAGGTCATTCTGACTGAAAAGATCTGGTCTTCATCTGTGGGGAAAATAAAACATTTCTCCACTCCAGTTATTTTTTATATAGCACAAGCCAGCCAGACTGTATCTTATATTCTTCATATCACCTTCTGATACCAACATATATGCTTAAATATAGAGTTCCTGATCCAAATCCTATGGAAGGCAGTGGAAAGGCTCTTACTGGCTCTAATGGGCTTTGGATTAAGCTCAGAAGTTGCTAGTAATGGTTGTTTGTCTGGTAGCAATCAGTGGCACCTGCCATGGCTCACTAGGCACGCTGAAGCACAAAAACACAAAATGAACGATATCAGTTTTTTATGAAGCACAGCAATTGCTTTGATTTTAAAAATATATTAGAGGGATGTGCCCTCTGCTCACTATGCGCACTGCCCCCCTCCCCCCGGCCGCTTTCCCTTTGCTGAGAGAGCCTGTCGACGCTGATGACATGATGACATTCTGTCACCCAGCAGGAACATTCTGTCGGCCATTAGGAAAAATTTTTTAATCTCTCTCTCTCTCTCTCTCTCTCTCTCTATATATATATATATATAGAGAGAGAGAGAGATATTAAACTAGAAGATTTACCCGGTATTACTAGGGTTCTTAATTATTTTTTGTTTTTCTTCATTTAAATCACTACTCTGAGGTGGGCTGGAGATGAGGAGCACAGTATGCAGGCTGCCCTGGGGAGCAAGGACATCCCCAGGCCTCAATCACCACAGCAGCATGGGGCCAGGTGAGAAGAGCCTGTCCATGGCCAGTGCAGCTGCAGTGGGTAAAGCTGGGGGAATGGTGTATGTCTCCCAGTTTGGGGGACAGACAGACAAACTCTCTTAAGTATATAGTAGATAGCCATTCCTTTCTCTACCCCTGTTCTCTGCTGCCCCAGTAGGATTATAACTGTCCCAGTCCCCCTATCTGGCCCTCTGTAGTCATTATACAGTATAACTGTCCTTGCTAACAGAGTCTTCCCTTTGCGTGATATGAGAAACAATCTCATTGCAGGCATGTCCCATTGTCCTGGCAAAACCAGACTCTGACCTTGTGTTAAGTTAGGAGAAGAAGAAGCTGCACACCAAATTTGGTGTCCTTAGCTCTTACTGTTTAGGAGAAGTTATTGAACAGACAGACAGACACACTGACTCTCAGAGAGACAAACTCTCTCAAATATATAGTAGATTATCTATGGATCACTTTACATGGTACTTTGTGTTCAAGAAAAAAATAGGTGGTCCAGGAGAGGATGGGGTAAATGAAAATATTTTATTGCCCACTCACATTTACCTCAGACATTCAACACAACATCCGAGAGGCAACAAATTGGCACCAGTTACACCCTTTTATATATTTTACTGTGTTAATTCACACGTCTATCACTACTTTTCCTAAAACCTTATTTAGTAATGTTAACTCCCATAAAATGAATATTAATAAGCAGGTGATTAATATTATTATTTACTAATTACTATTTACAGAATTTCTAATTAAATCAACACTTTCCCATGCTATAAACTTTCTGAATCAGCAGGTTACAGAGATTACAAGAAAAGTAATCCTGAAATATTCATACAGAGCTAGTGAGAGTAGGTAAAAGAAACAACAAAGAAGAGCAGCTGCATGCTTATCTATTTTTCTAGGCTGCAAAAATAAAGGGAAAGAGCATGTTCAAGGGCAATGCCTACTGTGGTTGAACTCCTTGCCACTATCACAGACCCCTATTCATTTTACATATCCCAACACTTTGCTGTGGAGGATGTCTTTTTGCAAAGAGCTTATGGTCTGAACTAAATTAGACTTACTTATATTTTGAGAGGTCCAGACAGAGCATGCAGAATGTTCACATTAATGCAACAGTTCCAGAATCATAGAATCATAGAACCATAGAGCTAGAAGAGACTTCAGGAGGTCATCAAGTCCAGCCCCCTGCCCAAGGCAGGACCAATACCAATTAAATCAACCCAGCCAGGGCTTTGTCAAGCCGAGACTTAAACACCTCTAGGGATGGAGACTCCACCACTTCCCTAGGTAACCTATTCCAGTGCTTCACCACTCTCCTAGTGAAATAGTTTTTCCTAATATCCAACCTGGACCTCTCCCACCACAACTTGAGACCATTGTTCCTTGTTCTGCCATCCATCACTAGTGTGAACAGCCTTTCTCCAGCCTGTTTGGAATCTCCCTTAAGGAAGTTGAAGGCTGCTATCAAATCCCTCCTCACTCTTCGCTTCTGCAGACTAAACAGATCCAACTCCCTCAGCCTCTCCTCATAGGTCATGTGCTCCAGACCCCTAATCATTTTGGTAGCCCTCTGCTGGACCCTCTCCAATGCATCCACATCCTTCCTGTAATTGGGGGACCCAGAACTGGACACAATACTCCAGATGTGGCCTCACCAGAGCTGAATAAAGAGGAATAATCAAATCTCTGGATCTACTGGCAATGCTCCTCCTAGTGCACCCTAATATACCATTAGCCTTCTTGGCTACAAGGGCACACTGTTGACTCATATCCAGCTTCTCATCCACTGTAATCCCCAGGTCCTTTTCTGCAGAACTGCTACTTAGCCAGTTGGTCCCCAGCCTGTAACAATGCTTGGGATTCTTCCATCCCAAGTGCAGGACTCTACACTTGTCCTTGTTGAACCTCATCAGATTTCTTGTGGCCCAATCCTCCAATTTGTCTAAGTCACTCTAGACTCTATCCCTGCCCTACAGCGTATCTACTTCTCCCCCTAGCTTAGTGTCATGTGCAAACTTACTGAGGGTGCAATCCATCCCCTCATCCAGGTCATTAATAAAGATGTTGAACAAAATCGGTCCCAGAACCGAACTTGGGGCACTCCGCTAGAAACTGACCACCATCCTGACATCGAGCCGCTGATGACTACTCACTGGGCCCGACCTTCCAGCCAGCTTTCTATCCATCTTACCGTCCATTTATCTAATCCACATTCCCTTAACTTGCTGGCAAGAATATTGTGGGAGACCGTATCAAAAGCCTTGCTAAAGGCAAGGTATATCACATCCACTGACTTTCCCATATCTACAGAGCCAGTTATCTCATCATAGAAGCTAATCAGATTGGTCAGGCACGACTTGCCCTTTGTGAATCCATGCTGACTATTCCTGATCACTTTCCTCTCTTCCAAGTGCCTGAAAATGGATTCTTTAAGGATCCCTTCCATGTTTTTTCCAGGAACCGAGGTAAGACTGACTGGCCTATAGTTCCCTGGATCGTCCTTCTTCCCTTTTTTGAAGATGGGCATAACATTTGCCTTTTTCCAATCATCCGGGATCTCTCCTGATCTCCACGACTTTTCAAAGATAATGGCCAAAGGTTTCTCACTGACATTTGCCAGCTCCCTCAGTACCCTCTGGACCCATGTATTTATGTACATTTCGCTTTTCTAAATAGTTCTTAACCTGTTCTTTCCCCACCAAGGGCTGTCCTACCTTCGTCCCGTATTGCATCACTTAGTGCATTAGTCTGGGAGCTGACCTTGTCCGTGAAGAACTTTGCTCGTAGACTGCGTGAGAAAGTCTGAGCAAAACATCGACAATAAATCTGTGTTGAGTGTGTGTGTGACAAAGATGAACATATTAGTGAAAATATTTTTTGTTGAGCATTTTGATTTCTTTTCTAAGCTGTCATGAAGTGATGCTGGGAATGGTTAATTCATCCAGTATTTCACCTGAGAGGTGCCCATATTTTAATATGGGGGGCAATAGTTTGAGGAACCATTTGTCAGTCTTCATTCAGGCAAAACTCTCACCCCCTTCAAAGAGTATGAAATGAATATAAGATTAGAGCCATACAACATACAGGCCTTTTCTGCTTCCTCTGAAAGATTGTCTCTCTGTCGTTCCCTCTGCATCTTGCTCCTTGCACAAAGCATCAGGAACTGGGCACATGGGCGGGCAGGACAGTGCCTTCCTGGCCTGTGTCTCCATCTCTTCCTTTAGGCTGAGAGATGATGTAACTTGTAAACCTTCTAACCAAGACTTGTAATTTTAGATTGTAGTTTAGCTAGCCAAAAACTCAAAAAACAATAGCAAAATGTTTTTTAAGTACATTAGAAGCAGGAAGCCTACTAAAAAAACCAGTGGGTCCCCTAGACAAGCGAGATACAAAAGGAGCAATCAAGGATGATAAAGCCATTGTGGAGAAGCTAAATGATTTCTTTGCATCAGTCTTCACGGCTGAGGATGTTGGGGAGATTCCCAAACCTGCACCGTCCTTTGTGTGAGATGAATCTGAGGAACTGTCCTGGATTGAAGTGTCATTAGAGGAGGTTTTGGAACAAATAGAAAAACTTAACATTAACAAATCACCGGAACCGGATGGCATTCACCCAAGCATTCTAAAAGAACTCAAAAGGTAAATTGCAGAACTGTTAACTGCGGTTTGTAATCCATCCTTTAAATTGGCTTCTGTACCTACTGACTGGAAGATAGCTAACGTGACACCAATATTTAAAAAGGGCTCTAGAGGTGATCCCGGCAATTATAGACCGGTAAGTCTAACGTCAGTACCAGGCAAATTAGTCGAAACAATAGTTAAGAATAAAATTGTTAGGCACGTAGAAGAACATAATTTGTTGGGCACAAGTCAACATGGTTTCTGTGAAGGGAAATCATGTCTTACTAATCTATTAGAGTTCTTTGAAGGGGTTAACAAACATGTGGACAAGGGGGATCCAGTAGATATAGTATACTTAGATTTTCAGAAAGCCTTTGACAAAGACCCTCACCAAAGGCTCTTGTGTAAACTACATTATCATGGGATAAGAGGGAAGGTCCTTTCATGGATTGAGAACTGGTTAAAAGACAGGAAACAAAGGGTAGGAATAAATGGTAAATTTTCAGAATGCAGAGGGGTAACTAGTGGTGTCCCCCAAGGGTTAGTCCTAGGACCAATCCTATTCAACTTATTCATAAATGATTGAGAGAAAGGGGCAAGCAGTGAGGTGGTAAAGTTTGCGGCTGATACTAAACTGTTCAAGATAGTCAAGACAGAAGGAGACTGGGAAGAACTTCAAAAAGATCTCACAAAACTAAGTGATTGGGCAACAAAATGGCAAATGAAGTTTAATGTGGATAAGTGTAAAGTAATGCACGTTAGAAAAAATAACCCCAACTATACATATAGTATGATGGGGGCTAATTTGGCTACAACAAATCAGGAAAGAGATCTCAGAGTTATCATGGATAGTTCTCTGAAAACGTCCACACAGTGTGCTGTGGCGGTCAAAAAGGCAAATAGAATGTTAGGAATTATTAAGGAAGGGATAGAAACTAAGACCCAGAATATCTTACTGCCCCGTATAAAACTATGGTACGCCCACATCTTGAGTACTGCGTACAGATGTGGTCTCCTCACCTCAAAAAAGATATTTTGGCCTTGGAAAGGGTTCAGAAAAGGGCAACTAAAATGATTAGGGGTTTGGAACAGGTCCCATATGAAGAGAGGCTAAAGCGACTGGGACTTTTCAGTTTGGAAAAGAGGTGACTGAGGGGGGATATGATAGAGGTATATAAAATCATGAGTGGTGTGGAGAGGGTGAATAAAGAAAAGTTATTCATTAGTTCCCATAATATAAGGACTAGAGGACACCAAATGAAATGGGTAGCAGGTTTAAAACTAATAAGCGAAAGTTCTTCTTCACACAGCGCACTGTCAACTTGTGGAACTCCTTGCCAGAGGAGGCTGTGAAGGCTAGAACTATAACAGAGTTTAAAGAGAAGCTAGATAAATTCATGGAGGTTAGGTCCATAAAAAGCTATTAGCCAGAGGTTACGAATGGTGTCCCTGGCCTCTGTTTGTCAGAGGCTGGAGATGGATGGCATGAGACAAATCGCTTGATCATTGTCTTCGGTCCACCCCCTCCAGAGCACCTGGTGTTGGCCACTATTGGCAGACAGGCTACTGGGTTAGATGGACCTTTGGTCTGACCCAGTACAGCCATCCTTATGTGTTTATGTTCTTATGTTATGTTAGATAACTAAGCTTATCCCCAGATGTAGACAACCTTTCCTTTAAATTGTGTAACATGATTTTTTTATTTCAAACTTTAGTTTTTATAAATGGAAATGATTCTTACTGCTTTCAAGGAAATCATTCCTATATTAAAAGGTTATGAAAAATGATGAGTCATTAGATATATTACAGCTGGGCATTTGCCAGAACAAACACTAGAGGAGAACTTTTCAATCAGTAGGAGAGATCAAAATTGGTGACACTTTCTATTCCAACAGGCCAAACTCCTGGGAGGATATTCTTTCAAACATTTTGAGTTAATAAGATGCTTTCCATCAAAAAAGTAAGAAGAAAAATGTACAATTTGAGAAGAATGACATGACAGCAGAAAAAAATCTCCTCTCTCCCCCCCTCTTCCCCTGCATTGAAGGGTAAATTGAGGCTATCCACAGTGAGCATGTTTTGTTGAGGTAGATTGATCGCTATCCCACTCAGTGGTATCAGACTCCCAACAGCTGTATCTGAAAGGCTGCTGTATTACTCCTGGGCCATTAATCCATATGGATTCTGCTAGAGGAGGATTAACAGGAACAGCTTGCAATCCTGGGGCTCTGTGCTTTTGTCAAAAGAGTACTATTGCTGTAATCTTGTGTTTGTTCTGAGATGGTCCAAGACAGGGAAGACAAAATTTCTCTTTGTGACAACAATCATCCTCTGAAACAATCCATTTCTGTCTCCCTCCATGGGCAAAATGAAGAAAATAAGGTTTTAAAATTAATCCTAACAGCTTGACCCAGAAAGCAATAATGTAATTGGAAGCCAGGTTAAAATGAATTAATCTGGATATATTTGGTCAGTTTTTTTTATTGAATTTTGCCAATATTTTGTGGACTCAGCATAGTTTTCTACCAATGTACTCCGAGCCAGGAAAGTCCAGACTCAGCGAGAGGGCTCATGAGTGGGTGCACAAGAGCTGTTTGGTGAATATGGGCCAGATTCTGTTACTCTGAACATGTGACACCCTCTGAGAGAAGTCCCAATAAAATCAATGGGCTAGTCACAGAACAAGGATTTCATGCAGTCGTTGTTGCAGAATTTGTTCACTTATGGACTAAGCAGCTTATGACAATGCTTCTCAGCAAGTTGGAAATCCACTCTCTGGCCTTTGGTTTTCACCCTCTCAATTCTGCAATGGGTGATCTTAATTCCCATCTAAGAGAGAAATGCTGGACACTGCCAAGGTAAAATGGCAGAAGTCAAAGGTTTCACTTTAAAGGCATAATATTTCCCACATCTGTAACTCAGAATAGAGTAGTTGAGTTAACAAGTTTTATTGAAAATGTGTGATACATACATATTAATAAATTAAATCAGAATTGGATCCATGCTAGTCATACAATGGAAGAATGAGAGCATATGTGCATGCATGCATGTTTGGATTCAAAACTCATGCAGGGAGGAGTTGTTATAGCCTGTAGAAGCTAAAGCAAATTGCAGAAGTACAGTAGAAATAGCTTCAAGATAACCACCCTAAAAAAGAACAGTAGCAGTAAGAAAAAGAGTCTTCCCTTGATTTGCTTTAATATTAATCTTTTTAATTTGCAACATGCCAGAGAATATTGTACTATGGGACTAAAATTAAACATGCTTAGGATAATATTGCAGCATATTGGGAGGTTTCAGTAGGTTTCTTTATTATGTTTCTGCATACTTAGTGCTATTTTTCTTCTGTTTGTTTTTTCCCAAAACCTTATACAGATTCCATTTTGTTAAAAATCTGTTTCTTCCAGTGTTTTGCAGTATGGCTCCGTCCAAGTGAAGGCAAATGGACATCCACTTGCTTTCTTGCAGCACCATTTTTACTGGTTTCACAAAATTGGTAAAACCATTATGAAGACAATGAGTTTTCTCTTCCTTAGAATCACAGAATCCTAGCACTGGCAGGGACCTCAGGAGGACATCGAGTCAAGCCCCCTGCCCAAAGCAGCACTAATCCTAACTAAATCATCCCAGCCAAGACTTTATCAAGCCAGGACTAAAAAACCTCTGGGGCTGGAGATTCCACCACCTCCCTTGGTAACCTTTTCCAGTGCTTCACCACCCTCCTAATGAAATAGTTTTTTCCTAATATGCAACCTAGACCTCCCCCACTGCAACTTGAGACCATTGCTCCTCATTCTGCCACATGACACTACTGAGAACAGCCTCTCTCCATCCTCTTTGGAACCAGGAAGTTGAAGGCTGCTATCAAATCCCCCCTCACTCTTCTCTTCTGCAGACTAAACAGACCCAACTCGCTCAGCCTCTCCCCGCAGGTCACGTGCTCCAGCTCCCTAATCATTTTGGTTACCCTCTGCTGGCCCCTCTCCAATGTGTCCACATTCTTTCTGTAGCGGGGGTCCCAGAACTGGACACAATACTGCAGATGTGGCCTCACCAGTGCCAAATAAAGAAGAATAATCACTTCTCTAGATCTGCTGGAAATGCTCCTCCTAATACAACTGAATATGCCATTAGCATTCTTGGCTAAAAGAGCACAGTGTTGACTCATCCTCACCCAGCTTCTCATCCTCTCTAATTCCCAGGTCCTTTTCTGCCAAACTGCTAGTTAGCCAGATGATCCCCAGCCTGTAGCAATGCTTTGGATTCTTCTGTCCCAAGTGCATGACTCTGCACTTTTCCTTATCGAACCTCATCAGATTTTATTTTGTCCAGGTCACTCTTGATCCTATCCCCACTAGTATCTCCCTCTCCCTCTAGTTTAGTGTCGTCCCCTCATCCAGGTCATTAATATAGATATTGTACTAAACCAGCCCCAGTACCGACCCTTGGGGCACTCCATTTGATACCGACTACCAGCCAGACATCAAGACATTGATGCCTGACAATCTAGCCAGCTTTCTATCCCTCTTACAGTCAGTTTATCCAATTCATACTTCCTTAACTTGCTGGCAAAAATTATGTGGGAAATTATATCAAAAGCTTAGCTAAAGTCTAGGTATATCATCCACCGACTTCCCCGTGTCCACAGAGTTAGTTACCTCATCATAGAAGGCAATCAGATTGGTAAGGCATGACTTGCCTTTGGTGAATCCATGTTCACTCTTCCTGATCACTTTCCCCTCTTCCAAGTGCTTCAAAATAGATTCCTTGAGGTTTTCTTCCATGATTTTTCCAGAGACTGAAGTGTGGTCTGTAGTTCCCTAGATTGTCCTTCTTCCCTTTTTAAAAGACGGGCACTATGTTTGCCTTTTTCCAATCGTCCGGGACCTCTCCCGATCTCCACGAGTTTTCAAAGATAATGGCCAATGGCTCTGCAATGACATCTGCCAACTCCTTCAGCACTTTCGGATGCATTAAATCTAGCCCCATGGATTTGTGTATGTTTTCTAAATAGTTCTTAATCTGTTCTTTCTCCACCGAGGGCTGCCCACCTCCTTCCCATACTGTATTGGCTAGTGCAGTAGTCCAGGAGCTGACCTTATCTGTGAAGACACAGGCAAAAAAAGCATTGAGTACATCAGCTTTTCCCACATCATCTGTCACTAGGTTACCTCCCTCATCCACTAAGGGCCCCACACTCTCTCTGATCACCTTCTTATTGCTCACATGCCTGAAGAAACCTTTCTTGTTACCCTTCACATCCCTTGCTATCTGCAATTCCAATTTTGCTTTTGCCTTCCTGATTACTCCCCTGCATGCCCGAGCAATATGTTTATACTCTTCCTTAGTCATCTGCCCAAGTTTCCACTTCTTGTAAGCTTCCCTTTTGTGTTTAAGGTCATCAAGGATTTCACTGCTAAGCCAAGCTAGTTGCCTACCATATCTGCTTTTGTTACTGCGCATCATGATGATTTGTTCCTGTGCCTTCAATAAGGCTTCTTTAAAACACTGCCACCTCTCCTGGATTCCTTTCCCACTTATGTTAGCGTGCCAGGAGATCTGCCCATCAGTTCCCTGAGGAAGTCAAAGTCTGCTTTTCTGAAGTCCAGGGTATATATTTTGCTGCTCTGCTTTCTTCCTTTGGTCAGGATCCTGAAATCAACCATCTCATGATCACTTGCCACCCACCTCTACTTCCCCTACTTGTTCCTCCCTGTTTGTGAGCCGCAGGTCAAGCTGCACATGGCCCCTGGTTGGTTCCTTCAGCGCTGGTATCAGGAAGTCATCCCCAACATTCTCCCGAAACTTCCTGGATTTTCTGTGTACTGCTGTATTGATCTCCCAACAGATGTCAGGGTGATTCAAATCCCCTTGAGAACCAGGCCTGTGATCTGGAAGATTCTCTTAGTTGTTTGTGGAAAGTCTCCTCTATCTCGTGCACCTGATCGGTGGTCTATAGCAGGCACCGACCACAACATCACCCCTGTTGCTCCTGCCTCTAAACTTAAATAAGGACTCACAACAGGCTTTTCTCCCTTTATATCCTGGAGCTCTGAGCAATCATACTGCTCTCTTATATCAGTGCAACAGCTCCACCTTTTCTCCCCCACCTGTCCTTCCTGAACAGTTCATACCCGTCAATGACAGTGCTTCAATCATGTGAGTCATCCCACCAAGTCTCCGTTATTCCAGTCAAATCATAGTCCTTATCAATAGTCATAGTACTTGGAACGTCTACAGTGACTTCCACTGAAGAAAGCCTTGTACAAATATCAAAGACTAATCTACACTTAAAAAATAGACTCATCTAGTTACATTGCTCAAAGCACTAGCCCAAGTCTGTAAGCCATGTCTACAGTGCTACTGCCCTAGGCTGTAAAGATTCCTTCAAAGTCTATGCAGGAATCTGAACTGGGGAATCCCAATCAAAGGTTGGAACCCAAGAAAACAATGTACCTTGGAAATGGGTGTACAAGTCAAGATTTTCCTGACAATATTTTCAATGCTACCTTCCAGCAAAAACTACTTTTGTCTCTATGCAAAACTGTTTCTGCTACTATAGGTTGGACCTTTCTTGTCTGGCACCCTTGGGACCTAACCAGTCCCCGATGAGGGAATTTGCCAGACGATGGAAGGTCCCCTGACACCAGCCCCTCAGCCCAGTGCCCCTCCCTACTGCTGTCTCCTTTAGTCTGCCTGGGCTGTTAGCAATCCAGCCCCAGTCCCAGCCCCACCACTGGCTAGCTGGGTAGCTCTAGACCCACTGCTGAATGGCACATCACCTGATCGAGTTGCTGCTGCCCCAACCCCACTGCCAGGCAGCACGTGGCTCCAGCTGCACTGATTCAGTTGGGCTGCCATGATTGGCTTCCCCTCCTGGACTGCTGTGGCCACAGGCCCAGCCCCTCTGCTGGACGGCAGGCAGCCTCAATCATGCTGCCGACCGGACTGCTGTGGCCTTGCTGCTTCCCAGGCTGACACTGCTTAGGCTTCCCCTATGGGGCTGCTGTGGTCTCAGCCCTGCTGCCAGGCTGCAGACAATCCCGATTGCGAACCACCCAGGCTGCTGCACTCCCACTGCTAGCACACTTGCATGGTTGCACTGGGCTCCTAGTTGCAGGCCCTCTTGCCCTGGGGCTCTCTGTGGTCATACCATGGAGCATGGATCCAGGAGCACCTGTGGTCATACCATGGAGCATGGATGTTGACAGATGAGAGAATCCCAGATTTGGGAGGTGCGACCTGTATTAGCCACTGGCCTTTTTTAAAAGAGAAATAATTTTAGGCACTACTATAAGCTCTCTTAATTTATAATTTATGTCATGTAATCAGAAACTGATTTATTTTAATAGGATTTTTGAGGGCATTATTTTTTACTAAGTAGCCTGAACTACTTTATCTTATTGATGACAGGTATGGTTAGGAGTACTGAGGTGATGAGATGCATTTGATACATCCACAGACTAGGAGGCACCAGAAAATTGCTGTTCTAAATTGATCAATTTCTGGATAATAGGAACAATGCACTGAACTCAAATGTGTAATGTTTCGATTCTGCTTCACATTCATGCTCCCGTTAGAGGCCCATCCATTACCTGCATGTTAATTGTGTGTGTGTGTGTGTGTGTGTGTGTGTGTTAGTGTTAATAAACACGGATGCACACATTCATACAGGAAAACAGGAAAGAAGAACACCTTTTAGCTTGGGTGCTGAATGCTTATAAACATATATATGAAATCAAGTGGAACAGTCACATTCAACTATCCTGTAAAAGGTAGGAGCTGACACAATTAATCTTTTCAAGGAGAAAGCCTCTATGCTGCAGTCAGTCATATCAGATCTGCCCAGGTGGACTGCAGACTACAGAAAGAAGGCCCTTCTGGATTCCATCAAATCTTGACATTCATGATGGCTCTAATGTGTAGTAAGAGGCTAGTAACTATAGGGACAAGCTGTCAAATGAGATAAAGCTGGCCAAAAAAAAAAAAAAAGTCATCCAGGACTTGAAAACATGCACTTTGTTTGCAGAGGAAGGCCCCTTATCCTGAGCAAGTAAAGTTGAAAGAAAATAAACTTCTTTCAAATTTTGTTCCTATGTTTGTTTTGTATGTTCCCCATATGTCCTCTTTAAGGTGACAATATTGCAAAGCACTTACTTGTAAAAATATGCTTAGCTGCCTTGCTTAATAGGGATGGACTTAAACAAGCACATGATGAAAATGTTAAATGTGTTCTCTAATGCTTGTCTATCAGGTCTTAAGTACCACTGGTCACTACTTTTCTTTATGCATAAAATAACAGTCTTGTAATAGAAATGGTTACAAATCCCTCTTTCAAGGCTACCACTTCAAAACAAAGCCATTTCCCAAAGTTCACAGAGTGAAATCCTAGACTGTTTGAAGCCAGTGGGAGTTTTGCTCTTTAAGAGGTTGAATTGGGTAAGGCTGAAGAGAAGAGCATCTGTAAACATAACTGCTTTTGCTATGATCACGTCAGATCTTCTAGTAAACAGAATTGGTTGTCAGTGACATCTCTGTCAAAACTGTAGGTGGGCACAGCAATTCTTAGTGCCACCTGCACTCATAAATGAAGGGCACTTCTGACAGACCACTTCTGTCCTCTGCTTTCACAGTTGGATTGTTCAGTAAAGTACAGATTCGGTCTCCAAAAGCTTGTTCATATTTCTGTTGCCTCAGCCATAATGGTTGCTGCCAGAAACCTTCAAAATGTGCTGTAATTTGTATGCCAACCTTGTTTTGTAACATGCTATGACATTGTGTTGGATGAAAGGTGTTATATAAATATTAAAATGATTAATTTGGGCCTTGTTTCTGCCACCTTCCTTAGAGAGAGTACTGCTTTACTATGCAAATACCATTGTTCAAATAAATAAGCTTCTCACATTAATGCTACTGAAAGTAAGCTTGGCAGACTTGACCCCTTATTTATTTATTAATAATTTTACAAATGCTCCAGAATAGTTCACTGCTGTGTAATCTAGCTATGGCTAGGGCTGTATGGTTCAGGATCTTTCTCAGAAATATGTGGTATGTGAACCAGAAGTTATTGGTCTAAATGCAGGAATTGGCAGAAATTATGTGACCTGTGTGAAGTAGATCAGACTGCAATGATGATCATAATGATCCTTTCTGGCCATAAAAATGGTTATCCTATTTTGGGTTTTATGTGCAATTGTAGTGTCAATAGAGCTTCATGTTTCTTCTTCTAGGAATGTTCCTGTGGGTGCCACCTTAGGTGCACCAGCACTGCTGCACCCATGGTCAGCAGACTTTTGATAGAAGTGCCCACTCCCTTTGGCAGTGCATGCGGAGCACTGATGCGCAACGCTCGAAATGGTCATCCTGTGGGCACAGCCAACTGCCTCCTCAGTTCCTTTCTGACTGCTGTTGGTTTCAGTCACACAAAGTAGTTGCCCTCACATACCTCAACCTAAAGTTAGACTTAGTGTTAGCTGTTAGTATTACATTGTTTAGCTTAGTTTCGTGTTCTTTCTCATTATATTACAAAAATATATATTAAAAAGGAAGAAAGAAGAAGAGGGAGGGATTCTCCCCTCTGCTACACAGAAGCCATGGGTTCTACAACACCTGCACAGACATTTTTCTCTTTGGCAAAAAGAGACCACCTCAAAACAGACTTTTACCAGGACATACCTGGCTCCTCAGGATTCAAAAAGTGTGAATCCTATAAATTTTCCATTTCTTTTTCAGACAGACATTCTCAGTGTGTCTGCTGCCTCGGTCAAGAGCACAATACACAACAGTGCAAACACTGCCTGAAATTGACCAGAACGACAAGGAGAGCCAGAGAGCTCCAACTTAAAATGATGCAGCTACAGAAAGACTCAAGAGCTGCCCTTTAACAGGATAAAATCTCGCCCTGTGACATCAGTTGGGAGACCAATATAGCAGTACACAGACAATCCAGGAAGTTTTTGGAGAATGTTGAAGATAACTTCCTGGTACAAGTGCTAAAGGAATCGACCAGGGGCCATGTGCAGCTTGACCTGCTGCTCACAAACAGAGGATCTAGTAAGGGAAGTAGATGTGGGTGGCAGCATGAGAAGCAGTGATCATGAGATGATTGATTTTAGGATCCTGACCAAAGGAAGAAAGGAGAGCAGCAAAATATACACCCCAGACTTCAGAAAAGCAGACTTTGACACCCTCAGGGAACTGATGGGCAAGATCCCCTGGGATGATAACATGAAGGGGAAATGAGTCCAGGAGAACTGGCTGTATTTTAAAGACGCCTTATTGAAGGCACAGGAACAAACCATCCTGGTGCGCAGCAAGAAAAGCAAATATGGTGGGCGGACCAGATTGGCTTAGCACTGAAATCCTTGGTGAGCTTAAACACAAAAAGGAATCTTATAAGAAGTGGAAACTTGGACAGATGACTAGGGAGGAGTATAATTATATTGCTCGAGAATGCAAGGGAATAATTGGGAAGGCGAAAGCACAATTGGAATTGCAGATAGCAAGGGATCTGAAGGGTAACAAGAAAGGTTTCTACAGGCATGTTAGCAAAAACAGAGTGATCAGAGAGGGTGTGGGGCTTTTACTGTATGAGGAAAGTAACCTAGTGACAGATGATGTGGCAAAAGCTGATGTACTCAATGCTTTTTTTGCCGGTGTCTTCACAGACAAGGTCAGCTCCCAGACTACTGCACTAGCCAACGCAGTATGGGAAGGAGGTGGGCAGTCCTCGGTGGAGAAAGAACAGGTTAAGAACTATTAAGAAAAGTTAGACATGCACAAACCATGAGTCTAGATTTAATGTATCCGAGAGTGCTGAGAGAGTTGGCAAATGTCATTACAGAGCTTTTGGCCATTACCTTTGAAAACTTGTAGAGATTGGGAGAGGTCCCGGACAATTGGAAAAAGACAAACGTAGTACCCATCTTTTAAAAAGGGAAGAAGGACAATCCAGGGAACTACAGACCCATCAGCCTTACCGCAGTCCCGGGAATAATCATGGAGGGGATCTTCAAGGAATCCATTTTGAAGCACTTGGAAGAGGGGAATGTGATCAGGAATAGTCAACATTGATTCACCAAGGGCAAGTCATGCCTGACCAATCTGATTAGCTTCTATGATGAGGTAACTGACTCTTTGGATATGGGAAAGTCAGTGGATGTGATGTAACTTGACTTTAGCAAAGCTTTTGATACAGTATCCCACAATATTGTTGCCAGCAAGTTAAGCAAATAGGGATTGAATAAATGGACTGTAAGGTGGATAGAAAGCTGGCTAGATTGTTGGGTCCAATGCTAGTGATCAATGGCTCGATGTCTGGTTAGTGGTCGGTTTCAAGTGGAGTGCCCCAAGGATCAGTTCCAGGGCCGGTTTTATTCAACATCTTAATTAATGACCTGGATAAGGGGAAGGATTGAACCCTCAGCGAGTTTGTGGATGACACTAAGCTAGGGGGACAGGTAGATACGTTGGAGGTCAGGGATAGGGTCCAGAGTGACCAAGACAGATTAGAGGATTGAGCCAAAAGAAATCTGATGAGGTTCAACAAGGACAAGTGCAGAGTCCTGCACTTGGGACAGAAGAATCCAAAGCATTGCTACAGGCTGGGGACTGACTGGCTAGGTAGTAGTTCAGCAGAAAAGGACCTGGGGATTACAGTGGATGAGAAGCTGGATATGAGTCAACATTGTTCTTGTAGCCAAGAAGGCTAATGGCATATTAGGATGCATTAGTAGGAGCATTGCCAGAAGACATAGAGAAGTGATTATTCCCCTTTATTCGGCACTAGTGAGGCCATATCTGGAGTATTGTGTCAAATTCTGGGCCCCACACTACAGAAAGGATGTGGACACACTGGAGAGGGTCCAGCGGAGGGCAACCAAAATGATAAAGGGGCTGGAGCACTTTACCTCTGAGGAGAGGCTGAGGGATTTGGGCTTATTTAGTCTGCAGAAGAGAAGAGTGAGGGGGGATTTAATAGCAGCCTTCAACTTCCTGAATGGAGGTTCCAAAGAGGAGGGAGAGAGGCTGTTCTCAGTAGTGACAGATGGCAGAACAAGGATCACTGGTCTCAAGATACAGTGGGGTAGGTCTAGGTTGGATATTAGGAAAAACTATTTCACTAGGAGGGTGGTGAAGGACTGGAATGGTTTACCAGGAATAGGTTGTGGAATCTCCATCCCTAGAGGTTTTTAATTCTCGGCTTCACATAGCCCTGGCTGGGATGATTTAGTTGTGGTTGGTCCTGCTTTGGGCAGGGGGCTGGATTTGATGACATCCTGAGGTCTCTTCCAGCCCTATGATGCTATGATTCTGTGATTCATGTCTCCTGGGGAGCCTTATCCTAGAGGGGCAACCATTCTCTCAAGCCCCAGGTACCAAGATTACTCTCAAATGCCTAGGAAAAGGCCACGTTCCTCAGTGCATTCTGATTCCCCGCTGAGGAAGTACTCTGCAAACAATGAATCTGTCTCTGCACCTGCTGCAGCTAAGGCACCACAGAAATAGATGGGGAAAGAGGCCAGTACTCGCGAAAGGTGGAACCCCAAAGAGAAGGTCCGACCTTCCCCCCCTTAGCCAAATGCGGAGCCAAAACATAGGAGCTGCACGCGGGCATCGGTGAAGCTGCCGTTAGTGGCATTGCTGAAGGCGGCTGTCAGCAACACCAACAAAAGCGCTGTCAGCAGCACCTCTCAAACCACCATCAGTGGCATTGGCTAAAGCGTGGTCAGCGCCCCTGGAGGAAGCAGTGACAGTGGCACCAGTGAGAGCGTGCTCAGTGCCGGCACCAAACGCCGTAACGCAAACGCCTAAAGAGCCAGCACCGGCTAAACACGCGAACGTGCGCAAGAAGCACCTGGCACTGGCTTGAACGTCAATACTGGTGCTGTCATGCAAATACCCCCGGTGCCCATCCTGCTCCCCCCAGCTCAGCTTTTCAGTATACCTCCACAGCAGAGCTGATGGTGACATCGATACCATGGGTGCCACTACTTGGGACAGATGGCACCCTAAATACCTTGAGATTTAGTCTCTCCAACACCTGCCTTGATGCCTCCCCTACTGAGTGACAATGACGACGAGGAGCCTATACACATGGGTACTCCCCGGACTTCGTCACCCAAATCAGTACAACAAGGGCAGCAATGGCAACAACCACAATGGCTCCCGCCACCCATACTGACCAACTGGCCATACTGGGACCCGTGGGCAGCTTACAGACTTCAACAACCTCAGCAACCACACATACCGCAGGTTCTCCATCCTCAGGCCCTCCCCACACAGTCTCCTGACCTCTTTGCCTTCTCAGAGGAAGAGGAGGAAATGGACGTTACAGGGGCAGAAAGAACAATTGACTTGCGACCAACTGAGCACCTTCCATCCTTGTCACCTGATGACATAATCATGCTCCTACCACCCAATGCCGGGGATGATTTCAAATCCTTTAAGGAGGGTAGCAGACATACTAGACATGTCGCTGTCAGCTATGTCCAAGACTCAGCGCAAGCTAACAAATATCCTGCATGCTTTGCCACAGGCCAAGCTAGCAATCCCCGTTAATGATACACTCACGGACCATGCCAAAATCCTGTGGCAGACCCAGCAACAATCCCACCGACTGAAAAAAATCCAACCACAAGTATTACGTGGCCTCGAAAGATGCAGAATTCTTATTCTCATACCCCACACCAAACTCTCTAGTGGTCAACGCAGTCAACCAGAAGGGCAAGCAGCAGCTCATGCGCACAGTCCCCTACAACAAAGACTGGAAGTGTCTGGACCTAATGGGCAGAAAGGCTTACTCTCTGCAGGCCTTCAGCTCACAATCACGAACTACGTGGCCCTCCTTGCAAAGTACACATATCACAAATTTGATCAACTGTCAAACTTTATTGGAGATCTTCCTGACAACAAAAAAGAGCTGTACAAGGCAAATATGAAGGAGGAGGCATTGATCTCCAGAACAGCCCTACAGGCTGCACTAGATTCAGCAGACCCGGCCTCAAGATCCTTCGCATCGGCAATCATCATGAGGCGGGATTTGTAGCTCCAACTGTCCAGCTTCCCAAGGGAGGTCTAGTCCACAGTGGAAGTTCTACCATTTGAGGGCATAAAGCTGTTCACCGAATCCATACACGGAAGGACTCAAGAGCCACAATGAAGACCTTAGACATACACGTACCTATGAACAAGAAGAAGCAGGTAAGATCTTTCACACAGAGATATAAACCAGCCCCGTTTAATCAACAGTCAATGCACTACGACAACAGATGTTGACCAAGACAGAATAGGCACAGGCAGCCTCTGACCAGGCAACCACAACACAACCTTCAACATCTCATCAAGTGTTTTGAAGGTCTTGTTAAGGTCGGACAGCATCGAGATCTCCAAGGCAGCAATACAAACCTTGTACAGCATTTGGCAGCAGACTAGCTGCATTTTATCCAGTGTGATGGACCATCACCACAGACAAGAGGGCATTGGAGATCATCAAAACCAATTGCTTCATCCCATTCACCACCATCCCCCATCACCAACCCCCCTCCCTGTCCCTTTTCAGGGACCCCTCTCATGAGCATGTGCTCGTACAAGAGGCATAGCACCTCTTACAACTAGGGGTTATAGAAGAGGTCTCATCAAAGCACAGGGGGAAGGGATTCTACTCCCACTGCTTTTTCTGAGATCTAAAATGGATCTCCACCCCCCTGACATCAAGAAGTCAGGGGGGTGAAGATCCATTTTAGATCTCAGAAAACTCAATTGATTTGTTCATTATCAATGGTTCAAGATGGTAACCCCAGCTACCATCATTCCTGCCTTGGAGAAGGGAGAATGGCTGTTCACCCTCAACCTCAAGGATGCATATTTTTATATCATAATATATCCCTCTCACAGACAGTTCCTGAGATTTACTATAAGACCTACACTTCCAATACAAAGTGTTGCCCTTCAGGCTATCAACAGCCCCAAGGGTTTTCTCAAATGTTCTGGCAATGGTGGCAGCCCACTTAAGGAAAGGGGACATATTCCCAGACCTCGATGATTGCCTACTAAAGGGCTCCATGGCGCATGACACAGAGCAGGCAGTAGCAACCACCAGAGTATTGTTCGACTCTCTAGGCCTACGGATAAGCCTGGAAAAGTGTGTCCTCACCCCAACCCAGAATATAGAGTTCATAGGAGCACACTTGGACAACATGAAAGTTCTAGCGTCATTACTACAGCTCAGATTCTCAGCTGTCAAAGACCTGGTGGCTCTAACACAAGCCAGTCCATCCATAATGGCAAGACAATTCCTACAACTTCTGGGATACATGGCAGCAGCCATATTTGTGGTACCACATACCCGGCTATACATGATACTGTTACAGGCCTGGCTAAGAACGGTGTACAAGCCACACATACACCATATAAACAGACACTTCTCCATGCCAAACAAAATAAAGTCCACACTCAAGTGGTGGACACTGCATCATAATGCGTGCAGCGGGGTACACTTTCAGCAACCACCTGAAACAGTAACAGACACCTCTTTGATAGGGGAGCTCATCTGGGCAAACATGTTGTAGAAGCCCAATAGGACAAGAAGGAGGCTGATGAACACATAAATCTGCTCAGACTTAGGGCAGTATGTGGGCATAGGCCCCCGATCCTTGGGGGATGCATTCAGCATAAAATGGGAAGCACCCCTATTGTACGCATTCCCGCTGATCCAGCACACAATCCTGAAAACCAGGCAGGACAAAGCAAAAGTCATACTGGTAGCCCAGAGATGGCCCAGACAGACTTAGTATCCTTACCTACTGCAGATGACCATATATTCACCATACGATCTCCCACCAGTCCAGTCTCTGCTGACACAGCAGAATGGGCAGGGGCGCTACCCAGACATACACACACTCCATCTCTACGCATGGATAGTGGCTGATTGATGCCTTCAGAGGTGTACTATCCCAAGGATGTGCAGCAGATCCTTATGAACAGTCGCAGGCCTGCAACTAGAAAAACATACAAGCAAATATGGCATTGTTTCAAATTATGGTGCTATGAACACAGCTGCGGGGGTCTCAAGGATACTTACTTACCTGCTAGAACTACGTAAAACAGGACTATCACTAAATTCAATTAAAGTACACCTCACTGCCATAGCAGCGCTGCACCTGCCAATACAGGGCTACTCCATTTTCTCCACAACTCTTTGTGTCATCTACGGAAAGATCAAAGGGATTACCCATATCCAAACAAAAGCTATCTAAATGGATCTCGGGGTGAATAAAACTAGCCTATGACACATTTCACAAGGAAGCCCCAATGAGCATAAGGGCTCACTCCACAAAAGGAATGGCACTGACAATTGCGTTCCTCAGAGGACTACCAACAGAAGACATTAGCAAAGCTGCCACATGGGGCTTAGCTCACACATTCACACAGCGTTATGCAATACAGGCGTTTACGGACACATGCATTGGCCGAACTGGTATCGCAGTTACTGAATCAACTCTGCCAAAATGCCCATCACCAAGCATGGACACTGTTTTGTAGTCACCTAAGGTGGAGCATCCTCAGGGGACACTCCTTGAAGAAGAAGAAGGGAAGGTTACTCACTTTGTGCAGTAACCGGAGTTCAAGATGGTTGTCCCTGTGGGTTCTCCACCACCCACCCTCCTCCCCACAGCTTTGGATCCAATTACATCTGGGTCAGAGAAGGAACTGAGCAGGCAGTTGGCTGTGTGCACAGGATGACCGTTTCTAGCGTAGTGCACCAGCACTCCGCATGCACAGCCAACCTGGGGAGGGGAGCACTGCTATCAAAAGTCTGCTGACCACGGGCACAGCGGCACTGGCACACATAAGATGGAGCACCCAGGGGGACAACCATCTTGAAGAACTCCAGTTACTGCACAAAGTGAGTAACTTTCCCTTTAGACACTAAATGTGACTCTGAACCTTAGCCTGAATCTGACCTCTGATTTATAGTTTTGTTAACAGAATCCTTATTTAAGTAGAAGAATAAAAATGTGGTAGGATGTACAAAATAATTAGTGTATAAATTTCCCCACTCTTATAACATCCCATAAACATCATACATTTCTTTGTGTACATTTTTTTGGAAGTTGACGTAAATATACTACATCTTGAAATCTGCCAAGAGTCCCAATTATTTATGTATTTCTGTAAATGTTCACTGAATTTATATCTTCCTTGAAACTAAATATGGGTCTTATTTAATTATTCTTTCCTATACCTCATAAGGACAACAGGGAAAGGGCATTACACACCCTAGACCAGGGCTACTGAACACACAGCCTGTGGCCCATTTGTTTGCGACCCACGGTGTGATTTGAGTTTACGTGGGGCTCAACACATGGCCCACGGGTGGGATCCTTTGAACATGGCCTCCACTGGGAACACGCTTGACAATGGCAAGTCAATATAATGGTCTTTTGTTGATATGTGTTTTAGTAGTTAAATTCCTGGACTATCATTGCTCATTAAAAGTGCTGTCATATGGGTAGAAATTGGGTAAATATTGCGTTTTATTAATATCAGCAGAACTGACTTAAATGGGGCCTGTGAGTTGTGTAGTCTTGCCTTAATCTTTGTATTCATGTGCGTCAGTGTAAAAGAAGCTATTTGCATATATTTGCATATTTATTTGCATGTATATGCAACCATATTTTGGTTGCGGCCTTCTGCATGTGCTGTGAGTATCATTGTGGCCCCCAGGGCTTCCAAAGTTAAGTAGCCCTGCCCTCGATCCTAGATCCAAAATTTGGTGACATTTGACTTTAAGTCTTAATGGTTATTTTAAAAATCCCTTTATCATATTGCATTGACTTTCTGCCTCGGTGTTTTATCAGACCTTGCCCACATACAAAAGTTATACAGCTTTAACGATACCAGTATGTTTTAAAGAGTACAATTTCCCCCTCCATATGGATGCAATTATCTTGCTATAAAAGTTGTTATACCAGTATAACTTTATCTAGACTACAAAGGCTTTGCTGGAATAGCGATTACAGCAGAGCCTGCCAATATGCACACCATTTATACTGACAGAAGGAGTTGTACTACATCCTTGACTGGCATGGTTAGACTGACAAAACTCTATATTGCAGACTTGGATATAGGAAGATAAATAAGATATAGTAGTACAAGGCACCTTTTATATCAATATAATTGTGTACACATTAGTGTTTTGTACAGTATAGCTATTTCATTAAAACAATCAACAAAATAGTTATAAAATCTGAGTGTAAATGAGGCCTAATTTGTCTTGTTCTTCTCTCTTAAATGTACTGGTCTGAATGAATTACTGCAGGGATGAATTTATCTTCATGGTTTCCTCCTCTTCAAATAAGAGACGCCATTTTTCTTCCTTCTGCTTCCACATGCAGGAAAAGTAACACCCACAGTTGATCCTCGTTTTCAAAAATGCAAATAACCCTTTCTCCATATATCTCATCTTCTGAAGAAACACAGTCCTGGAGACATAAAGTTCCGGATTTTGTGAAGGAAGGGCGCATACTTCTGTTTCTCTTCAGGAAGTCCAAGTAATTTAGCGGGCAGGAAATTTCCTGTGGGATCAGGCAAATTTTAAAACTCGAGGACTCTTGCGACAGATTGAGTTTTGACTGAATGGGGTTTGTACACAATGAGTTGGTGGTGATATATTAACATCCAAAATGGCCACAACACTTTAGGCTATTGCTTTGCATATGATTTTTCTGCTGGGGTTGCTGAATGTAACTATCTCCTTGCCTTATTCTGTGTTCTGAGAATTTTCCAAAATAATATTTTGTTCCATGACATTTATAATTTTTGTTTATGCATGTAAGAGTAATGAGAAGAAGCAAGATAAACAAATCCAGAGAATCGCATTAATGAGAGGACCATTAATGATTCATGTATAACATAAGAACATAAGAATGGCCATACTGGGTCAGACCAAAGGTCCATCTAGCCCAGTATCCTGTCTGCCGACAGTGGCCAGCACCAGGTGCCCCAGAGAGGGTGGACCGAAGACAATGATCAAGCGATTTGTCTCCTGCCATCCCTCTCCAGCCTCTGACAAACAGAGGCCAAGGACACCATTTTATCCCCTGGCTAATAGCCTTTTATGGACCTAACCTCCATGAAATTATCTAGCTTCTCTTTAAACTCTATTATAGTCCTAGCCTTCACAGCCTCCTCTGGCAAGGAGTTCCACAGGCTGACTACACGCTGTGTGAAGAAGAACTTTCTTTTATTAGTTTTAAACCTGCTACCCATTAATTTCATTTGGTGTCCTCTAGTTCTTCTATTTAGGGAACTAATAAATAACTTCTCTTTATCGGCCCTCTCCACACCACTCATGATTTTATATACCTCAATCATATCCCCCCTCGGTCTCCTCTTTTCTAAACTGAAAAGTCCCAGTCGCTTTAACCTCTCCTCATATGGGACCCGTTCCAAACCTCTAATCATTTTAGTTGCCCTTTTCTGAACGCTTTCCAAGGCCAAAATATCTTTTTTGAGGTGAGGAGACCACATCTGTACACAGTATTCAAGATGTGGGCGTACCATAGTTTTATACAGGGGCAGTAAGATATTCTGGGTCTTATTTTCTATCCCTTTCTTAATAATTCCTAGCATCCTATTGGCCTTTTTGACTGCCGCTGCACACTGTGTGGAAGTTTTCAGAGAACTGTCCACGATAACTCCAAGATCTCTTTCCTGATTTGTCGTAGCCAAATTAGCCCCCATCATACTGTACGTATAGTTGGGGTTATTTTTCCCGATGTGCATTACTTTACACTTATCCACATGAAATTTCATTTGCCATTTTGTTGCCCAATCACTCAGTTTGGTGAGATCTTCTTGGAGTCCCTCACAGTCTGCTTCTGTCTTGACTATCCTAAACAGTTTGGTATCATCTGCAAACTTTACCACCTCACTGCTTACCCCTTTCTCCAGATCATTTATGAATAAGTTGAACAGGATTGGTCCTAGGACTGACCCTTGGGGGATACCACTAGTTACCCCTCTCCATTCTGAAAATTTACCATTTATTCCTACCCTTTGTTTCCTGTCTTTTAACCAGTTCTCAATCCAAGAAAGGACCTTCCCTCTTATCCCATGGCCATGTAATTTACACAAGAGCCTTTGGTGAGGGACCTTGTCAAAGGCTTTCTGAAAATCTAAGTATACTATATCTACTGGATCCCCCTTGTCCGCATGTTTGTTAACCCCTTCAAAGGATTAGATTAGTAAGACAGGATTTCCCTTTACAGAAACCATGTTGACTTTTGTCCAACAAATTATGTTCTTCTACATGCTTCACAATTTTATTCTTTACTATTGTTTCGACTAATTTGCCCGGTACTGAAGTTAGACTTACCGGTCTGTAATTGCCCGGATCGCCTCTAGAGCCCTTTTTAAATATTGGTGTCACGTTGGCTACCTTCCAGTCATTAGGTACAGAAGCCGATTTAAGGGATAGGTTACAAACCACAGATAATAGTTCAGCAATTTCCCATTTGAGTTCTTTTAGAACCCTTGGATGAATGCCATCCGGTCCCGGAGATTTGTTAACATTAAGTTTTTCTATTTGTTCCAAAACCTCCTCTAATGACACTTCAATCCGGGACAGTTCCTCAGATTCATCACCCACAAAGGACGGTGCAGATTTGGGAATCTCCCCAACGTCCTCAGCCGTGAAGACTGAAGCAAAGAAATCATTTAGTTTCTCCACAATGGCTTTATTGTCCTTGATTGCGCCTTTTATAGTTCGATCGTCTAGGGGACCCAGAGGTTTTTTAGCAGGCTTCCTGCTTCTAATGTACTTAAAAAACATTTTGTTATTTCTTTTTGAGTTTTTGGCTAGCTGTTCCTCAAAATCTTTTTTTGCTTTTCTTATTACATTTTTACACTTGATTTGACAGTGTTTATGTTCCTTTCTATTTATCTCACTAGGATTGGACTTCCACTTCTTAAAAGATGCCTTTTTGTCCCTCACTGCTTCTTTTACATGGTGGTTAAGCCACGGTGACACTTTTTTAGGTCTCTTGCTGTGTTTTTTAATTTGGGGTATACATTTAAGTTGGGCCTCTATTATGGTGTCTTTAAAAAGTTTCCATGCAGCTTGCGGGGATTTGGCTCTAGTCACTGTGCCTTTTAATTTCTGTTTAACTAGCCTCCTCATTTTTGTGTAATTCCCCTTTTTGAAATTAAATGGCAGGGTGCTGGACTGCTGAGGTGTTCTACCCACCACAGGAATGTTGAATGTTATTATATTATGGTCACTATTCCCAAGCGATCCTGTAACGGTTATTTCCTGGACCTGATCCTGCACTCCACTCAGGACTAAATCGAGAATTGCCTCTCCCCTTGTGGGTTCCTGAACCAGCTGCTCCAAGAAGCAGTCATTTAGGCCATTGAGAAATTTTATCTCTGCTTCTCTTCCTGAGGTGACATGTACCTAGTCAATAGGGGGATAATTAAAATCCCCCATTATTATAGAGTTCTTTATTTTGTTAGCCTCTCTAATCTCCCTCAGCATTTCAATGTCAGTATCACTGTCCTGGTCAGGTGGTCAATAATATATCCCTACTGCTAATTTCTTATTATTGGAGCATGGAATTACTATCCATAGCGATTCTATTGAACATGTTGATTCACTTAATATTTTTATTTCATTTGATTCTACATTATCTTTCACATACAGTGCCACTCCACCACCCACCATTTTCAGTGTCAAATGAAAATGCAGTTTTAAATTCTGCCCTTAAAACATTGGTGTAACTTGCTGATAATTCTTGTTTTGTAATGAAGGCTAATGGGAAAGAACTGTTGGAAAGGAAGTGTTCAATTCTGTGACAGATATTTCACTTACTGTGTGACCCCTGCCCCACATACAACATGTGAGGGGATATCTATGGCAAACATCATCCTTTAGCTCCCTCTTTCCTCTGCTGGATCTGTATGGACCAGGAGTATGCAATAAAAAAAATGGCAGAGCACAGGCTAGTCCCTGGAAGCCAGCACTTCTATGTTTACCTGCACTTCCACAGGTATCGGAGGATTGCATCTCTGGTTGGCCACATATCACCGTTCGCGGCCAATGCAAGTGGCGGGAAGTGTCACGGACGAGGACCGCTGCTTGTATTGGCTGCAGACAGCGATTCATAGCCAACCAAAGCTCCATAAGAACATAAAGAACATAAGAACAGCCATACTTGGTCAGACCTGTCTGCCGACAGTGGCCAGTACCAGATGACCCAGAGAGCGGGAACATAATTGGTAATCCTCACCTGACCCCTCCCCTGTTACCCACCTCCAGAGAAACAGAAGCTAGGGATACCATTCCTACCCATCCTGGACCTAACCTCCATGAATCTATCTAGCTTTTTTTTGAACCCTGTTAAAGTTCTAGCCCTCACTGCATCCTCTGGCAAGGATTTCCACAAGTTGACTGTGCGATGAATGAAGAAAAACTTCCTTTTGTTTGTTTTAAACTGTTGCTGATTAATTTCATTTGGTGATCCCCTAGTTCTTATATTGTGGGAATAAGTAAATAGCTTTTCCTTATTCACTTTTTCCATACCAGTCATGATTTTATAGACCTCTATCATCCCCTCCCCCTTAGTCTCCTCTTTTCTATGCTGAAAAGTTCTAGTCTTTTTAATCTCTCTTCATATGGGACCTGTTCCAAACCCCTCATCAGTTTTGTTTCCCTTTTCTGAACCTTTTCCAATGCCAATATATCTTTTTTGAGATGAGGTGAACACATCTGTACGCAGTATTCAAGATGTGGGCATACCATGGTTTTATATAGAGGCAATAAGATACTTTATGTCTTATTCTCTATCCCTCTTTTAATGACTCCGAACATTCCATTTGCTTTTTTGACTGCCACTGCACACTGAGTGGATGTTTTCAGAGAACTATCCACAGTGACTCCAAGATCTTTCTCTTGAGTAATTATAACCAAATTAGTCCCCGTCATATTGCATATATAGTTGGGATTATTTTTTCCAATGTGCATTACTTTACATTTATCAACATTAAATTTCATTTGCCATTTTGTTGCCCAATCACTTATGGTGTGTCTACACTTGCACCCTCTTTCAAGAGAGGGATACAAATGAAGACATTCAAAATTGCAAATGAAGCCGAGATTTAAATATCCTGCACTTCATTTGCATATTTGCATTATGGCACTATTTTGAAATAGCACTATTTCGAAATAACAGACTCTGTTAAGACGTGGTTATTTCGAGAGAAAACCCTTCTCTTGAAATAACTAGTAAACCTCATTGTATGAGGAATAAGAGTTATTTCAAGAGAAGGGTTTTCTCTTGAAATAACTGCGTCTTAACAGTGTCTGTTATTTCAAAATAGAGCTATTTCAAAATAGCGCGAAGCAAATGAAGTGTGGGATATTTAAATCCTGGCTTCATTTGCAATTTCTAATGTCTTCATTTGCATCCCTCTCTCGAAAGAGGGTGCAAGTGTAGATATACCCATAGTTTGGTGAGATCTTTTTGAAGCTCTTCAGTCTGCTTTGGTCTTAACTATCTTGAGCAGTTTGGTATCATCTGCAAATTTTGCCACCTCACTGTTTACCCCTTTCTCTAGATCATTTATAAATAAGATGAATAGGATGGGTCCTAGGACAGACCCTTGGGAGACCCCACTAGTTACCTCTTTCCACTCGGAAAACTTACCATTTATTCTTACCCTGTTTTCCTGTCTTTTAACCAGTTACCAATCCACAAAAGGACTTTCCCTCTTATCACATGACAATTTACTTTACTTAAGAGTCTTTGGTGCGGGGCCTTGTTAAAGGCTTTCTGGAAATCTAAGTATGCTATATCCACTGGATCCCCCTTGTCCACATGTTTGTTGACCCCCTCAAAGAACTCTAGCAGATTAGTAAGGCATGATTTCCCTTTACAGAAACCATGTTGACTTCCCCCAACAAATTATATTCATCCAGGTGTCTCACAATTTTATTCTTTACTATAGTTTCAACTAACTTGCCTGGTACTGACGTTAGACTTACCGGTCTGTAATTGCCAGGATCACCTCTAGAGCCCTTTTAAAATATTGGCGTCATGTTAGCTATCTTCTAGTCATTAGGTACGGAAGCTGATTTAAAGGATAGTTTACAAACCACAGTTCCGCAATTTCCCATTTGAGTTCTTTCAGAACTCTTGGGTGAATGCCATCTGGTCCCCATGACTTGGTTTTGTTAAGTTTATCAATTTGTTCTAAAACCCCCTCTAATGACACCTCAATCTGGGACAATCCCTCAGATTTGTCACCTAGAAAGAATGGCTCAGATTTGAGAATCTCCCCAATATCTTCAGCCATGAAGACTGAAGCAAAGAATTCATTTAGCTTCTCAGCTATGACTTTATCATCTTTGAGTGCTCCTTTATCATCTCGATCTTCCAAGGGCCCCACTGGTTGTACATCCTGCTTCTGATGTACTTAAAACATTTTAGTATTACTTTTTGAGTTTTTGGCTAGCTGTTCTTCAAACTCCTTTTTGGCTTTTCTTATTATATTTTTACCCATAATTTGACAAAGTTTATAGTCTTTTCTATTTTCCTCACTAGGATTTGACTTCCACTTTTTAAAAGATATCTTTTTATCTGTCACTGCTTCTTTCACCTGGTTGTTAAGCCACAGTGGCACTTTTTTAGTTCTCTTACTGTGTTTTTAATTTGGAGTATACATTTAAGTTGTGCCTGTATTATGGTGTCTTTGAAAAGTTTCCATGCAGGGGGAACTTTTGGTTTGGGGGTTACTTGCTAGAAAGAAATAGAAAGAAACTGTGTGCTGAGCTTTTGTTTCTCTGTCTGTCTGTGTTTGTTTGTTTGGAGATTCAAGTGCTGAGCTGTTTGTTTGAAGGACCATGTGCTGTGGCCGGCAATTGGAAGCTGTGAGCTTATTAATGAGGATTTGAAATCTAGAACCCTCTGTTCATTGGTCGAGCCTTAGCTGGGGTCAGGGCTGTCAGGAAAGCCAGGGCTTTATAAAGCCCGTGAGTAAGCTCCGATACTCTCATACTTGTGGAGGTGCAGGTAAACATGGAGGTGGGGGCCTGCCAGGGAGTAACTCTGCGGACCAGATCTGGCCTGTGGGCCAGAATTTGCCCAACCAAATTAGACCATTTCAAGGTTTTTGTCTTAGTCTTAAATAGTTAATGCTAGTTAATTTTGTTTTCGAAAATAAATTTAAAACAAAGTATGGGGTTTTTTTCAAAAATAAAAGGGGTGTTTTTGGGAAAAAATTTTGTTTCTTACAATTTTTTCCTGTTTTTTTATGAAAAGTTGAATTTTTTTGTATTTCTCAAAACACAAATTTTCCTGTATAAAAAATTCTAAACAATTTGTTTCTCTTTCTTTCAAAATGCATCACTAAAAAAACTAATCATTTTCAGGCCAGCTTTATTATTTAGTAAAAGCTTGCCACGAAGATTGGAATCTGCTGGGAATCCTCTAGATGTGCAGTTAAAGTTCTCTCACAGAATCTAGAGAGAATAGTTTCCCTTCCATTAGTAATCACAAATATGTCCTAGGATTATTTTTCTTTCATTATATTTATATGCAGTATTGCTACATTTAAAATGAATGTTTAGGCTGATATAGATTAATTTTGTATGATATTGTATTCTATTTCAAATCTCACTACTTCCTCGGCACCCTCATCTCCGGCCCACAAGTTTACTAACAGTTGTTACAGTTCAGGGAAACTTCACCTGTATTTTCTCTCAGTGGTGCAGCAAGGATAAGCACTCTCAGACTTGCATCTCCCCAGCCATCACGTCTCTTAGATGAAGACCTGCACCTTCTGAATTAAGTAGACCCAGGCTGAACTGTTCTCTGCTTTGACTGGTTGCTTCCCAGCAAAGACAGTCTGCTTAAACAGACCTACTTGCTTTCTTATCAGGAACTGGTAACTTTTATCTGTTACAATCACTCTGTTATCATACCATTCTTATTAAGCAACCTACTTTATTCTTCAGATAAAAGCACAATAAAGAAACCACATTGCATCACCCCACCCTAGTAGTTTCTTTGTGGTTACAAGTTCACCAGAGCTTCAGCTCAGAACAAGCACAGTTTTATGACATTTCAGCAGGCCAACTTCTTCCGACCCTGCCCTAATTATTGGGGCACTCTGTGACAGAATTGCCGGCCTGTGGACAAGGTCGGGGGGAGGGAGGGGCTGGTTCCTGGTCTCTGGAAGTGGTGTGGACTCAGGAAGAAGGGGCAGGGCTGTCTCTAGCCTCCCCCAGCCAGTTCTTCATAGCTTCCCAGCCTGTACCACCCAGGACTCTGGCTGCTGCCATGGTAGAGCCATTGGCCAGGAACTTTAGGCCTTTTTATATCACCAGGCCCTAAGACAACTGCCCCTTTTGCCCCATCCTGCCCCCCCAGCCTCTCATCAGTGGCCCTTTGTGACACTATATATATTTGCTGTTGAGCTGGAGCCTTGATGAATTGGTTGCAAGCACTTTGTATCCTCATGGTTTTGTCCATGTTCAGGAAAGCTGCTCAAAACACTTTAAAATTGAAATTTTGATATTGTCTGTCGGTGTTTTTTTAATTTTGATTAAAAAAAGTACATGAAATGTTTGTACCAATTTTCACATTGTACAATGTCCTTTAATACTAAGGTGCCGGTTCCTTATTAAATAGATTAATTGATGTCCTACTTCCAAGGCTGTATAGCTTGGTGATGGAATTGTGAGACTCCACAAGCATTTTGCCTCTGCTACCTCTTTCACCGTTCTCATCTCGTTCCACATTGTCTCCTTTACTCTCCAAGAATTCAACATTATGGCCTACATCTTTTAACCAAGCAGACTTCTTGGGACTCAGCCCATTAGCTACCAGTACAAGGTTTGCTGTAGATAGATATGAGGCA
Organism: Pelochelys cantorii; assembly: GCA_032595735.1. NCBI lineage: Eukaryota > Metazoa > Chordata > Testudines > Trionychidae > Pelochelys > Pelochelys cantorii. The sequence goes on along the minus strand of CM064330.1, from coordinate 117,592,005 downwards.
CAGCCTTCCAACCTGCTTCCAATATAAAAGTCCAGATTCTTCTCTTCAGCTTGGATTACTCTCTCCTGCTTATTGATTTGCAATACAGTTTGCCAGTAGCTGGACCTCTTTCAGCACCTATTGCCTTTTGAGGCTTCTGAATCACAGAACACCAATCAATCATTTTCACTTAGAAATGGAAAGTTGAGTTCCAGCAGGTGAGCTGAGAGATTCACTAGGCCACTGGGTAAGTGGGGGAGGGCAGCTCTGTGCAGGGGCAGGGCCTTGGGCAGAATGGACAGTGCTGGGCCAGCCAGTCTTCTGTGACCCCCAGACTGTACCCCTCCCCCCCAGCAATGTCTGGAGTATGCTGCCGGGGGCTCTGCAGAACACTCCAGCAACAATTTAAAGGGCCCAGGGCTCTGACCACTGCTGCAGTACCAAGGGCAGTTGGTTGGGAGCCTTGGGCCCCTTCGAATCGCTGGACCCCAGGGAGTTGTCTCCTTTGCCCCCCACTATCAGTGGGATGGAGTTCCAGACACTGTAAAAAAGTATCTGTGTGAGAAAGGGAGGCCAAAAAGAAAATCATCATCATCATCATCATCATCAACAACCATGGGCTCAGTGCCTGTTGGTGTCCAATGCCTCCCTTACTATTTCCTTCCATCTTTCCCTGTCCAGTGTGGAGTGGCTTAGTTTCTGTAGACTAGCTCCACACCAATCTACTATATCATCTACCTATTCTCTGTGGGGTCTGCCTCTCCTATTCAGGCCATCCATTATGCCGAATACCAGGGTCTTAACTTTTCGCTCGTCATTCACTCTGCAGATATGCCCGAATAGCTGTAACTTCCGCTGTATAATTTTCTGCAGTAGGTTCTCTTTCGGCTGTATCTTCCTGTACAATTCCTCGTTGGTAACCTTCTGCATCCATCCTATTCTCAGGATCTTTCTATAATAACTCCTCTCGAACACCAATATCCTTCTCTTCGAATCTTTCATTATCACCCATGTTTCACATCCGTACAACATGCTGCTTAAATACACACATTTTCAAGATGCTCAGTTTCGTTCCTAAGCTAATCGCATTACTTTTCCAGATATTATCCATCACCTTCAAACTCGCTCTTGCTTTCGCTATTCTAGTTGCTATTTCCTGCTTACAGTCTAGATCATACGCCCTGTTGCTCTCCAAATACGTGAACTTCTCTTCGTTCTCTAGTTCAATCCCTTCTACACTGATCTTCCTTCCTATTTCCTTATCTCGCACACCAGTATTTGCAGAGCTTATAAACAAAAATCAGACTCTTTGCCTTCTGCAGTACATTTTGCTGAAGCCGCTAAGGCCTGTGTGGAAACTTAACCAGAAAAATCATGAAAACACTTTCATACTGTTCTCCTTAGCTATGTAACCACTATAATTCAGATGTTTGGTCTTGGTTTTGGATCATTTGAAAATAAATGACAAACTATCGTAACAGGTGAAAATGCTTCCAGGTAGAAAAAATGACTACATCATTTGTCTGCCTCTTGTGAGAAAGTAGAGTGTGCTGTAGCAGTCAGTATTTAAATAAAGTGGGGCCATGAGAACAAACCTCATAGATTATTCATGTCTTTCAGCAGAGTCTTGAAATACTTTACAAGTGCTAGTTAAGCCTGACACACGGCTATGAGATAGGTAAGTAAAGTATTATCCCATTTTACACACTAGTAAAGTTCAGCACAATGATTCTGGACTGTTATAAGGGCCCTCAATTTGTTCATGGGGTCAATGGCAGTGTCAGGAGTAGAATTTAGGAATCCTGGCTCCCAGTCTACACTAGATGCCTTTTTATGGCATGCTTTAATTTTTTTTATGAAGTAGAACTAAAAATACAAAGGATGGGAGAAAGACAGTGTAAGGAATGGGAGGTTAATGCTAGAAAATAGCTTTGAGTGCAGTTAGCTGTTAAGTATTAGTACAATTCTCTGCTAGCTCCAATAATCTGATTTTACTTTACACTCCATTAAGCTGACCACTAAGGTTTTGTAAATGAACTGCTGTTGTTTTGTCCTTTCATCTCTGTTTATATACATTATGAGGAGTACTCAGATTGCTGACTTTGGTGCAATATGTCAGGCCAAACCGCCTTGCCTACAGAATGTTAGCTGTTTTTATTACACAATAGATAAATGCAGACAAAGCTGCTTTGCTACTTTTTAAAATGTATTTAGCTATGTACTTCCAGCACACTTGTTTACAGGATTTTAGACTCCACATATGTTAATGCATTTTCCATAGCATGTCAGAGAATCTATAGACCTTGTTCTTATTGGATATAAATAGAACAAAGCCAGCAAGCAAAAGGGGAAATAAATAGGCATGACTCTACCTGATTTCTGTTCTGCAATTGACAATGCTTTGATGCTATACCATTTCTGTAAGTTTTCGGAGTGTGTTTGCAGTTCTTGCACTCTCTCCTCCTTTTTACAGGTTTTCTATCTCTGTATTACTTATTTTTGCTGACCATACAGTTTCTATTTCCTTTTCTCTAAATATTAGATATGGAGTCAGATTCAGATTTCAGCTACAGTGGTGAAAATCTCGAATAACACTATTGACTTCTGAAGGTATGTCAATATTTACCATTAGTCTGAGAGAATCTGACATTTCTTTCCTTAATTTTCAGAAACATTCTTTCTTTCATTTTCTCACACTACTGTATCTGCTCCCTAGCCGCTCTCTGCCAAAGATACTAACCCTTTTTATGTCAGAAGCTCCCAGACTTTTCTTTCTTGGATGTCTGTTCAGTCTTTCTGAGTTTCTCCTTCAGAAGCACACATTGTGCTCTGATTCTTGTCACTTTGCCCCAGTTGGTTGATCTCTAAAATGAGGCTGTGTAATACTCAATCAACTCACACAGTTTTCTGGGTGGGTGGGGTGGAAAGATTATTTCATTCATATTTATGAATCAATTCAAAATATTAAGCTGAAAATTGGAATGAAAATTCAAAGTTTTTTTGTTTTTGTTTTTTAAATTTTGCTCCTATGCTCTACTCAATAGCAGGGGAACTGGAAGATTTGCTTGTGCCCTAGACTAGGTGGGGGTTCTGGCTCCATGCTCCCAGAAGGGATGGGGCCTCGGGCAAAAGGGACAGGCCTGGGGTGGCCAGCCCTCAGCACCACCTGAAGTATACTGTGCCGCAGCCCCTTCTCCCTCCCCCCCCACATCAGCCCTCAGAACTGCCCAGAGCACACTGTGTGGTGCTCTGGTGGCATTATAAAGGGCCTAGGACAGCAGTAGCATTGTCCGGGAGTCACCAGGCCCTGGGGAAACTGCTCCTTTTGCCCAGCATCTTCCATTTCACCCTGTACAGGAAGTAGTGATATATGAAAAGAAAATATTTCTTTCTACTTTTCTCATAGGGTATGTCTACACTGAATTCCTCTTTCGAGAGAGAAATGCAAATGCAGCCAAGCGAAATTGCAAATGAAGCGCAGATTTGAATTTCCCATGCTTCGTTTGCATAATCACGTCTGGCCACTATTTTGGAATACCCTATTTCGAAATAAAAAACGCTGTCTAGACATGGCTATTTCAAAAGAAAACCCTTCTTTTGAAATAACCCTTACTCCTTATAAAATGAGGTTTAAGGGTAATTTCAAAAGAAGGGTTTTCTTTCGAAATAACTGCGTCTAGACAGCATATCTTTTTTCGATATAGGGTATTTCGAAATAGCACCCAGATGCAATTATGCAAATGAAGCACAGGAAATTCAAATCCACACTTCATTTGCAATTTCATTCCTCTGCATTTGCATTCTTCTCTCAAAAGAGGAATGCAGTGTAGACATACCCTAGGGAGTTATTTCAAAATAACCCCCCTTATTTTGAAATAAGTGGAGCATCCACACTACCAAGCCTGTTATTTCAAAATAACATGATGGTTATTTAAAAAAAACTGTTCTCCTGCTTTCCTTGGAGAATATGCTTATTTCAAAATAGATATATTGGGAGTTATTTCAAATTTAATTATTTTGAAATAATTTCTTAGTTGGACATACCCCACATAGTATTAGGATGGCAGAAGAATTCTCTTGACCTAGCTACCATCTCTCAGGGATCTGGATTCCAAATGCCAATGAGAGAATTGAAGAGCTATTCAGACAAGCCCTAAATCTAATCTCAGAAAGGAATTTAAGCAGTTAGGAGCCTAAATCCTATCATCAATGGAATTTTGTCTGCAAAGTGCCTAAATTGCTCAGCAACAACTAAATATCTTTAAATATCTGGGCCTTTAGCACAGGTTTAACTTCCAGCATATGAATAGTAGCCAATAGAACTACTTGCATGCTCAATTGCTTTGCTTATGGCCTAACTGAAGCTGTAGAATTATTTTTTTTTAAATGAGGCTTTCATATGATGTACTGAATGGTCCAGGTCTGTTTGAAATCATCTTAATAATTTTAGTTTGGTATTCGTTAAAGCATGTCATGCAAAATTCTGGAGAAGTAAATAGTTTTTCTGAGTTTCATTTTTGATGGGAAATTGAGCTGACATGCTACTATTTCAAGGAGATACACAGTGGTGGTCTGGTGAAGACTCTCGTTGTTCAAGAAACTTCAGGTAATCATTTTCTCAAATGTTGTTATTGTCAATAAGTACAAAATTACTTCCTTTAGAATATGTTGTAATTATAGACTATTCTGAAGATTTTAAAACAGTATCAAATGCAAATCAGATATATACTTGTTTTTTCATTTTTCCCTGATTGGGAAAAAGTGTAAAATTGGTCTATGAATTAAAACCAATGTGTTTGATATAAGGCACCCACTTAATTGGTTTCATTGTTTTTTCTCTTTGATTTTTTACCCACTGAAGAGCTTCATAGCACCCTCCATGGTGTTTGACTACATTGTGACAAAAGTGCTTGCAACATTTCAGAAAACTTCAGATCAGTGGGCAGCCTGTGGCCCACTGGGGTTCTATGTATGGCCCATAAGACATTTTGTTTACCTTTGCCCACATGCAGGGTTGCCATATTCTGCTGGTTTCTGTCTGTGTAGGTTTTTTCCTAGCAGTATTATTAAACAAACATGCAAGGTGAAACAAGGGCATGGGAAGGGAGGTATAGCTCTGTAGTTTGAGCCTGCTAAAGACAGCATTGTGAGTTTAATCCTTAAGGGTACCATTTGGGGATCTGGGGCAAATCTGTCAGGGATGGTACTTGGTCTTGCTGTGAGGGCAGGGGACTGGACTCAATGAGCTCTCAAGGTCCCTTCCAGTTCCATGAGAGAGGTATGTGCTAATTGCACACAACATTGATTGTAAAAGCTGTGTGTTCCCTCTACAGCCAATCGAAGCCTTACTATGGTTCAGTCAGCACTGCCCACAAATTCTAGGTGTGGAAGCACAAATAACAAAATGATTCTATCCCAGGAGGCAATCTTGCTGTCCACTGAAATGGAGGGCTATTCATGTGATCCAGTCACTGGTTGACCATTGATGTTCTGGGTTCTGCAAAACATGTTCAGTTCCCAAGACACCTTGCAAGTGGCCCTTGACATCTTGTAAGAGCGGACTCTTAAGTGTTCTGTGGTTATGTAAGGCAGTTGTGCTGCTGCTGCCTCCTCCTCCTGATTACTAGTCTTTATTATTGCCAAAGGGGCATACTCTTTGAATTGCAAAAATTGCACAGACTAAAAGATAATCAGTGGATCATATTTTTTAACTGGTATACTACCCATGGCCACATTCTTGGTAGCAGTAGCTTTACCTCTGGGATCTAGCACACAGCATGAGTTTTTGTGTTTCATTTGCAATCACTTTTTGATGAGTAATTTGCCTACAGTTTTGCTCATCTATAAATAAAATCATATTTAAATCTTATGTACCCACATGCACAAACACAAATGTGGGCTTTTTAAATAAAGATAAATAAATAATGTTCTATTTCTATTTGTGTTCTAAGCTATTGTACATATTATTATTACTCCAAGAAGTTTGGGCTTGGAATAGAAAGTAAAACGTGCAAGTTCTTTGTCATGGTATTGAAAGCAAACATTTTAATGCATATAGACCATTTTTTGTCATTTTTATTAAAAATGACTTCCCCATCTCTCTAACTTTCCTTTAAAATTTTCGATGGCCAAGCTCATAATTTGTTTCACTATAACACCACTCTGAGGATGTTTACCGTATTTAAAGTAGGCATTAATTATTCAGATAATTGATTCTAGGACAGCAGCTTAAAGAACTGAAAATGCAAGTTCTGAACATTAGCAGTTCTGATTGTTGTAATTTCATACAAGGAAACATTTCATGAAAATTAAAACAAGAAAATTTAAAAATAACATGTTTTATCTCAAAGTAGAGGTTTCACTTTCTTCGAAGAAAAATGTATAAACTCAATGTCTGAAATCAATTAATGAATGTACTACTTGATTGTTTCTGACTTGGATTAGCTATACCAGAATTAGGCAAAGTGAGTCCATCTCAAAAGAGCATTAGAAGAATCCATCTGATTAGACAAATGTCATTACTAATATTTTTATTTCTTTAGTATTTTTACCTGTCCATTGAGGTCTGGTGTATTGTAAAAACTTTTAGCCAGAGATAGTTTATTATTTCATGAGTGCACAGTGCCTAGGGCAAGGAGGTCAGGTTAAAAATTTGTTCTTCCTCCAAGAAGTTTAAGTTACAGATTGTTGCTGGTGGTGTGCAGGGAATCACTGTGATGTAGCATCATGGGGGATTTAGTTCAGCTGGGGACCTTGGTCTATACAAGAAAATTGCCTGCATGATGCAAAGCAGTCTCTCAGGTTTGGAGATTAATGGAGAAACAGATCCAAAATAACACATTCTGTGGCCATTTTTCCTAAGGAAAATTGTACTTTTGTGGAAACCACATTTTCTGTGAAAAACATTTGGCCAAAGATTACCGCCCAGTTTTAGTGGCAACCCAATTCGTAGTTCTCATATAATCTGAGTGGCGTTCACCATACAGAGAGCCAGCACCTTGAAGTTTATCTTAAGGCATATTTTGAGGGCTTAGTTAGGACTTCAGTAGTGTATAAAAGTTGAACTGGCCTGCTCCTTTGATGTCTAATCAGCCACTGACCCAAGGGAGTACTAGCATTGCCAAGAGTGCAAAACTCCCAAATGGGGTGTGAGCTGGGGAGCAGAGCTCCCTCTCTGTGTTTGCGGCCAGACAGAAGCCAGCATGGGTGAGCACAATAAAGGAGGTGTATAAGTATTTTCTCTCTGAGTATGTTTCCTTTGGAACAGCTGGCTAGGGCTGAGACCCTCAGTCTATAACATTACAGTAGCTTGGAAAGCCTGACAGTGGTCATGATTTTAGGAAATAGATTGTGCATAGGAAGATAGATTAGTAAATATTAGAGAATTTCTATTCTTACTAGAGAATGGTGTATGGTGTGTACATATTTCCTTTATAACACAACCTGTATTGTAATTACTTCTAACAGCACTAGTGTGATCATTCTGGATCACAAGGGTCCTTCTGATTTCTTTCTGCTTTGACATCAGATACAGACACATGCAGTCTGCCTGATGAATCTTTGCCAACGACATAAAATACTGTTCCTTCCTCCTAACCAAGAGTGGCCATCGGAGTTATAGTTCATTAACATTTATTCCCATACTACCCAGTAAGCACATTATATAAGACTCTATTGTCTACAATATATAAAACTCTATTTTCTACAATAAAGCTGTGCAATTGTGTCATCATAATCCTCTGATTTTTTCAAATTTGTGAGGAGAATCTTTTGCTCTCAACTTCTTGCTCCTGTTTCACAATGCCTATTAGTCTATTGAATTGCTATATTTAAAATATCCCTGTTGAGCAGTCTGCTTTGGAAGTTAAATGTGCATTGTTGTTTTGAGGTGTTTGGAATAGTTATATAAAAGATGTTCTCGCTTAGAAATTACAATTAGGTATGTATTTACTTGAGTCTCCAGCTTGGTTATTCTTGAGATGGGTTCTATAAGGGTGTTCTGCATGTGATGTCAGTGAGAAAGCAATTGTTGTGTGACAGATTCCCTCTGTTAGGCTGATTTTACCTCTATGCATCTTTTCTACCTTCTAAATAGCTTTTAAAAAAAATAGAAGAGTGAAGGCACATCATAACTCTGCTCCATGTTCCTAGTAGAATTTACTGCGGCACTATATTTTCGTTTGAACTCTGATTCTGTCTGCAACCACTTGCATTAGTAAAAATAAATTCTTGCAGCATTTATAGATGATGGTGAATGCTCACAACAATTCAGAAAACGCATAATAAAACACTCTCTGTGTTCCAAAGAGATTATATTCCAACTCACAAAAAGATGAAAGAAAGCATAGAAAGATATATTTTAAAATTGTTTTATAATATTCTTAAAGACCATGATATTGCACTACTGATGTCGACGTGAGCTTTGTCATTGAGTTAAATGTTCAGATCCTAAAATATTTCAAGGTAAAACACAGAAAGAGAAATACATTTTATGTTGTTCTATTTTGTTCTACAGCACCCAAAACACCATGGTGGATGGGGATGATTTATAGCTAAAATAAAAATCCAGTGATATGGATGGTTTTATGATTTAACAACTGGCCTGAGACACATATCTTGTTTCAGTTCCCGGCTTTGTCATAGACTAGCTATTTTACTTTGGATTAGTCACATGGGGATAGATTTTCAAAATAGTTGAGTAGCCTATATCTCGGATTGTAATGCTAATGCTCCATTTTTGTGCAAATGTGGCTTTAATTTCTCCATGCCTCAATCCACCTATAAAATGAGAAAATCTATATTTATCTGGTTCACAAAATCCTTGTGAGGATATCCTTGTTTTTTGAGATACCCACTACCACATGGTCAACTTTTTGCAAAAAGTCCAGAAAAAATAAATATCTAGGGCTTGATCCTCCATACTCTGGCACTACTTTTACCCCAATGCAACTCTTTAAAAGTCTTACTAGAATACACTTGTGTAAAGCTGGCTAACAGTAGAGAACTATCTCTTAGTCAACAAACATAGGTAAGAATTGCTAGCAATTACAATTACAACACTACAAAGGACCATTTTGAATTAACATCTGTGACAGTGCGTTGCCCTGCAGTGGCCCTTTAAGGGGCTGAGAGTGGAGTCAGAGGCAAGCCCAGCTGAGGCAGCTAATGAGGGCTCAGAAAAAGTGACTCCTGGAAGGAGGAAGAGACCTGCCTGCCTGCTGTTCTGGAGGGAGGGCAGTAGAGACCTGACTGCCAGGGAAGCAAGAAGCTCCCTGGAAGAGGGCAGGGCTGGGGAGGCTTTTGGGCCTAGCAAACCCAGGCTAACAGGCCTGAGGCCCTAGGGGCTGTGAGAGGCAGCCATGGTGGGCGGGGCTGCAAGAGGCAGTCATGAAAGGCTGGGCTGTGAGAGGCAGACAGGGTAGGCTGGGGAAGCTTGGGCCAGGGAAGCCCCAGGCTGTAAGACCTGAAGGCAGGGTTGCAGGAGGCACCCTTTGCCAGGGAGGAGTGGCCTGTAGGGACTGCAGTTTGCCCAGAGACAGGGGCTAGAGAGGGACTGGCAGTGGGCCACTGAGGCCTGGAGGGTGCAAGGGAACTGGGTGTTCCTAGAGGGAGGTGGGTGTTCCCTGGTAGAAGAATGGGGGGTCCTAGGGAGTAGGGAGGACCCTGGAGTATAGCGAAGGAAGAACAATGACCCCCCAGAAGGGGGCACTGACAAAGACTGGAGTGGGCACTGCCGTACAACGCCGTACCAATGGAGGACATGGGGGAGACACTAGCAGAAGGCGGCGTGTCAGAACAGTCAGCTAATTCCCCAGAGTCATCCTGCTCACGGCTTCATGCAGGTGAGTCAACCCCATTACAACATCATATAAGTCAAAGTGGAAAACTCAGGCGTCACTACCTGGCAATGAACACAGTAATAATTTAAAGACTTCCACAGCGAGGCTGGCCAGGGGAGATGGGGAGAGGGGAACGGCTGGTGGGAAGCAGGGCTGGCCTGGTGGGGGTTGGGAGGAGTGGGGCAGGCTGGCCGGGGGAGATCGGGGGGGTGGGGGAGGAACTGGCCAGTGGGAAGCATGGCTGGCTGGGAGGTGGTTGGGGGAAGCACGGGGGTGGAACTGACCGGCAGGGAGCGGAGCTGGTCCGGGCGCCTGCAGATCCCGGGGTGCTGCCCATCCCGTGCACAGTCCCAGTGGGGCGTAGGGCGAGTCTGGCCCAGGGGATTCCATCCCACCCCGGCCCCCTCCTCTTTGCTGTGTAGTTGTGTACTGCCTGGCTGGTAGACACACTCACACAGTGTGAGCATGTCTACTAGCCAGGCAGTACGCAACTACATACTGATACTCTTGATAATAATAAAACTTAGTTAATTAGAAAATACTAGACATTTATGTCCGGTATTTTCTCAATTTGTTTCCCAGACAGAAAGCTCAAATACCAGACTGTCCAGTTCAAAACTGGACACCTGGCAACCCTACCCATACTCTACTTCCCACACCCAGTGCCCTGCCTTGCCTCCTGCACCTCCCATGCACACCAACCCCCTGCCCTGAGCCCCTCATACTCCCCAACCCTGACTCTTGCATGCCCACATTCACAAACTGCACCCCCAATAGCAGCAAAAGTCCCATTCAATAAAGTATGTGAATATAATGTTTCATTTATGCTATTATTAACCATCTTGTCAATTATTAATAATATTAAATCTTATATTTTCAGTCATGCAAATGGGCATTCTTATACGGCTCTTTGTTGACCACTTGTTCTGAATTTTGATGTAGTTTGGCTCCTTGGTTTGAAAATGTTGCCAACCCCTGATGACTTAAATTTAGTTCTTCCTTCCAGTTCTAGCCCTCGGGCTGTAGGCTATTCTAGCATAGGGTTATCTCTCTTGTTGAAGTTTTTCCATCTTGGCCCAGAAAATATGTAAGTATTTATACAAAGAGAGAGTAAGTAGGGACAATCTATACTCTGGTAATTAAGGCACTTACAACTATCCAGTTTTTCTCTAGGCCTGATTCAGAGAAGGAATTTGAATTGATATTTTTTTATCTCCTAGGTTGGTATCTTCATCATCAAACTATGGATTGTTCCCTCTTCCTCTTTGTCCTAGTGAATATTTTTGTATTTAGAGAGAGAAGAACAGCCTATAGCCTGATGTTTATAGTATTCACTTGGTAGAGGGGAAACCCACCTACAAGTCCCTGCTTTGATGAATATTCAAATGTTTATACAAAGAGGAACATTTCAAAAGAAGAGACTCAGAGTAACCAATCCCACAGAAAATATAGCCTGATGCTCACGTGCATGGGGAAATCAAAGTTCAACTCTTTATACTCAGCAGTGCTAATTTAAATCTGTCACCCTCATAGTAAAAACAAATAACCAAGAACTGAGGTTTAAGGTCTTAAGCACACACATATGCATTGCATTTTCAGCAAATAGGCTATTAATAAAATATGCATAGCCTTTATCCTGATCCACCTACAGCATTTTAAGTACCTGAGTAAATCCCATTGACTTTGTGTGGGTGACAAAGCAAGATACTTTAGTAATTTGCTGCATTTGCTGGGAACTTAGATAGATGTTTGGCACCAGCCCACTGCAGCTTTGTTAAACCAGCCATTGACAATTCAGCTAATGAAGATGTTACAATTTATGTCAGCATGCAGCTAAAATGAATTGCTGTGTCTCCTCCCCACCTCTGAAAACCCCCACCCAAACCTTTTCTGTCCAGCGTTGTCCACTTTATTGTTTTCCACCCAGTCCTTATGCCATCCTAATATCTACCTGCAAAAATACCTAAATACACTCTCTCTGAATCTTATGGAGCAAGGCATTGTATAGTTCACATGTCTTAGTGACTTCCTTCCCGTTATGGGTGTAGAGCAAATGGTCAAATTCAGAGCTAGCCTAACTAGGAGTATAATCAATTATTTCAGTGTGAAGCCACCTTATAATTGCTTCTTCTTGCACTAGTTTCATAAATGCTGAATTTGCCCCACTAGCTTTAGTCTACAAAAGAAAAGAAATGTACTGAGGGTCAGACTATTCATGATAGTTTTCCTATAGTCTCAAATGACCCGAGTCCACCTAAATGGCACAATGAGGCTGACATGGACAATCCAAGCAAATAATATCACTAAGGAAAAATAGTTGTTAATTTTTAGTTACACAATAGCCCCAAAAGAGTAGTGTTAGACTATTATGAAGCAATGAATGAATATTCTGAAGGTCTGCAATTATGGACAATCAGGTAATTATATAATGACACCAAATGATGAATACAACTTTTCTGACCAGAAGTAGGGATTTACTCAGTGGACTCTTTCTGCAACTCCATAAACTTGTATTTTATTTTGATATTGCCTTTTACTTTAACAGTAATAAAATATATCCCAGACACATCTTAAACTATTGTCATTATAGTACATCCTTTAAAAAGAGATCAGATTTACCATCTGACAGGCTCACGATCACCTCTGAGCACACATCTTTGCAAAAGGGCAGAGGGAAAAAGTTCTTTATGGTTGGAAATTAACTAGTGCACTGCCCAATCTACACTCGAGACCATGCAGGCAGAAAATGAGGACCTTTGAGATGCACCATCCAGCACCCTGTGCCTGCCTCCTGGCCAGACACCCACCAGCACCCTGTTCCTTCCCCCTCCCTCCTGGCCAGACACCTACCCCTAGCTTTCTCCTGTACCCTATTTCTCACCCAGATTCTGCACCCCCATCCCATTCTCACTCCCACTCACTGACAGCCCTGTCCCGCACACTGGATCCCTCATTTTTGGCCCCACCTCAGCATGTAGAGGCACCCACAAAATCCACTAATCTGGAGACCCAGAAGAATTAATCTGCCCTGAGGCCTTGAACCTCAGTCCTACCTACCCTCCCTGCCCATAGGGCTGGAGTGCCAGGGGAGGGAGGAGTTTCAGTGGGGGCCACATCAGTGAGGCTTGGGGAGTTTTGGAGGGGTTGTTTATTTGCATCTCACTTGTATGGTCCCCGACTGATTTTTCTGTGGGTCAGTGGCCCTGACCCAAAACAGGTTCCCCGCCCCTCCCATAAATAAAGACAATGCTGAAATGTTTTTGTTGGACATAATATTTTATTTAAAAATGAAGCCTGGCCAACAAGCCCCCAATTGGGGCCAAGCCCCCATCTGGCTGCAGCATCATAACACTCCTGCAGCTCCCACACACCCCAACCCTGAGCCTATCATACACCTGAACCCCCTGCCCTGAGCCCCTGACATCCCCAAACTCCTGTACCCCCACATTCCCAGTCTTCTGCCACAACATTCCTGCACCATCCACACACTGCAAATCCCTGAGACCATCATACACCCCAACCCAAACTCCTGCACCCCACATCCACAAGCCTGTGGCTTGCTCAGGACCCCAGCCCTCCACCTGACCCCAAAACTCTCCAGCCTGGTCCCCTCCCAGAGCCAGCATCCCCTTCTCCACCTCCTCCTGCACCCAAATTCCCTCCCAGAACTTGTACCTCTCACCCCTTCCCACGCTCAAATCCCCCATTCCCACCCCAGAGCCTACACTCACTTTCACTGGGTTGAGACAGGAGGTAAGGGCTGGGGACAGCAAATGATGGAGAGGAGGGGAATGGAGAGGGTAGGGCCTCAAAGAAGGGGTGGGGTCTTGGGAAAGGGATGGGGTAGATCTTGGCTTGCCCTGACATTTAAAAAGTGATCTTGGGTGTAAAAAGTTTGGAGACCACTGAACTATATGTTAATCTTTAAGGTGCTGCGAGACTATTAATGACTGTTTTAAGTTTTTCCAATTGCAGACTAATTCAACTATCCCTCTGAAGCTTATTAACAATGATATTGCACATACATTAGATTTTACTTCAATTATGAACAAGTTTGCACACAACAATGCCAGAAAAGCATTCCTAAAAGGAAGAGTTTTACTTGCAATGAAATTCACAATTAAAGTTATGTTTTTAATATACACGTAATTGGTATAATGACTTAATTGTTAATAAATAATTGTCTTAAGTGTCCATTTTCATATATTCTTTTGGTTTTAGTATGACCTTAGATATGTCGAGGGGCTGGGGCTGGGGCTGGGGCTGGGGCTGGGGCTGGGGCTGGGTTGGCGCCTCTAAAATCAAAGTGGCCCGGGCCTCTGTCATTCTCTGAGAGGGCCTGGTGGTGCTGTACTCATTCTTGATGACTTTTTCTCCCCCCCTCCCTTCCAGTCTGAAGCGTCCTTTTTAAGTTAACAATTCTACATTAAATAAATTCTGTTGTTGAGAAAGAAGATGGTTCTACACTATAAAACAAAAGCCTACGGTGTGAAAAGATGAAAGTACATTGAAAGCAAGTATTTCAGAGTTTGCTCATTCTCACCACCACACTTAAAGTTCACAGTTATTGATTCTGGTCTCAAAGGACCTTATTAGCTCCCAGCTCCCAATAGATGTGGATCTTTACAATTTTTCCCTTCTAAAAATATTGGTGTGGGGTTTTTTTTAATCTCTTAAATTATAATGACACTAACAAAAACAAAACTGTCAACATTTATAAAAAAATCTATTGTAAAATATCGGCACTTTGAGCTTGAAATGAGAGAAAGAAAAATGGATAAAAAATGTTTTCTGCATGTTTATAAACAAGTTCTCTTTATTTTGCTGAGGATTTTTTCTCCCTCTCACTAAAGTAAATGTGTAGAAGATGTAAGCACTTCGTAGATACAAAATTATGGTAAAAGGAAAAAAGGAATCCAGTTTCTTAGCTGAAATTTTGTAGACTGTTGACACACTTGAAAAAGTTGGAAAGGCCCTAATTCAGCAATTAAATCCATGCAGGCCTTTGCTAATTTGGAAATCATTATGGGCTAGGTTGCTCAAAGCCCACACATTCTGTACAGAGCTGTTCCTATTAATATATAACAGACCACTCTTTGTAAATAAAATGAAATTGATTGGGGCATGTGCAATATTGCTACATTTATATTCAGTGTATGAGAGGAAAGGAATCTATTTATATGGCACTCTCTTCTGTCTCTTGGAGTTTGAAGACACTTAATGGTGCCCTGACGTCTTTTTTCAAATAAAAATTCTCAAACTTGAACAGATTCCTTTTTCAGATTCTGCATGCACATAGCTACGCCCTAAGCTATAGCCTGCACACTCAATATTTCTGCCAGGACCATCTTGAAAGCTTTGGTCTGTGCATCCACTTGCATGCTCCCTTGCAATTCTGAACATTTGCAACTTCAGGGAGGGGGCTATAAGGATTAGACAGTCTTTCCTATCATCCAGCTTCCTGAACGACAGTATTCCCTAAATGTAATACAGGGACTCACCTATGACCCAGCTAGGAGGTGTATCCAGATTATAATACTTATATAGTGCCTTTATAACTTTCTCTTTCTCTTTCTTTCTCTTTCCTGAGAAAAGAATCTAATATTATTTGAGATTGGGCTGAATTTTGCAACCCATGGACCAGTTTTTGATACTCTTACTTGCCCTAAGTAGCATCATACTCCACATAGTCTCGTTCAGTGGAATTATTGGTGGAGTGAGGTGCTGCTCACTATGGCTATGTCTACACAGCAGCATTTTTCAGAATAATGTCAGTCTGCATTTACGCTACAAGCAGTTATTTCAACATGATGTCAAAATAATGTCGAGCTAGAGTACTTCTTACTCTGACTCCTCTAACCCTCATTTTACAAGGAGTAAGGAAAGTTGGAGGCAGGGTGCTCTTCCTCAGACTTCTTGCTGTATAGACAACACCAAAAGCCAAAATAAGCTATTTCGACTTAAGCTACGCAATTGACGTCGCTCAAGTTGCGTAGCTTATTTCAGCTTTAGCCCTGCTATGTAGATGTACCTTAAGTGAAAGAATAACTAAATTACTTCCCATAGTATTCGAGTGGGTTCAAAAGTAGGATAAAGTTTGCCTGTACATTTTAATTAACACCAAGAATTATTAAGAACAAGAGGGATGTTCAATGCTATCTCATATTAATGCAAACATAAGTCAAGGGGGAGAATGTACTGTATATTTCTTTATTATATTTTATCAGACTGAGTAAATTCTTATCCTGGACTATACAATTTGGAATGAGTATACTCTGTTCTCTGTATTGAACCTATATGTAATAGAGATACATGACAAAAAGGATTAAGATAAGAGGTGAAATCCTGGTCTCATGGAAATCAATGGAAGTTTTGCCATTGGTTTCAGTGCACTCAGGATTCCATCCCATGTGTCTAGATTCTCCAGCATTAATATTGCTGGTATTAACTTGTATCAACTATAGGGAAACAGATGGTTATGGTCTGTTTTATATGAATTATAATGTGGACTTTTGATCTGGTAATGGAGATTAGGAAAAAATATTAGGAAAAAATTAGGATTAGGAAAAAATATTGTATAAAGCCACCCTAGTGGAAGTTTTTGTCCATTTTGTGAAATAATATGCTCTAAATAACCTCAGTGTTTTCTCTGGACATCTAAAATTAGTACTCTCAATTAGAACAAGTAAATCACCAGTCTAAATGTTCTTAGCAGTACTGGATCAAAGTTTGTTGACATTAATGAAGTATTTATCAATCTAATGAAAGCAGCCCCAGCTATCTAGTTTACTGTTCAAGTAGAAAATATTGCCAGCTCACACAGCAAGTCACTCTTAAAACAACGTCAATGTAATTCATTTATTGACAGGCTATTTGTACTCCATCACATAGCCGATTTTGATTTAAATCAGAAATTGCATATGAGAGTATATGGATGTTACGGACCATTGATCCTTAAAAACAAAACAAAAACCCACTAAACAAAATCAAACACAGACTAGATTAAGTTTATCGTATCTCACTTATTTTTATATGGTAACCTGTGTGCTTTGGAATGAATTTATTAAATGAAGCATCTGGAGTTCAAGAAGTGTTTTGATTTGCTTCACTAGCTGTTCCAACAGCAGAGTATGTACAAAAATATTTCTTGCTGGAGCTCTTAATCTGAAAGCAACATTTCAAAAAGGCATGAAAAATATTTTCATCTTCACCTTGAGACTATATTCCTATCAAGATTATCTAACCTCTGTGGTACGAGCTTGTTTTCTCAATCTGGAGAAAAATATCACAGGTTCTATGGATACAGCCAGTGAAACAGATTAACTCTGTTATATGTTTTCCATCACTTGCAAAACTAAACATTTTGTGTTAGGATGAGAAAAACATCTATTAAGATCATCTTGTTACTGTAAGAGTTCTAGATTTATACTGATAAAAGATAACAGTTGCATTTCTAGTAGACTGCTACTGTGTAAAAGGTATGTGTCTATAAATCTACCTATGAGTTACCTTTCTTCTTAGGCACGTCTCATTCTTTTACATTGTCTGGCTAAGACGGAGAGGGAATCTGGAAAGTGAATTTCATTAACTGAATTCAAAATGGCAGGGAGAAAGTGTCCGAAAAGCCTCAAATGTGATTGGTTCAGAATAGATTAGCACAACTTTAGTTCTTTGAGGGTGTCTGCAAACATGTGAACAAGGATGATACAGTCAATACAGTGCATTTGGACTTTCAGAAAGCCTTTGATGGGTCCCTTACAAAAGGCTGTCAAGCAAACTATGCGGTCATGTCAAGGCTGTTCCCCATTCTGGCACTTCAAGTGCAGAAGTGGGAGCCCACAAAAGACTTTAAAACACCCTGCTCTAAAGGTTTCTGCTTAAAATTCCCCAAGGTCACAAATTCCCTGACCTTGGGTGGCACACTGCCAAATCCCAAATAGGGTATTCTCAAGCTCTTTAACCCTTCCTCCAGAAAGAGCTTGATAAAAAACTGAAACTTCATAATAGCTGACCTTCAGTCTCAGGCATGTGGACACAGAGCCTCCTGTCTTCTAGGACAGTGGTGCTCAACCTTTTTTAATTTGCAACCCCCAGAGCCAGGAAAATTTTTGTTGAACAACAACAACAAAAAAGCGCCGGGAACATTTTGTTGTGGACCCTTTACTTTAAAGCACCGGTCCGCTCCACTCCCCTGCCACTCCCCCCGCACATGCTGTGTGTACATCAGGCGCCAAAGAAAATGCCGGCCAAAGTGCTGCGACCCCTGAGGAAGACAGCTGCCAACCCCCTTGGGTTGCTCACCGCAGTTCCAGGACACAGGAATCAGATCACAGTCTTAAAAAGGTGATTTTTATTAACAAAACAAGACGACATACATGGTAAAGCATACTTGGTTGGTAAGTGTTACAGAGCATCTGAAAAAAATGCAAATTAAAAGCATAGAACCAATCATAGAACCACAGAGCTGAAAGAGACCTCAGGAGGTCATCAAGTCCAGTCCCCTGCTGTAGGCAGGACCAATACCAATTAGATCAACCCAGTCGGTGCTTTGTCAAGCCGAGACTTAAATACCTCTAGGGATGGAGACTCCACTACTTCCCTAGGTAACCCATTCCAGTGTTTCACCACTCTCCTAGTGAAATAGTTTTTCCTAATATTTCCAACCTGGACCTCTCCCACCACAACTTAAGACCATTGCTCCTTGTTCTGCCATCTGTCACTACTGAGAACAGCCTCTCTCCATCCTCTTTGGAAGCTCCCTTCAGGAAGTTGAAGGCTGCTATCAAATCCCCCCTCACTCTTCGCTTCTGCAGACTAAACAGACCCAACTCCCTCAGCTTCTCCTCATAGGTCATATGCTCCAGCCCCCTAATCATTTTAGTTGCCCTCCGCTGGACCCTCTCATAGAGAATTGCTTTCCTGGGTTTCAGTTTAAAAATTACAGTTTAGGGTGAGGCATAAATCAGCACAGAGGAGTTCAACCAAACCCAAAATTTAAGAAAGTATCCTCATCGTGTCTAACTACACATTCCCTGTTCACTTATATGGCTGTTGTTCCAAAGTTCAGTCCCTTATAGGCCTGGATATTGCTGGAAATTCCATGCTTGGTTTCTAGTTTAATCCATCTCCATGTCTCTCCTCTGGCCACACAAAGACTGAAGCAAGCAGACCACTGTTTTGTTGTTGTTGTTGTGTTTTGTTTTGTTTTTCAATTAAAAAACTCACACTGTCTTCACACTGGCTTTCCTGGCTCCCTCCACTTCATGGAGACCCACTATCTCTGTGTTTAACCCTTTGCAGGCAAGTTAGTTAACTGAATATCTGAGATGTGTAGAAAAGGGTAGTACCCCTCTTATCCATCACAGGTCATAAGAAGGATGGTCCTCTCGTGAATCACTGGGGGTATGTCTACACTGCAGCGTTTTTCCGGAATAATGGGCATCCATATTGCAATTGTGTTCTTTTGACAAAAAGTCGAAAGAACAGAGGGGTTTTTCCTATGGTGATAAACCTCTTTCAACAAGGAAGAACACCTTTTCTTCACAGCTCCATGAAGGTGGCCTTCGTCATGCAGAATTTTTAGAACCCTGTTAGTCATCCCACCGCTCCATCACCAGCTGGTCCCATCAGTCGGAACTGGTGACCAGCCTCCAAAACCATCTCTCTATCATGGAGTGCAGTTTCAAGGGCCTTGCTCCCACACACAGAGAGAGGGTCTTGATGATGAGCTCGGTGTTGAGCTCCTGCGGGACCATGAAGGCAGCCTGCACAAAATGCTGCAGAAACTGCAGCATGGCTACGTGAAACCATCGCATGCCCAGAGGCAGCACCGGCTCCATGGCAAGGAGTGTGCTGTGGTGTCCAAAAGCTGGGCAACCAGAGCATGCCGTGCAAATGCTTTGCTCTTCCTTGGAGAGGTAGGCAAGCAAGCAGCAGAACCTGAGAAATGGCTGTCTAGGTGTGTCCCTTTAAGCATGCGTCTCAGCTAGCCTTAGGCAACAGCATCCGGAAGCAACTGCTGACCTAAAGCCCTGCCTGAACTGGTTCCAGGTGGCCTTAAATGCAAGATAGCATCCAATCAGTGTGGACGCTATCTTTCAAAATAGTAAATCAAAATAGTAAATTTCGTTGCGCTTTTTGCGTCTGGATGCTATCTTTTGAAATAAGCTTTTCCGGAAGGTCTCTTATGAAAACGCTTATTCTAAAAGAAGCTTGCAGTCTAGACGTAGCCTAACTGTTTAAAAGGTCATTTTTCACAATGGAGAGAGTTAAATAATGGGGTCCCTCAAGGATCTGTATAGGAACCTGTAAATGAGCTGTAAAAAGTGGTGAACAATGAGGTTGCAAAGTGTGCATATAATAAATTTGCACATAAATTACTCAAGATCACTCAGTCCAAAGCTATGCAAAGAACTACAAAGCAATCTCCCTAAACTGGTTGACAGTGCAACAAAATAGCAGATGAAATTCACTATTGATAAATGTGAAGTAATGCACTTTGGAAAATGTAATTCCAACTATATGTACAAAATTGATAGGGTAAAAATACCACTCGAGAAAGAGATCTTTGAATCGTCATGCATAGCTTCCTCAGAACAGATGCTCAGCAGTGGCAGTCAAAAAAGTTAGCAATGTTAGGAACCATGAGGAACAGGATAAATAATAAGACCTATAACATCATCATAACAGTATATAACTCTGGAAAAAGGGATGAACAGTGAGGTTCCAAAGTTTGCACATAACACTATATTATTCAAGATAACTAAATCCAAAGCTGACTGCAAGGAGTTACAAAGAGAGCTTCTTACACTGGAAGACTGTGCAACAAATTAGCAGATGAAATTTACTGTTGAAGTAATGCTCTGGCGGTCCCTAAAACATTGACTGCCAGAAGCTTGGACTGGACAACATGGTGGCTCCACTCAATTGCCCTTTTCTTTTCATTCCCTCTGAAGCATCTTGCACTGGCCACTGTCAAGACATGATACAAAAACATAAGATAACTCCTGTGGTAATGTATTTAAGCAATGCTATGGGTCCTGATATTGTTAAATATCTAGATGCCCATATCTTGGGCAATGGTCCAGACACATATTGACTTTTAGGATAATAATAATGAAGTGGCTTTTCTAGGGAGAAGCTAGTGCAAATTCCCAACATTCTGTTTATGCAACAACCCAGTCTTTTGTAGCTACCCTCTGAGAAGTCACCTTCCATTTATTACCATTGCCTATTATGAAAGGCCAGGATCAAAAGTCTGAGCTGCATAAAGAAATAGCTCACGTCCTCAGTCCTTGTTCTGGGTTGGTTCTAAGACATGAACTTGTAACCACAGGGAGAGCCCCAATTGTGAGTTTTGAAGGACAAAAATCTACCAAGGACTAAAGTCCTACGCAGGAACTTGAGGTGATTGCTGGTAAACTTTTTTAAAAACATATTGTTTTAGTAAATTTTCTCTCATACTTGTAGCTTAAGAATAAATGTGCTTGCTTAGTAAGAAGTGTGTGTGATAACTTATATCTTAGGGCAAAACACTTCTCATAGTCTTTAGAGAGACAGCAAAGTTCAGGCACTGGCCTGCTTAGGCAGCTGGGCTGGCTGGGGATATCCCAGTGTAAATTGGGGAGCTGTGCAACTTTAAAATCCCCAATCAAGTTGCAGTGAAATGTGGGTCTCTGTCTCGGATAGGTGATGGTTGGAAGCTGAGAATCTAAAGTGGATGCCCTTGCTGAATCAGAGGGGGAATCATAGAATTATAGAATCCTATGGCTAGAAGAGACCTCAGGAGGTCATCGAGTCCAGCCCCTAACTAAATAATCCCAGCCAAGGCTTTGTCAAGCCAGGACATAAAAACCTTTAGGGATGGAGATTCCACCATTTCCCTAGGTAACCCATTTCAGTGCTTCACCACCCTACTAGTGAAATAGTTTTTCCTAATATCCAATCTAGACCTCCCACACTGTAACTTGAGGCCATTGCTCCTTGTTCTGCCATCTGTCGCTACTGAGAATAAAGATGTAGTTTCCGTGAAACCATGACAAACATCTTGCATCATAAAAATATCCCTCTTCATCTTCCCATTAGACTTTAGCATGTTTATACCATGAAAGACAGAAGGGCAATAACACTGGTCTACAATTTTTTAGAAGTCGTCTGCTTCAGAGATAAAATGTGCTATTTATTATGTATTTTGATGTGCTGAATTCAAATATTACAATTAAAACAACTGATTGGCTACTGTTTCCAAGATATTTAAGTTTTTACATTTTATGTCTATGTATATTGTGTAGATAGTAGAGTTTTAATCATAAATTGTAAACCTAGGTCTTTTCATGTGTTTATGGTGGCTTTACATGATAATATTTCACCTGTCCTGTTTATGTAACACTTTAAAAATCAGCAAAAGAGTTATATAAATAAAATTTATTATGAAACAAAAGGCAAAAAACTATTATGTACATAGTTTAGTCCTATTCAGTGTCTACTCAGCGCTTCTTGGCTTGTCTCTTGTATTCATTAGATGGAGCATCTCTTGTCACTGTCCAGCAATAGTCTGCAAGCATTGATGGGCTCCATTTGCCCTCATAACGTTTCTCCATTGTTGCAATGTCCTGGTGAAATCGCTCGCCGTGCTCGTCGCTCACTGCTCCGCAGTTCGGTGGAAAAAAATCTAGATGAGTGCAAAAAATGTATCTTTAGTGACATGTTGCAACCAAGGCTTTTGTATGCCTTGAGGAGGTTTTCCAACAACAACCTGTAGCTGTCTGCCTTGTTGTTTCCGAGAAAATTTATTGCCACTAACTGGAAGGCTTTCCATGTTGTCTTTTCCTTGCCACACAGTGCATGGTCAAATGCATCATCTCGAAGAAGTTCACGAATCTGAGGACCAACAAAGACACCTTCCTTTATCTTAGCTTCACTTAACCTTGGAAATTTTCCACAGAGGTACTTGAAAGCTGCTTGTGTTTTGTCCGTGGCCTTGACAAAGTTCTTCATCAGACCCAGCTTGATGTGTAAGGGTGGTAACAAAATCTTCCTTGATTCAACAAGTGGTGGATGCTGAATACTTTTCCTCCCAGGCTCCAATGACTGTCGGAATGGCCAGTCTATCTTGATGTAGTGGGAATCTCTTGCACGACTATCCCATTCGCAGAGAAAACAGCAGTACTTTGTGTATCCAGTCTGCAGACCAAGCAAGAGAGCAACAACCTTCAAATCGCCACAAAGCTGCCACTGATGTTGGTCATAGTTTATGCACCTCAAAAGTTGTTTCATGTTGTCATAGGTTTCCTTCATATGGACTGCATGACCAACTGGAATTGATGGCAAAACATTGCCATTGTGCAGCAAAACAGCTTTAAGACTCGTCTTCGATGAATCAATGAACAGTCTCCACTCATCTGGATCGTGAACGATGTTGAGGGCTGCCATCACACCATCGATGTTGTTGCAGGCTACAAGATCACCTTCCATGAAGAAGAATGGGACAAGATCCTTTTGACGGTCACGGAACATGGAAACCCTAACATCACCTGCCAGGAGATTCCACTGCTGTAGTCTGCAGCCCAACAGCTCTGCCTTACTCTTGGGTAGTTCCAAATCCCTGACAAGGTCATTCAGTTCACCTTGTGTTATGAGGTGTGGTTCAGAGGAGGAGGATGGGAGAAAATGTGGGTCCTGTGACATTGATGGTTCAGGACCAGAAGTTTCATCCTCTTCCTCTTCCTCGTCTGACTCAAGCGAGAATGATTCTGGTGCATCAGGAACCGGCAGTCCTTCTCCGTGGGGTACTGGGCGTCTAGCTGATGGAATGTTTGGATAATGCACAGTCCACTTTTTCTCCTTTGACACACCTTTCCCAACTGGAGGCACCATGCAGAAGTAACAATTGCTGGTATGATCTGTTGGCTCTCTCCAAATCATTGGCACTGCAAAAGGCATAGATTTCCTTTTCCCGTTCAACCACTGGCGAAGATTTGTTGCACAAGTGTTGCAGCATATGTGTGGGGCCCACCTCTTGTCCCGATCTCCAATTTTGCAGCCCAAATAAAGGCGATAGGCTTTCTTAACCATAGTGGTTATACTGCGCTTTTGTGATGCAAAAGTCACTTCACCACAAACATAGCAGAAGTTATCTGCACTGTTCACACAAGTACGAGGCATCTCTGCTCACTTTGGCTAAACAGAAATGTGTCCCTTTGCAAAATCAAACACTGACAAATAAGAGAGCATGACACTGTATGATTTCTAGAGCTGATATAGGGCAATTTGTTCAGCAGAGTGATGTAAGCTTCATTATGATTGCATCATCCATGACTTCTAGGAATAACATGATGCAATTCATATCATGTATGATGCAATACCAGCTCAGATTGCATCATTCATTGTTTTGCCTAAAAAGCAAGTACTGTCCAAACCCAGTCATAAATTTATTCATAGATCCAGTCAAAGATGTATTTTAGTCATTTCTGGTTTAAATTGAGATCCCTTCCCTTTATAACTCACTTATCCTCCGCCATTCCCAAGTCAAGGGTCGTATATACTGGCCCAATAGCATATCTTGAAAACTAGAGCCAATCAACAATTTTAAGCATCATTTTCGTTCTCAGTGACCCATAATTAGTAAAGTTTGACTACATTTATTTCAGAAGCATTTTGGCTGTAGAGCAGTGTAATTGCTTTCTCAGCTGTGAGCCACAGGATAGATATTCATCCAGTCTTCATTTGTTCCTCATTCCTAATATCCTGCTTCTCAAAGTCTGCTCCAGGTGGGCAAAAGAGAAGAGCAGCCAACCATCCCTCCCTTCTGGCTTGGGTGGGAGGAGGGATGGAAAACACTTTGTGAAGAGACTGGGAAAGGATAGATGTACACAGTCTCTGGTATGGTGAGGAAAATGAGGGACTCTGGGGAGTGGAAATGCACACAGAATGTTCAGTGTTGGGGAACTGAGAAGCACTAATGTGGGGGAAAGGCAGTCACACAGAGCTTCTGGCATTGGAGAGAATGGGAGTAAATGGGAATGAAAATGCAAAAAAAGCCCCAGCTAAGGGGCATTTGTTATGAGAGATGGGAGCAAATGAAGACATGCACAGCCCTTATTGGGAGAGTTCCAAGGAGTCCCTATAAAAGAGAGTGATGGAAGGACAACCAAGAAGCTTTTTGGTAGGACTGGAAGGTTCCAAGGAGTTGAAAGACATGGCAGCCCATTAGTTCCGAGTGAGCATTGACCAGAAATATAGGAAAGCCTCCATATTATGTAGTTGATGCTCTAGAACTCAACATATCTCATTTTTTTTCTAGCTATCTTGGTATTTATAAAGCATCCATAATAATAGTATCTAGGTGCAAACAAAGTTATAAGAAATATTTCTATTTATATTAATATCAGGACCATATTCTTCTCTTTGCCTTGTGAAAGTGTTTATAGTAAAGTTGTTTTTAATTTTTATTTGTTGTAATGTAATTTGCCATCCTGAAGGAAATTATTGTTCTAAGGCAAATGGAAAGGGATGAGTCTCGTTAAACTCATATTTTTTTGTTTTGTTTGGTTGTTTTTTTAACTTATTTTTGAATTCATTAGTTTGTTCCCAGGTGCAACATACAGCACAGGAATTGGGGATAGGTTGTATGCATCTGCTAATTGTGTTTGCTTGCATGTGTCTGCCTTTATTACATGTGTGATAACAAATAATCACTTAGCATTTGGATTCCTCATGTTTACACTGCACAAGAACATTTTTGTATTTTGCTTGCTTTCAGGTTTTGTCAAAATTAATTAGTCTGTGTTCCTTTTTGCTATTTTGAATTAGCTTATTTTTAAATTGGGGGAATGAGTTATTCAATGCTTTGGACTTGCAGGCACACCTGCATCCTTCTGCATGAGACTAGCATAAACTGAAATAATGTTACCTAAAGAAATAACACTTCTTTTTAAAGAATGTGCAGTTACAGATAACATGGGCACACACATTTCAGGACCAGAAAGATCCTGAAGCACAAAGATACAGGTACAGAAAATACAAGAGTATTATTAGACTTAGGATCAAGTAGACTAATTTCTTCTCAAGTCTTTTTTTTAATAACTTCTGGTCTATGGTTAGTATAGTGCATGTATTACTAAGATGGGAGACCTTCCTGAATGAGGATTTTTTTCTGTTCATTTTTGTCATAACTAATCTTATTTGTGCAGATAAAGCATAGAGATAATGAAAAGGACTATTTCAAAAGTATAGTAGGTTGTTTAATAATTTTAGCAATAACTGGTATTTGTCCAGCAATACTTACTTTGGATTAATATCCCTGCAGCAAAATAACAAAGGATGTCACAACAAAAGGAAAAACTATGTAGCATGTTAAAGACTAACAAGATGGTTTAATAGGTGATGAGCTTTCTTGGGCCACACCTACTTCAGCATTAATTATAAAGATAATTAGTAATGATGGGTAAATTTCAAAAGGTTTAGATAAGCATGATAAACTCTAGATCTTCATGCAAAGTTTGTCTAAATTGACTTGAGATTCAGGCTTACCTGTGTTGTCTCTCTAACCAAGCTCTTCCTTGGATAAGACCCTCTGGGAGGAACCTGGATTCAGAGATTTCCCTAGTACCCTCTCCCCCTGCATTTCCCCAGCACCTTCCCAGTTGTCAACTAGTTACATGGTTTAGTTGCTCAAGTGATCAATTTTGGCTGGCATTGGGTTATGAATCATTTGAATGCTGAGATAATAAAAAGATGTTATCCTTATTGTATGAAAAAAGGGCAGCAGAACTGTACTTGGCCTGTCTTGATTGAGGGTCTCTCCCTCAACTGAAACACATTGAGCACGGTGTTCTGATACCAGTGGAGAGAGGATGAGAACAGTGTTTTGCTTTACCTTCTGCCTAAGAATCACATGCAATATCTGGCCTGCCACTTTCCACTGTTTACAGACAGAGTTGATAAGGCTCTATAGAGAATCTTTTGTTGTGTTAAGTGATAATTAGAACTACTGATAACAGGTCTAGGTATTTAGACCTGTTGTGGGTCAGTGTTTCTGTGGAAGGTGCAGGCTGGGCTGTCTTAACTGTGTTTCCCTCACTGAGACCAGAAATCACTAGGAGCTAGAATCTCAAGAGACCAACTTGCAGAGGTCACAGTAGCAAATAGCAAAGGAAGGCCAAGGTGCAGCAAGTCAGCAAGAGTGGTGGAGGAACAGTGACACAACAAACAGTTGCCAGAGCGAGTGGTGAGTGGTGGAGGAATGAGTAAGGCACCTCCCACCCCCATCTGGGGATGGGGGAACAGTCAGCATACACATATTATTCAAGATGTTTGTATACCATGGATTCATATAGTAGCTTTATGATATTTTCTGTCTTATCTATCCCTTTCCTTCTGGTTCTTAATATCCCACTAGCTTTTTTGACTACTGCTGCATATTGAGTAGATATTATCAGAAATATCCAAAATGGCTCCAACATCTGTTTCTTAAATGGCAACAGCTAATTTTGAAATGCTGCGGGGAACCCGGCGTCAGGCTCCACATGGAGTTTCAAAGTGGCAGCACCATATTTAGCCTGGGGTTAGTGGGGGAGTCCCCAACTGATCCTGAGCTCCAAGCAGCGCTCCTTTCTCCCCTCCCCCTTGCTGCCTCTTTCTGATAGAAGCAGCCAGTGGGAGGAATGACTAGTTGACTGTCTGATAAGCATTTGCTTATCAGATAGTTGACTAGTCGGTCACATCCCTAATCCAAACCAATTTTTATCTTTCATGGTGCTAAAGTGTGGATAACTCTAAACATACAGGTTTTGTTTTTTCATATTCATCCTCTTCTGCACTTCTTATGCAGTGGTAGAAATGCCAAAATGTCATTAGAATCTGTTCCCAGGACACTTGTATATTTAGGGACAGGACATATTGGAAAGTACGCAAGGAGGATGGCCCTCATTAAATTTCTGTCCTATCAGTGTACCACACATAGCTGCCTTTATGTGAGGAAAGTGGGATGAAGTCAGGATAAGCAAGATGAGTGTGGAACCCTCAGTATTGTCCTCTCAAAACAATAGGCCATATGATACATTATATCGCCTTATGACTGGCTAATTAAATGATACATTCATTAACAAAATTTTTCCATCCACTTTTCTAATGGGGACTGTGATGGGGTGAGGTCACAGAAGACTCCTTGGGGGTGTCTCCCGAAGTGCTGACAGCCACTGCCACTAGCGTTCCTGCTCTCTGGGGATCCTCAACGCCCTATCCTGCTGGGCTAGCTCCCTGATCTCCCCGAGCCAAGACACCGAGCTGAGACCAATGCCCCCTTGGAAGTAGTGCAGACAATGAATCTCTTCAGGTCCAAGGAAAGTGCAATTTAGGGCCCAGCTTCCCAGGATACTACTCCCCAAATGGGGTCAAAATCCCCAATGAATAATTTGGGGAAGCCCCCTTTAACAGTGAAAGGGGGAATGTACACACTCCCCCGGGTAATAATTATTTACACTGGACTTGATGGTAAGTAAAAATGATTTTATTAAGTACAAGCAGTAGGATTTAAGTGGTTATAAGTGAGGACAAGCAGAGCAAAGAAGATTACAAATTAAAAGCAACAGAAAATGATCCTTGGGGCACTCCGCTAGAAACTGACCACCAAC
The DNA here is from genome assembly GCA_032595735.1 of Pelochelys cantorii. Classification (NCBI taxonomy): domain Eukaryota; kingdom Metazoa; phylum Chordata; order Testudines; family Trionychidae; genus Pelochelys; species Pelochelys cantorii. The sequence continues at coordinate 117,563,555 of CM064330.1, read as the reverse complement.
CTGACATTGAGCCATTGATCACAACCCATTGGGCCCGACAGTCTAGCCAGCTTTCTATCCATCTTACAGTCCATTTATCCAATCCATATTCCCTTAACTTACTGGCAAGAATATTGTGGGAGACCGTATCAAAAGCTTTGCTAAAGTCAAGGTATATCACATCCACTGACTTTCCCATATCCACAGAGCCAGTTACCTCATCATAGAAGCTAATCAGATTGGTCAGGCATGACTTGCCCTTCGTGAATCCATGTTGACTATTCCTGATCACTTCCCCCTCTTCCAAGTGCTTCAAAATGGATTCCTTGAGGATTCCCTCCATGATTTTTCTGGGGATTGAGGTAAGGCTGACTGGTCTGTAGTTCCCTGGATTGTCCTTCTTCCCTTTTTTAAAGATGGGCACTACATTTGCCTTTTTCCAATCATCCGGGATCTCTCCCGATCTCCACGAGTTTTCAAAGATAATGGCCAAAGGCTCCGCAATTACATTTGCCAACTCCCTCAGTACCCTCGGATGCATTAAATCTGGGCCCAAGGATTTGTGTATATTTAGCTTTTCTAAATAGTTCCTAACTTGTTCTTTCACCACCAAGAGCTGTCCACCTCCTTCCCATACAGCATTGTCTAGTGCATTTATCTGGGAGCTGACCTTGTCCGTGAAAACAGAGGCAAAGAAAGCATTGAGTACTTCAGCTTTTCCCACATCATCTGTCACTAGCTTACCTCCCTCATCCAGTAAGGGCCCCACACCCTCTCTGATCACCCTGTTATTGCTAACATGCCTGTAGAAACCTTTCTTGTTACCCTTCACATCCCTTGCCAGCTGCAATTCCAATTGCGCTTTCGCCTTCCTGATAACTCCCCTGCATTCTCGAGCAATATATTTTTACTCCTCCCTAATCATCAGTCCAAGTTTCCACTTCTTGTCAGCTTCCTTTTTGTGTTTAAGCTCACAATGGATGTCCCTACCATGTGCCTACCATATTTGCTTTTCTTGCTGCGCATCGGGATGGTTCCTTCCGGTGCCTTTAATAAGGCTTCTTTAAAATACTGCCTGTTCTCCTGAACTCCTTTCCCCTTCATGTAAGCATCCCAGGGGCTCCTGCCCATCAGTTCTCTGAGGGAGTCAAAGTCTTCTCTTCTGAAATCTACCATCTTATGATCACTGGTTTCCAGGTTTTCACCCACCTCTGCTTCCCCTACTAGTTCCTCCATGTTTGTGAGCAGCAGGTCAAGCTGCACATGGGCCCTGGTCAGTTCCTTCAGCACTTGTACCAAGAAGTTATACCCAACATTCTCCAAAAACTTCCTGGATTGTCTGTGTACTGCTGTATTGGTCTCCCAACATATGTCAGGGTGATTAAGGTCGCCCATGAGATCCAGGGCCTACGATCTGGAAGCTTCTCTCAGTTGTCCAAAGAAAGCCTCATCTACCTCATCCGCCTGATCCAGCGGTCTATAGCAGACACCAACCACAACATCACCCCTGTTGCTTCCACCTCTAAATTTAACCCATAGACTCTCAACAGTCTTTTCTCCCTCTAAGTACTGGAGCTCTGAGCAATCATTATGCTCTCTTACATACAATGCAACTCCTCCTCCTTTTCTTCGCCCCCCCCCCCCCCCCCCGTTCTTCCTGAATAATTTATACCCTTCCATGACAGTGCTCCAGTCATGCGAATCATCCCACCAAGTCTCCGTTATTCCAATCGAATCATAGTTGTTTAACTGGGCTTGGGCTTCTAATTCTTCCTGTTTGTTTCCTAGGCTTCTTGCATTGGTGTACCTTAGATAACCAGTTGATTGCCCTGCCTTCTCCATCCAAATCAGGGGTCCTCCTTTGTTGCTCATTCCTCCTTGTGATTCTTCCCGGTGTCCAACTTCCTCACTTACTTCAGGGCTTTGGTCACCATCCCCCAATGAACCTAGTTTAAAGCCCTCCTCACTAAGTTTGCAAGCCTGCCCACGAAGATGCTCTTTCCTCTCTTGGTTAGGTGGATCCCATCTCTTCCTAACAATCCTTGTACCCGGAACAGAGTCCCGTGGTCGAAGAAACCAAAGCCTGCTCAACCACACATTTACTGCCGAGGGACAAAAGGCCAAAGAAAAGGCAAGTGGGACTTATACCACGGCCCCTAAACTGTGGGATAGTCGGCAGAACAGGGATCTGGGACCCAGGAGTGAGACTGACCCTGCCATAGTATAGATGTTCAGAAGTGGAGCTTTTGATAGTGCCCATCACCATCATAAAAAAACCAACTCATATTTACACCAAAAACACTTATCTCTTAATATACAATTACCCAAACAACTTCTAAGCTACCATTTCACTATTCGTCAAAGATTATAGTCTGTGGCATCCATGCTCCAAAGTACAATATATATTTATTGATTGCGGTACCTGATACGTTTGAAACCGTGCATTATGACTTGAATACCACCATGAATTAGGTGCATGAGAGACAGAATCAGAATAGTGACTGATTGTGGAACTTCAAATTTTCGGGCTTTAAAACAATTGTTACAACTGCTACCTCCAAATCATGTTGATTTAATGTGATTGACATTTTCTGTAAAGTCATTCATAACATTGTATGTGTGTGTTTGTGAATATTACGATGGTACTTCTTTCCGATTTCCTCTCTCTCTGTCCCTGACTTAGAGAAGGATAGAATGTCATTAGACAGGGTCTTGGAACAACTTGTGCTGAGCAGCCAAAAAAGACACGTGTTCTCCGGGTTCATTTCCTGAGTATCTATGAAAAACTGAAAAGACACAAAGGGCACATATTGGCCAAGACAGTACGGTTAAAGGGAGTGGATGACAGTGGCTTTCAATTTTGTGTGTGTGAGAAGACCGAAATAAATCTTACAAGCAGATGAACATCAGTAATGGCCAGATGTCAGTTTAGAAGAGACCTGTATTGTTGTACAAGCAATAACTGCTTCATTTTCTCTCAAGTCATTCTGGAAATTAAAAAAACCAAAACACTCCAGTGTGGAGTGTTTTAGACTCCATGAGCTTCTCTTTCCCTCTCTGACATTAACTTTCACCTGGAGCAAATCACCTTTGTGTACTCTGTCATTCTCCCTTTGAAGTAAATGGGAAGGCCCCCGTTTTACTATGATGCTCACGTGGGGGTGAAGCCCTTGTAAAATGCTTTTTTTGGCTTTGAAAAGAATACTGAAATGGATGGATGAAAAATGCTATACAAATGCAGTGTATCATTACAACCGGAGAACTCACAACAGCTGCAATTAAGGTGACATAAGTGTTTCTGTTCTTTCTATCAGAAATTGAAAATTATTCTTTCTTACTGGTTAGTGTTGCTGTTTTATCTTGTGCTGTAGCTACTTCACACTGCACCTGCCTGCAGCTGCTTTACTTGTGCACTAGATTCTTAGATCATTTACCTCAGCAGGACTGCTCACAGGTCTGGTAAACTGCTTCATTTCTTTGTTTCTTCTTTGCATAGGGGCCCAATTTGGTGTGGAGGTATATTTTTCCTAAAAGCATCACCACTTAAATAAACTAAATGCAGACTCAGATTTCTAATATAACCTCCCTCTTTTTCTTTATTGTAAGTAAACAAGACTTGGGAGATTTTGAACTGAGCTATTTTCTTTCCTGCTTTTTTTTAACCTATGGAATCTGAATCTTACAAGGTAAATGTTGCATTTTAACTAACTGTACTGTAAAGTTACTATGTCTCAGAAATATTATAAAAGTCTTTGAAGTAGAAGGTAATCTTCCCTGTCTTTAAATGTGTCTATGGTTTCCATCTACCTATGTACATTGAGTCCTTCTTAATTCCTGTGAAGGTATATGATTATTTTCATGCACTACCTTAATGGAAGCTTAACCATTGACTCCAATGGGAGCACAGTTAGAACAAATGACCATTTTTGGAAACTGTCTTTTTTATGTGTGTAGAGAAAACAAATGGCTTCAAATTCATTTAATTACATATGGAATTACAGTTTGTGTGTGTTGGACTTTAATTCTTAGGCAAGATGTTTGCTTCTCTTTTTCTGTCTTACCCTGTTCAAACTTCCCAGATTTCTTAGTGTAATATGTAAAATGAAGCATTTGGGTTCCTGACTTTATTTATAATTTTACACAGTGAAGTGAAAAATGATCATGTAAAAAGCTAAATGTGTTTTTTTTAAATCCATATTTTTTTTGGTTTGTTTTGAATAAAACCCTTAATTCTGGTGATATTAGAGACTAGGAGGTTTTTTTTCTTACGATGAAAAAATATTTTTTACTGGCAAAACCAGCTGAGTGTCCCCTAAGCCTCCCTCCTTACCTTGAGGGAAAATCTGAGCAACAAGGTCAAATGTTACATCTGTTCTATTTCTTTCCTTGGAGTCTTTGCACCAATACAATGTCCTCCCTTGGTATATTATGTTCAGATTTCATTAGTTTTCCCTACACAGTTGCATTAATCCCTCATCTTCCTGCCAGTGACTCTAGTTTATCAACTCATGGAGATGAGAGGTTTTAAAAAAAAGCTGAATAGGAGGCTTGATTCACATTTTGAAACTCAATGTTGAGCCGGAGAATATCTCCCTCCTCACTTGAAGGCTGCTGAGAGCAGTATCCTAAAAAGTAGAAATAGGCCTGTTGGAAAAACAGTATCAGCGGCCTCTCTTGGCTCCCAAGATGGGAGTGAGTATCCAGCTCCTCTGCATTTACTTAATAAGCTGATTCCCAAGACTCTACAATTTAACATATTATAGCTCTCTAACAGAAAAAGGAAAAGATTAATCTTCCTCCACTGTGAGTGAAGTGCCACAAGGAGAAGTGGGTGGGAATTCTAAATGGAAAAAAGAACAGCATTTCTCTTACAGTGGAGGCTGACTCAAATGTTTAATGTAAATACTGAAGTCAGAGCTTGATTCTTAATGCTGCTGTTTTGCCTCATAGAACCTGTAAATAATAAATAGTTTTGGGGAAAGGCCAGATGTTGTGGTTCTTCATGTATTGCTGAGCACTGGTTATGGGATGCTAAAAAGGTATGTCATGTTTCTGTGTCTGTAAGCTAGAAGGAGCTAGTGCCCCTCCCCTTCCCAGGAAATATTTAAGGCAGAATGTGATGTTAAAACCTCCTCTGCCATCCTGTTCTTGATAGAGAAGTGTATAAGAGAAGGCAGAAGAGGAGACGATCTTGGAAAGTAGTTGTCTGTTATCAGTCCTGTTTCAGCAAAACAAATAAGCACATGCTCAAATTAACCATGTCTTTAAGTCCCATTTGAGTCAATGAGATTTAAGGATGTGCTTAAATTTTTGCCCCATAAGGATACATGTCTTCATTGGGGTAAGAGAAATTATTGTAGAAATGTTGCATAAAGTTTTCAAAAGTGTCAAAGTAATTTTGTGTCCAGAGCTCAAATTTGCTTAATTTATACAACTAAAGTATATTTCTGCCTACAGGAAACAGTTGCAACACTGTTAGAAATGATGAAGAGCAGGCCGTTAGAAATGATGAAGAGCAGGCCAGAAAAGATATAATGAAGGATGCAAAAATTGTATTTATAAAAAAAGAAAATTGGTTCTAGAAGATTAAATTGCTAAAAGGTATATATTATCCTTTGTCCTGAAACACAGATGAATGTAAAGCTTCCACTTTACATTGGATGTCATGTCTGTGTATCCAAAGCGAGTATACTGCACTATGCAATTTTAATAGAAAAATGTTGGTGTTCCATTTTGACAGGGCAGTGGGGCATTATAAATGTCTTATGATAAAGATGTTTTGATTTTGTGCCATGTTTCTTTATCAGACAGAATGGAAGATTCCGTGTTGCAATGTGATAATTACACAGTTTTAACTAGTAATTTGAGGCTACTTTTTTTTTCTCTTTGTTGAAAGACACCCTAACATCCTCTTTAGCAGTTACTTTTAACAACAGGTTTGGATGATCTTAAACTAAACATATCTCTTCCAGCTGTGAATGTGAGCTGCATAAACTATCACATTTGTGGAGCTGTATAAAGAATAATTACTGGATCTTTTAAAAGTCATCTCTAGGTTAGGATTAGATTCTAAGAAGAAATATGTAGGAGAGGCTTTTAATGTCTCTTTTCACAAGAATATGCCATCAATTTTCTTAACAAAAAACATCCATTCTGTTCTTGGGTCTCAGAGCACCTGACAATGTTTTTCTCTCAAACTTTATTAAGGGGTCATCTCTTATGCAGATTAGCCCTTACTCCATGAGCAGTCCCACTCATGAGACCCCTTGAGGAGTAAGGTACTTTTCAACATAAGCAAGGGAGATAGTCTGTCCCAATATGTTTTTACAAGATTATCAGCACTTCAGCCAATCTGTGAGCAAGATGTGGTACAAATTGTTCTCTCAAGTCAACTGAAATATAGTTCATATATCAATACTTTGGTCTCTTACTTGGTCATCTTCCAGCATCATTGCCAGGCCTAGCCTCTCTATGTAGCTCTTGAGTCTCTCCCGATATGCACATGCCAGCGTAGTTTTGCCTCCTCCAATTTGTCTTCAATTGGAACAACCCACATTAAGCCTCTTCAACCTCATTTTATTTCCATTTCTCCTCACATGATACATTTACTCTTTTCTTTGGGACCTCACATAGCACCAAACTTCTAGTCAGCATAGTTAGGGTCGGTCCTGCCTTGGGCTGGACTCGATGGCCTCCTGAGGTCTCTTCCAACCTTATGATTCTATTTCTGCAATGCAACTTGCACACGTACTCCGCTTACTATTCATTCAGGGTATGTCTACACTAGCTCGTTAGTTCGAGCTAGGTAGGCAGATGAGGGCAACCGGAGTTGCAAATGAAGCCAGGGATTTAAATATCCCGGGCTTCATTTGCATGTTCCCAGGCGCCACCATTTTTAAATCCCCCTTAGTCCGAACTCCGTGCCCGCGGCTACACGCGGCACGGACTAGGTAGTTTGAATTAAAGATCCTAATTCGAACTACCGTTACTCTTCATTCCACGAGGAGTAACGGTAGTTCAAATTAGGATCTTTAATTAGAACTACCTAATCCGTGCCGCGTGTAGCTGCGGGCACGGAGTTCGGACTAAGGGGGATTTAAAAATGGCGGCGCCCGGGAACATGCAAATGAAGCCCGGGATATTTAAATCCCCGGCTTCATTTGCAACTCCGGTTGCCCTCATTTGCCTACCTAGCTCGAACTAACGAGCTAGTCTAGACATACCCTCAGTTATTTAACTTCAGTCCCCCATGACCAATTAAAACAATCAGGCAAAGCTGTTGTACATTGCTAGTGGGGAATCAGTACTCCACGGTATTCTTGACATGGGCATCAGTTCATATGAGCTTATCTGTTGGATAAAGCTTTACAGGTCAGATGTCCAACCCTGACACTGTAGTTTTGAAATTGGACTATCCTTCTCTTGGTGAGCTAATGAACCTCAACTGCCCTTCAAGACTTATTTTAAGGAAATCTTTATTCACTGTGACATGCTCCATCATAGGGTCCATGTAGCATTTTAGAGCCCTGCTGAGAGAAGTGTGTAACTGCTTATTGAATATTCTCAGCTGTCCTGCATCTCTCCAGGACATTCCCCTATCCACCACCAGGGGACGTGCCCAGTGGGAGCTGAATGATCCATCAGAGGTAATTCTGCATATCCAGATGCATGATACTGAAAGCTAGTTGGTGTTGGCCTGTTTTAAATATACATCAACAATAGTGTTTCCTTCCCATCCTGAAATCCAGAGCCAGTATTTCAGAATGGTTTATACTGTAGTCATTAGGCATAAAATGGTTTGCTATTTTAGGCTAAATTGCTCAGCTGAGACACTGTGTGGATTTGCAAAGCAAATATAATTCTGCTCCTCTATAGAGGGTGAAACAGGGGAGGGTAACATGCAAAAAGTGTGGCCAGACAAAAGCAGGGCAATTAAAGGGTAAGATCTGGCTAAGTCTGTTCTGTGCCGGTAGGCTTAAAAAGGCCTAACAAAAGTTTGCACACTAAAGCTCATTTTCCTCATCATTTTTACAGCAGATATCCTAAGCATTTTTGGCAGCTCAGACAAAGGCCTACTCTGGCTCCTTGGCATAACTTAAAAAAAATTATCCCTGGGGTCAAATTGGAAATGTTACTGGGGAAGTGAGAGAGAAAGTAGTCCGTCCACCAGGTGCTGGGCAACAGTCATGCTAGAGATGTATAACTGTGACGGTGTAGCTGCATGGTGCTCTGTACAGCAGGGATATGGGCAGAATTCCTTGCTAGATATCAAGGGCGAGATTCCATCTGGTGCTTACACTGGGAAAAGGTAAAGAAGATGATGAAAGAAAGGCTGTAATGGACAGACCAATTTCTGGTTCCTATTCCCAGGAGTGTGGAATGCCACTGCGATCCTACTCTCTTGGCACATGGCAATGCACAGTGCCCCAGTGATGGAGGTGGAGCCATAGATTCCTTCCTCTACTGTCTTCTATGAATCACTTACATTGAGCTGGACAGCAGCTGAGGACGGAAGGAAAGTAGGATAGTAGGTAGGTAGGTTATTCTCCAGACAAGTGGTATCCTAGGGTGATGCTTCTTGGATAAGTCAGCTCCACACTACAGCCAACATAGTACTGTGTCTATGAGGAGCAAGGTTAGTAAGGAAGTAGAAAGGAGTCTCAGCTTTACTTTGAGGGCTTGGGTATTTCTTTTTTACTCTTTTCTAGAGTGGCATGAAATTTTGGGGTTTCACTTTTCATGGATTTAAAAGCAAGAAAAAAGTAATCAATATGAATTGATTCCTCCCTGGCCAGCCCCACTCCCCCTGACCCCCTCCTGGCCAGCCCCGCTCCCCGCTGGCCAGTTCCCCCTCCCCCCCGATTTCCCCCAGCCAGCCCCACTCCTCCCAACCCCCTCCCGGCCAGCCCTGCTTCCTGCCGTCTGGTTCTGCCCCCCAGCCCCCTGATCTCCTCCAGCTAGTCCTGCTCCCCCTGACCTCCCCCCCCCATCTGAGATCAAGTGTGTCTGATATTTTTTTAAACCATCTGGTAACCCTAGTAAAAAGTGACCTAACAGGGTGTAGCGTTATGCCCTTTGCAGCTCACCAGGGTAAGCTGTCTTGACTGGAATATTGTTTTTACACCCAGGCCGTGTGTCTACAGAAAGGTTACAAATGAATGCAATACTGATGCTGCATCATTGAACTCTATCTCACACATTGAGACTGATTCTGTTCTAACTTACACCTCTGTAATCAGGAGTAGCTCCACTGACTGCAGTGGAGTTATATCCCTGTAACTCGGAGCAGATCCAAGCCCAGTGTGCTGTTAATAGGGGAGATAACCAAATGTCCCCTTTATTGCCAGACACTAGCATCAGATACTTTTTAGCCATTAGTAACAGCCTTGATATGGAAACTGGCTTCTGATTTGAAAATCTCAGCCAGGGGATTTGTATCCTGCTGATTAAGATTTCTCAATAAGAACAGAGAGCTTATCTCAGAATGGTAGCAGAGAAAGCATAACCTAAAATGGGTAAAGACTATCCTTGTAACTGCTGCACTTTGGAGACTGGAATGCATTGTGCTTCAGACTAAAATGGCAAATTGGACAATTAAGTTAAAATGACTATTTAGAAATATGCAAAAAACTGGTATGGACTTCAAAAAGAAAAAAAATGTTCTGTGGACATTACAATGACAATACAGAGGCTTAAATCTCTCCAAAAGGTACAGTTCAAGATTTTCCAAAGTAACTGATGACTTGGAGATACCCTACAAAGACCTGATTTTTAGGAAGTGCTGACCATTCTTTTTCATAACAGACCTCTGAAAGTTCTTTGAACTTGAGTATTTAAAAACAGAAGCCCCAAAATCACCTTTGGAAATCTTTACTTTACTACTTAGAGAACCACCCCCAAAAAATCTAATTATATTCATCACAAAAGAAAAAAGAACATTCTGACCTTGATCTACCTGGGCTTCCTAGTCCATCCTATCTGTTTTGCTGTTATCTTGTTTAGACTATTAGCTCTGTGGGGCAGAGACTATCTGTATTTTTTCTTGTACAGCACTGAGCACATTGTTGACACTTGAGCAATTAATAGTAGTAATGTGGAATATTTTTAATTTCCTGAATAATATCTTCTTGTTCTCCAACTGATTATCAAAAATTATATAGCAACATTTAGATGTAAAATTTTGGGCCAGATGACACTGAAAAGGTAAATATACTGGAAAAGGGCAAATCTAGTGCCCATCTATAAAAAGGGAAATTAGAACAACCCAGGAAATTGCAAACCAGTCAGTTGAACTTCTGTGCCAGGAAAGATAATGAAGCAGGTAATTAAGGAATTCATCTGAAAACACCAGGAAGATAATAAGGTAATAGGTGACAGCCAGCATGGATTTGTAAAGAACAAATCATGTCAAAGCAATCTGATAGCTTTCTTTGATAGGATAACAGGTCTTGTGGATAAGGGAGAAGCGGTGGATGTGGTATACCTAGACTTTAGGAAGGCATTTGATACGTTCTCACATGATCTTCTTATCAATAAACTAGGCAAATACAACTTAGATGGGGCTACCATAAGGTGGGTGCATGATTAGCTGGATAACCATTCTTAGAGAGTAGTTATTAATGGTTCACAGTTATGCTGGAAGGGGATAACAAGTGGGGTTCTGCAGGGGTCTGTTTTGGGACTGGTTCTGTTCAATATCTCCATCAACGAATTAGATATTGGTATAAAGAGTACGCTTGTTAAGTTTGTAGATAATACCAAGCTGGGAGGGGTTGCAACTGCTTCGGAGGATAGGGTCGTATTTCAAAATGATGTGGACAAACTGGAGAAATGGTCTGAGGTAAATAGGATGAAGTTTAATAAGGACAAATGCAAAGTACTCTACTTAGTAAGTAACAATCAGTCTCACACATACAGAATGGGAAGTGACTGTCTAGGAAGGAGTCCTGCAGAAAGGGACCTAGAGATTATAGTGGACCATAAGCTAAATATGGAGTCAACAGTGTGAGACTGTTGCAAAAATAGCAAACATGATTCTGGGATGCATTAACAGGAGTGTTGTGAGCAAGACACAAGAAGTCAGTCTTCCACTCTGCTCTGCACTGATTAGTCCTCAGTTGGAGTATTGTGTCCAGTTCTGGGCACCTCATTTCAAGAAAGATGTGGAGAAATTGGAGAAGGTCCAGAGAAGAGCAACACAGATTATTAAAGGTCTAGAAAACATGAGCTATGAGGGAAGGCTGAGGAATTTGGCTTGTTTAGTTTGGAAAAGAGAAGACTGAGAGGGGATATGATAGCGGGTTTCAGATACCTAAAACAGGGAGGAAGGGGGGAAATTGTTGTCCTTGGTTTCTGATGATAGGACAAGAAGCAATGGGCTTAAACAGTAGCAAGGGTGGTTTAGGTTGCATATTAGGAAAAATTTCCTAACTGTCAGGGTGGTTAAACACTGGAATAAATTGCCAGTGAGGTTGTGGAATCTCCATCGCTGGAGATATTTAAGAGCAGGTTAGACAGACATCTATCAGGATGACCTAGGTGGTGCTTGGTCCTGGTATGTGGGCAGGGGACTGGACTTGATGATCTCTCAAGGTCCCTTCCAGTTCTAGTATTCTATTATTCTATGAAATACCTACTCTACTAAGAGGGATAATGCATGAAGTACTTACAATAAACAGTGTGACTTTCCAGTTTATTCTGACCTCACAGGAATGTGAAGGTATGATTCCTGGGTGATTGCCAATTAATTGTGGGCATTTATCATTTTAAAGCAATTACCATTACCTTGTTATTCCTTGATTTTTCAAATAATTTACATCAACATTTTAATTATGAACACTCAGTTTTAAATCAGATAGTTTAGATTGCTATGGTATCTTCTGACTTGACAGACCTGACTTGCGGGCCCTGATCAATGAAAAGAAGGCATCTTTAATAATCTTACAGCTACATAAACACAGCATGTTAATACCAACCATTAAATAGTTTTAAGCAACAAATGAATGTACTAAATAAACATAGAAAATCTATTTTCTTTTTTCATAAACAATGTCATAACCCTTCCATCTTCTGTCACAAATAATAATACATTTCAAATTTATCTTACTGAAATAGCAAAATATTTCCTTAATTTACCTTCATGCTTCCCTCTCCACAGGATCATGCACACCATGTCTTACTGCTTAAATGTTTTATTTTTGAATTTTCAGAGTAGTAGTTCTATCTTTCAGCAAACATTTTACAAAAAGAGTTCATCTAATTAATACACTGTGCCACATTTGATTAACCATAAAGTATAGGAGCAGTAAGAAAAGAAAAGGGGAAAAAGGAATAACTGTGTGTGGTATAGTGATTCTAAGGGAGACCCTTGACCTGAAGTATTAATAAAAGTTAAATGGGGTCCTTATTAAGATAATGTACACCACCACCTAAAATTGAATAGAAAGGGTGGTTTATTGTGATATTGAGAGAAGAATTTATATGCCTGCAAACATTTTTGAATTCCTGTAGGTCCTTTACATAACATTAGCATCTCAAATACTAAGAAACAATTTAAATATATATAGTTAACGACAGTTTAATAGCCCAAATTTTTTTAAATCTGCATTTTATATACAGCTGTGCATCCTGGCAAAACAGTAACAAAAGCAATGAAAGCAAAACTTTAAGCTCATGAACAGTGGATTCAGAGAGATCATTATTGCTAAATTTACATCTCATTCTTGGATAATGGAAGAAAATGATTGCTGGGTCCTACCTTTGCTGTGGGCCCACTATGAGTGAAATAATCCTTGGAGGGGAGGACCAGTGGAAAACTCTCAAAATGTAGGTGGTGATTAAGGTGAATCCCTCAGGCCACTGGTTCTCAATCTGGGGGACCGCAAGCAGGTTTCAGGGGATCTGTGAAGGACTGGACTCCAGCCTTGTGCAAGGGGGCTTAGGGTTGCCAAAACCTTAGGGTCAGTCTTCAGCCCCAGGTTCCAGCTCTTGGTGGTAGGACTCAAACTTTGTCTTACTTGTTTGTAAAAAACCTTCAATAAGAGAGATTCTACAACTTTCCTAGGTAATTTCTTCCTATGCATAACTACCCTTATGGTTGGGAAGCTTTTCCTAATGTCTGCCTGCTGCAATTTAAGCCCATTACCTCTTGTCCTGTCCTCAGTGGATAAGAACAGTTTATCATGTTCCTTTTTATAACAACCTTTTATATAATACCACTCTTCATTTTTTTTCTTTTCCAGACTGAAAAAAAAATGGGTTTGGTTTAATCTTTTCTCATAAGTTGTGTTTTCTAGACTCATTTTTTGTTGCTCTCCTCTAGATTTTCTTCAATCTGTCCCAAAGTGTGATGTCCAGAACTGGACATAGTACTTCAATACTAATCAAGACATAAATGTGTACTAATTTTTTCCTTTGTTGCTTATTGGATTTGGTAGCATTAACAATATAGTATTTGATTGAAATGAACTTTTTCCTCAGGAAAAAATGTGAATTTTGATTAAACTTTTTTGTTTCAAATGAATGAAACTTAATTTTGTTTCAAATGAATGAAACTGTCAATAATTTTGATTTGATATGTCTACTCATCGTGTTTTACAGTGAAAACAAATGTTGAAATACAGGAATTTCTCACTGGATACAAATTCCATTTTCCTGATAGCTTATTTTCCAAAGAGGATGATTGATATAGAAATACAAATAATGGACCAGCTTAATTTTAAGTAGGTATAAGTAGGCAGGTACAGATGATCTTATGCCATTTTATTTACTACTTTTGGTTATGGAATATTATCATGATCCTTGAACCTCCTTCCAAGAAAATATCCTAAGTAATTTTTAAAGAGGAAGGAGAAGCAAAGGAGAGAGAAATGTGAATTGTATTAAATAAATGGGATAATCCTAAAATTCACACAGAATTTGCAGCTCTGCAAGGTTGAACAAGTCAGTCTACACAAAAGTGCCCTGATCATATGCACAACTATATACCCAAATCCTGAGGCTCATAGTTTCAAAGGAGTCTAAAGGAGATAGCTACCCAGATTTCATTTCAGGATTTAACTACCATAGACACCTTTGAAATCCCAGCCTTGATGCTTTTCTAGTTTACATAACCCTTGTGACTGAGCATGCTTTGTAATGTAGGCACACCAAATGGAATAAGTGCATCAAATCTTAAAGGATATGTCTACACTGCCATCCTAGTTCGAACTAGGGTGGCTGATGTAGGCATTCGAAGTTGCAAATGAAGCCCAGGATTTAAATATCCCGGGCTTTATTTGCATGTTCCCGGGCGCCGCCATTTTTAAATGCCCTGTAGTTCGAACTCCCTGCCCGCGGCTACACGCGGCACGGACTAGGTAGTTTGAATTAAAGCTCCTAATTCGAACTACCGTTACTCTTCCTGCAATGAGAAGTAACGGTAGTTCGAATTAAGAGCTTTAATTCGAACTACCTAGTCCGTGTCGCGTGTAGCCGCGGGCAGGGAGTTCGAACTACAGGGCATTTAAAAATGGTGGCACCCGGGAACATGCAAATAAAGTCCGGGATATTTAAATCCTGGGCTTCATTTGCAAGTTTGAATGCCTACATCAGCCACCCTAGTTTGAACTAGGGTGGCAGTGTAGACATACCCTAATTTGTGGAGGGGTTGGAGAGAAAGATATGAACACGACTATTAAGGGTTGGATCTTACAAACACCTATGCGCATGAGTAACATTGAAATCAGTGAGAATACTTGAATGAGTAGATGATTCATGTGTGTGGGTTTTTGTGGAATTAAGCACATGTTTGTTGTTGCTAAATTCACTTTGCACAGACAGTAGGTTCCAGGATTTTAAACTGACAGTATAGACTGAGAAAAGATAATATTTGAAAACTTATAAAAGGCTGCCTGTATTGCCGTTGTACAGTGTCCAACGTGTCCTTCCATCATGTGATGTGCTAAGAAACTTTGCTGCACTCTCAGTTCTAATCCCAACATATAGCATTAATGATGAACTTTTCTCACATCTTCTCAATGCGTCACAACTGGACAGATGCAGGGGTGATTTCTTGCATAAATTATTTCCAGTGTTGTGTTTGTAACTGTACCTCTTTTTTACTGTTCTCTGGTTCTAGATAATCATATGACCCTCATCTCTGTAATGAATGTGAAGTGTTCACATTCTAATGGATTTATCTTCAACATTCCTGTGAAATAGGGAAGTATTATGCCTATTATAGAATAGGAATAACTGAGAACTGAGAGGCAAAGTGTCATAGTGTACCTTTGCTACCCAAGGTCTCATAACAAGTCTGTGGCAGTCTGAGACAGGTGTTGAACCCAGATCTTATGAAGTCTTAGCTCAGTGTCTTATCCGTCTTAGAGCAAAGTTCAAGGCCTGTAACGTTGTTACAGTAAAAGCTCGGTTATCTGGCACTTAATTAACGGGAAAGGTCAATTAACTAGCATTTCTGATACTTCTCAAGATAAATCCTCAATCTAGCAACCGAGATTAGTGTATTGCCTAGCACTATCTGCAGTTGCACATTCGGCACTCTACCTTCATACAAAAGAGACAGAAGACAAATACGCAAGCTGATACCAGGGATTGATTTAAAAAAAAAGAGCTTCCAACATCCTGAAATACCTTCTGAATCATCAAAGAAAGATTAAATTATGTTCATTATATAGTATTAAGTGTATTTTAAGGGATCTGGGTATACACCATGCTGTCCATAGTGATATGATTGTCATAAGATAACCTACTGTATAGAAAAATGTACTTGTATACACCTAAGTGCTTCAAGAAACCAACCATTCTGCAGTGCTACTGGATTAGTGAGTACCTGTATGCTAGTGTATACTTTATTCATTGTATTGTATTTTTAATTCTTTGAAAATTGGTATTCCTTTGATAAAGCATAACTCTTAATTAACCAGAATATTCAATTAACCAGCACCCCCTATTCCACCAACATACCAGATAGCAAAGCTTCTATTGTATTACTTACTTATGGAGTGCTATAGGTGTACACACTCGCAACAAACACACATACACAAAATAAAGTGCTTTTTACTTGATGTGGAATGAAAGACCAAGCCAGGGAATGGATATTAGAGGCATTGACATGTATGGAATGACTGGAGAGAGTGATATTCTTGTCAGCAGCATTGGATGCACTTGAGGAGTTCCAAAAGGAGCAGGTTGTAGCAATTCAGATGAAAGATGATCAGGGAAGAGAGGAGCAGGATTTGAAAGTGAGCCTGGGTAGTATAAAGGAAATATGGATTGAAGTAGTAATATAAAGGAATCAACAGGATTTAAATAGAGCATAGATATGGGGGAAAGAGTCAAAGATGGCAGATTTTGAGAACAGTATTATAACATGACATTGAGAAGGGAGGAAAAGAGAAACACTGTGTGGGGAAAGAAGATACCGCAGGTTTGGACATAACATTTACATTATATTTATTAATAGATCTGATCTATCTAATCTCAGGGTCTGTGTCAATTTCCTGGTCTCTGTAATTGTAAGGGATAGTCTTTATTTTGGATAAGATCTGCTCTGATGGTAGAGCCCATGAAATACGTCATTTGCTAGTATTCCAGTTTCATTTAACCACATTATAGTATGCCCCAGCTTTGCTTTGAAAACTTATAGGAACTCATTTTACCGAGTATGTATTGTTTGGAAATAAAATATGAGGTAATATGTGTTTTAGCGATAGTCAACAAAATATATTTTTGTGTGTAGCTGCGGATAGATAATGGTGAGCAGAACTACAGCCAGTGACAATGACACATTTTCTGAATCATTAAATCGTCAGCACTCTCACAAGAAGTGCAGTAGTAATTGTATGTTAGAATCTTTCTTGGAAGATTTATGGGGATAGAAGAGGATTGGAGAAATGAGTTAACTAAATGAAAAGGGGTGCCTATAAGTTCTACCTCCAACCTCAGGCAGAGTTTCCAGTCAAAAGACAAGTTTTCTTCATCAGTTGGCATGAACAGCAGGTGAACCAAGGGTCTGGCGAGACTAGCCCCCAGCTGGCCCACCCCCTCAGGTCCAGTCTGCCTAAGCACCCACTCACCCCAGCCCTGAAGAACCTGGTCGGTGGATGAGTAGCACAGCCCCTAACCCCAGAGCACCAGGTGGACAGGCAATATGAGCACTGTCTCAAGTATCTTGGAGTCTCTGGCTGCAGCCTGGGACACCAGAGCCTTCTCAGAAATGTGGAAGGGAGCCAGAGGCTCCCACCCAAGATGGAGGCAAAGACAGAAAGTCCCCTGCTGAGTCCCAGCCCCACAGCTATCCATGCAGCTCTCCCTGACCTGGCTCTGGCTGGGGAAAGGGGGGGCCTTAGAGCCTAAGCCATGATAAAAGCTGGGCATGACTCCATAGCTCTTCACTAGTGCCTATGGGCAGCTCAGTCCATGGGCAAACTGCAGCTCTGAGGCCCCATAGGATAGCTAATGCAAAACCGCCCTCTCTGAAAAACACAAGTGAGGACAAGGCACCATATTTTTACAATGTGGAAAACTACGTAAGGTCAGCCTTGGGCAAGGAGTACAGTGCTGACTTGTTCTACCTACCTTATCAGTAAAAAAAGCGTCAAGTGCTTATCTCCACTTAGGATTTCACAGGGATCCTATCTCACTATCCTGTGCACACTGGAAAAAATGGGAACTTTCTGCTGGTTCCTGGGTCTTATTTATTGTAAAATACAAGTAGCATCATTGTGTTTAAATTTTTAAAAAAATCTAGCCCTGACACTAAAAATATCAGGTAAGATTGTACATACTGATGTAGAACAAGTTAAAGATGAATAGGTTAATAACTTGTCATTACAGGATCAGGATTGAAGGTAGACTATCTAGTTGTGATTTTTTTTCTCCCTTTTCCCACTCAGATAACTATTTTCCAAGGTAATGAGGTAATGAGGCCCCACTTCTGGCCAGGCTTTGCCTTCCCTTGCCTCTGATACCTGCTGCTTATATCTATTGGAAATAGCTGGCCAATTCCTCAAAGGGCCATGTGTTCAATTGTACACCCCCACACCACCGCCCTGACTCAAATGAAAGTGCAACACTCAATTGAACTGGTATTCAAAGCAATCTTTAATCTTTCCACTGAGCAGGTAGCTCAACACAGTGTAAGTCCTAGCCTTTGGAATTACCATACCTACTGAACTCATGAATTGCACTGGCTTAAGTAAGGACTGAATTAGTCCCAGTGAGTATCTTTCCTATGAAAGTTTTAATTAGTTATAGAATCATAGAAATGTAGATCTGAGCAGACCTTGAGTAGTGCTCTTGTCAATTCCTCTGTGCTAAGGTAGTCCAAATAGACCTAGACCAACCCTTACAGGTGTTTGTCTAACCTGACAGATACCAGTGGGACCCCATCAGATACATCCTCCCATTCTGATGGGAAACTGTTGGTAACTGTTCTTTGAGTATGGACTGTAACCCAGTTTTGCACCTACCCTATAGTAATTTCATCTGGAACACATTTCTCTAGTCAAGGACAGCTCTAATCATAAGCAGAATAAATCATTCCTTAGGGCCCAGAGCAGCTCAAGGGGCTCACCAATTAATTATTAGTATGTGCTGTGTGTGTGCGGGAGATGTTATTACTGCTTAGGGTCCCCAATGGACTAGCATGGGTACTGTCCTTAGGGGTTTTTTTTATGAGACTGTTCATGTGAAACAGTCAAAAGCCTGACTAAAACCAAGATACATCATGTCTACAGCTTCCCCCTATCGAGTAGGCCAATAACTCTGTCAAAAAAGGAAATTAGTGGGTTTTGGCATTATTTGTCTTTAGCAAATCTGCATTGGTTATTCTTTAGAATCCTATAACTAAGCTCCCTACTTGATTTATAATATTTTGGATCCCACAATATTAGCCTTCCACCACAATTTTAATTTGAATTAGCTTACTTTACATTGTCCACAATTTTGCATACGTTTTGAGGTTTGTGACATACCTTTTTTTCACCATTCATACAGTAGGATCCCCTTTATCTGATCTGGTAGTAGTTGGAGCTTGGCTTTCAGCCCCATGCTTTAATGAACATAATTTATGCTTTAATGAACATAATTTATTTTGCAACAAAATATCTGGTTATCAAAGAGTTTGCAGGCATAACATAATACTTGAGTGTTTATATTTTTCCAGCAAATTGTTCTTAAATAGGTGGTCTTTGACTTTTCCTAATTATTGCAATGAATACATGTCCAATATTATTTTTTTGTGATTTTTTTTAATGTCTTATCCATAATTCAGTTGCAATTATTTGACAGTCATCTAACAATTCAAGTAAGTCCTTACCTATTACCCTGTGGGTCTTATACATTGATTGTTTAATAATTAGTTTCAATATCTTCCAGATATTGAAGTCAGGCTGACTAGTTTTTAATTCCCCAGGTCCTCTTTGTTTTCCTTTTTAAAGGCAGGTACAATATCTCCCTTCTCCTGTTCCCCTAGGACCTCATTCATCCTTCATGAGTTCGTAAAATAATCACTAGCCATTCAGAGATTGCTTCAGTAAGATCCTGAGGTACCTTGGGATAAATTTTATCAGGCCTTAATGACTTGAAAGCATCTAACTTATTTAAATCTTCATGAATATCTTTTGTCCCCTTTGTTGTTAATATCAAGTGTGTGAAGCATCTGGTCACGATTTACCTTTTCAGTGAGTGCCATAGATTATGAAGGCACAGCAGCTGTGACCTGTCTTGATATGTATTTGGTAATTTTGAGAATAGGCTGCTTTCCCCCCCTAAAGATTTGGCTAAGCAGATGGCATTCTTTTTAGTTGTGTCCATTCTACATTAATCTCAGCTTTAGAGATGGAAGGCTGGTATTTTCTCTGCAAGGGTTGCCATTAGCGAATAAATGACATTGTTACACATGGTTGCCAGTTCCTGCGCTATTTCTCTAAACCTTCATTTTGCCTGTCATCTATAAAAGATTTTAAAAAAACAACATATCACTTAAGTTGAAAAGCTACTTCACCAGTCAAAAAGAATAATAATTCTTTCAAAAAGATGGATTTTATATCTTCAAGATGTTCTTGTTTTACAATGCAATGTTTTAGGTACAGACTATGTATTTCCAAGGAAAAACTCGTCTTTAAGGTGCCACTGGACTCGTTGTTGTTTTTGCTGAAACACACTTACATGGCTATCTCTGAAACCTGTCATCATACAGGTTTAGTTGTATTGAAGGAGCTGTAGTAAGTGACATTCTCTGTCTACAGCCTGTCCACATCACCAATCCATAAAGAGTTCTTTGATCTCCTTGCCCAAATGCAATCTAATATGTTTCAGGTCAGAATGCTGAACTCTGTCTTCTTCTGTAACTGGTATTGTCATCAATGTCATTTCAAAGTGGCAATGCTTTAGTTGATATAATTAGAATATTTAAAGTGAATCCAAAAGAGAACTTTTCTTCATTCTTAAGAGATGTGCTCACATGGCAATGAATTCTGAGTGGATAGTCTGGGGAAAAGTAACTTATTTAAATTTGCTTTTGATGGATGTCTTCTCACTGGGGTTTTTGAACACCTATGTGTTTTCACATTTGAGCATATTTAAGTTTTATTTGTCCTACAGTTGGAGAAATTTGACAAACTAGAAGTATATGTAGCATAAATAAAAACCTGTTGTCGACTAGTTCAGCACAACTGATTGAATTTCATAGACTTTATTTTTCCCTCATTTTACAGTGAAGATCTTATTAACCAGAAAAAAGAATACTGTAGCTGACACAATTATAATATTTGTGGGGAACAAATCTTAACATTTTTACAGGGCAGTTACTTAGGAATTATGAAGTCCTCAGTGGAGCTCCACCGAAGTCAATGGAATTTTGCGCTTTATATCAGTTGATGATCTAATATTAAGGTCAAAGGGATGAGATCTGAAATGCTTCATTGTTATTTTAAAAATTCAAGATTACAACTCTACGCATTTTAAAGTTGTGGAGGAGCTGGCTGGGATATAGGGTTTTTTTTTTTCTGCAAGAATTCTCATGGAAGAAATCCCCATTCCACATTTTCCTGTGAGTACATGGAAAATAAAGTGGGGAAAAAAAACCAAAAACGGTTTCTATACTTTGCTATTATTTTCCAGTTGGCAAATTCAAAACAATCTAAATGTCAGAAGGGGTGTCCCCCCTTTTTACCTTTTCTGTTTGTCTTCTAACCTTGGCCATTTGGAAAAAAATAAAAAGTAGAGAAAGTGTTAACTTAGTGTACGGATGTTAAATATCAGTTAATTGAATAGTTGAGTAACCTCATCAATTCTTATCAGTTAGGCGACTATTCTATAGTCCCTGGGGGTGGGGCTGGGAACAACACAGGATGCCAGGCAGGAGGTTTAAAAACCAGCTCCTCTTGCAGACCGGCTGCTTGTTGCTCTATGATGCTGCCTCTGATAAAGAGGCATCAGTGCAGGGTGGCAGCAGCCCCTCTAGGTGGGGAGGGGTCTGAGCTCCCGGACCTGTCGCAAACCGGAACTGAACTGGCCTGCCTGCCTGCTTGGCTCCTAATACATTTTAAATTCAGAGCCACAATGGGGGTAGGTCCCGACCTGGCGTGAGCCAGAACTGAGC
This sequence comes from Pelochelys cantorii, assembly GCA_032595735.1. Taxonomy (NCBI): domain Eukaryota; kingdom Metazoa; phylum Chordata; order Testudines; family Trionychidae; genus Pelochelys; species Pelochelys cantorii. The sequence continues at coordinate 117,541,972 of CM064330.1, read as the reverse complement.
TGGGCTGGTGGCCAGCCCGCTAAAAATTTTACTGGTTGGAGAGCGGAGGGAAATGCGTGTGGTCAATAGCATTAACTTATAAACTTTTTCTAATTGGTTAATCGGGTAATCAACTGTACTATTACATCCCTATGTTAGAGTAACCCTTCCTTAGAGAGAGTAGTGTCATCACTTAAAAGTTGTATTTAAAGCAAAAATGGAAGTATTTTTTTCTCTTTCTACTTTTTTTTTTCATTTCCCACTCCCACTTTCCTAGAGAAGACATCTTTAAAAAATCTGGAGACTTTCGCACAATTAAAAAAACCCTCTGTATGCACACATGTATCTTTTGTGTGATTCTCTTGTAGCAAATGTATAGCTCATGCTCAACTTCTAGACTTTTATGGTCTATCAGTTGTAACAGCAATGTTAGAAGTTTGTGACGCAGTGCAAAAAATGACATGTTACAGTTGTTCATAAGGTATTTTAAAAAAAAACGCTTTTATTTTTTAAAATATGTCGGAAACTACATGGGCAGGAAAAAAGAAAGTTTTTAGGAAGTTGTGTAGTCAGCCAACTTGGAAAAGGAATATCATGCTGGATTCTTCTACCTATTGCATGGAAAAAGGTTGAGAAGTAACAGACTGATAGCCATTCCTGCAATCTTGAGTATATATTTTATAATATAGTCTCAAATTACAAAATCATATGCCACTTTTTCAACAAAACACCTTCATCATTAAATGCTCAGCTAGGGTGCACAATAAGGCAAAATTTAGATTGCACAGGCAACTATAAATCTGTTATTTTCTACCTTCTAAGGCCTGAATTTGCATTTTAAACATTTTTAAACACATTTTTAACACAGTTCTTTTTGTACATTTTTTATAAAAGGGAACTAAAAATGCACTGAAGGAGAGCAGGGTAAATAAATTGTATAAAGGAATGAGGTGTGTTCTTCCTCACCTTAAAGTTCATTGGAAATTGAGGAACCATTACATATATGGTAAAGTTCAAATACAAGCATCTAAAGGTTGGCCCAAGTTTAAATAATTAATTATCATTGCAGTCATAGTCTGAATTCCCTTTTAAGGTTTGTTTGTTCCCGCTTCATAAATGCTTTGGACATCTGACATAGCTTTTGAGTCCTTTAAGTTATAGCAATGGCTGTGAATGGAAACCTTGGCTTCTTTAACATAAGTAATGGACTTTCCTTTAGGAAATTCTGTGAAGTTTAATGACATTTATAAATGTGGTAAGCTACTCCACAGCTTTAGAGCATTTTTTATCTGTAGACTTGGCAGAATGTTATTTTTATCTCTCTAATTTTAACAATATCAGTGTTTATTTTGAATCATTTTGTATTTGTATTAAATTTTCACATTTGTGCAAAACTGAGTTTTAGGATTTTTTTTTCAATCGACTTCTTAATTTTTATGTTGGGGAAATTGTCACAGGGTCAGATGTTGAGATTCATATACAATCAAACTTTATTACTATTAAAATACAAATGATCAATTTCACATGTCAAAATATACTAAGTAAATACCTTAAACGAAATCCAAAGCAGCTTTTTTCTTACCTTGTCTGCCTACAAATTTATATTGTTATTGATTAAAATATATTTTCATTGATTTGTATACCGTGAAATCCACAGTTGCCAATACTCATAAAAATCTAATCTTTCCAAGACTAGCTATGTTGTCATCTTTGAGCTTTCCCCCTTTTTTCTTTCTGAATCAAACTGTAAAGCAGACAAATAAAATGCAAACAGGTGTAAAAGTAGAAATGGACCATAGGCTTAAAATGATCCTTTAAACTTACGGAAAGTAGGGGCATAACTTCCCTGTCAAAGGGTATGTCTACACTACCACCCTAGTTCGAACTAGGGTGGTTAATGTAGGCATTTGAAGTTGCAAATGAAGCCCGCGATTTAAATATCCCGGGCTTCATTTGCATCTTGCCAGGCGGGCGCCATTTTTAAATGCCCTTAGTTCGAACTCCGTGCCCGCGGCTACACGCGGCACAGAGTAGGTAGTTCGAATTAGGATCTCGAATTAGGATCTCCTCGTGGAACGAGGTGTACCGGTAGTTTGAATTAGAGATCCTAATTCGAACTACCTACTCCGTGCCGCGTGTAGCCGTGGGCACGGAGTTCGAACTAAGGGCATTTAAAAATGGCGCCCGCCTGGCAAGATGCAAATGAAGCCCGGGATATTTAAATCCCGGGCTTCATTTGCAACTTCGAATGCCTACATTAACCACCCTAGTTCGAACTAGGGTGGTAGTGTAGACATACCCAAAATGTGTGCCTTTGCCATAGGATAGCTATTGCAAAACCGCCCTCTCTGAAAAACACAGTGAGGACAAGGCACCATATTTTTACAATGTGGAAAACTACGTAAGGTCAGCCTTGGGCAAGGAGTACAGTGCTGACTTGTTCTAACTACCTTATCAGTAAAAAAGCGTCAAGTGCTTATCTCCACTTAAGATTTCACAGGGATCCTATCTCACTATTCTGTGCACACTGGAAAAAATGGGAACTTTCTGCTGGTTCCTGGGTCTTATTTATTGTAAAATACAAGTAGCATCATTGTGTTTAAATTTTTAAAAAATCTAGCCCTGACACTAAAAATATCAGGTAAGGTTGTACATACTGATGTAGAACAAGTTAAAGATGAATAGGTTAATAACTTGTCATTACAGGATCAGGATTGAAGGTAGACTATCTAGTTGTGATTTTTTTTCTCCCTTTTCCCATACTCCCTTAGGGTATGTCTTCACTAGCTCGTTTGTTCGAGCTAGATAGGCAAATGAGGGCAACCGGAATTGCAAATGAAGCCCGGGATTTAAATATCCCGAGCTTTATTTGCATGTTCCCAGGTGCCGCCATTTTTAAATCCCCCTTAGTCCTAACTAACTGCCCGCGGCTAGACGCGGCAGTTAAACGTTAATTCGAACTAACTCCTTAGTTTGAATTAACTGTTACTCATTCCACGAGGAGTAACAGTTAAGTCGAACTAAGGAGTTAGTTCGAATTAACGTTTAACTGACGCATCTAGCCGCGGGCAGTTTGTTCGGAGTAAGGGGGATTTAAAAATGGCGGCGCCCAGGAAAATGCAAAAGAAGCCCGGGATATTTAAATCCCAGGCTTCATTTCCAACTCCGATTGCCCTCATTAGACTACCTAGCTTGAACTAACGAGCTAGTGTAGACATACCCATAACTATTTTCCAAGGTAATGAAAATATTCTGTAATTAAATGAAATCTTTCCAAACAAAAAAAAAGTTTCCTTTTCCCATTACACTCTTAGGGTACAGTTACACTAGCTCGTTAGTTCGAGCTAGGTAGGGTAATGAGGGCAAGCGGAGTTGCAAATGAAGCCCAGGATTTTAAATATCCCAGGCTTCATTTGCATGTTCCTGGGCGCCGCCATTTTTAAATCCCCCTTAGTCCGAATTCCGTGCCCTCGGCAGTCTAGACGTGGCGCGGTCAACAAGGGAAGCCTTTGTCGACCGCTCCGGTAAACCTCATACTGGAGCAGTCGACAAAGGCTTCCCTTGTCAACCGCACCGCATCTAGACTGCCGCGCTATGCCAGATCAGCTGATCGTCGGCACAGCGCGGCAGCCATTTTTATTTTAATGAAGCGGGGATTATTTAAATCTCCACTTCTTTGACTATGCCGAGTAAACTATTTTACATGGCTCCGTTCATGAGCCATGTAGTCTAGATGTACCCTAGGTAGCTAATTTTAGCCACAAACTGGAAAATTGCATCGTTATTTACTTATGTTTCACATTTGTTTTTAAATATAAATGTGTTTTTCAATTACCAGTTTCACACATTCAGTCTGGAACATGAAAAATCAAAGCTACGTTCACTCTATCTTGTGCACCATTGCCAGTAGGAAAACGTGTGCAATGAGAACATGATCCCAATACAACTAACTAAGAATCAAATACAGTGCAAACAAAAGGAGAAGGAATAACACCCCCAATTAGCTGTTCAGAAAAAACAATAATTCCCTTTCACAAAACCTGGAAAATCCTAGGTTAGAATTTAATACACAAAAGCAAAATCACTGTATGAATAACTTTTCATGTGTCACTCTTGTAGTGTCAGTAAATGAACACAAGAAGAAAGCAAGGACTTACTGTGTGTCTCAGACATAACTGTATAATTAACTATTACACTGACTTCATTGGTTTTGCAATACAATGTATTCATCCCTATTAAAAACATAACCATGATGTAAGGAGCAGCAGCAACCTACAACTGCTAGTCTGTATGGGCTGAAAGGTGTTAATGGCTAAGAGGAATTCAGGTCTGTGTGCACTCTAATGCACGTGACCTCTTTGCCAAACTGCTATATTATTGGCCTGGTCTACACTGGGAGTTTAGGTTGAACTTAACTGCATTTGGCCAATTTTTTAAACAATGAGGCTAGACCACCAAGCCTTTGAATTTAAGGGTTGTTAAGTCAATTTCGGTACTCCTGTTTTTTTACAAGATGTAATGGTAAATTCAACTTTGCGTGGATGATTTCAGGGTAGTGCAGATGCAGTGCTGGGAAAATTGATGTTCCTCACCTCTGGGAGGTGCTATACAGTGCACCACTCTGGCCAAGACTTTCAACTCTGCTGCTTTCCAGGTGCACAGGAAAAGCCCCAAGATATTTTGAATTTCATTTCCTGTTTGGCCAGCATAGCAAGCATAGCAGCATATCTCAGCAGCCCAGGATTGTAAACAAGCACCAGCATGGAGTATGCAGGAGATCCTGGACCTCACTGCTGTGTGTGGGAAGAGGAATAATTTCTGGCAGAATTATGAAGCAGCAAAAGAAATGCTGAGTCTATGCCAAGATGGCACAGGACATGGTAGTGAAAGGATACATCAGGGATAACCATCAGTGCTGTGTGAAAATAAAGGAGTGCAGGCAGGTGTACCAGAAACAAAGGAGGCAAACAGATGATCTGGGCTAGCACTGCACACATGCCACTTCTATGAACAGCTGAAATGGATTCGGGGGGGGGGGGAAATCTGACTAGTTTCTCAAGCTAGTCCATGGACTCCTCCCAAGACAGACCATGGATGGAAACTTCACAAACTTCCATGAAAAGTGCCTTTGTGCATGCAAAAGTTTTGCAGCCACTGCTGATCATCTCATAGCTAGTTATATAATTATGTGGTCCCAAAAGTCTGTGTTTGTCTCAGCTTGTTACCAAAGCTGACGTTCCACTGTGTCAATAGGATTGAATGCCACCATTATTTGCCAATCACTTACCTCTAGTGCTTCACAGAAGAGTATGTTCATGGCCTCCCAAGATTCTTCCTCATTCCAGCAGGCTCTGGATAGTCTCCAGCATAAGAGACACAATGGTTAATATGATTGTCCTAGTAGTACTTTGTTACTGAATGGGTTCCATGCTGGGTTCCATGCTTACCCTACTATGGCATCTGCACAGATAACCAGGGATAAAAGGGTGCAAAAAGATTGTTTGCCATTGCTCTCAAGCAGGGAGGGAGGGAGGAGATGAGCCCATTATGAGACACTGATGACATGTACCCAGAACCACCTGCTACACTGTTTTGTCCCATTGGACACTGGGGGTATAACCCAGAATGCTAAGGGGAGGCAGGAACTGTGGGATAGTTACCCACTGTGCATTGCCATCAAAGTCGGCAGTAGCTAACCTACTGGGGATGCACTATGTCGAACTCGTTCACACAGTGGGGACATGCACCTCTGACTTTACAAAATTGGGTGCTAGAAAATCAACCTTAATAAATTTGACCTTATCTCTGTGTAACCAAGGCCATTCCCTAACATTTTTGTGGCAGCTCTAGTGGCTGAATGATCAAGTGATTTCAGACCTCTCTTGTCACATTGGAGATACATTACTTCACCTTTCTTGATAATAAATGAGGACCATATATATCACTAAAGGTGAATCTTTCTTTTGGGATATAACTTATTTGTGATCCTTTCTGGGGATCAGTTTTACAAACAGGGAAATTGAAGCACAGGCAGGGGAAGTGACTTTCCCAGCATCATCAAGCAGCCTGATGGAAGATCTGGAAATAGAATCCATGTCTCCTGCATCTCAGTCCAGTCCAGTCCTCTAGCCACTAGGCCACATTAAGCCCTGGTCTCCCTTTATTTTGAAATAACAAGCAGAGCGTCCACACTACCAAGACCATTATTTCAAAATAAGGGACTAGTTATTTCAAAATAATAACTCCTGCTTTCCACAAGGAACAATGCTTATTTCAAAATAGTTATTTCAAATTAGCAATCGTGGATTCTACACTACTGCTATTTGAAAATAACTGTCTTCCCAGAGTCATTCAAAGTAATTACGCCCAGTGCTTCCCGGGCCTTTAAATTGAGGGAGCCTGTCTCAGACTAATTTCAAGGCTTCCCTGTAGAGTGGACACACTATTTTGGAATAGCTAGTTATTTTGGGAGTCATTATTTTAAAATAGGTTATTTTGAAATAATTGCCTAATGTAGACATGCCATTAAAAAGACATAATAATTGTTCTTTGTTAAAGAAGCATTCAGCTTTATTAAACATGTTAACTTACTCTTTTCTTTCTTTTTAAATCTTGATATTTGAGAGATAGCAAATTCAATTTAAAATGCACTACAAAAAATTCAAGGGACAGGACAGGAAGTAAGGCTAAAATCTCTTAGGCTACGTCTATACTGCAGGGTTTTTGCACAAGTATTTTGTGGAAGAGTTCTTGCACATCCACACCTCAAAGCACATCGCTTTTGCTCAAGAGAATGGCCATCAGAGCACCTGTGCTTTTTTGGATAGGCTCTATTTGCACAAGAAACCCCTGTAGAGCGTCTACACATGCCTTTTTGCGTAACAGCTGTAGCGCAAAAAGGAGTTATGTCTCATAAAAGGAGGTTTACCTACACTGGAAAAAGCCCTCTGTTCTGCCATTTTACTGCCAATTTACTTGCTCAAAAGCGCATTTAAGGTGTGGACGCTCTGCAGGTTTTTACACAAAACCAGCCATTTTTGCACAAAAACCTTGCAGTGTAGACGTAGCCTTAATCTGGGTTGGAAATATATTTTATAATTTCTTTCCATTTCCTTCACTAAGGCAAAGAGAGGCAGTATATTACAGTCATTTTTTTTTCATGCATGAAAAATAATAAGACATCTCAGTTATGAATAATACCCAGTATAGCTCCTCACAGGCAGTAATGAATGGATAGATCAGTACCCATTACTAACTTTACCACTACGTGATACTTGTACAGATAATTTAAGTCTGAAGATCTCTGATATAACTCTTCCATGATCCTTAACAAGAGTGTTGCCAATGTCTTCTCTGACACAGTTTATTACTAGAGAGGAAAATATTTACACAAATAAATTATTAGTGTAGCATAGCGGCTTGGGATGTGTTATCATACACCTGGCTCCACTGATATGGCATCACATTCAAGCATAGCACCGAAAGAAGTATTTAACTTGTTAAGATTGGGAGTAGTCCTATTTATTTCAAGTTTTCATATCACCAACTCATAATTCCGGTCATCTGAAGAAGTGGGCTGTGCCCACGAAAGCTCATGATACCCTCGACATGTTTTATTAGTCTATAAAGTACTACCAGACCATTTGTCATTTTAGTAGTGCCACTCATGCTTAGGGGCCATGTTACAGAAAGCCCTATAGCCCTGATTTAGGAAAGCACTTTAAAGTTATGCACATGCTTAACTTCCCTGAGTTTTAAGCATGTGTTAAAGTGATTTCCTGAATAGGGATATATTTCTGAATCTGAGCCCATAATAGTTAACCCACTACTTGGATGTTACTCTCTTTGTTCAAGTGGGGCTTGTGCTTCTGTTGCGGAAAGCTCCAGATTCAGTCCTTGTTGGTTTACTGTTATTTCTGCAAAAGATCATCAATATTACCAAAGGCATTTCATCCTTAGAAGCATTTGTTTTTATAAATGACCGTATTATGTTCAAAGTGACACCCTCTACAATCTTTAATGTGACTGAAGAAGCTATAAATCAGAAAACGTTTTAGCAAATATTCTGTGTTCTTTTTCTTGCAAAGATGTGAAGTTATGCAGAATCTCTCCTAAATTCAAACAAAACTAGTGTAAACCTTTGCTTTAATAGGTGATTTATTTCAATTGCATTGAGAATATAAGCGCTCTGCAGGAGAGAATTGTCTTTTTGTGCATTTATAGAGAATAAGGTGGTGCTCCAATTATGGGCCTTTTGGATGCTATCAGAATAAAAATGATCAATAGACAGAACAAGTAGCTTGGGCTATGACAAACTGATTCTGTACATGCAATATTTTATTGGTACTCCTTAGGCTAAAAGCTGTTTAGGAAGGCACTTTTGTGTGAGTGTGTATATATGTTGCACAGTAGGGTCCTGATTCCTGATGGATACAAATAAATAATTACAATTTGGTTTCGCTTTATTAAATTAAAACTGTTTTATAAGCTTTATGGTCACAGGAGAGCTTATTAGAATATATAGTTCCACCTGAGCTAAGAATTCCCATTTTTAAAACTCTTGTTTAAGGATCTGAGCCAGCAAGGGACTGAGCACCCTCAACTCCCATTGAAGTTGATGGGGGCTGAGAGTGCTCAGTGCCTGGTAAGATTGGGCTTTTTTTTTTCTTTTCGGGATCCTTGTTCTTTAAAGTAAACTTTAGCATAACAAAGTGGGACAGCAGCAATGCCAAGTAGAGTAATATGGATTTTGCAAGTCTGAAGTGCTGAAGCCTAACAATCCTTTTTGGAAATGATTTTTGGCTATCTGATGGGACTGATTCAAACAGTGGACTTGACCCTGAGAAGTTATGGAAAGGGCATTCTTCTCTGTTAAAGTGAAGGTCTTTTTAAAACTACAGGCAAAGTTAAATTACTATCAACTTCAAACAGTTCTGATATTAGCTGGGGACATTTTACACAAGATCGCACTTCCAGAGGGAAAGTAGATCCTGCTTTGGTAGTACCTGTCAGTACAAGAGAGGTTCATTTTAGAGGTCTCAGTCCAGCTGGGCAGAACTAGCTGTGCAGCGGGACCGCATCTGAGTAGAAATACAAAGATAATCTGACCTCTCATTTATGGTTACACTCAACTCATTTCTTCTTCTGCTTCTCCACTTTTAAATGGGGAAGCTTGCTTTAAAAGCAATAAAAGTCCTTGTCACTGAAATAAACATGATATTCAGTTATTTCTTTTTTCTTCTTTCCTTTTCTTACAATTTTGTCTGGATGTGGTTGACAGGAGAGGGATCACTTGAGGATTACCTGTAGTGATCCCTCCCTCTGGGGCATCTGGTATTGGCCACTGTCGGCAAACAGGATACTGGGCTAGATGTACTGTTGGTCTGACCCAGTATGGCCATTCTTATGATCTTATAAAGTGAAATACATATTCTCCTCATAGTAGCAGATACAAAGGTCTGTTACTCAGTCAACCACAACAATCATATCAATGAAACAAACATTTGTATATAGACTCTTAAAAAATACAAAGCTGACTGAAGTTTATCCTGTGAATATGGCCCAATTGATGATCAGTGTAATTGGGTGTAGTGCAATTGACAGTAGGATTTCCAAATAAAAAGTCTTTGTGGGAAGAGATGTAAATCACTAGTGACAAATCAAAAGATAGGGTAACCCAGAAGAAATGTTTCAAGATTAAACAAATCTTTCTGGGGGAGTGGTCAGGGGTCTGTAGGTGGGAATGATTTGGCCTTGCATCTTAAAGAGCTTAAAAGACTCAAAAATGTGTGTCACACACAAATGTCACCTCAGTAATCCAGTCTGATGGTGAGACATTTATGATAAGGTCAGAAAAAGAAAAGCCATAAACCTGTGGCAAGTGTTGAAAATATAATTGCTGTCCCTAATTAAAAATCAGTGGTCAAACTGTACATCAGAGAGGTTACTATTTAGGATAATCCAAAACCCACTAATAATCCAATAAAAGCCAACAATAAAGTAGTTAAAACTCCAGGAGATATGAATCTTTAATTATCTCTTCCTCTGAAATGTCCTCTTCGTGTTCCTTTTTTTTTTTTCAGATATCAAAGAACATTTTGGCTTTATCATAGTCAAAGAAAATCTAGCTATTTCCCCTCACAACAGACCTAGCCTTTGCTTGGTGAAATCTGATTTTTCTGTCCCATCATGGGGGAACTCACACTTTAATAAACCATTTTGTTTTTTAATCTAGGCTGTTAAGCATGACACATTCCCTTCGTAATGCCACTTATTCTTGATCTGAGAGCATAGGCCACTGTTGCTTCTCCTTCTCCTTCGGGGCTTTTTGATATGATGCCAAAATATGTTAGCAAGTATAAATGAGACAGGGAAGAAAAGCAAAGTCTGATTTAAAAAAAAGTCCCCCAAACAAAATCCTTTTTGATTTCAGTGAGAATAGGCATGGATGAGCGGATTATGAGGCATGGCCCCATGTTTGGCACGTAGTAAGGAATGTAATGCTCCTGTGAACACAGTCAGCACTAAATCACAGATGACCTATCACATTATTTTCTGTCTCTGTCTTCTGAATAAGAAATCGATCTTGACAAAGGAAAGAGGCCGCACTGTGTCTAAAATAAAATTTGAAGTTGCTCAAAGAATTGTTACACATCCTGTTTTGCGTTTCTGAATTTTTTTTGTTTGCTTTATGTAGACTGAGTTAAAAGATCATTTCAAATTGTCTGAAAAAAGACAGTGAAGTGAACTGACTGCTGAACAAAAAATACAGCCTTGTAGTATGATGAACTGCCATGTAAATAGTTAAGACTAAATACAATGGAGTATTACTTAATTTAAAGGGAACTCAATTTTGCTTCTGGGTTTTATTTTCCTAACTGAATGAGTTTTGTAATGATTTGAACAATCTTTGTCACATGGGGGGGGGATTTTTTTTTTTATTTAAGATTTCTTCTACTATAGCAGACCTGTGGGAGGAGAAAAAAGAAATTATTAGAATAATTCAGAGAAGTAGCCATGTTAGTCTATTTCAGCAAAAACAACAATGATCCAGGTGGCATTTTAAAAACGAACCAATTTATCAAGGTATTAGAGCATAAGCTTTCCTGAGCTACAGTTCACGTCCTCAGAGCAAAAATTCTAACATGTTTAAACCCACAGGCTAATCTTTCTTACTAAAAACACGCTCCTTTTTCCATGATCAAGGACTGTCTTTTTACATGCTTAAAACCAGGCAGATGCCTCTGTATTTAGACATTTAAATAAGTACGTGCGTGTTTAGGGTGTCTCGGTGCCTAGAGCCTAAGGCCATAATTAATAGGCCTGATAGGCAGGGATGTTGAACTACCCACTAAGGTCATAAGGCTAGTTTGCTGCTTCATTTTATCCTTGCCTTCAAGAAAGGTTCACTTGACAGGGATGTCATGCTATGGGAGCCAGTGGAGCTGTAGATTCTTTTTGTTCATAGCATTTAAGGCCAGAAGGGACCATTAATCATCTAATCCGACCTTCAAATCCATAGTCTATCTGAAAATTGGAAACAATATGTGTGGCAGGTTGTAGCTCTTCCAGTCCTGAGCAATCATGTACCTGGAGAAAGAAGTGAGGGGTTTTTCTCCCTTTCTTTGCTGGAATTCAACAACTCTCACAGGAGGTTAAAACATATGAACCAGCACAATTTCTAAGAGATTGAAAAGCTATAGCTGATGGATAGTTCCCTTTAGCTTCTCCAAACAGGCCAAATGCAGAATGCATTAATACCCATTAGATAACTTCTTCCTCCAAAAAACTTTTTTGAAATATATCAATATGTATGTTCTTAAAATAGAGAAACTGAGGCTGTGAGGTTAAATTACTTCCCCAGATCCTGGTATCAGAAGTGGTGTGAACATACATGGCTTTCCAATCACTTTACATGCCATATAAACAATCCATTTCTAAAGTGCCTTAGCAAATCTACACACCCTTGTTATGTTTCAGCTCCCATTCTGTGGGACTATGTGTTTTATTTATATTGTGGTAGCATACAGGGTATGTCTACACTGCAGCATGGACCCGGAATAACTAGAATTTGAGTTAGCAGCCCCAGGATTTGTTAACCTGGTGCTTGAGTGTTTGTACTCATTTGTAACCCAGGATAAGGAATTGAATACTGGTGCTCTAGCATCTCCACTATGGGGCCAAGTACAACTATCCATATCCCAAGCTTCCTAGTGCTCTGTTTCCTGGTTTGATTCAGATTTGATACACTGCCCCTATGGGGTACTGGGACCCTGGGTCTGAGCCTTGGATTAGTGTGATTTGTATGTAGATGGAAGAGAGATTAGACTTGACCCTGAGTTAGAACCCTGCGATTAGATTGCTGTGTAGACATAGAAGCCAAGGTCCCATTATGATTGGCACTATGCAAATATATAACAGAGATAGTCCCTGCTCAAAGTAGCTTGCAGTTTAAATAGATAAACATTATGTGTCATAGCCACATATTGTTTATTTCATAGGATAATGACGCCTCAATAATAATAAAATATTCAGGAGACAGAGAAACTTGCTCATTTTCCTCTTACAAAGTCACTTTGGGTGGTACTTTTTGGATACTATAGCTGATGTTCTTCAAGTTCTCCAGAGCTATGCAGACAGTATGTATAAAATGTTCCCAGTTAGGTTTTGGGGCTGACCCGTATTGTCTCTATAGAAAGAGCTATGTTCTAATTAGGAGGCATGTGCAATACATGAGAAACCTTTGAAATGGGAAACTTTCAAAACATTTTTGTTTTGAATTGATGAAAATTACTGAATTCAAAGGAGGAAGGAAGGGGGATTTTTCTTGCTTTTTGGTTTGATTCATTTTCCTTGAGAAAGCAATTCTGAATAAAATAAATGCAAATTTTCTATATACCAGCAGCTTACCTCATGTTTGTTTCTCTTACATTCATCCTTCAGAATTGGTGAATGTAAATCAAAGGTTTGGCAATGACTATGCAATAATTATACAGCAGGGTTAGCATACAGAAGTAGACTCAGGACCAAATCCTTGTCAAGTGAACCTTTCTTGAAGGCAAGAATAAAAATGAAGGATCAAACTTTAGTGGGCCATACCTAGGAGGGAAAGGGGAATAAATCAACATCTTGTAATGAGTTGCCAGCTTGCTGGAGAAACTATGGTAAGGAAACAGATGGACATGCTTCTTATTAAACTTGCAGCATCAGGAAATGCTCATCAATATTCTGAGCTCTGAAGAACTGCAAGTTGTCTCACTCCCATTTCAAACTTCTCAATAAATCAGCTCTTCTATGTGAATCTACATGTGTCCATTTGTCATACAATTAAGAAAACAGTGACCTTTCCTGGAGAATATATTATCTCATCAACCCACACTGTTTCCTTTGCACCATGCATCTGAGCACTACCCAGTGTAGGAAGAATATGTAGCAGTCTCTCTAGCCCAGCAGAAAATAAATTGGAACAGAAAAAACTATTCATGACACCCACTGACCTATTCAATACATAGAAATGTTGACACCCAATTGAAATCTGTTCCACCATGTACAGATTACACTCTGCCCATCCTACCTTTTTAAAACAGGCAGGCTTTAGTCCAGAGCTGGTGGATTATCCAACTCCCTCCAGTGCTCTGGGATTGAGTACTTTTTTTTTAATTTTTGGATATCTGTAAAATGTTACCATTCCTTTAAACCACTCTTGTTTTATTTGAAAGCTGCTCTCAGGGAGCAAGGGCACAAACCATGAATGGGATCCTCATCAGCATTTTTTCATTGACCAACATGCATGAGACAGAGGGTCAGGCTGTAATGCGATTGCTCATATCCAGTTAGTACTGTACTCTGCAAGGAATCACTCAGTCTGCAGTGGGACTACTTGTGCTGCAAAGTACTATTCAAAATGAGTAAGGGTCTCATAATTAGGCCGAGATTTTAACCACCATAGCAAATGCCTAACATTTGCATTTATATTGCAGATAGACTTGAAGTGTCTGCCCTGAGTGACCATGGAGATAAGGGGAAGTTGAGATTTGACCCTACATCTGCCAGTTTAAGGTCATCTCTAATTCATATTTAGTACTTTAATTGTAGAGATTTTTCCCAGGTGTGTTCATTGACATGTATGGTATGTTTTGCTTCACTCAAGTTCAGATTCAAACACACCTAGAAAATCCAAGTGAAATTTGCTTGAGACAAATTAGTTTCATCATGGGGTTGACTGGCTACCATAAATTATTTTTTGAGGATGGAAGAGGAAGCTGCTCAAAATTTGGCCAAAGATCTCAAGTTTGAAGCCTGTAAGGGTGGATATCATAAGTGAGAGTTGTGGGTTTTGTATGGAAGAGACAGAGCCATTGATGATTGCTGCTAAAAGTCTACTGTGATTTCTTTTTTGCTGTCCAAGACAGGTATACCCATTTCCTTTCAAGGATTCTGGGTAGTACAGTATAGTCCCAGTATCTCCAATATTACTAGATATTACAATGGGAACTACTACAAGAGGGTACTTCACTCTCTCTAGCCACAAATTGCTGTGTTGCAATAAAAACCCCTGCAAATAGAACCATTACACCTGCTCACATAGTTTTCATTACTAAAGTATTTCACATTTCAGTTTGCACAGGATAGGAAACAAATACCTCATGGTGAATATTTGTATTGCAAACAGGTGAGTCTATTGTAGAAAGCCTATTAACTGTATTAACTGTACACGGTCATCTTATAATACAGAATCGTATTTACTAGGAACTGGACTTTTCATTGTTCAGCTTTTAGGTTGTTGCCATACCATGGATATGGAGAACACTATTACCACTTCACAATGCAACCAAAGTACATCTGAAAAAGCTTTGGTTCAAAGGCAGAAGCATAGCTGTCGAAACTGGGAGCAGGGATTGCTTTAGTCCCCACTTGCCCCAGGTTCCCCGCTGATCTCTGCCTTTTAAATGAAGTAAGAACCATGGGTGGCTATTACTACATTTAAAAGGCAGAGATGTAGCTGAGATAGCTAGTGCCTCACCTCCCCCTTATCAACAAGTCAATGGAAATTACATCAACTACTCGATTAGTTGATTAATTGAAATTTATCATTCCTACTCTGCACCACACACGATTGGGACTTGTGAACCTCTGTTTTCCATCCATAAAAGAGGGATGAAATTTCTCTCTCTCAGAGCTGTTGTGGTGCTTAAAAAACCACGAAACAGACATGAATATATTTTAAGACCCTTGCCTTGTAGGAGATACGACATTAAAGTAACATTATATTATATATTCCCTGGCACATACTTATAAAGTGAAGCCCAGTGTTGTTGCCAATTTTGGCATTATCATATCATATTGTTCTCTGGCCATTCCTTATTAATGCAGTCTTCTTTTCCCTCTGCCTTTCCATTAGCAAATTCATTTTGCAGGTAAACATTAAATCGTTGACAGCTTTGTTTGTTCTACATATCCCACTTTATAAGGTCACTGGGGGTGCAGAGGCTTATTCTGTAACTGGAAAATAAGAGATGATTTTTTTGTAATGCGCTTCCATCAGTGTAAGAGTGTAATTTTATTTTCGATGGGATATTGCAACTGCTTAGTGACCATCTGCTTCTACAGTTCCATTTCTTGTGGAACAAATAGTTCAGTGCTTTCATCAGAAGGATAGGTTTATGAAGGTGTCTCAAGTTCCAGAGGATGTCAAAGCTACAGCTTTGAAGACAACCAAGTAGCATTAGATTGGTTATTTTTTATGGCAGTTTTTTGTTTGATACTGTGAAGACAGTCTGGTGCTATTTAAGAGAGACCTCTGATTAAACCCTCCCAGCAGTAGATATACGTAACCCCATATTAACACAAAGTATTGAAAGCTAGCTTCTTCTGAAGTGATTACCACTGTCCCCTTTTTGACTGAGGCACACATCAGTCCATTTCTAAAATCTGTGCTGCTTGTAGGATGCTGAGCCAACTTCAGCCATTTGCCAGTGTGCTTCTCCTGAAGATTTCTTTTGAGAATTATAAGGCAGACCATATACTCCTTCTCTTCTGTAGAGGATTAATGCACTCATGCAAATACATTTGTGACACATGCTTCCTTTTCCCATTGTGCCATGTTTCATCATTTCACAGTAACCAGAAGCTATTGTTTCCAAGGGAAACAATGCCAACCAGAAATGACAGCTCAGGATGACCTGCCACAATGCAATCTTATCTCCCAATAACATGGCAGACAATGCATGTCATTGCTAGTTCACTGATGAAAGGTACCATACTGTATATGTCAAGGAGAATAACTATTATGTGTTATCTTGCTTCCTCTTTGTGCTACGGCTCCTTTTCTTGTGGCTCCCACAGAGCTTGATAGAAACCATTTCTAGAAAGCAGGCATGTTCTACTGTTGTACTGAACTTCCCTATTTATTAAATGGCTTTATTTTGCATTCTTGATTAATTGTGAAAATTTAATTCATACTTACTGCATTTATGTGCTATTTTGTATAATTGTATTAATAGCTCTTACATAAACTTTCAGTGAGCCATAAGGCATCTGTTTTCTTCTTAGCCAGCTCACAATCATCCTTGAAATGATCTGCCTTTGTTCTTACAGTTGCTTTGCTCCAATCCTCTAAAGCGATTAACAGACATGAATCCTTATGCCTGTACAGAGTCCCACAAAAGGCAGCAGGAGTCTATGCAAGGCCTCCTGTAGGTCCCATCTCAGGACAAACAGCCAAATCTGTACCGATCCTTGATTTATGAAAGAATTACGGTAAATTGCTTGGTAATAATTCATCCAGTTTGCTCATAAAGCTGGTTTTGTTCTCCATTAAAGGAAGTGTAACTCCATGTACTGGGTAGATGGATGGTCTTATGGTATAAGACACTGGGCAGAGAGGCAGGAGGCCTGAGTTCTTTTCCTAGCCCTCTCGGAGATTTTCGGTGCCACCCTTAGACGACCTTTTATGGTCTGATTTTCAGAGGCATTGAAAACTATTGGACGCTCTCAGCAGGAGTGTTTACTGCTAGAAAATAGATAAAAATAATTCCCCTTAAGTATTTAAATACTATAAAAGGCTTTGAAATCTTTGGGCAAAAGGTGTTGTGGAAGCACAAAGTACTGAGTTGGGAAGGTGAGTCTTTCCTCCCCTTCCCCACCCCCTTATCCCGCCATACCTTAGCTGCATTTTTGGTAGAGTATTGAGCAGCTGGGAGATATTTCAGGAATAAAAGAAAACTAATCCAGAGGCAACAGTACTGCTGACAGCTGTGACCATTGCATTGAAGCTTTCAATGTGTGTCTGTAAATGATAGCTGGTTCTCTTAAGAAAAAATATAGTAAGTGCTTTAAGCTTTTCCTGTATTGGGGGGTTAATATTTCATGAGGTACTTGAAATAAATTAATATTGATCAACACAGAGCATTTAGCACGAATATTTGATTTGAAAACTAACATGAATTCTGTTGAATACTACTGGCAGTATCTTCCATGCTATTTTTACTATGGTAGTACAGGACCCCTCTGTTATATAGTTCACATTGAATCCAAAGAGACAAATCATTCAGGCTTGGACTAAGAAATAGACTTTTAGACCTCTTCTGCTTCCCTCGATGTTGGTAGCAAAGCTCCAAGGCCCTACCTCAGCAAGGTACTTAAGCATGTTTTATTTAAGCATATGTGTAGATGTCAGTGGGGCTGCGTGCATTTAAAGTCAGTTATAAAAGTCAGTGTTTTGGGGAATCAAGACTCGGTTGACTTCGTAGTGCAGGATAAACCCTCTTTTGTCTAGAATATGGTTATGTCTTCAGCTAGGCCCCAGTCATGCAAAGTGTGTAGTATGTGTGAGTAAATAAGAATATCAAACCTGCAATTTATCTTCAAATGGACTCAATGCTGCTTCCACTACAATCCAGTGAAAAAGCTTCCATTATCTTCAATGGGAGCAGAGTCTTACTACAGTAGACTTCCGATAATCCGGCACCTTTGGGACCTAGGTGGTGCCGGATTATGGGATATGCTGGAGTATTGGGAGGTGCTCCGGTGGGGGGCTGTGACGGGTCTGCCGGGACCCGCACTGCGTCCGGACGGTGGGCGGGGAACAGCACGGCGAGGGGCAAACCCTCCGCCGTTTTGCAGGAAGGCAGGGGAAGCCCCATGCAGCCACCGGCAACAGGCCAGCTGGGGAAACCCAGCCGCCAGCCTGTAAGCAGCAGGGGAGGAGAGGGGGCGAGAGCTAAGTCCCTGAACTTGCCCCATTCTGGCTGCGCTCAGCCCCATGCCGCCGCCAAGAGTTTCGGAGAGGGAAGCGGGCTCCGCACCCTCCAGACTGCAGTAGTTATCACTGAGCAGGGGGGTGAGGGGCGGCGCTGCGGGACCAACCCGGCAGCACCCCAGCTGCTCTGTTCCGCCGCTTCCCCAATTCTGCCGCTGCTGAAACTGACGAGTGGCGCAGCTGGAACGGGGCAAGTTTGGGGACTTAGCTCTTGCCCCCTCTCCTCCACTGTTGCTTGCAGGCCGGCGGCTGGGTTTCCCCAGCTGGACTGTCGCCGGCGGCTGTACAGGGCTTCCCCCGCCTTCCTGCAAAATGGCGGAGGGTTTGCCCCTCGCCGCACCATTCCCCACCCAACCCCCACTCTCCGGCTGGACGTCCCGGCAGACCCATCACAGGGGTATAATCCCCTTCCCCTCTTCTCCCCTTCCCTTTCCCAGGCACGAGCGCTCATGGGTCTCACAGCAGCTCCAATTGGCTGGCTGGCTGGAGCACTTCTGGGTTCCAGTTGGTGCCGGACCACTGGATGTCGGACAATTGGAGTTTTACTGTAATTATAATCAGCAAATGCAAAATGCCACAAGAGAGTCAAATTATATCGGCACAATTTTTGACAGAGATTAAATTAGAATAATCGTACAAAAATGGCCAGGCATTGTTACAGGGTTCACTTGCCTCACTTGGTGCTCAACCCCATGCATCCTAACATTGTAAGTCAATATTCCAGCTCCCTTCCTGCAGGGAAGTGAGGCTAGCAGCCAGAGTCAATAAAACAGCTCCCTGCTCACAGGGCAGCCTGGCCTAGCAGCCAGAGTCCATAGAACAGCTCCCTGCACACACAGGGTACTGTGGCCTAGCAGCTGGAGTGAGTAATACAGGGACGGTTAGAGCCCCTGGTGGGATTAGTGTGGAGAGGGTAGGGTGACCTGGACACACCCTCTACCAGGTCCCAGCCCAGGGCCAAGTCAGCAGTGGAGTGGACCACCAATTACTCAGTGGGGAATCCAGCATAAACATGCCAACCACCTGGGGTGCAACTCCCCACCCTTGGCTACTTCCTGTCACTTTTTCCGTTGTAGTCTGCTCCATCTCTTTCCTTCAGTCTGGGGGCTTCTGCTGTGGTTCTCTGCTGACTGGCAACTGTCTTTGGGTGTGTCTGTATGCTTCCTCAGGAGCTTGAGCAACTCCTCCTCCCTCATCGGCAGTCAGCCCAGACTGAGCTGCTCCACAGGACAGTTGGAGCATGCCTAGCAGCAGTGTGGGGGTGGGGTTTCTCAGCCAGGTAGCCAGGTTTAACTCCTGCAGCCCCAGTGTGGGGTTGGTACACCCCATCACAGGCAGTTTTTTAACAGTAGTGGAAAACCGGACATACAAATCCCCTTTAGTAAGGATTTGCTTTAATATATGTGTTTGCAGACTGCTAGACTTAGCGGATTAATATAAAGAAGGCAGCTATAAACCAAACTGAAAGATTTGAGTCCAGTGATCAATAATTGATAGTAATGCCACGGAAATTGCAAGTAAACTATGAGTTCTAAAAGATTATACGAAACATGATGATTAATTATAAACAGTTTATTTCTTGGTAATAACTGAAGGGAGTATGTCAGAGGAGCAATACAAGATTTCTCTGGCTATCTAAGGAATATCTCAGCTTTTTTTCAAATCTGTTTCCTTTAAAAATGAAATGTCAGTTTGGTTAATTTCAAAACAAATTAATATTATTTCAATCAAACCATCTTTTCTAATCAATTATTGTATAGAACAGAGAAAAAGCAAATCCATAAGCCATAATATGGATTTCATTTCTCTGATATTCTTTCACATGAAACAATGGGTTCAACAGGATGTCAATAATAGTCTGTTTCTTCACTATACGGTGGTGATGCTGCTTTGTTATGACTGAGAGACAATGAACTGAAAGGTCAGTGTAGAAATCTTTGGTTGTGAGGAATGGCACTTTAATCCCCATATTATAAACAGTTGTTTGAACATGCAGAAAGTGGAACTTTCTATCCTGATTTGGCCTGGCGGTGGGGGGAGCATGCAAAGTCTTTGTCCCCCCCCTCCCCACACACTCACCGTGAAGGGGTGTGTGGCACCTAGAGAAAACCACCAGCTATTTTAAACAGTTGGAAGTTCCCTCTAAGTGCTGTGCCTCTGGCAGGGAGAGAAGACTTTGTGCGCTCCCCTACCCCCAGGCCAATGAGGGAAAAGGAAGCGTGTGAAGCTGTTAGTTCAAAACAGCTGGCAGTTCACTCTAGGCACCGCATGCCCCTGGTGGGGGAGGAGACTTCATGTGCTCCCCCACCCCAGGTCTTGATTGGCCTGGGGGCGGGGGAGCGGCAGGGTGTCTACAGGCGAGATCAACCAGCTTGGTGGGCCAAATGCAGTCCCTGGTGTAGACGTATAGACATATAGATGCTAATATTTTGTCACTGGTTAATGGGTAAAATAGGTGGCCATCAGGGACTGCTTATCATTAATTTCTCTTGACTCAAAACATGAATACTGTGCAAAAAGCTAATCTTTGTCCCTGTCACTGTTAGATCAGTCCTCCCTTTTGAACCTTCACTCCTTTATTGAACCTACTTGTTGCATTTTGTCATAATTTAGTTTTCAAACTCTTGGAAAACAGAGATTGGTCTAATTTGTGGTTATAGTCCATCTATCACAATGGGGCCCTGATGGAGACCTCGAGGTGCTACTGCAATACACATAATTGGGTATCCACTCTTGTACAGGTCAGTAGAGGTGACTAAGAGTTACCACAGTAATAAAGATGTATGAAAGAGACAAGTGAGCAGCAAAGGGAAAATGAAATTTGTAAGCACACAGGAGGTAGTTTGGGGAAGATCATGGTAAATGGAAAAACGGTGGAACATTTGGAACATTGTGGAACAATGAAACCATGAAAGCTAGAACCAGATGGCTGGCAAAGCTGAATATGTCCATGCTGCCCTGAATTTAAGGGAGGTATTTTTATTGTTAATCTGTAGAAAGCAGAACTAGAAGCAAAGTTGCAAATGTCCAGAAATATCCACATTGTACCTTTGTTACTTGCATCTTAACTTGGGAATCAAAGTCATCAGAATATCAGGTCCACTACTGAGTGGAACTGCAATATCCTTTCAGTTTTATCCCCAGAAACTGGAGGTGAATCTTATCCCTTCAGGGGAGTTGGGGTTTGAAAAACTTATATATCCAAGGAGAAACCTTTACAACTACCCATTTCTGTCTCCAAATCTTTCCCTTGTAAATCCTATCATCCCCTTTTTTATCTTTGATGTCACTGGAGAAAGGAGGTTTTGGTAGCCTGTCCTTTTCTTTTGAGCATGAGTGGATCCTATTAGTCAGCATCCTGAGATAGCAAGAGGTACTAGGTGGCCACATCATCTTCTCTTCCCAGGGACTGAATGATATGGGCTTCTGCCTCCTCCAATTCTTCAAGAGATTTCTGATAGAGCAGGAAGCCTCCATCTTCCCACCCTGGCACTAATGTGCTGGAAACAGATAAAAGCAGTCTTGCTACCAGTCAGATCCACTGAGCTGCAGCAGAGAAACAAGCTGTGCTTAGGCAAGGATATTCCTGAGATGGAGATGAGAG
Organism: Pelochelys cantorii; assembly: GCA_032595735.1. NCBI lineage: Eukaryota > Metazoa > Chordata > Testudines > Trionychidae > Pelochelys > Pelochelys cantorii. Next base: position 117,520,130 of record CM064330.1, on the reverse strand, counting down.
GTCCCTGGCCACCACACAATAGGAGTGATGCCTTATAAAGCTTAACACATGATAGCTATGGTATTCTCGGGGAACCCTCCTCCAGTTGTGTCTTAGCTATTAGGCTAAGGACCCCAGGTTTTCTGTCCCAATTGGTTCAGCAGTAGTGTCTGCAAAAAGGAATGTTTTCCATTACATTCTTGGGATGGAGATACCTATTCTGCTGCCTCAGTGATCACTGTAAAAGTTGTGAAGGCAACATCCAAGGGAGAAGATAGAAGAAAAACCCAACTCCAGAACTGAACAAAACAGAGCAATAGCCTCTGGACTAGGGATGTTAACTTTAGATTAATTGACTAATCAAATAGTTGATGCAATTTGCATTGACTATTTGATTAGTCGATAAGGGTGCCTCCGCCTTTGAAGTGTAGCAACAGCCCTGGGGCTGTTGCTACACTTCAAAGGTTAAAGTGCTGTGAGGAGCACAGAGCCAGCAGGAGTCTCAAACAGTCCCTCACTGGCCCCATGCTCCCCACAGCGTTTCAAAGCGGCAGCGCCACATGGAGCCCGAGGTCATCTGGGGACTCTAACACTAGGCTCCACGCGGCACTGCTGCTTTAAAACACCCTCTCCTCTTCCCTCCCCCACCCTTACTGCCTCTGCCTCTTTCTGTCGACTAGTCGTTCACATCCCTACTCTGGATAATAGCCACTGTAAGGGGAGGAATCTCCAGTGATTATACAGGGCACAGCTAGGCCAACTGTGGAAAGTGTAGTTTGTGTGTTTTGTAACCATGAAAGAAACTTTGGCCCTGGTTCATAAATTTGTAAGAGAATGAACTGAAATTCATGAACACTTTGAGCCTCCCATGGCAAGACAACTCTGAGTGCAGATCAACACTTAGGTTTAGAAGTCCTCCATTTACCAAAACACCTTCAACTCTTTTTGACAAAATAGCAGCTGGGTAATAAACAGGCATGAATGGCCAGCATCAATTTATGGAGTGGTTTTGCTATAATTCGCTTTTCGGCAGGCAATAACTCTGTGACAAACCTGCCTCTATTAATTCAGCCCACCAGCTCTGTTTGTGAATGTTCATACATTTTGAGTATATGTAAAATTATGTTGTATTCAAATGTTATTACACACCTGAACACATTTTAGAAAAAGGATTTAAATTACCTAGACCCATTGTACAGTGAAAATTAATAGCCAGCATGCAGACAATTTTCATGTGGCTATAATTATTTCAGTGCAAAACTGGAGACTGGGATTGTATCACAATGGGATTGTAAAGAGTAGCACACCCACCATTTCCGTAAACATGGCTAAAACATAAGGAAGGCGAAAATATAAACAGAGTAACATGAAAACAGGTCAATGGGAATTGAATCAAACTGGCAATAACATACCAATAAAATGTAAATCCTCCAAATAGATGATTAATGATGAAAAACCCATCTCCCAAAAGGAAAGGGAAATCATGTATAAAAATGTAGGGGAAACATACTCTGGTACAAAATGTTCTTTGTAGAATTTGCTGTGAATCTTGCAATTTAAATAAAATAATGATAATCATTGCCAGCTCTTTGCTCCTTTTCAACCAGAAAATAGTGACGATATAAATAGAACACGAATTGCATAGATTACTCTTCAACTGTCAATTGCTATCAGATTTCAATTACTTGGGGATAAACTGAGATCTGATAATAAAGAGATGCATTATCCGTAGTCCTCAGAACAACATGCCTGCTTTTAGGAATTTTTTTTTAATATATTCTTAAAAACAAATCACATTCAGCACTGCTAAACAAGTAGGAGCTAATGAACTATAGCAAAAAACGCTGCCCATGTGAAATGAGTAAGATTTCAAAGCTGCTATGTGAGAAAGTTTCCTGTAAATATAATTTCAGAATGATTTTGTTTTGTTTGTTAGTAAAGATACAATACACAGTTATTTTCTAATGCCAATGCTAGTTCACCCTAATAGCATGCATAGTTATATACAATAAACTCTAGCAGATGGATAATACTTTGTTTTTCCATGATGTTAGGAATAACCGTCCACCAGAAATAATTATTCCAGATTTTAAAAAGTCATTTTCTAACATGGTGTAAGCAAAGACCTATCAAAATTGGACAGATTGAGTGACCATGAAACTTCAGAATTTTTTTCAGGCAACAACTTAGATGCTGTGGTCCTCTGTAACACCGAAGCATAGCTCTCCCTCCCAAAGAATGGGATCTCTTGCTCCTAATTCTCAGCATTTTCCTTAGTTTAATTTCCTAGATTGTGCTGTCTTTCCATAATAAATTATCATTAATAATGTGTCAGAAACAGAAAGGGCAAAAAAGAAAGTCAGTGGCCTCACAACAAACTTTAAGTCAAAATGCCAAAGTTTATTGTAATAAACCGTAAGGACCCTTGAAAAGTCAAAGGGCAATGTTAATGAGTTTCTCTTTCTTGTGCCGGTTGCATGTAGAATCAATAGATCATGGCTGGGTAGTTTGGGGCAGGTGTTTTCTTTTTATAAATTCCTTCCCATGTGGCTCAGTTAGCAGTTTGTCTTTCTTGTACCTGCAAGTTAAAAATAATTGAAAATGCAACACACCAAAAGCAATATAGATATTCGTTATTCAGGTACTGAGTGCTTCACAGAGTCAAAAATATTAAAGATACATTAATTCTTTTCTGTTATCTGGAAGCAGAAGCAGTGTATGTATTCCAGTAACATGCCATAAGATAAGTAACTTTCTTTCCCTCGTATTTCTGTTTAAAATACACAAAACTATATAATTTCCTCTAGATATTTTCAGCCTGATTCTATTCTCATTTAGAATATACTGATGTAAATCATGAGTTGCTCCATTTGAGATATGCTGATGCAAAACCAGTGAAATCAAAACTTAATTACAAGTTGTAGATTGACACTGAGTCTTGTATAATTTCAAGGTCCAACCACTTCCTCTAGTGGAATAAAAGGGCATAGTTGCATTGAAGGTAGGTAGTTTACCCCATCTTAGAATCTGGCCCAGGATTTTTAATAAATGTTTAATTAAACTGAAATGGGTTTAGAGTGCTGTGTCTTTCCAAAAAGGCAATTCTGACAATTCATCAATAATTTAGATAATGGCATAGGGAGTACATTGGAATGTTTGCAGGTAATCCCAAACTGGGAGAATATAATTATAATTCAAAATTATTTTGACAAATTGGAGAAATGGTCTGAGGTAAATAGGATTAAATTCAATAAAGACAAATTCAAAGTACTCTAGTCAGGAAGGAACAATTATTTTCACACATGCAAAATGGGAAATAACTGCCTAGGAAGGATTACTGTGGAAAGGGATCTAGGGGTCATACTGGACCACAAGATAAACATGGGTCAACAGTGTGACACTGTTGGGGAAAAAAAGCAATCATCAATCTGAGATGTATTAACAAGAGTGTTGTAAGCAAGACACAAGTAGTAATTCTTCCCTTCTACTCTGCACTGATTCGGCCTCAAATGGGCTATTGTATTGTTTTCGACACCACATTTCAGGAAAGATGTGAACAAACTGAAGAAGGTCCAGTGAAGAGCAACACAAATGAATAAAGGCCTAGAAAACATGGCCTATGAGGGAAGACTGAAATAACTGGATTTGTTCAGTGTATAAAAGAGAAGATTGAAAGGGGACATGATAAAAGATTTCATGTACCTAAACAGATTATTACAAGGTAAAGGGAGAAAAATTATTCCCTTTAATCTCAGCAGATAGGACAAGAAACAATGGTCTTGAATCGCAGTAAGGGAGGTTTAGATTGGATATTAGCAGAGGAGCCATTTGAGATATGCTGAGGCAAACCAGTGAAATCAAAACAAGTTGTAGATTGACACAGCCTCCGTGGACCCCTGGGCAAAGTCGGTGTAGGAGACAGCTCCCCGCACCCAGAAGGGGTGAAGCCTTGGGCAGAAGGGATGGGGCCAGGAGTAGCCAGCCCACCCCACCAACCCTCACACTCATTATGGGGCAGGTGGTACCCCTGGGCATGTTTATACTTGGCAGAAGATCAAAGCTCTGCATGTCGATCTTCTAGTGTTTGATTTAGCGGGTCTAGTACACACCTGTAAATCGAATGATGAGGGCAGCTCCCACCAACGCCTGATACTTCTCTTACTGTGAAGAGTAAGGGAAGCTGACAGGAGCATTTGCTCCTGTCAGCCTCCTGCACTGTGGACACCTCCGTGTCTCAGCTTAAGGGAAGCTGACTCCAGCTACGCATTTTGCTGGATTTGCGTACCTTAACCTGACCTTCTAGGTCCAGTGTAGACCTGGTCTATTAGCCACTTGGAGAACTCCATGAGGCACCCAGATGGTGATTTAAAGGGCCCAGGGCTCTGGCCATGGGCTGGGGTCCACAGTCTCCTTTGAATCACCATGCCCTGGGGCAACTGCCCTCTTTGCTCCCCCACCCCGAACCCATCAGCAGACGTGGACATTAGGAAAAGCTGAAATTGCAGCAAGGGATACTTCAAGGTTTAAGATAGTATGTGTGCACTATCTCCAAGATTCACATGGTCTTCAGTCACATATTGACAGAGCACAATCAAATATCTAAGGGTATGTCTACACTACCACTCTAGTTCGAACTAGGGTGGCTAATGTAGGCATTCGAAGTTGCAGATGAAGCCCGGGATTTAAATATCCCGGGCTTCATTTGCATCTTGCCGGGCAGGCGCCATTTTTAAATCCCCTTAGGTCGAACTCCGTGCCCACAGCTACACGCGGCACGGAGTAGGTAGTTCGAATTAGGATCTCTAATTCGAACTAGCATTACTCCTCGTGGAACGAGGTGTACCGGTAGTTCGAATTAGAGATCCTAATTCGAACTACCTACTCCGTGCCGCGTGTAGCCGTGGGCACAGAGTTCGACCTAAGAGGATTTAAAAATGGCGCCCGCCCGGCAAGATGCAAATGAAGCCCGGGATATTTAAATCCCGGGCTTCATCTGCAACTTCGAATGCCTACATTAACCACCCTAGTTCGAACTAGAGTGGTAGTGTAGACATACCCTAAGTTACCTTGGAAAATCATATGATCTCCATTACATTGCTACTCAGTAATTTATCAGTATTTATATTTGCACCAAAAGGAACTGTTTGCAGAATTATTAATATAGCCTCGTCTTAAAACCACATGTTTTATGTTATTTAGAGGGCATCTGCCATTATGGAATCTGTGTGCTGTAAATTCTTTTCCAGGTAGTTGCAGCAGGATTTGCAAACTGCCTTCAAAGGCTGAATGAACACAGCTACCCATTCTAGCTACTACTATGAATCCAAGATACAGATGAGTTCCCTCAACAATAACCCCTAGCCATGCCTAATTCAAGAAACCTATTTGCCCGTATATAGCTTTGGCTTTCCTGACTTTTTAGCTATTCAGAGTATACATAACATGCTAGCAAAGATCAAGAAAACAAATGTGCTTGTCTATATTCCATGGCAGGAGACAGTAATGTTCTAGCCCTTCCTCTTATTCTTTTTCTGCATTTCTACATCACCACTTTTTACTGCGGTAGAAATTTCAAAACTCACTTTCAATAGTTTTCCCTAATAGATTGAAGCAGGTGGAAAACTAAAGGATGGTTTGGTGCTCTTCAAACACCAAAACTGAACAATATTGTTTACTGCAGTTTCAGTCTCTTCTACTGAGCTTAGAGGCACATCTGTACCAAAGCAGCTACATTGCTGAAAGATTGCTTGTGTAGCCATTCTACGCTGATAGGAAAGAGCTCACCTGTCCACATAAAACCACCTCAATGAGCAGTGGTAGCTGTGTCAGCAGGAAAACTGGCCAACACAGTGCAGTGCACACTGTATCACTCGGATGTGTATTTTTTCATAACCCTGAGTGACATATGTGATAGAAAGCTTCAGGGGGTAGCTGAGTTAGTCTGTAACAGGAAAAACTTAAATAACAACAAATAGTCTGGTAGTTGACCTGGCCTCATTAAGTCTTTTCCCTCTAATATCCTGAAGTGATCAGTCCCAGAGGTTAATTGCTCATTCCCAGAAAAAAAGTATTTCCTTGTATCTATTTTAAAGCTGTTGACTTTTAATTTTATCAGCTGCCTTTTGTGCTTACTTGAATTGGCTGCTGCTTCACACAGAGCATACACCTTCACTGAGAGGATGGTTTATATTTTAGAACCTGGGCCTTTAGAGCTGTGCTGAATAGCTGTGCTGGCAGAACCCTGCAGTATAGATGAACGCAGACAGAGATCAACCAGCAAACAACAATAGCCATGCAGACCAAAGCAGTCTTCTATCAGCACAGCTGTGTCTACATTGGGGGTCTGCCAGCATTGTTATGTACTTTGTTACACTCCTAGCCAATACAGTCATGCTGGCACAACTTTGCAATTTAGACCAGGGCTGACATGTTCAGAGTGTCAACTAGATCTTTTTTCTGAGAGGGGAAAACCATGTCACAATTCATCTGTGTGTACATGTAGTTTACACTGTTCCTGCCAATATGCTATTACCCTGTCTTTAACTATATTGAATTCAGCAGTTTGTCTATTTACCTTTTGTGTTTTTCCCCTCCCTATTAGATCCCTCCTATAGTCCCTTGTTGTCCTTATTATTGACTAACAAATGACTTTGTCAGCCACAAATTTTGCCATCTGATTTAGTTAATTCCTTCAAAGTCATCATACACTTGGTCATGGTAGAAGCAGGAATGAACAATACAATCATCTGGATGTTAACCCTGGTGGGATATTGCAACACAAAATGTAAAGACAGCTTCTTTTTACTCACTCTTTTAGGGTCACACCAGCTCTCATCTAAGTCCATGGAGTTTTACTTTTGACTTCAATGAGAAAAAAATCAAGAATAAAACTTTCAAAATCCCCTAAGTTTCTTAGTTGCACCATAAATACGTGTCTATTGTAAAATACATTGATTGTTTGTATAAGTAACAAAAAAGTACACTTTTTCCCCTTTGCAGTTTTTAGGTGTGTTCTGATTGCTTGGTTGTTTGAGTAATTTTTTCTAATTTAAGAATGAATGTTGGGGGGAAATGACATATGTGAAATGCTTACATGTAACAGTATATGGGAAGTGGCTGATGCAGTTGTTAACAACACATTTGCTTATTTACCTAGATGGTTCCTTTGAGCTGGTTACATTTGTTGTGTGAATATCAATGAACAGAATTTTTTGAAATGGCATCTTTCTCCCTTTGAAATACAGGATTTTATAAGAGAGTGACAGAAGTTCTGAAGAACAGCTCTGTGTAAGTTGAAAGCTTGTCTGTTTTCATCCACAAAAGTTGATCCAATATCAAGAAAAGATATTACCTCACCCACTATGTCTCTCTAATATCCCAAAACTAACATAGCTATAACACTGAAAACAGGTTCTTTTGAGTATGTCATGTCAGAGTGATTGCCACTTACGCATAAACTATTTTGCCACATACTAACAATTCTTAGAAACTTTATTGAAATGAGCCCCCTGCTAACATTCTGTTTTGTATTATTTTCCATCTCCCTACCACCGCTATTTTTTGTTTATTTTTATTTGTTTTTGGCATTTGATGATTAATTCTCTTGTTTGTAGAATGCTGCTGAGCCTTTGGCTAACATCCTTGGATATGCCCATTTCATTACCTAGTATTTAGGGCTGTTCTGAATTTGCGGGGAGGAAGTTAGGCTGGATGAGGCTAACCACAAAGCATAACAGCTGCATGGAGGAAGGACACAGCAGATTTCTTTCAAGTTGGGCCACCAACAACTTCTCAGACTATCTAACTTCATGTAGAAGTTATGTGTCTGTCCTCCAACCTAACTGCTGTATTCCTCCATGCTCAGGGGAATTAGCTCAGGCACACCTAGACTGCAGGGCAAAAGTTGAATTAAGATACGTTAACTCCAGCTACATCAATTGCATAGCTGAAGTCAAAATAGCTTAATTCGGCTTTTGACGCTTTTGGCGCTGTCTACACAGCAGGAAGTTGAAGGAAGAACACTGCCTTGTAGACATACCCTCAAGTGGTAGAGTGCTCACTTAGCACGTGAGAGGCAATGGGATCGATGCCCACATTCTCCATTGGCAAGGGTGTCCTCATTCCATCTTTGGTTCTGCCTTTGGCAGGCGGTTGGACTCAATGAGCTACTGAGGTCTCTTCCAGCCCTAGGATTCTATGCTCACCAGTCAGTTTGGGCTACTTTGAACTTTTCCTTCAGAAGGTATATGAAACCACTGCTTGCGAAGTACCATCACATGCAGAGGCTAGGGTAATTCTCAAGGAAAGTAGCAGCATATTTAAAAAAATATAACAGTGTGGAGAGGAGAAAAGAAGGAAGAGGAGAATGGAGACTGTGTGTGATGGGGTGTGCACAAGTTTTACAAGATAGACTGAAATGGAAAATATGGAACTGTTATTAAGGAAAAGAATTGGGAGGAGACTCTATCTACTCCTGCAGTGGCTTGCCTACACTACATGCTCTCTTCTGTTCTTCTACTATGATTTCTTTCATAGTAAAATGTATGTTCAAGAAATGTATAAAGTCTCTGAGGATTGTATCCACACATTGTTGTACGTCCAGATGCAATATTTTAAAACAGTCAATTGCTGGTGAGGGGAGAGAAGAGAGATTGTTTTCACTTGGGGATTAGACAAAAAGTTGAAGAGGTATGTCCAATAAAGAAGGTTCAAGAAGATCTAAAAGAAAATGGTTCTGCAAGTGGTCAAGTATCTCCAGCACTCTAGTCCATAAAAGATGCATATATTTTAGGCTGTGTATTACTCTGGGGCATCTCACTCAAGTATTGCCCTGGCAGAAGCTTGTGAAAACTGACAGATGCAGCATTCCAGTTTATCTTGAGACTTTCTTTATTTTTGCTTTGGATTCAGACCTTGCCGCGGGGGGTGGGGTAGTGGATTCTCATGCCCTCGGGTTTTTTGGCGAAAGAGGCCACAGCCATGATGAAAATGATAGTTGACTAGAACAAAGGAGGAATAGAGAGATGATCCTATAGGTCATGCAAAAGACATTTTTGAGCCTCATAATCCATCCAAATTTATTTAAGTTGGATAAGTCTTATTTACATGCTTTATTTTTGTATGGACCATTCATTGTAGTTCTTTCAAAGTTCAGAGACTGAGGTGTTAGCCAAGAGGGACACAACTGGTTTTTTCATGTCCCACTATAGGGCATGTTCTTAATATGGCTATAGGTTAGTGATTTTTTTTTTGGTAGTATTCTTATGCACTGAAGCTCCATGTGACTACTTTAACTGTACTCTCATCATCAAACCAAAATGTTTCATTTTTATTTTACCATCTTCATCTGAAAAAAAGAGAACCTGATACTCTAAATGATTTTCCTTTTGCTAAATGTGAGGATGATTCCCCCAGCTCTGCTCTGCTCCAGTCTGAAAGTATTAAACAGTAAGGGTACATCTACATTACCGTGTTAATTCGAGTTAACTTAATTCGAATAGAATATTAATCTTAACCAAAGTTTTTATTAATTTTAAATTGCTCTGCTCACTGCTATGCAATTGTCAACATTTTACACAGACAATAAGGGTATGTCTACACTACAGCGCTATTTCGAATTAACTTAATTCAAAATAGTTAATTCGAATTAAGCTAATTCGAAATAACGCATTTATACACAAAAACTATTTCGAAATAGCATTTTGCTATTTCGAAATAGCACATCCACACTGAGTGGACCCTGAACCGAAGTTAAGGCTGGCCGGAACCAGTGCCAGCTGGGCATCAGGTTAGGACTTAGTGTGTACGGCTGCTGCCTAAGGCTAACTGAGCTCCGTGCTTAACGGGACCCTACCCCCACCCCGGACAGACAGTTCTCAGGGTTCCCCGCTTGCTCGTCTACCTCGATGAGGGACAGCAAACCAGTCCTGTCTTGGAGTGCCTGCATTCAGGACACCACAGCGCTTGGCCACATGGAGCCAGAGCTGCCCCTGGGCACGCCAGTGCATCTCGTGGGGTTGTTACCATCAGCCCAGCTGCATTTGCTGCAGGCTGCCATACGGGGGGTCCATTGGGGGGCTGTCAGGAACCAGGAGGCCCTGGGGGAGAGCGTCCACCCCGAGGAGTCCTCAGAGCCTCCCCGGTCATCCCCACCGGCAGCTCGTGCCCCATTCCTCCCTCACGTCCTTCCACTTACCCCTCACTAGCCCCCCTTCCTTATGTCAAACAAAAGACACATATGTTCAAAAATAGAAACTGGGTTTATTGAACAAAATGGGGGGGGGTGAACCTCTGGGGAGACTAGGAAAAGGAGGTGGGAGAGGGGAAGAGAAAGGGTGGGAGAGGGGAGGGGGAAACCTGGGAGGAGGGAGCTGGAAGGGGGAAGCAAGGAGAAGAAGGGGGAGGGGAAGCTCAGGGCCCAGGGGTGGGGGTCTCGCTGGACCAACTTGATTTTCATGCATACCTGCTCCTGGGTTCGCATGTGGCCTTTGGTGGCCAGGCTGGCAGCTATCCTGCCATAGACGGCTGCATTCCTCCATCTAGTGCAGAGACCATGGACGTTGGGGGCATCCCCCCCCAAACCTGAATAAGGTCCATGATCTCCACCCTGGACCAGCAAGGCGCCTGCCTTCTCCAGCCCCTGTCAGGCTCCTGGGAGCTGGCAGACTGCTTCTGGGGAGCGGTGGAGGCCTGGCTGCCCATGGCTTGCTGGCTCACGTTTTTGGGCCTCTGGGTCAGGGGCCCCGGTGGCCACTGCTGGCTCTGGGCTGGCAGGCTGGGAGCTGGCACAGGCACTGTGGCCAGGGTCTACCCCTTTAACAGCTCTGGGGCTGGGGGAGAGGAGAGTAAGTTTTCCTGGTTGTGCTCAGAGTGGCCACCAGGGCTCCCTGGGAAGGGCTGGAGGCTCCCTATTTCTACACAGCACTTAATTCGAAATAGCTATTTTGAATTTGGCATTACTCCTCGTAGAATGAGGTTTACCAAATTCGATTAAGCGCTCTGCTATTTTGAATTAATTTCGAAATAGCGGTTTGCATGTATAGACACTATTAAAGTTAATTCGAAATAATGGCTGTTATTTCGAATTAACTTTGCAGTGTAGACATACCCTAAGGGAGTTGTGGCAGTATGAAAGTCCATTGCCTGTGGAGTTATTCCTTGAGGCCATACTTTTAGCTCTTTCCTACAGAAAACTTCTAGTTTTCATACTAACACCATTAATTTCAGCTGCAAAGTCCCCTCATATTGTGTGCACACAAATCAAATTAGTACAGCGATCAAATTTCCCAAAGAGAAAACGGGACATCCCCAGCTGCCTGACACATGCTGGAATGCTGTTTTTCCCTCAGTCCACCTTCCCGGGTGGGGAGGCTGGCAACTCGGTTCATCCCCTCCTCACTCTGTCCCATGGCTACGTATACACTGCAGGCTTTTTGCACAAGAACTGTTTTGTGCAAGAGTTCTTGTACAAAAATTCTTGTGCAAGAGCGCGTCCACACTGCCATGTGCTTTTGTGGAAGAGCGCCCATGGCAGTGTGGACGCTCTCTTGCACAAGAAAGCTCTGATGGCCATTTTAGCCATAGGGGTTTCTTGCGCAAGAAAGCCCTGTGGCCCGTCCACACTGCCTTCTTGTGCAAGAGCTCTTGCGCAATATGGCTTATTCCTCATGGGGAGAGGAATAACTCTTGCTCAAGAAGCCCTGTTTTCTGACGCTTTACTGTAAATTTACTTACGCAAAAAGCCTGAAGTGTAGCCGTAGCCCATGTATTTGATCAAATCAGCAGGAGCAAACAGGATTGTCCCAGCCAAACAGGACATATGGTCACCCAAGTAATTAGCCTCTTCGCAGCAGGAGGATTCATTTTCTGGTGCCTGATAGCAAGACCACTTCCATGGGCCTGGGTCAGAATTCTGTCTTGATAGAGTCTTGATAAAAGCAAAAGGAAGGAATGGTAAAAGGAATATTTTCCTTCCCCCATGTACATACAGGGCTGAGGAGATCCACTCTTGGCAACCCCATCCCCTCCACAGTCAGGAAGGGTAACTCTCTTATTCTCCTTGAGCACCATCCTTGTTTTGTGGCCTACTAAGAATAATTAGAATAGACCAGGGGTGGGGAACCTAAGTCCCAAAGGCTGAATGCAGCCACCTGGATTGCCTGGATCCAGCCCTTGAGGCTAGGGGCTCTTCCCCCAGCATTGGGGAGTCTGCATTGGTGCTCCAGCGCTCCCCCCCCCCCAACTACCATCCCCCCATGGGACTGGAGCACACAAAATCTACTAGCCTTGACCCCAATAGGCTCTGATGTGTGAGGGGAGTGTCTTTCTCCTTCTCAGTCAGGCTATGTCTAGACTACAGAGTTTTTTCAAAAAAAGTAGCCTTTTTTCGAAAAAACTTCCTCTGCATCTAGACTGCCATTGCGTTCTTTTGAAATTTAATTGAAAGAACACAGTGGTTTTTTCGACAGTGATAAACCTCATTTTACAAGAAAGAACGCCTTTTTTCAAAAGAGCTCTTTCGAAAAAAGGCATTCTTGAATGCAAACAGGGCTCTTTTTTGAAAGAGAGTGTCCAGATTGCTTGGATGCTCTCTTTCGAAAAAGTGGATCGCTTTTTTGAAAGTCTTGTGGATGTCTAGACGAGCTCTTTCGAAAGAGGCTTGTAGTCTAGACATACTGTCAGGGGTGGTGTTAGTGGGGGTTTGGGGTTTTTTTTCTTATTTATGTGTGGCGCCCAACTGATTTTTTTTGTGGGCCAGTGACTCCTGACCCAAGAAAGGTTCCCCTTCCCAGAATAGACTCAACTAGTCCATCACCTTTTGGAGAGATAAATATCTCATATATACATTCACACACACACATATTCTTATCACAGCATAACAACAAGCCAAGTGGTTGTTTCTTGTCAGGAATGGCCCTAGACGAGCTGCCGGCAACTGGCGCCCAAGGCGAAACGCGCGATCAACGCCCCCGCCTCCAAAGCCCTCAATGGCAGTTTATCTTGGCGCCCTAGGCAACCGTTTAAGTCGCCTGTATTGATGGGCCGCCACTGTTTCTAGTACCTAAATGGGTGACCATGTACTCTTACTGTACTTACTGAGTTTTAAATTTAGGACCATTCAAAGTAATAAGACCACTTATTTTCAGACATCCAGCTGCTGTCTCATTAATTGCAATTTACTGTGGCTCTTACAATTTATTCTTCCTATGATATGCATACATCCACAATGTCATTAATTATGTTTGCCATACGATTAGCTTCAAAGTTTTGTAAACCTCTGTAGAGAGGACAAGTTAAATGTTAAGGAAGGTACCTGTCATGTGAAAAGGATATTGATATCCTGGGTAAAAGGTTCCAGGTCTTGAGAGAGTATATAAACTCCCTGTGCAATAACTATTAATCATTGAGGGCCATGAGAATGATTCCTAATACAGGCAGACAGCTGAAGGCAGCACCATCAACAGCAGCAGCACAGAAGTAAGGGTACAAGCAATGCAACCCTCTGTGCACTAACCTTGCAATCACCTCACAATTCCTTTTGGGTCAGGATCCTTACAATCACAACATCTAAATAACTGAAATAATGAAATTTACCATTTGAAAAATTCTGTGATCATGAAATTGGGTCTGCTGCAATGTAAAGGGGCTAAAGGCCATGATTTGAATCCTTGGTTTTAGCTGATGCCTGCCTGGGGGAATGAGGCCTGAGGGTTATGCCTGTGCATAGGCAGACTATTACATACTGGAACACACTTTAAACTAGTCAATAATGTACTGTAATTTTCTGTAAATGGATAGCCAAGGCCCGAGGCACGGTGAGGCAACCAGGCTAAGTGACTCAGTGAGCATCCTCCACCTTTCGTAAAAGCAGAAGAGCTGCTCTGAAATCTGTGGCAGCTGGGGCTGAGACTGCAGTGTTAGTTAATTAGAAAATTATTCAATACCATATGTGCAGTGGGAGGCAGGCATAACAAAAGAGCTGAAATCAAGTGGGGCTTGCAGGAAGCAGTCCCAGGGCCTTAATCCCTGCTAAAATACAGGTTCTCTCCTGTTGGGCTTAAGAACCTATTGGACAGAGGAGGCAGTAGCACAAGAAGATGGAGCTGAAGCATTGTTTTGTGGGAGTAAGAGGGAGTTTCAGGAGAAAGATCTGGTCTGGGATTCCTAATCCATACAGTGGCAGTGCTCTGCTTCAGCAGGATTTAAAATAACTCCATAGCTTTCCCTTAATCATCAGAGGAACCCTATGTAGCTTAGGAGTTACACAGTAGGGAGAGGTCCCATTGTCCAAGCAGCTCTGCTAGGGAGCTGAGCTCTGCTTCTGCCCTGGTTCCAGCCCAGAAGACAATGTTTCTTGTTCCACTCCCAACTCCAGCAGCTTAGCTGCCCCAAAGGCAGTAAAGCTGCTAATTTTATTTCAAAATCAAGTTTGTTTCAAGAAGGCTTGTTCATTATACAGTAGACTTTCGATAATCGGCACCTTTTGGACCTAGGTGGTGCCGGATTATCAGATTTGCCAGAGAATCGGGAGGTCCGGTACAGCTGCATGGCTTAACAGCTGGCCAGGACACAATCTCCCTCCCTCTCCCCTCCCCTTTCCTCTTCACGTCTCCTCTGTGCTATAACCTGATCCTCCCCCCCCCCCCACTTCCCCTTTGCTGAAGCAAAACGCTCTTCTCCATACTGTAACACGATCCCCCCCGCCCCCCAACCGTATGCTCTGTCTGGTTACAGCCAGCACGTGTGCTGAGCGGCAGGCTTTTTGATCATCTGGTCAGGAGCACTTGGCATTTTGATGCCAGAGTATCGGGAGTGCCCAACAGTTGGATGCCAGACTATCGGAGTTTTACTGTACTCGCTATCACATATCTGTCAGGAATTAAGTTTGAAAAGGATGCCACTTTTTATAATCTGTCTAAGTAGTATAGTTCTCCTGGACAATTTTCATAACCATTGACTATTAAACTTTTCTGCCTCCTAGTATCAAATAACTCAAATTGTTGAAGGGGTTTTATTAAAACTTCCAGTTTTAACCTGATCTTTGATCCTAAGGCTCAACAGGAAATACTTTAGTCCAAACCACAATGTTTTGAGAACATTTTATATCTGACTAAAAATTAAGGTTTAGAATCAAAGTGCCATCTCAGTCTTCCTAAATTACACAATCACTGGAATCCATCCTGAGTTTCAGGAGCTGTGCCATAGGGCTTTTCCTGCTCCATCATTGCCATCATTGTCACTGAATTTAACTGCAACCAGATTGGGTCCCATTTCCTTTATCTTAGCATCCACCAAGAAACCAAAGAAGGCCATGATCAATATTAGTACTTAGAGCAGAGCTGGGAGTTTTGATAATGTTAAGAGTTATTCTTAATTTGAGCTATTTTTAACGTCTTTTATGAAGAAGGTAAATATTGTTAAAAGGAAAATATGCCCCCTAAAATTTTGTCCCATAATAAATAAGAGTAAGCAACTTGATGGCACTCTGAAACACAGCTTCACAAATTCACACTCCTATAACAAATTGTAACTGTCGGAAGCCAGTGGAATACCCACATTCAGTAGGTAGTGAGCAGCTGTGAGGTTTGTGATAACTACATCTTCATCCCTTCAGTGGAGCCAAGGGGCAGCTTACCTGCTGAGGATGTGGCTTGCAGTCTTTCAGCCTGAAGATGAGAGATCTTGAGAATAATCACCTATTGAATAAACTGCTTATTTAGAAGGAAATCTCAATTGCCAGTGCCCTGACTCTGAAATTCTATTCACAGCCGCATAGACTTTAGTGGGTGTTGGTGCAGGGCAAAAGTCTGCCCACATGTGTCGCTGCAGGATCAGTGCCCAGGTTTGCAAACTTTGCACAGATCATAAAATCAGTGGAGATTTTCTTCTCTACTCAATTTACAAAAGAATATTTTAATATTTCAGTACTTGTTTTATTGTTCTTTGTTAGGGTACGTCTACACTGCAACACTATTTCAAAATAACTAGCGCTATTCTGAAATAACTTAGTCCGTGTCAACACAGCAGGCAGTTATTTCAAAATAGTGTCAAAATATTGTCAAGCTGGAGGAGTTCTTACTCCAACTCCTGTAACCCTCATTGTACAAGGAGTAAGGGAAGTTGGAGAAAGAGTTCTCTATTTTGAAATAAATGCTGTGTAGATGCTCCCAATTTTGAAATAAGCTACACAATTGAAGTAGCTCAATTTGCATAGCTTATTTTGAGGTAAACCCTGTAGCGTAGACTCATCCCAAGTTGCTGAGTTCATACACTCTCCTTTTTTAATCCTCCTGGCATTTACCCATGAGAGTATGTACTAAGGATGTCAATGAGTAGTCAACTGGACGATTAACTGATAAGCCTAGGCTTATTGGTTATTCTTGTTGACTACTCACTTTCCCGCCCCCCACTTGCTGCCTCTGTATCAGTGGGGTCCAAACTCCCCATGGACAGAGGCTGCTACGCATCTCTGGAACAGCCTCTGACGGCAGCAAGTATGGGCCCACCTCAGACTGAGGCTGCTTCACAGTAGCAGCCTCTGTCCTCAGGGGAGTTCAAGGTCTCCACCGACACTGTCTGCATGGGGAGCTGGTTTTTTAACTGTCTCCCCTCGCGGACCAGCTCCTGGCTGGCACTCCAGGCTGCTGGGACAGAGGCAGCAGTGTAAGGTAGCAGGGGCCTCACCGGGAGGCACACGGGTAGGGGGCACACTGACTGCCAGCCCCGCCCTTGGGGACTATGGAATAGTTGAGTAATCGCTAAAAATGCATGTGGTTACTTGACTATTTTATTACGCAATATCTAAAATCCCAAGTATATAAGTGCACTTTCTGGTTGCTTATGCTAAGGAATTTTAGTAACTCTCTCTCTCATTCGTTCATTTAATACTGATAAGATTAATGAAAATAGTTTTCTGGTGCAGCATCCATTTTCACTGCTCTTGTAATTTAGGCTAAGTAACATTTCCTGGTGGGGACATGGTAAAAAAGACACATTGGGTGTGTCTAGACTGGCAAGATTTTGCACAAAAGCGGCCACTTTTGCGCAAAAACTTGCTGCCTGTCTACACTGGCCGCGAGAATTTGTGCAAGAACACTGACTTTGTAATGTACAAAATCAGTGCTTCTTGCACAAATACTTCGATGCTCCCGCTCAGGAATACTTGCGCAAGAGGCCAGTGTAGACAGGAACGTTAATTTCTTGCGCAAGAAAGCCCGATGGCTAAAATGGCCATTGGAGCTTTCTTGCGCAAGAAAGCATCTACACTGGCACGGATGCTTTTGCGCAAAAGCATATCTTTTGCGCAAAGGCACATGCCAGTATAGACGCTCTCTTGCACAAATACTTTTAATGGAAAAACTGTTCCATTTTTTGCGCAAAATCAGTATTTTGCGCAAAATCAGTATTTGCGCAAAATCATGCCAGTCTAGACGCAGCCAGTGTGTTAGGCTTCTTTTCTTGAGTAGCCTGCATATGAAATAAGATGGTGTTTTCAGCTGAGAGCTCTGTGGAAGTTGCCTCTATCAGAATAACTATTGTTGCAAAGGTAGAAAAAGGATAAGGTTTAGAAGGGCATGAATACCAAAATATTTTTTTTCCCTAGAGTGTTCTCTTCAGATCCAGGCTGTGGTGCAGTAACAGGATGAGGACAATAAATTGGCCGAGCTGCTGCCCATGGCTGCATCTCATCTGTGGGAAGATATCTTCTCTGGTCAATCTAGCATTAAGATCACTCTTAATTTTCTTGTTATAGTAAAGAAACCAAAAGAAAATGGGTTTGTGATGCAGTGATCTGACATGGAGCATTGCATTGTTTTTGTTGCCCCATCGGCCCTTTCATCTTAGAAGAATTTATAATTTTCCGGTGGAGTTTTTCACGTGTTTTTTAACTTGTTCTTCATCAGAAGCCTAAAGGATCACAATGGGTCTGATGGGAGGTTTGGTCACTAGCTTTCCAGTCATAGCAGAAACTCTCACAGTACCTCTGCTCTTTGTCACTGGAAGGATTTCTTGGCTACTTACACAGCAGCGTAAGTATGTTGCTATGTTCATAAGAACTGAAGTCTGTAGTTTGAACAACTTTGTATTCTTTCCTGTCTCAGGGATATAACTGACTTTTAATGACAAATATCTGTCAATGAATCATTGTGATTATAATTAAGTCTTCAACAATGAGTTTCTTTTAAAACAAAAAATGAACAATGAAAAATAAAGCAAACACTTTTTGAATGATGGCAGTTTGTATTTGGTTTACTCTCTTAGGGTATGTCTACACTGCAAAGTTAATTCGAAATAACAGCCGTTATTTCGAATTAGCTTTAATAGCGTCTATATATGCAAACCGCTATTTCAAATTTAATTCGAAATAGCGGAGTCCTTAATTCGAATTTGGTAAACCTCAGTCTATGAGGAGTAACGCCAAATTCGAAATAGTTATTTCGAATTAATTGCTGTGTAGACACTTAATTCAAAATAGGGGGCCTCCAGCCCTTCCCAGGGAGCCCTGGTGGCCACTCTGAGCGCAACCAGGAAAACTTACTCTCCTCTCCCCCAGCCCCAGAGCTGTTAAAGGGGTAGACCCTGGCCACAGTGCCTGTGCCAGCTCCAAGCCTGCCAGCCCAGAGCCAGCAGTGACCACCGGGGCCCCTGACCAGGTGGCCCAAAAACATGAGCCAGCAAGCCACTGGCAGCCAGCCCTCCACCGTTCCCCAGGAGCAGTCTGCCAGCTCCCAGGAGCCTGACAGGGGCTGGAGAAGGCGGGTGTCTTCCTGGCCCAGGGTGGAGATCATGGATCTTATTCAGGTTTAGGGGGGATGCCTCCAACATCCATGGTCTCCGCACTAGACGGAGGAACGCGGCCGTCTATGGCAGGATAGCTGCCAGCCTGGCCACCAAAGGCCACATGCCAGGAGCAGGTTAGCATGAAAGTCAAGTTGGTCCGGCAAGACCCCCACCCCTGAGCCCTGAGCTTCCCTTCCCCCTTCTTCCCCTTGCTTCCCCCTTCCAGCTCCCTCTTCCCAGGTTTCCCCCTCCCCTCTCCCACCTCCTTTTCCCAGTCTCCCCAGAGGTTCATCCCCCCCCCCCCCAGTTTTGTTCAATAAACCAGTTTCTATTTTTGTACATACATGTCTTTTGTTTGACATCAGGAAGGGGGGCTAGGGAGGGGTAAGTGGAAGGACATGAGGGAGGAATGGGGCACGAGCCACCAGTGGGGAGGACCAGGGAGGCTCTGAGGGCTCCTCAGGGTGGATGCTCTCCCTCAGGGCCTCCTGGATCCTGACAGCCTCCCGATGGACCCTCCTGGATGGCAGCCTGCAGCAAATGCAGCTGGGCTGATAGCAACAACCCCACGAGACACACCGGTGTGCCCAGGGGCACTCAGGGCACTCCAAGACAGGACTGGTTTGCTGTCCCTCATCGAGGTAGACAAGCAAGCGGGGAACCCTGAGAACTGTCTGTCCGGGGTGGGGGTAGTGTCCCTTTAAGCACGGAGCTCAGTTAGCCTCAGGCAGCAGCCCCACACACTAAGTCCTAACCTGATGCCCTGCCGGCACTGGTTCCGGCCAGTCTTAACTTTGGTTCAGGGTCAACTCAGTGTGGACATGCTATTTCGTGCAAAACGCTATTTTGAAATAGTTTTTGTGTATAGATGCATTATTTTGAATTAGCTTAATTCGAATTAACTATTTCAAATTAACTTAATTCAAATTAAGTTAATTCGAAATAACACTGTAGTGTAAACATACCCTTATTGTCTGTGTAAAATGTTGACAATTGCATAGCAGTGAGCAGAGCAATTTAAAACTAATAAAAAACTTTGGTTAAGATTGATAAGTTTCTTCTATAACTACATCCTCAGCTGTGAAGCTTGTAGCTTTCAGACTTCATCCACTGTCCAAAGTAGGAGTTTTCCCTGGTACCCAGTAATCCAGGTTTAATTTTATGCCCCTTTGCCTTATTCCATTTCCTCCCAGAGAACTGAATAGAGACATCCG
Organism: Pelochelys cantorii; assembly: GCA_032595735.1. Taxonomy (NCBI): domain Eukaryota; kingdom Metazoa; phylum Chordata; order Testudines; family Trionychidae; genus Pelochelys; species Pelochelys cantorii. The sequence goes on along the minus strand of CM064330.1, from coordinate 117,500,157 downwards.
GTTTGAACCAGAGCATACTTTTTTTTTTCTTTAGAGAAGCATCCAGTGGTGCATCATCTCTTAATTTATAGTTAGCATCCTTAGTTGTAGTGGAACAAGGTTTGTTTTGTTCTGTTTTGGAATAATGTCAGATTTTATTGTCAGATTATTGAAAGAAAAAGGACACCAAATGGAGTTAAATTCAGACAATTGAATTCAGTTGAATTTAGTTTAATATAACTACAAACTACAAATAGCTAGGTAAGCAAGAAGCTAATGTTATAAAAAATTATAAAAAGAGAAAAGATGGGATGAAAGGGGCCTCAGGGCCATCTAATCCATCCCTTGCATTGCTGAAGGATTAAATATATCCACATCATCCCTGATAGATGCTTGTCTAGCCTGTTTTGAAAAACTCTTCCAGTGATGGGATTCAACAACCTCTCTTCATTGGAAAGTTTTTCCTAATATCTAGGCTAAGTCTCCTTTATTGGACATGCAGAACTATCTTCTTTATAGCAACTTCTATATTTTTGCTGTCCCCTCCCCCCACTTTTCTCTATATTAAACATATCCAGTTCTCTTAACCTTTTTATATAGGTCATGTTTTCTAATCTTATCATTTTTGTTATTCTCCTCTGGAAGTTTGTCCATATGTTTCTTTTGAATGGGGCAGCCTATGTTGGCTGTTTAGTTGCTCCTAGGGTGGGCAGGCAGGGGGATGTGAACCTTTACCCTAGCTCCCCTAGGTGAATGGCCTAGCCCCTAGGCCACTCTAGAACCCACTCTGCCTATTTACCATCTGCCATCCCTTATCCTTCCTTCCTAATGCTTCCAAAACTGGACATAGTATTCCAACTAGGGTCTCAAATTTTTAAACATTGGCCGGGGGAGAGAGAATCTTGATCTTCATCAACAGGGTGGGTGTATTTTTTTTAGTTAAAGTGTCTGTCCATTTCTTATGTTCGTGTTGCTTGTATCCAGACGCAGGAGAAATCTCAACTTTATAGAAAAAACAGCTTATTTTTGTTTCTCACCAACTCCATCCAGTTTGACTCAGTTTTAATGCAAAAACTATAACAAAAGTCCTGTGGTGCCTGGAAGACTAACAGATTTATTTGGGCATAAGATTTTGTGAGTAAAAACAACTTTGTCAGATGCATGGAGTCCATATAATCCATGCATCAGACAAATTGTTTTTTACACATAAAAGCTTATGCCCTAATAAATCTGTTTGTCTTTCAGGTGCCACAGGATTCCTTATTGTTTTTGCAGACAGAGATTAACATGACTATATCTCAGGTTGAATGATCATTTCAAATTCATACTCTTCACACTGGGAAAATGAAGTTCAATTTGTTACCTCTCTGTCTGGATTTATACCCATTAAGAATCTAGTTTCTGAAGTCAGTACCTCCACTGAATTCACTAGAGCCCAGCTGATCTACATCTGTGGAAGAGCTGGTTTAAGGTTTAAAAAAAACCCTATTAAAATAGCATCTCCAAGAGATGTCTTTAGTTAGCAGCTCTTGTCTGGGCCACATTCAAGGAAAGGAAGTTGTTTTTTTCCACCATGCTTCATATTCAACACTTTATGAAAATATGTTCCATAGATATCGTAATATAACCAACTCCTGAGTTTTGTACACTCATGCATCTTATTTTACAGATAAATCTTGCCATTCCATTGCGTCTGATCTGAAGATAAAAAATCAGCTGTTTCTTCAAGTCCTGTTTTTCATGAGTTTGTTAAAAAAAAAAAAACAACCCTCTGTTTTCTTGCTTGCCTCAGGGTTTTTGTTTGTTTGTGTGTTTGTTTCTCTGGTGAAAATATGGGGTAGTTTTCACAGCTGGAGAGCTCCAATGTAGCAAGAAGAGTAATATCAACATGAAAATAGCAATGTGAAGTTCCCTCTACTCACCAGTCACCTTTAATTACATGCCATATATGACACCATCAAATCTAACTGCTCACATATAATAAGGATCCCACATGGATTTCCACAAGTAGTACAAACTCCCAAGGGATTTCAGAGGGCTTTGCTCATTCTCTTATGTATGCTTTCTTGGTAGTTGGTGTAATCTTGGCAACTCCTTCTTAAATGTAACTAAGCACTGTTGAAACTCAACTTCAGACCGTATCACAGTACAATTTCCTCTTATTTCAGTTAAATTTACTCATGTTCAGAGAATTAACAGAATACCTATGCATCTTCTCAGTCTCACTCTGAAGATTTAAGTGGGCCTAGACCTTTGGCTGACTTGATTCTGCAAACCCTTAACATTTCAGTATCACTAACCCTTTCCAAGCTTTGCTCTATAGTCATGAGGGCTAGAAATGTTTTTTGTTTATTGAAAATGAAAGCTGAAATTTTCTTGATCAAAAGATTCCTAAAGCTGTGGGTTTTAGAAAGACACCAACAATTGTGAGATTCTTAATGAAATCATAAGAGTTGACAACATTGAAATGTCACCTTTTAGAAAGTTAGTTTGCAGTTGTAAAATGCCCCTAAGAGTTTAATGAAAGTCCTAACTAGTGAAGAAAATACAAACTGCTGTCCAACATCCTACCATTAAACTTATCAGAGATAAACTGATGGCAGGAAGTAGCTGTATTAGCCTCCTGGCTAAGGGCAAATATCTACCAACACCAGAAGCTAACAAGATGCAGTCACCAGTTATCAGGATATCAAGCTGTGGAGAAGCCAGCCCCAACCAGGAGTGTGGTAAGTCCAATGTTGTTAAAGCTTGTTACAGCTGCACCCTTGTCAATCTTAATTTCTGGCAGTCAGGACCTTTGCTGTCACATATTAATCAAATAGGTAAAGCAGTGCATTTGGAGTATTTGCATATTACCTCCAGATTTTTCAACGTGCACACTTGTCACAGTACTTACCTATCCATAGTAAAACTATGGGAAAAACTAATATCTCAGGTAGAATAGTGATAGAAATGTTAGTCTGGTGTAGCTGAAACAAAAAACAGGACTATGTAGCACTTTAAAGACTAACAAGATGGTTTATTAGGTGATGAGCTTTCGTGGGCCAGACCCACTTCCTCAGATCAAATAGTGGAAGAAAATTGTCACAACCATATATACCAAAGGATACAATTTAAAAAAGGAACACATATGAAAAGGACAAATCAAATTTCAGAACAGAAGGGGGATGGGGGGGGAGGTAAATGTCTGTGAGCTAATGATATTAGAGGTGATAATTGGGGAAGCTATCTTTGTAATGGGTGAGATAATTAGAGTCTTTATTCATACCTAAGTGTAAAGTGTTGAATTTAAGCATGAATGACAGTTCAGAGGATTCTCTTTCAAGTGTAGACTTAAAAGGCCTTTGAAGCAGGATGCAGGTAATTAAGTCGTTGAGACAATGTCGTTTCTGGTTGAAATGGCAAGAAACTGTTTTTTCTTTGTGATCCTGTCTAATATCTGTTTTGTGGGCATTGATCCTTTGGCGAAGTGTCTGAGATGTTTGTCCAATGTACATAGCAGACGGACACTTTCGGCACATGATAGCATAAATTATATTTCTGGATGCGCAGGAATATGTGTTCTTGATCTTATAACTCACTTGGTTAGGTCCAATAATGGTATCAGCAGAGTGAATATGTGCACAAAGCTGGCAACGGGGTTTGTTGCAAGGGAAGGTACCAGGGTTGGTATTAGTGTGGTATGTCCTGTGGTTGTTGGTAAGAATCATCTTGAGGTTAGGTGGTTGTCTATAGGAGACTATGGGTCTGTCTCCCAGAGCCTCTTGGAGTTTAGTATCCTGTTCCAGTATAGGCTGTAGTTTATTAATAATGTGTTGGACAGGTTTGAGTTGGGGGTTGTAGGTGATGACAAGTGGTGTTCTATTGTTGGTTTTCTTGGGTCTGTCTTGAAGTAGATGGTTTCTGGGTATTCGTCTGGCTCTTTCAATTTGCTTTTTTATTTCTCCGGGTGGGAAGTTGAAGTTTATAAATGCTTGGTAGAGATCCTGAAGTTTCTGGTCTCTGTCAGTGGGATTAGAGCAGATGCGGTTGTATCGAAGGGCTTGGCAATAGATGATGGATCGTATGGTGTGTTCTGGATGGGAGCTGGAAGCATGTAGGTAACTGTATGAGTCAGTGGGTTTTCTGTAGAGAGTGGTGTCTAATTTACCATTGGTGATTTGTACTGTGGTATCCAGGAAATGGATCTCTCGTGTAGAATGGTCCAGGCTGAGATTGATGGTGGGGTGTAGGTTGTTAAAATCTCTGTGGAATGTCTCCAGTGTTTCTTGGCCATGTTTCCAGATCATAAAGATGTCATCGATGTAGCGTAAGTATAGAAGGGGTAAAAGGGGACGGGAGCTGAGGAAACGTTGTTCTAGGTCAGCCATAAAGATATTAGCATACTGTGGGGCCATACGTGTACCCATGGCTGTGCCGCTGATCTGGAGGTATAAGTTGTTCTCAAACTGGAAATAGAGACCAGAAACTTCACAAGGCATAAAGGATCTGACGACAAAAGGTTCTGGGATCGGCTGATCCCCATCTAGACTACCGCGCTGTGCTGACAAACAGCTGATCGGCACAGCGCGGTGGCCATTTTGATGTAAATGAAGCAGTGATTATTTAAATCTCCGCTTCATTTCCCTTTGCTGAGTATACTCATCTACATGGCTCCGTCGACGGAGCCATGTAGTCTAGACACACCCTCAGATACTAGTGTGGCATCCTGGCAATTACTGGCACTTCGGTGGTGACCACTATGCTGTGATTTGAGTGAGAAAGAGGGTTGGTAATAACTTGTTCTATATTCAGTTACATGTAGGCAAATGGAGCATGTACTGTAGATGCTACACATAACGTAACCAAATACTGTACACAGCCTCAGGATTGATGTAAATAGGTTCAATTGAATGAAATCCACAGTCTACTGGTAACATTGTTAGATTCTTGTTTTATAAAACAGTCTATTATTGACTCTCAGTAACACATTTCTCTAATGCTGCACGAAGGCAGTGAATCCATTGGGAAGAGTTTGCAGATGTGCAGCAAGTAGCTACTTTTTAAAATTCTGAAAATGATAAATATTTGGATGTCATAATGCTTAAATAATAATAATAATGAATAATTAATAATAAGTATAATTATTATTAAAATTAAAATTAATAATTAAATCAGAATAGTTGCCAATAGAAGCAGGATTATATCTTCTTCCTTCTTCCTGTTTATTTAGATGGGCTTTCATTGTCAATGGTTTTCAATAATGAAACATGGCCTTCTGTGTGGGATGGCCTCCAAGCAAAGCCCAAATTATTTCTCGCATGATGCATTTTGTAAAGTTGGTATTCAATTCTGTGTGATGCAGCATGACTCCCCCTTTGTGCTATATTCAAGCTAACATGCCTCTTGAGCCCTCCTTGCTCTGCCTGGATTGCACCAGTTTAGAGCCTTTAATGTTGCTACCAATAAAAACTAGAGTTTGGCAATTGATGTCTCACTTTGAAAGAATGGACTGGTATGGAGACAACTAGCCACTCAACCCTAGAGGTAGTTTCACCAGCCAGGTTATTGCTGCAAATCTTTACACAGAATAGCATAGGGAGGGCTTGCACTGCCCTTACTGACTCTGGAACTCATTCTGTAGATTAAATATAGACTTCAGTCTTATCCACCTTTTGCTAGTTACCTTTAGTTTTACACATACCCCTGCAATGAGGAGTAACAGTAGTTCGAATTAAGAGTGTTAATTCGAACTACCTAGCCCATGCCGCGTGTAGCCACGGGCAGGTAGTTCGAGCTACCGGGCATTTAAAAATGGCGGCGCCCAGGAACATGCAAATGAAGCCCAGGATATTTAAATCCCGGGCTTCATTTGCAAGTTCGAATGACTACATTAGCCACCCTAGTTCGAACTAGGGGGCAAGTGTAGCCATACCCTAAGTGATCAGGGTACATATAATTTAACTATAGTCAACTTTGATCATAATAATAAGTATGTATATTCTGCTCTAAGCAGAGTAATCTCAAAGCACTTAGGAAGCAGAATCAACAGAAAAACAAATGTAGCATTTACTCAGCACACTGGGTATTATTTAATTGCAATACAGTGTATGTTAAAAATGAAATACTTGTAAATAGCTATGCCGATTTGACATGTGGGGCTGACTGAGTGAACATAAGGGGCATTAACCTGCATATCCATAGGTTGGCAGAGATTTCAGTGTAAGTGTTTAAGTGGTCATAAAATAATGGGCTGTAATGGCCCTACAACTAATAATACTGTTTTCGTGTGAATGCTATGTCCCATAGATGCAGGAAGGATAGTATTTTACTGAAAATTGCAAAGAATTTGTATTGAAATAAATGAGGTCATTTTGTCTGTTTATGCTAGAGCCATAAAGGCAGTAATGCAATATTCTCAGCCTTTTTAAAAACACAACACTGTTTTTTGTGGGCCAAGCATTTGTCTGCTAAGTGCAATTTTTGAAAGGAGCCCCTGGAAGGTAATACTTTGGAAAATAAAATTTTAGTGCCAGCAGTTGAAGACATGATTACAACATCAGATCCAAAACGTACAGCATTGAACAAGACGGTGTTTGCAGATGCTGCATTTTGGGCAGTATTAAACATGGTGAGGATGAGCAGGTAGCACAATATTCACATTGTAGATATTCTGAATAAGTGAGCACAGGTTCTACAGTATGGACCATTCCATGCAATGTTGCATATTAGTTCATAGAATCCTAGGGCTGGAAGAGACCTCAGGAGATCATTGAGTCCAGCCCCCTGCCCAAAGCAGGACCAACCCCAACTAAATCATCCTAGCCAGGACTGTGTCAAGCTGGGACTTAAAAACCTCTAGGGATGGAGATGCCACCCTTTCCCTAGGTAACCAATTCCAGTGCTTCACCACCCTCCTAGTAAAATAGTTTTTCCTAATATCCAGCCTAGACCTCCCCCACTGTAATTTGAGACCATTGCTCCTTGTTCTATCATCTGTCACTACTGAGAACAGCCTCTCTCCATCCTCTTTGGAACCTCCCTTCAGGTAGTTAAAGGCTTCTATCAAATCCCCCCTCACTCTGCTCTTCTGTAGACTAAATGAGCCCAAATCCCTCAGCCTCTCCTCAAAAGTTATGTTTTCCAGCCCCCTAATCATATTTGTTGCCCTCCACTGGACTTTCTGTAATGGAGAGCCCAGAACTGTACACAATACTCCAGATACGGCCTCACCAGTGCTGAAAAAATCTCTAGGGGTATGTCTACACAGCAAAGTTATTTCGAAATAACAGCTGTTATTTCAAAATAACTTTACCAGCATCTAAACAGCCAAACCGCTATTTCAAAATTAAATTGAAATAGCGGAGGGCTTATTTCGAAATTGGTAAACCTCATTCCACGAGGAATAGCGCCAATTTCAAAATTGCTATTTTGAAATAAGTGCTGTGTAGACGCTTATTTCAAAATAGGGGGCCTCCAGCCCTTTCCAGGGTGCCCTGGTGGCCACTCTGGGCACAACCAAGAAAACTCCTATCCCTCCGCCCCGTTCCCAGAGCCCTTAAAGGGGTAGACTCTGGCCACAGTGCCTGTGCCAGCTCCAAGCATGCCAGCCCAGAGCCAGCAGTCGCTGCACCTGACCCAGTGGCTCCAGCATGAGCCAGGTAGCCAGTGCCAGCCAGCCCTCCACCACTGCCCAGGACCAGTCTGCCAGCTCCTAGGAGCCTGCCAGGGGCCGGAAAAGGTGGGCGCCTGCCTGGTCCAGTGCGGAGATCAGGGACCTAATTCAGGCTTGGGGGGATGCCTCCAACGTCCATGATCTCCGCACTAAATGGAGGAACACAACCGTCTACAGGCGGAGGGCTGCCAGCCTGGCCACCAAAGGCCACATGCAAACCCAGGAGCAGGTTCGCATGAAAATAAAGGAGCTGTGGCAGGCCTATGCCACGGCCACAAGGGGGCAGCTCCCAACCAGGGGCAGACCCAGACTCCTGCCCCTATTTTGATGCTGTGGACCGCATCCTGGGTGGTGGGACTGTCCATGCCCCCCAGGTGGTCATCGACCCTGGGGCAGAGCTTGCTGCCTCCTGCTGCTCCAGCCTCTGCTGCCTCCCCAGCTACTGCTCCTTCTCCCCCTCCTGCTTCTTACTCCCCGCCCTCCCCACACACCCAGGGACACCCAAGCCCCCGCACCCGCATTGCTGGGAGACAGTTGGGCCAGCGAGACCCCCAACCCTGAGCCCTGAGCTTCTCCTTCCCCTTCCTCCCCTTGCTTCCCCCTGCCAGCTCCCTCCTCCCAGGTTTTCCCCTCCCCTCTTCCACCCTCCTTCCTCCCCTCTCCCACCTTCTTTCCCCAGTCTCACCTCAGTTTCATTCCCCCCAGTTTTGTTCAATAAAGAGGCGTTGTTGTAATGAACATGTGTGTCTTTTATTGTACAGCAGGAAGGGGGGTTAGGGAGGGGTAAGTGGAAGGACGTGAGAGAGGAATTAGGCTGGGGCACACCAGGGAGACTGTTACTGCCTGCAGAACGTGCTGCCAGGCTCGCAGCAACACGTCCAGGAGAAGCATCAGAGTGCCCAGGGGCGGCTCTGGCTCCATGCTGCAGAGTGCTATGGTGTCCTGAGTGAGGGCAACCAGAGCATGCAGAGAAAAAAATGCTTTGCTGTCCCTCAGCGAGGTAGGCAAGCAAGCAGGGAAACCTTAAAACCGGCTGTCCGGGGAGATCTCTTTAAGCACAGGTCTCAGATAGCCTCAGACAGCAGCCACACAAGGTAACTCCTGACCTGATGCCCTGCCAGAACCGGTTCTGGCCGGCCTTAAATGCGATTCAGCATCCTATCAGTGTGGACGCGCTATTTCAAAATAGCAAAATGCTATTTCAAAATGCATTTTGTGTCTAGATGCGTTATTTCGAAATAAGCTATTTCAAAATAACGCTTAGTTATTACAGTAATAATGCTGACATATCCTAGATCTGCTGACAATGCTCCTCCTAATGCACTCTAATAGGCCATTAGCCTTCTTGGCTACAAGGGCACACTGTTGACTCATATGAAGCTTTTCATTCATTGTAATCCCCAGGTCTTTTTTCACGAAAGTTCCCATACAGTTCCTATACAGCCTCATTCATAGGACCTTGCATAGTGCCCTGTGTATAACTTACACGATTCCCAACTCATTCCTTATCTGTGAGTGGGACTCTGTGCAGTCCATTATTCCTGTTTTTTGCACCCTGTGCATAGGTAGAGCATTATGGGAATTGGCTTATGTGTATGACATAATAAGCTTTATGTGAAATACTTCATGTGAGATATCATTGGAAAGATTGTAAACTGCTGAATATGATTATTCCATTTGCATGCATATATTATTCCTGTATTTGACATTAGAAATATGAAGTATAAACCTGTGTTACCAATGTAGGCATGCTAAGTGAGGGTCACTAGTCCTATTCATCTGAGAATAGACTTGTTTTTCCCATAAGCCTAGGAATAGAGGCTATATGGGATCCTACCAAGATGTCACCTGATTCTGGCATCCATCTTGGATGCTGTATTTTTCCACAAGGACAGAGGAAAAGTTTTCACTTAACACAAAGGATTCTCACTTTTTCAAAACCTATTTAAAGGAAGGAAACAGGGTTCCCTGTAAGCTGGCTGCTTGTGTGGCTGCTAATTTGGCTAATTAGCAGAGCACCCACAGCTAGCTCCATGCTTCTGCTGTTGGTGCACATGCACATGCCTCAATGTGCATAAAATTTATTATGTGCATGGACAGAAAAATCTGCATATGGTTGGGAAAGATTAGAGGGAACACTGGTAGGGAGTGAAATAATCTTGAACATCAGTTCTCCCCTTGGACACCATCTAAGATGACTCTCAGGCTTAACAGGGAGAAAGATTGGACCTAGACTGGAAAGTCAGTGCAGAGATTATTGGAATTGCATCTTGGGTGAGAACTTACATGTAACCAATGAGAAGTCCTATGGCACCTTATAGACTAACATTTATTGGAGCATAAGCTTTTCTGGGCAAAGACCCACTTCATCAGATGGACAGTCCCTGGCTTATGTCATAAGCAAGTTAACATAAGCCAGGGACTGTCCATCTGACAAAGTGGGTCTTTGCCCATGAAAGTTTATGCTCCAATAAATCTGTTAGTCTATAAGGTGCCTCAGGACTTCTCGTTGTTTATGCATATTCAGACTAGCATGGCTACCCCTCTGATACCTGTCTACATGTAACCAGTTACCTTAGAATATTAAGCTTAATTTGTGTGTTGTGTTTTATTTTGTTTAGTAATCTACTTTGTTCTGTCTGCTATCTCTTCTGACCACTTAAATCCTATTTTTTATATTTAATAAAAATCACTTTTGTTTATTAATAAACCCAGTGAAAATAATGGTTATTGGGGGAGGAGGCAAGGAATCCATGCATCTCTCTCTTTAAATTAAGAAAGAGGGCAAATTTCAGAGCTTATACTGTACAGTCATAAAACAAATTTATCCAGGGTTCAGCTCCCAGAGGGGCTATGTACTTGAGTACTGGGAAAAGGTCTGCAGCCTTGGGACTGTGTCCTTGTCCCTGTGCCTTGGTTGAAGCAGACGGAAAAGCTGGGCTCAACAAAGCAGGGATACAGTGTGCCCACGCTGTCAGTGGGGTCTTAGCACTTCAGGTAATAATCCTAAGGTGGTCCTAATCTCTCATAGATGCTTCACAAAATATATACATAGGATTTGTATGTGTCCATGCCACACCAGCACCTTTTGGAGTCACCCACTGTTCTGCCCTTACCAATCAAAGCTAGTTGCACAAAAAATTGAAATTGTTTCTTCCTGATACTGTGATTAAAGCCCTCAATTCATGCAACTGCCTTATCTCCAGCCACCAGCAGTGGGAGCACCACCATAGTTAGAGATATTGCTTCTAGAGTACCTTTTCCCCAAGGTGGGATAATAGCAGGAAAAGCTGCTCTTGAAGATGACAAAAGGAGAAGGGCCAAGTAAGTGGCTCTTGGTGTAGCCAAGGCAGAAGACCCCTTGATCCCTTCCTGCAGCAGCTTTGGAGCATTATAGTACTCTAGCTCTGAGGAAGTTGCAGGTCCATAACAGGCAGGCCAGTGTGGGACTCCAAGGCATTATCACTATGACATCTGTCAGTTTTATTGTCACCTTCCATTCTGTCAAGGTGCTTGTTCTGGGACCATAAAGGTAGTAGTCATCACTCTAGTTTCTGAGCATGATGATGTCAGATTTGTGCAGAGTTTTGTTTGGAAAAGGATCTTGAATGTACAAAGCAAGGGGAAAAGAGGGAAGGGATTTATAGAATCAGATCACACGATGGGTGGGCAAGAGAGATAACCTTGGCCACAGCCACTATAACAGGTACTAAGCCTGTGCAAAGGCTGCTGGGATGTACATACATAAGGTCTCAATTGGATGTTATATAATATGTGAAAACATGTCAGTAAATTGCAAATTAGTTTGTGGTGGGAATACAGGTTGAACCTTGTCTGGCACCCTCAGAACATGACTGGCGCCTAACCAGAGAATTTGCCAAAACCACAGGACATTAATATTGTCTAGCAGCATTACCAACACTTCCACTGCTTACTGGGGTCTTAGAAGACATGTAGGAGTAAATTAGAGCTAAATAACAGCACAGAACACTGAGAGCCAGGACCAATGGCTGCAAACAAACTTTATGAGGCCACAAGAAACTTGGCCACACTCAGGATAAGTGGACATCTAGCTAGCTTAAATCATGCCAAACTACGGATGTTGCCAGACCAGAGAGTGCCGGCCTACAAAAATTCATCCTGTACCATCAAGCTTAGTGCCGAAACCTTTCTTATTTGGGGCAGTTAGGGAGAGATGGAGTTATTGTTGTTCTTTGCTGTTCTGCAATTTGATTTTACTGATAGATCAAAAATACAATATTTAAACCACAATAAAATATACATAATTCTATGCTGACTCATTAAAAGGAAAGGATGAATAGCTTTTTTAAACATAAAGGCCATCCTTTTGCTTTAAAAAACTGAACATGTTTTTGACAATATAACTTCATGTAGTAGTGGAACATGATAAATAAGTTGGATTTTGGAACAAAGGGATGAGTTAGTCCTTCAAGTTCCATATCATTACTGCATCCTTAATGAAAGATAGCCATTGTAGTTGGTAATTGTTTTCCTTTTTACAATTACTACATTGTATTTATATGACTAATTACCTAGTTGTTTTGGAACACCATTAGCATGTGTGGAGAAAAACCTATTTAAAATCATTGTAATATTAGACAGGCTTTGAGGGCACAACACAAAAGTAAGAGAGAAAAATTAGTTGGCTTTATTAAAATGATGCTGTCAAGATATCCATAGTTTTAATCAATATCTTCTTGGAAGCATGAAACTTATATTTGTCTTGACTAATATGTTTTCTTCCTTCAAACATACCTGATGGATGGTTTTGTGGGTTTTCACACCAGTAGGAGGCCGTTCAGATTAAATTTTTTATTTGAAAATCTGTGCGGGTCTGTCTGTTCTCTAATCCTGAATATGTTTAGAAGGAGAAAGAATAGAAAGGATGGTGTCATGTCAACATTTTATTGCATTTGGGAGGACATCAATACCCCAGAGTGCAAAGACTGCAATTAAATTCTGTAGGTAATGCCAAAAAATTGCCAGTGAAACCTTCGTATCACACCTCACAACTTTATGTTATGGACATGCCACATGTTTCAGAAATAACTGTGAAAACTTTTTATTGTGGCTTTTACCCACTTATTCCTCCACCAATAAGGTCTTAGTCACTGATTCAACAAAGTTCTCAACCACATGCTATGCACATTTGGCAAAACACTTACAGGTGTTCTTAAGAACTTTTCTGTACTTACCATAAGTCCATCCAGGTCTCAGAGGAAAAGAAAAATACATTTTAGAAGTCTTCTAAATTAAGTTTTACATGCATAATCGTGTCCCATCCTTATTGCCCAGTGTCTCAGGTGTGTTCAGGGCTCAAACAAGTGCTGTGTGTCCCACTGGAAAGCAAAGACTCAGCCTTCTTTTGTCCAGTGAAATGAAGTACATTAACCTGATTGGTATAAAAAGCCTCAGAGGAGTAGCCATGTTAGTTTGTATCTGCAAAATCAATGAGGAGTCCTCTGGCATGTTAGAGATGTATTAGTGTAGAGGGCAAGAAGGAAGCTGGTTTGTCAGAAGAGCGGATGCAGAGCCGCGTGACTCATTACCAGTCAGAACAAGTTCAAGTAGCTGGCCCCATGATTTAGGAGAGTACTATGATAGTTTTAAACCACATTTGCATCCTTCCTGCACTAAATCCTTCTTGAGCACAACTCATTCGGATCCAGCAGAATCTTTCTGATTTTGCTGGATCATGAGATATGACAATACCACCGTGATAGAACTGAATAATCTTGAGCCCTGGGTAAATGTAATTTTGGGGGAAAGTTCCACATCTGAGAGTGCTGGCAAGGTTTTCTGTTTTAAATAGCTATTTGAGGCTATGAATGGGGATATTAATCCTAAGAAGTCCTGGAGGAAATGAAGCAGTAGTCAGAGAACAAGTAAACTGGACTAAGGTGTTTTAATTCAATATATATATGGTTCTGTGATTTTTCATCACTATTCAGTTCTGCATATGTAATAATATATGGATTTATTTAGTTTTCAGAATAAATGGAAAATATTCTTTTATGCCCCAAAATGGTGCTTTTAATTATATGCAATGAGCCTTTCTTGAATATCGTTCAACATGAGAAATGATGAGTCATAAAACTAAGCACAGAGTTTTGTGTACTCAACACAAAACTAGGAAACTGTCAATGTAGTATTCCATGTACTACAACGTTGATTATATGTAGCTTGTTTATATAACTGACTTTATGTTCATGCAGCTGTCTAAAGTAGAACTGTAGAAATGGTGACAAATGTATTTGCAAATATTGTTGGTAAATTCAACTAATAATTGAATTAATCAAGTTCATGCCAGCTTGTATCTTTCTTTTATTTGCAAACATTCATGCATGCATATTTCTATTATATGAATGTTTTTGTGAGGCGGTATCGTGAAACTATGGGTGGTGGTCCATAAATAAGCTAATGTATTACCATGGAAGTGTTTGCTGCCCATGTTACATATAAAGGTGGTGGGAAATGGGAAGAGGAAACCATGTATGCTCTGATAATACATGCGTAAATTTGTGTAGCTCAGCCAGCAAGGTCACCAGCTATTCTGTGCCTTGTGAATGGGTGCAAATCTGATGCTTTTCTTCCCCCAGAGACCTAGTCAGAATTTTGGATGAAATAGTTTTTCATCTTTTCATCTCAACCATTCAAATTCATCTAGAGCAGGGACTTGAATCTGTGTTAAACTGGAAAGGTCTTAGTTGTCCCAACATTGCATACGTACTCACCTTTTCTTGGTTGAGAAGCAAGGAGAAACAAAATTTAAATGGTTTTCAGTTTCTTTTACTTGCTTATCTTCAGTTCCTCCCAATCTGAAGTGTTCTCCCACCCTCTTTCTGAGAGTTTCAGATTCATTGATTTCTTCAGGAGCTGCTTCTGTTTATAGAAGTTGAGGTAACCCAAACATGGAAAAGAACCCATCCGTGTAAGTTGAATGGCAAATCACACAGTCAAAACTTTCTACAAACAGTGCACCAAAAAAATCTTAATACAAATATCTTCATAAAAACTAATTACCAAAACAATCACAAGTAACAAGCAAATTGATAGGGTTGTCATTTCACAAACTGGGTGGGGAGTGAGAGCCTAATCTAGTAGATTTTGTTTTCTATTTAAAGGCCAAAGAAAAATTTCATCAGCAGCTTCATCATATCTAGACAATGTTGCTGTCGCTAGAAATTAGCAGTTTTTTGCTCAGAATTCTAGCAGCACGGGAGGACAACATAAAAGGCTTGTTAGCTGTTAACACCCTGTTGATCCAGAAAATGAGGCCATTGCATAGAGCACTGAGGTCTAGCATGCAGGAGCTTTGATGTACGCCAGAGTCTGATCTGAACACGTTCCATAACTAGCACAAACAAAGTAAATGAATGTAAGGGGGGGGGGAGAGATTTTTTTGTTCTGATAGTTTAAAAATGTCCTCTGGGAACAGGGTTTTTTCCTTCCCAGTTTAAGAAAAATATACATTTTTGAAGAGATATGGTTTGAGTGTCCCTCTGCTCACATATGGTTTTGGAGTGATGCTCTTTGCTAAATATAAATCAGATTGTAATTCATTGAAGCTATTGAGACTCATTGCCCAAAGAATTATAAATGTTTTTATACGTGCTAGGGTGTGAGCATACTGATGAATCCCAATCAGAAAGCCCATCAAATTCTGTGGAACAATTTTAGAAAACTTAGCATAATATGTAAAATAAAAGATGTGAAATGTGAGAACAAAGAGCTGCATCTTTTTGTTCTTTAAACTTTAAAGGGTTATAGGTTTGTCAGAATTGCAGGTGAAGCTGCCTTTTCGACTTCTTAGTCCCTTTTGAGTGTACCTCTTGGGTGACAGCCTTGGCTTCCTGCACTCCCTCCTAGGTGGAACCTACAATGTAATCACCCTGGGACTGGAACTCTGAGCTGTATCCCCTTTGCTTCCGAGCTCTGTTAGCACAGCAAGACCAACTGGCTGTGTCTAGACTGGCCAGTTTTTCCGCAAAAGCAGCCGCTTTTGCGCAAAAACTTGCCAGCTGTCTACACTGGCCGCTTGAATTTGCGCAAGAGCACTGATGTTCTAATGTAAAAAATCAGTGCTTCTTGCGCAAATACTTTGACGCTCCCATTCGGGCAAAAGTCCTTTTGCGCAAAACCTTTTGCACAAAAGGGCCAGTGTAGACAGCTCAGTTTTGTTTTGCTCAAAAAAGCCCCGATGGCTAAAATGGCGATCGAGGCTTTCTTGCGCAAAAGCGCTTTTGTGCAAAAGCATCCGTGCCAATCTAGATGCTCTCTTGCGCAAATACTTTTAACGGAAAACTTTTCCGTTGAAAGCATTTGCGCAAATTCATGCCAGTCTAGACGTAGCCACTATGTTTGGCACTTGTAAGTCCTTTTCCCTCAATAATCTGCATAGCTGCATAGCTGATTATGCATCTGATTCACATGTGGCTTCTTGACTACAGCATGGCTATGTCTACACTGCAGGCTTTTTTGTGCAAGAACAGCTGTTCTTGTGCAAAAACTTGTGGAGCGTCTACACTGCACGCGTGTTCTTGTGCAAGTAAATTTACAATAAAGCATCAGAAGAAAGGGCTTCTTGCGCAAGAGTTTTTCCTTTCCCCACGAGGAATAAGCTCTCTTGTGCAAGAGAGCATCCACACTGCTATGGACGCTCTTGCGCAAAAGCACATGGCAGTGAGGATGCACTCTTGCATGAGACTTTTGCGCAAGAACTCTTGCACAAAACAGTTCTTGCGCAAGAAGCCTGCAGTGTAGGCATAGCCCCTGTTTTATTCATACACCCAAAGATAGATAGCAGTCAGAGAAGAGGGTTAAAGTAATAAAGACCCACATGCACATTTCTATTTACCCAAATGTGAAGCTTTGCTTGCAAGCTTTGGTAAGGTCCATTCAGCTGCTGCTGCTGGTCACTCAACACTTTCTGCTTAGTTGAAGATCTTTAAAGTTTTAGTATCTCCTGTGATTCTAGGTTTGGCTTGGGAAGAATAAACCTTTCTAGCCTAGTTGGAGTCAGGCCTGGGGTATTCCCCAATTTATAGCTTCCCGCATGTTTCCCCAAAGGATCTTTGGCATTCTGTATGATGGTACTATTTCTTTGTAATTTTTAAATTTCCTGTTTGTTCCCCCCCTACCCCATACAGCCTCCGTTGATTTGATTTAACTCTGTGCAGTTAGGTAGGATAATATCAAATGGGCAGACATGATATTTACAAAATATAATATAGATACTTCCCTCATTCTCCACAGCTTGTATGTGAAAATGTATTGCCAGCATCACAAGATAAATGCATTATCATGGGACTGTGGCAAATACTGTTTAGTTGAAGCTTATAGTTTTCTTTTTCTTTGTGGCTTGAAAATAAATTGGAATGTGCATTTAGGGTACAAATATTTGTGTCTAGAGAGTATTATATGTTCTATTGTGCATCTTCTTAAGTAAGACACATGACCAATGTCCTGTCCACTTATATTTTAAAATCTCATAGCAAGTTAGCAAGAGTAGCAGTATTGTCTCCTGGCAAAATTCTGGCCCTGGGTAATTCCTTTTCTGAAAGTCCTCCTGTGGTTTCCAATGGATTTATTCTTCACTTCCCATTCTACTGGAAACTGTTACACAGTATTGTTATGTGCTGTTCAATAGCTGCCATTCCAGAAGTTGCTACATTTAGCGCATTTTTTGTGTGTGTGTGTGTGTGTGTGTGTGTGTGTGTGTGTGTGTGTTTGTGTGTGTGTCAGAGAGAGAGAGAGAGAGAGAGAGAGAGAGAGACTTTCTACTAGGAAACTTATGTGGACTCTAGTCCATATGATCTATTGCATACCCACTGAAGGGAGGTCTGCACAGCAGAGGACTGAGGCAATAGATTAAAAATCCATCTTCATTTGTTCCAAGCACAGAATGTGAACGACCATCTTATTTCTCGTGCTAAGAGCTCAAAGACTAGTTATGTTAGAATTTTCCCTTATTCGTCTAAAGTAGAGAATTATTTTGTATTCGCCATTTCTTTGAGGGAAGAAGAGAGGTTTGTATGGATTCTTGCAGAAAGGGAAAAGAAGGCTTTAGGCTTTTGAAAGTCTTAAGGATTCTTTATGGACGGGGTTTGTCTCTCACACATACATGTGCATACTGCCAAATAGATTCCTGTCTTTGTTGGAAACACACACACAAGCTGATTTCATGTATCTTCATGCCAACATGTAAGCTGTAACTGCATGTCATTCTAACAGCCTGCGGATTTTCTTTGGGATTTCTCCAGAGCTGCCACAAAGCAGATTAATTTAATCCAGTCAGATATGGGGCTAGATTCAGCAACGATGGTACAAAAAGGCCCTTTCCTGCACAACCAAAACCACCTCCCTCCCGCCCCAAGTGGAACTCCACTCCTGTAGAGGGCAAGGGCTGTTGTTGCCTTCCAAGGGGCTTTGATAAAAAAGGAGCAGGGAGGAATAGATTTAAACTCAGGAGCTCCACCAGTGAGTGCTGCCTCAGACAGATGAAGAATCTGTGGGCACTGTAGCTGCCTTGGCAACACTGCCCCCCTAATGCCTCTCCCTCCCCCTCCACTATCGCCACATAAGTAGAGTTTGGGCTACTGCAACCCACTCCTCCCCACTGGAGGTCCCCCTGGTACAAGATTGCCAGGATTCCTGTTAGCTAAACACACTAGTGAATCTGATCTAGGATCTGAATGAGAAGGTTCCAGCATGGCTTTCAACATATGAATTGTGATGCTGCAGCTGGTTCAAGGAGGATGTTTAAATGGCTTTTGATAGAAAGAAACCTAAATGAATACAGCCTGGACAATATGGAACATAAGCAGCAAGTGGCCTCGTGTCCCAGTGTATTAGCAAGGCACTAGTGTTATGCCATCTTTGACCTAAATTAAGGACCAAAGACCCTAGTGTTCTGCAGCCAGGCATAGCACAATAGAAAAGCAGCAGCCTACCAACCCTCCTTCCCCTTCCTAGACTAGCCCACCACAGCCTAAAACCTCCACTTCAGGCTGCAACCACAAGCTGACTCTAACCTCTTCTTTTTGATGGGGAATATAGCAGCAGTTGTAAAGAAATGGGGAATCTTCTGGGAGTTAAACCAGGAATGTTGGTGCACATCTACAGAGCCCTTATGAAATGCTGCTTTCCTGGCCTTGGCTCCAATCTGCTGTAATGTCTAAGGGTGTGTCTAGACTACAGGTTTTTTTTTTTAAAAGTGGCCTTTTTTCAAAAAAAACTTCCCCTACATCTAGACTGCCGCCGCGTTCTTTCAAAATTAAATCGAAAGAACATGGTGGTTTTTTCAACCACGGTAAACCTCATTTTATGAGGAAGAATGCCTTTTTTCGAAAGTGTTCTTTTGAAAAAAGGCGTTCTTGAATGTAAACAGGGCTTTTTCAAAAGAGAGCATCCAGACTGCCTGGGTGCTCTCTTTCGAAAAAGTGGCTTGCTTTTTCAAAAGAAGTGGTTGAAGTCTAGATGCTCTCCTTTGAAAGAGGCTTTTTCGAAAGATTCTTTCGAAAAACCCTCTTTTGAAAGAGGCTTGTAGTCTAGATGTAGTCTAAGAGCCCCTTTGTAGTCTAGTCTAAGAGCCCCTTTGGAGTAGCTGGAGATCACTCTGCTAAAGTGGTTCTGCTTTAGGACTCTGTGAGGCAAGGCTTCCAAAAGCCCCCCCATGTTTCTCTACTGTTTCCGGGGATTCATTGGTTGCCACCTGGTTCTCTCAGCTAAGCCTCAGTCTGTCCCCATTAACAGCCCATGCAGTCATTTTGCTAAAAGCAGGAATTATGCAGCCATTCCTCCTGCTGCATAATCACACATGATGCAGAAGGATGTGTAACAGCTTGTATTAATAAAGACACATCTATCTACATTATTTTCTCTCATACATGGGAAGAGATATCAGTGCATCAGGGCAAGAGTATTTGATAAGCCCGTTTATCTCTCCCTCACTCTCTCTGAGTGCTCTAGAGACTCAGTGTTAACCAGAAAGTGAGGAATGCACAAGCAGCTCTTGTACCATGGAGAAGTGATTACTATATTCACAAACATCAGACAATGCTGAGGCCCCTTGTATGTGCATGTCTCCTTTATTCTGGAGTGAATGTAATTATCAAACGTAATTATCCAATGTAATTATCAATCTTCATTTAATAGGATTTTCATTCTTTGGAATTTTTGGATCTGAGGTTCCTATCTTGTTGTCGTTTTAAGTCTTTCATGGAAGCAGAGCTTAACAGTGCCAATCTGCATTTGCTGTCAAATCACTCTGAGCCTACGAAACACATTTCTGTCTCAGCACAAACACCTTGCAATCATTTTACAGACTTTAAACTAAAACTGAAGTTTAAGGTCAGGAACATTTGTTTTGCAGGTTAAGGGAAATAATGACCAACTGAAAGCTACAGCCTCCCAATTTTGTGGATAAATGTGGAAATTAAAAGTCTTTTTAAATTTTAGGATTAAAATCTAAAAAAGCTTAAACCATAGCTAAGGACAATAAACTGTAGGAATAAATGTATCTTAATCACTTCTTGTAAAATGGATGGTGGCTAATACAATAGTAAAGAATCTTTTGGTGGGGGGAGGCCGGGCATTTTGGGGGGGTTATTTACTTTTAATTTAATTTAATTTAATTCAGACATATAATTTATGGAAAATTGATATGTTTATATTAACTTATTCCTCTAAAATTACATGTCCAGTCAAAGAATAGCTAACTGTTGGTTGGAGCATTTGGGGTGGGGTGTGTTTTGATTTGTTTTTATCTTTGTAGTGAATGGTATATCTCCAATATACCCATTTTAAAGCATTTTCATCCCTTGCAATTGTTTCCCTATTGCATAGAAGATTCTCTTTCATATAGATTCCTGGTGGTTTGTAGTTATTTCCCTAACGGAGTGGCATGAATGCAGAAGGTGTTGGCTGTTTCAGAGGACAATGGATGAAATCTGAGGAAGACAGCTATGGAATAATTAGCCTTCCAGGGAAAGCTTCCTCTGACCCTGATTAGTTAGAATTTGGCCCAAAAGCACAAAGATTTGTGAACCTTCTGACATTCTTGTTTACCTGTTAGACATTTTTTTATCCATATACTTGTCCAACCTTCTTTAGAGTCATGCCAAACTTTTTGGCAAGTGTCTGTCACTTGTCTGTTTATCCTTCACTTAGGCTATGTCTAGACTACAGGGTTTTTTCAAAAAAAGTGGCCTTTTATTTAAAAAAAACTTTACCTGCATCTAGACTGTCGTCGCATTCTTTCGAAATTAAATTGAAAGAACACGGTGATTTTTTTTGACAGCGGTAAACCTCATTTAACGAGGAATAACGCCTTTTTCGAAAGAGCTCTTTCGAAAAAGGCGTGTGTGGATGTGGCGGAGCCAGTTTTTTTTTTAAAGGCCTCCAGGAAAAAGACCTGGTGGACACTCCATCTCCACTAAACACCTCTATTGGTCCTGTCTGCAGCCATGTCTTAAAGGCACAAGCACCCGGGGCAGCCATTGTGGCAGGAAGTCAACCAGAGCAGGACCCTGACCACATGAGTCTCCCTGCCAGAGGTACATTCATCCATGGCACAAGCACAACCCCTCTGAGACCCCACTGGACCTTCCAGGGAGCCATCCCAGGACCCACCCAGGGACAGTAAACATTAAGCTCCAGCATGGTCAGGGGCTGAGATCAACAGCCTCTTAGAGCTGTGGTTGGAGGAGGATTCCCTGCAGGTCCTGCAATCCCAGTGCAGGAATGCTGAAATTTATGGGTGCATGGCCGATGGGCTGGCCAAGAAAGGCCACTATCCCCGGACCCTGGACCAAGTGAGGGCGAAAGTCAAGGAACTGCGGCAGGTGGGTGCCAGGGCCCATGAGCGCAGCTCCCTCTCCGGGGAAGGCCCTCACTATTGCCCTCATTATGAGGAGCTGGACAGGATCCTGGGTGGTGGGGAACCCCAGTCTCCACGGTTTCTCATGCAGTCTGGAATGAAGAGACCTGTTGTGTACCGGCTGGAGTTTGACGAGGACAACCCCAATGACCAGCAGCTCCAGGACGAGGAGGAGGACCCTAGGAGTGTTGTGACCCTCACCTGGAGCCGGTCCTCCAGACCCAGGAGACGTCCCAGGCATTCTCAGACCCTGGGGTGGGAACATCAGGTGAGCGCTGTGAGGTTGCCATACACAGGGCAGGGGAGATGGGTGCACAAGGGATGGGGCACAATCTTTCCGCGTCATGCTCGGCCTGTACAGTGTCCAGCTGTCCATGCACGTACAAGCACATGCAGTCCCGGGGCACATCTCTTCCTAGGGCACACACGGGCTGCTGCTCATAGCCTGAGGAGGGCCCACACATGTCTGATCCCAGGGAGGGCTGTCCTCCCCCCGCCAGGCACTGCGGGAAGCAGGCTGGGCACAAGGGTGCACACACAACACCACACAGACTGACAAGTGTCGCACATAGCACTCGGCCATGTGAACACGTGTGACACAACAACCGCTCCCACAGACAGTGCTATCACGTGCATGCGTAGGGTGGGGGGGCCCTGGGAGGGCCAGGCTGATCCAGGCCACTCTCCAACACCTGGGAACCCACTGTGGCTGGACACTTCCCTGGGCTGCTTGGCCATGGTGCTGCGGGGGAGGATGTTGTCCTGGACACCTTGGGTACCCTGTGAGGCCAGGACTGCTGGCCAGGCCACACGTGGGCTTGCTGTCAGAACATCACCATCCCCTGTTACAAGGACAGTTACTCAGGGTACGTCTACACTAGCTCGTTAGTTCGAGCTAGGTAGGCAAATGAGGGCAACCGGAGTTGCAAATGAAGCCCGGGATTTAAATATCCCGGGCTTCATTTGCATGTTCCTGGGTGCCGCCATTTTTAAATCCCCCTTAGTCCGAACTCCGTGCCGGTGGCTACACGCGGCATGGACTAGGTAGTTCGAATTAAAGATCCTAATTCGAACTACCATTACCCCTCATTCCATGGAATTAGGATCTTTAATTCGAACTACCTAGTCCATGCCGCGTGTAGCCGCGGGCACGGAGTTCGGACTAAGGGGGATTTAAAAATGGCGGCACCCGGGAACATGCAAATGAAGCCCGGGATATTTAAATCCCGGGCTTCATTTGCAACTCCGGTTGCCCGCATTACCCTACCTAGCTTGAACTAACGAGCTAGTGTAGATGTACCCTCAGTGCTCACAAGCAAGGACAGTGTGTGCATGCATGGTTGACAACTTCTCCCTCTTGTCCTCCACAGTCGGACCTGCTGTCTCTGACCGTCAAGCGACACCTGTCCCACAACCCACCCAGGTCCCTGGAAGCTGCAGGTACTGGCGCGTGTATCAAGACCTCATGCGCCAGCACATTCAGGTCCTCGAAAGACTGCAGGAGACTGTAGCTGAGAGTACACGGGCAGAGGCTGTGTGGCACGACCGCTTGCTGGATGAGTTCTTCCAGCAGCGCACAACAATCTGTGCCACAATCCGGGAGGTCATGGCCTTCCCAGATCCTGTCCCCGTTGCCGCTCCTCCTGCTCAACCTGCTCCTGCCCCCCCCTGCACTCCCTTCCCCCCCATTGCCCCATGGCCCCCCAAGCCTCCTTCCATTCCAGACCCAGCTGCAGCCC
Source organism: Pelochelys cantorii (assembly GCA_032595735.1). Lineage (NCBI taxonomy): Eukaryota > Metazoa > Chordata > Testudines > Trionychidae > Pelochelys > Pelochelys cantorii. The sequence continues at coordinate 117,476,885 of CM064330.1, read as the reverse complement.
CCCCTCCTGCCCAGCCCCCTACTGTCCCAGGCACCACCCAACCCCAATCACGTCTAGGTCCATGGACCCAAGGTGGCAGGACTTTGCAGTCCAGGTGACACCCTGTGCCCTGAGCCTCCCTCCCCTCCAGGTTTACAGCCCCCCTCATCCACAATTAAAGAAACATTTTTAAATTTAAAACAAAGTTTATTTTTGAAAACAACACTGTTCTTTTGTTATGGCCTGTTATTACATGTACAGGTTTCTTGTTCTTTAATATACAGTCTATTTTTCAAACTAAAACCTTGTGTTTGTGTTTACTGTCCGGAAAGTGGGGCAGGGATGGGTTGTGGGGGGGGAGGTATTGGGGGGCCAGGTGCAAGTCCCCATTGGGGAGGCCCTGGGGAGAGTCACTGGGCTCCTTCTGAGAATCTCTCCCTCAGGGCCTCCCGGATGCGCATTCCAGCCTGGTGGGCCTGGTGGATTGCAGCTGTCCGGGGCACTCAAACTGCTTTCCCAGAACATCAGCCCGCATCCCCCACCCTGGAAGGAGGGCCTCCCCTTTCCACATGGCCACAACATCAGGGATGTTGTGTTCCCCCATGTTGAGGCAAGTGAGCAACCTAAACCTCCCCTTCAGACACCTGAAGGCGCAGTCTACTTGCAAGTGAGCCCGGTTCAGGTGCGCATTAAATTGTTCCCTGCTCGCGTCCAGGTGGCCAGTGTAGGGCTTCATAAGCCAAGGAATAAGGGGGTACCCCACATCAGCCATGATGCACATCAGCATCTGCATGTCCCCAACTGCAAAGTTCCACTGCGGGAATAATGTTCCAGCCTACAGCCTGTGGTACAGGTAGGAGTTATGGAAGATGCGGGCATCATGTGCCTGGCCTGACCACCCGACACAAATGTCCGTAAACTATCCCCAGTGGTTGACTAGGGCCTGCAGCACCATGGAGAAGTAGCCCTTTCTGTTTATGTGCTGGGCTGATCGATGGGGTGGTGCGTGGATCAGGATGTGAGTCCCATCGAGCGCTCCTCTGCAGTTTGGGAATCCTAGCCCAGCAAAGTCAGCCACGATGGTGTCCAGGTCTCCGAGGTGGACAATCCTGTGCAGCAGCTCCGATTTGATGGCCCTCACCACCTGCAGAAAGAGAAAAATAGAAACACGCCAAACAGGAAATTAGAGGGGGTGCCTGAGCCCTTGGGAGGTGCCCCCCCATCCCTCCCACCCAAGACCCCAGGAGCCCCCCCTCACGCGCCCCTCCCCCCAGCAGCAGGGCAGAGTGAGGCTAGGACCCCCCCCCCACTCCCACTCCATCCCCCACTCCATCCCCCACTGCCCTTTCCTGATAGTCCCCCTTTTCTGGCAATCCAACCCCACAGGGACTGTCCCCCGAGAGTGACTTACCTCCATGAAGATGGCCCCAACAGTAGAACTTCTGACACCAAACTGGTGTCCCATCCAGCTTCTCCAGGGGGATGGTGGGCTGCAAGTGGGTGTCCTGCCATTGTAGGGCAGGGGTGAGCCAGGCACACAGCTCCTGGAATGTGGCCTTACGCATATGGAAGTTTTGGAGCCAATGCTGGTCATCCCACCGCTTCATGACAAGACGGTCCCACCAGTCAGAACTGGTGTCCAGCTTCCAAAAGCACCTCTTCATGAAGAAGTTCAGTGGGAAGGCCATTGGTGCTGCACCCTGGGCAAGGGTTTCAAGGGTGGGTTCTGAATCCAGATGGGGCAGGAGCATCATGACGGCATCATGGAGGTGCAGCAGAATTTGCAGCATGGCAGTGTGGGGCCATAGCCTACCCAGGGGCAGCTCTGGCTCCATGGCAAAAAAAAAAAAAAAAAAAAAAGATTCAAAACCAGGAGAACCAACACAAAACTAAACTGCTGTGGTGTCCAAGAAAGCAGGGCAACCAGAGCATGCACTGCAGAAGCTTTGCTGTCCTCTGAGAGGTAGGCAAGCCAGCTGCAGCAGCAGAGAAACGGCTGTCCAGGGGGATCCCTTTAAGCACGAGTCTCTGCAAAGGGCATGCAGCAGCACCCAGAAGTAAATGCTGCCCCCATGCCCTGCCAGAAGTGGTTCTGGGTACCCTTTTTTCAACAGTGCATCCAGGCAGTCTGGACACTCTCTTTCGAAAAAGCCGATCACTTTTTCGATCCGCTTTATGTAGTTTGGATGCTCTCTTTCGAAAGAAGTGTGTAGTCTAGACGTACCCTTATTTGTCTCAATATAGTTTCTGCCTCCTGCTAATCTAGTGATACGCTGTGTATGATGAGCAATGATGCCATCCAGATCAATGCTGGAAGGCCTTTAAGAAAGAAGCTGGTCTTCAGGAAGAGAGTGAGGGCAATTGGCAGGCAAGACTTGGGAGGCTGATCAGATCATATGGATGAGCTAGAAATAAATAAGAAAAGATAAGATTGGGAAGAGGCTAAAGAGAGAAAATAGGAACAAAATGAAATGCATTTGAAATAAAATACTCTAACTATTCTATATGACTATATTTCAAATTATTTTATATTTGAAAGTTGTTTTATTTTCACTGTCTAAAGCAGTGATGGGTAATGTAGGCTAATGAGTGGGCCAGATGAGTGGCTCTCCTTTATGTCAGTGGTCTGCAAGACTGTTGTAACGAAGATGGTCTCCCAGGATAGAGTAGTTTTGCTCACTGTGTTTACATACCTAGAATCTGCAGTGTGCTGACTGAACAATAGAAGCACTTTGGATGCAGAGGGAGTGCACGGCTTTTACAGTCAATGTTGTGTGCAATCAGCACACCCTTCACTTCACATGCCCTTGCCTTACATGTGTGTCACTTTAGTAATACTGGTAGGAAAAAATGCCATGGAGAGAAACCAATGGAATCTGGCAGCTTTACACGTGAGCAATGATAAACAAAATGTCCAATGGGCTGCATGTAGCCCTCAAGCTTCAGGCTGCCCTTCACTAGTCTAAATGCAGCTCAGTTGGAAACAGTAAGGAAGCTGCCTTTTTGTGTACCATTAAGCAAAAATTCCTTTTCTAGCTACCTTTTGGCTGAGAAAGCATTTTTAACACTGTTGTTGGAGTATTCAGACATACTGGTTTCATACATGAATTGTTTTCTTAAAATGATATGACTTAAAATGTGCTTCATGTTTAAATGTTTCTGAAGATTAGCTTCAGAAAATGAACCCTGCGAAAGCTTGAAAATATCAGCCCCATTTATCTTATGCTCAAGGCGGGGGTGGAAGGGGTGGTGGTGGATGAACTATGACATTGAATCCGCTATTTCTCTCACTCATGCAGCTTGATGGAGGTCAAACAGTAGGAGGTTCACTTTTTATCCCTCAGTGTACTAAGCTGGCCCTGAGGAGAGGGTAACAAGGTAGTCATCTGCCACTGGCGTATGCCATTAGATTTCTTCTTTCCTAGAATAGGTGGAGAAGAGGGAATGGATTGTCCCTGTAAGGCACAGTGTCTTAACTAAACTGTTCCTGCAGTGACAGCAACCCCTTTGGCAGAACTAGATGTGAAAGCACAAATCTTGCTGCTGTGATACACCTTTGGGCAGGGGGCTGGAACAGTGTGTATAGTAGGGATGCTAAAAGCTCTTGAACCAAACTGTGAACCTTGTATATGATGTAAAACACTTCAAATGACAGAGCCCCCCCCCCCAGTTCCAGCACCACTGTCTTTGGGTATTGAAATTGTTACAGACTATCAAGTAGCTTTTTCAGTAAAAACCTTGTTCAGTTTATTAAAAGGGGCAGTAGACATGGAAGGGATGGTGAATATATTCCATAATCTGGTTTAGTCTGCACAGAAAATGTTTAATTCATCATTTGTTATAACAGCTAAAAACCTTTTATCCTATAAATGCCACCAGTCAAGGTTTGAAAATATCAAACCACTTTCCAACATGTGGTAGTTTAGGATGATCTCAGAAAGATTCTGGAAAAGAAGTTACTGGCAGAGATGTTTTAAATCTTTGTTAAAAGTATGAATTAGGTTACTCACATTGTCCATCTAAATGGGTTTTTTTTAGGGAGGGAGATTTGGGGTTTGTTTGTTTGTTTGTTTTTTTACCTTGGATTGGATGCCATTCCTTACAGACCATTTCTTGGCTTGAAGTTACTCCGAAGTAACTGAGTACTTTACCAACCTTTAATTTGTGACACCCATGAATAGTCAGTGCTGTAGTATATAATTTATTATTCCTAGCACTAGTTTTCTGCATGTACAGATTGTTTCTACCTTAGTCTGTAACCAGAAATACACTGCATGTTCAAAAGCTTCAGAGGAGTAGCCGAGTTAGTCTGTAAGGGTATGTCTACACGGCTGTTATTTCAAAATAACTTTACTAGCGTCTACACAGCCAAATCGCTATTTTGAAATTAATTCGAAATAGTGGAGCACTTATTTTGAATTTGGTAAACCTCATTCCATGAGGAATAACGCCAAATTCGAAATAGCTAAATCGAAAAAAGCGCTGTGTAGACACTTATTTCGAAATAGGGGGCCTCCAGACTTCCCAGGGTGCCCTGGTGGCCACTCCAGCCTCAACCAAGAACACTCCTCTCCCTCCCGCCTCCCCGGAGCCCTTAAAGGGGTTGACTCTAACCACAGTGCCTGTGTCAGCTCCAAGCCTGCCAGCCCAGAGACAGCAGTCACTGCCCCTGACCCAGTGGCCCTAGCATGAGCCAGGCAGCCAGTGCCAGCCAGCCCTCCACCGCTCCCCAGGACTAGTTTGCAAGCTCCCAGGAGCCTGCCAGGGGCTGGAGAAGGAGGGCGCCTTCCTGGTCCAGGGCAGAGATCATGGACCTTATTCAGGTTTGGGGGGGATGCCCCAACATCCATGATCTCCGCACTAGACGGAGGAACGCGTCCGTCTATGGCAGGATAGCTGCCAGCCTGGCCACCAAAGGCCACATGCGAACTCAGGAGCAGGTTTGCATGAAAATCAAGTTGTTCCGGCGAGACCTTCAAATGTGAGCCCTGAGCTTCCCCTCCCCCTTCTTCCCCTTGTTTCCCCCTTCCAGCTGCCTCCTCCCAGGTTTCCCCCTCCCCTCTCCCACCCTCTCTTCTCCCTTCTCCCTTCTCCCACCTCCTTTTCCCAGTCTCACCAGAGTTTCATCCCCCCCCTCCCCAGTTTTGTTACATAAAGAGAGTTTGTGTTCATGAAAATACGTGTATTTTATTTGACATCAGGAAGGGGGGTTAGGGAGGGGTAAGTGGAAGGATGTGAGGGAGGAATGAGGCACAAGCCCCCCGTGGGGCTGACCAGAGAGGCTCTTAGTGCTCCTCAGCAGGGCCTCCTGGATACTGACAGTTCCCCGATGGACCTCCCGGATGGCAGCCTGCAGAAAGTGCAGCCAGGCTCACAGCAACGCGTCCACGAGAAGCACCAGAGTGCCCAGGGGCAGCTCTGGTTCAATGTTGCAGAGTGCTGTGGTGTCCCAAGTGAGGGCAACCAGAGCATGCAGAGACAAAATGCTTTGCTGTCCCTCATCGAGGTAGGCAAGGAAGCAGGGAAAGCTGAGAACCGGCTGTCCGTGGGGGGTCCCTTTAAGCATAGGCCTCAGATAGCCTCAGGCAGCAGCCACACAAAGTAACTCCTGACCTGATGCCCTGCCAGACCTGGTTCCGGTCGTCCTTAAATGCGATTCAGTGTCCACTCAGTGTGGACGCACTATTTCGAAATAGCAAAACGCTATTTCAAAATGCATTTTGTGTGTAGACACGTTATTCCGAAATAACTTATTTCAGATTAATTATTTCGAAATAACACTGTAGTGTAGACATACCCTTACTGGAAAAACTTAAAAAACAACAAATGGTCTAGCAGCACCTTAAAGACTAACAAAATATGTAGATGGTATAATGAGCTTTTGTGGGTACATACAGCCCACTTCTTCAGATTAATGGAGTATTAAAAGTCCAGTTCCAAAACAAATAGGGGATGTGGAGGGTGGGAGAATGAAGGGAAAAAATAGTAGTGAATTAGAGTGTCCATGTTATATGAAGTTGATAGAGAGGTGCAAATTGTTCTTAAGTACCCATTGTTTGGTTGGTTAAGTTAAGTTCCAACTAGTGTGTGCTTTTTTCCTTGCAAACATCCAGAAGGCTCTTTCTGTTTTCTCTAAGTTTGACCTGTGGAAATAATTTAAAGACTTGAGTGTGGCCATTTTGACCAATACAGCAGGGACCATCCAGGGCTAGGGTTGCCAACTTTCTAATTGCACAAAAGTGAACACCATTGATCTACCATATCCACAAGGCCCCACCCCACCCTTTCCCTGAGAACGTTCACTATATTTTTCCTCCTTCAGTGGCTTACTCTGCCCTGCCCTTATTCACTTTCACCAGGTTGGGGCAGTGGGTTGGAGTACGAGAGAAGGTGAGGGCTGTAAATGGGGAAGTAGGCTCTGGTGTGGGGCTAGAAATGAGAAGTTCAGAGTGTGGGAGGGGACTCTGGGCTGAGGGTCTATGTGGGGGTGTTGGCTCTTGGCTAGGGCTAGGGATGAGGTGTTTGGGTGCAGCAAGAACTCTGGGCTGAAGGGTGGGGAGAAGGGATTTGGAATGTGGGAGAGGGCTATGAGATAGGGCAGGGGGCTGGGGTGTGGGAGGGTGTGGGCTTTGGAGTGGAGCTGGGGATGAGGGACTTGGAGGGGGCCTCCAGGCTGGGGGATGGGGCCAAGGGATTTGGAGTGTGGGAGGGGGCTGCAGGTTGAGGCAGGAGATTGGAATGCAGGAGGGGGTGAGGGCTCTGAGGTGAGGTCAGGGATGGATCTCCAGGTTTGTGGGGGGTCAGGGCTGGGGAGCTGGTGTAAAGGCTGACCTCTGGAACAACTCCCAGTCAGAGGCACTGTGAGGCTCCCTGCCTGCCTTGACACCACCTGCACCCCAGAAGTGGCCCACAGGTCTGGTGCCTAGATAGGAAAGGAAAGAGGAGGCTCCACATGCTGCTCTTTCCCACCTGGATGGCACCTTCCCTTCCACCCACCACCTCCCATTGGTTGGGACATAATCAAAACCACCCAGGTTCTCAAGGAAGTGGTGCTGATGTTTTAATACTGGACACTTTTTCCTTTGTCCGTGCAAACCCATGTTACAGTAGCATTGGCCACTGCTGAGATGCACAGTCCTTTGGATGAAACATTGAACTGAGATTCACAATTACTTTGGACTTGAAAGATTATTTTGGACTTTTTACAAGATTAAGGTTAACCTAACCAAGTTCAGAGATGCAGACTTACATTCTGCTCACTTAAATCCTCTCCTCTGCCCCCCACAATTAGCTACTTTTGGTTCTAAACTGTTATGTATTGTTACTGAACACTGATAAACCGCTGCTATATTTCATCTCAGGAGTGGCTGTTTCAGTGGTGGTTTGAAGTAATCCCCATACATCCCCCTTACTGGCTCATAGGGATGTTGAGTCTTAATTCAGTGTCTGCAAAGCACTTGGAAAGTCCATAGTTAGCAAGATGCTTTATAAATGTAGGGTATTTTAATAATAGTGTTAGTGTGATTCTGTCAAAGATGTTTGTTAAAACTTGGACAGGTTGGAAGTGTCTAGAACACTTTTGGCATTGTATAAATAAAAAATAATAATGTGACCTAGTTTTCTATTATAACAATGCAGAATAAAAGAAAACATATATTTAAAAATGATGCTGGAGAGTATAACAGGCTTTTTTTAAAATACAAAAACGAGTATCCCAGCTCTTAGACTTAAATTTAAAGCAAGTTTTACTGCTGATATTTTTAAATCGTTAGCTCATATAGTCTCCATCCACTGCACCTTCCTTTTTTCTATCCCCATACTTTCCCCACTCCCTGCCTTCAACCCTAATCAACTCAATGCTCCAGCTGTTTTTCTTACCCACCTTCACTGATATTCTGACATCTCTGGATGGGATCTCTCCTCTTCTATCTAATGTCATCAGCTCTTCTTGTGTATTTAGGTTTGGGTTCAGAGGTTCTCCAAAAAGCATTTTGCATTATGTATTCTAGCCTCGAGCAACTGCATGAGATTTGATGGTGACAAAGGTTGCTGCACCTGCTGAGTCTCCTTCATGGATTGGATGAGGGAGCTACAAAGACAGAGGATTTTTTAAGGGCAAAACAGACTTCAGTTCAGGGAGACTAATACCAGTACTTCTTTAAATTGACTCTAAAGCTCTTAAGTAAATAATCCTCTTGTGGTTCTAAGCCAAGCCAAACCAGGACTTTTATACTAACCTCAATTGTTTTAGCTGAGATTTGGGCTCGGTCTTGTATTCAGTTTTTGCGCATCTTTCATTAGGAAGGCCCTACATGACATGGGCATTATTTTTTCATTTAGGTAACTCAGCTCTTGATATCATGAAATTAGTGACAACCACACAAGATACATTGAGCCAGAGATATCACTGATATCGCATACAGCTGACAAAGCTTTGTAAACTCTAATACTGTTTACCTGCTGTTCTCCTTGTCTCTCCTAAACCTGATTTACAGCTAAGGCCACATCATCAATGGAAGTTTGATGCTGCTGCAATAGATCTTCCAGAGTTCAATTCAGCGAGCCTAGTTGAGACTCGTTAAATCAAACTCAGAGGGTGCCCCCGCTGGTGGCCGGTACTCCTGCTTCTGTGAGAAGTAAGAGAAGCCAGTAGGAGCATGTGCATCCATTGGCCTACTGCAGTGGGGATGGTGGGGAAACTTGAAACAAGGTATATCAACTCCAGCTACGTAATTAATGTTGCATACGTTGCGTATCTTGATTTGATGTTCCCCTTAATGTAGACCTGGCTTAAAAGATAAATTAGCAACTCACAATGAATGCTGGCCAGATGCTGTTGAAGAACGTAAAGGAAACAACAGTGTCATCATACTGAAAACAGAATTTGAAGATCACCTTGTCCTTTTAACATTAACTAACTAAGCTAAATGAGGTGACTGATTTATTCAAACACCCCATGTCTTTATTCAATAAACCTCATTGAGAATACAGGCATCATATCGTACGACAATTTTATTGATATGAGCTACAGTACACATAATTTAGAAAAACAATTGTCTCACTGAAACAGGTGGCTTTCTCTAGGAAATAGATGCTGGTGAAAATACCACAATGCAGGGCTCAGTTAGAAATTATTCAGCATGTTTCCAAGCATTTCTTGGGCCCTTGTGTGAGCATTCTGCAAAAGGTGAATGCATACTCTCTTCCCCCCAAAAAATAGCATGTACCTTATTGCAAGTTATTTAATCTATTTTGCAGATGTGTAAACAAACTTAAGTTATGTGATGGTGAAGGAGGTAACAGCCTTTCCAGTATCGGAAAGTGGAAAAATAATGTTGTAAGCTGTAATAGAAAATTTGACAGTTAACTCTACAGAATTAAGGTGCAGAGGAAATACTTGAATAATCCCATATATACAAATTGACAGCCAGCAAGTGACACATTGAATTAAGAATCCTCCCTTATTGAAGAGTTTGTAATTTATTAATGAAATAGACTGGGGCTGATACAAATATGGCTGTGCTCATGGCTACCAAAAGCTGTGCACTTTGCAACTTTGGGCTCAAACCAAATTTTTGCTAACTAGATGAAGCACAGGATGCTACACCAACAGACTATGGGGGACTTCTTAAATAACAGGAAAGTTAGGATTCTTTGCACAGAAGGTGCAATTTCCTTGTTGGAACGTTTTGAGTGATTGTTTGTGGCTTGGGCTTCATGTAATTTCCCTGTGAGCGGATAGGAGAATTATCAGGAAAAAATACTTTTGATCCATGTCAGCTATTTTTGTCCTATTGCGAAATATCAAAACAAATGTTCTCTAGCAGCGCAGTGTGAATAGTGGTGCACTAGATTGAATACAGTACTTTTTTTTAAAAATGTGTTTGTTCCAGTAGAAGAAGGGTCATAAATTTGTAAGGATCCCAGGAGATTTCCAAAGTAACATGGGTGGGTGATCTCTTATTGGATCAGCTTCTGTTGGTGAAAAAGACAAGTTTTTTGAACTACACATAACTGATCTGCATGCATTTTCTTGGAGAGAAACACAAGTCCTCTGTCCATTTTTTTCCTGAGAATTTATGGGAGGCAGTTTCTTGTTGACTTGTACATTTTCCTGTTTGACACACGAGGAGCATTATTTCAGATTTGGAGAAGAGACTTTGTCATTCCCTTATGTGAAATTACATTATTCTGTTTGCTGAATGGGAAGGAAATTGTCTGAAAGATCAAGATGAAGATACCTATGAATTATGCCAAAGATTTATCTACAGTAGATTTTACATTCTACATACCAGAAATATCACACCTCACAGATATAGATCAGCAAAATTAAACACAAACATTGCAGTGTTAGTTGGGGCAATATAATGTTTAGCATTTGTCTGTAAGAAGCAAATGTAGAGGTTTCCTCCCCTTACCACAAGAACAGTTCAGCATTCCCTACATATTGTCAACCTCCGATAAGTAGACTACTTCTCAGTATAGACAAATATATAACCAGCATGTACTCAGTACTTTGAAGCATATATTGCAGCCCATTCAAACACTTCTTATATGCTACTTCCATTCCATCAAACCAGCGTTCAGAAATCCAGAATGCAGATCTGGCCCTTTGTATCTGGTGCATGGGTTTTTATTTTTTTATAGTCTTTTTTTAATACTGTAGTTCTTGTAAGAGATAATAGGGCCTGATTCTTCATTTCCTGGCTCTTCTGGCAAAGCAAAACTGTTCTGATCTGATTGATAGCCTTTTACACTGTATTTGCACACGTGTAAATGACTACAAGAGGGACAAAAGAGTAGAGAATCAACCCTTTTCTTCAGTTATCACTTGTAGACTAAAATTGTATTCTGACAACTTTAAGGCAATCAGTGTTGTAATACAGTGCTACATGGAAAGTCAATAAAGTTAAGATTAACTACCCATGTTTGCACAATCTTATCCACAGTACAATGTGAAATGATGAATTCTTGTTAATTAGTTCCTATTAATATCTTTAAACTTCAGTGGAACACTAATTAATCAGATTGAGAGGAAAGTAAGAATCTTCCATGAGGAAAAAAATTGACTGTACAAAATAGATTGCTGGTTCAATACAACTATTATACTTTGTTGATGTGCATTTGTTAAATATTTTAATATACCCTGAAAACTTTAGCACTTTGTATCAAGGGACTGACACTGATAGAAAACGGAGTCTCTCTCCTCAAGCCAGTTTAATCAGTTTTGAGGGTAGAACTAGTGACATAGCCATGTTTGAAGGGAGTAGAAGAAAATGGCAGGTCTCTGGCCCGAAGGGGAGCAAGGAAAAGCCTGGAGAAAGTGCCTCTCAGCTGAAGATGGATGCTGCATCCTTAAAAGTGTGAGAATCCCTGGTTTCTTTTAGAATAAAGTTTGCCCCAGAGACATAGAGTCCAGAAGGGATTCCTATGCACCCAGAACAACCAGGTGGTGCACAGCAGCTGTTGCTTTTCTGTGAAGATGTGGAAGTGTGACTGAAGATCATCCTGATTTTGGAAAGGTCATTGTAACAAGTTCGGTCCTGAGTGCGAGCACCCCTTGGTGGCTGAAGGGGATCTCACAATATTTAACCCACCTGTCTGCGGGCGAGTCAAAGTCCAGTCTGTGGCCGAGGTTCAGTCCTCCTCTGTTATCCCCTTGCTCGGGTGTGGTTTTCAAGGGGTTGGGGGGGAACCAGGCCTGCCTACTCCCCTGGGTCCCAGCCCAGGGACCCTATATGTAGCAGATACCTGCTGAGTTTCGAAGTCTGTAGGTATGGTCACGTCCCTGGGCCACTTCCCCGGGATGCCGCTTCATCCAAGGCCTTCTCTAGGGCCTTGCTGCAGAGTTCCCCTTGTCTGGGTTCCATAGAGTTGTCCCTGGCTAGCCTTTAGCCTCAGGATCTAGCTTTGCTTAGCTACGAGAGCCCAGCTCCCACTCAGAGCTATCCACCAGAGATTTGCTTGGGTTGAGCTCCAGGAAGGAACTGATGGACCTTAGCTAGTAGCTCCTTATATAACAGCCCACCGCATTCTGATTGGTTGCAGTGCAGGCTGCCTCTCCACCCTGCTCGGAGGATCTTTCCACTGCACTTGCTGCTGGCCAGGGTGCTGAAAGGCTTCCAGCGGGGTGGTCAGCTTTGTCCACCCCATCACAGTCATACTCTGGTCTACAGTGATCATGAGGTTATGAATAAACCTAACCTAAACCTGAATGGTCTGACTTTCATGCAAACAGCAGCACAAAGTATGCACTCTTAGCTACCATTTGGCTCTCTCAATTGTGTATGTCATGATTATGAGGGTTAGCCAGCAGCCTGGGGACTAAGGGGTTAATTACACCTAGCCAGGTGGAGTGGCCAATAGGAATGTAGGTAGGAATTTCAAACTGGGACAAAGGAATTTGGGTTTTTCCCTCCTTTGTCTTTGGGAGTTCCTCTGCAGCTACAGAGAGAGGCAGACAGACATGCCTCTCTCCCCAAGAAACAATTCTTCACTTTCTGTAAGTAGGGTAAAGTTTAGATAAATCCATTAGGTTTTATTGTTTTAAGGTTTGGGTATGGGATCTGATGTCTGGGCACTGTTTAAAAGATGTTTTGGCTTTTCTTTGTAACTAAGTTCTAGGCCCCTGGAGTTTCTCCATAAGTATATTTTGTTAGTATTCTATCTAGTCACGATGCTTGCAATAGGAATATTGTGGTAATAATAAATGTTTTCTCTTTTCTTTTTATTAACCTGGCATTGGTTAATGGTGGTGTCCTGCTTTTTACTTGAGGGGCGAGATTTCCCAAATGATGTTCCCCTGATTTCTTTATTAATTTTTGGGTGGTGTCTGCGGAAGTTCTAGTCCCAAAATCTAGGGTTTTAAGATTTTGGGGGAAATTTTATACCAAAGCCTGGTAGATTAGGTTTTGGGGTACACTTGCTGGCCCCCACTTCTGCATTCATCGTGCCAGAGTGGGGAAGGAGCCATGACAGTGTATGTCAAGCTGTCTGTGATTCTTTTAATTGTTGCTTTACTGAAAGCACTTACATTCTTCTTCAAGAAGTGTCTCTGTGGGTGTTTCACCTTTGGTGTCTGTGCACCTAGTCAGAGATTTTTCGTAGCAGTGCCCTTCGGTGGGCTGCATATGTGGAGCAGACGGCACGTGCGATGCTGCTACTATGCATGCACAGCAACCATCCCTTCAGTTCCTTCTCTGCTGCTGGAATCGTCAGTCAGAACTGCAGTTGCTCTCCAGCCCTTTTCAAAAACTCAATAGTTCATTGTTATTGCAAGTGTACTTTAGGATACTTTAGTATAGTTTTTCACAGTTTAATAGTTAAATCAGTTATTGTTTAAAAAAATCTCTTTGCTGATTATGGCTGTTTTTGCCTTAACAATATTTCCTTCCTGGGATGCCAGGTTTCCCAGGCTTCAAATGCTGCCTGTCCTGCAGGCTCCCAATCCCAGGCACTCACAGTGTTTTTGTGCCTGGGGCAGGCACTTGCCATCACCCAGTGCCAGAACTGCAAGCAGTTAACGGCCCACATGTAAATAAAACCAGGGAGCTACAATTGAAGCTTCTCTCCCTAGAGAACACTGTGACACCAGCCTCAGAGCCAGAGCCCTCCACTCTGCCTCAGCAACCCTCTCTGTTGGCCTGAGGCTGCTCCCAGGCTCCGGCGCCAGGGACTCTTCCTCCAACTGGCCTAGGAAGAGATCCCATTCTTCATGTAAGGGTGACTCCCCTTCAGAAAACTGGGAGCAAACACCCAAAATACCCTCTGCATCTCGGGCACTGGACAAGGAAAATAAAATTTCTTAGGTAGGCAATTAAGACATAAGGGGAAGAGGAGAGAAGCTAGAGTCAGGGTACTGCATGGTGTAACATTTTGGAAGGAGAGCGGCAGAGGCAACTTCTTATTTGTTCCCAGAGGAGTCTTGAAAATTATAGCACCCATTGGAGCAGACATAGCGTCCTTAAAAAAAAAGTGAGGGAGGGGAGAAGCTGCCTTACCCAAAAGCTCTCTATGTTGTAAATTGCCTTTCTGGGGTTAAAAAAAGAGAGAGGGGAGAGTATAATGCAAAGGGCCAAATCCTGGAGTTGAAGGAATGCTAGAGGGAAGCTTTAAACTACTAGCCCATGGAGATTCTGTAATCTATAGAAAACCATGTTAAAATGGCAAACTACAACTTGCAAGGGGTTTCCTGCTTCCATGCTAGGGGAGTCAATCAGAATGAGTTGTGCAGACAGCCTACCTAAAGTAATGTAGAGTGTTTAGTGATCCTCCATTTCAAGAAACAGCCTACTTTTTCTACAGTGTTGGGGATCTTGCCTGTTTTGGGTTCTGATTTCTCAGAGATTAAGTAGTGTTACATTGCAATCTTCCAGCAAGCATATTGTATGTTTTTACACACAGAGTTCTCCATGTTTTCCCTTCTGAGGCCTACTTCCTGATGTTAAATGCTCAGCATGAATATCCCATACATTACCTTTCTTAGTTTTCACAACATCTCTGTGGCATTTCAGGCCCCTGGTCATCCCCAGAGCACTGTAAGAATCTCTGTGATTAAGCTGTCCCCTTAGGCTGAACATAGCTAGATAGCGATGTGTTTTGTTTAAGAAATTAAAAATATTGAAAAGGAGGGAAATGACGCATTTCCAACAGCCCTGTCAAATCACATTGTCTTCATCCTTCATTTATGAACAGATTCATAAATAGATTCAGCTTCCACATCTATTTTTGATCAGCTTCTGCCTCTTCATTCGAGTCTTCTTGCTTTGCCCTTTACGGGAGCTATACTATCGTGAAAGCTGTGCTAGCACTTGCGCTATAAATTAATTTTCAAAGGTTCGTTACTATACTGTAAAAGTTTGCTTCAGGCTGAAGGATGGCCTGTGGGGCCCAATCTCAATAGTCATTTTTCTTCCATTAACTGTGTGTGTTTGTTTTAAGGTATTGGTTCTACATGGCAAAATAACTATGTAAAATTGCACCTGCTTTATAGTTTAGCTTTATATGTGTATTTGGCGTCATAGCCCATTATTCTTGTGGCTAAAATAAATGTTTACTACTATTATTTATTTGAATAAGCACAGCAGAATGAAGACAGGTAAGACGTTATGGGCTGGATTCTATTCTTCCAAATCATCAGCAGAAGTACTTGTTGTTATGAAGTACAGTTAGATGGCTAATTGATTTCACCTGTGCAACCTCACTTATGATGATGAGGTGGCAGAGGTGCCAATGAGGACTTGTTTTGAAGATGGTGGGTTGCACAGATGTAACTGAGGACAGAATTTGGCATGTAGGACATTTACAGATAGTGATGCTTGTGAAGAGATGAACCGAAGCTAAGCTTGAAGGGCTGGTAGTTAGGTAAGTACCAAACACACACACACACATCTTCATTAGTAGTAAGCTGAGTGTGTTTACTTTGGGAATACATAAGTGTGTCAGGAATAAGGTCCTGCAAATGAGCCTACTTAGTCTCCTAGAAGCCTAATAAGCAACAGCTGGGCAGCATCAGCTAATCTCCTGCCAGAATGCCTTCCTCATTGGCTAAGAAGCTAGCAGTTTTGGTCTTAAGCCCAGCAGCAGCTCCAGTTCAATAGCTGCTCAAAGCATCAGCCTGTGGATGATATAGCTCCTGTCTTGTTCCCAGGCCTACTCTTACCTTGTTCATGCCCTGGAGCCAGTCCTGTTCCTGCTTTAATCCCCAGCCTTTCTCCTGCCTTATCTCCCTCTTGTTAGCCTGATTGTGCCCCACAGCTCTGATTCCTGGCTGCTTGACTCCTGCTCTGACCTCTAGCCATGAATGCTCATATTTCAGTCCCAGATGGAGACATAGGAAACTCAAAACTCTTCAGTGACATTTTCCTAAAACTTTTCAGAGCAGACCTGCATTTTAACATTCTTGGGCTTATTTTTCCTCAATCCACTGGGCTGGCTACATAGACCCTAGAAGACATTACAGGATTGCCAGAACACAAGACAACCACCAAGCCGACTCTCCTCTAACTCAAAATGTGCACACATGAGTGCACCAGGGAAGAGGATGCTTGGGAAAGGAAGTGCCGGGGCAGCCATGCCTACTTGGACATTTTCAGATAAAATACTGTTTTGCTGATAAAAGCTAATTCATGGGACCCGAGATGTTGCACAAAAATACTTTGGGTTCAGTGAAAACCGCAGCTCATGTCATGGCTCTGTTTCCAGGCACCCTGCCATAGTGCTGGGAGCCTGAAATCCTTGTGAATCCTGGTTCCCAGCTCACCCTGGGCTTCCAGGATTCCAGCTGCAGGAGTCCAGCAGGGATCCTGGAAGCTCTGAGAGCCCCAGTTCAACCTGGCACTCCCAGGGCTTCCAGACTGTTTGCCTTTGAGCTGGACTTCTGGTCCAGCTGGCTCCCTGGGCTGCCCAAGTCTTGGAATCTAGGAAACCAGCTGTCCTAGGGTATGTCTACACAGCAAAGTTATTTTGAAATAACTGCTGTTATTTCAAAATAACTTTCCCAGCATCTACACAAACCAACTGCTATTTCGAAATTAATTCGAAATAGCGGAGGGCTTATTTTGAAATTGGTAAACCTCATTCTACAAGGAATAGCACCAATTTCGAAATTGCTATTTCAAAATAAGCACTGTGTAGACGCTTATTTCGAAATAGGGGGCCTCCAGCCCTTCCCAGGGTGCCCTACTGGCCGCCCTGGCCACAAGGTAACTTCTGACCTGATGCCCTGCTGGAACCAGTTCCAGCTGGCCTTAAATGCAATTCAGACCCCAATCAGTGTGGAGGCGCTATTTCAAAATAGCAAAAAGCTATTTCGAAATGCATTTTGTGTGTAGATGCGTTATTTCGAAATAAGATATTTCAAAATAACTATTTCAAAATTAGATATTTCAAAATAACACTGTAGTATAGACATACCCCTAGAGTTTGGATGTTCTGGCACAACTTGCAGCGAGGCTTGTCGCAGATCCAGACCCTGGGATCCACAGGGTCTGCTGACATATTTCTGGTCAATTTCTCTGCTGCCAACCACTAATTCTGAGTCTGCTTCCTGACCTACTTCTGGAGCAGAACCTGTAGCATTACCAATACACAGGGTTTGTCACAAAGCCACAAATATTATGCTGAGAGTTGTCCAACTCAAAGACAACTTAGAAAAGCTGCTTTTTATCTTTTCATCATGTTTAACTCCTAACAGTATTTCTTATACTTGGCATGTTATTTTTAACTTCATATCTCCAATAGAAACTAGAACAGGGAATTTAAAAATGTTGCTCACTACATATGAGGAAAGCAGATAAAACTAGGGTTGTTATAAATCACTGGTTTTCCATTGCCTTGATAGCAATTTTATATAACAATTTATTGTTTTGGAGGGTGAGAATGTGAGGTAGGAAGGGAGGATGTTAGATATTAGTATTTTATCTATTGTATTTATAGGACACAACTATAGTAGGATGAAAGCCCATATCTCAGTCATTTT
Source organism: Pelochelys cantorii (assembly GCA_032595735.1). Taxonomy (NCBI): domain Eukaryota; kingdom Metazoa; phylum Chordata; order Testudines; family Trionychidae; genus Pelochelys; species Pelochelys cantorii. The sequence continues at coordinate 117,459,427 of CM064330.1, read as the reverse complement.
CCTGATCATTTATTATGTTTAAACCTAGATTGGTAGTCAAATCATATGGTTACATGGTAGATTTATATCTAATTGAACATTTCAGCTTTAATAATGTTGGACTCTAGAAACATTTCTGTTCTGAAAAATATTGAAGACGTTTAATGATATCCCCTGCCACAAAAAAAAAAAGCTAAATTATGTAAGGTATTCTTGTTCAGGTCATTATCAATCTTAAAACATCGAAGTAATTGTGTTCCTGTCACTGTGTATGAGAATACACAGAGAATAGTGATGCCTACATGAATAGATTCAGCATATGAATGATGCATTATGTGCTGCCATCTTCTGGCAGCAAAAATGGGGGAAATGTGGAAATATTCTATATTCTGCTTCAGAGGCAATATTCAGTTTTTGAAACTTGTATTTCCTTAGGTGTACTAAATGATAGTAATTTTATTTGGTGAACAGTTCAAAGCCTCATTTATCAAGGAGAGAATATAAATGTGAAGGGGTAAAATTTCAAAAAGTGAGTTAGGGGGTTTTCTACACACACATGTGGGGCTAGTCTGCATTAGGATCATTGTTGCGGTGCACCTGCACTAATGTAGCTGCACTGATGTAGCGCTGCTTGTGTACATGCTCTGTGCCAATGGGAGAGAGTTCTCCCATAGCACAGTTACTTTGCCTTCTTGAGCAGCAGCGGCTATGTCAGCAGGAGAGCTTCTCCCATTGACATAGTGTTATCCTCACCATTGCTTAGGTTAGTGTAGCTTACGTCGCTCGCAGGAGGGGGAGCAATGCCCTGAGTGACTTAAATTATACCAAAGTCACAGTACGCACTAGGCCATACTTTGTGGCAAAATGGGAAGTTAATTTGCCCTGCACTAACCTGCTGGGCACTAAGGCTACATCTAAACTACACCCCTCTGTCGGCAGAGGGATGTAAATGATTATGCAAATGATATTTAAATCCTGGCTTCATTTGCACTTTCAAAGTGCAAAAAATGAGGAGTACAGGATCTTTTGAAATGGGGCATTTCTGTTGAAAATGCCCCGTCCAAACTGCCGGGTTTTTTTCCAAAAAGCTCCATTTTAAAAAAAAGCAGCGGCCACCATTATGCAAATGAAGCATGAGATATTTAAATCCCAGCTTCTTGATACGTCTAATTTACATCCCTCTGCCGACAGAGGGGTGTAGTTTAGACGTAGCCCAAGTGATCACATGGATTCTGTTGCAATGCACTAAAAATCCCCTAGTGTGCTCTGATTTATTTCTGTTTCAAAGTGGTATAGGTAAGAGCTAGCTATGGATCTTTTAGTACATGGCTTCCTCTGAGCTGTTCACGTTGACATGACCTTGGCACACAGGATCAAAAGTTTCATGGACAGGAAAGAGGCAAACGTAGTGCCCATCTTTAGCAAAGGGAAGAAGGAGAATCTTGGGAACTACAGATCCATCACCCTCACCTCAGTCTATGATTCTATGAAGCACTGGAATGGGTTACCTAGGGAGGTGATGGAATCTCCATCCTTCAAGATTTTTAATGCCAGGCTTGACAAGGCCCTGACTGGGTTGATTTAGTTGGGATTGGTCCTGCTTTGGGCAGGGGCTGGACTTGAATGACCTCCTGAGATCTCTTCGTTGGGATCTCTTAGTTGGGATTGGTCCTGCTTTTAGCAGCAGGTTGGACTCAATGACCTCCTGAGGCCCCTCCAACCCTAATATTTTATGATTCTATGATTTAGGCTCTTTAGCCCTTTACCCTTAATCTTTAGGGGGTGACCCTAAGGGCAAGGCTAGCTAAACCAAAGTGGTTAATCGTAAACATTTGTGGATTTAAATTTTATTCCAGAATAGGCATATCCTGATCATCCTGACTGAGCTGGAGCAGTGGTTCCATATACAAATTGCTAGTATTTTGTCACTGCTTCTTCACCCCTGGTTTGGCTGTGTTTATAGGCAACTGATTTGTAAATCTTTTTTTATAAGGCACTTGACTATATATGACTATAACCTTGCAAGTCATCTGACTCAAGAATAATTTAGTAGTTGGACTGTTTGACTCCCTTCTATTATTAATATTCTAAGCCCTGAAATATATAAGATGATAATCACAACTATTTAGCATCTGCAACAGATTTATAATATAATACAAAGAAAAGCTTATGTAGCTCTTTTAATGCAAAAGCATTCTCTGGTGTTTTTACATTAACTACAAAAAATACAAAGGGTAAGAAATGTTCATTCACTGAACATGCCTGGGTAAAAAAGATACAAATTTAAGTTTGGATGAGTCTGACTCTGAATTCTAGACCCTAGCTGGGAATGAGTTACAAATTGGCATGTATAACTGCTCAAAGTATGTGCACTGTTTTGAAATAGCCAACTTCAGACAGTCTTGAACAACAGCTACTATCTTAGAGAGATAAATACAGAGGTTCCAAATTGTGCAGTGCTTTATACTGTAAGTCATCATACAGCAATTTTAAAATCAATTCAGTGTTGAATAGGAAGCCAAAGTAATTCTCTCCGAACTAAAGTAGCATACTGAGGCCACCTTGGGTGTGTTACAATCCCAGCAGCCATGTTTTGCACAAGTCTAAGACTAGGGAGAAATGTTTTTAAGGGAAACATTTAAAAAGACATTGGAACAATCTAACCCTATGCACTACAGATAGTGCAGCTGTCTGTGATGGGATTTGGATAGCTGCGCACTAGTGTAGTGAATGTGAGAAAGAGAGCCAGGGCAGAAGTCTTTTGTTCTCTTTTATTGAGATGTTGTGAAAATAGTTTTGATTTTTCCTTATCCAAAGAACCCCAACTGTTTTTCCTAGGAAAATAAATGATGTGGGAATAAAGAACCATAAAGTCTTCCTTAAATGAAAGACAAAAGACCTACAGTGGGCTAGATTCTGGCATCCTTACTCAAGCCTACTAGCATCTTACTCTGCAAGAAGTCTATTCAATTCTATAGAGCTATTTGTAGCATGAAAGTACTGGAATCTGGACCAATTGATTCACTTTATAAGGAGGTTTACAGCTCAAATACAAAAAGGCAAACTTTGTCAAAGCTGAAAACCTTACATTAGTGCAGGTAAAACACAAAGCACACTGATGGAGTTACCAGTCCCTTACTTGGTCACGCCTTACCTCCCTTTTGTAGCTATCCTTATTTACTAACAGTTTTTTTGTTTATTATTTTCCAACTTTGATTTTCAGCATCTTGATTCTGATAAAGGTTTGGTCAAACTAATCTGAACATACTGAAAACATGTGTGATTGATGCTAAGCTGACTGGACAGGATAGCAAGATTTTTAGCAATGGGCAAAATTCAAGCAGAAAAATGTGACATTTCCTGAGACTCTTCAGTCTTCCACCATTTTCATGCAACAGATTATAAGTTTAACACAGCCATCTTCTCAAGCTTTGTTTTGGGATATAAATCTGGATCTTCAGTATTTAATGCCAAAGAGATGGAGAGAAGTCTGCATTATGGTCCATATACAATGTTTCAGTCTCTTCCTGCTCAGTGTTGACCATTGTATTTGGAATGAATCACATTGGCTAAATCATGGGTAGATTGTATAGCTGCTTTGATTTTTTTTTTTGTATTGTCTTTGTGTGCATCCGGTCCCTGGTATTTAGACCATGTCAAATTTTTACTGATATTATGATTATAGCATCCCATCCTCCTAAATTCTGAAACAGTATTCAATTATTTTTGGAAGTCTAATCTCTTTCCATAGTTAGCATGCATTTTGCACACTAATTAAATGTTTTAATCAAACTCTTTCTTGTGCTCGAATTTCAACATACTTATGAAGGATCACAATCTTCTTGAGAGTTCTGCTGAGTGTCATTGGGAAAACTGAAGAATGAGGACTTGTTTTTGTCATTCAGCACCAGGGGAGACAACAGCAGCAGCAGCAGACAGAGCCCCGGACCTTGTAAATCGTTGCTGGAGCACCAAGTGGCACACTCTGGGCAGTGCTAAGGGCTGGGGGAGAAAAGGTGGCGCAGTCCCAGATGCACTGAGAGCTGGCTGCCCTGAACCGCATGCCTCCCAATTTAGGTCCTGCACTTTCCAGGAGCATGGAGCTGGGGGAACCCCACTTTGCACCAGGGCCTAGCAAGTCTATCAGCTCCCCTGTTTGAGACCTATGAATTAAAAGTGTTACATTATATAAGTAGAAAGCATTGTTATGGGCTGTACATTGGTCACTCTTGAGGATATTAAAATCAAGTGCTAACCAGAAAACTGATATGACAGAGCAGAGTCTCAGGTATGACATTAGCTTATTTAACAGAGACAGTGGGGAAAGAGTCTTTAACTTTTTAGAATCTGCTATAGTTGAATAATGTATCTGTAATAGAATGTGTTAGACTTCTGAATATGATGAAAGAAGGCAGGTAGGGCATCTAAGAAAGGCAAAGCCAGAATGGTATTTTGTGTATAAAATCCAGGCAAAGATTCCAAACTAAGCACTTTTGTAACAGTCTCACCTGAGTGCACTTCCTAAGATACCCCCCATTGTAATGTGCTCATCTTCCAAAGGAGAACACTGGCACTGGCAAGAACAACATTGTGTTCTACCTACCATAGATAAGCTTCAGTGGGAACTGGAAATAACTCCCACAAAAGGTAAGTTGAAAGAGAGCTATCACATATAGGGTTGCCAGGTGTCCAGTATTGACCCGGACAGTCCGGTATTTTCGCCTCCTGTCAGGTAAAAAAATTCAGAAAATGCCAGACACCTAACATGTCTGGTATTTTCTAATTTTTTTCCCCTGCCAGGAGGCGAAAATACTGGACACCTGGCAACCCTATACATACTCAGCAACCGCCCCCCCACCCCACCCCATGTCCCCTGGACCCTCCCGCTTACCTGGTTCCACAGGGAAGCTGTCGAAAACAAGATGGCCGCTGGCAAAAAGCTTCAAAGGCTTTTCTTAAAGGGGCCATGCTGGGGTTTTTTTGTTTTTTGTTTTTTGTTTTTTGCTTAATAACTCTCGGAGTCCTTTTGTCTTTGTTTTTGTTTTTTTGTTTTTTTTTTCTTGCTCAACAACTTTGGTCTCCCCCTTTTTTTTCTTAACAGAATTTTTTCCCCTTTTTTTGGGGGGGGGGTGTTTGGTATTTTTAGTAAAACCATCTGGCAACCCTAATCACATAAGACCTTGATTCAGGAAAGAACTTAGCAAGAGCCAGTGGAAAAGAGCCAAAAAGTCTGTGAATTCAGCTGGGGAGGCTTGAAAGAGACCCAACATAATACAAAAGTTTCAGAGGGGGAGCTGAGTTAGTCTGTAACTGGAAAAACTTAAAAAACAACAAATAGTCTTGCAGCATCTTAGGGCGTGAAACGAGGCTTACAGGATCTGACGACAAAGGGGTCTGGAGTCAGCTGATCCCCGTCTAGACTACCGCGCTGTGCCGACAATCAGCTGATCGGCACAACGCAGCGGCCATTTTCATGTAAATGAAGTGGCGATTATTTAAATTGCTGCTTCATTTCCCTTTGCCGAGTACACTCATCTACATGGCTCCGTTAACCGAGCCACGTAGTCTGGACACACCCTTAGGGTATGTCTACACTACAGTACTAATTCAAACTAACTTAATTCGAATTAGTTAATTCGAACTAAGCTAATCAGAACTAGTGCATCTAGACCTAAAAACTAATTCAAATTAGCGTTTTGCTAATTCGAACTAGCATGTCCACATTGAGTGGACCCTGAACCGAAGTTAAGACTGGCCGGAACCAGGACTTAGAGTGTGGAGCTGCTGCCTCAGGCTAGCCGAGGGCTGTGCTTAAAGGGACCCAACCCCCCACCCCAGACAGACAGTTCTCAGGGTTCCCCGCTTGCTTGTCTACCTCGATGAGGGACAGCAAAGCAGTCCTGTCTTGGAGTGCCCTGAGTGCCCACACTCGGCACATCACAGCACTCGGCCATCAGCCCGGCTGCACTTGCCGCAGGCTGCCATCTGGGGGTGTCAATTGGGGGGCTGTCAGGATCCAGGAGGCCCTGCAGGAGAGCTTCCACCCTGAGGAGCCCGCAGAGCCACCCCAGTCCTCCCCATCAGGGGCTCGTGCCCCATTCCTCCCTCACCTCCTTCCACTTACCCCTCCCTCGCCCCCCTTCCTGATGTAAAAAATAAAGGACACATGTTCAAAAATAGAAACTCTCTTTATTTAACAAAACTGGGGGTGGGGGAATTAACCTCTGGGGAGACTGGGAAAAGGAGGTGGGAGAGGGGAAGGGGAAACCTGGGAGGAGGGAGCTGGAAGGGGGAAGCCAGGGGAAGAAGGAGGAGGGGAAGTATCAAACTATGGTACGCCATATCTTCAGTATTGTGTAGAGATGGGGTCTCCTGACTCAAAAAAGATATTTTGGCCTTGGAAAGGGTTCAGAAAAGGGCAACTACAATGATTAGGGGTTTGGAACAGGTCCCATATGAAGAGAGGCTAAAGAGACTGGGACTTTTCAGCTTAGAAAAGAGGAGACTGAGGGGGGATATGATAGAGGTCTATAAAATCATGAGTGGTGTGGAGAGGGTGAATAAAGAAAAGTTCTTCATTAGTTCCCATAATACAAGGACTAGAGGACACCAAATGAAATGAATGGGTAGCAGGCTTCAAACTAATAAAAGAAAGATCTTCTTCACAAAGCAAATAGTCAACCTGTGGAACTCCTTGCCACAGGAGGCTGTGAAGGCTAGAACTATAACAGAGTTTAAAGAGAAGTTAGATAATTTCATGGAGGTTGGGTCCATGGAGTGCTATTAGCCGGGGGTAGGAATGGTGTCCCTGGCCTCTGTTTGTGGAAGGCTGGAGATGGATGTCACGAGACAAATCGCTTGGTCATTGTCTTCGGTCCATCCCCTCCAGGGTACCTGGTGTTGGCCGCTGTCGGCAGACAGGCTACTGGGCTAGATGGACCTTTGGTCTGACCCAGTACGGCCGTTCTTATGTTCTTATGTTCTAAGCTCAGGGTCGGGGGTCTCACTGAACCAACTTGATTTTCATGCAAACCTACTCCTGGGTTCGCATGTGGCCTTTGGTGGCCAGGCTGGCAGCTATCCTGCTCTAGACGGCCTCATTCCTGTGCCTAGTGCGGAGGTCGTGGACGTTGGAGGTCTCCCCCCAAACCATGATGAGGTCCACGATCTCCACACTAGACCAGGCGGGCGCCCACCTCTTGTGGCCCCGGGCAGGCTCCTGGGAGCTGCCAACCTGGTCCTGGGAAGAGGCGGAGGGCTGGGTGGCAGCGGGTGGCTGGCTCATGCCATTCCAGGTGCAGGGTCTGCTGGCTGGGTGCTGGCAGGCTTGCACCTGGCATGGGCACTGTAGCCAGACTGTGCCCCTTTAGGGGCTCCAGGGCCGGGAGGGGGGCAGAAGAGTTTCCCTGGCTTGGCCCAGAGTGGCCACCAGGGCAAGCTGGGAAGAGCTAGCCTCCAACTAGTTCGAATTAAGTGGCTTCACAGCCCTTAATTCGAACTACTTAATTCGAACTATGCGTTAGTCCTCAAAGAATGAGGTTTACCTAGTTCGAATTAAGCGCTCCGCTAGTTCGAATTAAGTTCGATCTAGCGGTTTGCATGTGTAGTGCCTATGAAAGTTAGCTCAAATTAACTTTGTAGTGTAGACATACCCTTAGAGACTAACAAAACATAGTAGGTGGTATCATGTTTTATTAGTCTCTAAGGTACTGCCAGACTATTTGTTGGTTTTTAAGTTTTTCCAACATAATACAGTCTTTCTTCAGACTCAGCAAAAGAAGACTAGCATAGACCTTGCCAAAACATTGTTAGTTCTGTGTTTTTTTCTGAACCCAGATTGATATGTAAATAGCAATCTTTTCAGGATTGAAAAGAAAAACAATCGCATACAGACTCCACAGATTCAGTGTAGTTGTAGACTGCACGTGCTTATGGCTTGTATCTTAGCTAACACTTTTTAATTCCTAACTGGGATACCTAAAGATCACTAGCATTAGAAAAGGCAAAGGGATAAAGCATGGCACTATACTATTGATTCTGTTTCTGGCTTCCTTATACTGAAGATTCACAAAATGTTAGACTATTTTTAAAACATATCCCCTTTGAGCCAAAATGATCCCACAAAAACACAGGACAAACATCATGTTAACTTAATCCCCCTGTGTATAGCTGTAATGTAGGTGTATAAATGCTCTTCTCAAAAATAGCTTCTTGGAATCTGTCTAATGTAAAAAAAAATTATACTGTACGGGATGGAGTAGCTAGAGTACTGCCTATAAAAATAAAATTGTGCAAGGAAGAGCAATTTTACCAAAAAGGAAAGCCAGTGAGAAAACACCAAAATGGTCACTAGTATATGTCTTAAACAAAAGAGACCTTGCAATGGATACTGCAGCCAGCCAAAAGAAGGGACATTTTTAGGAGATCTCTGAAAGGAGCTGACCAGCCAATCGAGATGAAACATCAACATAGAGAAGGATGTAACCTTTATTTCTTCAGTGGGACATGAGGAAGAGACATTGATTGAAGTAATTTCCAGCATTTTCAAAGTTAGTCAATATTCGCACACAAATTATTGTACAAACATCCTGGAAACAGCGATTAAAAACCATTTTATTTCAGTTTTATTAACAATGTGTTTATCCAGTAATCTAAGCACAGCTTTGAATCAGAGGTGGGGGGGGGGGGCAAAGAGGAGAACTTGTCAAACATTAGGATGTTAGTTTCACAAAAATGTTCTCTCTTTAGTTGAAGTTTAATTGAAATATCAAATTTTGAAAAACTTTCCCCTATATGAGCCTGACAGGAACCAATGTCAGTAAGAATCCTCTACCCTCCAAGGCGAAGATACTTCCCACATGGAGTCACCAGAGTAGTTTAGCCCAGTGAATAGACTTGGCCTACTGCCTCTCTGTCAGTACAGGTGAGCCCTATGGAGCCAATTAAAAGGTACAAGGATACTCCAGGGGCTGTCAGAGAAAAGAAAGAGGAGGAGCTATTGGGACAGTGTGTGCCTGGAGAGAACCACAGAGGAGTATAGCTGCAGTGTAGCCCCCTTGGGGCCAGATGTTCAGGAAGACTATCTTGGAGTAGTTGTTTCAGAGGATTAAAAGATCTAGAGAAACCAGATGTACCTTTTTTAAAGAGACAGTCCCATATTTAAGGCCTTCTACAGGTGTCCTGACTTTTTCTTAAAAATGAGCAAATTGTCCGGTATTTTCTGTCTTTCCCCCACATCAGTACCAGGGGTCCTGCTGTTGGCCAGATCTCTGCTTGCCAGTTGCCTGCCCATCAGTGGCGAATGTGTAGGGAATATACAGTGGCCAATGATGGGGATGGATGTGTGTCAGCACAAACAAGCAATGCGCAAAGATGGGTGGTTCCACTGCTGGTCCGTCATCACAGCCCTTCCTTGCATGCTTGCTGGGCAGCTGGACCGCCCCCCTCCCTCGGCCCTTTTCTAGCTGGCACTGGCTGCAGTGGTTTGTGAGTATGGGCAGATGTCAGGGAACAGCTGGTTATGTGTCATCTCTGCTGCCCACCCATCCACCCTTTATGTGATTCCCCTCTTGCTGTACTCTCCCTGCGTTGTCCCTGCAACCCCACCTCCATTCTGCTACTCCTTCATATCCCAGCCCCTGTGATGCATTTGCCATTTCCAGTGCTATATAGAGAACCAATCCCTGCTTAGAACACTGAGTTCCCCAGCAACCTGGCCAGCAGGCTCCTTCCTTCCCCCACTGCCTCTGGCTGGGCCAACACTCTAGGAAAGGCCAAGACCCTCTAGTCTAGGGTGCTGAGACATGCATGTGCCAAAACCCTGCACAGTTATGGCACAGGGAAGCCTCTCTGCCCCTCAGCTAAACTCAGGAGTAGCAGGGAAGAGTGATGGAATGAGGAGTAATGGTAGTTCAAATTAGGAGTTTTAATTCGAACTACCTAGTCCGTGCCGCGTGTAGCCGCGGGCACGGAGTTCGGACTAAGAGGGATTTAAAAATGGTGGCGCCCAGGAACATGCAAATGAAGCCCGGGATATTTAAATCCCCGGCTTCATTTGCAGCTCCAGTTGCCCTCATTACCCTAACTAGCTCGAACTAACGAGCTAGTGTAGACGTACCCTTAAGGACAAAGAGAGTGGTGACAGTGAGGTCAGAGTGGTGACACAGACAGTGAGGTCAGAGTGGTGACACATGTTAACTACATACCCCTTGAGTGAATTTCTCCAAATTCTCTCTTGTGGCATAAGTTACTTTAAATCATTTTTTCCCACTGAACGTGACTGCTTGTGGCAAAGGATTAAACTATATTAATGCATCACATAAACTGGTGCTAATGCTATCATTCATGGATGTCACCACTGTACTGCCTTCCTGCAGCCTGACATTTTGTAACCTTAGGATTTACGCACAAGACCTAACATGCTTTTAATTCTTGCCCTTAGCCATGTAACAGTGTGTGTGAGAGAGAATCACAGTAACTTACACAGATAAACTTTTCTTACAACTACATTGGGGAGTCCTTATTTCTAATTGTGATGTACCCTAGAATCTTTTATTACTGTAGATGAACTGGAGCATTGAGATGGACAGAAAGAGTTTCACTAGTCACCATATAAGCACAAACAGCTATGTTACAAAAAATATCACTTATCTCTTTCTATTTGGAATATAGTGTCCTCTTATATCTAATACAGAAGATACTATAACTATGCAGAGATTAGAACATTCACTTTCAGCCTTATGGAAAATATCTTGTGCATGTCTGTCTTAGTAAGGAGTCATTTCCAAGGGTATGAAGAGGTGACAAACAGGAAGATTTGGCATTTTTTGAATAGATCTTCAAAAAAACACAACTTTTCACCACTCTCCCATTCCTAGATATAACTGGCATCTTGATCACAGAGTCAGTGTATAGATTTGAAGGGTGGTTAAGATGCTGTTTTTTTTTTCCTGGGGGACGGGAGAAGGCAAACATAGCTTAAATTCAGCTGACAGCTTTTCTACAAGTGGAATTTCTATAGGTGTTTCAATCTCCTGCTTCAGAGATGGAGCCCAGTTGCTTGGGCAGTGCAGAGTTCAGGTTATAGACCAGTGGATGATTATGTCAGTTGTCCTAACCATAACACAGGGAATCTGCTGTTAGAGACTATCAAATATCCATTGAGTGGAGAGATACTAAGGATGAATGTTCCCTCCCCACAGAGATTAACCTGAAATTGCATTGTAGTTGTCATCTATTCTGATTCCTGTGGAATTTGTTGATAGACTTCATGGTTACAAATATGTAGCTCATTGAGTTATACTAAATTGGCCTATGTTGGTAAGATAATTAGGAGCCTGGCCCAAAGAGTAACATGTTTCACTGAGGCTACATGTAGACTGCAGGCTTTTTTTGGAAGATAGCATCCACACTGAATGGACGCTATCTCGCAATTAAGCTGTGATTACTATGGACAGAGAGGCCACCAGGGCACCTGTGCTTTTTCCTCTTTCCTCTTCTTTCGAAAGAACTCCCTCTTCCCCATCCACACATGCCTTCTTCTAAAAGAGCTCTTTCAGAAAAAGGCTTCTTCCTTGTAGAAAAGGTTTGCAAATGTCAGAAAAACCCCTCTGTTCTTTCGATTTTTTTTCGAAAGAACGTGATTGCAGTGTGGACGTAAGTGAAGTTTTTTTGGAAAAATGGCTGTTTTTCTGAAAAAACCTCTGTAGTGTATACAGAGTCTTAGTCTTCCATGATTCATTGTCTTACAACTCTTTCGAAAGAAATACTGCATTCCTACTTCAAAATCTGCTCCCTATGATATTTTACTGCCCCTATTTCCTTCTGCTCTTGATCTTAAAGGTAGTGGGAGGACTGATTTTCTTGCCCTATTGTTCTTGGATGTAAATCTTGATCATTCACAAAGAAGCAGGCAAAGCTAAGGAAGAAAAATGCTGTGCATGTACAGTAAATTGGAAATTATTTAAATTTTTGTGTTATGGCTTGTATTGCTACCATCTCCTTTTACCTCGACCAACCCCCCCTGTACCTACTAACACTGTTAAGCAGAATTTTATAAAGATTTATGCTTAAAACAGAATAGTTGCCGTAACTACACCATCATTTTGGGTCTTAACAAACAGAGTTTGTTTGATTTAAAGTAGATAGTTATTACTTTTTGACTGTGCCTGTACTTGTCCTACCACCGTGATACCTGCTGAGTGACTGTATTGCTATAAATTATGTAGCATTACAACAGCGTTTTCCAGGGGAATGAATTATATTCCTTGATTACACCAACAACATACAGGAACTGGTTAGTGCTGTTATATACTTCCCAATATCATTCACTCCTGTCATAGGGAACATATTGTTATCTGATGCCACTACTTCCAGAGAAAACATTTAGGACAATGAGTTCTCTTAGGCTATGGCTACACTGTAGCCTTCTTGCGGAAAAGCTTATGCAAATGAAGCATGGCGTGGAATATCGCCATGCTTCATTTGCATAATTAATTAGCAGCTGCTTTTGCGCAAGGGGCTTTTGCACAAAAAGGAGCTGTTTAGACGTCTCCTTTTTGCACAAAACCCCTCTTGCGCAAGAGCCATTCTTCCTCATTTTTTCAGGAAGAACGGCTCTTGCGCAAGAGGGGCGTTTTGCGCAAAAAGGAGACATCTACACAGCTCCTTTCTGTGCAAAAGCCTCTTGCGCAAAAGCATCTGCTAATTAAATTATGCAAATGAAGCACAGCGATATTCCATGCCATGCTTCATTTGCATAAGCTTTTCCGCAAAAAGGCTACAGTGTAGCCATAGCTAATATTGTGATAGAGAAGATCTGAAAAATTGAATAGGCAAAAAAGGAAGTTGTATCAGATTCCTTTTCATGAAAGCTTGTATAATGGTGTCACTTTTCTATCTCTTCATTAGACAGTGGTAATCATTAAATACAATTCCCTAATCTGGTCTCTGTGTGTTTTACATGTCCCCCTCTCTCTCATTCACAGAGGGATGTGAGACTGTTAGATTCTTTAGCTCAAGCTGTAGAGTTTCAGTCTTTCTAGTTCTGAAGATCTAACTCAATGTCTGGAAGAGCAGCCATCTCTCTGTAGCTACTGAATCCACTCCACTAAATTGCAGCAGCTTTTCTTTACTGATTCTAAGATGGCCTGATGAAGACAAGCACAGATAAAATAACATGAAAGTTTTGAGTCTGAACACTGCTTACCTATGTAAGCATAAATGCCACAGTATTTAATATATTTCTTTCTGTAAAGTACTAAACCCTATTGTAAATTAGAGATCAAACACAAGGCTCATTCTAGGTAAATTACCAATATAAATAAACATAAGTAATTATCTTTTTTGGGGAATTATGGAAATACCGGTGATCAGCAAGTTACAGTATTGAAGTCTGTGAGGTTATTCACACAAGTAAGGACTATCCAGATAAGAATGTGCAGACCTGCAGTACCCTTTTCCCAATTCAGAGCTCTTTTATATGAATTTAGGTAGTTTGGGGCTGGGGAGAGGAACATGAAAGTCTGAGTTGTAACTTATTTAACATGACCATTGAACTGGCTAGCCTTTTTCTAATGAGGCTGCTATTACTAGAAATAATTTTGTATAAATGGAAGAACTAATTCTGTTTTAAATTTTACTATTAAACACTTTAAAGAACATCCAAAATAATTGAAAACTGATTACTTAAATTGTCAGATACATTTTTAAATACCAGCACTAAACATTTACCATAGGTGTATCTTTCTCCTCAATATGTGCTGACTACTAGTTTTATTCCATTTTGCTCTGAAGTCAGAACATAGTCTCTACTGTTTTGATCCATTAATAATATCTGAAGATGGTATGTAGTGGAAGCCAGACAGTAATATAACTGTCACAAGCTACAATATTTAAAGACATGGAGCAAAAAAATTAAGTCAGTGAAACCTAGCTGTTAAAAGCATCATTAATCAAATGTGTATTTGAAACAATATGTTTTCTATCTGCTGGTATCAGAACTAGTTGTACAGATTGTAACTAGTGAGTCTTTTTAATAGGATATTTTATGTGATTCTTAATTCCTTTATGTACATTTAATGTGATTTCTTAATGTGTTTATGAATCTTTATATTGATTGTTTGGATCACTTTGTTGACTTAGTAAATAGTAGCATTTCTGATGGCTCTGTGAAGTGATTTTTAATGTATCTAGAATAATACAGTTGGTGTTGCTTTCCATATTATTTAATAATAAGAATCTGTCATTTCAGTAGAAGTTTGTGTAAAATTACATAATATTGAAATCCATTTTTTATTACTAATGCAAAGTTGAAGAGCCCAACAACAGCGTACACTAACATTTTGCCTCCAAGTGTTCAAAGACATAAAATAAATGAGGCATGGCAACTGATTGTCTTTGGCCTACATTATCTGCACAGGAACTATTAAGAAGGCTTTTCTATCTTTCTTTCATGCCTCATTTTCTCACACTATCTAATGAAGAGCTTCACTTAAACCATAATGTGCTACTCTCTAGAAAGTACATTTTTATGGCACTAGAAAGTATACTTGTGTATTAAGGGCTTTTTTTTTTACTGCTGTGTTTATTGCCTTGTTGCACTGTATCAGAATAATAACTGTATCCAATTCTACACCATGTTATTTGTTTAATTAATTTCTTGTTTTAAGGTTTATTTTGTTCACTATAAACACAAACTACAATCACTTTTTTAGTTGAAAAATGGTTGTCAGCAATAACACAAGGGTTGGAATTTTAGGCTATCTGTCAGCAATGTAGGTTTGTGATACAGTTTGTATTTGTGTGCTTGTGTAAGTTACTGCTGTCTTCTGTTCACAATTGGTTTGTGTGCAGGTAAAGATGCTTTTGTGGCATTACTGATCTATGATCTGGAGGCTATCTGAGCATAGAAATACTGTATTAAAGCTCAATTTTTGGTATCAGGGCAGATCTATTTATTTACTAGAAGATTTACCCAGCATTGCTCAGGTCCTTCACTCAATTAATGTTTGTTTTTCTTCATTTAAATCATTGCTCTGGGGCAGGGCTGGAGATGAAAGGTTCAGTATGCAGTCTGCCCTAGGAGAGAGCCCCCTCTCACTGCAGTAGCTTGGGGCCAGTTGAGAACTGCCTCTCTATGGCCGCCGCAACTCCAGTGGGCACAGCTGGGGGAGAGGTGCATGTCCTCTGTCTGGTACAGGTACAGGTTCATCTGCCCCCTGCACACCCCAGCCAAACTGTGCACTTTCCCCTCACTCCCTGATTAAGGGGAACAGCCAGTAATGTTCCTGTACAAATCGTGGGAGGAAGGGAGCTTCAGCCTTCCCTCTCTCCCTACCTAATGGTTGCCTGGATGGAGGGAGGTTCAGGGCTAGGGGAGTCCTAGTTGCCAGGGTATGCCCCCAGCCAGCCCTTTTCACACCTGCCTTGTGATTGTGTCTCTTTTCAGTATGGTTTTATGAGAAGCAATCTCATTCCAGGCACATCCCATTTTCCTGGCACAATGTGATGGGATAGACTAGGCCTCGATATCCCTGCTGGAGGCATTTCTGCACCCTGCCCAGCAACAGGAGCAGAAGAGAGGTCCTCAGAGCAGAATAGAGTGGCGGCCTCTACTACAGCCAATCAGGGTGCAGCAGGCCAATATAAAGAAGCTGCTGGACCAGGGCTTGGCAGTTCCTTCTTGGAGCTCGACCCAGGCAGACCTAAGGGCTGACTGGGAGAATAGCAGCACTCCAGACTGCTCCGAGTGGGAGCTGGACTTCAGATCTGGTCAGAACCAGACTAGTGGGTAAGCCAATGGCAACCCTCGCAGAACCCTGGACAGGGAGGACTTGACCACGCTCCAAGAGAAAGGGCTAGACAGAGCAGCTTCCCGTGGAAGTGGCCCAGGGAACGTGACAGCAACCAACCTCTTTGAGATTCAGCAGGTAACTGCTACTTGTAGGGTCCCTGGGTCAGGACCCAAAGGAGCTGTTGGGCCTTGGTCCCCCCCAGCCCCCAGCAGCCATAACTGGGGGTAAGAAGAAGCCTGGTCTGAGGTCACACACTGGATAATTCCCCTCCCGCAGACAGCCGGGTAAAGAGACTACAAAATTCCCCTCGGCCACTGAGGGGTGCTCACAAGAAGGGTGAAGCCCTTTACACACAACCAAACCCTTACCTAGCTTTAAGTTATTATAAGAGGAAGCTGTATACTAAATTTGGTGGTCTTAGCTCTTACCGTTTAGGGTGAGTTCTTGAACAACAGACAGACAAATGCACAGACAGACAAACTTTCTCAAATATATAGTAGATGGGAGTGGAAAGAATTATGGGGGAAATCAGCTGTTTCACAATAGTATTGCTTTGAGACTTGTGTGGCTTGAATCTGAAACTCAAAGTGCAACTCAGGGTGAAAAGGAAATCCATGTAATCCAAAGAATATTTTAAGAATATTAATGTATGAATTAAAACAGTTGTATTTCCTCCCACCATGATGGCAAAGATGATGTCATAATACAAACTTCATTGTGGTTTTCCAAGGGTCCCGGAGAACTCTCATCCCTGGAAAACAATGAGAAACTTGGGACCACTGAATATTGTGACTTTAGTTCTAAAATTTGTTGGGGCAGTGTAATTTACATATAATGTATTTAGACCAAATGTTAAAACAGTGAGTCCTGTGGCACCTTAGGGTGCTTCTACACAGCACTCTAAACTCAAAATAAGATATGCAATTTGCACTATGCAGATTGCATATTTTATCTCGACTCTATTTTGAAATGGCTTATTTTGAAATTTGGTGCATCTACACAACACCAGATTTCAAAATAACACACTATTTTGAGCCATCCCTTAGCCCTCATGCAATGAGGTTTACCGGGATGGCGAAATAGCGCACCCGTTATTTCGAAAAATATTTTGAAATAACAGGCAACTTGTGTAGATGTGGGGTTGCTTAGCATCAATTGGGGAGTATGCTGAGAGAATCATACTTGGGCAGATTAAGCCAGTTAACAGTCTGGCTACGTCTACACTGCAGGCTTTTTGCTCAAGAAAGGCCATTCTTGCGCACAAACTTGCGAAGCGTCTACACTGCACAAGTAAATTTACAGTAAAGCATCAGAAGAGAAGGCTTCTTGCACAGGAGTTATTCCTCTCCCCACAAGGAATAAGCCCTCTTGCACAAGAGCTCTTGTGCAAAAAGGCTAGTGTGGACAGGAACAGGGGTTTCTTGCGCAAGAAACCCCTATGGCTAAAATGGCCATCAAAGCTTTTTTTGCGCAAGAGAGCGTCCACACTGCCATGGATGCTCTTGCACAAAAGCACATCTCTTATGCAAAAGCACATGGCAGTGTGGATGCGCTCTTGTGCAAGAACTTTTGCGCAAGAACTCTTGCGCAAAAAGTTCTTGTGCAAGAAGCGTGCGGTGTAGACATAGCCTCTAAGTACATCCCTGAAGAAGAGTTCTGGTAAAGGTACTGCAAGCAGTTACAAGTTCTTCTACACTGGGAAATACCAGCCAGAGACAGATGAAAAATATATACAGTAAATGCATGGAAGGCTTATTTTCCGTGTTTAACTATTTGTCAATGTGAACTGTGAATGTGCAGAGAGAGAGAGAGATTCTCCATCCAGTCCTCCTGCTTCTCTTCTCTCCAGAGGTAGAACTGAAATGGAGGTCTGCACATTGCAGAATCCACCAAACACCCCAAATACTACCATGTCAAAAATTCACAGAGAAAATTTTGCTGCTTTTGCAATTCTCTCTTAGCATATTCCTGAGTAAAGGAACAAATGTTGTCTCTGTGGATATAAATAATGCACCCGTGTAGAAAACAAGTTGCAGAGATCTCACATAACCCCAATTTGATTAGACTTGCAGGATAAGCAGAAGGGAGCTGAGGTTTTAAGGAGAATGCTGTAAGGTTTGTTTCAGTAAGTAGTGAAATAATTTATAGGGACAGGCAACATATTCAATACAAATATTATTTCAACTCCAAACTTGATTAGAAGAGAAAGTGAATATTTAACTTGGTTGCTCAAAGTTCAGAGATTACTCAGACAACAATTCCAGGCATTTTTGTTCTCTCTTCCCCCACGTCCCCTCCAACAGCAACAGTCAAAATGCATATTGGTGGTTTAATACAAATTTCAGTGAGCACACAAGCTCCATGGTGGAATTCATTTTATTAGACCCCCGCACTCAATATAAAACATCAATTGCAGTGGGTCACGCTGCATCTGTCTAGCTGTCACACCAATATCTTGCTGAGTGCCTGCTGCAATTTCTCAGGTTCTTTATTTATACAGGAACTCATTTAGTTTGATCCAAAAGCTATTTCCAAAATGCCTGTAGTACACAAAAAAGCACTTTATCAACAGACAGTCCATTGCTCTACAGATGCGAATTTCAGGGAGCATCTTTGTAGTACGGGAATCTACTCTCTTGGGGTGATAATGGTTTTAAGGAGAAACAATCTTAGTTCCCAGGTAAATGTTTATATATTAAATACATCCAGATGTTTATAGGTCTAATAGCACATGTTGCTCTCTAAAGAGCTCTGCTTTCCAGAGTTTCTTCTTTATTTTCCCACATTAATATATCAAAATCCTGATGCTTGACATAGTCATTTCTATGAACTGTTTGCTCCAGCATGGCATCTTTTAAAGAGCATCACTTTCATGTGATATAGTGCTTGACTTTTTTAAATTTAGAAAATAAAACAAGGAAAAGGTTGCTGCATTTCTGCATTCTAAAGTGATAAAATTTCTGTTGCTAAAAAACCTAGCTGATCATATGTGTTAATCCTGCCAGTCTGACGGGAGCTTGTGAACAATGGATTTCATCTTGCCATTTATTGAGAGACCTTAGTCTTTCTTGTGGTAGATGTAAGTTTTGGATGCTTAGCACCTTGAGGTCTTGTATCCTTTTACTAGAAATTCACTAGCTCCCTAAATTTGATCATTTATGGAAAATACTTTTCAACCCCCCCAATTCCAGCTTGATAATCATGTTAGTCATAAATGGTTTTTTTTTGCTAATCAGCTATAGCTAGAGAGAACCCCACTGTCCTTTCTCATGATACATATGAGAATGTGTGCTTAGTTTCCTGCTTCATTAAGGGACATTTATAATTAATTGAAGTGTTTTTTTGTGTTAAGGAGCAGCTTGCTCTATTGCATGCACATATTTCGACAAACCTGATAAGATTTATTTATTTTCAGCTATTGGTAAAAGGGAAAATTCCCAGGGGAAAAGGCAGCAGATGTATGCAGAGTTTAACTGGTTACTTATTATCTTCATTGTTAATCTACTTGAAGAGGTGTTTTTCCTGCAGGCATAATCTAGGTCTCTGCACTGCAAGTATTTTAAGCCAGATTCTGATATCCTTGATTACACTGAGTTAGTGCCTTCCTCCGAGAATAGTTCCATTGAAATAAATGGGACTACAGCTGAAGTAATGTAATAAATGAGTAAGGGTATCAGATTCTGACTCTTACCACATATACTTGGGATGGGAACTATATATCTCAGAGAACTGACAATGAAATCATCCATCTTTCAATACTATGTTCCAGAGTCAAATGTTTCCTATGTTTGTAAGAGCAAAAGTTGCCACTGTCTGATGGATGTTCAATGTCCAAATAAATTGATCATCATAATCCAGCTCCAACTCAGATGTCTGAATCATCAAACCATCATGACACCTGTCACCTTCTTGAGAGGCTCAGCAGAAAGTCCAAGTGTTTAATGGAAACGGAGACTTAAACTAGATACTAGAACTGTTCCAATTTGCTGATGGGTCCAGGGAAAATGAACTCTTTCAGACAAATCAAATAAGTTTTGATTTTGGCCAACCTGAAAGTGATTAAAAAGCTGTAAATACAATATATATATATAGGGGGGATTTTTTAAATTAAATAGTGTGTTTAACATGAAATGAAACATTTTGTTTTAATTTTTATGTTTCTCCTTTTTATTTTTTAAAACAAAATTAAACATCATTTCAAAATGAAAAGCCATTTTAAATTTAAAAATAATCTGTGTTTGATTCCATAATTTTTAAATGATGTTTTACCTTTCAGATTTTTTTATCTGAAACTTTTTGATCAAAACATAAAAGATGCCCTTCCAGTTCAGGGCCCTCCTCAGGTGGAACAGTGTGAGAAAGTTTATGATGCTGCAGCCTGTGATGTACCTGTTCTGTGGATAATAGTTTCATTCATTTGGGTGGTTCACAAGTATTGTGTAGCAGTTTGGTAGCCCTCGTGGAAAATAGCCTGTTTTCTGTGTAAGTTGCCAAATGTTCAAATCTGTCTGATTACTCTTAGAATTAGTAAAATGTGTGGGCTTCTGAGTTCTAACTTCACTGGAAAAAATGGGGATGGGGTAGAGTGTTGTGTATAGGTGTCTTAGATCCAAAGCAGAGACTTATTTGCAGAAATGCTCTTTGCATTACTAAAATTGAAGCGGTAAACATAACTCTTCAGTGTAGATCTGTGTTGGCATTTTTTCCATCAAACAGCAGACAGCAACAAATACTTTCATCAGGGACAAACAAGGCCACCTGCTAACAACTGAAAAAGAACATCATATAATTGGTGAATGGGGAACTACCTAAGGAGGAAGCAAACATCCAGGAGACAGAAGATGATCTTGATATCAAGATAGACACACCAAATAAGAGATCATTGAAGCCATCAAATCCTTAAAAATCGGGAAGGCTAATTTGAATGCAGAATTGTTCAAGGTAAATCCTGAGCTAGCATCATCTATCCTGGCCCTTCTATTTATATCAGTCTGGGAAAGGGAAGAAGTGCTAGATGAGTGGATCACTGGGGTTATAATGAAAATATCAGAGAAAGGAACTCTCGGTGATTACAATAACTGGTGTGGTTTCACACTGATTTCTGTACCAAGCAAAGCATTGTGTGAGATCATAGTATAGCATGATCAGAGGCAGTTGATAGCATTCTCAGAAAAGGACAATCTGGTTTTCAGAAAGCGCATGGATGCCCAGATGAGATTTCACCCTATGTAACATAATATAATAATGTTTAAAATAGCAATGGCAACTCCACATAAATTCCATCAACTTTCAAAAGGCTTTTGATAGATTTCACAAGACCAGCCTCATGTGAATTCTGCAGGCTTGTGGAATCCTTCTCCATATAAGCAACATCATCAAAACTTCTATTTTAACTTTACATGTAGCATTGATCAGAGTGAACTCAGTTCTGAAGTCAGTACAGAAGTACATCAGAGGTGTGTGAATCCT
Source organism: Pelochelys cantorii (assembly GCA_032595735.1). Taxonomy (NCBI): domain Eukaryota; kingdom Metazoa; phylum Chordata; order Testudines; family Trionychidae; genus Pelochelys; species Pelochelys cantorii. The sequence goes on along the minus strand of CM064330.1, from coordinate 117,438,185 downwards.
CTTTAGCATTGCCATTGACTGGGTAATGTAATGTACAACAGAAGACAAGCCAAGAGACATTAAATGAACACCATTCTCATCCCTCGAAGACGTGGACACTGCAGATGATCTCACTCTCATTTTACACACCCAACACCATGTACAAGAAAAAAACAACTTGGCTCAGTATATTCAGCCAGCAAATTGAACTGAAAATCATTTGCAATAAGAAGGATATCATGGCTTTTCATATTGCCTCATCATCACCAGTTTGAATAGAGGATTATTTTCTCTGCAGTGTAGAAACACTCACATACTTGGGCAGCACCATCAGCCGGGACAGTGAGAAAAGTCAGGACATCCGGAACAAAATCAGTAGAGCCAGGAACACCAAAGTTAGAATACTGCCTGGAAATCTTCAAAATACAACACCAAAACCAAACCTAAGATTGATCAGAGCTGCATACTTTCAACATTACTTATAGTGCATGATGCTGTGGAATGAGAAAGTATGACATGTCCAAACTGTCCTCACTCCATACAATCTTACCTCAGAAAAAGCCTTTATATCTTTTGGTTCAAAACAATCTAATACTGAGATTTATTGATACTGTGCAGCCAAAAGAATAAGAGCACCATCATTGCCAGGAGGCATTGGAGAAGGATTAGCCATGTGATTCCATCACCAGTGTACAATCAGATGGACACTTGAAAGCAAGCAGAAGTGAAGCCACTCAAAGACATGGCAAAACCTGTAGAAGCTGAGCTGAAAAATCTGAGGCGTGGTTGGGAAACCATTGAAAGTCTTGCGTGGAATGGAAAAGCTTCATCACTGCTCTAAACAGTCATGGGACAATGATGATGATGAAGTGATCGGTGACAGGGTGTGCAAGTTGCACATTGGCAAGTGAGTGTGAATCTAAAGGTATTTGTTAGAGTAAATTGCATGGTAAAGAGGACTGAAGGATTTGTAAATTAATCAGTACAGGGCTAGGATTTGTCACCTTCTGCTTCAGGGAGGGGTGGAGAGAGAGAGATGATGGTGTAGTAAAATGCTAATGTACTGCTGGCACAAGCCAGAACTAAATTACCACCCTCTCCAAACCTCCATTGACTAGTAAGTATTGGGATTGGAGCCAAGGTTCTATCTGTTTTTCCCATCTGCTCCAGATAAGGAATAAACTGGCCTGCAGGCCTTTCTTAATCCTGTGTGCCCAGGCCAAAATTCTGTAGATTGTGTGTGGGGATATGTGTGTCAGATGTTTGTTGTTATTCTTGGGGGAGGTGGGCGGGGTTGGAGTTGGGAGTAAGGTTGGGGAGGTTAATCCCTCATGTAGGTGTCTGCTTCAAGTCACAATGACCGCTTTCCTTTCACTTTGATTTTTCATGACAGAATTTGGCCCATGGTCTTCAGAGATTTTCTCCAGAATTCTGTAATATAGTCTAAGATCCTTTGGGGCTCACAATATGTGCAGTGTATTTAAGAGAGTCCCTCATGGGTTTCGTGAGTAAAATGTGGCATTTAACAGAAACACATTACTTTGAATGCTGATGTTCTCTAGCATCCTAAAATATTAAAATAAGGCAAAGTCTGTTGAATTATGTGAATATGATTGTCCAGTCTCCTTGATTAAAACTGATGGTAAAATATTTGCAAAAGCATTCATGAAACAGACTGGAAATCTTTCTGCCAGACTTGATTCATCCCAGCCAAGTAGATTTTATTAAAAATAGATACTCATGTAAAACCATCAGACTGTTCATTGACCTAATAAATATCATTCATTATGCTAAGGACAAAATTGTTGATTTGGTGGATGCAAAAATAGCTGTGCAGAAATGGCTTTTCTATATAGCTTTTGCTTTGGACTGGGGCAAAATTTCAACTGAATCATTTTTTATCCCCAGAAATAGAATTGGCAGTATATAGATATGGAAGGATGTCCAAAACACTTCCAAAACAGAATTACAAGACAAGAAGTCTTTGATTATAAGTATGAACTGAAATTGCAATAACAGTAAGGCAAAAATGCACACCTACATTGTTGATAAAGAATTCAAAGCAAGTGTTTGTACACACCCAATTCTATAATTTATAATCAAAATATTATAATATTCGCTGCAAAATATTAAGAGCTCAGTAATTTGTGCTGTTAAAAGGGATATTAAATGGGAAAATGTCTTAACTAAAGTCCAAACCATGGACTGGCATCTCAAGCCCAGTTACAGCTCCTTTACAGCAATCATGTGGCATACAAGCTGTGTGCTATGTCTATAGGTGGCCAGGATAGTATTCCTCCTATGAAGGGAAACTTCCTATTGGTTCATTTGGGCTACTGCTGGCTGAGCATCCATCATCTGCACCCCTTCCACACAGTATGGTGTGAGAGTGCAGAGCCAGGGAGAAGCTGTAGCAGAGCTCTTCTCCACTACACTTATCCTCCACTGACATGGGGTCCATTGAGGACACTAAATCAGTGGTACATCTTAAGTTGTGCAGTAGCTGTTGCTAGCCCCAAGAATACGACACATACCTCTCCTTCCTTCCCCTTGCACCAAGCAGAGTTCTTGTGCACAAGAAAAACTGCCCCTGTCTAGTGACTGACCTGGGGAATACTTTACCAGAGGGAACATTTAAGTGTACTGGGGTGGAGAGTGTTTAAAAGCACTGAATTGAATAAAACTGTTGAAAATTCAAGAGAACCAATAACAAGTACAATAAGGGCCTGACTGAGAGACCCTAACAGCTGTCCAAATAACTGACTTGTTTGTTTGCTGACATTTCCCAAAAGTAAATAAGTGAAATCAGCTGAAGTCAAACTGAAACCTGATTTTAAAAAATCAGCAAATAGAAAAAGACCAGAAAAAATCATTTCAGGTTGAACAGAATCTTTTGTTAGGTTTAATGAAAGCTTGGGTACTTTCACCCAAATAACCCATTTTTAGAGCAACTCAACTGGATTGTGAGAAACCCAAGTCTGAATCCTTACGGTGAATCAGGGACTTGAACAGGCTCCTAGATGAGGGCCTAATCACCAGCATATTGGGTATTCTGGGGGTTAGTCTTTCTGAAGCTCTGCTGTTGAAACTGCTTCGTTTTGTATAAATAATTACACTGGCATTGAAGCAGGACCTGGAACATGGTGTCCTGAGAGTGCTAACTACCAGGTTATAGGCTATTCTGAGGTAGACTTCTCTCAATCTCTCTCTAGTTAAAGCCTGTTTGTTTGCAGTCCGCAGTGCAGTTTGGGTTTACACGGGGCTCAACACATGGCCTGCTGGTGGGATCCTTTGAACAAGGCCTCCAGTAGGAACATGCTCCACAACAGCAAGGCAGGTGGGATGAGCATTGAAAGATGCAAGCGGATGGGCTGGCTGGAACAGACAGCTACAAGGTGTCGGTGTTTCTAGCCCCCAGAGAGGAGGTGCTGGGAGCGCCGGGGCATTGTGGGAAGTGCTTTGTATTCATGCCCATCAGTGTGAAAGAAGCTATTTGCATATATTTGCATATATATTTGCAGGTAAATGCAATCACACTTAAGTTGTGGCCCTCAGCATGGGCTGTATCATTGTGGCCCCGGGGGCTTCCAAAGTTGAGTAGCCCTGACTTATATGTCAACATGCTGGAGAGAATCCTCTTGTGAATGTAGACTCCCAGAATAAGAATGTTTTGATTTTTTTTCTCCCAAATGAAACAGTTTTATGTCAATTTTGGCAATGTGTGAAATGTTTTGCTCAATACGAATCTGCTTTATTTGCAGTGGGGAGAAAACGTTTCATCAGTAAAATTTCACCCAGCATAGCACCTAAGGCTACGTCTAGACTGAAAGCCTCTTTCGAAAGAGGCTTTTTCAAAAGATACTTTTGAAAAAGCCTCTTTCGAAAATGAGCATCTAGACTGCAACCAGTACTTTTGAAAAAGCAAGCCGCTTTTTTGAAAGAGAGCACCCAGGCAGTCTGGATGCTCTCTTTCAAAAAAGCACAGTTTGCATTACATAGCGCCTTTTTTCAAAAGAGTACTTTCAAAAAAAGGCATTCTTCCTTGTAAAACAAGGCTTTCCGCGGTCACAAAAACTGACACATTCTTTCAATTTACTTTCAAAAGCATGCGGCATCAGTCTAGATGCAGGGGAAGTTTTTTTGAAAAAAACCATTAATCTAGACACACCCTTAATGAACACTCAGCCCCACTGGTGTCACTAGGGACATGTCTGGACTTGCTTTCACTTTTGAAAGAAGATATGCAAATTCGGCGTGAATTTGCATACCTTTTTCTGATTGCTTTTTTGAAAGAGGTTCTTTTGAAAAAGAAAGTAGTCTAGACGCGATTCTTTCAAGAAAAAAACCCTTTTTCGAAATAACCGTTATTCCTAAATAAATAAGGTTTACGTGGTTCTTTCGAAAAAGGGTTTTAGGGTTTTTTTTTCCTCAAAAGAACCACATCTAGACTGCTTTCTTTTTAGAAAGAATGTCTGTCACGCCTTTCGTGATGAATTTGCATATTTTCTTTCGAAAGTAAAAGCAAGTATAGATGTGCCCTAGGATGGGAGTACAGAAGGCATAAGTTATGACTCCATGTGAGTGAGGGCATCACAACATAGCCATTAGGGGGGACACAGCCAGTCACCATGGCTTTGGACCAGATTATTTACTCAGAGTGGTGAATGGTGGATTTGAATGAGTGATGAATTCATGAGGAGAAAGGTGCCAGTTTCCATAAAAAAAGGTGAGAGAATCTGACTCCTAGAGGTGCAGAATTAATATAGTGCTGTTCCACTTCTGCTCATCAACAGGAACTCTTCATCCCACTGAAATAATTAAGGGTGCTATGATAAATGCAATATAGTTCCTACAATTTTGCTATCAGGTCGGTTTGTGGCAGTATAATGGCAGGAGATGAATATACTAGATGTAGCACAGGTTACAATGTGCAAGGGTGTTGCAAGTGGCAGTGCTATTCCTACACACACACACAAATCCATTCAATTCTCTTAATCCACCCTCATAAACCTGCTTCATATGCCAAGGCTCCCAAATTGCCTCAAATACCTGCAGAAGTGTGTGGTTCTTCTTGACTTCAGGTTCTATAATGGTTTCCTCTATGCAGCTTTCGGCACTGTATAGACACTAAAATTCATGTCCAGTTGTTCAATATGCAACATGATGTTGGAAAAATGTATCCAGGAGCTAACACTCAAACTTCTGAGTGCACAGAAAAAGGCAGGAAATACAACAGCAAGTCCAAAATCCATTGAAAGGGGGAAAATCCTTTTTTCTCTCTCTCTTTTTAAAAAATATTTGGGCTTTGAAAACCAGTCACCCTTTACTTATACTGAAAGGTTACCCTATTGTGACTTTGTGTTCCAGGTTGGCTTCATTGATTTAAAAGACCCCTATCATAGTGGTATATTAACATGTCACACTGTAACATGTGTCCTCCAAATATCCTTGTAAAATAGAGAAGTGTTTTTACCTCCCCGACCCCTCGAGATGATGAATCAAAGCACAGGCTTCAGCAAGTCACTTTCTCAAAAAGTGACTTGTCCGTCATCACACCGGAAGTCTATTAGGGTACCTCTACACTTGCTCCCTAGTTCAAGCTAGGGATGCAAATGTAGCCGACCGAAATTGCTAATGAAGCAGGGATTTAAATATCCCGCACTTCATTAGCATAATCTTACCCGCGCGTTATTCCGCTAGCCAGCTGATTCGAACCAGGAAGTGCGCTCCGGAACGTGTTAGTTCGAACCAAAGCCCTCCTCATTTTTTGAGGAGTAACATTAGTTCAAACCAAGGGGTTTGATTCGAACTAACGCATCCCAGAGTGCACTTACTGGTTCGAATCAGCTGGCAAGAGGAATAACGTACGGGCGAGATTATGCTAATGAAGCACGGGATATTTAAATCCCTGCTTCATTAGCAATTTTGGTCGGCTACATTTGCATCCCTAACTTGAACTAGGGAGCAAGTGAAGACGTACCCTTATAGAGCAAGGAATGGAAATTAGGTCTCCATAATGCCATGCTACTGCTCTAACCACTAGACATCCTCCCTCCCTCATTTTCTCTTCCTCCTTCTCTTTTCTAGCATCTCCAAATCGGAAGGTCCAAAGAACATCCAAATCCTCAATTTAGCCCTTATGGCATGTCTACACTAGGAAATTATTTTGAAATAATAACTCTGGAAATAACTATTTTGAAATAGCTTGTTTACACTACAGGGAAGCCTTGAAATTAGTCCGAGGCAGGCTCCCTAAATGTGGACATGCTACCTTGACTTAGAGCCCCAGGAAGCTCTGGGAAGTAATTACTGTGAATGACTCTAGGGAGTAATTATTTTGAAATAACAGCAGTGGAGCATCCACACTACCACTATTTCGAAATAAGTGTTATTCCTCATGGAAAGCAGGAGTTATTATTTCAAAATAATTGGCTTGGTAGTGTGGATGCTCTGCTTGTTATTTTGAAATAACTGTAGATTAGGGATGTAATAGTAAAGTTATAGTCAATTAACCGATAAGCAAAAGCTTATAGGTTAATGCTATAGACTACATGCATTTCCCTCCTCCCACCCTTGCCAATAAATTTTTAGCAGGCTGGCCAGCAGCCCAGCTCAGTTCTGGCTGGCACCAGGTCCAGAACCTACTCCTACTGTAACCCTGCATTTAAAGTTTATTAGGAGCCAGGCAGGCAGGCAACTTGGCTCAGTTCTGGCTCATGCCGGGTCCAGGAGCTCAGACCCACCTTAGCCAGGCATTGCAGCAGCACTAGGCAACAGGCAGCCAGTCCACAGGGGGAGCTGTTTTTTTAACTGGCTCCCTTCCTGGACCAGCTCCCGCCTGACACCCTGCACTGCTTCCTCTTATACAACGGCTGCTGGCCCCACCCCAAGGGACTCTAGAATAGTCGATTAACCAATAAGAATTCATGAGGTTGCTGGACTATTCAATTAACTGATATTTAACATCCCTAGTGTAGACCAGGGCTTCTGCCTCTTGTTACTTCAGATCTCTGATGCTCTTTATTTAGTTGCTCAAAAAGAAAATCACAGTTGTTTGCACATGCACCAGAGATAGTTGTATTTGAAGTCCTTTCTCAAAATTCACAAGCCTGCAGTAATAGGATATGAGCTTTGGAAAATAATTGAAGCTTCCAGGACAGAATCTATTCTCATAATCTGCATCAATACATAAATGTCAGTTCCTACCACCTACCATCTAAGAATACAAGTGTTCCTAATACTCCTCTATGTACCTATTTTATTAAATAGTAAGGGAAGCTTTAGGAGACCCTTAATGTAACTTTAGCAGATTACTCTGGGCTGTTTGACGAGTGCTTAAGGGCACTTCTTAAGATGTGCTATCTACTCAACCTCACAAATTTAAAAATAATGAAAGAAACAACATAAGCTGTCACTGTAATGCACTGCAAGATTTCTGACCCAGTTACCTAAGTTACTTCCTCTAAAGACTTTAATGTCATCTTTTTTTTAAACCAGGTTGATATGAAGATGTATGTTCTGATACACTGAAGCAGAGGAAGAGCTCCTCCAGAAGCATGTGTGATGCACAGTTTCAAAAAGGTATGCTTCTGTTAATTTATTTTGTTGATGGTGATTTTGTCCATCACTGATTTACATTTACAATAACCTCTCAGTTGTTACAATGATTTCCACTCTCATATTGTTGGCTATCTAGTTTTCCTGATGAAAGCTGGCCTTTCTTTTAACAAAACACAAGTGTCTGTACTGCTGGCTTAGCTAATAGAGATTTCATTTTATAACTGAGACCAGAACTCTTATGCTGTAGTCCACACACAGGATGGACTGTTGTATAATATAAACAATGTTGCCTCTTCATGTGGGACTAGTACCTAGGTGTATTTATGAACAATAGCCCTGCTCCCTTTGGACACTGGGCCACCTAGTGGTTAGGATACTGTGCACCCAGCAACCCAACCACGGTACCACAGTGACGGAAGCGTATATTTGTAACTTATAGGCAGTTCTAAAGGTTAGAAAAGTAACTGGACATGCTGTACCAGCTTATGAATTTGAATCCGTTTCTTTGAAAGACAATCATAGAATCATAAAATACTAGGACTGGAAGGGACCTCCAGAGGTCATTGAGTCCAGTCCCCTGCCCTCATGACAGGAACAAAACAGTTGGTGTCAGAACACTGGAACAGCATGAGAGGCTCAGATGGTGTTTTTTTATGTCTAAAAGGGATTCACAAGAATGTCAAAGGTGTCAGCATGCTGATATATAATACAGTGCCCATAAGCCTCTATCAGTACCACTTTCACCTGCTCTCCTCTTACCCTATGTGGGGTTTTTTTGTTTGTAAAATAAGAGTCTCTGTTATGTTCTGTGAAGAGTCTTGCTAAAAATATAAGTCTTTGGATGAGTGATAGCTTCACAGTGTTTGTGGTCGGGAATGTTGGAATAGACACATGCACAGATCAAAATAAAGGGGGAGGGAAGGCCTGTGCAAACAATCAGGTATGTACCTCCTTGTCTTCCCTGAAGGATTCAGGGGCTCATAAATTTCACTTCTCTAAAGATAGTATCTCTGTGGGTTTCTTATTCTCTAATAGGTGATGAACAGAACTCCCTTAATTATCAAACTTTTTCACCTTGGGAGGGCAGCAGTAGTGAGAGACAGCAAGACAGCATGTGAATAGCACCCCCTCCCTTAAGTAATCAAGTTCTATCCATTGCCAAGTATAAATGCTGTCCTCAGAACATTCTACTGAGCTTTTTTGTGACTGTGTTTGGTTAATGGAGCTCCTCCCCTTCCCCTCCCTCCACCTCAACAGCTTCATCCCATCAACCCTTCTGTGGCTTTGCCACAATAATGCCTTGTTGGGTATCTCTTCTCTTAACAGGATCTGACTGGAAGGCAGGATGTTAAAGGGGCTACATTTTGGACTGTTTGTCCCCGGCATTTTGGTGTGTGATTCAGACACAAAGGGATCGAGTTTGCTCTAGAAATTTAGGTGCCTTTTCTAGGCACTTCACTGCAGTGACACCTGCACTAGTGTCCTAAAACCATTTTTTTTTCTAGTGCAACCTTCTATATTTTCCTTGGCACTAGGTTCTTATTCTGGTGGTCTTGCTGCATTGATGCTTGTGTTTAGCTAGTCTCGTCTTTCTTTTTGCTGCTTCAGCCAGTATTTTCTTGGCTTTACCAGTATGGCATACAAGAGGAAGTTTGGTGGCTTCAAACCCATCAGCATTACATAAAAATGGCATAGTCCAAATACTGTGTTTATTGCATGACCTGCCTCAGAATCGACCATTAGATGCTATGCACACCTCATATGTCACCACCAGCACTGAAGAAACATGAGGTGTGCCTCTTAAGTCATGAAGGGAGACTCCTTTGAGGGAGTACAGATCAGCCTGTAGTGCTCTGAACCCTCAAAGCTCAATTCTGAGTCAGACAAGACTGAGGAGCATCCAGCTAAGACAGCACTCCTTGCAGTGGCACAGACCCATTCCCCACTGAAGTAAGACTAGTTAGGAAGGGTTCACAATAGAAGCTCCTTTTTCAGCCCAGTCCCTGATTCCCAGAAATGCTATATATGACATTCTCCTCTTTCTTTCATGTGCTCGAGAGGGAGATGGTGATTTTGACAGTTGGGACTTGCTTAATGGCCTCATAGAGGATCAGGTGCAGTTGTGTGTGGTTGCTTCTCAGCAGATTCTGCGGGATTTGGGGTGTTTCTTTCCCCCGAATTAACAGGTGTAAGAGTGCTCAGTGGAGCAGTGACTACTTCTGCCTTGAGACTGACACTTACTCTCTAGGACAAGGGCAGGGACCTCAGGCCCGTGGATCGGATGTGGTCCCCAGCTTGCCTGGATCTGGGCCCTAAGGCTCAAGGTTCTCCCCCCAGCATCGGGGAGTCCACGCTTGTGTTCCAGTCTCTCCGCCACCCACCATGGGAGAACACAAATGACTGATTTTTCTGTGGGTCAGAACCCCTGACCAAGAAAGGTTCCCCACCCCTGACTTGACACTGTCAACACAAGCTCTGGCCTCAATCAGAGCCATCCTGCCCTTGCACAGAATATGCAGCTGCATAGGGCACCCAAAATTGGGGGGCTCCACTGGGTCTTAATTTTCATCCACCTGCCTCTTCCTAGCTCTGTTCTGTGGCTCTGCTTCCTCCAGAAAGAATCTAGTTACAGGCTGGGGACCAACCATCTAAGTAGTAGTTCTGCAGAAAAGGACCTGGGGGTTATAGTGGATGAGAAGCTGGATATGAGTCAACGGTGTGCCCTTGTAGCCAAGAAGGCTAATGGCATATTAGGTTGCATTAAGAGGAGCATTGCCAGCAGATCCAGAGATGTGATTATTCCCCTTTATTCGGCTCTGGTGAGGCCACATCTGGAGTACTGTGTCCAGTTCTGGGCCCCCCACTACAAAAAGGGTGTGGACGCATTGGAGAGGGTCCAGCGGAGGGCAACCAAAATGATTAGGGGGCTGGAGCATATGACCTACGAGGAGAGGCTGAGGGAGTTGGGTCTGTTTAGTCTGCAGAAGCGAAGAGTGAGGGGGGATTTGATAGCAGCCTTCAACTTCCTGAAGGGAGGTTCCAAAGAGGATGGAGAAAGGCTGTTCTCAGTAGTGACGGATGGCAGAACAAGGAGCAATGGTCTTAAGTTGGGGTGGGAGAGGTCCAGGTTGGATATTAGGAAAAACTATTTCACTAGGAGAGTGGTGAAACACTGGAATGGGTTACCTAGGGAAGCAGTGGAGTCTCCATCCCTAGAGGTATTTAAGTCTCGGCTTGACAAAGCCCTGACTGGGCTGATCTAGTTGGGATTGGTCCTGGTTGTCTAGCTGGTGAGTCTTGCCCACATGGTCAGGGTTTAGCTGATCGCCATATTTGGGGTCGGGAAGGAATTTTCCTCCAGGGTAGATTGGCAGAGGCCCTGGAGGTTTTTTGCCTTCCTCTGTAGCATGGGGCACGGATCACTTGCTGGAGGATTCTCTGCATCTTGGGGTCCTTAAACCATTTGAGGACTTCAATATCTGAGATATAGGTGAGAAGATTATTCTAGGAGAGGGTGGGTGAGATTCTATGGCCTGCATTGTGCAGGGGGTCAGACTAGATGATCATAATGGTCCCTTCTGACCTTAAAGTCTATGAGTCTATGAGTTAACTTAAAAGTGAAGAGACTGCCAAGACCTATTAGCAGAACATGGAAGCTGTGAAAGAGTCATTCAAGTGGTAATGAAGCTATTTAACAGGCATTTGCAAATGCCAGATACATATTGCCATTTTATGAACTTACTGTGTTCGTCAACAAGACCTTAGTTTAAAAATTGTTTGAAAAATATTTCATGAGTGAGTTGCTGAAGATTATAAAATCACATCACTAAAAAAACATCCCCAGGCTGCTGTCAGGGATAGGGGCACCAGTTTAATAGTACAGTAAAACTCCCATTGTCCGGCATCCAGTGGTCTGGCACTCCCGATAGTCCGGCACCAACTGGAACCCGGAAGTGCTCCGGCCAGCCGGACAGTTGGAGCTGCTGTGAGCCCCGTGGGCGCTCGCGGCTGGGAAAGGGAAGGGGAGAAGAGGGGAAGGGGATTATACCCCTGTGACGGGTCTGCCGGGAAGGGGATTATACCACTGCGACTGGCCGGAGGGTGGGAGGTGGGCGGGGAACAGCGCGGCGAGGGGCGAACCCTCTGCCGTTTTGCAGGAAGGCGGGGGAAGCCACACGCCACTGCCGAGAGTTTCCGGGAGGGGAGCGGGCTTCCCACCCTCCAGACTGCAGTAGTTATCGCCAAGCAGGGGGGTGAGGGGCGGCGCTGCGGAACCAACCCGGCAGCATCCCAGCTGCTCTTCTCTGCAGCTTCCCCAAGTCTGCTGTTCGTCAGTTTCAGCAGCGGCAGAGGCGGACTTGGGGAAGTGGCGCAGAGCAGAACATCTGGGGTGCTGCCAGGTTGGTCCCACAGCGCCGCCCCTCAACCCCTGCTTGGTGCCTGGCAGCACCCCAGCTGCTCTGCTCCCTGCCGCTTCCCCAAGTCCGCCGCTGCCGCTGCTGAAACTGACAAGCGGCAGACTTGGGGAAGCTGCAGAGCAGAGCAGCTGGGGTGCTGCCGGGTTGGTCCTTCAGCGCTGCCCCTCACCCCCCTGCTCGGCGATAACTATGGCAGTCTGGGAGGTGGGGAGCCCACTCCCCTCCCGGAAACTCTCGGCAGCAGTGCGGGGCTTCCCCCACCTTCCTGCAAAATGGTGGAGGGTTCACCCCTCACCGCGCCATTCCCCGCCTACCCCCCACCCCCCAGCCAAACACAGTGTGGGTCCCGGCAGACCCGTCACAGCCCCCCGCTAGAGTACCTCCCGATACTCCGGCATATCCGATAATCCGGCACCAGCTAAGTCCCAAAGGTGCCAGATTATCGGAAGTCTACTGTACTATCCATAAATCCTAAGGATGTTCCTGGCTTCAACCTCCCATCTTTCAGTCCCTTTTCATATACACTAATCTAACCCCTTTCCACTTCCTCTCCCAGTCTCTGCCTCCCTCCCCCATTTCTATTGTTTGAACAGGTCTGTTTACCCGTACTGGAGTTTGTTTTTGTTTTGTTTGGGGAATCCCTTGAGTTTCTCCAGAAGTGAGAATGCAAGAAAGACAGTATCATAGGAGAGGAAAAACACTGGCTTTACAATTCTGATTCTCAGAAGAGATCATTTTGCAGGATTCTCAGTCCCACATATCTACCCTTTATCAGAGTTTAGAGTTTACTTTGTTATTTTTAAAGGTCTCTTTATATTGAACTGCCTCATCCTTCTGGAACCCTCCTCTCCTGTGTAAAGGAAAAGGAAGTAATTACAATATTTAGGGGGAGCAAATATACTTGGCAGGGATGGCTCAGGTTGACAAGTAGCTACATATCAGAGCAAAGGTCTAAGTACTTGAAGCACAGGAAGGAAAATCCTGCACACATGATATCTTAGGAATAGTAGAAGGACAAGGCAAGTCATTTTCCTTCCATGGAATGGTGCATTTTAGAATGGTAAAGCAATGTTCAATTTTAATGTCAATTGAAATGTTAATTAGAGAGTTGGTAATAAAGACAGATAGTCTGGGTGCAGCTGGATTTCTGGGTACTGCTGACTCCATTTCAAAATGTACAGAAAACCTCCTAGTACTCTTGCATGCTGCTCCCTTTCTGTGGGCTGTGACTAAGAAGCATGCTCAAGCTCTTTTACAGACAGGCAAAGCAAAATCATTTATCTCTGTCCTTGTCCTCTATAGCTTTTGTTTTATTTTATAAAATGGTACTGGCTTCCACTTACTCCCCGTACTAGATGTGACAAATTAGACTGCCCCCATCAATGCCATCTTTGGTTTAATATCTCAAAACTGGGCTCTCCATTTATGGTGAGCATAGGTTTCCCATTTTTCACTGAAGAACATAAGAACAGCCATACTGGGTCAGACCAAAGCTCCATCTAACCCAGTATCCCATCTTCTGACATGGCCAATGCCAGATGCTGCAGAGGCAATGAACAGAAGAGGTGATCATGAAGTGATTCCTACCCTGTTGCCCATTTCCAGCTTCTAGCAGTCAGAGGCTAGGGATAACCAGAGTTTGGGGTTGCATCCCTGACCATCTTGGCTAATAGTCATTGACTGACCTATCATCCATGAACTTATTTGATTCTATTTTGAACCCTGCTATAGTTTGTCTTTAAAACATCCCCTGGTAATGTGTTCCACAGATTAAATGTGTGTTGGGTGAAGAAGAAAGGGAGCTGGAACAATGTGTATAGAGGGAGTGCCAAGACCCACTGAACCAAACTGTCAGCCCTATATATCAGGGGTGGGGAACCTCAGGCCCACAGGTTGGATGCGGTTCTTGGAGTGCCTGGATTTGGCCCCCAAGACCCCTCGTAGCATTCGGGAGCCCATGCCTACCGAGGGACTGGAGCACACAAAATCTACTAGCCTGGGCCCCAGTAGGCTCTGGAGTGCAAGGGGAATGTGGGGAGCATCTTTCTCCTTCTCAGTCAGGGGCCACATCAGTGAGGGTTTTTTGGGGCGTGGGGGTTGGCTTCTCACTTGTGTGTTGCCCCCGACTGATTTTTTCCATGGGTCAGCAGCCCCAAACCCAAAAAAGCTTTCCCACCCCTGCTATATATGATGGAAACAACATCAAGCCAGGAACTAGGGGTCCTACCCCATCCCCTATGTGAAGAAGTACTTCCTTTTGTTTCTTTGTATACTGGCTGCCAATCTTTACTCTCAGAACTCTAACTTTTCTATTTGTCTGTCTGAAGAAAACTCTCTGGAGCCAATTAATACTGCTGGAGGTGTGTTTTCATAGTGACTGAAGCATTTCCATCTCCTAAGGGCTGAGCACGTGGCCTTCATGGTACTCCTGTCAGTTCCACAAAGGAAAAAGGAAGCTTTAATTCAGGAGTATGTCTGTGCTTATTGTTGTTTAGGAGAGATAGCCTGTGCTATCATCAGATTTGCACTGATGTAATTCAGTTGGTTCAAATCAATGGCTATACACTCTTATTTCAGTTTGAATTTTTTTGATCAGTTTGCTGTTATTTTATTTAAGTTGAATCAAAATAAGCATTGCTTAAGCTTGGTTTAAACCAAAATAAAAACACCAACACAGCCTTCTTATTTGTTTGTTTTTGTTTTGCTTTTTGTAGTACTGGCTTAAATCACACATTAGATCTAAACCGACACAACACTGAATATATGTAGACAAGCTAGTAGACTGGGTCAGAAATATCCTTCCTGAAAATTCTACACTATGTTCTTTGCTGGGAAGGTGAATAAGGTCTCCACAAATGCAGTAACTGTGTGGTATAAACTCCTATACTCAGTGTAGAAGGAAGATAATTTGAATGCTCTATAGAAAGATTACTTTGTCAAAAACCTGCTCATTTCAGCTTAATAACCCTACAATTTTTAAGACAATTTACACAATACCTATGTTATATTTGTGCTAATGTTCTGTTTGAAACAAAATGGAAAAACACTCTAGAGTACTTCAGATAACTATTTTTTCTTCAAATCTACTGCAATTTATTATTTTAAGAGTTCAATGGCAAAATGGAAAAGGTGTGTTTGTTTGGGGTTTTTAACACACACTCAAAAAACTCTGTATAACAAATCAGGTTTGCTTGAAAAAAAGTGGCATATGTATTCAATAATAAAGGCTCTCTCTTGCTGACTGTTAAAATTTTTCTATCTTCCATGAATAAAGATATCATGTGCCTCGCCACTGTGTCCCATTTTCCAGGGGCATTGTTCATTTTAATCCCAAATCTTACCTATATTTCTCATACATTTGGCACCACCTAACTTTTATTGCTAAAAGCAACTTAATGTCAGAAATAAACAATTGTGAATCTGAAATTATACAAAGTGTTATTTACACCAATGGGAAACTTCTCATATTTCTTGTATGAGTAATATTTGTGTCCATTATCATCCACACTCTCATATACTGAATCCCATATGGGCTTTGGCAGGTTGGGAAATACGAATAACACTGTGATAAACCCAAAGACATCTAGGAACATGATGACTTGCATATCATGGCCACATACAGCTTCCCAGTGAGTGAGAATTGATGTCCTCTAGCTCCAAATGTGAAGGTCTCTGCAGCTCATGCTAAAGGAAGAAACTCTGTTAAGAGGAAATCATGACATGCAGTTGAGAAGTATTAATTCCATCTAATAGAGTACTATGGTCCTCATACACAGTAACCACTTTATTACAATATTTAACATAGTGTTCGATTTTGCTACTTACTGTGTGAGCAGCCCCACTTAACTCGCAGGGACTATTGGAAGGGTGGGATTCTGTGTGTGAAGAAGGATGGCAGAATTCCCCTTTGAGGAAGATCAATATACCCTTTCTACAGGGAGGCAGTATAGGCTAGTGGTCAGAACACAAGACTGGGACTCAGGAGACCTAGGTTGTTCAGTTTCTGGCTCTGCCATAGGCCCATTGGATGACCTTCGAAAAGTCACTTAATGGCTCAGTGCCTCAGTTTCCCCATCTGTAAAATGTTGATAATTGTTGTGCACAGAGATCAAAGCAAAGAGCCATGCCAAAAGCAGTAACTGGAGAGCTCCCCAACTGAGAATTCCTATTATTTTGTAATCGCTCCCTGCGATGCATTCTGACCCTGTTTGGTGATGATGACAGACCAGGAACTACAATCATTCCATATCGCCCCCCCCCTTCTTTATAATAAACCACCAATGTGTATATTGACAACAATTACAAATACATTTCAAATTATTTAAACCCATTTAAGCTGCTGTATGCCTTTATGAAGTCGATGTGAACTATTCTGAGCAGTGCCCTTCAGGGCTGGTGCCTGCACTTGTTTATATATCTTGGTGTCCTTCATAGACTTTAGAGAGCATCCTTTTCTGAAGTACTGGTTTTTCAGAAGCAGGCCATTGACCACGTAAAGGTGTTTTTTACACCTACTCCTCTAACCCCACCCTCTTTGGCAAAGTTCCATATGTTTCCGGCATGTTCCAGCCTTTGCCCTTTCATCTCAAATTTTCAGGCGGTAGCCTAATTAGTCTGTTACAGAAAAAAAACAACAAATGGGCTGGTATCCATCTACATGTTTTGTTAGTCTATAAAGTGCTACCAGCCCATTTGTTGTTTTTATCTCGAATTTTTTAGTCATCTGCAAAATGCTGGAATTGCTGCCAAGACAAGGTCAGTGTTGTCCTTGACATCTTTCTCTAAAGCCTTTCCTTACCCCCTTATGGACTGCTAAATAGTGTCTGATGCAGGGAATGCTTTTCCCTGATATGTGTTCAGTGTTGTCTTTACTGCTAGTACATAGGCCATATTGCTGTTACTTTGTGGTTCCTTGTATTCTCACTTGCTATGTGTGATCTGGGTGTAACTGATGCTGTGCTGATAAATTAGTGTCTCTTACAGGAAGTAATAGAGATGTAGCCATGTTAGTCTGGTCTTGCTGAAACAAAAGACAGGACTATGCAGCACTTTAAAGACTAACAAGATGGTTTATTAGGTGATGAGCTTTCGTGGGCCACACCCATTTCCTCAGATCAAATTCTGGAAGAGAATTGGCATGACCATATATACCAAAGGAATACAATGAAAAAAATGAAAAAAAGTTTTATAATGTGTTCACTTTTTTCATTTTTTTCATTGTATTCCTTTGGTATATATGGTCATGCCAATTCTCTTCCAGAATTTGATCTGAGAAAGTGGGTCTGGCCCACGAAAGCTCATCACCTAATAAACCATCTTGTTAGTCTTTAAAGTGCTGCATAGTCTTTTCTTATAGGAAGTGTTGTTGTAGCCATGCTGGCCCCAGGATATTAGAGAGATGCTGTTGAGAAGTAATATTTTTTTTTATTGGACAAACTTCTGTAGGTGAGAGAAGCTTTTGTGCTTACACAGAACTCTTCTTCGGGTCTGGGAGTTAGTTTCCCAGATCTGAAGAAGAGCTTTGTCTGGCTTGAAAGCCACACCACAATACTGACCTCTTTTTATAAAGTGCTTTTGATATCTACTGATACACACTCCTATATAAGAGCGAGGTGCATTTATCTGAAGTGGAGACATTAGTGATTTTCTATAGATCAGAAACAGGAGTCCTAGTGAGAGCTGGGATATGAATTCAAGGAGTCCTTACTGCAATGGTGGGGAATAATCTGGGCCATTAATGGCTTCTTCCATCCTACTTGCTCATTAGGTGTGCTGTTCCATTGAAATGTACTGCTGATATAGACCCAATGGAATAAAGAGAAAGCAGGGGAGGAATTTGGGTGTCCGAATCATGGTGTAGTTCATACTTAAAGCCTTGCTCAGGTTGTGCAGAAAGGTAGAATCTATGCCATCATAAATTAGCGTTTTAAATAAAACAGGTATTATGGATGAGCTGTTTCTTGATATTTAACAGATCAATTACAGCACAGCATATGTTGTATGCCATGTCTAGAAACAACTTGTCCATACCATTTGTTTTATTTACTACATCAATTAATAGTAAGATGGAAAAGTGGGTAATGCAGGGTGAGAGATGTTTGCTCCACACACAGAATAGCTTTCAAAGTTTGAACCCATGGTAGCTTGCGTTCATATAGACATTTCTGGTGAGGAAAGCATTTTACACAGCTTGCATGACCTTTTAAGAGGTAGACACAGTGAGTAGCTAATACATCTAAAAGCAAGGTTCCTCCCTTCAAAGAAAAAAGGCTGGTGGTGGCCATATCCAAAGAAGTCTGGCAGGATGGACTGAAACAACAATTAAAAAGAAATTCAAGGCTGAGACTTGAAGGTCAAGACACTTTTCTGTGCACTGTGTGTATTTTCCCAGAATAGGAACCCTGGTGGAGATCATGGATTTCCTTTATAGCAAAGATGTTTTAGAACAACTGCAGTTAAGTGCACATAAAATCAAGTTTGTATCACAGATGTGTAATATTTGCATTTAAAGAGAAGTAATAGCAAAAAGAAGGGACTGGAGAAGAAAGAGGGCCTCGTAAGGGAATAAAAACTCATTTAAGGCCCTGACAGAATTTGTGTAAAGGACAGAGAAATAACTGAGGGATTGTGAGGCTATTTTGAGTCAAGTGACTTTAATTTATAGGAAGAGTAATGGGCCAAATTTTCAAAATGCCCAGCATATTGGTGGCTGATTTTTTTCGAAAAAAATTATGCAGTTTTCAAAATGAGAGCTGCTGGATGCTGAATACTTCCAAAAGTGTGGTCCTACCTGAAAATTTGGCCCCACCCTGACTTGCTGTGGCTCCTCAGGAAGTCTATGGCTTGGATCCAGATTTCCTGAGATCCACCCTTAGTGCCTGATCCACAAGGGCACTTTTTCCTACTTCATGTAAGTGTTGAAATGGCCAGTGTGTGTTTTCACTAGTTTCCAGGATAGCTGTTCAAACAATAATCACATTTACTTCAAGTGAACAGGGGATTTGTCCTTCTGCAATAGAAACTTGTGACTGCAATATTACACAAGAAACCAAGCATGAACAGAACATAGTGGGTCCAGTTCAATCTTGGTGTAATGCCACTGAAATCAGTAGAGTCACAGAGAGCCAATGGAGAAGGATGAATTTTGCCAATTACCATTTAAAGCATAAAGAAAATAATTTGACTTGTAAAAAGATGTGGCCAAACCTGAGAAGAATATACAGCAACTACGTATGATAGATCATGGAATATGATATCATTTTCATTTAAGGAATGTGCAGAATGTGTTTCTAAGTGGCCACTTAAGACATGATATTGTTATGTAGAGTTCTCGCCAATTGCAAACACTTCATTTTATGCTTGGAAAAATTAGTTAAATTTTGTCCTGACCTTGAACATTTGTTGATATTTATGAAACAGCCATCATGTAATAAGAATTTCATTTGCACCTATAATCATGATTTATAATCATTAACCTTTTTGCTGTCAATGTGTTTTATTCACGCTGATCTGAATGAAAGAAAGAGAGGGTAAGCAGGGGACACATAATCAGTAAATACTATAATTAGCTATCCTCCTAGTGCAAATACCTGCTATCATTTTGGTAGCCAAGATTTCAGTTTTACTCAGGTATTAAGCTTTCCTTGAGGAAAGGATATTTTCTTTTTTTTTTCCTATAACTTTCATGTTAAAAGATATTGAATTGTGTACACATGTTTAGGTGTCTTTCAATTAAGGCTCCTGTACTCCACAGCAAATGTAACACATAACCTCATAAGCAAGGAAATGAGAAATGAAGCTATCTAGCAATATATTCCTTCCTCTCCATTCACAGAGAGAGAGGCACATACATGCACTTCACCCCTTAATATACCACCATCTGCCTTGGAACAAATATCACAGCCTGACCCTATTCATAGAAGAGAGGCCAGAATTCCAGCCCCCTTTCTCTAAAATGGTATAATGCCACTGAAGTCGTCAATCACAATCAATAGACCAGATCTGCCCCATGACATTACTTTCTGCACAGTTCTGCCTCCCCTCCTCACACTCTACTACACATTTCCGCTTTGGGAAGGAAGGGTTGAAAGAATGGTCTTCTAGAAATTTCAGCAGTAGACATAATAAAGTTAAATTCTTGGCCTCTGTTTTGCAACCAATGCCCCATTTGTGATGGTGGATTTTATAATGTGCATGTGCATGACACTGAACTAGTATAAACTGACACGCTTTACGCACACCACTGAACAACCATTCAATTGTAACTAGTTTTTAATTCCTAATAGTCTTCAGCAGAGTCATGCCAACAACCTATGTGTCACAGAGTTTGTGTCCTACTGTAGGTCCTTCCAGCTATCCCATTCAATTAACGTTTTGTTCTGACATACCATTGTCACTCTCTCAGTTCCATATTCAGTTGCTGCTCCACTTCCCCTTAACATCATTGAGACTTTTTTTTTCTTCTGTATCTACTTGAATTGAGTAAATTTCCTAGTCCAGACCTACACTTTGTTCATCATATGTCCAAATATTACATGTTGAAGAGTTGCTTAAAGCTGTGTTTGGCATATTGCACATTACCTTTACATAACATTTGTATCGAGCTCTTTTCATGGAAGAGCATGCTTCTCTTTCAAGCATAAGGTATTGTCTGTTTTAGACGTCTCTTTTCTTCCCCCACTTCATCTTTGCCATATATATTCAGCCACGGCTAAAGTTTTCTTGCTCTTTAAAGAGTAACTTTTTATTAGAAGCTCAGGGTTTACTCTTCCTCCCCCATGACTATCACTAACACAGCAATAAGAAATTTAAGTAATCATGTCTATTTCGGGGCCCTAATTCGGCAGAATACTTGCTTTAGTTTTAGCATGTGATTAACTCCATCCATAGTCAGCAAAACTCTTAAATACGTGTTTAAGTAGAACTTTTGCTGAATTAGAGCCCTAGTCTTCAAATGGCCCAGAGTACAGGATTCTCAGATTTGTTCCTGCTATATGAGTATTAACACTTTACCAGGTATGGAGCTGCACTATTTACTGATGTGTTGGAAATAGAGAATGGCCAAAATGGACAAACTGTCTTAAATTTAACTTTTTTCTAATTAAAGCCAATGGCCATTCCCTTACGCATAACTGTCAGAAGTCAATATTCTGAATAATTGTTTTGGGGGATGATATTGTATCAAAATGCAGCATTTTGGGTGCTAGAAGTCATTACTTCTTAAGGAAACAGGACAATAATATTTGATTTCTTTTCTCTTAACCCTGTTTTCCTCCCAAGCCCAATGTCTGTAATAAAATGTATCATAAAATGTCTCCATCTTTCACCAACATATTTTTCTCCCCGTAACTTCCCTATTCTGACAGTGTGTTTTGTGGGTCAAGAAACTAAACTGAGGGCCTTAAAGTATTAACAGCACCACAAAAGAGTGACCTTGTTGTTTGTTTTTCTACTACAAGTCCTCTCTGATTCCTTTCTACTCTATAAGAGATACGATCTGATGCTTCTCATCAGCCCATTTAGTCCTGTATCCAGCAGCGACCAATAACCAATGCTTCTGAGTAAAAGGGGGGAGACCTCACTCTTTCAGCAATAGAATGGTTGTTCCTGAACCCTGAAGCAATTAACTTATTCTCATTAGCATGAGAATGTTCCTGTCCTTTGAGACATTAATCTGCCTCTTCAGTAACTTCATGTTTTGTGCATGGTCATGTTTTGTATCTTACACTTGCTGTCATTAAATTACATGTTCATAATTAAATTACCTTCTAGTCATTCATTTTTTTAAATAAAAAGATATTTCATTATCAAGTTTTAGCACTTAGAATATTTCATTTAGATTTGAAATCATGTCTAATTCATAGTACAGAAGTCTTTGTTCCATGTCAACTTAAAAAATAGTGGAAGTCCTGAGAGACCTTTTTATCAAAACCTACAAGCATGCATGAGACATCTGACATATGGTGCATGTGCTGTGAACCAAGATTGAAAGGGTGATTCACTGTTCATCTATCAGAGAAGCAGGCTTAGCAGTTCATAATTTATACCGACCCAATTTTCCCAACAGAGTTCTCCCTAGATACAGAAAAACCTGAAAAACACTGTTCAAAATTGGTAATTATAGTTTCCTTTGTAATTTCCCTTGTAAAGTATTCTCATTGAAATGCGCTTTGTGATACCCTGCCTGGATTGCTAATTCTTTTCAAAGAGAATGCTTAGCTGAGTTATGTTACTAATCAAAATGTATGCCTCCAGCAACCTTTCTTTGTGTGTGTGTGTGTGTGTGTGTGTGTGTGTGTATTTCAGAAATGTTGCAAGAGTAAAGGAAACTATGAGTGTGAAATATGTTCCCAATACTGATCCTTTTAACAACACCTGACAAAGGAAATTTTATTCTTAGAACTAATGCATAAACTAGCTTTTTTTAAATGGCAAAATGGCAATATTGGAAGTCATTGCTGGCAATAGTAAAGATTTAAGCTTGCACCGTATAATTTAAAATGACTGATCTATCAACCTGTTGAGGTTATTATTTAATATTCCAGAATATTAATCCTTTTTTCTAATTAAACTAACCTTTTAATAAACTGCTTTGTGTCTTGACACTGCATTTGGCTTTAGCTATAGTGGAAGAAAATGAGATATTTTTGAGTTTGTCTGTCATGTAGGGAAGATATTTTGGGGAAATTCCAGGCTTGTGGTCATTCCCTTAAGCACAGCCTTCAGAAGTAAATATTCTGGATAATTAGATTATTCTGGGGAATGATGATACATCAAAATGTAGCATTTTTGGCACTAGAACTCATTTCTTAAGGAAACAGGAGGATAATATTTGATTGTTTCTCTAACCCGTTTTCCCTCCAAACCTAGTGTCCATAATAAAATTTCTCCATCTTCCTCCATAATATTTTTTTCTTCCCTTAACTTTCCTATTCTGACAGCGTGCTTTGTGGGTCAAGAAACTGAACTGAGGGCCTTAATGTACACAAGGGACCACAACAGAGTAACTCAGACATTTTTCTGAAGTTCCTATTTGTAGCAGAAGGGAAATCTGAAGTAAGCCAGAAATTGCCTGAATAATGAATGCTTTT
Source organism: Pelochelys cantorii (assembly GCA_032595735.1). Classification (NCBI taxonomy): domain Eukaryota; kingdom Metazoa; phylum Chordata; order Testudines; family Trionychidae; genus Pelochelys; species Pelochelys cantorii. The sequence goes on along the minus strand of CM064330.1, from coordinate 117,415,138 downwards.
CTTTACCTGAAGAGTGTGTATAAACCTAGACATTTCTTATTGTGTATTTTCTTTATACTCACTCAGTCAAGTTCCTTACCATTCTGATTTTTTTCAGTAAACTTTTGTTTACCCTTCTTATGTTTTTTCATATATTGTCTTACTTAGAGGATTGATTTTTTCTCTCTTGCAAACCCGCCTTCTTTTTCTCATTGGACCTTGGCATGCACTCAGAATGGCAAGTTTCCTATATCATAGCTATTCTTAAGGCATGAGACTGATGAGAGACAGGTTTTTGAATACACTGCAGGATTAGGCATATAATGGATGTTTGCAGTTGGGCACACTAAAAAGGCCATAAAAGTTTTAGGTACAGAAAATAAGCTGTGAAGCAAACACAGATATTTTCAATAACATGAGGCAGAGCATGTTAATCTAATGAATTTATTTGTGTATTTTTTCAAGTTTCTTCCTGTGTAAACGACCTGGTTTAGGGATATGTGACTGTTGTCAGAATAGTGCAGTAAAAGTGAAATGTATGTTTAGCCTACCAAAATGCAGCAAACGTCTCTAGCAAAGAATGTACATAATCAACTTTCCAGGGAAAAAACAAATACAATACAATTAGAATATTCAGTGGAAATAATTTACTACTCTGTTATGTTCTGCAGAAGACTGCGGCATTCCTATTTCCTTGTCTTAATCTCTCCAGTGCCTATGTGCATGAATGCACATTTGCACTAAGTGTATCAGCTGGTTCCCAGGGAAAAAGAATGCCCTTTTGGAAGTAGTTAACAGAAGCTATTTTCAACTTCTAATACCCTGTCTTGGTAACAGTAAAGTTTGTTAGTGATAGCAAGATGAAAGCTTTCTGCTGCCAGTAAATGTATTTGTTAAATGTTGTACATTTCAAAGCACAGGCTGGAACCTCATCCAGAGTAAATTAATGTAACTCACTTCAAGTCATGAGTATATGTTGATTTACATCATATGAGGATTTTGCACTGCATCATAATTTCATTGCAACTTGTTCAAAATCACTCTAAACATAAGGTTGTCAGATGGTTTAACAAAAAATACTGAATCCCTCCCCCTCCCCCCGGAAAAATTCTGTTGAGCAAAAAAACCAACAATCCAGCAAAAGTTGTTCAGCAAAAAAAACCCCAAAAACAAAAAGGGGGGGAGGACTGACCAGGGCCAAAATACAGTCACGGCCCTTTTAATTCCCAACCTACTCCATCCTCCCCCAGCTCCAGCCAGCCCAGGTTGTGCCTTCCAGCGGACACCCAAGCCAAGAAAAAACAGAAAATACAGCACATTTTACATGTCTGGTATTTTCTGAATTTTTTTACTGTACAGAAGGCGCAAATATCGGGCTGTCCAGTTTAATACTGAACACCTGGCAACCCTATCTAAACAATGGAAACTCAATGGAAGCCAAGACTGCATGGATAGGATTGCTACTTCTAGGGGGTTTTTTGTTCTGAAGTAGGGCTCATTCTGTCCTGATTTTGCACTGCTTGCATTGTCACATTATAATGAAACTAGAGTTGAATTTGAACCAAAACTTTAGATCAAAACAAGTCTTTTAGGAAGTACAGATCCAGATTAGGATCTGATCTCTGCAGCTCAGGCTTATTTGCAAATGAAATATCCTCAGGAGTTTAAAGAGAAGAAGCTCTGGAAACAACATTTCTCCATCATAAAACAGCCTGGTCCTACATCCCTACATCTGATGAATAGCTCCATTCAACCAATGGGAGCACCTTTATAACTATAAAGAGCTGCAGGATTGGCCTGCACTGAGGCCTTGCTGCACTGGTAAATTTAGATCCCTCCCAGATCAAACAGGTTGGTAATAGATATACAAAGTAGTTACAAGTCAGAGTACTGAGAAGTAAAACCTCCAACTGGGAGGTCTTTCTTTCTTTCTTTCTTTCTTTCTTAAGGTTTATAGTTCTCTTGGGACAACAAACCATTTTAGGAATACACCTTGTAGTCAAAATCTAGTCTTCATCTGTAAGAGGGGTTTTCATTACAACTGGTCATAGAAAAATAGATAATATTATAGTTCTCTGGCAAGTGCAGTTCCATTCAAAATGAAAACATTTCATAACATCAATTAATTTTCCTGGAATTTTTTTTTAAGGAAAAAACAGTGTGGGAGAGTTCTCATAGGGTACGACTACACTTGCTCCCTAGTTCAAGCTAGGGATGCAAATGTAGGCGACCAAAATTGCTAACAAAGCGGGGATTTAAATATCCCGCACTTCATTAGCATGATCTCGCCGGCGCGTTACTCCGCTCAACAGCTGATTTGAACCAGGAAGTGTGTGCCGGGACACGTTAGTTTGAACCAAACCCCTTGGTTCGAACTAACATTACTCCTTACACCTGCGAGATTATGTTAATGAAGCACGGGGTATTTAAATCCTCACTTCATTAGCAATTTCGGTCACATACATTTGCATCCCTAGCTCGAACTAGGGAGCAAGTGTAGACATACCCATAGTGTCAAAAGGTTTTGCTTTGATCTGTAACTGTTTTATTTCACATTGGATTAATGCCCATTCCTCAAATGAAATAAAAAAGACTGGACTTTGGGGGGAGGAAACATGTTGCATCAGGAAAAAATGAGAAACATTTGGTTAGCCATGGTGTTAATTTTTTTCATGTGATGATACCTGATAAATCACTGGCAAAGGAAGTGTCATATGTGATTCAAGCCATTATATATTTTCTAACAGAAGAGCCCTTCCCTCTGCCAAATAAGTTGGCATTATTTATTAATAATAGCAATAATAATTGATTCAGTATCTTTACATGCTCTGAATTGGGAAAACATTATCAAATCTCCCCATCCTCATCTCCATAAGGAGAGGGGGAAAGAAATTAAAACCTTTCTGGTAATAACTGAAGCATATGAATGCAGTTTCAGCTGATTAATTTTTGCATCTGGTCCCAGCATCACTGCGGCTCCATAGTTTCTCATTGTGCAGCCACAACTGAGACTAATGAGATTGTTCTCTGTTTGTTGTATCCTTTTGGGAGTTTTAGCCTAGCTTTATTCCCTTTCAGAGTTTTGGTTTTCCTATGTTTCTCTTCAAAACTGCCTGCGTAATGCTTATCTGCATCTATTTCTGTCTCTCTCCATATAAACCGGGGGAGGGGGGGTTAACTAAGTATTTATATATAAGTCAATACTGATTTGGATAACTCAATCAGTCAGAAACATTAACTTTTGGAGTTTCCCACTGCAGTGCTATCTCAGCCAGGTTGCATAGTATTTATTATGGAGTTACAATACATTGGGCACTTAAAATGTTCATTACGTATCTCGGAGCACTCCTCACCTGAATTACAAGGAGTGAAAATTTGCCTAGATTAAATATCAGAATGAATCCTTTCAGCCCTGATCCTGCAAAGCCTTGGGTATGTGATTAACTGCACGCATGTGAAAAGTTACCAAGTCACTATCCACATGCCTAAAGCTATGTCCATGCATATGTCTTTGCAGAACCTGAATGCTCCCATTGTATACAGAGAAACAAGGTGAGGCAATACCATCCACTTTGTATCTTCAATATCCTGGAACCAACATAGCTAAAACAACACTGCAAACAATGTATTGCATGCATCAAGAGAAGCACATGCTCTATATGTGCAATATGTCTGTTAATATTGGAATGGGAACCTTGTGCTTGATCCCCAGATGTCCTAGGGGCTTGCATTACAGCTCCTGGCACACTCCCAGTACACCCCAGTGAGTTCTCTGTGATAAGCTGATCTTTAGCTGCTGCATTAAATCTGCTCTTGGGTTCTGCACTATTTCAGCAGTTCTAAAGGAGTTTACAAAGCTGTCAAGAATCTGCATTTGGGAATTGAAGACTGTGAGGACTTGATTTCACAAAGTCACCATTACATTAACCCTAATTTTTACTTTTAATTTCCTTGAAAGCTTTTAAGAAAACAAAGCTGAGATGCATAAGGAGGTTTACCTTAAAAATAAACAAAACAAAACCAAGAGAAAACCAGGGATCTTTAGTTTCACAAGAAAATAAGTTCTGCCATTTTCACTTGCATAGGTGCTCCAGACCCTTTTGGCTTCTGGAGCTGACAAACACAAAAAGGAATGAGGCATGCAATGCTTTGCAATCATCCTTGTTTATGAGGCAGTGGCTACACAGCTAAGATGCAGGCGTGAAAGGGGACTCAATAGCCCAGCAAATGCCAAAAATATGGTCTGCAATATATCTGCATGAGCAAATATTCAGGATGGTTTTGTATGCTGGTATGAGTGACAAGGTGGATGGTTCATCCATGATGACGTGTCTCCAGGAGCTGAAAATGCAGTATTCTAATAAGTGTATTTTAAAATAATTCATAGATAGTAAATTCATAATAAATGTTCCTCCCCCAGGGAATCCTCTGAGCTCCTATGAACCTATTGGCATGAAAAGTGGGCTGTAATGCTTGACTTAATTCTCACCACACTCTGAAAACAGTTTCTATCACCCCAGATTCCAAGGCTAGAGGGGACCATTTGGATCATCTTGTTTGGCCTCTGGTATAACACACACCATAAAACTTCCCTAAATAATAATTCCTAAGGCAAAGCAATACATATACATATATACATATTATAGCTAAGTGTCAAACTAAACATTAAACTAATGCATAACAACAGATACAAAATATTGTTCACCAAGATGCTAAGGTTCAGAAGTTTCAGAGTTGTAGCCATGTTAATCTGTAACTGAAAAAAAAAAACTTTAAAAAAATAGCAAAGAGTCTTACAGCACCTTAGAGACTTAACAAAAATGTAAATGGTATCATGAGCTTTCATGGGCACAGCCCACTACTTCAGATGAATGAAGTTTAAGGTGTCCAAGCGCCAAAAAAAAAAAAAATAAATAAATACAAACAAAAGGCAGTGCTGCGTGGCTTTGCTGGTGCAAACTGTGACATTGCTTGTGACAGGTTGAGATTTTGAGCCACGGTATTCTCCATAGAGAGGGTGTGGAATTGGAGTCTCATGAGATTAAGGGACATGCTTGGGGCACATGAAGGAAGCTGTTCAGTCCTTGTCTATTGTCTGTGCCCCTTGCAAAGGGAATTGTCATTATTGGTCCTTCTTAGCCAGGCACTTCCTTTAGATCCTTTATCTGTTATCAAATTTCATAAAGTACGCCAACACATGAACACACAATTCTTTTTAAAAAAGCAAAAATCTCTATCCCGCCTGAACTTGATTTATTTTTTGACTAATATTGTTGAGTTTTATTTGATGAAATGTCACGGTCCTCAAATGAACCTATTTTAGCCAGTTTTATACGAAATCATGAAAACCTATCTCCAGCACCCTTGTTGTAATATCTTTGCTGAGAAAAGAATAGAGGTCATAATTTTTTGTGTATTCAAGTTATGGACTGTGTGGTTTAGAGAGGTACTATTGTAAGGTGTCCTGCACAGGGAAACATTAATTTGTCCCTATACCAGTTCCAGATATAGAGCCCCAAATTAGCCCAATGTAGAGAGATGTCTTATGATGGAAGCAATTTGTAATTAAGGTTCTGAGGTGGAGGTAGAGATTGAAGTATAGGGCAATATCTGTCCTATTTACTATATATTACTCATGTTTTTGTTTTTTAAAATAGGGAAACAAAGCATAAGCTACCTATAACATAGAAGTACACATATGTTAACTTTATAGGTGAAGTTTTGATGGCTTGTCAGTCTCTGTCTTATGAGAAAGCAGTTCCAACAGTACTGAAATGTCCAGTTTTGATATATTCAGAATGAAAGATTTGGGGTTTTGGAATCAACTATTTGTTTCAAAGCTGATTAATATAAAAGTAATCAAAATTGAAATAAATCATGTAGTATTTTTCAAAGTGAAACCATATCAAATAACATAACATTATATCTCTCCTTCCTGCCTCCCCCCAACCTTTCCTTTATGGAGAAGTTTGGGGTTTTACAGTTTTGGAATGAAGAAAAATTTTGAAAAACCTTTGTGAAATGGAACTTCTGTCCTCCACACAGCTCTGTTCACTAATGCATTTTCACAGTGATTCTGAATAAATTATCATGTTTTAAAAGGCCAAATTTATGCTTATAGTACATAAAGTCACAGAAAAGGAAGTGTTGAACTCTTTTAGCATCTTGAAATTGAGTTGTTAAAGTCAATATTCAAAAATAGTTCATTTCAGATACCACTATCAGATAACAATACTTCCAGTCATCACCTACAGCCCCCAACTTAAACCCCACCAGTGTATCATTAACAATCTACAACCTATCCTGGAAAATGATCCCTCCCTCTCACAGGCCTTGGGGGACAGGCCAATCCTCGCCTACAGACAACCCCTTAACTTGAAGCAAATTTTTTCTAGCAACCATACATTACACCTCAAACATACTCACCCAGGAACCTACCCCTGCAATAAACGCCATTGCCAACTCTCTCCACACATCTATACAAGCAACACCATTATAGGACCTAACCACCTAAGCTACAACATCAGAGGCTCATACAATTGCACATCCTCTAACTTAATATATGCTATCAAGTACCAGAAATCTCCCTCTGCCATATATATTGGCCAGACTGGACAGTCTCTGTGACAAAGTTTAACTGGACATAAGTCAGATGTCAGAAAAGGTAATACACAAAAACATGTAGGAGCACATTTTAATCTACTTGGGCACTCATTAATGGATTTTAAAGTAGCCATTCTTCTACAAAGGATTTTCAGGAACCAAGTACAAAGTGAAACTGTGAAACTAGCCTTCATATCCACATTTGACACTATCTTTCATGGCCTGAACAAAGACCTGAACTGGATGGGCCGCTATATTCAACACCCAAATCACATTAAAAGCTAAGTATGGAACACTTACTGCTCACTCAGTTAGCCTCATTAGCATGGGCACTACAATTGACAGCTATTTTTTTCTCACCCTCTCCCTTCTTTTTCTGTTATAAATTGGAAGGTTCCCCCTTTTTTCTGAACTCTCATCTGAGGGACTCATTTTTGTGTTTGTTTTTTAAGTTACAGACTAGCATAGCTATCCCTCTGAGACTATTGTATCTACTGTATTTATCTTTCATTAGATCAGCAGACTAGGCTTCCAAATCAACAACCACAGTACGTGGCAGTTGGGCTTGAAATATCTTGGCACAAGATCAAAACCTTTTTTCGTGTGCCAGCTATCCCCCTCGTTTCATACATAATTACAATTCCTTTAAGGTTATGGTGATGCATAAGTCACTTTTTTAGGTAAAGTCTAGAATATCTTTTTGTTTCTCTTTTTGATTGTTTGTCTGCAGTGGTTTTTGAAGTCTTCCTGTTCCATTAGTATTTTTCCCATCTGCTGCCTTAATGACATTTCTGTGGGGAGTGAGTGTTTGAGTTGCTTGACTGGTGAAAAACCTCCTTGCATGTTATCTCACAGCATGACTCTAATTCTCCATATATTATGTTGATATATACCCCAGCTCAGTTTCTCCCATCAGCCCTTGTACTGTGGTGCCTCTCATTTTTATAGGGAAAAAAACCCACAACATACCGACTGCCATTTGACTGCAGAGCAGGAATAGTTAAACTGTGCTTTGATGTATACATTTTCTGCCCTTGAACTTCATTCATCTCCTCTTCCTGAGAATAAAGTTCTGAAACTGTGTTTTCTCTGTGCTAAACTCTTAGTCAACCATGCAATCTTTTATAATTGAGGGGAAGAATAGCTTAGAACTGCAGTTTTCCATCAGTGAAATTCTGATTAATCTACAGTACATTTAGCTTATAATAAATGGTAGATGTAGTTGAGTTGAAGTGAGTCTCCTTTATCTGCGTGTTCCATTATGGAAATAGAATTAATCTGAATTAAATACAAGCATCAGAATCCCTGCATCTTAAAAGTGCATTTAATGTTTAAAACGTATCTCATAACATTTTTATTTATGCACCCATGATTAATGTGACTATAAATATGGTGAAAATAAAGATGGGCTAAGTTCTGAAGGCATTTAGACTTTCTTTATTAGTTCTGAAGCTGAAATCATATTAGGATATGTGAATTCTTTTATTGTTTGTGGATTTGAACTGCCATCAAATCAATCATGGTTAATCTGAACTGGAAAAGCTTATAGTTTGCCACTCTTGAGCATTTCATGGTTTTCTAAATTGGTGAGTCCCCTACTTGGAAATCTGTGAAAAGTAGGATTAAGGTACAATTGGGATATATGGAACACTTCTGAGCATGTTGTCCTTGGGATAGCACAGTATAACAACCTAGGATAGTCTTTTCTGATTAGTAGCACAATATTCAGTTTCTTGCTAGATTTGGGGATAGCACTTTCCTCACCATGAAATCACAATGTAATGTGCTCCTCATTTAACATCATCCAGGGTGGGTGGGTAGGGCTCAAGCCCTCACGCTCTGGCTTCAGAGGCATGTACCTTATCCACTGCACAACTTTAACCTCCTTTCCCCTAGCTTCAGGGCCCCCCTTATCCTTCCTCTCCTCCAAGGGTGCCAGCTCTGTATGCTAGACTCTGCTAGAGTTCTTTGAGGGGGTCAACAAACATGTGGACAAGGGGGATCCAGTGGATATAGTATACTTGGATTTCCAGAAAGCCTTTGACAAGGTCCCTCACCAGAGGCTCTTAAGTAAAGTAAGTTGTCATGGGATAAGAGGGAAGGTCCTTTCAGGGACTGATAACTGGTTAAAAGACAGGAAACAAAGGGGAGGAATAAATGGTAAGTTTTCCAATTGGAGAGAGGTAAATAGTGGGCTCCCCAAAGCGTCTGTCCTGGGACCAGTCCTGTTCAACTTATTTATAAATGATCTAAAGAAAGGGGAAAACAGTGAGGTGGCAAAATTTGCAGATGATACTAAACTGTTCAAGATAGTTAAGACCAAAGCAAACTGTGAAGAGCTTCAAAAAAATCTCACCAAACTAAGCGATTGGGCAACAAAATGGCAAATGAAAATTAATGTGGATAAATGTAAAGTAGTGCACATTGGAAAATATAATCCCAACTATAGATACAATATGACGGGGACTAATTTAGCTACAACTACTCAAGAGAAAGATCTTGGAGTCATTGTGGATAGTTCTCTGAAAACATCCACTCAATGTGCAGTGACAGTCAAAAAAGCAAATAGAATGTTAGGAGTCATTAAAAAAGGGATAGAGAATAAGACAGAAAATATTTTATTGCCTCTATATAAAACCATGGTACGACCACATCTTGAATACTGCATACAGATGTGGTTGCCTCATCTCAGAAAAGATATATTGGCATTGGAAAAGGTTCAGAAAAGGGCAACAAAACTGATGATGGGTTTGGAACAGGTCCCATATGAAGAGAGATTAAAAAGACTTGGACTTTTCATTTTAGAAAAAAGGAGATTAAGGAGGGATATGATAGAGGTCTATAAAATCATGACTGGTGTGGAAAAAATGAATAAGGAATAGTTATTTACTTATTCCCATAATAAAAGAACTAGGGGTCACCAAATGAAATTAATAGGCAGCAGGTTTAAAACAAACAAAAGGAAGTTTTTCTTCACTCAGCACACAGTCAACCTGTGGAACTCCTTGCCAGAGGATGTGATAAAGGCTAGAACTTTAACAGGATTCAAAAAAGAGATAGATAGATTCATGGAGGTTAGGTCCATCAATGGCTATTATCCAGGATGGGTAGGAATGGTATCCCTAGCCTCTGTTTCTCTGGAGGTGAGTTACATGGGAGGGATCACATGAGGATTACCTGTTGTGATCTCTCCTTCTAGGGCATCTGGTATTGGCCACTGTCGGCAGACAGGATATTGGGCTAGATGGACCTTTGGTCTGACCCAGTATGGCCGTTCTTATGTTTTTATATATCCTGGTTAATGTTGTATCATTATTATACTGCAGACCCATTAGAGAATACTCATGTAAAGTTGTGCAATATTTGGTTATAATATTATTTGTCTGCTGCCTGCTAGTACATAACTGCTTTATGATATAAGCCAACTGACAACCTGCTTCAGCATAGTAACCATTGTTCTTTATATTGTGTCAGTATTCATATTCCCTGAACATTTCTAAATCATTGTGATTGTATCACCCACAATCATGAGTCAAAATGCCCAGCAAGTGATAGTGGAATGTCTAGCACTATCAGTAAGAAAACCAGGAAAACCATTAGTTTGGGTACTAAATTAAAGTGTTTTGATGAAGGTGAGCATGCAGTAGATATTGGCATTGCTCTAGACTTATTCCAACCACTATGAGAACAATTTGGAGTAATGCTGACAAGATCAGGGCTAGTGCTCAGTGCATAACGCTGCTTAGTGCTACTAAAATAAGTCAATTACGAAGTAGTTTGATGAAAAACATGGGACATCTTCTCTCAGTGTAGAGGGAGGCCCCAAACCAATAGAACATATGTCTCAGTTTCCTAGTGATACAATTTAAGGCAAAAAATTATTGGAGATCCAGTAAGAAGGCATGGATAACTGGAGCTATTTGGTTCAGAATGGTTGCCTCTCTATGCTGTCCCAGCATGGAAGTCATTCTATGCCAATGAAAATCTTGATTTAAGAATTTATTACATATTAATGCCTGGATGACCTGCACAAAACCATCAAAGTTGTCTTTCTGAGACCTAACACCATATCACTCATCCAGGTCATGAACCTAGGAGCCTTCGCTGCATTTAAAGTGTATTACTTATGACATACTTTTGACCAGATCATCAGAAGTACTGATGGGGAAGGGAAGCCTTTAATTTGACAATACCATGAGGATCTATGGCTGGGAAGCCAGTAAGTAAACAAACTGGAGTGGCTCAGTAGCAGCTTTCTCAGAGTAGGACCACTTTGAGAAACACTGGTCTAATGCCTATTGGGGTCAGTGGAACTATTCATGCACTTGAAGTTAAAGCATATGCTTAAGGGATTTGCTGGATTGGGGACAACCTTAGAGCTGTGTGAATAATTGATTTTTCAGTTCACTGAGGATTCTTAATAAAGAAAAACAGAAAGATGAGTCAAATGAAACACTTTCTTTTGTCCAGGATGGAAGCTTTCGTTTTGATTTTGAGGATTTTTTCTTTTTAAAAAATGAAAATAAAATCAAAGGTAACTTTGAAACAAAAAGTCATTTCAAATTGTAAACTGAAAACATTGCATTTAAGAAATGTCAAAGCATTTTGTTTTGACTTGGGATTTTTGTTAGGTTATTTTTTTTAATCTACACAATTCACTGAAAAACAGAAATTGGCAAAATGTCTCAGTCAATAGTAATCTCGAAACCTTTTCATTTAAAAAAATGGTCCAGCTTTAGTCAGGGTAAGCAAATTTATGTATAGTCCTTGCTTGTATGTAACTTCATGAGCATTTAATTATAGAAATACTGGATCATGGACCACACTTCTCAGAGGCCACATGCATTAACAAAAATGCATGATGGTAAAAGTGCGCATGTGAACATATCATGGTGCTTACTGTTGTTGAAAAGAAGGTATTGTAACAGCAAGAATTTGTACTACTTACAGAAGAAAATATGATTAAATAGAGATTGAAACTGAAACCCAACATGAATTCTTTGGTTGATTTTGTTCTTTGCTTTTACCTCTGACTGTTCCTAAACAGCTTTGGAGTAAAATCTGAAATGAAGAACTCCATGAGCAGTCTTTCAGTTTTATTTTATAATGATGGAACGAGTTATTCCCACCACTAAAAATATCAGCCATTAAGGCTAGCAAAGAAAATAGAGTATTGAAGAAAAAGTAAAAAAGTCCGTGTAGCTCATGTTTGATTTACTCTATTCCCCCAAACAACTATGATTTCTGGTGTTTAGTATCACAATTGACTCAGCAACAACATATTTCAGTGTTGTTTAATAAAGGTGGGATTTAGGGGAAGAGAAGGAAGTGTTCTGCTGCTTTAGCAGCTACAGTTTTTTGAGCCCCTGGGAATCACTTGTCCTAGGCCATCTTATTGAACCACAAAATGGTTTTATGTGTTGGTTATAACAGTTTTGTTAAAGTCAAAGAATAGTGAATCACTAGCAGAGTAGGGTTTTTGGGAGTCATTTGAAAGATTCCAGCTATCAGTTTTTAAAAGAACAGAGTGTACTATATTGACCAATGTTGGCTACTGTCCTCAAGAATATATCACCTTTTTTGGGTTGCTCACCAAAGGGAGTTCTAATACTGGCATCAGTGAATCCCAGATAAAGCCCAAATATGACATAAGATTCATATGTTTTAAAGCCAGGTGGGACCTGTAGAACGATTAAATCTGTCCTCATGCAGAACACCTACCATAAACCCAGGTCTATGGAAAATTTGACAGTTGATTTGGGGGGAGGGAGATCATGGAAACATCCTTCTGTTTGTATGTTTGTATTCAATAAAGGAATGACTTTGTCAAGTTCTGAGTTTCCACAGTTTGATTATTTTATTGTATTGTATTTTATTTTATTTTATTAGTTCTGTTGTGACAGCTTCCCACGCTATGTTTACCATGGCTAAGAGAGATTTTTCCTGAACTCTCCTGGAAGAAGAAAGCTGTGTTTTGTAGAAGTGAGTAATCCCTGGATTCTGTACCTGTATGGAAGAGTCGATGGCTGTGGTGTCTGTGTGATACTGCATGCGGCTGTTATCATGCTGCAACAACAGCTCTAACAGGCGTCCACTTTTTCCTTTCCATTTTATGCACGTTTCTCTTCTAAGTGGCTCTATTTAATTATTGGAGGAAATGGATAAAGGGCCATAAGAAATGTCAAGTAAAGCTTAATCTGATTGCATTACTATAGCACTGTCTGAGTGAGGTGGAATTGTAAATGGCATCAAGGACAAAGAAATAATGTGGAGACCTAGAGGGATTGGAAATATAGGCATAAGATAACAAAGTGAGATCCAACCTGTAAAAATGGAGGCTAAAAAATTGGGGAAGAAAATAATCCAAATCGATTATATGCCATGGAAGATGGCAGATGGGAGATGTTAAAAAAAAAAGAAGTAGTATCAGTGTCAGAGACCTAGAGCAATTAGTAGACAGTAAATGATACAAAATAATATGGCTGCAAAGAAATCATATAATGGAATCAGGGAGGTAATAGTTTCTCTCTGTATAGCTGCAGAGTGACTGTTACATTTCTGACCACGGCAGTGGGCAGAACACAACAAAGCATAGCACTGTATTACTAGATGCATATTAATAAGTTAGAGGCACCTTAGAGAAGAGCAATACAGTACATATAATCCAGGGACAGGAGGGACTGATTTCCAAGGAAACAGTAAAAGATCTAAGTATGCTGTTCTTGGCCAAAAAACTATTGAGTGGTGGAGGCTGGAGCATGGAGAAATCCTTGAATGGTGTAACCACCACTGAGAGAAAGGTTATTAATTATGATGTGAGGCATTATAAACAGGAGTAACTGGAGAGAATTGATAGAAGGAGAATATGTTAGCTATCAGGAAAAACTTCATAGCACTGACGTTTGTAAGGCTGTGGAATCAATAGCCTGCAAAGCAAGTGCAGGAAGACTACTGGTTTGGGATATTTAAAGTAAGAGTGGCAAAGGAGCTATGAAATATGTTATTTGGTCCAATCCTACATTGACTCTTATGTTTGTGGACCAAGGACAGAATAAGAAAGGAGCTTTAGGGGCTGTAGCCCATGGCCCTTGGCTAATGGGGAGCCATGCAAAAAGATCTCCAGGCCACCACAGACAGATTTTTCTGTGGTTCCCTCTTAGCCTAGGGTCCCAACTGCAGTTGCTGAAGCCCCTGCATTACAGCCCTGCCTGGTGGAGCTGTGAGAGGGGGACACAGCTCTGCTCTGCATGATGCTGCCCCCCCCCCCCATTCCCAACTGGGCTGGAGCTGCAAGTGGCGGAAAGCTCTGTCCACATGCTTCCCTCACTTACAGACTCCACCCTGCAGTTCCCATTGGTGGCATGCGCAGGCAAGCACAGAGCATAACACATAGCCACCTGGCCCCAACCTTCCCTGGGGTCTGTGCCACCAAAGAGAGCTGCCCTAGGTCAATACCCTGCACCCCAGGCCCCTGCCCCAGCCCTGAGTTCCCTCCCATACTCTAATTCCCACCCAGACACTACATCTCCACCCCCAACCTCCTTCCCTGAGCCCACTCCCACCCCCGCAAACTCCTTGGCTCCAGCCTGGGGCCTCTCCTGCATGGCAACCCCCCTCATCACCAACCATGCCCGAGACCCTGCACCTCTCTCATGCAACCTTCTGCCCCACACAACTTTCTGACTCAACCCAGAGCCCTCTCCCACACTCTGAACTCTTCATTTTGACCCCACCCCAGAGCCTCCGGGGCCCCCCAATATCTAATAGCCCTGGGTCCCCAGAAGAGTTAATATTGGTCTAGTTGGTCTAGAAGGAGGAGCTGCTATAGTGGACCAGCTACACAGTTTGCTAAATCTGATATGGACAACAGAAAAGATTCCAAAGGATTGGAGAAAAGGGCTGCTAGTGAAACTCCCTAAATCCGGTAATCTGTCACTGTGTGAAAAGTGTAGGGGGATTACTCTCCTGTCCATCCCAAGCAAAGTATTAACCAGAGTCATCCTGGAATGAATGAAAGATGCCATAGACCACAAACTACAAGAAGAACAGGCAGGTTTTAGGAGAGGACAATCTTGCACAGACCAGATAGTAACACTTCAGATCATCGTAGAACAATGCATTGAATGGCAAGCACCACTCTATATCAACTTCATAGACTTTATGAAAGCCTTTGATAGTGTGGACAGGCAGTCCATCTGGACCATCATGCAACATTACGGAGTTCCAGGCAAACTGATTACCATCATCAAGAAACTGTATGAAGAATACTCTTGACAGGTCAGCCAGGATGGAAAATTGTTGGAAAAATTCCAGGTTACAACAGGTGTTCACCAAGGCTGCCTTCTTTCTCCATTACTCTTCCTGATTGTCCTAGACTGTGTCACAAGAACAGCATATGCTGATTCAGGAAGGGGACTCCAATGGACTCAAACTAGGAAACTTGAAGATCTAGAGTTTGCAGATGACTTAGCCCTACTTGCAGACAAATTAGAGAGTATGCAAGAGAAGACAGAAGCCCTACAGGAAACTGCTGAGCGAATGGTCCTCAAGATTAGTCAAGAGAAGACCAAGTTGATGTGCATTAACAGACAGGAAGGTGAAATTACAATCGAAGGAAAAGCAGTGCAAGAGGTAGATCAGTTTGTATACTTGGGGAGTGTTATCAGCAAGAATGGGGGAACTGAAGAGGACATCAGTTCAAGAATATGAAAGGCGCAACAAGCCTTTGCCATACTACGACCAGTGTGGGGTACAAGAGCCATTTCAACAAGAACCAAACTACGTATTTTCACTTCCAATGTGAAAGCAGTGCTGCTGTATGGCTCGGAGGTGTGGCGCGTTGTCTAGAGCAACACTAACAGAATTCAGACGTTTGTCAATAAATGCCTTAGACACATTCTCCAGCTAAAGTGGTACGATAGAATGCCAAACGAAACCTTGTGGATCAAAACAAATCAGAAACCAATGGAGGTCCAAATTAAGAAAAGAAAATGGCGATGGGCAGGCCACATCCTGCGTAAGGACTGTGAGGAATGTATCATGAGACAAGCGTTAGAATGGAATCCAAAGGGAAAGAGGAAAAGGGGACGTCCTAAACAAACATGGCGACGAAGCTGCCTGGACGAAGTAAAAGCTTAACATGGGATCAAATCAAGACTATCGCTAAGGATCGCAAGAGATGGAGAATGACTGTGGAGGCCCTATGCTCCATTAGGAGCCCAAAGGACAAATAGATAGATAGATGAGAGAGATGGTTGTTTAATTTTCAGATCTAGCACTTTATATGTGATTTCAAATTTGATACATGATTCAAGCATTCAGGGTATGTCTTCACTGTAATATGGGCTAGGGTTAATAGCAGACCCTGCGTTTGTTAACCTAGGGCTTGAGCATCTGCACTCATTTGTAACCACAGGTTGGAAATTGATGAACCCTGGTTGCCTATCTGCAGCATCAGCATTTAGGATGCATTATGAGGCTTTGAGTCCAATCACCCATATCCCAGACTTCCTATTGCCCTCCCCATATCCCCCTAGTTCATGGTGCCATGTGAGCAAACCTGACTGTCCAGTGGAAAAAGAAAGGCAGCCTATGGGATATGGGGCTGCTTCTATACTTCAGAGCAATGGGGCTTGAACCTTGAGTCCCAGCTTGAATCCTCTACTCAAGCAGGGTAGTTAGGCATGAATTCAAACCCTGGGCTTATGTTGCAGTGTAGACATACTCACGTAGACTATGGCTACACTGCACAGTTATTTTGGAATAAACTATTCCAGAATAGTTATTCGGAAATAGCTTATTTTGAAATAGCACGTCTACACTGCAGGGAAGCCTCACAATTAGTCTGAGGCAGGCTTCCCTAATGTAGATGTGCTATCTCGATTTAGAGTCTCAGGCGGAAAAACTTAGAATGGCCCTGGAGACGAGCTATTTCGAAATAGCGGATGTGGAGGATCTACACCCACATTATTTCAAAATAGCTATTTTGGAATAGGCATTATTCTTCGTAGAATGAGGTTTACAGAAATTGGAATAAGCCATCTATTATTTCAAAATTATTTCGAAATAATATAGTGATTTCAGAATAATGGCCGTTATTCCAAAATAACTTTGATGTATAGACACACCTGTAGTATAATGAAAAAAATATTTATTACAAGCTTGGTGGAAGAAGTACATGACATATGTTCAGTGCTTCCTTTGAGCTTTATTCCTCTGGTATGATATTGGAATTTATGGATCAAGTTTCCACACAAATAACTCACTTGTCAGAAGTCTTGTTGCTGCTGATCTGCTCCTTGTGATACTCTTGAACTGGAGATTTGTATAGTGTTCTGAAACTTTCAGTCTCACAGGAAAAATGTAAATGCCCAACATAAAATAATCATGAAAACATTAAATGTAAACTTGTCTATTTTAGGTCACAGAGACACAAACTGGTAAAAGGCTGACATGTCATTTTTACCTGATGCCACTATGTGGAGAAAGCCTAAATATGTGAACTAGGAACTATGTCCCATCCTTAGTGATGTGCTATCAAGCTCCTTACTGCATTTTTTTAAAATTCCTTGTTTATGGTGTTATACTCCTGATCAGCGTTTCCCAAACTATGGGCCACAGCCCGGTACTGGGCCACGGGAAAAAAATACCGGGCCTCAGTATGGCTGCCAGGAGGGGAGCAGAGCGGGGCGGGTTCAGAGGAGGTGGGGGGGGGAACCGGCTGCCGGGAAGCAGGGCTGGGGGCAGCGGGGCTGTTCCGCGGAGATCCAGGCAGGCGGGTGGGCAGCCGGCGAAAGCAGGGCTGGGGGCAGCAGGGCTGTCCCGCAGAGATCTGGGTGGGTGGCTGATGGAAGCAGTGTTGGAGGTAGCGGGGCTGTCCCACGGAGATGGGGGGGGGGCGGGCGGGCGGCAGAAGCAGGGTTGGGGGTAGCAGGGCTGTCCGGTGGAGATCGGGGAGGGCAGGCGGCGGAACCAGGGCTGGACAGGAGCCGGGGGAGGGGGGGCTGGCCGGGGGAGAGGAGGAGGAGGAGTACGGGAGAACCAGCTGCCAGAAGCAGGGCTGGATGGGGGCAGCGGAGCTGGTCGGGGGGGTCGTTGGGGGAGCGGGGCTGACTGGGTGAGATTGGTTGGGGGCAGGGGGAACCGGCCGCCGGAAGCAGGGCTGGACGGGGGCAGCAGGGCTGGACTGGGGAGATCGGGAGAAGAAGTGGGGGGAGCGGGACTGACCTGGGCACATGCAGACCCTGGCAGACGAGTGAGTCTGGCCGGGGATTCATTTTGCCCTCCCCCCACATACCCTCCCTTGAGTAATTGCGAACTGCCTGGCAGGTAGACACACTCAGACAGCGTGAGCACATCTACCAGCCAGGCAGTTCACAGCTAAGGACTGATACACCTCATTATAATAAAACGTACCTAATTAGAAAATACCGGACATTTTGTCTGGTAATTTCTCAATTTCTTTCCCGGACAAAACCTTCAAATACCGGACTATCCGGTACAAAACCGGACACCTGGCAACTCTACCCTTCCTTGCACCCTCCCTCCTAGGCAGATACCCTACCCCCAATCTGCCCCTGCTCCCGCCTCCTGGAGTGCTCATGCGGCGCCGGGTCCCCCAAGCTCTGGCCCAGGCTGGGTGGAGGTTGCAGCCAGGTGAAACGCTGAAAATTTATTCATTTTTCATTCTTTTTTTTATATGTGTTTATATTTTGGGGCTGCAAAAAACAGTACTGAAAAAAAACGGGTTCCAACTAAAGGAAAAAGTTTGGGAAACCCTGATCTAGCCAGCTTTCTATCCATCATACAGTCCATTTGTCAAATCCATATTCCCTTAACTTGCTGACAAGAATATTGTGGGTGACTGTATCAAAAGCTTTGCTAACGCTGGCACTGGGGGCTTTGGGAGGATCAGAAACAACTTATTTGAATATTCATCATTTGCTTAATGAATATGCAAATATGCAAATGAATGTTACCGGTCTTCCAAAAGCTCGTGAATGGATTTACTGGTCCCTGTGTCAAAAAGTTTGGGAACCCCTGCTCCTGATGATTATTGAAATCAAGAACATTGAAAAAACTCTTAAAAATGTGTCTTTTCTCCATATATGCCATTTATATTCTTCACAGCACTTAATTTCAACAATAAGACTAGACTGCTCAGTTTCACTTTTATTTCTAATCAGTTTCTTTTTTGTTTTGTTTTGTTTTGTTTGTTTCTTATGCTGATGAGATAGATATTAGACATAATCTTTGAAGAGGAATTTGTTGTTTGTTTGTTAGCAGGAACTAGATATTTGCAATAAATAATATTGCAAGGTCCACCTAGCTTTTCTCCTTAAATCACTGTTTTGCAGAATGAGCACTTCATGAATTTGAAAGACATCTTTTGTAAAATTAGATTTGTGAGTATGTTGCAAACAAAGGAATCTCCAAAATATATCAGAATTGTGGATTTCACTACTGCCAATTTCAAAGAGTTTGGGAGTCAACCCCTCCTCCAAAGAGCTTCAAAATAGTCACATCATTTTCCCCCATTCTTTTAAATTTCCCTTCTTTTTCTAAATCTTTAGGGTGCGTACAGCTCCTATTTTCAAGATTGTCTCTGCAACCATGCAGGATAGAACCTTACTTTTTTTTTATTATGAAAACTGAGATTCTCATATATTCATATGACTCCAGAAGCAGGAGCTTTAAGAAAATCAATAGAGTATAATCTCAGAGTTATGAAAATGGGAGCTGTTCATAACTCTGGACAAAATGGTTTTTTCTTTCAAAAGTTTACAGATATACATTGACTTAGTACAGCTTTGAAATTTTACTATGCAAAAAAAATGCTGCATTCCCTTTAATTTTGGGGGAGAATTTAACACAATTATAATCGGTTTCTCTCTCGCTCTCTCTCCCTCTCCTTCCCTCTCTCTCCCTCTACGCTGCTGCTGCTGCTGCTACCCTGATTCTGGTTCCAGCTGAAATCAGTTCTTAAATCTGGTAAACTTAAATAACAACAAATGGTCTAAGTTTAAACAAATGGTTTAAATTTATCCTGTACAGACTAACTCAGCTACCCCCAAAGCATCTTAAATCTGGTGTTTGTAGTTCTGAGGTTCTACTGTAATTATTACAGAACATGAGCTGGCAACACTGGGATTTGTAAACAATGATATATTGGTTGCCATTTCTTCCAAATACAAATGTGATGTGGTATCTTTGCGGGGGTTATCCTTGGAGCTTGTTGTGCCAGTTACTATTTGTGAAACATACTGGCTTGACAGTCCCAGAGACTGAAGTCCTGTTATGGATTCCTGATATATAATTGCTAAGTTGTGGATAACACAATTCTACAATTGTAACAACATGAACTCTCTCTTCATATATCATTCTGAATGACAGAGAGCCGAAAATAGGTTGAAAAGGTCATCCTCTCCGGGAGCCTTTTGGCCTGTTTGAGCGCTAGTTGTTGTTTGTGGCATTTTGCTTGGTTTTGTAGAATGGATACCACATGTCTGCTGGGAATTGGCCTGAGTCAGGCCCGCCAACAGGGTAAGGGTAAGGCAAAAGGGGCAGCTGCCCGCGGGCCATAGGGTTCCGACCTCCAGTACCAATGTGGCCATAGGGTTCCACTGCCTGCCTGCCGGCTCCTCCATGTCCAGGGCTGCTCTGGCCCAGCATGGCTGGCGTCCACCGGAGTTCACCAGCAAGGGCCAGTTAACTAGTTAACTGGTAAGTGTGCATGCAGGTAAGCCTTATGTTTACCAGTGCATTTACCGCTTAATCCTTTAACCTCCCTAATAGCCATTAAATTAGATTTGAGGGATTTCATAGAAGGGACCATATCTTCCAATATTTCTGTATAGAGCCTAATACAATGGGGTCCTATTCCTGAAGGATCCTTTTCATGCTACCCTTACATGGAAAATCATTAGTAAAGATACTGAGCAAACCATCCATCCTACCCCTCAAATCACCCAAGCTTCATTTGGTAAAATTATGATAAAATAAAATTTTAATGTCCTTTTCCCCCCAAAGAAGAATGCTTTAAATATAGTTTCTGTTCAATGGAAAAGTAATATACCAGGTTTTATAACTTTTGTTTGAGCTGAGCTGGATTTTTCTGCACCAGTTTGCTTGAAGGTGTTAACATATAAATTATTGAAGCTAAGCTTTGAAGTTAATACTTAAATGGAAATTCACATCTTTTTTTAGTGCTTCTCTGTATTACCTGTCTGGAGCTGGTAAATCAGAGAATGAATCATAGAATCATAGAAT
The DNA here is from genome assembly GCA_032595735.1 of Pelochelys cantorii. Classification (NCBI taxonomy): domain Eukaryota; kingdom Metazoa; phylum Chordata; order Testudines; family Trionychidae; genus Pelochelys; species Pelochelys cantorii. Next base: position 117,394,288 of record CM064330.1, on the reverse strand, counting down.
ACTAGAACTGGAAGGGACCTCGAGAGATCATCAAGTCCAGTCCCCTGTCTAGTCCAGTCCCCTGGCCTCATGGCAGGACCGTCTAGGTCATCCCTGATAGATGTCTATCCAACCTATTCTTAAATATCTCCAGTCATGGAGATTCCACAACCTCCCTAGGCAATTTATTCCAGTGTTCAACCATCCTAACAGTTAGGACATTTTTCTTAATGTCCAACCAAACCTCCTTTGCTGCAATTTAAGCCCATTGCTTCTTGTTCTATCATCAGAGACCAAGAGAACAATTTTTCTCCCTCTGCCTTGTAACACCCTTTTAGATATTTTAAAACTGCTATCATGTCCTCTCTCAGTCTTCTCTTTTCTAAACTAAACAAGCCCAATTCTTTCAGTCTTCCCATAGATCATGTTTTCTAGATCTTTAATAATTTTTGTTGCTCTTCTCTGGACTGTCTCCAATTTCTCCACATCTTTATTGAAATGTGATGCCCAGAACTAGACACAGTACTCCAACTGAGGCCTAATTAATGAGACCTAATCAATGAAGGATATCTTTGCAGTCAGAGGGATTGGAATGTATGTGAGTGAGTGAGTGAGTGAACATGCACATGTGTTTAGTTTATGTCCAGTGGAATGAAAAAGATGAAAACATTCTCTAGAAGAATCTCAGTCTAGATAAATTCCTAGACTTGCTTGCTGTTTTTCTTGCTATTGAAGTCCCCCAATAGACTTCTAAAAGATAACATTCTCTGTTTTTCAGCAGAAGAGACTAATTTTAAAAGCCCAGAAAAACCTAGTAGGATGTTTTTGTGCAAGTAAATATTCTTTCACTTGCTTGAGTAGTTAGGTGGGGAGAGTGACACTGTAAATTTAATCTGGGGGAAAATATTCTTTATTTTTAAAGCTGGTAGAAACATTTTGTGTAATTAACAGGAATAGAATATAATAAGCATGGTGTGAAGTTTAATATTAAATACACTTTAGACAATGAGTCAAAATAAAAAGTAAGAACTGTCCCATTTTCATCACTGTTTGTTTCTCCCTTGTAGTTCCCTTGTAGCTCATGAAACTCCATTTTGAACATTACTGTGTGAATTCATGATCCCACTGAAGTCAAAGGAACACTGCCTTTAACTTTGATGGGGCCAGAATATCACTGTAACTTCTGCAGGTCTCTTCCAATTTCTCTTTGCCTTTGCAGTTGTTATGTCTGTAAATTATTAGTTATTATTATTATTATTAATAATAATTAATAATAAAATTGATGCAAAGCCTTTTGGACTTTCAGTGTACCTTCTGTGTAAAGTGTACATTCCTGTGTAAAGTGAAGCATAAGTGTTTGCAGAGTTAGGACCATAATATATCTGATTATAATTGTAAATATGGTTGGATGTGAGTGCATATTAATGAGGCATTTACTTTATATTATACTGTAGCGGAGTCCCTGCTCAGGTCCCTTGGGCTGGTATACCAGCTGGTCCACAAATCAGTCACAAGCCTTCTGATGCAAACACCCGTGCCTTTATTGTAGGTTCCCACCACCTTCTATTTACAACATTTACAGTCCAGACAGCCAACTCCTCTCTCTCCACGTAGGAGCACACTGAGCCACACCCTGGCTCCTTAGTTCTCCTTCCCCTCTGGCTTCCTTCCTCTGCCTTATATAGCTCTCCTGTTGTGAGCCCCACAGCTGCTTCTGATAGCCCTGCCGGCCTGGGCTTCCTCAGCTGTTTCCCCTTAACCAGGCTACTGTGGCAGAGCTCTGGCTTAGCTAGCAGTCTGTCACATATACATATTTATATTTCTTTATATTAAGTTTCAGTCCAGTGAAGACTTATATCCATGTGTAAGCAGGTTATGAAAGAGATCTCCATCTAGTTGTGAGCTGGGGAAAAGATTTTAGGTCCGAAGCATAGCATATTTGCATAAACATGCCTACTTTACCTAGGTGCACAGCAGAGGGCACTGCTGTACCAAAATGATCAATTTCAGAGGGGTAGTCGAGTTAGTCTGTAACTTGACAAACTTAAAAAACAATGAATACTCTAGCAGCACCTGAAAGACTAACAAAACACGCAGATGGTATTATGAGCTTTTATGGGTACAACCCACTTCTTCAGATGACTGGAATATTAAAAATCCAGATCCAATAATAAATAAGGGAAGGGGGGGATAAAAAAAAGTGAAATAGATTGTTCAAGTTACAAGAAGTTGATAAGAACAATTTGCACCTCTTTAAGTACCCTCTCTTCCACGCCCCTCTGCTATGTATATTGGTCAAACTGGACCATCTCTATGGGAAAGAATTAATGGATGCAAATCAGATATCCGAACAGGCAACACATAGAAAACCTGCTGGAGAACACCTTAACCTACCCAGGCACTCATTAATGGATCTCAAAGTCACTGTGTTGTTTCAGGCCAATTCCACAAGCCAAATACACAGGGAAGGATTGGAACTTAACTTCATTTACAAGTTTGATTCCTCTCAGAGAGGAATGAATAAAGCCATTGGCTGGCTAGCACACTACCTTCCACATCCTAATGACTTAACCAACCGAACAATGGGTCCTGAGAGAGGTGCAAATTGTTCTTATCAACTTCTTGTACCTTGAACAATCTAATTCACTATTTTTTTTTCATTTTTTTTTCTTTTGCTCCCTTCTTCCCCTATTTATTCTTGGATCTGGACTTTTATTACTACAGTCATCTGAAGTAGTGGGCTGTGCCCACAAAAGCTCATACCACCATCTACATGTTTTGTTAGTCTTTAAGGTGCTGCTAGACTATTCTTTTTTTTAAAGTTTTTCCAAAATGATCAGGTTAAAATTACTGTAAGGTTTGCGTGTAATTGAAATGAAATGCTATTATCATGGTTGTATGACTATCGGGCATCAGAACTGCAGTTAGCCTGTTCTGATTGAAGCGGGTTGCCCTCAGCTAAACCTCACTCACTTAGCAGTGGGTAGGGTGTTAAATCTCAATGAAAGACAGAGAGGATAGAGACAGGTGTTTACCACTGGCAATGTGGGCTTTGCTCAAAGAGTACTAGATACCATTAGACCTGCCTCCTGTCTACTGTTTAAAAACAGAATTAATTAGGCTCAACTGAGAATCTTTGTTCTGCTAAGTAATATGTAAAGATGAACTCACTGATAACCTGCTGAGCTGATGTGAGGCAGTACTGTGAAAGAGACTGTGCAGTTCTCCACTTCCTGCTTAAGCCACTGAGAGCTGGATTAAATGGTGAAGCCTCAGAATGTGTGTGTGTGGGGGGGGGTGAATTTATGTGAATGTGCCTCTGATTTCTGGGCCTTCACTGATCATGGACAGTAACGGTGAGTGGCATGCAGTGGAGGGAGAGGGCAATGACAGGTTGCAGGAACATTTGTTGGATTTTCACACCACATGATGAGGAGCTGGGACAAAGCATACTGCCCAAGTACTCTGGAGTGGATGTTTGTTCCTGGTCCTGTGCTTTTGAATCATGGTTGTGGTATTTTTCCAACTTAATGCTGGTTCCTTTTCCCGTTTTATCAAAAGTTCTCTTTTGTTATACAAAGACTCAGTACTTGTGAAAGTGGAAATTTGGCCTCTTAGAGGCACCTGTATGGTGTTAAATTCTCCCAGATTATTGGATGATGACATAAGATCATTCTGGCTTGTGTTGTAAGAAGAAGATACTGAGCCATCTTGATATGCTGTCATCTTCACCTTTAAATTCACAAACTTTTACACTATAATATCTGTAGCTATTGATAAAGTGCAGTTGAAGATAACTAACTGTCTTCGTTTCTACAACTACTGCAGGTTTTAAGATCTAGATGTGTAGTGACACAAACGTGCAGAGTAGTTTTCTTGCAGTGAGTTTTAGCTCTGCTTTCCAGGGGAACTAATGGAGTTGCAATAGGAGTGTACAGGAAAGAGTAGTTTCTGGGGCCTAGCAGTCAATGGAGATAACTGTAATAGATTTCAGTTGAGACAAAGGCAATTCAACTGAAAGAGCAGCACAAAGAGAATTATTTGTTGGGAGGATTTTTCCTGTGTTTTCATAAAGCAAGGTCTTCAGTGAGTTTTGAAAATGCATTAGAATTTGGCAAGAGAAGAAACATGACTATAAAACCTGATCTGCTTCCTTTGGATGTCTTATTTTGTGAGGAATACTCCCAAAAGACAAGATTTATTTTTTAATTAAAATTTACCAAACTTTTCCCGTTTGGCTGAAACTAAAAATAAAAGTGAAAGTGTAAAATAAATCATTTATTTATTTAGTGGGTTTTTCTTTAAGAAAAAAACAACTTGGAGCTACTCTGTTCATCAGATTGGTTCTGAATGTGCTGTGGTATTGAAATATCTGGTCATATGGTACAAATATTTGACATTCCTATTAGGTTGATATGATCCTAAAATGACATTGACATGTACTAAAATATTTAAGCACACAAACAATTCTCCATGTTGCTGTGTTGTTTCAGTAAGTTCCATTTAAACTGCTGTAAAATATAGCTGTATTCTTCATAACATAAAGATATTCTTGCATTGTTAGCCCATTAGGTTGTCTTATTGTCAGATAGTTAATGAGCAGAATTGTCTCATGTCTGACCATCAGAAGTTTAATAGGATATTTGTATGCTAAGCTGAGGCAGGGCTTTTATGTTTGGAGGAATGACTTTTAATATTACTAAACGTATGATTGGAGTTCATTCATCAGGATGACAAGTCTTATGAAGGATGAATGATTTCCCCCCCCTCTGCACTCTTCAATCCTGGGAATGTTGTTCCAATCAGAACAACACTTCTGGAAGGATTCTGAAAATCCATCGTATTGACATTTAATGCTATAAAGCTCTGACATTCACAGGAAGACAGTTGCACACTAATTGGGGGAAAACACATTTTGGTGTACACTGTAACTTATATAAGTTGGTGTCTGTTGATTATTCTGAAATTAACTACTTCCTAAAATAAAAATGTTCTTTTACCTCATCTTTCCCTCCCACACAAGCAGCGATTTCATTTCACACTTTCACACTTGCAGTGCCATATGTTGCAAACTAATAAGCGCTAGTGGGTAAATTGGCAGGTGTTGGCAGTAGTTCACCAGTCTCCCATTCATTTCAGCAGTAGACTTGAATTCCTATGAAAGCAGTACAGACACAATTTTCCAGTCTCTGCAGCAGACAGTATTGTTACCATATGCAATAGGTTGCTGGCCTAGTGGACAGGACAGTAGATTCAATATATCTTGATTTTAGTAGGGCATATGACACAACCCCACATGGTCTACTCATAAACAAACTCAGGCAATATGATGTAAATGAAATTGCTATAAGGTTGAATGAGCTATATCTATCTATATATTTTAGAAATGTGTGTCCATCCGTGAATCCACTTGTTCAAGAACTCCTCCTAAACGTTAAGAGCCAAATTTAATATGCAGCTTCCTCTTATCCAAATGTAAAGCAAGGTCAGGGTTTGGTTGTGCCAGGACAATGGGATGCCCCTAGAATTCAATTGTTTCCTATAAAATGGAAAGGGAGGGGTCTGATGGGAGGCAGTATAACATACTGTGGAATGAGCACGGGGAGGCAGCAAGTGCCCCAGTGAGAAGCCACAGGCAGGGAGCAGCCAACACCCCAGCCAGCCTTGGGGAGTGCTGCCAGGCAGCCTGTGTAGCCCCTCCTCCTAAGCCAGGCCCAGGAAGTGCAGGCAGTAGGCATGCGTGGCCCACCTCTGTCCCCCGACTGGGTCCAGGGATGCTGCCAGGAGGTCTCTATGCCCCCTGCTCTAACTCCCAGGCCAACCCTTGAAAGCACCATTGGGAAGCCTCTGCCCACAGCCCATGCTGGGCTGGGTCCAGGGAGCACTGTTGGGAGGCCTCTGCAGCTACCCTACCTCCAGGCTGGGCCAGGGTAGTGTCAGCGGAAGACATGTGCAGACCCCCACTGCAGGTTGGGTCCAGGGGGCACTGGAAAGCAGCCCAACCATCCCTGAGCTGGCCCCTGGGAGCACCAAGTGGTGGCAAGAGGCCAGCATGGCCCCCCCTCCTGGCCCTGAGCAAGACCCAGACAACAGCCAGTGAGGCTTCTAGTGTTATAATACATGTAAAGTGGGTTCCTAGAAGGTACTTGGGAAGCCTTTTGAAGTTATGCCCCTGCTGAGAAAAACCCATTGTCTCCTAATTGCCTGTTCTGGAAACTCCAGATCAAAGGCCCCTGAAGTGTATAAAGGAGGGACTAAATGTTTCTGAGCATGTTAGTACAGAGCTGAGGCATTTATGAACTTGTTGCAAGAGAAGAGGGCTCTTTTGTAGAGTTTGAAGGACAAATTACCTGCCAGAGCCCATGTGGAGTTGAGCTGGTTTCTGGCAAGCTTATTAGCATTGTGTTTGAGTTCTTTTATTGCTTTTAATATTTTTGATCTTTGATGTTTTTCCCTGAAGAATCAATAAGTTTGCATAGAGCTGAGGATAGCTTACTTTGGGCACTTACAGTATTAGTCTCTAAGGAGAAAGCAACATGTCTGTTTAGGCAGACTGTCTTCTGCTGAGAAATACAGAGTGAAGGCAAAGACCCATCCAGCCTGGAGAAGATGCTGGGGTCAGAAATGAGAGAGATGTGTGTCTCCACCGAAGAGGTGTAAGAGCCAGGGGAGCAGTAAGCCTGAGACTAGATACCTTTACTGGGCCCTGGCAGGCAAATACAGGTTCAGTTGCTCTGCCTTGTGACATTAGGCGACACACTCTAAGAAAGAAGGGGATGCAGAATCCAGAGGAAATCAACAAAATGGTAAAAGGTTTTGAAAAACTAACTTATGAGGAAAGGTTAAAAAGAAAAACTTGTGTAGTCTTGAGGAAAAAGAGAAGGGATTGGATAATACTCTTCAAATATGGAAAGGGCTGTTAAAAGAGGTCAGGGATCAATTGTTTTTCAAATCCCAAAAGTAATGGGCTTAATCTTCAGCAGCAGAAGTCTAAGTTAAATGTTAGGAAAACTTTCCAACTCTAAGGGTCAAATATGCTCTGGAATATTCTTCCGAGGGAGGTTGTGGAATTCTCATCATTGGATGATTTTAAGAACAGCTTGAACAAATGTGTCAGGGATGGTTGAGGTTTGCTTGGTCTTGCTGTGGCACAGGGGGCAGGACTAGATGACATCTCAAGGTACCATCCAGTCCTGCATTTCTATGATTCTATGAAAAAGGGTCTAATATTTAATGTTCAACCTGTTACAGATTGATGAAATTGGTGTTATCCTGCCTCCCAGGCTCTGTTCATCCTCTATTGGGCAAAAGGGGAAGAGAAAGGCTTCCTTCCTTCATTGTGCCAAGCAAAAAAGTTGCATTTTAAAGTAAAAAATAAAACAAAACAACACTATTGGTACAAATTAGTAAAACCAATTAGCTGTTTTTAGGGGTGTATTTTCCTACTTGGAATTTTGGAAATTGAAATTGCAGCCAATAATTCTGATTCTCATGGGTCTGTGCCTGCATGGTAATTGGGATCTGAATTCCATTTTGAATTGAGACACACATTTCACCTACTTCATGATGCCATCTGTGAAGAGGCAGCCTAGCTGATTCATAGAGAATGTAATGGGTTAGGTCAACAGTTCAAATCCAGGTTTCATCCAATAGTGACCAAACATCATTAGCCTGCATGGCTCTTCAGTGACCTCAGTTAGGTTTCCAGTTAAAAGCTGCCCACATCATAAACACTGTTGTCATAATAGCAACCATTACTTAATGGCCCTTTCCATTATCAGCTGGAACCCTGTGGGGCAGTGAGGTTGAGAAAGGGAAGGAAAAAGAGAATGATTTATTTTCTCTGTCCTATAAGTTCTGCCAGGACAGATCTGAAGCTTTGGCAAGAGCATAATTTTCTCAAGCATTAAAAAGCCCTTATATTCGCATTTAATGGAAAATTCAAACCTTGCAATGTGAGAGTTTGATTAAGCTTTGCAGTTTTGGTTGTTTTGTTAAAATTATGTTACTACTAAACAGAAAAGTGAAGCAGAAATGGAACTTTTAATTATATCTTCTTCTGAGTGTCTACTATAAAAGGAGTTTGTGGGGAAAGCCATACAGTGGTTGATTGAAAGTTTCAGAAGGTGGGAAAGGAATCCATCAATCATAGAATCATAGAGCTGGAAAAGACCTCAGAAGGTCATCAAGTCCAGCCCCCTGCTCTAGGCAGGACCAATCCCAACTAAATCTCATCAGAATAGAGAAATGCATGAGAAAGAAGGAAAAGGGGAAGGCCAGGAGAGGATGAGGGCCCACTGGGGGACAAAACATAAATTGTCACTTGTGTTTGGAGAGAGAGAGAAAGAGAGAGAGAAGTTGATGCAAGAAAAATTAAGTGAAAGAAGGTCTCAAACTGAAATCATGAACTGGAGAGAGAACAACTGATGAGAGCTATTCCTATGATGGACACAGTTGAATCATAGATAGGCTTAGCAGAATTCAATTTTTAGTTTTATATGTATTTTATGGATATTGATTTTAAATTTTCACAGTAGTGGGGGGGAGGGTCAGACAATAGTTAACGAGAGTAGTTGAGATTCAAAAAGTTAAAGACTTAAAACTGTTAAGACACAAATTGTCAGTACAGGTTGGACCTCTCTGGTCTGGCACCCTTGGAACCTGACTGGTCCTGGTTGAGGGATTTTTCTGGACCAGGGGAGGTCATTTCAGCCCCCCTCCCTTGCTGACCCTCACCCAGGCTTCCTGGCTCCCTCACAACCCAGCTGAGCCATGTGCAGGCTCCCTGCCCACCCCCCTTGCAGCTCAGCTGAGCCAAGTGCCAGCTCCTGCCCCCCTTCTCCGTCACAGCCCAGACGAGCCGTACGCCAGCTGCCAGGCCCCCACTCCCTGCAGCATGACAGGATGGTCATGCTGGACCCAGATGTTGCCAGATCAGAGAAGTCTGAATTTTAGAGGTGTAACCTGTATCCTATGTCAAAATATACAAAGTAAATATCCTTAAATCCACTTTCTTGAGCAGCGTTTTTATTTCTTTGCCTGTCTACATATTTTTATTATTGTTCTATATTTTTCAATAGTGTGTGTGTGTGAGAGAGAGAAAAAATTGCCAATGCTTTCAACCCTAATCATGACTCTCAACAGTTTGAGGACGTAAAATTAGTACATGCCCAAAGCACAGAGTTTTCCTACAATTTTTTTCACTGGTATTTTCTTTAATTGGCTACCAGATTGACTCAGAAGCTGAAAGGAAATATAGTGATGTTGGTCTTCAAAAGTCTCTTTTTCTAAGTTAACTACCAGAGGAGGTTGATCTTTGATTACTATAGGCAATCCAAAATATCCAGTTAATACTGGATATCCCAACCAGATTCCTATATCAGGAAGAGTACATTAGTTGTTCAGTGACTTAGAACTACTTTTTTAGGAAAAAAGAACTCTTAACTGTTGTAGTCTCTCTACTTATTTGAACCCCTCTAATTCCCCTGAAAGCATGTTCTTGGGATGGATCTTCAATGGCAAACATATTTATCATTTATATTTCTGCTGGCATAGGGTAACTATTCAATACCAAGATGCTGACAAATTTCCAAAGAAGTACAGGTGCTTCGCACAAAAGATTGCCTCACAGTGAATGTATATAAATAATCTCCCTCAATACGTACCAGGGTGTCTTACTTCGCTGAGGTGTGAGAGAGTAGATCAGTAGGTGAGTAGACCAGGAAGTTGTCCAGATTTATTTTTTAAATAGGGCATAGAACACCATACCTTGTTTAGTCTGACTCTCGGTATGAAGTACATATTAGCATTTGTAGATTACTTTTCCTCCTTTCCAATACTGTTGCTAATCATGGTCTGTTCCATCTGTAACTCATTCAATAAGGGCTCCACACCTTTCCTGATTACCCTCTTATTGCTAACTACCCCTCCTATTTCTTGTTACCCTTCACATCTCTTGTTAGCTACAATTCCAGTTGCACTTTGGCCTTCCTGATTACACCCCGGCATGCTCAAGTAATATATTTATATTCCTCCCTAGTCATCTGTCCCAGTGTCTGCTTCTTAGAAGCTTCTTTTTTGTGTTGAAGCTCACCAAAGATTTCACTGTTAAGCCAAGCATATTTGTGTTTCTTACTGCACATCGGGATGGTTTGTTCCTGCACCTACAATAAGGCACAATAAATATTGTAGATGTTTCATGTCACTATGTCTTCTGATATCACAAAATAAAGCTCAGATAATCATATTGATCATCTTTCTGTTGAGGTATCATAAAACTGATGCATTTCAGATATGGGGGGAGAATTGGAGAGTATATATTTACCAAGAAAGCATATTGGATAGGTCATTTCATTTTACCATACAATATGTAAATATCAAATTCCTGATTCTGAATCTGAAGACACTTATCAAAGGATCGAACAACCAAGCTTTACATTCTAGAAATCATGTATAAGCAAAGTAGTGTGTGATAAAACACATACACACACACTCATATTCAGTCTGAGTTCAAAGCTCAACGACAGAATTGTTCATGCAGTGAATAATATTGTAAATGTTTATAACACAAAGTGAATTATTATTTAAGCATGAGGCACAAATTAGTATAGCTGTTGATCCTGGACAAAGTTTCTACAGCTGGTGTAAATTGAAACCAAAGCCAATGAAGCACATTGATTTACACCTGGTAAGAATTGACTGATAAGTCCCTTGACTTTCCCCCACCCCTTCCTCCAGTTCTCCTGGATTGAGAAAACTCAAAGCACCAAACAAGCTAGATATAAGGTTGTCCTATCAGAATGTGTTTAATGTTTTTTTGGGGGAGGGTGGCTTTAGAGGATCCATCCCAGCTGTCTGTTGACAGGCTTTGAAGGGAGATCCCAGGTTACTGTCCTCCAACAGAACAAGCAATGCTAGTGAATATGGCCTTGATAACTTCTAAATTTTTTTAGACAAATAGTTTGCATCTATTACCAACTTTCAATGTCAAACCCAGTGACCTTGCAGAAAACATTTCATGCAGCATTAGCTGTCTTCTGGGCAAAGAGGAATCAGATTGTCAGGTCATAGTCAGAGCTTGGCTTTAAAAAAGATGAAAAATGCCACTTCTTGGGCTAGTTCATTTAATTAAAGGATTAATGTGAAATGTTTCTTTCTTGTTGATTTTTTCCAATAGGAGTTCTATCCTGCATGGTGCTGAGCTCATTCAGTTCCCTTTGAATTCATTAGCAGTTGTGTGCTTAACACCTTGCAGGATGGGATCTTTAAGTATGTAAGCTCTATTATAACCCTTTGCCTGTCCCCATTGTTTGTTTACTGCAACAGGAATTGGGTGAACAGGATGTTTTCCTTGGCCATAGCACAGTAGTGAAAAATCAGGGAGTTTTCCTCAGAAGTCCATGTTTCTGCACATCACCCACTTGAAATCATTTGCTCATGAAGACCACAAAAAAAGAGACAATTCAAGGATTGGCTCCCTGACTCTTACAAGACCACTAAAATGTTAACATAACCCTTTGAAGGATGCTGAAAGGCTGAGCCAGGGAAAAAAGGTAGGAAGCGGGAGGAAGGGAGCTTAAGCCTATTACTTGTAAAATGCCAAGTTGTGAGTAGTTTGCTTGTGCTCAGAAAATATAATGAGTGATCTGGCATTTGACTCATACCTAATAGAGAGTAGAACAAAGGGATTTGGGTACATTTAGTTCTGCTAATTCAGTAATGAAGCATTCCTTCTGCCTCTGTACAGAGACCTCAACACAGCAGATGTGAAATTATGTAGTGGGTTAGGTGGAAATTTCATTCATGATTGGTTTTTGTTTCACTTTTTTCTCCCCTTTTAGATGCATCCTGTGGAATAATAAAACAATAATTTCTCTCCCTTAAAGCAATATTTCCTCTCTCAGTGAAATCCTGCAGAAAAAATGTAAGCAGAGAATAAAATGAAGCACATGAATGAATATTGCATATCACTATGGTAAAAGTGTAAAATGATGAAGTGCAGGATTCAGACTCAGGGTGGACCAACTACCAGTAGTTTGTTTAAAGCAAGAATCCTCTGCTTTGAAAATTGTCCCATCTTTAAGGTTCATTTGGGATCACTTTAGCCTTTTTTGGGGGAGGTTTGGGGATCTTTAAGGTATGTACACCCTGCATACTAAGCCCAGGCTCTGATTCAGGTTCAAGCCCAAACCCCTAGCACCCTGCTTGCTGATAGTGGGAGTGCCAATGCCAGAGTCCTGCTGCAGACCAGGCCCAAGCCCCGTCATTTTGTGGTGTGGATGCAGGTCACCCACACATCCAAGTCAGAAGGGCTGTGCAGTGCAGTATGTGCACATCAGCATGGCTGTGAGATGCATGGCCAGCCATTGTGAACCCATGTTTACAATGTAGTGTGAATCCTCAAAAACGGCTTAGGAAACATCTAAGCCAGAAGTTAGATCTTTAGTCCTAAAGATTCAGGCTTAGCGTACAGTATAGACATAGCCTTAAAAAGCAATACAGGGATGAACCTTTTTGCTTCCTGCCCCCATGCTTTCTGATGTCTCCTTCCTTGCCTCTGTTCCTATGAAACGACTGGCTAACTTGAGATACAGGGGGGAGGATTTCACAGCACCGCAGTGCTCTCTGGCATGTAAGCTATACAAGCAGGAGGGGATACACCAGCACCTTCCCGTCATAATTTTAGAATGAAACTGAGGGGTACATGGGATTGACAATGGTCTCTCCCAAGGTTCTGTGCTGCAGCAGAGCCTGTTGTTATGTTCCACCCAGAACGGCTGTCTTTTAACACTCTCTTTATGCAAATGTTACATTTCTTAATTTTTTTGACTGTGTCAATCTACATTGTAATGGTTCCACAGAAACGATTTGTAAGAGGCATATTAGTTACCATATCTATTATGTAAATATGTACTGTATAGCACATTCAACTGTTTCTTTTAAAAGCATATTATTTACCGCCCAAACCAAAACAGCTCCATTAGCACAATTGTATTCAATCATGTAAACACAAAAGCAGACGGTTGGGGGTTTTGTTTTAAGTTTGTAAATGCTTGTTATGCCCTTGATAGACCATAATGGCTTCTTAAGAGCCATAATGTTCTCTTGAGTAGAGTAAATACATATTCAGGCATGTGTGCTGCGTGGTGCATGTGCAGTCAGGATTGTATATAGTAAAGATCATCAACAAATCTGTGGAATAGCTCACATTAATCACTGCCCCTTTGGAAAGGAACACATCTTCCTTACTTTGTTTCTTTCTATAGCAAGAGAAATTCTAGCACTTAATAAAAATCCAGTAGTAATGCTTTTGGGCTAGATTCTGGATTGCATTCCTCATGAGGGAGTAAGCACTGGCTCTCTCTTCACTGGTAGAAAGCTCCACTCTTACTTGCACTTTTTGTGATGGTTGCCCTGGTCTACACTAGAGACTTATTTCAAAATAATCCCCCTCATTTTGAAATAACAAGCAGAGCATCCACACTAATAAGACCATTATTTCGAAATAACGGGCTGATTATTTTGAAATCTGTGGTTCTGCTTTCCATGAGGAATAATGTTTATGTTGCAATAGTTATGTGGACGCTCTGCTGCTGCTATTTCAAAATAACTACTCCCCAAAGTCATTCAAAGTAATTACTCCCCAGTGCTTCCTGGGGCTGTAAGTTGAGGTAGTGTGTCCACATTAAGGGAGCCTGCCTCAGACTAATTTTGAGGTTCTCCCATAGCGGAGACACACAATTTCAATGTTGTTAGTTTGGGATTTATTATTTCAAATTTAGTTATTTTGAAATAATTTGCTAGTGTAGACATGTCAGCTAAGTGTTATCCAGGAGCACAAGCACAGCAGTTGTCTATCCCTCTACAAGGCAGCACAAAGTAACTTGATTCTATAGGTGGTTTCATCTTTCAGAGTTGGGAGTAGATTAGGTGTTCTCCAGCAAGAATCAGTACTTTCATCCAGCCTGTTACAGGGAGGAGATTGAATCATGAAAAGTAGCTCTAGTCTGGATCCATAGTTTCCCAATGATGGTCTGGGATTCTCTGAGCCAATCCCATTCAGTGAACTAATCAATTATCAGATCTCCATTGGGAGCTCAAAATGGTGTGCGAGAAAATAGCAGAAAAATCAGTGGAAACAGAAGTATTTTTTCTATCCCAATTTTTTCAATGTGAAAATTTATTTTTAACTAACTCCAAAATTGCATTGCACATAAGTATCTAAGGCTACGTATACACTGCACAGTTATTTCAGAATAAGCTATTCTGGAATAGTTATTCTGAAATAGCTTATTTCAAAATAGCACGTCTACACTGCAGGGAAGCCTCAAAATTAGTCCGAGGCAGGCTTCCCTAATGTAGACGTGCTATCTCGATTTAGAGCCCCAGGAGGACTAACTGAGAATGGCCCTGGTGAGGGGCTTTTTTGAAATAGCAGAAGTGGAGCATCTACAGATGCCTTATTTCAAAATAGCTGTTTCGAAATAGGTGTTATTCCTTGTAGAATGACGTTTACAGAAGTCGGAATAAGCCGACCTTTATTTTCAAATTATTTCAAAATAACGGAATTGCTGTGTAGATGCTCACATAGTTATTTTAGAATAACGGTAGTTATTCTGAAATAACTTTGCTGTCTAGACACACCCTAAGAGAACATATCAGCCAGGAACAAATTTTATACTCTGTCTAAGCTCCTGAAATTAAGGGTTTATAACAGAAATGTGCTGACTAGCTATAATTGTTTTGTTCAAAAAGCCTATTAAATTATCCACTATATATATTGGTTTTAGAAATGACTATAACTTTTAAACAACCTGAGTGCTTATTTTTCTTTTCTGTGTTATGAATTTCATTGTAGATGGAAGAATATGCTATAAAGAAATGAGCTTATGCCAGGATTAAAACTGTTCATTGTGTTTTATGTTTGCCCCTTAAGTAGCTCTTCTTTTGTCATTATTCTGGTTATCAGGTATAGAACAATACATTTTTTTCTCTTGATTTGCTGAGCAAAGAAATATACTTTTTTTATTCATCTCTGTCTTTAAACACATCAGCACAGACTTCAGCAGGATAAGATTCCTGTGATCTCTGTCAGTGAATTGTGTTTCCTTTGCCTTTAGCGGGATAGAAAGAAGATAACAAAGATATTATCCTGTATGTTGTCTAAGAGGTGATCCTTGGTTGGTCAGAAGTAAATAGGTACACAATGCCCTTGCTCTGTGAAGCTCTGCAGGTTTACAGACTAATGTGTTTGATTGGAAGAAAGACACTCAGCCTCTCCAACACTGTTTATATTTCTCTCCAAGGCAATTATCTGCCACTGTCAGGCTTGAGTTCCCATAAGAGCCAGTACAGTGGTATTTTATTAATGATGCTCTGCAGCAAAATGTGTAACAAATGTTGCTGTTTCATTAATACAAAACCCTTACCATTGCCACGGGTGTATGTCTCTCCCATAACCTTCCACTGAGTGAAACAGCCCACTTCAGTAGCCCCTTCCATTTCCTGCCAAGCCTGAGTGCAACAGATGTGTGTTTGGAGGTACTGAAGCTAATTATGTTGAAACATAAATTAATAGAAAAGTTCTTCAATCTGTACAGAATTAATTGCTATTAAGCATCGCATTCATGAAAGCAAACTCATCTGTTCATATCCTATTTGTGGCATTCAGGAATTCCAGCAGTGGGATATATACAGGCGTGTATGCATGTTTAATCTTTAGTAATCTTCCTTTTTCTTGATGTTTGCCAGGGCTGATCCTCATTCTAGCACTCTGAGTGCAGAAGGTGGGGGCCCGCAAAGACTTTAAACATACCTTGCCACCACAGGCACTGGTTACAAAAACTTCCCCCAGAATCACAAATCCACAGATTGGGGCGAGGGGGAATCGCTGCCACCATCGAGTGATTTTTTTTATCCCTAACACTGGGGACGAACACTTGAATTCTCCCCCAAGGGTACCCCAAGCTCTTCTGCCACAGGAGAGCTTGAAAAAAGAAGAGAGACAAACACGATGCAATCTCTGCTAGCTGACCTCTCAGTCTGAGGCATGCAGATGCAGACAGACAGACAGATTGCCTGTACCTTCCAGGACACAAGAATTAAATCATCACCTTAAAGTGATTTTTATTACAAAATAAAATATATGATTGATAAAGCAGACTTGGTTGCTAGATATTACAGAGCAAGTAAGGAAAACAAATTAAAACACAGAGAAAATCTCTGGGAACAATGCTTAGGTCAGTGGTCTCCAACCTTTTTACACCCAAGATCACTTTTTAAATGACAGAACAAGCCAAGATCTACCGCCACCCCTCCTCCATGAGGCCCCACCCCTTCCTTGAAGCCACGCCTTCTCTATTCTCCTCCTCTCCATCACGTGCTATCCCCAACCCTTATACTGCTGCTTTTTTCCCCAATTATTCTGTGGGAAGAGGTTTTTCCAACATTTGGCCTGTCTAGACTGGACCAAATGTCAGAAAAACCTCTTCTTTTGGAAGCCCGCTTATTCCTTGTGGAAAGAGGAATATAGGGATGACCGAAAGATCATGTTTGCTCTTCCACTAAAAGAAGCGGAAGCAGAAACGCATCCCTGGATGCAGAAGAGTTTTTCTGGGATATCTCCGGAATCCTGAAAAACTCCTGCAGTCTAGCTGTACCCTCGTTGGGTTGAGACAGGATGTGTAGGCTCTGGGGTGGGAATGAGGGATTTGTGTGTGGGAAGGAGTGAGAGGTGCAAGCTCTGGGAGGAAATCTGGATGCAGGAGGAGGTGGATAAGGGGACACTGGCTCGGGGAGGAGGCTCCAGGCTGGGCAGTGTTGGGGTCAGATATAGGGTTGGGGTACTAAGCAAACCACAGGCTTGTGGATGTGAGGGTTCCGGAATTTGGTTTGGGGTATGTGAGGGGTCAGGGCAGGGGGTTCCAGTGTATTATAGGCTTAGATGTAGGGTCTGGGGGAAAGGGGAGTGCAGGAGTGTTATGATGCTGTGGCCAGATGGGGGCTTGGCCCCAATTGGGGGTTTGTTGGCCAGGCTTCATTCCACAGAACTGGGGCAAGGAAGCAGCTAGCGCATTTCTGGAACCCCCGGAAGTGACGCGCAGCTGTAGGACTTTCATCTACCCCACAGGAAGCTGCCACTACCTCCGTTATCGCTGAAGGTAGGTAGTGGGGCTTCTTGGGGGTGAGAGGAAATGGGGGACCCAGAACGCCTCGTGGTCGACTGTTCGAGGCCTCGTGATCGACGAGTCGATCGCGATCAACTGGTTGGTGACCACGGGCTTAGGTGGTAAATGGGGAGGGGAGGCATAGATTCAAACAGAGCAGTCAAAACCAAACCACAAGATAAAGAAAATACCCTGATCACCACTAGATTCACTTTCCCTGTACTTCCAATCTTTTCTTTTTTCAGTCCACTTCCATGCCCGAATTCCTTGGAGGCTTGATAGTCCTGCGTGGGTTTAAAACAAACAAAAGGAAGTTTTTCTTCACTCACCACATAGTCAATCTGTGGAACTACTTAGCAGAGGATGTTGTGAAGACCGGGACTTTAACAGGGTTCAAAGAAGAGCTAGATAAATTAATGGAGGTTAGGTCCATCAATGGCTATTAGCCAGGATGGGTAGGAATGGTGTCCCTAGCCTTTGTTTGCCAGAAGCTGGGAATGGGTGCCGGGGAGAGATTACTTGCTAATTCCCTGTCTTGTTCACTTCCTCTGGGGGCACCTGATATTGGCCAGTGTTGGAAGACAGGATACTGGGCTAGATGGACCTTTGACCTGACCCAGTATGGCTATTCTTATGTTCTTAAGAGACATGAATTCTATTTCTGGTTCTGCTGTGTGACTTTGGGCAAGACATTTCCCTTCTCTCTCTCTCTTTCTCTCTCTTTTCCCATGATTTGTCCCCCCTTCTCTATTTTATAACAACAAAACAACAATAATAATACTAATGTATTGTTTATATGGTGCCTCTCGTCAGTAAATCTCAAAGCATTTTACAAAGGAGGCCAGTATAATTGTTCCCATTTTGCCAATAGGAAAACTGTGGCAGAGAGAGCTGAAATGAAATGACTTGCCCAAGGTCATCCAGTAGGCTAGTGGGAGAGCCGGGAATAGAATAGAGATATCACGAGTCGCATCCAGTTCGCTGTCCACTCTCTGTCTTGTTGTGTTTGTTCAGTTTCTAGGGCTTTCGGGTTTTAATCTTGGATGGGCCTTTAGGCACCACTATTTCTGTAATACAAATAATAGAGAATATGTGAGTCTTCCCCTTCCCTCCTCCAACAAAACAAGTTGGGCAGGAATCTGGAAGAAAAATCATTATGTTTGTAGAGTAGGGTAGGTTCCTTCCCACCCCCAGCCAATGCCGAGCCTCCAAACCCTGCCTATATGGGTTTGTGGAGAGGGCAGGATTTGCTTTCAGGAGAATATTGAGGTCTGTAGTGACTAATACAGACTCTTCACACTGGGAAGTATTACTTTATAAAGTGGAGATGCATTGCAATTCCTGATGTAAAAAGGCTTTTTATGGCAATGTTTGCTCTTCTCACATCTCCAAATATTTTACTAGAGGAATTTTTGAAAGTACTGTGATTGATAAATATAACACAGTAGCCACTTTACCAGCACTGAAAGGCCAGTCTCTCCTATTTTGATGAATCATTCAATAAGGGACTATCAACAGCCAATCTGCTGAGCTGCTCAGAGATTACAGTTTTTGCAATGTAGGTTAAGGGAGGCTAGGGAACATGCATACAGAGTGATTCACTGTATATAAAAGAAACCAGGAAGCATATGCAAAGCAAGTGCTGTATGAGGAATGTACTGAGGATACCCACACAACTGGGAGCAGTCTAAGTTAGCTGGCTGAAGATGTGGCTACATTAGTAGTATGCTCAGCATGTTGTCTATACAGCAGGGATGTTACGTCAGCAGTACAACCAGAGAAAGATAGCCCTTGGTATCTGTTTAAATTGTCGGTAAATTACCAGTTAAACCTGTCTTTTTGTTTCGGACTTGCATATTGTAGATGTGCTGAATTGGAATTTCCGGGATCTTTAGATCACTCTAAAAGAAAGGAAGTGAAAGCTTTAATTGTGCTCATTTATCACAGGTGCAAAATGGGAAAGCACAATACTTAGAGTCTGCAAGGCCTTAGGAATTGCACACAACAGAAGTTTGGCCTTTTTCTATCATTTAGCTAAAGCTTTATGAAAATCCTCATAAAGCTTAGATTTTTTTTTCACCTTTAACCATAATAATTTTATTTTTTCTCCTATTTTCATATTATCTCAATGTATCCAGGACATGATACCTATTTATATTGGGCCAGAGCCTCATTGTATTAGGTATTGTACAAATATGTAGCAAAAAGGCAAAAGAGCTTACACTCTCACAATAAGATGCAAGCTATACCTATAACATCTTTATACCAATATAACTAGGTCCACACTAGGGCTTTTTATGGATGAATTTATATCTCTTTCTAGATCAATACAGTTAAATCAATAGAAAAACACTTAATGATTCAGCTCTGTGGTTAGTGGATATAAAATGTAATGGGCCAAATTCATCCTTGTTAGTTCCAATATATTGTTTCAATTTAGTAAATTTGCTCCAGGAATAAATTTGGCTCAATATGTTCCTTCTTGTACACAACGTATTTAGCATTGTTTAAGTAAATACTATGGTAGTCAGTTTTTTAAATGAGAAAACCAGATTACTGTTATAATATACAGCATCATAATTGCATCTTCCATACGGGAGTGGTCTATTTATAAACAACTCTGTAATCAGTATTTCAGTGAAGGTATAGAAATGAACTCTAATCAACAATCTGGAATATTCTATCAAAGAGAGCAGATGTGATGTTGGTTCCAAATCTTATTGTTACAGATACTTATTTGGAATTGCAAACATACATTCTTATGAAAACGAACTTTTATTTAGTTTACATTGATAGCTTCTTAATTAGTGAGAGAGGCTTCTCTTGTGATTAAAGCATTGGACTGGGATTCAGGAGATTTGAATTTTTCCATGGTCTGTCCATTACAGACTTGAGCAATAAACTTGGGCAAGTCATTTAAGCCTCGTCTACACTGTAAAGTTGTACTGCCTTAACTATCCTGATATACTTAATGGGGTCAACACACCTAGTGTGGATGCAGTTATACTGGGCTAAAAGTGCTTGTATAAATGGAATTTACTCCTATATGGGGAAGGAAATAATATGTAGAGATTTAAAAGCGTCCACACTAGGCCTTTTACAAGTATAAATATTTAGGTAATTTTTTTTAAAAATCACTCCACAAATTTTATATCAGTAAAACTTTTAAAGTGGATACAGAGTGTCAGGGCATCCTTTTGTAGTAACACATGACTACATACATAAACAGGGCGTGCTTTTCAGAGTGGCATGCACCTATTGGAGTTGCAATGGAAGATGTTACTGGAGTTGCAGCTGATCAGTACTTCTGAAGATTAAGCTAGTAAACTCCCTGTGCCTTAGATCTCCATTGGTAAAATGGGAAGAATACTGCCTTATGTCACATGGTTCTGTCAATACATTTGTGCTTGGGAGGTGCTCATAAAATGTGCCAATGAGTGCCATCAAGATACCTATAAAATAATCAATTTCATTGAGGGCCTCCTGGTTCCATGGCTCCAGTTCAGCCCATTGTGTCTTTCTGGTATAATAAAGAACCAAATTTTAAAAGCTACAAGTTAGTAACATTTAGCCAGGCCTCAGGATGATATCACAACCATATAGTACACATCCACTGAAAAAGCTCAGTCTGGACCTGAACCTGAGCTGAGTTCACCTGACCCAACACTAACCCAAAAGGGTTGAGTTGTTTTCAGAACTGATCTGATCCAGGTCTGAGACTTCCACAAGAACCTTTGTCAGTGCCATTGCCCATCCTTAGGCTTGGTCTGGTGAGCATGTTACCCCAAGAACAGACTCAGAGCTCCCAGAGAAGCACTCCTATTGCTTACTTTTTGATTCCCAAGATGTTTATCTATGAATCTGTCCTAGCACTTTTCAAAGCATCTTACTTTTCACACTCTTACACGTGGGAGTAGCTCCATTGGTTTCACTATACCTAAATAAAGTTGTTCACAGAAACTTATGGGCTCATGCCTCAAAGAAGTGAAATTTTAGTAAATAAATTATCTGGACTATGATTGAGCACATAAAAATATTCAGTGAGTGATATTTGGTAGCTTTCAGGAATGCAGCATCTCTACAATCATTACCTGTAATATTTTCAATGTCCTATTTTTATGATAAATCGGGATTAATTCTAACATGGAGAAGACTTTCTTTGTAACACATTTTACCATATGCCAGGACCCACTGGATTGCAGGCCTTAACTAGGGAATTGCTGAAGGTGCATAGACATGAAGTCACTTTTCTGGCTTTTAAAAAAAAAACTTCTGACCTGGTTCCAGTGCTGAATGTGGTGGGATCTGGCTGCAAGTAGTCTCCCTTGCAATCCAACTGCCAGCAGGATGGATCTGTCTCTCTTTGAGTTCTCCCCACTCTATCACTTTCCTTGTTTATGCTTAAGGCTAACACAGCCATATCACTAACACATTTAACTTCAACATTCACACTGTGGATGAAATGCAAGAACATCTGCAGTGCTTTAGGTAGAAATTTATTTTTAAGAATTAAGGAGATTTTAAAATGCCTGACTCTGGAGAAAAAAAAATTAAGGTATGAGTCACCAAACTGAGCAGTAGTGCTGAAACACATTGGGGGAAACAGAATAGGTATCTGTTGCTAAAACAGCTGGAAAAAGCTGCCAACTTCAGTGGAAAGTTTTGCCTGAATAAAGACTGTACCAGTTCCTGACCGCCAGCTAATAATAGTAACTTTTTTTCTCATGGTAACATATCATAGAATCATAGAGCTGGAAGAGACCTCAAGAGGTCATCAAGTCCAGCCCTCTGCCCAAGGCAGGACAAGGGAAGATATGACTAAGGGAAAGACCGTGACTAGCCTTAATGCCATTGTAGAAGGGTTTAGAGCAGCATTTCCCAAACTATGGGCCGCGGCCCGGTACCGGGAAAGAAATACTGGGCCTCAGCGTGGCTGCCAGGAGGGGAGCAGAGCGGGGCAGGCTGGGAGGAGGTGCGGGGGGAACCGGCCACCAGAAAGCAGGGCTGTGGGCAGCAGGGCTGTCCTGCAGAGATCCGGGCAGGCGGGCGGCGGAAGCAGGGCTGCGGGCAGCGGGGCTGTCCTGTGGAGATCTGGGCGGGCGGGCAGTGGAAGCAGGGTTGGGGACAGCGGGGCTGTCCTGTGGAGATCTGGGCGGGCGGGCAGTGGAAGCAGGGTTGGAGGTAGTGGGGCTGTCCCACGGAGATGGGGGGGGGGGCGGGCAGTAGAACCAGGGCTGGACAGGAGCTAGGGGGGCTGGCCGGGGGAGAGGAGGAGGAGGAGGAAGGGAGAAGCAGCTGCCGGAAGCAGGGCTGGATGGGGGCAGCGGGGCTGGTCGGAGGGGTCATCAGGGGAGCGGGGCTGACTGGGGGAGATTGGTGGGGGGGCGGGGGGAACCGGCCGCTGGAAGCAGGGCTGGACGGGGGCAGCAGGGCTGGACTGGGGAGATCGGGAGGAGAAGCGGGGGGGGGGGGAGCGGGACTGACCTGGGCACATGCAGACCCTGCAGACCCTGGCAGATGAGTGACTCTGGCTGGGGATTCATTTTGCCCTCCCCCCCACATACCCTCCCTTGGGGTATGTCTACACTAGCCCCCTAGTTCAAACCGGGCTTCGTTTGCAACTTCGAATGCCTACATTTGCCTCCCTAGTTCGAACTAGGGGGCTAGTGTAGACATACCCTTAAGTAGTTGCAAACTGCCTGTCAGGTAGACACACTCAGAGAGCAGCGAGCACATTTACCAGCCAGGCAGTTCACAACTAAGGACTGATACACCTAATTGTAATAAAACTTACCTAATAAGAAAATACCGGACATTTTATGTGTCTGGTAATTTCTCAATTTCTTTCCCGGACAAAACTTTCAAATACTGGACTGGCCGGTATAAAACCGGACACGTGGCAACACTACCCTTCCTTGAACCCTCCCTCCTAGGCAGATACCCTACCCCCAATCTGCTCCTGCTCCCGCCTCCTGGAGTGCTCATGCGGCGCCGGGTCCCCCAAGCCCTGGCCCAGGCTGGGTGGAGGATGCAGCCGGGTGAAACACTGAAAATTTATTCATTTTTCATTTTTTTATATGCATTTATATTTTTGGGCTGCAAAAAACAGTACTGAAAAAAAACGGGTTCCAACTAAAGGAAAAAGTTTGGGAAACCCTGATCTAGCCAGCTTTCTATCCATCTTACACTCCATTTATCCAATCCATATTCCCTTAACTTGCTGACAAGAATATTGTGGGTGACTGTATCAAAAGCTTTGCTAACGCTGGCACTGGGGGCTTTGGGAGGACCAGAAACAACTTATTTGAATAGTCATCATTTGTTTAATGAATATTCAAATATGCAAATGAATGTTACCGGTCCTCCAAAAGCTCGTGATTGGATTTACTAGTCCCCGTGTCAAAAAGTTTGGGAACCCCTGGTTTAGAGATAAAGTAGAGTCCATTTGTATGGTGGAATTGAGCCTTCCTGGATTACAGCTTCTGTCACAGTACTGAATGGGGGCTGAGCAGAGATGATCATATCTGGGAACAGGAAGGATGAGAGCTAACCTCAGCCATGCTCAAGCCAGCGAAGCTGGCTGAATGTTTGACAGCCAAACCATGAAAATCAAAGGCAGAGACGATTTTTAGAAGTATGGATAGTTAAATTAGGTGAAAAGCTGCCAAGATCAAGAAGGATGAGGATTCAGTAGAGTCCCTGTGACTTGACCAGGGAGAGATAATGCAATATTTTCATAGAATCATAGAGCTGGAAGAGACCTCAGGAGGTCATCAAGTCCAGCCCCTTGCCCAAGGCAGGACCAACCCCAACTAAATCAACCCAGCCAGGGTTTTGTCAAGCCTGAGACTTAAAAACCTCTAGGGATGGAGATTCCACCACCTCCCTAGGAAACCCATTCCAGTGCTTCACCACCCTCCTCGTGAAACTGTTTTTCCTAATATCCAATCTAGACCTCTCCCACTGTAACTTGAGACCATTGCTCCTCATTCTGCCATCCGTCACTACTGTGAACAGCCTCTCTCCATCCTCTTTGGAACCTCCCTTCAGGAAATTGAAGGCTGCTATCAAATCCCCCCTCACTCTTCGCTTCTGCAGACTAAACAAACCCAAATCCCTCGGTCTCTCCACATAGGTCATGTACTCCAGCCCCCTAATTGCCCCAGTTGCTTCTGAGTGCTGGTTTCAGAGCCTTGCAGAGACACGTGTTTAAAGGGATTCCGCTGGACAGCCGTTTCTCTGGTTCTGCTGCATGCTTGCTACCTCTTTGAGGGACAGCAAAGCTCTTGCATTGCCTGCTGTGGTTGCCCTGTTCTTTTTTGGATGCCACAGCTTTGTTCTTTGTGCCATGGAGCCAGAGCTGCCCCTGGGCATGTGATGGCCCCACACGGCCATGCTGCAGTTTTTGCAGCACTTTGTTCCAGCTGCCTTCCTGGTCCTGCACGAGCTGGACCCCGAGCTTATTCTGGGGGCTCTCTCCTTTGGTGTGGCTGCTACACTCTGGAAACTGCACCCCACAGTGGACAGGCATTTTTGGAGGTTCGACACTAGTTCGGACTGGTCATGGAGCGGTGGGATGACCAGCAGTGGCTCCAAAACTTCTGCAAGGGGAAAGCCACCTTTTTGGAGCTTTGTGTCTGGCTCACCCCCACCCTCCAGAGATGCAACTCCCACCTGCAGCCCGCTATCCCCCTTGGAGAAGTGGGTCGCAATCGCCCTCTGGAAGCTTGCCACCCTCCACAGCTACCGGTTGATGGACAACAAATTTGGCGTGGGGAAGTCCACTGTCAGGGCCCTCCTCATGGAGGTAAGGAGCTCTTGGGCTGCAGTCCCTCCATGGGGGGGTGAGGGTCAGTCCTGGAAAAGGGGGTCCCTTGGGAAAGGTGGGTTGGGGACTGTGGGGGGTGGAGTGGAGGTGGGGGAAAGCCCTGTCCCCAGAGGGTTGTGCTGTCCCACCCTCACACAGCCCTGCTGCTGGGGAGGCAGCCTCATAGGGGGTGGCTCCTGCAGTGTTTGGGGGGGTAGGGGAGGGGAGAAGGGTGGGCAGCTCCCAAGGGCTCAGGCACTCCCTCTCTCATTCTCTGTGTTATGTGTTTGTTTCTCTCCTTCTGCAAGTTGTGAGGGCCATCAACTCAATCCTGCTGCGGAAGGTCATCCATCTGGGAAACCTGGATGTGACCATGGCCGGATTTCCTGCCCTGGGGTTTCCGAACTGCGGGGGAGCCATTGATGGGACCCACATCCTGATCCGCGCTCCGGACCATCGAGCATACCAGTACATAAATCAAAAGGGCTACTTTTCGATGGTGCTGCAGGCCCTGGTCAACCACCGGGGACACTTTAGAGACATTTGTGTTGGATGGTCAGACAGGCCGCAAGCTGGAGGTGGGCACATTTTTCCCCTGCCATGAACTTGCCATTGGGAATATGCAGATGCCATTGTTCATCATGGGGGACGCAGTCTATCCCCTCATGCCGTGGCTTATGAAGCTATATACTGGCCACCTGGATCCCAGCAGGGACCAATTTAATTCCCACCTGAACCAGGCCAGGATTCAGGTGGAGTGCACCTTCGGCTGCCTCAAGGCATGTTTCCGGTGCCTGCTGACCCGCCTCGATGTTGGGGAGCACAACATCCCCAAGGTGGTCACGGTGGTCTCCAATATTGTGGAGAGGAAGGGGGAGGCCTCCCTCTCGGGGTGCGGGGCAGATGCCAGCCATGAGGGTCGAGCGTTTGAGCAGCTGAGGACAGCTGCCATCCAATAGGCCCATCAGGCCGGGGTGCGCTTCTGGGAGGCCCTGAGGGAGAGGTTCTCTCAAGAACCCCAGTAGCTGTCCTAAGGGCCTCTGCTTTGCGAACCTATCCCTTCCCTACCACAACCCCTCCCTTCGCCCTTTCCCTGACCTCTCAATAAACACACTTGTTTGGTTTTCAACAAAATGAAGTCTGTATTTATGAAACATTCAGAAAAGTTGGGCAGGGAGTGGGGGACTCATAACTGGGAAGGAGAGCTCATAACTAGGAGGGGGAGAAGGATTCAGGGCTGGGAGGGGCATGGGGGTGGTTCGATGTGCCACCTTGGGTGCGGGGATCTTGTCAGAGTTGGGGTTGGGTGGGTCCTGGGAGTGGAGGGGGCCTGAAGCGGGCTCAGGGTTGGCAGGGGGGCATAAGCATCATCTGGGGAGGGGGCATCACCTGGGGAGGGAGCAGAGGCATAGCGGGTGGGTAGGCGGATGGAGAATGGGCATAACAGAGGAGGCAGGAGGGTTGAAGCCAGGAGTAGAGGCATCAGGTGTGTGTGCCATCATGCGCAACATGACGGCACACATGTTGTCATACATCAGCTGGTGCCATATGCCGTTCCAACACTCCAAGTCCTCGCAGACTTGTGCACCAGGGTCTGCTGGATGTCGCGCAGGACACTGATATGCTGGTGCATAAGGTTTTTGGACCCTTACGCGCCGTCAGTTCCCCCGGGCTCTGGTGGCTAGCTGCAGTGGTGTAGCTCAACCCTAAGTCCAGGCTGGTCCAGCTGTGGAGAGCACAAAAAGGGAGAGGTGGTCAGTCATCCTTGCAGACACTGTCCCTGAGGCCGTGACCTCCTCTGCGAGCAGTAACCAACAGTCCTTGGGCCAGAGGAGGGGGATGTCCCAGGAGCAAGGCCATGTGTGGCCTTCACCGCAGGCCCAGCTTCAGAGGGGCCCCAACATGCCCAAAGGATTGTGTTGCCTGCTTCTCACCCCCACTCCTCCCAGCCCACGAACAAGCAGACAAGGGAAGTGTCCGGCCACAGTGGGATCCCCTCATGGATGGCAGAGGAGCTGGGAGCAGCCTGGGCCTTCCTGGGGTCCACTCACACAGGTGAGGCTCACAGTGCTGTCTGTGGGAGCGGGTGCTGCCTCGCACATGCAGGCATACCCGCGTGCTGTGTACAGAACTCCTTGGTCTGTGTGGGGTTGTGCCTGCACCCTTGTGTCTAGCTTGCTTCCAGCTGGGGCAACCCAACCCCCCGCCCCCCCGCCCCCCCCGCTCCTGTGGCAGGACGTGTGTGGCCTGCCCTGAGCCTGGAAGCAGGATTCCACCTGTGCTCAGGGGCTGCCTGCTGGATCCACATGCCACACACTAATGCTGTACGTGCATGGACTGCAGCACAATGCCCAGTCCAAGCAGCCTGAGCAACACGCCCCTCCCCCGCCCATGTGTGACAAAGTGAGGCCACTCACCTGAAAATCTCTCCCAGGCCTCGGAGGACGCCTGTGTGATGTCCTGGGTCACTGGCACTGGTTCCAGGGAGAGGGTCACAGTGCCCGTTTCCTCTTCCTCCTCCTCTGCCTCCGGCTAGCCCTGGCCCTCCTGCTCTTCCTCTGCAGAGACCTCTGGCTGGGTGATGACAGGGGTCTCCAGGCATGGGGAAGACGTATCCCTACCCCCCAGGATCTGGTGCAGCTCCTGGTAATAGGGGTAGGTGTGGGGTCCTGCCCCTGAACATGAATTGTGCTCTGTGGCCCGGACATATCCCTGGCAGAGCTCCTTAACATTACTCTGGATCTGTTCCAAGGTCTCGGGTGGATGTCCATGTTCCACCAGGGAGTCGGACATCCAGCCATAAATATCCACATTACAATGCTTGGACCAGAGATCCTGCAAGGTCTCCTTCTCACCCCACAGTTTGAGGAGGGACAGGATCTCCGGTCCAGACCAGGATGGTGTGTGCCTCTTACTCCCCCTGGGTGAGTCCTGGGACCCCTGGGGCTGCTCCCTGTGAGGGCTGGGGAGGTCGCGGGGGGCTTGAGGCTCAGTCATGGCTGGCAAAGCATAACAGACCGGGCTGGGTCTGGGCACCGCTGAGGGTGTCTACTTAGGGCAAATTGCTCAAAACAGGGGATCCTTACAGCCCCTGACTGGAGACCTTTCCCAAATAGGCCACAAACCAGTCATACACGAGCACTCCAGCTGCCTATCCGGCCAGCAGGAAGCCTCACAAGCAAAACCCCTCTGACATCCCAGCTCTCCCTGTGCCACAATCAGCCCCGGTCCTGCACACAGGTGAGGAGTTATAGAACCCCATCTCACCTACCCCAAATGGGTCTTTCCGGTCCCAAAGAACCAGCCACAAATCCCCAGTCATTTTGCACTTTGGATCTGACCCACAAGAGCACGCTGGGCCAATCCTTTAGAATGTAAAATCTAAAGGTTTATTAATAAAAGAAAGAAACGGTATGAGAGTAAGGTTGTTAAGGAGAATACATTACATGCACCAATGACCAAGTTCTTGATGCAGGCTTTCAGCAGCGATGTTACAAACTGCTATCTTAAAGACTCTGGTGTACATCCTATGTCAGGATGGGTCGACAATCCTTCCCAGCACTCTGTCCCTCGCAAGGCTGCATCTGGGATCAGTAGCAGAATTGAAGACAAGATGGAGTCTACCTCATGGCACTTTATATCCATCCCTGGTACCTTCCAAGCTGGAGCGGGTCACATGGCCAAGTGACCTATCCCTGTGTCTCATGTCAGCAGCCATGATATTGGCTGGTTTGCAGGTCTCTAGACCCATTCCTCAGGTGTGTATTAGGCACTTTGAGAGCCATTGTCCTTGGGGCTGTGCTAATTAGCATAGTCATTCATTGGACAATCCTTCTTTACACCAGGCAGTGCAGTCCAGTATCAGCACAGAGTCCATATTCATAACTCCACATACAAACATCACTCAAGTATATGAGTAGCATACATAGACTCAGTAGAACATAAGCTTTCATTTGACACCTCACATGGCCCCCTGTACAGACTTTGGGCAAACACCTCCCTTCCCCTCCCCCCCCATGGGTGCAGCAGTGATCTGGCTTCTCCCTTTAAAATCCAATAACGTGACACAAGGCCTGTGGCAGGGAAAGCCACGCTGTGAGGTGCTGTTCTGTGTCCGGCTTCCTGCCACAAGGCTTGTCCAGGGTGCCTGCAGCTTTAAGAGGGGCCAAGGGACAGGAAATATAGAGTTGTGATTACTTTGTATGGAGTGGCCACCAGGGCACCTGTGCTATTTCCTGGAGGCCTGTTCTTTCAAAAAAAAAAAAACCCTCTCCCTCCACACACGCCTTTTCCCAAAAGAGCTCTTTTGTAAAAAGGCTTCTTCCTCGGAGAATGAGGATTACCAATGTCAGAAAAACCCTTCTGTAATTTTGATTAACTTTTGAAATAATGCAATTGCAGTGTGGACGTTCCACAAGTTTTGTTGGAAAAATGGCCCTTTTTCCAGCAAAACTCTGTAGTGTAGACATACCCCTATACTAAAAATGCACTTACATTAGGCAAATGAATCACAGTGAATATAGATAGAACTTTATTTTTAGTGACTTTCTCAATTGGATAGTAACAGTCCAAGCAAGTGAAGATATCTTAGACAAATATTGAACAGTGATAGGAATCATGAAGAGAACCAGCACAGACTCTCTGAGATGTTAGAGAACTGAAGATCCTTTGGGGATAAAAGAAAAATTGAAAAAGAAACCTCTAAAAAGCAGAAATATGAAGTTTAGAAGAGCCGTAAAAATTAATAGATCACAGACAGGAAGATATAAGAGATGAAAAAAAATCTGCTCACCAAAACAATGAATACCCAAGAGAGTGACAAAATTAAAAAAACTTATTAGAGTCTTTCAAAGAGTTCAGAAATGTTGGTATGAAATTAACTACAATGAATGTCTTTGAATTGCTACAAAATGTAATAGTTGTAAAAGGAATATAAAGCTGCTAAAAAGGAATTAGAATTTTGAATTTATCAAGGCAGTCTTTAGTCTCGTGCGTTGCACATATTCTGGAACTTAAAATATGTGGGCTGATTTCAGAGATCCAGGCACCCATAGTTCCCATTAAAGCCAGTACGTACTGGGCATACTCAGCACCACCCTAACCCTAACCACAGATAATTAGACTACTTATCTGGGGGCAAAAGTGTGGCTTGACATAGTCCACCTACTATTTGTTGCCTGTAACTTCATTGTGGTTCTTTTTCCTCATCTGTAAATGAGGATGATTTTATCAAGTTCTCAGTGATTTGAGATACTCTGATAATGTTGAAACAGAAGCTATTATTTATTTGTTTGCGTATTTCAAAGCATTGGTTTTAATACAGATTCATAGATTCTAGACCAGAGGGGGCAAACATGTTCATCTAATCTGTCCTCCTTCATAACACAGGCCAGAGAACCCTCCCAAAATAATTCCTAGAGCAGCTCTTTTAGAAAAACATCTGAGACTGATTTTAAAATTGTCAGTGATGAAGAATCCACCAAATAACACTAGGTAAATTCTTCCAATAGTTAATTACTCTCACTGTTTAAACATTTGCCTTATTGCAGTCAGTCTGAATTTATGGCAGTCAGTCTAACATTTGCCTTATGGCAATGTCAGCTTCAGCCATTGGGTTGTGTTGCCTTTTTTCTCCACTAGATTGAAGAGCCCATTATTAACTGTTCTCCTTCACAATGAATTTTGAAATTTTGAGGTTTCATGGTAATTCAAAATTTAGCAAGATTTTGAAATCCTTCACAAAGTGAATAATTGTCCTCTGATCAGCTTTCCTTCTGTGCAGTTAATTTCTCAAACTTAACATTGAATTATTGCTATTTTTATACTGAAATATGCATAATTTGTATATCACTTCAATAACATGCATTTAACATATAGCCTTATCCTCATTTATCTTACACCACATGGAGGTTTACAGGGCCTCAAAGTGGGCTAGACATCAGTGCTGTGCCCACTTTAATACATATGGGCTGTGTCTACATTGGCATAATTTTGTGCAAAAGCAGCCGCTTTTGCGCAAAAACATGCTGTTTGTCTACACTGGCGGGGAGTTCTTGCGCAAGAACACTGACGTTCTAATGTGTGAAATCGGTGCTTCTTGCACAAGAACTATGATGCTCCTGCTCAGGAATAAGCCCTCTTGCGCAACTGTTCTTGCGCAAGAGGCCAGTGTAGACAGGCAACATGAATTTCTTGCGCAAGAAAGCCCGATGGCTAAAATGGCCATCGGAGCTTTCTTGCTCAAGAGAGCGTTTACACTGGCATGGATGCTCTTGTGCAAAAGCACATCTCTTGCGCAAAGGCACATGCCAGTGTAGACACTCTCTTGTGCAAATACTTTAACGCAAGAACTCTTGTGTTAAAGAGTATATGTGCAAGATCATGCGAATGTAGCCGTAGCCGTAAAGAGATTTATAGTATGGCCAAAAACTGGGGCTGTTGTCCAAAACCATCAACTATCTTCATTTACCAACCCACCAGCACTCAATATGCCTTGGTTACCTCCCTATATTTGCTCAATGCCTAACACATGTTCATCTTCTTGATTTAGACTAGAGACATGCCGCCTCAGGTACTTACTTCTCTCTGTCTACTGAACAGAAGTTGGCTCCATAGCTCAGAATATCTCTTGCACCTAATCAAGGACTTTACTTCTATCTCAGAGCTGATATGTGCAAATCTGGCAAAATCTGTTGTTGCACAACTGTAGCAAACAGTTCCAATATGGCATTCTTAGAATTGTGCCTTTCATCCAAGTCTCCCAAATTTCATAGGAATTTATTAATTAGATTGTAACATATCTATGAGGTGTGTAATATTACATGTATTTTGCAGATCAATGAGCTGAGTCACAGAGAAGTTACATAATTTGCTGAAGGTCTTACAGTGAGTCAGTGGCAGAACTGGCTAGAGAACCCAGAAGTCCTCTTGTAACAATGATGCAGTTTTCACATAAGCACTTTCTAGCAGAATATAGAAGAATGTAGTAAATATACCTACTCTAGCTTGGCTAGAATGACTCATTCTTCATTTTACATTTAATATGATTGTGCTGTTTTAGACAAATTGTTTAATAAAAACAGAGAGAATGTAATTTCCCCATGAGACTTCAGTGCTGTGCGCACACATTATGATAATTATTCAACATGGGTACATAATTTGGTAGCCTATAATATTAGACATGTGAGGTAATTGCTATATCAGAAATATGCCACAAGGTGGAGAGGGTGACTCTCCAGGCTTTTGCATTTACATAGGCAATGAAGAAAACTCTTAACTTACAGGATTTCTCTGAACTATCCTAGAGAGGGCAGAGTATCTCATTTGCTTTACTTCAATTACATCGTTTTTCTCTTGGAAGTTTTAACAGCAGTAGGAGTATCTAGGGAAGCAGGCTAGAAATGCAAGTTGAAGACCTCACGGGATGAGAAAGGGTGCCAGTAAATGTCAATATTTATTTTTGTTCTTGCACCATTAGAAAATGTCAAGGGTAAGAAAATGATCTCAGGAAGGTTATTGACAGGTTTTACTCTGAAGTGAGATTATATGCCTACATTTGCAAGTAGTATACGTATAGGACATTTTTTTAAGTGCTTGAAATAAGGTAAGGTGAGATCATTCATTTTGCAGGCTTCCTCTTTATAATGGATTGATGCTTATTTGAACATAGTCCCAGAAAGTAATAAATTATGAATGTTTCCAGCAGATTCAATAGACCCCCAAGATAATGAGTTAGCTTGCTGATTGCAGTTTTTAGAACAAGAATAAGTCACTGAGAACCTGAAATTATTTTAGTGCTATGCTGAGAATGTTTTACAGTTGAGACTTTGCTGCAGGTTAATATACTTCCTGTTATCTGGTTTCTAAAAGATACTGATGTTTTAGCATATCCATATCTTTATTTTAGTCGTATTTTGCTAGTTGTGTAATTATACTGGGTCATAGTACAGGTTAAATCACCCTACAGGAAAAGTTGGCACATCTTTTCATAGGCCTGGTCTGTGCTAGACTGGGAAGGTCACCTTTAAGGTATGCAAAATGCATAGCTGGAGTTAGCTTACCTTAATCTGCTCCTGTCAACTTCCCTTACTCCTCACAAAGGGAGGAGTACCAGACATTGGCAGGAGCTGCCCTCAGTGTTTGATTTAGGGGTCTATACTAGATCTACTAAATCGAAGGCCAGAAGATCGGACTCCATGTGCAATGGAATTATGTGTATAACTCCCAACAATAGTTAAAGAAGTGATGCGTCTGTCTGAGCTGTGCTAGGGAAATATTACCAAGTATTTCAGTGGGAGCAAAATTAGGTCAACACAAGATAATTCTACCCTTACAATATATCTCCTCGGCATAGTCTTTGTCCTGGTACAACAGAATACCTTCAGGGGGCCTTTTAACCTTTAAAGATGATGTATTGGTTGTACTTGCAGTGTTTCCGGTATTATGTATATGGAAAATTTCCAGTAATGCCTAGCTTTATGGATGAATTTTTTAAAGAATCTATTGAAGTATGTTTGGTAAACCTGAACTATACATGAAGAAATCTTTTTGGATGAACATAAAGCCTTATTTGACAATGTAACTGAGGATTTAAGAGTAAATTTAAGTAGAAGAATATAGAGGGCTAGATCCACAGCTAATGTAAGTCATTGAAGTCAAGTGATCTGTGGTGATTTATTTTGAGGATCTGGTTTATACAATATATCTTAAAAGTAGAATATTAGTGCACAATTGCATGTTACCCAGTTTAGAAATGGTATTTACTACTTTATCAATCTTAATTTTGCCAAGTTCATTCCTGACTCCCTGTACAAAACATGCTACAACAAACCAAAAAGTATAAGAGATTGTATATCCTGAATGCATTCACAAGGGAAGTGTCACTAGCAAGAAACTTTCAGAACAGGCTGATGGACTTTGGATTGATTCCCTTGCTTTCATACGTAATCCGGTAGTCTATTATAGGATCAATATCTTTTCACAAACACTGAAAGTGACTAATGCCTGACTAAATACCTAACTAAATGCTACAAATGCTTTCGTAATTTCCTAGGATCCTGCTCTCTATTCCTCCAATAATCGCCAGGTTCATGTTTATCACCGTCTGACAATCCTAATTTAATATGTAAAGCTTCATTGTTATCCATACTCACCACACACGGGTATGTATGTTCACTTCAATAAATTAAA
Source organism: Pelochelys cantorii (assembly GCA_032595735.1). Taxonomy (NCBI): domain Eukaryota; kingdom Metazoa; phylum Chordata; order Testudines; family Trionychidae; genus Pelochelys; species Pelochelys cantorii. The sequence continues at coordinate 117,360,148 of CM064330.1, read as the reverse complement.
AATGAGATGATAGACTCTTTCCCTCAACACCAAACTCACTTAATGTAAACCAAGCCTGTGGGAGATTAGTATGTCTCTCCTCTCTACAGCACAGTTTGAAACCAATCTCTTTTCTAACCTCGTGTTTGGCCATTGTCTCAATTGTATCCATATAAACAGAATCTTGGGGCCAATTTCTTCTTCAAATTTCACCAGCATAAATCTATTGTCACTTTCTGGACTTCACTGGACCTATGATGGTCACAGCCTGGCCCAGGTTAAATAGGTGAAGATCTCTGCAGTCCTCAATCTTTGCTAACAAGCTTCAACAAGCTCCATTCCACCTTTATTCAATGCTTGACAGAGCAGCAAAGGACTATGTCAGCTCTAGCCTGGCCTGTTTGAAGAATACAAAATGCCAATCAGTGGTGCATATCATGTTTTAATGTGACACCAGGCACTTCAGTGGCATACATGCTACCTATATTATGTTGATATGTGTTCTGAATGTGGCTTGCGTCCAATTAGGACTTCTTAAGGATGCTGGCGAGCTTGGTTCACTCCACTGACTTGGCCCTTGGGTGACATCAGAGTAGAGTGATCAGAGCTCATTTGAGGGAGATCCAGCAGGAGCTGAATTCAATATAATTCTGCTATCATCTGCCATTGTCCATTTTAATTCCATCACTGTAATACACAGGACACAGTAAAAAACTTGTATTTCCTGCTTTTGCCTATTTAGACTTTGTTTTCCTAACTTTTGTTGCTGCTGCAAAGCAGAACTATGTTCCATATTTCCTTATCATATATGTGCAAAGTCTTATGCTGATAAAGAGCTTGATCCATAGCCCATTGCTTTCTTTTGGCTCCATTAGTGAGCCAAATCCTGAAGTCCTTCCTTCTTTTATACATGGTCAAAAGTCATAGAATCATAGAACACTAGAACTGGAAGGGACCTCAAGAGGTCATCGAGTCCAGTCCCCTGCAGGACCCAGTACTGTTTAGACCACCCCTGTCTATCTAACCTGCTCTTAAAGTCAGTCCTACTGAGGTCATTGGGAGCTTTCAGAGTAAAACACTCAGGATTTGAGGTTTTACACATGTAGTAGATGTGTGTAAACATGGAGAAAAGGAAAACACTTTGGATTTGATACTTTTATTTACATTTAGTTTGAATTCCTAGGGGTTTATTTAAGGACTGTCTATGTAAAATAGGAATTCACCTCAACCTTTGCCCTCACTCTGAGCCTGAATCTAAGTACCTCTCCAATGCGTCCACATCCTTTCTATAGTGGGGGACCCAGAACTGGACACAATACTCCAGATGTGGCTTCACCAGAGCTGAATAAAGGGGAATAATCACTTCTCTGGATCTGCTGGCAATGCTCCTCCTAATGCATCCTAATATGCCATTAGCCTTCTTGGCTACAAGGGCACACTGTTGACTCATAGCCAGCTTCTCATACACTGTAATCCCCAGGTCCTTTTCTGCTGAACTGCTACTTAGCCATTCGGTCTCCAGCCTGGGGATTCTTCCGTCCCAAAAGCAGGACTCTGCACTTTTCCTTGTTGAACCTCATTAGATTTCTTTTGGCCCAATCCTCTAATCTGTCCAGGTCACTCTGGGGCCTATTCCTGCCCTCCAGCGTATCTACCTCTCCCCGTAGCTTAGTGCCATCTGCAAACTTGTTGAGGGTGCAATCCATCCCCTCATCCAGGTGATTAATAAAGATGTTGAACAAAACTGGTCCAAAAACTGACCCTTGGGGCACTCCGCTAGAAACCGACCGCCAACCTGTGATTGAGCCATTGATCACTACCCTTTGGGCCCGACAGTCTAGCTAGCTTTCTATCCATCTTACAGTCCATTTATCCAATCCATACTCCCTTAACTTGCTGGCAAGAATATTGTGGGAGACCGTATCAAAAGCTTTGCTAAAGTCAAGATATATCACACCCACTGACTTTCCTATATCCACGGAGCCAGTTACCTCATCATAGAAGCTAATCAGATTGGTCAGGCACGACTTGCCCTTTGTGAATCCATGTTGACTATTCCTGATCACTTCCCCCTCTTCCAAGTGCTTCAAAATGGATTCCTTAAGGCTCCCCTCCATGATTTTTCTGGGGACTGACGTAAGGCTGACTGGTCTGTAGTTCCCTGGTTTGTCCTTCTTCCCTTTTTTAAAGATGGGCACAACATTTGCCTTTTTCCAATCATCCGGGATCTCTCCTGATCTCCACGAGTTTTCAAAGTTAATGGCCAAAGGCTCCACAATGACATTTGCCAACTCCCTCAGTACACTCGGATGCATTACATCAGGGCCCATGGATGTTTGTGTATGTTTAGCTTTTCTAAATAGTTCCTAACTTGTTCTTTCCCCAACAAGGGCTGTGGCCACCTCTTTCCCATACTGCGTTGCCTAGTGCAGTAGTCTGGGAGCTGACCTTGTTCGTGAAGACAGAGGCAAAGAAAGCAGTTTTCTACATGCAGTTGTCACACCTCTTCAATTCCTGGCTGTGCCTGGAGGCTGATATGTCCAGTAACCATGAGAGAGGTCATTCTTTTAGCATAGCCGACCTGATAGGAACCAGGCAGTATCAGTTTTATTCCCAATTTTGTAGACACAACAAATTTGGATAAGGGTAGATACACTTAAGATAAGTATTCATGTCTTTGCTGCTCATCCTAACTGAATCTTTGATCCTTTAGAGGTTTGTCCAATACTAGTTTTATTATTTATATTTCTTCCTTTTAAAACCTTTTTAAAGGATTTATATTTTGCCTTTGAAAGTTAACTGACAGGCAGAAAGAGTAAAGCTAATTAATATTGGCAGCTTCCTATATCCTCATTTCTACCATATCTAATTTAAAACATCTTCATGACAGTATTGAAAGCCAAAAGCTGCAGCTTTATTTACAAAATACAGTAGGAAGTCATAGAAAACCATCGATGTGTTGACCTTGCTAAGGGGGAGAATTGACTTGGGTTGAGTTATTTTTTATTGAAAATTTAGGATGACTAATTCTATTACTGTACTTGTGGTTTGGCATAATCCCATCTCAATATGATGTCTCATAATTTGTTTTATCTCACACTGTGATATAGGCCCAACCCTTGCTTTAATATTTTTCCATGATTCTGTCTAGCTGTCTGCTCACCAAAGTCCCTGAAAATAGTTGCCAAAACTTTTCTTCTGACAGTGATAAACTGTAATTTTTGATTGGATATCAACAGTGATTGCCATATGTCAGTTGCTATTGACTGAAGATGCTGTTAAAGTGCTCCAACAAAACAAGTTAAAGGGAGAGATCTATCTTTTTTAGAAGTTATTCCCAGAATAAAAGGATATGTCTCTGGTGAAGCCACTATATTGCCTTCCAGAAATACATGTGAGAGCCACCTTTATATGCCAAATTTAAAAGTTCTTATAAAGTTACTTTCCAGTGATATTCTTTGTCTTAAGTTACCTGGGTTAGCTGAGATTTGGAATTCTGAAATTGGATCAAAATAGTGCATGATTTTGTTACTTTTAAATCCAGCTCTGCATATAGAAAGGCATTTCCTCCCAAGTAGAACCATAAATTATCAGGTCACTTCTTAAAAGTCTTAGAGCAATATCGGACCTGTACAATATCTACTATACGATTGAATAGATAATCACCGTGGCTCCCCTTGGCTAGAAATGGTGAACCAGAGCCAATGTGTGCTGCAAGCTCTATGGCTATGGAGCCTTTAGGTAAATAATGCAGCATGGGCCCGCTTGCAGCTTTCCCAAACACTTTGAGAAACCCTTGTTTAAACTGACTCAGGACTTCTTTCTGATCCAGCAAATGAACAGATGCTTCTGTCCAAATGGTACTCCTTAGGGGAAGGATTTGAAGGACTGAGAGCTGCCAGAGTCCAAAATTGGAGTTGCGGTGATCTCTGGTACACTTATTAGCATGTAGTTCTTTTGTTGTTTTAATATTTTCTCTGTAATTCTTTTACATTAAGATAAACATGCTTGTTCAAAAAGGGCTGTATGGAAACTTTTAACTGTGGGCAATTACGTTGTTCATAGCCTCTGTGGTGGATGCTAAGCAGGACTATTTAGGCAGTTTGAGTTGTGGGGGAACTGAGTGTAGGCAAGAAACCTGTGTGGCGTGGAAAAACCCCAGTCAGAGGGGAGAGAGAGGAACAGGTGTCTCCCTAAGAGAGATGACTACTGAGGAGCTGCTCATTGATGGAGGAGGAATACAGGCAGAGTTGCCCCAAACTGAGACACTATTTACAAATGCTGACACATCACACATGCAAACAATATTATTGCATGCAGAAAATGGGCAAATTCCATGTATCTGCACTAAATCTACAAATCTTTACATGCTTGATTCTAACTGACTAATGGGAACCCTAAAGACCAGATTTCTGATTTCGGTGATTAAAATGGAGATAGGTATCTGGCTCTAACCAACTCCAGCTCACAGAATTGGATCAATAGTGAGTTTTTTCTAAGACAATATTTCTCAGAGTAGGGCGCAGGCCCACTTTAAGAAAGTTGCTAACAGGACACTCCAGTTTATTTAGGCTCCATAGCCCCAGAGCCTTGAGGCTCCTATTGGCTCCAGTTCACCATTTCCAGCCAAGGGGAGCAGCAGGCCCTATTTGAGAAACTCTGTTCTAAGTCAACATCCACAGTATTAATTTTCAGAAACTCACAGATTCCCCTTCACCTAACTAATTTGAGTTAGCCAGTTGATAATCTGTAACTGCTGTTTTTCTTCTCACTTCCTGACAGGTCTGTAGTCTCTTCTTTCTTTTTTTTTCTTTTTTTAGCATTTGTTAGTCCATTCTCACTTGTGCTCCTGTAACACCCATTGACATAGAGCTGTTATAAGCCCAGTACAATTTTGTAAAGAGTCATTTTTTTAATTAATTATGACTCACAAACTATAGATGAGAAAAAAGTTGAAATGCATTTCTGTCTTATTTTTAGTCTTGAAATATGCACGTGAATCATTTAGTCTGTGGTAGTTGAAACTTGTATCCGTAAATGTGAGCTGTTATTGTAGCTTGCTTGTGCAATAGGTGTTTCATTACCTGTCATTTCTGTTAACCTCCAGATCAGACCTCAGTTCTTAATGCTTCCCAACTATGATCTGCTCTTAGGGTTAGTTTATACTTGCAGCTGGGGGCGTGATACTCAAGTTTGTACAGACATACTCAAAATAGCTGTAATCAGGCAAGGTTGCTAAAAATAGTAATGGTGCCAGTATTGTTGGGAGTGGTGGCATAGTCTAGTTCTATTGAATACAAACCCAACTGTAGCCCATGAGTACATACTCAGCACAGGTAGCTCATGCTGCCATTTAGCTGCAGTAACAGGGGCTGCAGCACATTATTTTACCATGGCAGCCCTGTAAGTGTTAGGATAAATATGTCGACATGAGCTGGGAATCATAACTGAAGAGGGAGTCTTAATGATATTATTAGATGCTTCTCCTTTTATCCCAAAGAATGTAGGGCCAGGGGACAATTTAAGGATTTAATGCCCTGACCTCAAATAGCATCTGTGGAGTCTTCACATTATGCTGGAACTATGAATTGACCTTAAAATTTACTTCAGAATGTAATGTTTCCTGAGAGCAAGAAGGCACATTTTAGTCCAAGGAGTCTGGGTAGGAGCAAAGTGAATTTTTGCTCCTGTTAAAGGAGAATCATAGTATTGAATTTTACAATCAAAACTAGAGTGGCTTCTTTGCCCAGCATATGAACTATTTGCAAATTGCTAAAGTTTTGATTTGAAAGTCTGTTGTTGTACTATGGTGCCTTGTGTGTGTGTGCATGGGGGAGAAGCAATTTAAAATTGTCTAGAATAGGGTGTGAAGTCAGTGTGAGTGGACAAATTTAAGTTTGGAACTGAAAGGCTAGAAATTTCCACACACGGGTACTGTTTAGGTTTCATGAAGAATTTCAGATATTCTGATCTTTTTCTTTACTCTGCATCAATATCTGGCCAAGGCCAGGAAGGCTAATGATCCAGCCAGAGGACCAAATTCAGTAATGAATCCTGGTCCCATGCCACCTGACACACATTGCTCATACACTAAGAAGATTCTAAAAACATTTTGGTAGATATCTACACGTGACCTTTAAGTCAATGGGGAGCTCTTTGGGGCCAGAGGTCATCTTTTTGTTCTATATTTGTACAACATGTCACCCGGTCGGGTCTTGGTCTGTGACTTGGGCTTATAATCACTACTATGCTTACTATTAACAAATAATGTTTATAATAATTAATATTATTAATTAACAAAGTAACATTTGTTCAGAGAATTTTTATTCTTTATTTTTAAAGAAATCTTAGGTGTTATTTCTGTTTCTTCCTAACTTTTTTAACAATTGTATTTTTTCAGAGTTCTTTTAACGATCAGTGAAAACTCTTTTTCCAATATACATTCACAGAGTTTAAAGCCCATAAATCTGAGCATTTATCATGTTTTCAAATGCCCCCGCTGCAAGTATAACTCATTAAAATACATGCATGGCTATAGTGAGCTGGGATCAGCACACAACAAGAAATCTGTCTATGTAGTTTCTGCAGCCTTCATCAGTGCAGTATTTGAGCACCTCTCAATCAATAACAGATTTTATGCTTGTATGAGACCCAAGGTAAATTAAATGACTTGTCCTCAGTCACCCAAGAAGGCAGTGAGTGATCCAGGCATTGAACAATGTTTCCCAAGTCCCAGTCCAGAGCTTTAACCATAGCGCTATGAAAGCTCCTGCCAAGGGACTTGGTCGCTTTAGGCAGCTGACATAGTTCCTAAAGGAACTGGGTGATATAAATGAGAGTTTAGCTAAAGCCTTCATGGTGCTCTTTTCCTGAGGCTTCTATAAGGACTTCGTCTCCCCTCACCCACATGTACATTCTACCAGCGGAGATCAGCATGTATGATGTTTGTGGGTAAATGAGGAAACACATAGGCTACGTTTAGACAGGCATGATTTTCCGCAAATGCTTTTAACGGAAAAGTTTTCCGTTAAAAGGATTTGCGGAAAAGAGCGTCTAGATTGGCACGGACGCTTTTCCGCAAAAGCACGTTTTGCGGAAAAGCGTCCGTGCCAATCTAGACGCGCTTTTGCGCAAGAAAGCCCTGATCGCCATTTTAGCCATCGGGGCTTTTTTGCGCAAAACAATTCTGGGTTGTCTACACTGGCCCTCTTACGCAAAAGCATTTGCGCAAGAGGGCTTTTGCCCGAACGGGAGCGTCATAGTATTTGTGCAAGAACATGGACGATCATACATTAGATCGTCAGTGTTCTTGCGCAAATTCAAGTGGCCAGTGTAGACAGCTGGCAAGTTTTTCCGGAAAAGCGGCTGATTTTCCGGAAAAACTGGCCAGTCTAGACACAGCCATTGGGTCTCCGGCTCTGGATGAAAGACCAACTTTGAAACACAAAATCTTGATCTTAAATTCTGTCTGCTCAGTTGACCTCCCAGGACACTGATTGGAGCTAGTTTTTTTTAATGGTGAGAGTCCTGACACTTTGACATGCATGTATATACTTTAGAATGTGCTGACACATGTACACTAAGGCAGTTTGGAAGATGTTTGGGGATTTTCCTTTTATTGTGTGTGTAAAATACTTGAAAACCAAAAAGGGTTTGTTTTGGTTTTGTTTTTTTAACAGGATGGATACCTGGGATTTGATTGGGCTGTGTAGGCTGTAAGCTGTGAAGTAATGTTACTCCTTTACTTCTTTTATGGTAGCGATGAATGGCTTTGTATATGCATTGATCTTGCCTTGTTAGAAAAAGCCAGTGAAACTTAATTATAGCTACATTACTCTGATCTTTGTCTCTTGAAAAATATATACGTAATCACCAGAAACCATATGATATTCAGATTCTTTTTAAGTAGCCTAATTATGTGCACATGCATGTGTTTCTGAAAAAGAGACCTGCAATCCAGCAAGAGAAGAGGCTCAGTAAGACTGAGTGTGCCTCTGCTCGGTTGCTTCATGTAAGTGGAGTCCTTTTAATTGAGTATTAATTGCTTTTAAAAAAAATAATACCATTTAATTCTAGCTATCATCATTCACTGACATTTTATGCTTTTGATTGACCATTCTCACTTCTTTACCTCCTGAGATGATGTTAGCCTTGTGGGGTTTTTGATGCAGATAATAATGGTGATGAACTGTGACTGATTCTTGCACTGAGTTCTCTGACAACTCATTTGCTTTGAAATTGAGTTCTCAAATTACTTACAGTGTGGCTGCTTTTGATTCACACCTGATATTTATGGCTCTTCTTGTTGTCTTTTCTTTCTTATGTTTTTGTACAGCTGTCAGTTAACTTCCTCCATTCACAGTTCTTTAAATAATGTGTTTTGGGCTTTGTTTGTTTATTTATTTTTTTGTCTAGTGGGGCTTTTCCAGGGATGTGTGGTCCCTCTGACTGATGTTTTGCCTTCTTTACAGCCTGTTGTGCACGGTGTATTGCATTAACAAATCTGACTCTTAGCTGATTTCTGTTGTGAACTGGTTTCTCTTTAAGATACTGTATATTTCTGCAGTTTTGTGCATAGACAGATTCAGGAATATGTAATGCTTTCTCTTACTCAGCTTTCAGTTTGGCAACACAACAATAACATCAACATTGCTCCATGTGAGCATATGTAAACATGCATATGGTTGTGTGCACTAGTGATTGTCCCAGAAAAGCTAGTCTCTCCACACACAATTAATTGCTTTGTCAGTCATTGCATGCCATGCCCTGGCAGCTGCAAGACAGCTTCCATTTGATGAATTTCACTGCTGTAAACATAATGCTACTATAAGCAAGCAAATAGTATTTAAAGATTGCACTGGTCTCTCACAGGCATAGTTGGGGAGTTACGGCAATAAATTAAGGCTTTCCCTCCTGACATACAGACATTGTGTAAAATGTTTGTTGCATTAAAGAATGGATGAGTTGTTCTAGGGATAGCTCTTCATACTTAAATAGTATTTTGCGTATTCAAAGCATAGTACAAGCACTGGTTCTGATTCAGGGACCTGACATTATTGCACCTACTACAGCACTGGGGAAGCTGAGAGTGGCTTTAAATCACCTTTGTTTTGGCCTGGGGTGCAGGGCCAGTCTCCAACACAAGCTAAAGCAATCTGTAAGCTGTGGTTGTCTATTGTTCAAATGGGGCAGCTAGAGTCATGACTCCATGACGACACCCCGTTTTCCCAGAGCATATCTACAATGTGCCACTTATACCAAGAATTGCCTTGGGGGATAGCACAAACCCATTGATTTTCTTTCCTCTTATTCCTATAAGCATAATTTCCAGGAAACCGGGTGAGCTGGCCTCAAACCTGAGCAGGTATTAGAATCTGGCTCTGTCTTTCACAACCTCAGTGAGGTAAGTAAGTGTTATTAGCTCCACTTTTCAGAGAAGAAAAATGAGACCCAAAGGCCAAGTGACGGAGAAGAATAAAGCAACTGGTGATTTATTGACAGTGATGAGGCATGGCCAGGATTGGGATTTGACAGTACAGTAGTTCTTGCCCAGAGGACTTCTGGTGGGATATACATAGCTGTCCCTTGTAAAGGTTACACCAACAGATGGAACTGAACCTGGAACCTCTGGAGCTTAGTGTCAGGACTGTCACCATTAAAAAAAATCTAGTGTCCTGGGAGGTTTTTAGTCTCTACCACTTGAGCTAAAAACCAGCTGCTTTTCACGTGTTGTAGAGCACACTCAGGGTATGACACTAGAGTTTTGTCAGAAAAATAGCCATTTTTCCAACAAAATTTGAGTTACGTCTACACTGCAGTCACTTTCTTTTGAAAGTAAATCCAAAGAACAGAAGGGTTTTTCCAACAGCAGTACTCCTCTTTCTATGAGAAAGAAGCCTTTTTCGAAAGAGCTCTTTCGGAAAAAGGCATGTGTGGACAGAATGGGGAGGAGGGTTTTCTTTTGAAAGAAGAGGCCTCCAGGAAATAACACAGGTGTCCTGGTGGACACTCGGTCCATACAAATCACAACTCTAAAGTTCCTGTCTCCTGACAACTCTTAAAGCTGTAGGCACCCTGAACAAGCCTTGTGGCAGGAAACCAGCCTGAGAGCAGCACCCTGACCACACGGCTGTCCCTTCTACAGGCCTTGCCACCCATGGAGGATCCACAAGCCCCCCACGGTCCCCATAGCCCTCGCAGAGAGCAGCCCCAGGGGTCCAGGACCCAATTGGGGGTGGCAGGGCCCCTCCTGGTCTGGAGCAAAGATCCTGTCCCTCCGGGAACTGTGGGGCGAGGAGGAGACATTGCAGGATCTCCACTCCAAGCACCGCAACGTCGAGATCTTTGAGTACATGGCTGAGCCTGGTGGAGTGCAGACACGCACCCTGGACCTTGGAACAGGTCTGGAGTAAAATGAAAGAGTTCTGTCAGGGATACATGAAGGCCAGAGAGCGCAGCTCACACTCAGGGGCAGGACCCCATACCAGCCCCTATTATTGGGAGCTGCACCAACTTTTGGGAGGTGGGGAAACATCTTCCACCCCATCATCATGGATTCCCTGTCGTTGCCTGGCTGAAGGTCACAGCGGAGGAGGAGGAGGAGACAGACATGGTCACCCTGTCCCTGGAGCCAGTGCCTGTCTGACACCGGGGCAGGATCTTCAGGTGAGTGCTCTCAGTTTGTCACACACCCAGGGTGGGGGAGGCATGCACACAGGAGGTGGGGTGCGAGCATCACTCAGGTTGCTCAAGCTGGACATCATGCTACAGTCCGTGCACGTGGAACCACGTGCAGCATTAGTGTGCAGCACACGGACTCCACAGGCAGCCCCTGAGCACAGGTGGGATCCTGCTGCCAGGCTCAGGGGAGGCCACACACATGTCTGGTCCCTGGGAGGGAGGGGCCCTATCAGCACCTGCCACGGCTGGAAGCATGCTAGCTACAAGGGCACAGGCACGACCCCAGACACCCTGAGGAGTGCCGCACACAGCACGCAGGCATGCCTGCATGTGCGAGGCACTACCCTCTCCCGCGGACAGCGCTGCAAGCCACAGGTGTGTGTGTGCACCCCATGGAGGGCCAAGCTGCTCCCAGCTCCTCTGCCACCCATGGAATCACACTGTAGCCGGACACTTCCCTTGCCTGCTCATCCATGGGCCAGGGAGGGGGGAAGCAGTCACCATGGTCCCTTGGGCACCTCGGGGCCCCTGTGAGGCAGGGCCTGCTTTGCAGGCCACACATGGCTTTGCTCCCGGGACATCCCCCGTCCTCTGGTCTGAGGACTGTTGGTCACTGCTCACTGAGGAGGGCATGGCCTCAGGGACAGTGTCTGCATAGATGACTGACCACCTCTCCCTCTTTGTGTTCTCCATAGCCAGACCAGTCAGGACTGAGGGGCGAGCCACGCCGTCCGTGCCAGCAGCCACAGCCCGGGGACCTGAAATCACGCCAGGGTCCAGGAAGACCACATGTGCCAGCATGTCAGTGTCCTATGCGACATTCAGCTGACCCTAGTGTAGAAGATCCGCGAGGATGCTGAGTGGCGGAACCGTGGCTGGGACCAGCTCATGCAGCGGTGCAATAGCATGTATGCTGTCATGAGAGAAATGATGGCACACCCGCCTGCTGTCGCTCCTCCTCCCTAGCACCCTCCTGCCCCCCCTGCTATGCCCATTCCCTCTGCCCCCATGCAAGGCCCATGCCCCCTCCCCTGCCATCCCTGATCCTGCTCCAGCCCCCCCTCCTGCCAACCCCTCTGTGGTCCCCAGACCCACCCAACCCCAACTCCAACGAGGTCCCTGCATACTACTCCGCCCCCCATACTACTCCGAGCCCCCTCCGGGTTATGAGCCCTCCCCCTGCCCATCTTTTTTTAATGAAAGATAAATACAGACTTCATTTTGTTGGAAACCAAACACGTGTTTGTATTGAGAGGTCAGGGAGGGGATAAAGAGAGGGGTTTTGGTAGGAAAAGGAGTGGGCAGCAAGCCAGAGGCCCCTGCTGGGGAGGCTCTGGGGAGACTTACTGGGGTCCTCTCCCTCAGGGCCTTCCAGATGTGCACCCCAGCCTGATGGGCCTGGCGGATGGCAGCTGTCCATGGCTCCTCGAGGGCTCACCCCTCGTGGTTGGTGATTGCCCCTCACCCCAGGAGGAAGACCTCCCCCTTCCTCTCCACAATGTTGTGAAGGACACAACATGCTGCGACCACCTCAGGGATGTTGTGCTCCCCCACGTCCAGGTGTGTCAGTAGGCACCTGAACCATGCCTTGAGGTGGCTGAAGGCGCACTCGACCTGGATCCTGGCCCAGCTCAGGCAAACATTAAATTGGTCCCTGCTGGGATCCAGGTGTCTGGTATAAGGCTTCGTAAGCCACCACATCAGGGGGTAAGCTGCATTCCCCACGATTCATGATGGCATCTGCATGTCCCCAACTGCTAGTTCACGGCAGGGGAAGTATGTGCCCACCTCCAGCTTCCCATACAGGCTAGAGTTCCGAAACATGCAGGCATCATGTGCCCTGCCCGACCACCCGACAAAAATGTCCATGAAGTGTCCATAGTGGTCGACCAGTGTTTGCAGCACCATGGAGAAGTAGGCCTTCCAATTAATATACTGGGCCACTCGATGCTCCGGTGTGCAGATCGGTATGTGGGTCCCATTTATGGCTCCAGTGCAATTGGGGAAACCCAGGATAGGAAATCCAGCCATGATCAGGTCCAGGTTTCCCAGGCGGATGACCATCCACAGCAGGATCAAGTTGATGTCCCTCACAACCTACAGAAGGAGACAAACAAACACACAAAACAGAGAATAAAAGAGGGAGTGCCTGAGCCCTTGGGAGGTGGCCGCCCCCTCTCCTCCCCTCCCTTCTTCCAGGAGCCACCCCCTTTGAGGCCACTCCCCCAGCAGCAGGGCTGTGTGAGGGGGGGAATGGCACAATACCCCAGGGACTCCACAGTTCCCAACCCCCCTTTCCCAAGGACCCCCCCTTTTCCAGGACTCCCCCCCCCACTGCCCGAGAGTGCCTTACCTCCATGAGGAAGGCCCCGATGGTGGACTTCTCCATGCCAAACTGGCTGTCCACTGACCGGTAGCTGTCTGAGGTGTCAAGCTTCCAGATGGTGATTGCGACTTGCTTCTCCAGGAGGATGGTGGGCTGCACAGGTGGGTGTTGCATCTCCGGAGGGTGAGGGCAATCCAGGTACATAGCTCCAAAAAGGTGGCCTTCTGCATGCTCCATGACCAGCTGGACCCACCAGTCCAAATTGGTGTGGAGCCTCCAGAAATGCCTCTCCACTGTGGGGTCCAAAAAAGCAGGGCAACCACAGCAGGCACTGTGAGAGCTTTGCGATCCCTCAAAGAGGTAGGCAAGCATGCAGCAGAAGCAGAGAAACAGCTGTCCAGGGGGGTCCCCGTTTCTCTGCAAGGCTGCGGCACCAGCACTCGGAAGCAATTGGTGACCTAAAGCCCTGGCTGAAGTGGTTCTGGGTAGCATTTTATGCGAGAGAGCATCCAATCAGTCTGGAAGCTCTCTTTTGAAAAAGCATATCACTTTTTCCATGCGCTTTTGTGTGTGGATGTGCTCTTTCAAAAGAAGTCCTTTCGGAAAAACTTCTTTCAAAAGAAGCTTGCAGTCTAGACGTAGCCTCATTCTTTCTCTCTTCTCACTCACTTTCTCTCTTCTCACTCACTCAGGAGAACTGGACAGTGTTGGAATTTAATTCCTGTAGTAATACCAAGAAATCTGTTTGTGCATGTTAAACATAATTTTGATTATATAAATGTCCTCCAAGAGTATTTTACCTCTTTCCTTGGTAAATCACACCAGGCTTGATTATATATTGGCTAAAGAGATAAATCCATTCAGTTGTAATTATGTTATCTTGTTAGGCATCTAACTGTCTGATAGGAAATCAGTGATTACATTTCCATTCAGAATCTTTCTTCATCAGTTGCAAAACAAGCCGGGTGATTATCCCATTGTAATTGTGAGAACAGCACCTTCATTATTACACTGCTAGTTGTTTTCAGTTGAAGAGTTAGAGGAATTCAGTTTCTCTAGATCAGGGGTGGCCAACCCATTAAATGAAGAGAGCCAAAACAGTGGCGGAAAAAATGCGAAGAGCCACACCAAAATTGTTGAGCAAAATCCCTTTTAAAAACCGCGGGCAGGCTTTCTGGCCACATCAAGCTCCCGTCGGCCACTGCCATTTTGCCACACCAGACAGCTCCCCTGCACCTGGTGAGCACAGGTGGCCGGTGCTGGGGGCAGATTGTAGGGGCACGTGGGGTGGCTTCGCGAGCCATGGAGGAAGCTTCACGAGGCAAACTTTCAGGGGTGAAGAGCCGCATGTGGCTTGCATGTGGTTGGCCACCCCTGCTGTAGACCACTTAGCCGAGTACTTTAGATTTGGTGATTTTTTTCTCATTGCATGTCATGTAGCAAATTAACAGTATAGATTATGTTAAAATAAATAATATTTGTGTTGTTCTTCTGGGACACAAAATAGTACTTGTCTTCTGTGCCTCATGCTTCTACTCTGCCTTTTAATCCAGAGTGTTTTACAGATCTTCATGAAACACTCCTAAAAGACAGTTGCAATTCTACTCACTTTGCTGATGGAGAAACTAAGGCATATGGAAGTTAAGTGGTTTGCCCTAATTCATGAGATGACTCAGTTCCCTTGACTGCTTCCTGCATGGACTCAACTTGACTTGATATCTATCATGAAATCTTAAAACTCATGACAATATCACAGTTTTTTCGGTGGGAAAATGGCTGCAGACAAGTGCTTTGTGTGACATTCTTAATGCTTACTATACTATTAACTGAAATACATATTATATGCACACAGTGGTAAGAGAACGTTAAGGGAACAGTAATTACATGATCACAGGGTCTCTGCCTTATTCAGTCCACAGGATGGAGCAGCTCTGAATCATGACTGTGAAGCAAAGGAGACTGTTGTCTCAGTCTCCTTGCCTAGCTGGTCTCCCTCTGCAGCCCAATCACCAGTCAGTGACTCTCCTTCCTCTCCTGCCCCAATTCCAATCTCTGCAAGCTCCTTGTCCTAGTCCACTTCTTCCCTCCTTTCCCACTTCCAGTCTGGCTCTTGTCCCCTGTGCATGTGAATCAGCAGCTTCCTCCTACACACTGTCTGGGAGTCAGCAAGGGGGTGATTCAGAGCTTCGGTGTCTGATTCCACCCTGAGAGGCTAGGAACCTCAATTGCAGCGCTTTGCACTTGCAACCCTGAACTAAATAAGCAAAGTTGCTGTCTGGGATGGCACACACATAATGCACTGGACACTAGGAACAATGGGGGAATGAATCATGCTCAGTGAAGACAGATCTTCAGAGATTTTTAGCTGCTGAAATGAGTATGGGCACATGGGAACCCACATTTTCCAAATCTTACAACGTGGCCATATGTGAATGGATTTTCACACAAACAGTGAAAGACACATCCCTGACACACACAGGCCCACCAAAGAGGTGGGAAATGGGGGAGGGCAAAGGAGCAGTTGCCCTGGGGCCCAGCAACGGCAGCAGAAGTGGTGGCCAGAGCCCAGGGCCCTTTAAAATGCTTCCAGAGCTCTGTGTGGCATGCTCTGTGCAGCTCTAAGGGCCAGAGGCATGCTCCAGACAGGGTGGAGGGCTGGCTGCCCCAGGCCCTGCTCCAAATGCTCAAGGCCTTTGTGGAAGAATGGAACTGTGATGCGCACCTGCGTCATTCAGGGGCCCACCCAGGCTATGGGGTCCCCTAGACACATGGCACTCCGCTGCTTCCCTCCCCACCAAATTTCAAGTCTCTGCTTCAAAATTTGGGGATTCTAGAGCTTTCCAAATAGAAAGGTTACGGGATATTTTTAACAAGGGAAAATATTGTTTATTTGCCCTAGCCTTATGCCTAGAAACTGCTGAGATGCCTGGAGTAGAACTTTTCAAAAATTTCAGCCAGAGGCAGTTATCCAGTATGGAAAATTCCCATCCAAATGGTTAACATTTAGCAGATGTAAATTGAAAGCATGGCCTTATACAGGGAAGTATCAGGCAACCTTATTATTAGATGGCACTACCAAACCCAACTATAATCACCTGTCTACTGTATTGTAAAAAGTCAGTAAGTAATTCATTTTACTATAGTGATCTCCCTCTCATGGTGAATCTGTGAATATTGCTAATGTCACTGAGCCCATGCATGCAAACTTCTGAATGCTTTCTGGAAGTTGCTTACTTCCTTCAGGGATGGAAAAATGCCCAGTACCTTGCAAGAGTTATATCAGGGTTGAATTTTGGCCGCCTCTATTTTCTATTGCCAAGAATAAACTGTTTCACTTATGCTTCAGGGTGGCATTTATTCACTACTAATGTGCATTTATGGCTCTATTGATAGGCTACAAGCAGATTTCTATAGGTTTTTCAGTTACTTGTGGCACTTCTAACCATATCCGTGATGTGCATTCACCCTGTATTGTATTGGCTTTATGAATCAATATATTGCTTCACAACTCTGAAAAACCAATGTCAAAATGTAAATGTAAATAATTATGCTGGAAAGAAATGTGGTAAAATATTTTAATTAGAAATGTGAAATATGTTACTGTACAATGGCAGTTTTTATGGCATCCTTTTTCATAGAAGCAAAGAAATTATTTCAAGATAAGGATGAACTAAATTCATATGAGTGAAGTGTCCTAATGTAATATCATATTACAAGCAGCATTAATTAAAGATGTCCTGTTTGATTCTACTCTCACATCAGTGGAAATCAGCAGGAATCCTGCTGAGGTCAATGCATGTGGGCCAGGTAGAAATCAATGTGAGTAAAGAATAATGGACGCTGACTTTAAGAGCCCAATCTTGAGAAATGCTGAGCACCTACAAGTCCCTTTGGGTAGATGTTGCAAATTGTTGTCACTTCTCAGGGTCAGATCCTAACCTGAAGAGGTTTGAGAAGGTAGTGCCATATATTAGGAGTTGATTGTTAAACATTCTAATAGAATTATTTGCTAGATTCCAGTGAGTGATACCTTTTTGAAATTAAAAGAGCAGCTTCAGGTGTTTCTGAGGGCTTCATCTGGCCTGCAGAATTTTTATTCCTGCTGACGAGGCAGCAGCTGTAAAACACCCAGAATTACAGTCCAGGCTGAGTTCACAGGCAGTTAGAAAAGCACACGCCCAGTACAGAAATGATAAAAATGCAACAGCAAAATTGCATTTTTACTCATTTGTTCAAAGTAGAATTGCACTCTAAGAAGAGGGAGCATTTTCTTATTTCCAAGTAGGGTTTCCACATATTTTTCTCGTTATCCCATTTGTTCAATTTGTTGTGCCTCCTTGAGCGAGGCGCTCCGCAGTGATCTGCTAATTCTGTGTATATTTTTAATTCCATAGATTCAAATCAGCATGATTTGCTTAGTTCTCTACTATTTGAATTCCAAGTGTAAGGCTTCTGTGGAATATTCTTTTGGTGGATTTCAGAGGCAGAGATTCAAGTCGGAAGTGATTGTCTTGGAAGAAGTCCTGCAGAAAGGGATCTAGGGGTCATAGCTAAATATGAGTCAACAGTGTGACGCTGTTGCAAAAAACACAAACATGATTCTGGGATTCATTAACAGGAGTGTTGTGAGCAAGACTCATTCTTCAGCTCTACTCTGCGCTGATTAGTCCTCAGTTGGAGTACTGTGTCCATTTCTGGGCACCATATTTCAAGAGAGATGTGGAAAAATTGGAGAAGGTCCAGAGAAGAGCATCAAGAATGATTAAAGATCTAGAGAACATGATCTATGAGGGAAGACTGAAAGAATTGGGCTTATTTAGTTTAGAAAAGAGAAGACTTAGAGGGGACATGATAGAGGTGTTCAAGTATCTGAAAGAGTGTTACAAGGAGGATAAGACAGGAAGCAAATTGGCTTAAACTGCAGAAAGGGAGATTTAGGTTGGACATTAGGAAAAACTTCCTAACTGTCAGGGTGGTTAAACACTGGAATAACTTGCCTAGGGAGGTTGTGAATCTACATCTCTGGAGATATTTAAGAGCAGGTTAGATAGACATCTATCAGGGATGGTCTAGATGGTGCTTGGTCCTGTCGTGAGGGCAGGGGGCTGGACTTGATGACCTCTCAAGGTCCCTTCCAGTTCTAGTATTCTGTGATTCTATGACGTGGTTTTCTAGGTACAAATTTAATGCAGATCAAGCCATTTAGGTCAAGGCTGTTTCACTGTGTTTAAGTAAATATTATATGTTGTAAAACTTACTTTCATTGTCCTGAAAAATCAGTCTCTAGTTCCAATCTATATTTTACTGGCATGCAAATAACTATTCAGAATTTATTGATTTATCTAGGTATGAAAAATATTTACTTTTTGATCCCAGCATTAAGTATTTCAGAAAATTATTGAGGAGCTTATGAAAACATGTACTAGGGGAATATTTGTAGTCCTGGAGGCCTGGGAGTGGACCTGCTTGCACCTGGAATCATAACAAAGATTAACATTTGGAATCTGTTGCAGTGCAATCAACAAATCTCCTTTGTTTGAGCAGATATAGGTGAGAAGATTATTCTAGGAGAGGGTGGGTGAGATTCTATGGCCTGCATTGTGCAGGGGGTCAGACTAGATGATCATAATGGTCCCTTCTGACCTTAAAGTCTATGAGTCTATGAGATTCAGAATGCCAACCTTGTGGATCAGCACTTGTCTCCTAGCCAGAAGGCCAGGAGCCAAGTTCTGAAGCTGGAGATTGTGTGTGTATATGTGCGTGTGTGTAGTGTACGTGCCGCCAATAAATTACCAAGTGTTGACTGTTTTTACACTAAGCTAAGAGGGTTCCTTCAGAGATTCTTTAATGAGATGAATATAAAAAGAATGTCATAAATTATTTGTATAAGTTGTGTAATTAATAATGAAGCAGAACAACAGCATGCAAAATTAGGCCCTGAAACACCCCCCATGTTGTAATAAAGTCATGGTTAGTAACAGAATCGCAGTGTAGTCATCTGGATAGGAGTACCTCTTTTTTTCAGGACTGCAAGTACTTTTATGCTTCCAGAAAAGTGGACATGGAAGGTCTGAGATTTTGTGAATTGTTTTAAAAAATGAAAAAAAATCATCGGATCATTCTAAAACTTGCAAAGCATTTTAACTTTCACAAAATAAAAAAGTCAGTTTATGTTTGTTTTCTCATCTCCTCTTCCTCCCACCCCAATGAAAAGGGAACAGAAACTTGTACATTTCCCCCAGGAAAAAGTCTAGAACTCATGAGGCTAGATACTTAGCTGGCATAAATCAGCATAGCACCACTGAAGCCACACCTGAACTACAGCACTCTAGAATCTGGTCTGCACTCTTCTAACTACCACTTCCTTCTATCCCAATCTCTTGCATAATCTACTATGAATAAAATGCAGATTTCTTTTACTGCATATAAGTATTGTACAAGTTACAGCAGAATATGACTATCAAGACACCTTTTTATCCCTCTATAAGTGTGAGATTGTTCCCAATGGTATGTTCTCCAGTGTTTTGCTAAGTCGACTTTTAAATGACTCAGGCATTGATTAATCAATGAAATTCCAGTTTTTATATTCCCCTTTGTCCCCCAGAAGAAGAGCTTTAGACCTGTAAGATGAAAGGATGTTGGTGAGTCATTCTTCTGTGCATCTGTGATGTCAGCATTTATGTGGGAATAGTGTTTGCTGGTTAAGTACTCCTGTAATAACCAGTGCTACAGAGAGAGTTCAGAATATTGTTATCTGATCCACAAAAATTGTTGCCTTTAAAAAGATTTCTTACTACCTGTAAGATGCTAGCTCATTTATATGAAATGCACTTGGAATTTAAGTGTAGTTCCTAGTAAAGAAGTGTCCATCAGATCACAATGGATTCCTTTGCTGGCAGACTCAGAAGAAAGACCAAGGGACTGACCAAATTACACTTTCATCTCTCAGAGGTAGCTCCTCCAGGTCGGGTTTGAAGTGCATTGCTGTGCAGTGTGAAGAAGCTTATATTACCACAACCCATGCAGTATCTGATCTGTGGCTTAATAAAGGATTTCAGCTTACAGAACTGTCTGTCCGGCTTTTTATTAATGTTAAAAGCTTTACTAGACACATGTTTCAAAAGAAACATTCATCGTCTTTACATATCAAGATTTAAGGTAAGTTATTTAGATTTTGATCCTAAAATAACTGTTGTCTATTTTGGGTATTAATGTTGTAATTAAACTTTGGTTAAAAATGAGCCCAGAGGTTTTGCCTTCAATGTATTTATTTTCTTTGTGGAAGGGCTGAAATGGACCCATTATCTCATTCTACTTTAGCAATCTGCCTTAACTGAATCTATTCCATCCCTCCTACTGGATGGACCTTTTCAGGGATGGATATTTTTCGTTGTTGGTTTGCTCTCTCGGAGCAAGAGGACTGAAAGAACAATGTCAGTGCAGTGTTGTCAACTCTTGTGATTGTATGTGGTGTTTTGTAAAAGTGTGGCTCTTGGAATCAGGTGGAATGTGTAGGAATCTCAGCTTACTTTATGTATAGAATAAGTTTCTAGTCCTTCTGGCTATGTAGAAAAGCTTGAAAACATGAACTTTAAAGGCTCAAAAACCAGAAGGCCAGTAAAAAGACCCCACATTTTTTTTTCAAAAATCTCATCATTCTTGGGTTTGAATCATGACTATCCAGTGGCCTGGGAAAGAGGGGCCCTTGCCACACCCCTCACTAGGGAAGTAAGTGGCTAGTCAACTAGTCGATTATCCAGTAAGTAAATGCTTATTGGATATTCGACTCAACTAGTCGCTTCCCCCCTCCCCTTGCTGCCTCTATCAGAGAGAGAGAGAAAGCAGGGGAGCAGGAGCCAGATGCTGAGGGAGCAATCTTAAAAGCCTTTCCCCCCCAGCACCATCTCCAGGGGCGGGGGCACAACAGGCAACTGGTGGTACTTCTGCCTTTAAAATATAGCAAGTGTGGTGCACTTTAAAAGCAGAAGTGCCACAAGAGTAGGGGACTCAAGCTCAGCCTAGGATGTCCTGGGGGGGGGAGGGTCTGGGGCAAACTTGGGGGGATTCAAGCCCTTGACCTTTCACTCTCAAGGTAGCAACCTTAGCCACTGCACCACTGAAGGAGCTCACGAGCCTGCCTACATTCTGTCTATTGTTGGTATTAATGTTGTAATTAAACTTTGCTTAAAAATGAGCCCAAAGGTTTTGCCTTCAATGTATTTATTTTCTTTGTGGAAGGGCTGAAATGGACCCATTATCTCATTCTACTTTAGCAATCTACTTCAATTGAATCTAGTATCAAAATCTAAATAACTTACTTTAAATCTTGATGTGTAAAGACGATGACTGTTTATTTTGAAACACGTGTCTAGTCAAGCTTTTAACATTAATGAAAAGCTGGACAGACAGTTTGGTAAACTGAAATCCTTTATTGAGGATAAATAAAGCTTGGCGATGGATGCATCTGGCACCCGTGGAAGAAAGGACAGATAAGGGGGACCCAGAACAAAAGGCAGCTGGGGTGGCTCCTCCAGTGGCATGGTGGCTAAGGTACTAGCCCTCAGAAACCAAGAAGTCAACCCCTACTGTCAACCAATATGGACCTGGCACCCTGGGGACACAGGAAGTACAAGGGGGAGGCCAAGATTGCAGGGAGGCTGCGGGGGCTCACACAGCAGATAAGGTACCCCAGGATCAAGGACAGCACATGTAGACCCCATGGCACCACCAGGGCTCTTGCTACATTTCAAAGGCAGAGATGCCCTTATCAACTAATTAAATAGTCAATGCAAATTGCATTGATTAATCTAAATTTAACATCCTTACTTCAAACACCATTTTCTTTTTTCCTTTTCTCCCAATCTACAATGAGTCTTCTGGGGGAGAGGAATGTATCGTAGCCCTCAGTCTCCATTATGCAGCAGCATGGCAAGAAACATTCCCACCACCACTACTGATGGATATTCAACTAAGATGGCCCAGGTAGTGGGTAGGCTGTCCATGACTGTTTTGTGTTCAGTCCACTTCCCTATAGACAGGTGTCCACATCAGAAAAATCTCATTAGCACCTTTACCATCAGTTAGCAACAGGTCAGAAGATGTGTCTAGACTACAGGGTTTTGACGACAAAAGTGGACTTTTGTCGACAAAACTATACCTGCATCTACACTACCACCGCGTTCTGTCCACATAACGTCGACAGAACTCAGCAGTTTTGTTGACGGCTGTAAACCTCATTCTACGAGGAATAACACCTTCTGTCGACAGAGTTCTGTCGACAGAAGGCGTTATTGCATCTACACTGTCCTTTGCATCTACACTGTCATGTCGACAAAGCGGCTTGCTTTGTTGACAGAACTGGATGTAGTCTAGACGCTCTTTGTCGACAGAAGCTTTGTCGACAGTATCTGTCGACAAAACTTCTGTTGACAGAAGCCTGTAGTCTAGACTACCCAGAGATAGCAAGGCCCTGAAGAGTCCCTGTATTCCTACAGGTGGTCTTTTCAGGATAGGGCTGAGCTGCAAGAAGTTTGCATTGCCTACTATTGCAATCCCTACTGTTTGGCTGCCTGCAGTATCTGTGTGGCTTTATAAACCAGGTCCCCACAGGTGACTATGCGTCCAGATGCACAGTATAAACATGACAAAATCTGTCATATTCAGGATCTTTGTACTGCAGTTGGCTGCAAAAAATAGTTTGACCAAAGCCATTAGACTGTTTTCTGTAGTTCTGCTGACAGAAGGGAGGAGGCGAGGGTGCAGGCCTGGTGATTTTAAAGGGCCCTGGGGCAGTAACAGTGGCCAGAGCCTCAAGTCCTTGAAATTCCTGCTGAAGCTCCATGCAGTGCGCTCCGTATGGCTCTGAGGGCTGGGGGAGAGAGCGGCATGGTGGTTCCGGATGACACTGAGGGCTGGTCACCGCTGACCCCATCCCTTCTGCCTGAGGCTTTGCCCCTTCCGGGAATGTGAAGCCACCCTCCCCCACATTGCCCACAGGCCCGGCATGTCTGGCAGCTCCCTTGGCTTTCTGACTCTCTCTCATGCTGTTTGGCTCCAGCACCTCACTTGATTTGTCTTCCCATTTAGCTAATCCTTTTGCACTGTAACCCCACCAAAAAGGATTTAGATAACCAAGCCAAACCAAATGGCTGTCTGATCTCACCTGTCATTGTTCACTCCCTGTGTGTGGATTTCTTTCCCTCTTATTCCCTTGTCTCTTCAGACTGTGTGCTCTTTGGAATAATCACTTACTCTGTATTCATATAGTTCTTAGCACAATGGGGCCCTGTTCTTGGATAGTCCCTAGTCACTGCCATAATAAACAGGTAAAATAAAAATGGGGCATTTGTGTCTTTGCTAAGAGCTAGACACAATCCTCCTCCTTGTATGTAAACAGGGCAAGTACTCCAAAAGTCTCACCATCAGTAGCACTAACCTCCCTCAAGTGACCAAGCCACAGCATGGCCTACCCTCTGTCAGCCCACGGAATGGGTGCAGCTCAGGGAAAGGGCACGCTCTAGCTTGTGAAAGGATGTGATTGGAAGCTGCTTGAAAGATCCTGAAGTTGGTGGGCTGCATTAAATTACACCTTGAGCATCCATTTCCACCTGTGCACAGTGGGTGCATAATATCACTGTTCCTACCCAGTAGCTCTATGTACCTGCTTTGCACAGGTAGATATGCTGTGCAAGGTGCAGGGCTATGGAAAATCAGGCCCATCACATCTCCCTTATGTCCAGTGCCTTTCCATCTCCCTGGACTGTGACACTGTGCTTTTAAAGGTAGAGTGCAGCCCTTAGCTTAGACATTCAAGTTCTGTTGTCAATACGTTTTTCTTAGAAAGTAGGATTGAAATAACAGAAGGTATAAGTAAGTGGAAGAAATACTGGCTGTTGGATATTGAGCCCCTCTAAATGGGGCACAGGGGGCATTTTAGGTGTACTGCCATGTTTGGTCTTTCCTATTTGTACTTCCTTTTTTTAATACTAGCTTTGTTGAATGTTTGTGCCTTGTAAAATCATTGCTAACACAGTTTCATTAATAGCAATGCAGGCAGAGTAGAGAGACCAGTCTGGCTTTCTTTTACTGTAATAAAATAATGTAAGACAGATGACATTGATTTGCCACACAGCAATGTGAGATGACAGAAAGCAATTGATGCTTCCATCTTTGTCCTATCTTCTGTAATTAACAAAAAGAATAAAGGTTGTGAGCCCAAATCTGTCCAGTACAACAGCTCTTAGATGACAAGTAAAATGGAATCTTAAGACTAAAACAATTGATTTGTCTCTAGCATTTTCAGTATTTTGAACCTTATTTTTAAAACATTCTTGGTCCAAACTTTGGCATTTGGACCAAGTCTAAAATCCATGGTATTAACCCGCTGTGATACTGAGATTTTTTTACTTTTCTTGAAAACTAAACATAGTCATATAATCATAATCACTCTGTGTCAGACACCTAATATCATGCATGTAATGGACTGTGCACTCTGGTTTTTTTATGTTGTTTCTTGAGGAAATGTGTTAAAATAAATTCCATTTCTTACCACTTTTACTGTCCTTTACTATCACTTACTCTCACCATCTATCTGCTCTATCAAAGATTGTTTTTACTGACCTCTGCGACTCAGATTTCTGTATCCCACTCACCTACATGTACTGCTGCATATTTGTTCTGCAGATCCCTGGTGTCTGTGTTCAATGTCATCTTCTCTTCTGTTCTTGACTCATTTTCACTGTTCAGTCCATCCCATCAGCCAGCAATCAAGGCTCCCCCTTTATGTCAGTTTTCACTGTTCATGATCCTGGTGAAAATCAGAGATCACACTGATTCTCTTCATTCCTCAAATTGTCTGCTCTTCTTTAAATTCTACCATATGTCTTCCCCCCTGATTGGCTTACATGCCATGCCTTCCATCTATTTCACCTCTTTTTTCTCTGTCTTCTAATGCCCTCTTAGCTTCCTTCCCACTTCCCTTTCTGCCCAAGATCTTTTTTGTCCTTCCAAAGAAAAGATTTGACATCTAATCTGCCTGGACCCCAACCAACCCTCTCCCTCTCTATCCCACTCTCTGATTTAGAAGTGTCCTCCCTTTTGATCTCCAATCCCCAGATTACCTTTCCTTCCTTCCAAGTACTGATAGTTTTGCTCCCATCACCTTCTGCCTTTTCACCTCTGATATCCCTTTTAAGATGTCTCTGGATGATCATACACGCGTTGAGTTACTCAGGTTTCCTGGTCACTATTGGAATCTTGGCCTTATTTTCTTAAGTACCATGTGCGCCTGGGTATATGTGTAGTTTTTAATTACCACATATTCACAATGTTATGAGTTGTATGCTCTTTACAAACAGTAATTGAATTAACCTATGTTTTCCTCTTTACTTTCGAGAAGTCTGCTCATTGATAAAAAGCTATATTTTTGTTCAAGCTAATTGATTTGTGTGTATGAGAGAGAGAGATGTTAGGGTACGTCTACACTACAGCGTTAATTCAAGTTAACTTAATTCGAAATAGTTAATTCGAATTAAGCTAATTCGAATTAACGCATCTACACACAAAACCTATTTCGAAATAGCGTTTTGCTATTTTGAAATAGCGCGTTCACACTGAGTGACCCTGAACCAAAGTTAAGACTGGCCTGAACCAGTGCCGGCAGGGCACCAGGTTAGGACTTAGTGTATGGGGCTGCTGCCTGAGGCTAACTGAGCTCCGTGCTTAAAGGGACCCTACCCCCACCCTGGACAGACAGTTCTCAGGGTTCCCTGCTTGCTTGTCTACCTCGATGAGGGACAGCAAAGCAGTCCTGTCTTGGAGTGCCCTGAGTGCCCGCACTCAGGATACCACAGCACTCGGCCACATGGAGCCAGAGCTGCCCCTGGGTATGCTGGTGCATCTCGTGGGGTCGTTGCCATCAGCCCGGCTGCACTTGCTGCAGGCTGCCATCTGGGGGGTCCATCGGGAGGCTGTCAGGATCCATGAGGCCCTGTGGGAGAGTGTCCACCCCAAGGAGCCCTCAGAGCCAGCCCGGTCCTCCACCCCGGGGGCTCGTGCCCCATTCCTCCCTCATGTCCTTCCACTTACCCCTCCCTAGCCCCCCTTCCTGTTGTCAAACAAAAGACACATATGTTCAAAAATAGAAACTGGGTTTATTGAACAAAACTGGGGGAATGAACCTCTGGGGAGACTGGGAAAAGGAGGTGGGAGAGGGGAGGGGGAAACCTGGGAGGAGGGAGCTGGAAGGGGGAAGCAAGGGGAAGAAGGGGGAGGGGAAGCTCAGGGCCCAGGGTTGGGGGTCTCGCTGGACCAACTTGATTTTCATGCAAACCTGCTCCTGGGTTCTGTGGCCTTTGGTGGCCAGGCTGGCAGCTATCCTGCCATAGACGGCCGCATTCCTCCACTTAGTGTGGAGATCAGGGACGTTGGGGGCATCCCCCCCAAACCTGAATAAGGTCCATGATCTCCACCTTGGAGCAGGAAGTCGCCCCCTTCTCCAGCTACTGTCAGGCTCCTGCGAGCTGGCAGACTGCTCCTCGGGAGCAGTGGAGGGCTGGCTGCCAGTGGCTTGCTGGCTCATGTTTTGGGGCCATTGGGTCAGGGGCCCCGGTGGCCACTGCTTGCTCTGGGCTGGCAGGCTGGGAGCTGGCACAGGCACTGTGGCCAGTGTCTACCCCTTTAATGGCTCCGGGGCTGGGGGAGAGGAGAGTAAGTTTTCCTGGTTGTGCCCAGAGTGGCCACCAGGGCTCCCTGGGAAGGGCTGGAGGCCCCCTATTTTGAATTAAGTGTCTACACAGCACTTAATTCCAAATAGCTATTTTGAATTTGGCGTTACTCCTCGTAGAATGAGGTTTACCAAATTCGAATTAAGCGCTCCGCTATTTCAAATTAATTTTGAAATAGCAGTTTGCATGTATAGACGCTATGAAAGTTAATTCAAAATAACGGCTGTTATTTCAAATTAACTTTGCAGTGTAGACATACCCTTACATACCTAGATAATTCCTTCTTGCTATCTCTGTGGAAATGGGTAGCTAGTTGCAAAAAAGGCCCTCTGTAATTCATTTGTACTGTAATATATTTGTGGTTTGGGAACATTAGCAGCTGCAATCTTAGATGTATAAGGGTGTCTTAAAATTTGTGTCTGATCCTTTATGTGTATTAGTGGTTGATGCTGTGCAAATTAAACTAAATGGTAAAACTCACACTACTATCCTGATGCAGGATGAGGCTCCAGTCGTGTTTATATTCATCTGACCTTGAGCATAGAAGATCAGAACAGAGCTATTCGTCTTGATCGTTATTAATACTGGTGCATCCAAGTACCTATGTTTGATGTTTGTACACTGCTGCCTTTTCAGCTAAAATCACCCAGAAGCCTGCAATAAATCTACAACTGTGTTTTGTTGGTGGTGTATTCTACATCAGATGCCACCAACCTTCTGCTTAACATTGGGCAAAGTATGTTTGGGGGGGGGGGTTCGATTTACTGTGCATTTTTATTACATGTCTCTTTTCAAACCTGTCTTTTGTTTGCAGATACCTTTGGGTTTAACTTGATTACCCTAACAATTACTGTGGGTTACAGAACAGTTTCCATTATGAAGGGGGTTGCCAACTTTTTAATTACACAAAACTGAGCTTCCATTCACATCACCCCCTTCATCTGATGCTCACTGTTCCCTATTCTCACTCACTCATTTTCATGAGGCTGGGAGAGAGGATTGGGATGCAGGACAAGGTACGTGCTCTGGGATAGGGATGTGGACTCTAGGATGGGACGAGAAATGAGGGGGTTTGGATGCAGGAGGAGGCTCAGGACGGGCAGGGAGTTGGAGGTGTGAAGTGCACAGGATCTGGCCAGTGCTTTCTTTAAGTGGCTTCCTGGAATCAGCGACATGTCCCTCTGGCTCCTAGGCAGAATGGCAGCAAGGTGGTTCCTCATGCTGCCTGCAGTCACAGGTGCCACTCTTGCAGGTGTCAAGCAGGCACTCCAGGCTGGGACAGCATACATAGCCACCCTGGCCATCTCTTCACTGAGGAGCCAACTCATGTTACTACTGCTGGGGAGCTATGTGGAGCCAAGTATGGAGCTGCACCAACTGGACTTTTAATGGCCAAGTCAGCAGTGCTGACTGAATCTGCCCAGGTCCCTTTTTTAACTGGTGTTCCAGTAGAAAATGGGACGCCTGCAAATCTAGCTATGGCTCTCATACTGTACCTCATTTGTTGCTGTCTTACCTTCATCTTTTTAAGCAGAAATGTCTCATACTTAATGTGTTTCCAGTACTGAATGATTTAAGTTAGAGGAAAAATCAGAATGCTTCTTTGGGAATATGCATTTAGGGAGGAGTTCTCCCTCATACACACATGCATTTGCCCTGTGTAATCAAATGAAAGTTGCATTCAAGAAGACGGCATCCACATCTAGGGGTAGGGAGCAGGTGGTGATTACGCTGCCAGCTTCCCAGAGTATTCCCGAGGCAGTGACAGTCAGCTTTAAGTTCCAGCAGAGGCTCAATAAGAGTTATAATCTTAGATGCACAAGTGTCTCTTTCTATTGTTAAAATTTAGTTCTGAGACTGATTCTTTAGGCATATGAGGGGCTGATACTGTGTGCATTAAAGTCAATGGCAAAGCTGAAGGGCCCCCAAGGAATCACTGTCTCTTCCAGATGCCTTGGCCCTGACATTTGCTGGCTGCTCTGTGGACCTTGCCAGTGAGATCTGGACTTGCTCTGTGAAGTAGAAGTTGCAGAAAGTTAGTGTCACTGCTGCCAAAGTCTCCAGGCAGTTTTATTGTGGCTGGGATTAACAGCCTGGTTTCCACTGATAGAAACCTGGGGCAAAATAGAGAAAATCTAGGGCAAAATAAATACCCTTGGTACATATTCAGTTCTGCTTTTCTTGTTGAATATCTACCACACCATTTACAGAAGGTGTCACCAGGATGAGTGAATGTTGCTGCAGGATGCTGAAATCTTGAATTTCTTGACTTTTTTAAAATCATTCAAGCTTAACATGGAATAGGTGGTGAGAACCAGAACCTTTTCTGGTGTAAATCAGCATAGCTGCATTGACTCTGTGTGTTGGCTGACTATCTGGCCCTGAATATTTTGCCTTCAGATGTAGAAGGTTTTCTGTATATGTAAAGTTATTGTGTAAAATGTATAGGTGACTGGTATTGGTTTGTATTAGATCTTGTGCGGTTTGTCACCTGGGAAGCCTGCTATGGAACGTCCAAATATTACCTCACAGAGTTCTACTCAGCACTCCTTCCCCAGACAAAATTCCCATTCACTTCAGGTGGGAGCTTTTCCCATGGTGGGGTGTAAAATGTACCCTCTCCGAGAAGGGACCTCCAGCTGTATTTGCAGCAGAGTCATAGTGGACAGCTATAACTTTATAAAGATAAATATATTATTATTAAGCCTGATAGCTTTAATAGATCAATAACTACATGGTGTAGCAACACATATTCAGCAAAAAAACAATTTCTGTCGAGCACAAGCTGCACAGTCTCTGGCCTTAATATTCATCAAGAGCCATTTATGGGTTTGTACACTCTTCTTTATGAAGCACTTATTGATTAAGTAGTGATGCCCCCTGGTCCTTGGACATGGTTGAGTATTTTTCAATTAAAATGAAAGAATATCTGTGTTACAGGTTCATTTCAAGCAGTTGGAGTGCTGTGCCGTGAGAGATGCTGTTGTCCATGACAGGAGAGGATTATTATGATCAAATACTCTATTTGGACTTCACCCAGTGGCCAAGCACATCATATGGTAGACAGCCACGGACTGAACTTTTACTAATAGTGTAACAGGTAAGACTATTGAAATCAATCAATTTATTGACAGCTTCCAGGGCTTCTATTAACTGCACGTGTTCATAGCATTATATATCGCTCTGCTGTCGGTTTTTTGTATTATATACAACAGATGTCTAGTTTTACTGTATTTTCTCAAAGTTATTTCTGTCATTTAAATTAATCCTTCTATTCTCAAGTCATCATAAGGCAAAGACTGGGCTTAAGATTCACATTAGATAGGTACAATAACATTTTAATCACATGTCTCTGAACAATAGAGAGGAATACAAAAACATGCTTTGACATTGTATTTACTGTGTGTGTTTCTCTTAAATTGTGGCAAGGTAAGCACTTGATTTTCCATAAAAACTGCATTAGAATTAATACTGGTCTAAAATATTTGCACAATTATATCTATTCTTTTGTTACTGTGAAAAACTGTTTTGCACAAACAGAGATTCAAAGAGATTATTCGATTTCACTTCCAAATAGCTGATACATTACATGAAAAATTTTGCTTTATTGAAAAAGCAAAATATTTTTGACTTTATCAAAGGACAAAAATCAAAGGGGAGGGACTCTGCTCTTACGTACATCTGCATAAATCAGGAGGAGCTCTGCTGAACTCAATAGCATTGTACTAGTTTGGAATAAATGAAAGTAAGGTAAAGCTCAGGCCTGTAGAAGCTTAAAATGGCCAGTGTTGTTTTATTTGAAGAACCTTAGAACCCTTGCTTACCTTCAGGCAAGACTCCCTTTTGGTTCCTGGCTAATTTAGCTCCCTGCTCGGAACTATCCATAGAAATTAATTAATTTAACGTAATGTTATCTGATGTGATGAGAGTCAATCAGCCACTGCTGCATATAACCAGAATTAACCCGATCTGTTGCATATCCAACAGGCAGCTCAGTAGTTCAGGGATTTGTTTCTCTTCACACTCATTCTCTGTGTCTTGCTTTCCTTCCCATGTGAAGCTGCAGCTAAAACAAGATCTAGAAACCACTCATTAGTTTGATGCAATGAACGAAATGCCAGACTGCTTGGTCTTGCTAGTGACAGTCTGCCTTCTGACATAAAACCCCATGTTTATAGACACTGGTTAAAATCAATAATAGGCATCTTCTTTTTCATGACCTGGTAAAAGGGGTGAGAGTCTCTTACATTTTCTCAATGTTGCTGTATATATGTATTTCAAGAGACATTAACAGAAGAACTATTTTTGTGGTAATGAAAGAGAGGAGAATATAGCTGGTCTGCTTTACATCAGTGCATTGAAATAAAAAACAATAATTACATCAAGAGGCATATTTGTAAACCTGATTATAAGCTTAATCTTATATTCATAATGCCTATCCTCTGAATTCAGAAGTAATTATTTAATGAATATATTGGTTTCAAATATTTTCACCGAAGCTCTAACGTGTATTATACTTTACCTTGGAAGGCTCAGGAGGAGGGAAAAAAGGCAAAAATAATGACTGAAATAATATGGCAGTTTATAGTTTGGAGAGTACATGGTGTTGTAGCTGAAATTCTTGTGGTTCGGTACTCAGGAAGTTTCATGGCGGTGCTTTCTATAAAAACAAAAACACATTCTGTTTAAACTATGGGCATCATATTCTGGTCTTTCTCTCTCACCTTTAAGGTCACTTTATGCTATGTAAACTGTTGTCTAACAGTATATGTCTGTCATAGGTTTAACTCATTTGTTCCAGTTTTACTGTGGTGTAGCTCAGCTGAAATACAGTTATACTGGTTTAAAACTGTAGTAATTCATTGGTGAATCAGGATTAATTAAGCTTCATAATCCTTAGCCTTTCACCCCCAGCTTTTTGTCCACCTCAAGAAAAGTCTTTGTGAAATTTAATTTCTGGATAAGATGGATGGAAGCAGACAGCGCTGGTACTATGACTTGCAGTTTAAGATGTGTAGGCTATGATACATGCTGTGTGTACAAATACATGCACTGAATCCTCCTTTCTAGCTCTTCCCAAAATGTCCCACTTTTCCCTTGCCTTGCATTCCTAGCCCGCCTCCCTTGCCTACACTATATAAACAAAACACATATTAAAACTTTGATAGATATTTTTAAAGATTTTTTTAAATAAGATGAGCCACATGTCTTCTTGTCCTGTAGTCTATATATTGTCCGGGCTGCCAATTTTACTTAGGAATCCATGCCGGGAGCATCCCTTTGACTACACTGAAATTAGGGTCCCTTTAGGTGTCTGTAAAGTGCCACCCAAACATATGATGCTACAGAAATAACATCATGATAGATATAGATAAAGCTTTAGCTCTCAGAAACATTATACTTCACCACACAATTTGCATTAAGGAGCAAATCTTACTTCCAGTGTATGGTCTGAGTCGCTAGATTGCATACCGGTGGATGTGCTTTGGTGGGTTCTGCAGAGCCATGATCCTTTCCCCAAAGTTTTGGTTCAGCAGAATGACTTCAGTGGCTGTTAAAGCTGTTTCAGGGCTTATAATAGCCTTTCTGTCTTCTGAAGTACTCTGACTCATAGGCAGGGGGGAGAGAGGGACAAAGAGGGCAACTGTGCTGGGGCCAGACAATTCAAAAGGACCAGGGGTTCCCAGATGCCCGTCCCGCCACAACTGCAGCAGTGGAAGCAACCAGAGCCCGGGGCACATTAAATTGCTGCCAGAGCCCTTGGTGGCATGCTCTGGGCAGCACCAAGGACTTGCTGGTGGGGGGAGGGTGCAGTCCGGGTGACGCTAAGGGCTGGGATAGCCAGCCCCGCCCCTCTCACCCAAGGCTCTTCATAGCTGCCCCTCCCCCCCTCCTTGCCCAAGAAGCCAACAAGACTGTTGGCTCCCCTGGGTACTCTTCATTGGGTGTTTTCTGGTGGATCTATTATCCTTTGTTATTCCAAATCCCACCTGAAATCACCCTTCTGTGGTGATGAGGAAATAGCCCTGCAGCGCTGGCAGAATTACAGAAACAAGCTGCTAGCATCTTCCCTCCCTTCTCCCAGCAGAAGTACAAGCTTGCAGGGGCAGGGATAGTCTTGGCCTCTAAATCTAGAACCAATATGTTTTTACAGGAGTCCATCCCTACCTGAGTCCTTTGGGTGGCGGGAGGGGTTGGGTATGTTACATGAACTCTCCAAATAATAAAGCTTCTTCCATGTTTGTTGTTTTAAAAGATTTTTAATGGGAAAATTTTGCTATCCATCATGCAGTTGTCATCCTTTTTTTCCTCTCAGTGCAATTTTTCAGCAGCTTCTAATAGAGTTGTTAAAAAAAAATGCAGCAAGTCTTACCTCAGGACGTCTTATATTTATACTGTTCTTAAAAATCATTGTGCCACCTTTTGAAATTACTGCATGGAACAACTTTAAATATAACATTTCATAATTTTACAGGGCTTCTTTGTGCCTGTTCTTTGAGTAAGAAAGGAAAACAAAAACACCCCCTCCCCACCCAGGAAGTGATGAGTCTGTCATGGTATTACAGCACATTGAGCATTCACAAGAAAGGAACATACTGCAGGCAGGCCAACAGTATTCCACTCCCTGGTTTTGCCTTAAATCTGACATGTAGTTTAGGTTTTTGAGAATTTATTGATTGATTACTATGAAATGCTATTATACTGTGTCCTTCTGCCAGGGTTATTATAGAAGTTCAATAGACAGACATGAAGCTTTAAATAGAGCTCAAATGTTTGTAATAGTGCACCTCTACATTTATGTAAGACATGCAGTTATTTGGGTGCACTAAGGATGAGTGACCAAGTTGGTACTCATATGATTACAGACTCTAATACAGTGTCTAACTGTTTAAATATGTTCTGATTATCTTTCACCCTCCCTGAATAGCTTATGAAACTAGAACTCAACCTATACCTAGTTTATCTTCAAAAGGCCTCGGGCTATCCTTTCCACTCACTCTCCCACCTTTACAGATTTATATTAACAACTGTTGCAATTTCATTGTGAGTTTCACAATATTTGGTGGTTTTCTGAATTCCCCAGCTCCTGGAGTCATGTGAATGTATGAAAATATCAGCATCTTCTTTTTTTCCAAGTCGCCATGGTTACAGGAAAACTTAATCATTTTACTCGAGCATGTCTTGAAGGATCAGAAACTAGTAGGCAAAGAAAATGAACCCAAAATGTAATTTTAAAAAATACTGTGATCTTGGGAGGTCTGGTTCTTAATTTTGAGTGCTTGGAGTTGATAACACTGGAGTTATCTTATCAGTTCCCTTCTGTTCCCCTCTTTCCTTCTGTAGCCAATGGATTTAATTTACTAGTACCTTTTTGGATGGTTGGTGGCAAAATCAGTTGGTATTCACCCTCCTAAAACTGGCTAAGGATATTGAAGATTCCTCTGAAGAACTGTCCATTCCACATTAGTGCAGGGGGAGTGGGGTAAAACATTCTTCATCATATTACTGCTCTGGCACTGTAATGGGAGGGAGGGAGGATGCCTAGGAGTGCAGCAGAGGAGTGTGATTTCCCGCACAGCTAAGTGCCTTCTGAGGGAAGGTCTCAGCATCAGATTAACAACGGGCCTGTGCAAAAGGGTTGTGTCACAGTTCAGGGCATATCCACCTATACTCCCTGCTGGTGGTCCAGCAAAGGCACCAGTCTTGGGCAGAGACCCACACCTCTCTCTCTCCTGACCGGTATTTTTCCAGGCTGCCTGGTACTCTACCTTTACCGTCAAGTCCCCAGAAATGCAGATTGCTTCAGTAGGACTGCTTTGTCTTCTCTGAGGCTATAAATACTGTGATTGCCTACAGTTATCACACAGTTGTTTTCCAAGGAAGCACATTTATTTCTTTCAGACTGATTCCTCTGACTTTTTTTGACAGAATGGGGTAGGGTGACCACTGAAGGCTTAGCTGGGTGTGTCAGAGAGTGGAAGGGGGACAGTAGACCCAAGGGCTGCCCTCTCATCTTTTGGGGAAATGGCAGTGTTAGGAGGATGAGATCTTCACTTCTGGGTCCAAAAAAAGTGATGTTGAGCCTTTAAGAAGGAGACCCTTTTGATTCTTTCTCACATCTGAATGGTAGAAAGAGAGACCTGGTGGAACTTCTGCAGAGTTCTCTCCCTCGCCCCCTGTCTCCCTCCTCCCCCCCCGCCCCCCTACTAATTGACTCTGGATCTGGAGGATACTTAGGAGCAGTCTTCTTCCAAAGCACCCCCAATTTATTGTTAAACAGGGGGAGCACTAATCAGGCCCAGCCAAAGAGTTTGCGGGGCCCAAGGTGACCTGTTGTGATTGGCTGCACTAGTCCCTGCCAGGACAGCGAGTAAGCAGCCGGGCAGGTGGGTGCCGGGCAGTGCAGGGCCCAAGGCAACCACCTTGCTCTCCTTGCCCTAAGGCCGGGCCTGGCACTAATTGGCATTCCTCTAGTTCCACCTAGAATGAAAATAGGAAAGGAGGAGCTACAGTAGATGGCATTGATCAGAAATCCCTCTGTAGCTCCAATCTGCTGTTAACCATAGTACTGAAAGCTTCACCCAGGGGATCAACAAGCTAACCCAGCTATTATAGCTATTTAGCCTCAGCCATGCTTCAGTGGCCAGATATGGTTGGTGCTTGTATCATATAGAAAACTAAACATCTGATTTCTCCATTCCCTGTGATTACTACGACTGCCTTTTATTTGCTTCCAGAAACCCTCTCTAAATACATCTTTGCAGAATGGGCCATATCAGCTCAGAACAACTCAGTATCCAGTACTCAGAAAAATCTCCCTCAATACATATTTGCTTAAAATGAAATCTCATAATCTGTTCCTGAAATTGGTGTGTCAATTAAAAAGGGGGAGGCTTCTTCACAACTTTGTTTCTCTTAGGAGGCTTTTATCTTTCAGGCTTTATCTGTCTATTCATCATTTAATCATCTCATCAATCATTAAATTTCAACTCTTGAGAGAGCTCAGCAGGCAGGGGAGGAAATATTACATGAAGAAAAAGTGAATGTGCCCAACACCAGCATGTGCACAAATAAAACTAATTAAGCTGCGATAGAAAGCTACCTAGATTGTTTCAGTCTAGACACTCTTCTGAAAAGACTGGTTAAAGCACATCCTAGCTGAAAAACAGAATTACTATTAGAAACCAGGCTGAATCCTAAGCTCTGATTCTGAGAAGCCCTAAACTTTGGTGGAATACCCACCTGAATGCTGGTCTAACTCTAGAAATAGGCAAATAAGTTCTTACATCTTTCAGAATCTGTGTCAGATCAAATTTTGTAAGAAGTTTGGATAATGCCCTCACAGCTTCTCTATTTTTATTTTCAAACTCCTCTGCATTTTTTGTTTCTGGTCAGCACTGTGATGGAGTTGCCAAAAATATCCTGTTTCAACTGTATTTCCAGCCTTACCAGGTCCAACATTTCAAAGGCAATTTTTGTAAAGAGGAAAGGATCAGAAAATCAACTAACTGTCTGGGTCATTATCACTAACAAATACTATCCCCTGAACTTTTTGGAGTTCACCCTGCTGGTGTCTTTTTCTTCACTTGTGATTTACATAGGTTTGGTCATTCTCCTTTCCATACTGATCCCTTATTGACCCAAGTACTATTGTAATGAGAGACATACTTTATGCTTGCCTCAGTGCAGGAGACAAGTTTCCTCCTGAAATGGGATAAGAAAGAAAGAATGATTGAGTATGATTGGTATGATGCAGCAGTATGGTGTTATTTTAGTTATGGGTACATCTTTGTTTCCATTATAAAATCAGAAAATGTTTGGCCATCAGAACGTATCAAGCTAAAAATAAGTTAAAGTTCCTGATCCAGAATTGCACAGTAGTTCATGGTGTGTCATGTAAATAATATTCATTTTAAGAAGTCCCAAAATATGTATCTCAAATGATAGATTTTAGTAGCTTTAAGTGAGCTATCATGGTCTTTTGAGTAATTTCTATATTTTTCAGATATATAACCTTACAACATAGTTATACAATGAACTGTCTTTTTAAATGACCTTGAAACCTTTGTATCTTGACAGATGGAATGTAACACATATTTTTTTAGTTATATGAATTCTGAAGGAGTTTTTAACAACATTTTAATATTGAAAATGAAACAAAGTCAGATAGAAACCATATTAAACACACTTCAAAAACAACAGTATGTTTTAAGACTAGGAATTCAGAATTTGTGCATTAAATTATTCCAGTTTATCTTATCTAGGAATTTCAGATGATATTTGGAGCCTTTGTCACAGGTCTCAAGATGGTGGGATATTCTTGCAGACCATAGCAGCTTCTCTAGCTTAGTGAGGCTATGTCTACACTACGGGGTTTTTCTGGGACACCAGAGATATCCCAGAAAAACTCCGCCACTTCCAGAGGACGCATCTGCTCTTCCATTTTTTTTATGGAAGAGCTGACGTGCTCTTTTGGAAGCCCTGTCTTCCTCCTCCCATGAGGAAGAAAGGCTCTTCTGAAAGAGGAGGCGTTTCCAAAATTTGGCCCAGTGTAGATGGGCCACATTTCAGAAAAGCCTCTTCCCAAAAAGCTATCGGAAAAAGGTATGCAAATTGTGGAGAACAATTTGAGTACTTTTTTCTGATAGATTTTTGTAGCGTAGACATAGCCTGTGACAGGATAAGTTAAGGAGGAATTCCAACCTGTGCAGCAAAAACCAAATAAGTAATGAATAGGCATTGTTTGGGTGGAGTGAAGACAGAATGAGACTACACTGTAAATTGTTTCATTTTGTTGTAGCTCATATGCCCAAATCTCAGCTGTTTTTTTTTGTTGGCATTGTCGTTCTCCAGTTCTCTGCTCAGTAGCATGCTCAGCACAATTGCAAAGTATAATCTGACCTTTTAGAATTTTGTGGAGAGATCTCTGTTTAACCACATAATCTCATATGAATATCTTAATTGCAATCACCTCAAATGTCATCACTCTCCCCAGTAACAGAACTCTTCAGTCTTTTCCATTTCTTTTCCATCCACATACACTTGTGCATCTGTTGTCCTTTTCCCTTTCTTCATAATCTTGATTTCTCTGTATTTATTTTCAGTCCAATTTTTGCTGATTCCTGATCTGCTTCTAATGTAAGGCCAATCTTTTAATTCTACATCATACTTGTGCAATGTCATCAGCAACGTGAAGGTCGTATCACTCATGTTCACTACCCCATGTCACACTACCCACAATACCTTTTTTTTTTTGGCCTGCTTAATCACTTAGTCCTATTGCTAATGCAAAGTGAATTGGTGAAAACATGCTTCCTTGTCTAACTCCCGCCATAATATAGAATTACTCATCCAGGCCTCTTTCCAATCTTACCATCCATCTACTTCCATCATGTAAACTCCTTATTATGCTGATTAGTTTGTTAGGCATTCCATAGCTCTTAGCAATATTCCACAGGTTCTCTCTGTGGATATTATCAAATACTTTCTTAAAGTCAATAAAGATTAAGATGGATTTTTGCCAAGCAGTAGTATTTTATCAGTGCGGGTGATTTAATTGCACAGTTCAGCAAGAACTTTACTGGCTATCTACAGCAATGGAAATAGGATTTTCCAGTACAGGAAGATTCACAAACTCACAAGGACATCATCAGAAAATGTGACTGTCAACCAGATAGACTATGTGAGTATAGCTTTTAAACTTAAAAAGAAATCATGAAGATAGAAAGTGTTATCACAACAAAGATGCTCAGGACAAGGAAATCTAGATCCAATTCTAGATTGCAATTAGCAGCCATTCCAGTGTTTTACTGGACCAGGCTGATGGAAGTCTGAATATAGGGTCAGACTAAATCAGGGGTGGGCAATAATTTTTGAATGGGGTGGGCTGCTGCAGAAAGGATGGGACCTCAGGCAGAAGGGGTGAGGCCAGGACACTTCAATGCTTCCCCTTCCACAGACCCTGATTGGTCTGGGAGTGGGGTAACGTTGTGAAGTCTTTCCCCTGCCCCTCCCCAAGAGAATCGCCAGCTGTTCTGAACAACTGGTGGTTCCCTCTAGGTACCCACACCCCTGGTGGTGGGAGGAGACTGCATTCTCCCCCCACCAGCCCCCAGGTCAATCAGGGCCTGGGGACAGCAGGAACACACAAAGTCTGTCCCTGACCTGCCATGGAGTGCCACGCTTAGAATCACCCGCCAGCTGAGCAGTAGCTTGATGTTGACTCTAAGTGCCGAGCCCCTTTCAGGGTGGGAGGAGACTTCACACTCCTCCCACCCCCAGGCCAATCAGGGTTTGGGGGTGAGGGGAGCACACAAAGTGTCCTCCCACCCTGCCCCCGTCCTGCAAGAAGCGCATGGCACTTCTAAGTGGCACGCACTCCTTGCAGGGCAGAGGCAGGGCAGGAGGAGACTTCGCACACTTTCCCCCATCCTCAGGCCCTGATTGGCCTGGGGGCGGGGGAATGGTAGGACCTCTGTGGGCCAGATTCGGCCTGTGGAGGCCCTTTTGTCCACCCCTGGACTAAACGAAGATGGAAATTAACACTGCAAAATGAAGTAGTGGGCTATCAAAGAGGGGGGAAGAAAGATACATGAATTACAGGAATATGGGGAGTGATAGACTGGTGGATTGCTATGAAGGCAGAAAACAAATAGTGCAAAACATTGGCAGAATTCTTGGAGGCAGATGCAAGATACAGAGAAAAGGACAAAGAGATAAAGATAGAAATATCTGGGTCCAACAAGGGCTGCGGAAGCAAAAGAAACAGTGAACAGGAGAGACTTCAGGCAACTCTGAAGAATCATGAAAAACCTCTCAAGGAAGAGCCAGGTCATCACAGATAATGATCACCCTCAGAGATTCTTATGGATGGAAGCTGAAAATAAATGGACAGTCCAGATGATGGAAAGAATATTTCCATTCCATATTAAACTGTCTAGAGTCAATTAGATTATGACATATTGGGTCACAGAGTCAAGGAGCCTCTCCCCTTCCTTAAACATGGGGCAGAATCTGGGTTCTGTGGAGTATGTATTCTGGGTGGTTTTGTGATTAAATAGATACAAATGCACTTAAACACATGCACTCCCTTATTTGAAATTCTGGACTAAAATGGGAAATAATATTTTGCTGGAATATCAGCAAAATATGAACCTTGTTCCTTTCCTGTTCACATTAATATTGTAAAATGCAACACTACAATAATCACATTCTAAACTGAAAGAAAAAAATGACTAATCAAAATAAATTCCATGAAATTGAAAGACTGATCCTACTACTGATTTTCTGGAATAGCTGTGTTCTGGAAAAATATATAGGCAGGTCAGTTTCTCACTGCGTATTGGGAATTCTTTGGCTACTTTGATTACATTAGTTCTATTGCAGCTTCACACAGTGTAACGAAACATTTATGGAATTTTTTTGTAACTTGGCATATGCTCTTCTCTAAGGTAAACTGCATGGTGTATTTAAACATATGAAAGGATAGCTAAATACAGCCTAAGTGTTTGCTTTTCTGTGTTTTAACTTAAAATTGATCCCTATTGTCCTTGAATGGTGAACCCTTTAGAATGGAAGAAGGAAGGAAGGTGTTACAGGAACATGCAGTCTCTATTGTTCATGAACTGTAAGCATTTGGTAACAGTGCTTTCAGCAAGGAGGAAGAGTTATCTGGGAGAAGATGCACAGCTCATGCTAGCGCTAAGGTGAACTATGTTGAGTGAAATAAGGGTTGATCTAAAACAGCATCATTCATCTGAAGAAGTGGGTTGTGCCCATGAAAGCTAGATATCATCTACATGTTTTGTTAGTCTTTAAGGTGCTGCTACACTACTCGTTATTTTTTAAGTTTTTCTAAAATAGCAGTCATTAATCAAATTGTCAAACAAGTGCCACTGAATTTTTTGTTTTTTGGGGGGGGGGTAGGGGGCTTGAATAATGTATTTAAATACTGAAGGGCAACCCCGCTTTCCCAATTCACGAGATCTGTTTTTGCATGTGGGCTATTTATGCAGCTCAATTGTTGTTATGCACCATTTAGAGCTTCTCCACTGCTATGTTTCATGTAATCTGGGAACAAATGAAACCTTAAGAGGAAAACGAAAGAATCCCCATTCTTCACAATTTGTATATAATAGGATGCAGAACGTGACCTGAGTTAAATGTTGAAAAGTAAAAATGGCTCTGATTTAATAGGAAATTATATCGTTTATAAGCTTTTGGCTGTGTCTAGACTGGCCGCTTGAATTTGCGCAAGAACACTGATGATCTAATGTATGATCGTCAGAGTTCTTGCGCAAATACAATGACTCTCCTCTTCGGGAAAAAGCCCTCTTGCGCAAATGCTTTTGCGCAAGAGGGCCAGTGTACACAGCTGAGAATCGTTTTGCGCAAAAAAAGCCCCGATGGCGAAAATGGTGATCGGGGCTTTCTTGCGCAAGACTGTGTCTAGAGTGGCACGGACGCTTTTCCGCAAAAAGTGCTTTTGCGCAAAAGCATCCGTGCCAATCTAGACGCTCTTTTCTGCAAATGCTTTTAACGGAAAAACTTTTCCGTTAAAAACATTTGCGGAAAATCATGCCAGTCTAGACGCAGCCTTTGGGTTTCCCAGAAGTACAGTGAAATGTATCTGCTGGCCCCTAAAATCAAAATGCATGCTGGAAGTACTAATTTCAGGAGGATACAATCAGTCAAAGGCAAGAGATGTGACAGAGTTTGGATTCCTTGGGTCGTAATTTGGGCTTTTGGTAGAACAAAGGCATGCCCTCTTCATTCACCTGGTCCACAACCAATGGAAGTTAAGGAAATTACTCCATCAACTACAGTAGGTTTTTCAATTCCTGAATCTGCATGGGTAGATTGTGCAGACAGAGTTCTTTGACATATACCTGGATAAGGGACCACAGTTCAACAATCTGAGAGGCATAGTCTTCTCATAGTCCTGGTGTCAGACCAGGGATATTTTGTAGTGTAGTTTTAATGATTGTATACCATACTTTGTAATGTAAACATTACACCTATGAGTGGTTTGAATAACACTAGACAGTGGATGTATGTCTACACATTTATATCTCACCAAGCCTGCCAAGCACTAACTGTCCCTTTGAACCCTGCTGATGAACACTAACCATTCACTAGCGTGCTGTAATCTAGTACTGATTTGAAGCAACGTATCTCAATAGACACTAATTGTTAGTGTTCAGCAGGCTAGTGTAGGGTGGGCTCACACTCCAGTTGTGAACTAAATGTGGATTTGTAGATGAGCCCCATGTGGCAACCAGGTTGGAATTCCTATTTCTCTCTCCATCTCTCTATTTCTGCACTGTGAACATAAAGGTTATGGGTGTGAACATGATTAGATTGGGCTATGTGCTGTAGAGGGATCTGAGACACAAGGAAGCTGAACTTAGTTCTCAGAGGAGGTTGAATGAGGAATGGAGGTAACAGAGTATCCAGTCAAAAGTGAGGGAGTTTTGATTCTCCTATGCAAACAATGCCAGAAAGACTCTGGTACAGGTCAGGACAGATGTTAAGTGAGATGATTGTAGGGGGGTGGTGGGCTTTTTTACAGATGTCTATTTTCAGTACATGATTAATTATGAAGAGTTCTTTAGCACCTGACTAGAAGCATTCACAAATATCTATGCAGGTCAAGTAGACTAATTCAGCACAATCCCATCTCTGGATAAGAATACATATGTGATTGGCATGTGATCTTGGGAGTATGAATAATTATGTAAATAATTATAAAATGAATGGAGCTGGTGGCCTTCTCAGGACAAGTGTGGA
Organism: Pelochelys cantorii; assembly: GCA_032595735.1. Taxonomy (NCBI): domain Eukaryota; kingdom Metazoa; phylum Chordata; order Testudines; family Trionychidae; genus Pelochelys; species Pelochelys cantorii. The sequence goes on along the minus strand of CM064330.1, from coordinate 117,317,650 downwards.
AGTAGGAGGAAATGGTACTGGGCACAGAAGCTTTTCTACATAGAAGACAGTAGAGAGCAGTTGGGGATATATAGAACCAGGCAGGTTTGGAATTGCTCATGAAGCCCAGTGGGGCAATGCATATAAAACAAAGGCGCAGGAAGGGGGCCTGAATAGCCACAGCCCTATGAACAAAAGGTGAAGGGATTCAGTACAAAGCTGCTGCACCATTCATACAAATTGATGTCACTGCAGAGAGAATCCCAAAACTCAAAGGGAAAGGCCTAAACCAAAAATAGCACTAAAACTTGTAAAAAAAAATTTTTTTCAAGAAAAATTTCATTCTATTAGGGAGATCAGCTCCTCATCTCTATAATGGTGCCTTCATCTGTGCAACAATGCTCAGCTGAGGTACTTTATGCTCCCTTCTGCTTTTTTATAAAAAGGGCCAGGGTGACTGTGCCGTTGGAGGCTGTACAGTTGCTGGCAGCTGCTCCCTGAAGCAGACTGGGATGGTGGGGGCTGTGCTAGTCATTCATGAGTATAACTCCCCCGTGCTTGCTTCCCCCTGTGGTCATTCATGAGTATAATTCTCCCTGTTATCACACCCATTACTTTCCATTTGATGCGAAAAAAAATCACATTCCACACACATCCTATTGTTCTGGCATAACTAAACCCTGACATTGCTTTAAGATAAGAGGAAGCTGCATACCAAATACTAGCTCTTACCATTTAGGAGGAGTTCTTGAAGAAAGGGACTCAGAGGGTATGTCTACACTACCCCCCTAGATTGATCTTGCAAATGAAATTGCAAATGAAGCGCGGGATTTAAATATCCCACGCTTGATTTGCATGTTCCCGGCTGGTCGCCATTTTAGAAATTGACTAGCCTGAAGTAACTGCCCGTGTCTACATGCGGCAGTGAAACAGGATTCCGAAATAAAGCCCTAAATTGAATTAGCTGGTATTCCTCCTGCAATGAGGTTTACCAGCTAATTTGATTTAGGGCTTTATTTCAGAATCCCGTTTCACTGCCTTGTGTAGACGCAGGCAGTTACTTCGGGCTAGTCAATTTTTAAAATGGCGACGGGCTGGAAACATGCAAATCAAGCGCAGGATATTTAAATCCCGCGCTGCATTTGCAATTTCGGTTGCCCTCATTAGCCTCCCTAGATCGATCTAGGAGGCTAGTGTAGACATACCCAGACAGACTCACAATTCTAACTTGTATAGTAAGATAAAGGACCTGAACAGTGGGGATCTTATTGAAGATTGTAATTTTCATGAACTTCTAGACAAACTTATAGCATGCTGTAGTTGTTGTGCATAGTGTATTGTAGGTTGAGATGTCCTAGAAGCTAAAGGTAGTTGATTGACAAGATTTATGTTGCTTTATCTAGAAAGCATTTAAGTCTATATTCCAGGAAACAGTAAATGAAACTGAAAGGCTGGAGATTAGAAACAATTAATAGAAACACAGTTAGCCAGTGGAACTCATTGCTACAAGATATCATGAAGTTCAGAAGTCTAGCAGGATTTGTATGTATGTATTTATAATACACACACTCTCCAAAATTATATTTGGAGACCAGATAATAAAATCTACAGGGCTACAGATTTTCATATTGCAAGATATGAGCCAAGAGCCAATCCCTAGTTGCTCTAGTTCAGCTGGAAATTCCCCTCGAGGCAGATTTTTATAAAATTATCTTTTACACGTTTTCTTGCACCTTCTTAAATGTTTAGTATTGGCCATTATTGGAAACAGCCTGCTAGACTAGCAGATCAGTTGGTGTTATCTGATATATGAATTCTTCTGTTTGGATAACAGAGTCTTTTAAAATGTGGGAACCTAGTACTGATATTCTACAGTCTACATTTTCTGGATTCCCACAAAAATCAAATATATGCAGAAGCTGAAAACACCGAAAATGAATGCCAGTTGCCTACCAGTATTTTCATTATCTGCAAATACCACATCAGGAAGTGTGAACATGACTAGAAAGTGGAATGATTTTTTTTTATAAAGTAACACTGGTTCATGTAAATCAGCACTGAACAATACAAATATATAAGTGAAAAATTTCCTCCAGCCCCATAGAAGATATTTCTTTCTGGTGAAAAGGGGATGACATTGTAAAACATTTGCTGAAAATAAATTATAACTTCTGAGATCTCTTTAAATACCTCAGAGTATTGCATTGTCTGGATAAAGCTAAGCTAAGTATTGTTGTGGTTGGTATATCCTTCTTTGGATGTGGAAGTGTGGTGGCCACATGCAGTAGGTACCCTGGAAAAGCAACGCCACGTCCAAGTAACGCATCCACTTTTCTGAAAAAAATTTTGAAAAAGTGGACGCTCTCTTTCGCCATCCCTGTAAACCTCGTTCTATGTGGCATAAGAGATGTGTCAAAAGAGCAAGTTTTTCTGAAATGTGGAGACATGTAGATATGCCAAATTTCGGAAAAGCCTCTTTCGAAAGAACATTGGAAAAAGATGTGTAATTTGCATACCGCCAATTGCATATCTTTTTCCGATTTAACTCTGCAGTCTAGACGTAGCCGTAGAGACTGTAACTAGAGCTGTGACTGGTTAGAAAGGGTTCAGTCCCTAGAGTTTGAGCCAGTTCTATCTCTGGGGATGCAATAGTGTTCTTCTATGACCAATCAACAGGTTATGAAGACTGATTTATACCCAGACCAGGATTCCATCATCCTCTCTAAATCACGCTGCTTACCTGCCTCTAAGCCACAGGAAGGAATATGCATTCATTAAGGCCCACTCTAGTCTTTGAGCCAGATCCTCAGCTGGGACAAATCAATATAACTTCATTTTCTGGAGTTTTACTAGTATGAAGTTCTTGAAATGTGTGCAATAGTCTCTGCCACTAGTCATGTTTAATTTGACAACACTAACAAAAAAAAACCTAAACAAAACAAAGGAAATTAAACAGTTGTTTTTTTCTTTGTGAGGTCTCATAGCTGATTTATGACCAGCAAATGAAATACAATCTGCTAATTTGGGTGTTTATTGTATTGCATTTACTTAATCACACATGCTCTTTTTGAGTAGCTGGAGCTCAATTTGCTTTGCTCCTTTATAAATGTGATTTTGTTTAAAATTCCTGCTTGTTGTCATTTGAGGGTCTAGAGCTGTTTGGAAAGCATGTGCCTCCAGCCACCCACACCACCTTTTTTTCCTTTTTGCAAAACTGTCTGAAATTTTTTGTTATCATTTCAATTAGGAATGGAAACAGATTTTGAAATGTGGAAAGTTTCTGTAATTTGAAATTGTCAGGCTGTAACTATGTCCTCTGGGTACTTAGGTACCGGGGAAGGGTCTTGAGAGTTCTAGGTTCAATTTCTCGCTCTGCCACAGACTCTTTGTGTGATCTTGAGCAAATTACCTCATCTCTCTGAACATCATACTCCATCTACCATCTGGGGATAATACTTCTATTCTCCATGTGTTATCCTATTATTTTCATTGCAAGCTCTTCAGCATAGGGATTATCTCTGTAATGCAAACAATGATCAATGATAAAGCATTTTATTCAAGTCCTCCTGCATGGGCTCTCATTTACCTTTTCTTTTTAAGTGAAGGTGACAAGCTATGGGGATGAGAGATGAGAGACCACAGAACAGGCAAAAATAAAGCAAAAATCTAGCCTAGAGGGACCACTTTTATGGGTGAAAAAAAAAACCAGTTTTGTGGAAGATTCTGGTTCAGATTTGGTGCTCTCAGACAGATTGTTAAAATATTCATTAACAAGAATTCTTCCATAATGAGAGTGTAAGAATTTTGTTCGTGAATACAGCTCTCACTGATTATAATAATTGGAGCTGTAGAGATGCTCAGGAAGCTAGTCAAAAGTGCCATTTTGGACGCATGCGGGGGCAGCAGCTGTGTGCTCTGGGACGCGGCTTGCTTTTCATCCCGTTCCCCAGATGTTAAGGTAGTGAGGGGAAAGTGCTTGCATTCCATGCATTCCTCACACCTGGCTGGTGAGCTCTCTTGTGTGAAAGTCAGGTATGAGAGGCATGCATGGAATGCAAGCACTTTTCCCTCACTCCCTTAGCATCTGGGGAACAGGATGAAAAGCAATCCACATCCTGGAGTGCATGGCTGCTGCCCCCCCACGTGCCCAAAATGGTGACCTTGCAGCTAGTATCCCCCAGAAATTCTGTTCTACTCCAGTTTTTATATAGGACCCATGACCATAACTTCCTGAGTCTCTCAGTGTTGTACCTACACTGATGCTATGATGGGCTTCAAATCAATTTGACTGATCAATTTAACACTTGACTTAACTGCATTACAGGACACAAATAAAAGTAATATAATCCTGTGTTGTATTACTAAAAAGCATTCAGTGTTTTTACAACTCCCATAACTTACCTTAATATGCATAAACATTGCTATTCAATCTGATCAAGTTACAATGAATCCCACAGAAAACTAATTTGACTTATTCATACACATAGGCCCATAAATGTTTTCTGAATTCACTGTGAGTTCCTGTTTTTAGATGCTAGCCTTCATCCCTGCTTGTCTTTGATATCACTGAGATCCAAGATCTTGAGTAACTGATGGGGAAGATGTTTTCTTGGATGACATTTAACGCCCTTGATGGCCAGTGAAAGTTTAGTCTAATAAAACAAGAGTTCAGCATTGCACATATTAGTACATTAAATTGTGAATAACATATTTGTGATAGGTACAGTCACAGAGACTGTCGCCTCATATGCTAAAATACCACTAAGCCTACTTACCTGTCCTCTGGGGTGTCACACCACCCAGTCCACAAAGCCTCCAGCCTCTTCCAGCATTGTCACAGAGCTGGGGTCACAACTCACAGCAGTGCACCACAGATACTGAGATCAGATCAGCTCTGGGAAGGCTCAATCATAGGGACTTGGTACAGCACTCATATACACAGCCCCACTGGGACCAGAATCCCAGATAAATGCATCTTACTTTGTTTAAAGTTTATACACAGGAAGCTCATAAATTGTTTCCTCCTTTATCACTGAAAGAAAGACACACAGCTGTTGTCCCCCACCTAGTAGCAATTATCATCTGATGAAGTGGGTTTTACCCATGAAAGCTCATAATTCTACATATTTTGGTTAGTTTCTAAGGTGCCACAGGACTACTCATTTTTCCAGTAACAATTAGCTACACTAGATTTATTAATAAACAAAATGATTCTATTAAGTATGAAAAGTAGGATTTAAATGGTTGCAAGTAATAGCAGACAGCTAAGCTTAATGATAATTACTTATCCTAACAGTAGTTCTAATCATTTTTTCTCACAAGCTAGGAAGCTTTTCAACTTGGGCACCATTCCTAGTGTTCAGTTCCAAGTGGCTGCAACACTTTACCACCTTAGATGGTGAATTGTGGTGTCCAGGTCTCTGCCAGCAGTCCCTATTATCTGGTTCCTCATTTATATACAGATTTTGCTTAAGGTGGGTATCCCTTGTGTTCAGTTTAAACTTTTTTAGACTTCCCATGGAAAAGTGAAGCTTCCAAAATGCGTTCCAGCATCAGATGACCTGGCCACATATCTTGGCAAGACCATCCATAGTCTAGGTTTATAGGAAAAACAAGGTTATTCACAGATCATTGTGCCAAGTACCAGGACATTATGCTCATTGAATACTACTAATGGCCTTCACTTAGCATGTCTAGATTAGTAAACAGGTTTATATTTGGTATTTCTAACTTCAAATACAGGAATGATACATGCACTCAGACAGAATGTACATGTTCAGCAGATTGTAACTTTTAAAATGATATGTTACATGAAGCATTTTGTAAAAAGCTATTTGAGTTATGTCATATTCCTATCCATAAATATATTTCTGTAAATCACAGATCACAATGTTAAACCCGATAAAGCCAAATAAACAAATTGCCCACTTTATAATCCCAGTTATGGTAGTCTTGGAATCAGAGACACTATTTAAAAAAGTATCATTTGTACTCTATCATTTCTACTCTTTTCACGGTTAAAAAAAGTTACAAATAGTTATTGAAGGTTTTATTTATGATTTCAAATAAACTATGTAGGATCCTTAAATGATTCAACAGAAGAATTTTTTAGTGACGCTTATTTATATCAGGAGTCATATGCTGCTGTCCAGGATTCTAGCAGCTTTCTTCATTTATAACACACAAGGAAAAGAAAAAAGGTGAAGGGACTGATCAGAGGGAAAAAAAGTACAGGGTTTTATGAAATGCTTTCCAAATCTCTACTGCTTTCTTTTACCTTTTTCATTGTTTTTGTTCTGTTTATCATATGAGTATTACCTGGGCTATTTTTGCAGGGGCACAGGAACTTTGTAGCAATCCTTTCTCCTTTGATTTCCTCATTTACTACATGATTTTTTTTACAAGTGTATCCAACTGTGTAAACACAAAGCATACTTTTTTAATCTTAATGTTCTACCATGTGTCAGGATTTGCTTTACTGAAAAAATGCAGAAAAGCAAGAAAAAAATAGAAGCCCAAATAGTTCTGTTACTGGAATATGCACCAATACATTTTGTCTAGATTGTTATAATAATGGTATAATTTATTTAAGTGTAATGTCATGCCAGAATATTAATGGAGTAAAGAGAATCCCTGGGACCTACTATAAAGAGTGAAATTAAGTTGAGTTAAATTTCCAGATACTTGAGAGAATCATGGAATGAAAAACAAGTTAAAAACTGAGCTCTAATAGTCTGAATTTTATTCTTACTATATCACCAGTAGGCTCAAGAGTAAAGAGGTCATAAGTGGAGAAAAAGGAGAAGACAACTGCAAAGCAACTATTGTCTGACTTAAAAATAAGAAAGGTCCAGCTGTTTTGTGAACAGGAAAGTAAGCTACCTGCTGTTGGGAGCTCTAACTTTAGATCTATCAGTTGTGTCTGCATAGCTGAGAAAGTGCTAGAAGGCAGAGTTTTGAGAGACAGTTTGAAGTACAAAGTCTCTCCCTAGGTATCATTGTGTGTGAAGCATTACCACTTGGAATGTGTAAGCAAGGAGTTGAGGAGGCATTGATAGGCAGACAGGTTGTGCCAGGTGATGAATCCAGAATGGCACAGAGGTTATTGATGGAGCCCAGTAACAAGGGAGGTGGCAAATGTTTGATATTGGACTTTCTGCTCAAGAGAATTATTTCTGTAAGACACCCATCTTTGCATGTGTGTACAACACACATATAATATGCTCATCTGTCAAACTGAAGTTTTCACATACTGCATCTGATGAAGTGGGGTCCAGACAACAAAAACATGCCCAGGGGTGCCGACTGACTTGCCAGGCTCCTGGGCAAACAGGGAGCTGGCTCTGCACTCCTGGAAATGGCAGGGCCTCGGGCGGATGGGGTGGGACGGGAGAAGCCATCCCTCAGGGACTGCCCAGAAAGCACATCAGCCTGTTCCCCTTCCCCTCCCTGCAGCCCTCAGAGCTGCTTGGAGCACACTGCCCAGCACTGTGGCATGTATTTCAAGGGCTCAGTAGCACTGGTGGTGGCTGGAAGACTCGGGCCTTTTTTAATCACTGGGTTCTGAAGCAGTTGTCCCCTTTATACCTCCCCGTCAGTGGGCCTCCTTATTCTCAGTGCATTTGTTAGTCTTTAAAGTGCCATGGGACTCCTTGTTGGTTTTGCTGAAACAGACTAAAACTTGATACCTTTCTTTGAGGTACTTGGCTAATAAGAAGACAGCATTTTACATTAAGATATGCAATGTGCAAAGGTTCTGTGGGGAATTCAAATGAGAAACTACTAACTATGGTTTGTAATTTATCCTATTAAATCATCTTCTGTACCTGGAAGATAGCTAATGTGCTGCCAATTTTTAGAAAGGGCTCTAGACATGATCCTGGCAATTACAGGTCAGCAAGTCTTACTTCAGCACTAGGAAAATTAGTTGAAAATATAGTTAAGAAGATAATTGTCAGACACATAGATGAACATAATTTGTTGGGGGAAAAAGTCAACATGTTTTCTGTTAAGGGAAATTATGCCTCGTCAATCTACTAGAATTCTTAGAGGGAGTCAACAGGACAAGGGTGATGCAGTGGACATAGTGTACTGACATTTCCAAAAAGTCTTTGACAAGGTCCCTCACCAAGGCTCTTAAGCAAAGTGAGCTGTCATTGGATAAAAGGGAAGGTCCTATCATGGATTGATAACTGGTTAAAAGATAGGAAACAAAGGGTAGGAATAAATGGCAAGTTCTCGGAATGGAGAGGTAAGTAGTGGTGTCCTGCAGGGGTCTATACTTGGACCAATCCTTTTCAGCCTATCTATAAATGATCTGGAAAATGAGTAAACAGTGAGGTGGCTAATTTGCAGATGATACCAAAGTGTTCAAGATTGTAAGTCCAAAGTAGACTGTGAAGAACTTCAAAAACAGCTCACTAAACTAGGTGACTGGGTAACAAAATGGCAGATTAAATTCGGTCTTGATAAATGCAAAGTAATGCATACTGGAAAACATCATCCCAATTATATGTATAAAATGGAGACTAAATTAGCTGTTACCACTCAAGTGAGGGATCCTGGAGTCATTGTAGATAGTTCTCTGAAAATATCCACTCAATGTGCAGCATCAGTCAAAAGAGAAAATGGAATGTTGGGCATCATTAAGAAAGGGCTAGAGAGTAAGCCTCTACATAAATTCATCTTGAATGTGGTGTGCAAATGTGGATGCTTAATCTCAAAAAAGATATTTGGCATTGGAAAAGGTTCAGAAAAGGGCAGCGACAATTATTAGGGGTTTGGAATGGCTGCCATCTGAAGAGAGATTAGTAAGACTAGTACTTTTCATTTTAGAAAAGAGAAAACTAACAGGGGTGGATATGGTTGAAGTCTATAAAATCATGGCTGGTGTGGAGAAAGTAAATAAGGAAAAGTTATTTTCTTGCTTCCATAACACAAGAACTAAGGGTTACCAAATGAAATTAATAGGTAGCAGGTTTAAAACAAACAAAAGGAACTATTTCTTCACATAACATACAGTCAACCTATGGAACTCCTTTCCAGAGGATGTTGTGACAGTCAAATCTTTAACAGGGTTCAAGAAAGAGCTAGATAAATGTATGGAGGAGAGGTCCATCAAATGGCTATTTGCCAGGATCAGTAGGAACTGTGTTCCTAACCTCTCCTTGTCAGAAGCTAGAAATGGGCAACGGGATGGATCACTTGATGATTGCCTGTTCTGGTCTTTCCCTCTGAGGTAACTGGCATTGGCCATTGTTGGAGGATAGGATAATGGGCTGGATAGACTTTTGTTCTGACCCAGTATGGTTGTTCTTATATGTGGGTGCATCTACACAGCAAGGCTTAACTCGAAACAAGCTACGCAAATTGAGCTATGTCAATTGTATAGCTTTTTTCAAAATCGCTTATTTCGAAATTGAGAGCGTCTATACAGCACTTATTTTGAAATAGAGGACTCTTCCTCCAATTTCCCTTACTCCTTGTACAATGCAGGATACAGGAGTTGGAGTAAGAAGTCCTCCAGCTTAACATTATTTCAAAATAACTGCCTCCTGTGTAGACACAGACTACGTTATTTCACAATAATGCTAGTTATTTCAAAATAATGTTGCTGTGTAGACGTACCCTGTGTGAGGACAGGAATGACTCAGCTATCCAAAAAAAATGTTTACTTGAGTATCATTATTGAAAATGTGGTGACTAAGATAAATGATAAGGAAGTAGTAAATACATAAAGGAGCAGAGGACGAACACTTTGACAAGGTGTTGGCGAAAAGGAGGAGATACATTCATTCTCTCTTTTTTCTGGTGGTATCTGATAAAGATGCTGTAGTAGGAGTAGAGTCATGGGAAGAACAAACTAGATTTTGAGAATGTGTCTGAGGAGCAGGGGATAGTTTTGTGATTTAAAACAAAAAAAAAAGTAAAAGGACACTAAAATCTTTTCATTTAGTGTCACATGACCTAAAGTCAATAAGCTTCTGCACAAACTCTGATCTGGTACATGTCTTGGAACAAAGAGATACTGATGTTGATGCATTTATATTTATTCTGCCTTGTTGCTGTGTTTGCAGCATGTGCTAGCTTAGGTTTATCATGTTGGCAGGGAAGGCATCATACATTTAAGGTGTTTCTGGTAGATTTGGGGTTATTTGAACAAAAAAAGTGGAATTATACTGAAAAATTGTTGCACAAATCTAAGCAGGGAAGATGTTTGAAAAATGTAAAGCCATTTCCACACTGAAAAATGCTTTGGGATATAATTCATTAAAATTTCTTGTTTCACCATTTTATTTTTCTGGGACAACAATCAGATTTGCAAAGAAATCAACATTTCATTCCTACCAAAGATTCTGATACCGACACCCTTACTCACACTGAGTAGCATTTTACTCCTAAAGAAGACCCAAAAAGTGAGTGGAGACTGCCTGAGAGGTAAGGTACTCCTTAACGTGAAAGGGCTTCTCAGAATCCGGCCCAAGATATTTTTAATTAAAACGGCAGGATGTAACAACATTATGTTCAGAATAGTTATATGATCAGAATAGTTACAGCTGGCATATTACTATTTCATTTGCTGTTTTTAAAAAGTAAGAGAGGAAAAGAATGCTAGTTTGATAAAGTATTGAACAGAAACATTCTTTATACTTCCAGTTGTTATGTTTCTATAATCGGGTTAGTTCAGCTGAGATTTTTATTTTCCATTCTTCTATGAATAATAAAAATAATGTCAATTAATAAAATATATGAGACCTCTTGGCAGAAAATGGAACATCATGAAGATTTCCTCTGGGTTGTTAAATTAACATAAACAAAATGTTCCAGAAAAACACAGTGTTCTTCTTTTGTCTAGTTTTTTCCTTTCCTTTATATTATGTTTGCTTCACCTTCTCTTTGTCCTGTTAGCTGAACTCAGCAGTGCAGACCCATAGAACACAATTTTTACAAACTAGCTGACTGACTTCTAGGTAGACTGACTGTCTGTCATGACTGATGTCCCCCACTTGCTAGAAGCACGGAGCAGTGAAGCGACTTTCCCAGGTTCATCCCGTAGGCCCGTGGCACATTGAGGAACAGAATCCAGGTGGCCTGAGTCTGTCCTGCACTCTCTGTAGTGTGCCATACTGCCTCCTTTCCTCTGTCGATAGGGGAAATTTAGACAGATGAAGTAATTATAAATATCCAAACAAAAATATCTGGAATGTGATTTGAGCCTTGTCTATAAATGTTTTGAATAATAGAGCATTGACCTCAGGAACTCATTGACACAAGATGACACTGAGGCCAAGAGCTTAGTGTTTTCAATAATAGGAACAGGCAAATAGATTGATAACAGGAAAATGAACAGGTACATTAGAAAAGAGCTTTATACAATTTTGAGGATATAAATCCTCATGTTTCAGGAGACTAATCACTTGTTGCTAAGAACAAAAGTGACCAGATAGGCATGTTTTTCCGTAAGTGAGCATTCCTCTGAAGTACCTGGTATTGGCTACTGTCAGAGACAGGATACTCAACTGGATAGACGTTAGGTCTGTTGCCATATGGTGGGGGTTATGTTCTTGTACCTAGCACTGAAATGTTTCTATGTAGCAGAAACTCCAAACATCATGAATAATACATAATCTAGACCCTCTACATAGTGATGTTTCAGGGGTGCTAGTAAATGTTAAGAATTCTGCACCCAGATTTTGTGAGCTTATGCTTTTCCCCTACAGCTGGCTGTTTTCAAGATTGAATTATTCAGTTCACCATCAGCAGTATGAATGAATTTCTAAAAATACAGGCCTATTGCTTTCATCCTGAAAACTGAACTGAAGCAACAGCATGTCAGAACATATGGCCCTACAGAATCTGAAGATCATAATATTTGTGAAGATAGCCATGACCTAGACTTTTAGAAAGGACAGAGTCACTGTTCTTTCATTCCCCTGGCAGTTATACAAAAAATACCATCATGTGTGATTTACAGAGCCATGCTAGGAATCTATCAGAAATACTGATTTGTGTTCTGTTTTGTTTTTTGTTTTGTGTTTGGTTTTTTTGGAGTAGGGGAAAAGGAAATCTTTTCATGACATTTCAACTTTAGCTACTAAATATTGTGCAGCTTTGCTAAACATATTTTAAATCAATTTTATTAAGACAATGTTTTATGTCCACATATTATTATACCACTTTCCCACTCCCTGGAGAAATATGGGGGGTTTTTTTGGCCTTTTGGCAAGAGTGCCAGTTGGAAAAGTAATAGCATCTCAAGCCTTATCAGAATATAAACAAACATATTCAATCTAATAGTTCTACCCATTGAGACTGAACTGTTGCAGTCCATTATATGTGCCATTCTACAGCTCTGTTAACAAAATTTTAATAGTCATGTTAATGCAAAACTAAGATTAACATTTATTTCAAAGTGCAACCCACACACAGAAAGGATTTTTGCACTTAATACCTTTAAATAGAATGATATTGTGACAAGGTGAACCAGGTTCAAAAGCCCCCTGCAGGAGGCCTCAGAATCTTGCCACACCCATCCCAAGAAAGGAGCAGTGGAGTTAGATCCTCCAAGTAGGCTAGAGTGGCTGTGGTAGAACCACCCAATCAGAGAGTCTGTAGGGAGTAGCCTATTGGGACCCAGGGACTACAGAACTAGAAATAGTCAATGCCTTCCTGGAGTCAGAGGCATGTAAGTGGTGTTCCTGGAAAGCCAAAGGACACTGCAATGTCATGCACAGCCCAGTGCTGGCAGGGATCAGGGGAGCATGAAAAAACTCCTTGCTGGCTGCTGGGCCTGAACTCAGAAGAGCAAAAGATGAAGCATCAGTGAAGGTTGGGGCCATGGGTAAGTGGTCCAAGGAACTGAAAGCAGTTTTATTTAAGGGGCATGGCAACAGATGGCTACTATACTTAGGGTTCCTGGGCTGGGACCCAGAATAGTGGGTGGGCCTCTCAGGAAGCAACACTAAAATTTGACTCTGAGTATTGGAATGGGGGATTCTTTTGACACCATTCTGAAAGAGATCTTTTTAGCTATTTTCTTAAGAAAATAGGCCTGATTGTCCACTCTGTGGTACCTTGTTGTAGTCTGTCAGGAGCTGGCCACCTGAGCCCACCCTGCAGCAAAGGGGAGGAGGAGTCACGGTGATGGCCGGCTCCTGGTTTGCTCTCGCCCTTCTGAGGGAACCATGCTGGAACCAGGGTAACCAATGACCCTTCCAGCATCTACCTCCCTCAGGGTGTATTCCCCACATCCGGGTTCACCTTCCCACCCGGGCCTATTCATCCCCTTTACCCTTGGCCAGTTCAACGGCCCGCACCCAGGGTCCACAGTTCAGCCCTACAATTGGTCCTTCACCCTTGGCCACTTATGGCCTGTACCCAGGGTCCACAGTTCGGCCGTATACCCTGTCCGGGTCCAAGTTTCAGTTCAACAGCTCTGTAGCAGCTCCGATCCAGGGGCCTTACTCCTGCCCGACGAAGAACTCTGACCCCTCTGTGAGCGGTGGTAGGGGGAACAGGGCCCTCCTGCTCCTCCGGGTCCAAGGCCCAGGGCCCTAAAGGTACGGGCAGCCACCGCTGCCTAGCTGATGGGGGCTATACCCCAAAACCCGTCAACCTCTTGGGCTTCTGTACCCGCCCTGGGCCACTTCCTACCTGTGCTAGGGCCTACCTCCCTTCGCTCGATCTGAGGGAAGACACTCTCTTGGTCTTGGCATCCTCCGTCTCCCTTGGCATCTGGCGTCCTACTCGTCCTGCTGGTGGGGAGGCTCTGGGGGAATGTCAGGTGGCTCGTGGTTCAACCTGTGTCAAGGCCCTATGGGGCCAACCACCCGCAGAGCCCCAGGTGGTGGGGAGGCCGGGAAACCCCCATCCTCTGCCTGGTTGGATGGCATTTTGCCAGCTGGCGCCGCGTCCTCCCCGCGCGCTCTCCGCGCCGCCGGCGTTTATAGCTCCCGGCACGTGCTGGAGCACGCGCAGCAGCAGCACGGGGGAGGAGCCAGATAGCCGCACTCCTTAGCTGCTGCTCCGGCTCAAGTACGGGGCTGCCGTGCCCCGTCACATAGTCACTTAAACTCGGGTGAAGTGCTACTAATCAAAATTTCTGATAACATCCATTTTGCATAAATGACAATCCAAGGTAGGCAGTGGAGAACCAGGCCAAGACCATCAAGTATATTTTATAGACTCCAGTAGGGTTCAATGAGCCAGAGTCATGCTGGGAGAAGGGGAGATGACATGCCTTGTACAGAAGGACAGAGCATAATGCCTTAAGGTTGTTGATGAGTGCAACTGGCACCAGTAGTGTTCTGAAACTGCATGTTTCTGCTCTGAAAGTGGAATCATACCCAAGTCCCATGTACCGTCTTCTAGTACTGTGGTCAGCAATAGGTGATGATCACTTTGTTAGTAGCTGTCAAGCAATCAAATTAGGACTATATAGGAAAGCTGGTCAGGAAAACTGCTTACCATGCCAGCTTCCACAGTACAAATCTCCAAAGACTTCTATGGTGTAGATTCTGTGGTGCACTTGATTACTGTAAGGTTTGCAGAACTGGTTAGTGCGGTATTGCAAAGGATTTACACAGGAGAATGGCTAAGTAAGAGTTAACTTTGGAGAGTGAGAGACAGGCAGGAAGGGAGCCAAGGCCAAGCCCTCCTTCAGCATCTCCTTCACAGAACTATTAATTTCCCTAACTTATAAAATATTCAGCACATTGTATGAAAACTAAACCAACACACGTCTCTGTTCCCAGCTTTTAGGAGAAAGAGAAATTCCTCCTGGTTAGGGTTTATAGTCACTGTAAGCTTCAGTGTGATTGCTAAGTCAATGAGTGATAAGTTGGCAAGGAGGAGAGAGTCTGAAAAAGGTTTCCTATGTTATAGCTCACAGCTTTTATGCTATAGAAATCTGATTTATTTCTGTATTTCTGTATCTCACTAACAAGACACTCTGGTGAGATGTTAATCTCTGCAGACTGCTCTTCCTCTGCAAAAAAAAAAAAAAAAAAAAAGCGCACAGCATTCCTGGAAGATATTTTAATGAGGCATAGGAAGCAGCATATCCTTATCTATGTCTCATTCTGAAATGAAAGCAGTAGACTTTGTTAAGACAACTTTACTGCAGATATTAAAGAAAAGCAACCAAAAAGAAAAGTGCTTTCAGAAATATTCTGCTGACATATTTCCCCATGATTCCAGAGTTTCTCCCTGACATTTTCACTACTATGATTGCTCCTGAATTTGGGGGTAGAAAGAAGATCCCAAAGCTGCAGGTGAAGTTGAATAGTGGCATCTGTACTCGTCTTCCTCACCTATTTTTTTTAGGTTACCACCAACACACACACACACGTTGGGTCCATAAGCTGACCTGTAATCTTTCTCATCACCAACCTTCTCCACTTCTCCTTCAAGGCCCTTGGCCATAACCTGCTAAAATATTTAAAACTAGTTAGAGATTTTTGGGTTCCCAACTTGCTTTAGATGAACCTGTTTTTTCCTGAAAGTGCTGAGCAGCCATCCTCTTGAGAACCAGGTGTCTAAGTGTGACAGACTGCTGGCTAAGCCAGAGCTCTGCCATGGTAGCCTGGCTAAGGGGAAACAGCTGAGCAAGCCCAGGCCTACAGGGCTATCAGAAGCAGCTGTGAGCCTCATAGAAGCGGGGTTATATAAGGCAGAGGAAGGAAGCCAGAGGGGGGAAGGAGCCAGGAGTGGCTCAGTGTGCTCCCCGGTAGAGCGAGAGGAACTGGCTGTCTGGACTGTAAACTTTGTAAATAGAAGGTGGTGGGAACTTACAATAAAAGTATGGGGGACTACACCAGAAGGCTTGTTGACTGATCTGTGGACCAGCTGGTGCATTGGACCAAGAGGCCTGATTGGGGACTCCGCCACACTAAGCTTTTCCTAGACCTAAAGCTGCAAATTAAAAGCTCATTTCTTTTGAAAACCTTGGATCCTATATCTTCATTCCCTCACTACCTGTTTTGTGTCACACTGTGCACTGCAACATGATTCTCCTTGTTCTTCTGATAGAGGGTATGTCCATTCTGAAAGAGGAGTAACGGCCGTTTTTCCAACAAAAACTGAGTTATGTCCACGCTGCAATCGCATTCCTCCAAAAGTAAATAGAAAGAACAGAGGGGTTTTTCTGGCATTGGTAATCCTCTTTCTATGAAGAAGAAGCCTTTTTCGAAAAGAGTTCTTTTGGAAAAAGGTGTGTGTGGATGGGGAAGAGGGAGTTCTTTTGAAAGAAGAGGAAAGAGGAAAAAGCACAGGTGCCCTGGTGGCCACTCCATCCATAACAATCACAGATTAAATGTGAGATAGCGTCCATTCAGTGTGGACGCTACCTTTCGAAAAAGCAGATTGCTTTTTTGATGCTCTTTTGTGTGTGGATGCTCTCTTTTGGAAGAAGTTCTTTCGGAAGATCTCTTCCAAAAAAAGTTCCGAAAGAAGCCTGCAGTCTAGACATAGCCAGAGTCTGATACAAAGCCCATTGAAATCAATGAAAAGATTCTCACTGACTTCATCAGCCTTCGAATCAGCCCTCTAATCTCCCACAAGCAACACTGTACCCTTTTCTCTGCTGCCCCTGTCAAGCAGTCTTGCACCAGCTTATGAACATGCATACTAACTTCAAGGCAGACTGTAAGGAAACATGACACAAACCCCAAATTTGTTTTGAGTTCTAAATGTAGATTTCACCAACCAATTATCCAGTGTAAACTCCTTAGGCATTGTAATGGCCATAACATGAAGTCACAGACAGTTCTGTTGGGTATTCCGAAGTGATCTTATTTTTCAGCAAAGATTACAGCAGTGTTCAGTAGTGTCCCAAATGACCAGGAGTGATGTTGTGGTATCCTCTCGCACTGAGGATATTTCCCATGGGAGGGAACTCCATTCATTAGGAAAAATCAGGTGTTAGTAATAGAGGATTTGATCATTAGAAATATAGACAGCTGGGTTTGTGATGACTGGGGAGAACCGTATGGTAATTTGCCTGCCTGGTGCAAAGGTTGTGGATCTCTCAAGACATCTAGATAGACTTGTGTACAGCTGGGGAGCAGCCAGTGGTAGTGGTACATGTAGGTACCAGTGACATAGGGAAAGGTAGGAGACAGGCCAAATTTAGGCTGGTAGGAAAGAGATTGAAATCCAGGACCTCTATCGTACCATTATCTGAAATGTTTCCAGTTCCATGTGCAGGGTCAGGCAGAGCTTCAGAGTCTCAATGTGTGGATGAGACAATGCTGCAGAGAGGAGGGGTTTAGATTTCTTAGGAACTTGGGAAACTTTTGGGAGAGGGGAGACTATACAGGAAGCGTGGGCTCCATCTAAACCAATATGGACCTAAATTGCTGGCACTTAACATTAAAAAGGTTGTAGAGTAGTTTTTAAGGACTGGGGGAAAGCCGACGGGTGTGGAGGAGCACATGGGTCAGACAGAGGGTGTATTAATAAAGATTCTCTGTGTAAAGAGAAGAGAATGGAGAATGATAAAGTATGGGTAAGATCAAATGAGAAACAATCAAATGAAAAAGGGTCTAATACATCAGGAAATGGCAGACAGATAAATAGTGACAAATGTTTAAGGTGCTTTTACACAAACACTAGAAATCTAAATAATCAGATGGGTGAACTAGAGCGCCTTCTATTAAAGGAGGATATTGATATAATAGGCACCATAGAAACTTGGTGGAATGAGGACAATCAATGGGACACAGTCATACCAGGATGCAAAATATATTGGAAGGATAGAACAGGTCATGCTGGTGAGGGAGTGGCACAATACATGAAAGAAAATGTAGAATCAAATGAAGTAAAAATCATAAATGAACCAAAATGTTCCATATAATCTCTACGGGTAGTAATTCCATGCTATAATATAGGAATATAGCAATAGGGATATATTATCGACCTCCTAACCTGGATAGTGATAGTGACTATGAAATGCTAAGGGAGATTAGAGAGGCTGTCAAAATGAAAAACTCAGTAATAGTGGGAGTTCCAACTATCCCCATATTGAATGGGTACATGTCACCTCAGGATGGGATGTAGAGATAAAATTTCACGAGGCATAAGGGATCGGTCGGCAAAGGCTTCCCCAGCTGACAGATCTGCGTCTAGACGGCCGCGCTGTGCCGGATCAGCTGATCGTCGGCACAGTGCGGTGGCCATGTTTATTTTAATGAAGCACTTTAAATCCCCGCTTCTTTGCCTATGCCGGGTAAACTAATTTACATGGCTCCGTCGACGGAGCCATGTAGTCTAGACATACCCTAAGAGAACCAAAAAAATGCTATCATGGATTAACAACCAAGTAAAAGAAGCAGTGAGAGATAAAAAGGCATCGTTTAAAAAGTGGAAGTTAAATCCTAGTGAGGGAAATTGAAAGGAACATAAACTCTGTCAAAATAAGTGTAAAAATATAATAAGAAAAGCCAAAATGGAATCTGAAGAACTGCTAGCCAAAAAAATCAAAAAGTAATAGCAAAATGGGTTTTTAAGTACATCAGAAGCAGTGAGGCTCTTGAACAATCGAGATGCCAAAGGAGCACTCAAAGATAATAAAATCATTGTGGAGAAACTAAATAAATTCTTTGCTTTGGTCTTCAGGGCCGAGGATGTTAGGGAGATTCCCACAACTGAGCCATTATTTTTAGGTGACAAATCTGAGGAATTGTCCCAGACTGAGGTGTCAGTAGACCTTACATTACGGATTGTGAGGCAATCAGATACTGAAGTACTGAGGCCACATCAGAACCTCAACTACATAGGCAACAGACATTTTACTGCAGAGAGCCCTGGTGTTGAGGTCCTAAGTATAGTTTATATGATTAAATACTGTCATTGTACAGTGACTTACTTTTCCTAGTGGAGAGGATAAATGGTGAGATAATTACTTTTTCAATTCAAGGAAGGATTAAAGGGAAAAAACCTTGTTAATGGTTTTTCTAGGAAATGTTCATCTCTAATGCTGATTTTTATGAAAATAAAATATCTGTTGGTATATAAATTTGTCAATGGCTATTATTTATCTGGATAACAGTTGAGTATGAATGTCAACCTTTTCAGCTTTATCATCTGAGCTAAAAAATGTTCTTCTCTCACCAAAGAGGGCCAGATTTGCTGTTCCCTTTCTAAATAAGTTAGAGGATGGATATGATAGAAAAGAGGCATGCCTTCCCATGGGGTTTGAAGTATATCTAGAAGCTATCAAATCCTGCAAAATACAAGATGCCTTTTTCATTGAGTATAAAACTCCATGGTGTTTTCTGTACGTTATCTGAAATAAGCACACATCACTCAACTTTTTCATCTTGGTCAGGTTTATCAAATGCTGCAGAAGTAGATTCTCTTGTAATGGGAAGCAGGGTGAATATTATTTATTGGGAAATTATATAATTCTCTGCATGATTGTAGTTCTTTTCTTGGGCAGCCACTGCCATCTGACAATTCAGCTGTGAACAGTCAGTAAACAAATGCTTCAATATGAAAAGTAAATTGGTTGATTTCAGTTTTCACTCCTAGCAATTTTGATTTGGAAATAAAAATCATTCTCCATCTGCTGAGGCCTGACTATCTTCTTAGTACCCTAAATATAAACAGAGTTTAGTGAGAGTTGAGGATGTTTAACTAGGTGTAGAGATGCACCAGATTTAGTGACCTGCTCCTTCTACTTCTCCACCTGGAACAGAAGACTGACACTGTCATCCTTCATATTGAGGAACTGGTATTCACCTTGCACTGAAATCCAGACATATGCCCTAGCCCTTATAATTGCAGCCTTGTCCTGCCAAATTATAGCACAACTAAGAGATGTGCCTGGTACCTTTTCCAAACAACAAGTTTCACAGCATTAGCCTCTTTACAATATGTCTATGTTGCACAAAGAGGTGTGTTGTTAAGTTAGCCACCTCAGATTCAAGTACCAGTGAAGACATGGCAACTAGGCATTTAACTTTAACAGCTCAAGTTCATTCCTATAGGGCAGATTGGGGTTGAATTTGAGCTGTTAACCCAAGTTAAAAGTCATGTCTTGGTTACTGTATTAATCCCACAGACCGAGAGCATTCTTAAAACTGAAATACCCATGCAGATAAGTGAAAAAACAGATCAACAGAGCCAGAAAAGTACCCAGACATGAACTACGTCAAGACACGCCAAGAAAAGAAAACAGAACACTACTTGTCATCACCTGTAGCCCACAACTTAAATGCATTATCAACAATCTACAACCTATCCTGGAAAACGACCCCTCACTCTCACAGGACTTGGGGGACAGGCTAATCCTCGCCTACAGACAATCCCCTAACCTCATACAAATTCTTTCGAGTAACCACTCAGCACACCTCCATCATACTCATCCAGGAACCCACCCCTGCAATCAACCCCAATGCCAACTCCATCCACACATCTGTACAAGCGATATTATCACAGGTCCTAACCACATCAGCCACCACATCAGAGGCTCATTTAACTGCACATCCACTAATGTGATCTATGCCAGCAATGCCCCTCTGCTATTGCAGATTGGCCATACTGGACAATCTCTATGGGAAAGAATTAATGGACCCAAATCAGATCTCCAAAAAGGTAACACACTGATACCTGTTGGGGGACATTTTAACTTGCCCGGGAACTTATTAATAGATCTCAAAGTCACCATACTGTTTCAGGCCAATTCCACAAGCCAACTCCACAGGGAAGCTTTGGAATTTAACTTCATTGCTATCACAAAGGTATGAATAAAGACATTGGCTGGATGGCCCGCTACATTCCACATCCTACTGACATAAAAAACCAAACAATGGGTACTTAAGAACATTTTGCAACTTTTCTATCAGCTTCATATAGAATGGAGACTCTGACTATTTCTTTCCCTTTTTTCCCTTCTCTCCCCCCACATCTCTTATTTATTGCAAAACTGGACCTTTAATAAATCCATTCATCTGAAGAAGTGGAAAATCTCATGATACCATTTACATATTTTGTTAGTCTTCACGGTGCCGCAAGAGTACTTGTTGTTTTTTAAGGTTTTTTGTGTGTGTTAACCGTAGTTAGCTATTGAAGATTAGCTAACTTGAGTAAAGAACACACTTTATTTTGCTGTGTCTACACATACTCTTAGGCTACGTCTACATAGGCAAGATTTTGCGCAAATACTTTTAACGCAAGAGTTTTTGCGTTAAAATATTTGCGCAAGAGAGCGTCTACACTGGCATGTACTTTTGCGCAAGAGCATCCATGCCAGTGTAGACGCTCTCTTGCGCAAGAAAGCTCTGATGGCCATTTTAACCATAGGGCTTTCTTGTGCAAGAAATTCATGTTGCCTGTCTACACTGCCCTCTTGCGCAAGAACAGTTGCGCAAGAGGGCTTATTCCTGAGCAGGAGCATCATAGTTCTTGCGCAAGAAGCCCTGATTTCATACATTAGAACGTCAGTGTTCTTGCGCAAGAACTCCCCGCCAGTGTAGACAGGCAGCATGTTTTTGAGCAAAAGCGGTCGCTTTTGCACAAAATCATGCCAATGTAGACACAGCCTTAGAGTATCAGGCTATAGTGCTGGCATCTCATAAAAATAAAACAGTTTTTAATCAGTTTTGGAAGAAAATAATATTCTTCCACTATTATCCTAAGAATGGGCTTTTAAATTACTTGAGAGAAAGGTGAATTTTTTTCTACTTTAACCTTTAGGCTTTTTTTTCATAATTTTAAAATATAAAGGCGGCAAAAAATCATTTTTTTTATTACAGACATTCATTCAGCCTATTTGATGAGCAGTTTTGAATGTAAAATAAAAAAACAATTTAATGTTAATGATCAGGGGAAAATTTTTACTTCTGACTGAAAGTAATATAACTCATCTTTTCTTTAATGGGAACAATAAGTAAAAATAATTATTCATGCATGCTTGCCATCTCATTAAGCATTTGATGTAAAAATCTCTCCAATAAAAACGCTAAGTGTATTTTTTTTTTTGCAAGGTTGAGTTTTAGAAGGTTTATTATTTCCATTAGGCTTTGGAATATGATTATTCAATCAACCCACTTCAGTCCAGAAAATCTCTCATGGCCTACTAATTTAGTGATGCTTCTTGGTTCGTACCATGATTATTTAAAAAGATGTTCAGATAGCAACACTCCCTCCCTACTTCTTTTTCTTCTCTTTCTTGCTGCACTTCATTTGTGATAAGCACATTTTACAGGCTTTCTTGATAAGCTAGTTTAACTAGGATGGTGGGGTGGAGGCACCTCAAAAACCACAAGCAAGATTGATATACAGGTGCAAGCTGTCATTCCTCCCAAAATATTGCTCTGCTGCTCAATAGCAAATTAGCTATTTCTCTTCTTTACATTTTAAAATTAACTTTTAAACTCATTTGTGCCATTTTTTTGTAAAAACATCTGGGATAGTTTTCTTGTAAACTGAATAGTTTCACTGAAGCTTGAAAAATGTAGATGCTTGAAATCTATTTGTGTTTGTGGACTTCAAAACTAAACTGTTCAAATGTTAGACCCATTTTCAGGAAAACATTTAAGCAATATCCTTAAATTCCATTTATTTCAGTGGGTGTGAACCCCAGACTTAAATGTTCTTTCTGAGCAGGAATTCTTTCTTGAACCAAGGCTTAAATGATTGCATGGGCAATAGAGAGGTTAAAATACATTTGCCTTATCTACAGTAGACTTTTCCTACTACTAAGGCTAAGATTTTGTCAAGGATTTTAGTAAGTCACCGACAGGTAACAGGCAATAAAGAAAAATTCACAGAAGTCATGGTCTGTCCATGACTTTTACTAAAAATATCTGTGACAAAATGGAGAGCTGCGTTCCCCACACTGCCTTCTGTGTGGCAGCTAGGAGTTCCAGGATCCCCCATGGCTAAGAACCACAGTGGCCCTCACCACATGCAACAGCTGGGAATTGTGCGATTCCCCTGCCACCTACAGCTCTGGGGTTCACCTGCTAAGTTCCTGCCTCCACAGGACCCCAGAACTGCAGGGGTATCTGCAGGAGCCAGAAGCCGTGGGATACCCCTGCAGTTCTGTGGGCCTGTGGAGGCAGGAACTTGGAAGGTCCCCCATCCCTCCCCAGCTCCAGGGCCACAAGCTCTGGGGACCTACAGTGCCCAAAGCAGCCAAGAGCAGGGTTGCCTCTAAGATGCATGCCTGCGTGGACACACACCAAAAATTTGCCTCCCTCCCATCTCCTCAGAAGAGCTGCACAGTGCCTGCTCAGCTGCTCTGGGATGGGACTGTGTAACGGGTGGCTGTTTCACCCAAAGAGCAGCAGGGCAGCCACCACATAGTCCTGGCCCTTGCTCCAGCCCTCCACGGGGGCTGGAGCTGTAGGCTGTGTGGCAGGTGGTGGTTTCTCCGGTGGCCTGGCTGGGGCCAGAGCCGGAGCAACATCATGGGTGGTTGCTCCTCCAGCAGCCCCGGCTGGGGCCAGAGCCAGATGCCATGTGTCATGCGGTGGGGCCAGAGGCCATGTGGCAAGCAGCGGCTACTCCAGTAGCCCTGGCTGCTGTGGGGGCTGGAGTGACCCCACCTGTGGCATGCCAGGCCTCACAGAGCTGGAGCAGCGAGCCAGTTGACTATAAGTAGTATTGATTGTGTGTGTGCGTGTGTGTGTGTGCACATGCGCTAGGTTGGGTTTTTGTTTTTATTTATATTATAGCTTTTTTTGAGCTGTTAAAAGATTTTAAGTAAGAAGTATTTTTTTTGTATTTTATAGGAATACCTAAAAATATTTTTAAATTTTTATTTTAATGATAATTTGTATTGTTTTAGTTGTTTTATTATTGACAAAGGGATTCAGGGTGTTTATTTTGGATTTCTCTTTTTATTTTAATGTATTTTATGTTTAATGTTAATCACTTAAGAAAAAAAAAGTTAAACTGTGAAAGTATCAAGACACTTGAAGAGTTAACTAACAAAATTAAGGCTGTCGATAGATGCGTGCTGCCAGAGTAGCTGTCAGTTTTGTAACCTTGAATAAAATATTTGAATGGATTTTTATTGGAATTTTTAAAAAGATGATTTATTTTATATATATATAGATAATTAAAAAAATTTTTTTTTGAAAATGTGAGGTTCCTTGCTATGCTTATTATGAGAGAATAAATATTTTAAACTTTCTTGGCTTACCTTTTACGAGCTGAATTTTTGAACCTTTTTTGTTTTCAAAACAATTTTAGATTTTCAAAGAGCTTTGAGGGACATGTGTGTAAACTGCAAGTTATGGACACATGACTCATTTAAGTTGCTTACATTTCTAAACTGCTATTCATTTTTATATTTAAGCTTTGACCAAGGGTTTTGTTTTGTATTGTTTTCAGGTGAGATCTCTTTTGGCCTGGGCTTTGATAATTTCTGTATTTTAGCAATCATAGAATCATAGAGCTGGAAAAGACCTGAGAAGGTCATCAAGTCCAGCCCCCTGCTCTAGGCAGGACCAATCCCAACTAAATCAACCCAGTCAGGGCTTTGTAAAGCCGAGACTTAAACACCTCTAGGGATGGAGACTCCACTACTTCCCTAGGTAACCCATTCCAGTGCTTCACCATTCTCCTAGTGAAATAGTTTTTCCTAATATCCAACCTGGACTTCTCCCACAACAACTTGAAACCATTGCTCCTTGTTCTGCCATCTGTCACTACCGAGAACAGCCTTTATCCAGCCTCTTTGGAAGCTCCCTTCAGGAAGTTGAAGGCTGCTATCAAATCCCCCCTCACTCTTCGCTTCTGCAGACTAAACAGACCCAACTCCCTCAGCCTCTCCTTGTAGGTTATATGCTCCAGCCCCCTAATCATTTTGGTCGCCCTCCACTGGACCCTCTCCAATGTGTCCAAATCCTTTTTGTAGTGGGGGCCCCAGAACTGAACACAATACTCCAGATGTGGCCTCACCAGAGCCTAATAAAGGGGAATAATGACATCTCTGGATCTGCTGGCAATGCTCCTCTTAATGCAACCTAATATGCCATTAGCCTTCTTGGCTACAAGGGCACACTGTCAACTCATATCCAGCGTCTCATCCACTGTAACCCTCAGGTCCTTTTCTGCAGAACTGCTACTTAGCTGGTTGGTCCCCAGCCTGTAACAATGCTTGGGATTCTTCCATCCCAAGTGCACTACTCTACACTTGTCCTTGTTGAATGTTTAGTTCCTCCTTTTCCTTCCGTGTTTCAGACATCTGATCTTAATGACATTTTTTATAGTTAAACAATCTAAATGGGATTGTTCTTGTACCTGCTGCAAACATCACAATTTACAGGCTTATTTGTTAGGAAGCAGCCATTTCCTTCAGAATGACAGTGAGGCCTTCCGTGTTGTGTGTGGTGACAAATCACATAGTGCAGGGATGGTCAATAAGCAGGTTGTGGGACAAATACAGCACATTGGCACCTAGGGTCAGCCATTATAATAAAGATGTGTGGGTGAAAGTGCTGATTTAACAGCTCTTTTTTCCTCTGTGACTGTGAAAGTGCTGTTTTAGTAGTCTTTCTTCCATAACATTTATGTGAATATATTTGTTAGTAACCAGTGGGTGCAACGGTGGCACACATCCGAACAAGCACAGATGACCTCAATATTGGTGCACAAGACAAAACTCACTGCACTTATGGATGGAAAAACCTTAGAGGGAACACTGGCCAGGAGCTCAGTGAAGTCTGTGGTGGCCAGGAGCTAGAGGGATTCCCCTGCTTGCACTGCCCACTGTGGCTGGGAGCTTGCTTCTGCCACCCTCAGCCAGGCGGTTCTTCTGCTGCACACAGGTCTAAGGAGCGTCACTGCCCACAGCAGCTGGAAACTGTGGGTTATACCTACTGTCTGTGGTGGATGGAAGCTCAGAAGTTATCCTGCAGCTCTGCTCCTGACCCCTTGCATTGGCCAGGAACTCATGGGACTTCCACCATCTTCTTGGCAAGTTGGAGTTCTTGGGGCCACCAGAGGTGGCAAGTGTTCTGCACAGCTCCTGGCCCCCATGGGCACCAGCTTTTAAGCACCACAGCCTGAAGTCACAGAAGTCCCTGCAAGTCACCGACCTATGTGATTAAATCTTAGGCTTACTGATTACTGCTACTACCCATTCAGCCTCACCGGAGGGGGCAGTAATGGAAGGATGAGTGCATACAGAATTTTCAGCACATTGTCTTATAGACCTGATCTAACCAGAGTTAGCATTTTTAGCACAGTGTTATCTAGCATCTTTTTTTACCCTATGTGCTAAAGCTCCTGCTGTTGCTGCAACAGGTGGAACTGAATGGCAGTTAGCAGAGCTGGGAATAAGTGGGACCCAGGGGACATCTATAAATGATAAGCCTTTGTGTCTCAAGATAATGTTGTGACATCTTGCAAGGCTGAATAAATAGCTGGTGAGTACCAATCTCAGCAAGGTGAATAATGGATCTTTTGGTTCATTATCAATTTCAAATATTTTGCCCAGTTCTAGGGTCAACTAACCAATATTATCCTCCTTTATAGTTGAAGAAATGGAGATACAAAATCACACAGTAAATCAGGGGCAAATCTGAGAAAAAAGCCCAAGTCTTCTGCCTCAGCATTGAATGCTAACCCACGTTATTGCCTGATGGAGTAAATAAATTGCTCCGATGGTTAAGTGAATTCATTAGGTCTTATGCCTTTGCTTTGTTGCTATGATCTACCACCAAGTCTTTGGCTGAAAGTATGACAACTCATCCTGGAATTTAGCTTGAAATTGTTGAGATCCATTTTGAAGCTATAATATAAATTACTCTTTTAATAAGATGTAAATCTGCAGGGCCAAATCATGAGCTAATAAAATTGCCTGCTATTTAAACTGTAGACCTTAATTGGTGCTTTGTTTAGTACAAATCCTTAAATCTGTTGCTTGTACAAATCCCAAGATCCCCAACTTTGGATGTGCTGTTATTTCAAGAGGTTTGAGAGTAATGGATTTCTTCCACCTGAGGAATTTTCCTTACTACAGGTTGAACCTCCCTTGTCCAGCACCCTTGGGACCTGAATGGTCTGAAATAACAGAGTTTGCCGGGTGAGGGGAGGAGAAGGCTTCCTACCCAGCTGTAGGCTCTGCTTCCCAGTGGGGCTGTGATCCCTGCACTGCCTCCAGCCTCACGCTGTGCTAGTCCTGGCTGGGGCTATGTCCCCTACCACACAAGCCCTAGACATGGGCTGGCCCCACTGTGTCCAGCCCTGGCAGTGACTGTGCCCCCCTCCATCCCTCCATGGCACTGGTCTGAGCTGCGTGCCCAGCTGACTCCAGCCCTGGCTGTGGCTGAGCTTCCCGCCATTATTCCCAGCTGGGACTGCACCCCTGCAACATGCCAGCTGGGACTAAGGCTGTGCTTCCCACCGTGCAAGCCCTGACCGAGACTGCAGTCCCCACTGTGCCATCCCGGGCCAGTGGTGCACTCCTGGATGTCGGCCCTGCTCCCTGCAGC
Source organism: Pelochelys cantorii (assembly GCA_032595735.1). Lineage (NCBI taxonomy): Eukaryota > Metazoa > Chordata > Testudines > Trionychidae > Pelochelys > Pelochelys cantorii. The sequence goes on along the minus strand of CM064330.1, from coordinate 117,290,222 downwards.
CCTGGCTGGGGCTGTGCTCTCTACTGTGCTGGCCCCACTGAACCTGGGCTCCTCTCCGCCAGTCCAATCTGGGCTCTGCTTCTGAACCTGGCCAGCTGGGGCTCTCTGGTCCAGTGAGTCCCGGATTTTAGAGGTTCAACCTGTACAAGGTAAATTATAATGGTACTTAACAAATCTATAGCACTGCTACTAATTCTGCTTTCTTCCAGAAAATTAGCAATGATCAATTTCAAACCATGTAACAAATTTAATGCAGCTTACTTTGTTGTTCACTCCTTGTCCAGATTATGTATGGAGGAACTTCAAAAAAATTACGTTTGGATAAGCAAATAAAAATGTAACTAATATTTTCCAAATTTATCTTGCCAGATGTTCGGCTCATGTGATGTGATATAGCTCCATTGAAAGTCAGTGATAGTACACAGATCTGAACCAGCTGAGGAGCTGGTCACTTCAGTTTGGAGATTATACTGGAAAACTTATGAAAATATGCACTTTTGAAATATTTCCATTATTGCTACTTAAGAGTCAGGCAAGATAGTCTCTCGCAGTCTCAACAATTTTGTGAGAGGCTCCCAAACCCCACTCCCCAGATCTAAGCACCTTTGACATTTTGAGAATTCTCAATCTAAACTTTGTCTCAGGCTGGTTTCTAATTTTCACTGAATTTGTAAAAGGGTTTTATCAATTAACAGTAGTAAAACAAAGTCTTGCAGAAAACTAAGCAAGGGAACACTATTTGTAGTCTTTACAAATAAAGTAGACTTTAGTGGAAGCAGGAAAAGCAGAGGGGTGTAACATTAGAAAAATAATCAAGGGGAAGAAAATTAACTGCCCTTTTTAAGCCTGAGAGAGGATTTTTACTGAAATTTAGAGAAAACTCTGGGAGATTCTCTTACTTATTTTTTTAATGGAGCCTGTTTACCCATCTCTGTTACTGATCTCATTTCACATATTTTTTCACCCCAATTTAGCACGTGCCTAGCATTAAGCATGTGAGAAATCCCTTGCTTCAGTGACTCCCTTAATCAAGGCCTTTGTGCCCTCTTTTCCAAAGACCTAACCTTCTGAACCAGTGACTCATTTTCTTCTTTAAACACTTGAGAAATCTATTACCTTTTACCACTTTTTTTTCTTTCAAATCACTTTAGTGCTGGTAAAAGCTGATGTACTGACAGCCTTGGAGACTGAAGTCTGTTTGTACATAATGAGTACAGCATGGGCAGCTGCATTACAAGTTTCCCTACATCTCCATGTTAATGGTCTTCAACAGAATTTCTCCTAGAATTTCCCTCTCTGAGGGTGAGAGCATTTACTCTTCAAACTGATGCAATTCCGTATCTGTCTGGAGAGCCCACTTAGGTTGTGCTGATTAGTGACAATTGTGACCTCAACAGTGGAAACTGGACAGAGCCTATCAAAGTCTCATTTGCAAGCTCTTGATTATTATTATGGGACTGGGCCTCTAAAGGCTGAGTTTCCCAGACAGAGGATATGTCTAGACCAGTGTTTCTCAACCAGTGGTACGAGTACCCTTAAGGGTACTCGAGAGAAGTCTGGGGGGGTTCATCAACACAACTGAAATTTGGAGAAAACTGAATTTTTGTTTTAAGTTTTACAGCGCTTTATTATTTTTGTACATTTTACACCCAAAAATTTCATCACCTGCCTGGCTACAATTAAGTTGTTTAAACAAATGTGTTGCAATGGAAAAAAAAATTGTGTGTCTGAAAACTGAAGGTACTGGAGGTACTTATAATTTTTTTTTGAAAAAGGGATACTTTATTAAAAAAAAAGTTGAGAAACACAGATCTATACCACAGCTGGGGGCTGTTTTTACCCAAGCTAGCACGTTCTAGCTAGCTTGCATACCAATAGCAACGAAACTGCAGCAGCACAGACTTCAGCTGCGGCTAGACAGCTGCGTAATTATCCAGCATCCCACACAAGTTTGCACTGCTCTCCACTGCTATCAGTATCTGAGCTAGCTAGATTAAAGCTCAGTGACATAGGTCAACACATGCTATGATCACACACCCCAATTTCAACGTAGATATGCCCTGTAGGTCTGGGTGGGGTTCATTCTCTGGAGCTCCTGTTATGCCAAGTTGGAAATGGATACAGAATAAAGCACATTTCTTTCAAGTACCATAAGCATGGGGTGATTGCTGAATACTAGAGTTCTGACTTTGTCATTACTGACTTGAGTCAAATTTGAACTAGTGACCTAGAGTTAAAAAGGCTCCAGATACCATCAACAGCCTTTAAAAATGATCTTGTTCTTTACTGTATTTTTCTTTATTGTATTTTTCTTACTACTGCAGAGGTTTTGTAGGTAGATGTTTATTCTCTACAAATGGACAGTTAACACTTAAAAAATCAATACCAATTGGTATTTTCGCTATTTATGTCGATGCCTTAGCTCTTTTATGTGCTGTTCTTGCAGGTTCTTTTATCAGCACAGAATTTTAAAAGAAAGCTAATTTAGCTGAAGCATGTAGATTTTTCCTGGTTTTGGAGGGAAACACTGAGGCTATGTCTACAATGGTGGCTTCTTGCGCAAGAACATCTTGCGCAAGGGTTCTTGTGCAAGAAGTCTTGCGCAAGAAAACGTTCACACTACCATGTGCGCATTGTGCTTTTCCGCAAGAGCTCCCATGGCAATGTGGATGCTCTCTTGCGCAAGAAAGCTCTGATGGCCATTTTATCCATAGGGCTTTCTTGCGCAAGAAATCCCTGCCGAGCGTCCACCTGCCCTCTTGTGCAAGAGCTCCTGCGCAAGAGGGCTTACATCTGATAAAAAAGAGTGTAACTCTTGCGCAAGGAGCCCTCTCTTACCACGCCGGACTGTAAATTTCCTTACTCAAGAGCAGGCGGGCAGAGTGGACGCTCTGCAGGTTCTTGCACAAGAACGGCCGTACTTGCGCAAGAAGCCGCGAGTATAGACATAGCCCCAATCTTTAACATAGTTCTTCCACTCATCCATGTGAATGTGCACATCACTGTTTCAGCTGTGTCTTCTAAGAACATTAGCAACTTCTCTGTAGAATGAAAAAGGTATTAACTGGTATTGCTGACAAGACACTTCTCCTCTCAGTGCTATTATTAGCAATGAGACCAGACACTTGTTTGCAGTTTGTGACTTTAAAGAACAATTATTGATTTGTTTGTGAATGATTGATAATGAATAGTTTGGCAGATCTGGAAACTGAAGTCTTCTATGTCAATGAATGAAGAAGTCCTGCTCTAGCAGGTGTATAGCAAGTGTCCCCATGCTGTTTGGTTAACTAGGAGCTGATTGGACCCCTTCTGAGGGTCGACAGGATAGTTCAGTCTACAATCCATCCAGGCCACATTCTGGTAAGGCTGACTGTAGAATAGTAATTGTGATTGTGGTATGTGACTGTGGGCCCCTGTCCTTTTGAGTGAAATTCAGACTGCAGCAATGGTTTAATATAGACCATCAAGCAGCTACCAGATAACTCATAGCCTGAGCTGGAATCCTACAGTAAAATAGGAGGCAAAGGCTCTGTATCCCCTTTTCAATGGCCTATCCATGTTATACGGTGTGCCAGAGTTGTATTCCACTCCCTATTAACACATCAGTCATTTCTTCCTGTTGGTTCCTTCACCCTACTGCCCTCCTTCCTCTAGTTTGTTCTGTGTTTTGCACTGTTGTTTTTGGAGTCCTCTCTTTGGAGTTACGTTTCAGTGTGTTTCTCAAAATACTTCAAGGTCAGGCAAGGAGCCTCTTTTAAAGTAATTCATCCAAGGCCTATCTGGATCTGCTATTAGGCTATCTGACCATTGTACCAAATGAAAACTGGCCTCCTGCCATAGCTTCTTTGTTAATGGTGCCAAGAGCCTGACTAAAACAAAAAATAGGGATTTAGCAAATGGGATCACCAGGCAAGCCATCGGTCCTTCTGTTACCCAGTGGTACTAAGAGGAAGATGGAGAAGCCAGTTTCCATTTTCACCAGAGGTCAGATGTGGTGTTTGTTTAAAGCACTGAGGATTATTAAGTGCAGTTCAAGAGCTTGTCTACTATTCAGTAATTATATTTTTGTAGTGTAGACCACCCAGTGTTGGTTGTCTTTGGTGGCTGCCTTGATTCTGTAGGTCTCCAAAGCTATATGCAAAAAAACAAGGGTAGGCAAGAGGCAGCCAGCAGGCCAGATGTGGCCCACCAGGTCACCAAATCTGGCCTACAGCTGCCTCACCAGCATCCTTAAGCACAGAGTAGCTGCAGCTTCTTTAAAGGCTGAAGAGGGAGGGGGGAGGATTTGTGTGCTGCCCCTGCCCTCAGCAAAATCCCTCAGCTCCCATTAGCCAATTTCCAGCCAATAGGAGCTGAAAAATTTTGCTGGAGGCAGGAGCAGTATGTGAAGCCTCCCTCTCCCCCACCCCCATGCCCAAAGCAAAGTCACTTGGAGCTGACAGCAGCCTTGGGCCTTAGCAGACAGCTTGCCTCAGGTTCCTGCAGGGCTGCTGGCTGGGAGTTGCCTAAGTAAGCACCTCCCAGCCAGAGCCTGCCTCTGACACTCCCCACCCACTTCCCTCTCCAATTACCTGCCCTAGGCCACCACCCAAAACTCTGTTGCCCTTTCCCCCCTTCTCCCAGGTCACAACCCCCTCCCTGACCCTGCTCCCCATTCTCCTGCCTCTGATCATAACCCTCTCCTTCACCCAAACTTCCTCTCAGACCCCACTCCCCTTCCTCCACCCCAGTCCCCTATCCCAAGCTCCCTGCTGCACCCAACCTCCTGGAGGGAGTTTGGCTGTGGAAGATTCTGGGGTAGGGCAGAGGCTTGAGGTGCAGGGAGAGGGGGTGAGAACTCCAGCTGGATGAGGACACTGGCTGGGGATGTGGGCTCTTGGGTGGTGCTAGAAATGAGGGTATTGGTATGTAAGAGGGGATTTGGGGTCACACCAGCACTTATCAGGGCTATCAAGAAGCAGTCTCCAAGGCCCTGTGGCCCCTTGGCAGAGGAGTGGTCATCAAGACTGCCCTCACACTCACAGGCTCTGCCCCCACAGCTCTTACCAGCCATGGTTCCTGACCAATGGGAGCTGAGGAGCCAGCACTCAGGCCAGAACAGCACATGGAGCCTCCCTGACAATCCATATGCCTAGGGCCCACAGACATCTCCTGGTCACTTCCGGGAGCCTCACAGAACCAGACAAGCCTACATTAGCCCCAAGACCCTGAAGGCACTGGAGGGAGGGAGAGAGGAGGAGGGAGGAGTTGATCAGTGGGGCCCACAGACCCCTTGGAGTTCCCTCACAGACCCACAGGTGTCCCCAGCCCCAGTTTGAGAAACGTTGGTCTAGATATTAATGGTGAAGTTAATAGGAGTTTTGCCATTGACTTGAATGGGGTCAGAATTTCACTGTACAGGTTCAGCTGTGGAGCCCTTACTAGTTCACACTTCAGTGAGGCATTCCATTGACTTTAATGAGTCTGTGCTAACCAAGATAGGTAAGGGCTTCACAGTCAGGCCTTTACTCCTCACAAGAGGTCTTTAAAAGATAGCATATCGATCGGGGACTGTTGGGCTCAGGTATCTGGTGATGCTGAAGATGATAGCTAAGAAGACTAACATTATTTTCAGATGTATAAACATGGGAATGTCAAGTAGAAGTGGGGATGTGGTGTTATTCTTGTATACACCATTAGAGCACTACTGGAAAAGCATATCCAATTTTGGTGTCCACATCTCAAAAAGGATGTTGACAGATTCAACAGGATTCAGTAAAAAGCAACAAGAGTGACGTGACATCTGGAAAACATGCCTTGGAGTGAGATGCTTAAGAAGCTTATTCTGTTTAGTTTGTCCAAGTGAAAATTAAGAGAAGACTTGATCTTGATCTACAAGTATCTAAACGAGAAAGAGATTTAAGATGAAAGAGCCCTTTATTGATGTCAATCAGAAAGACATCAAATGATCTAAAAGTTGGAAGCAGAAGCTAGACAAATTTTGACTAGCAATGATGGACAAATTTTAAACAAAGTAATTAACATTTGGAACAACTTAATTTAGAGATGCAGAGGATACTCCATCACTTGAAGTTTTTAAACAAGCCTGAATATCTTTCTAAAAAATGTGCTATAACTCATACAGAAGCTATGGGCTTAAAACAGAAATTACTGGGTCAGTTTCTTTCACCTTTGTACTGGTGGGAATTAGGATCAGTGATCACATTGGTCCCTCTGCCCTTAAAATCTATTAATCTAGTTGTAGTTAAAATAAATGGTCCAGCCTCTCTCAGACTATTTAATTCTATTTTTCAAATGATATAGTATTTTTATAATTAAAAGTGGAAAAAGCATTTTGTTTTTCAACAATAATCACAATTTCTGCCCATTTGTAACCACGTGTGCTCTTAAAACTAGGGGTGAGGCCCAGGACAATTTCTGTATCTGTGAAGTTAAATTAATTGATATTTTAAGTGCATTGGGATCTTGGGATGGAAGACATTATATATACATACAGAATGTTAAGGTACCTAAATACCACAGTGATCAACTCATTAGAAATGCAGAGAAAAACAATCTGTTATCTTTTCCAAAAAAAAGTGACATTTTCTGCCTGTGCCACCTACATTTGGTTTTCCTGAAAATGTTGTGACTGGAATAAGAAACATAACTATTGCACCACCTGAGAAAACTGAATCTGTTTTTTCAGTAGTGAGACTTTTTCCTGTATTTGTGTTTATGATGCAACCTACACATATAGCACAGAAGGTTCTGCTGCAAATGTTTGGGGAAGAAAATAATCAATAGGAAGGAAGATGTGTTGGACAGATATGTCACTCAATGGAAACTTATTCTGATTGCTGTGCAGAGATCAGCAGAACCAGGAAAGACTCATGTTAACTTGTTCTTATTAAATGTGAAGTTTGTGGGGCCTTATGCTGGATTTTTAACACAAGCAGGCTGTGTCTACATTGGCGCGATCTCGTGCAAAAGCAGTCGCTTTTGTGCAAAAACTTGCTGCCTGTCTACACTGGCCGCGAGTTCTTGCGCAAGTACACTGACGTTCTAATGTATGAAATCAGGGCTTCTTGCGCAAGAGGCCAGTGTAGACAGGCAGCCAAGAGATTTTGTGCAAGAGCCGTCCAAACAGAAAAAAGCCCTAGTGGCTGCTTGGATGCTCCGTACGTGCAGGCACCGCTCCAGACTTCCTGGTAACCCGAGCCCCCTTAAAGGCACATGCAGCCTGCAGAGGCCATGCAGCAGAAGCACCTCTGCTAACGAGCTCTGCTGCGCGGCTCTGCTCTCAGCCACAGACCACCCAGAATGGCCGCTCCAGGGGGGGAGCAGCAACCCGCACCCCCAGCACAGGAGGCCCCAAGGGGCACAAAGTGGCGTGCCTCTTCCTGGTCCCCAGGGGAGATCGAGGCCCTCCTGGACCTCTGGGCTGAGGAAGAGGCCCTCCACGACCCACAGTCCCGTCGGAGGAATGCGGACATCTTCCGTTGCATGGCCTAGGCGCTCTCTGACCAGGGCCATCCAGCCCGGACCCTCGAACAGGTCCGGGCTAAAGTCAAGGAGCTGTGCCTGGGCTATGTCCGGGCCAGCGAGGGCCAGGGGGCAGGAGCCGACAGCTGCCCCCATTACCAGTGGCTCCACGGCATCCTGGGAGAGGCGGCACCTCAGGGACCCTCGGTGCCAGCTGACACCAGCAGGCGCTCCCCCCGTCACCAGGCCCAGCGAGGCGGGGGATGAGGCAGAGCTGTCCACTGGGTCAGAGGACGAGGAGGAGGACCAGAGGAGCAGTGTCACCCTCCAGCTCGAAGTCCTGTCAGGCAGCCCGGACGTCTCCCATGCGTCATCGGAGGCTGGGGAAGGATCCACTGGTGAGTGTTGCACTTTGCACTCACAAGGGCAGGGGGGAGCCAGGCTCCCGGGGGGGAGGGGGAGGGAGCATCACTCAGGCAGTGTGAGCTGCACGCTGTGTACCATACCAGTATGCAGCACGTGCAACCACGTGCAACCTGGTGACCGATTGGCATGTGGCCGCAGCAGGCAGCTCCAGGGCACGCCTGGGACCATGCTGCTCGCACACATTCGGACCAGGAGGGAAGGGGGATGCTGGCTGGAACCAGCCAGGGCCTCAAGGGCTCAGGCCAGAGCCCACACCTCCCGAAGGGTGCAGCACACAGACAGCACACTGTTCATGCCTGGCTGTGCGACACAGCCAGCTGCTCCTGGGAAAACCGGTGAGCCCCTTGCCTGCTCCTGGTGCCTTGGATGGCCCCCCGAGGGAAGTCCTCACTGCGGCCACACATGTCCCTGGGCTACGTGTGTGAGGGCTAGCAGGAGGGGGCGGGGGGAAGCGCTCGGGCCGGCCCTAGGGCCACCTGAGTTTCGCTGCAAGGATGGTACACTCCCCAGTCACCCCTGGTTCCGTCCAGGAGATATCCACGTGATGGGGATCTGAGAGCCCAGACCACGTCTGCCATATGTGCTCCCAGGCACTGTGTGGGGATTCATCTTGCTCCCTGTCAAACACCATTGATTAGTCCAAAGCCTCACAGCCTCCCCGGCAGAGAGTTCCACAGGTTAACACAACACACACCGTGCCCCCCGCCAAGGGGCCAGGACACAGACCGGTGGTTACAATACATGGAGGAGCACCCTACTCCGGGGGCGGTCCTGTATGCAAACGTACAACACGGGGGGGACCGAGTGGGCCCAAACCACAGTACTGTGGTGTCACCTGGGCTCAGGCAGAGGGCATGGCGTATGGGGACGGTGGCCGGGCTGCTTGACTGACCCATCCTTTCCTCTGTTCCCTGCAGTGGGACCAAGCAGGAGCGGGGGACCCTCTAGTCCTGCGGCAGCGGCAGCACCCCCAACCGCCCAGGCACCAAGCCAGCAGGTCTGGCAGCGGGACCAACTCCTCCGGCGGCACATACAGGCCATCGAGAGGATTGAGGCAGCCATCACACGCCGGGTGGATGCGGATCTGGAGTGGCGCCAGCAGGCCTGGGGCCACTTCCAGGCTCAGTGCGAGCGCATCGGCGATGCCATCACTGCACACATTGGGCACGCTGTACATTATGGCATGGCATTGCCCCATGCCCATGCCCCCTCCTGCTGTCCCTCCTGCTCCCGCCATGCCCCCTCCTGATGCACCCCATCCTGCCCACCTCCCCATGCTGCCTGTCCCGATGCGGCCTGAACTACATGTAGTGGTCCGCCCCCGCAGAGGTGGTCGCAGGGGCCACCCCTCCCAGCAGCAGCTCCCTCCTCCCCCTCCCAATTCAGAGCCCCCTCCCTCCTCCCACCCTACGTCCCCATTGTACATAAAAAGTTCAAGATGTTGTTTTAAAAAAAAACTGTGTTGTTTATTGGTAGATAAGGGGAGAGGAGGAGGGAAGGTTTGGGGATGGAAGGGAGATGTAAAGGGAGACAGAGGCAATCCTACTGTGGGGCCTGGGAGAACATCTCTGTCAGGGCCTCCCCTATGCGCACCCCATCATGGTGCACCTGGCGGATGGCAGCTGTGCGGGGCTGTTCGAAGGCCTGGCCCTCGCCTGCCATCCATGCCGGGAGGAAGGCCTCCCCCTTCTGCTCCATGATGTTGTGGAGCACACAGCACGCAGCCACTACCTCGGGGACGTTCCGCTCACCCATCTCAAGACAGGTGAGCAAACAGCGAAACCGGGCTTTCAGACAGCCGAAGGCGCACTCCACCTGGTTGCGGGCCCGGTTGAGGCGGTCGTTGAACCGTGCCCGGTCGTGGTCTGTCTGCCCCATATAGGGCCGCATCAACCAGGGCAGCAGGGTGTAGGCCGCGTCCCCCACAATACATACATGTGGTCATGGGCATATCCCCAACACTAAATTCCCACTGGGGGAAGAAAGTGTCCGCCTCCAGCCTGCCAAACAGGCCGGAGTTTCAGAGAATGCGGGCGTCGTGTGCCCTGCCGGACCAGCCTGCATAAATGTCCGTGAAGCAGCCACAGTGGTCCATGAGGGCCTGGAGCACGATGGAGAAGTACCCCTTGCAGTTTATGAAATGGGCCGCTCGATGCTCCGGGGCACGGACGGGGATGTGGGTTGCATCCAGGGCTCCCCCGCAGTTGCGGAACCCCAGGGCAGCGAAACCGGCCACCGTAGCCTCCACGTCCCGCAAGCGGATGACTTGCTGGAGCAGGACATCGTTGATGGCATGGACAACCTGCGGAAGGGTGCACAGAAACACGGGGGAATGCATCACATAAGGCAGGGTGAGTGTGTGCTCCCTTGGGGGGTTCCCCCCCCCCGTGATGCCCTCTGTCCTCACACACACACACACACACACACCAAGGCCCCCTCGCCCCACGGGCCACCCCCCCCCCCCACCAGCAGGCCTGTGCAAGGGAGGGATGGCCCAAACCCCTGGCTGACGGGGCATTCTCCATCGCCCCAGCCTGGAGTCTTGCCTGACCCTGGGCATGGAGTGCAGCATCCTCCCGCCCCCCTCCCCCCAGGACTTACCTGCATGACGACGGCACTGACGGTGGATCTGCCCACCCCGAACTGGTGTGCCACCGATCGGTAGCTGTCCGGGGTGGCCAGCTTCCATATGGCGATGGCGACCCTCTTGTCCACGGGGATGGGTTCCCGCAGCCGGGTGGTGCTTCTCTGGAGCGCAGGGGCAAGCCAGGCACATAGCTCTAGGAACGTCTGCTTTCACATCTGAAAGTTCTGGAGCCATTGCTGGTCGTCCCATTGCCCCAGGACCAGCCGGTCCCATCACTCGGTACTGGTGTCCAGTCTCCACAAGAGCCTCTCCATGGTGGGGTGGGGATGCCACAGGGACGCCACCGCCTCCCTGGTGAGGGAGTCCAGAGCAACCTGCGCCTCGAGGTCCTGGACGACGAGTGCAGCAGCATGGAGCAGCAACTGCAGGCACTCCAAAATGGCCGGAAGGAGCCAAAGCAGGCACAAGGCCATCCCTGGCTCCATGGCACAACAAAACAGCCGAGGTCAAAAAAATCAGCAAATGGCACTAAGGCACAAGCAGTGGTGTCCAAGAAGGCAGAGGGCAACCACAACTAGAACTGCTATGGCTGTCAGTCCCTGCAAGAGGTACTAAAGCTCGCAGCAGGAGAGAAATGGCTGTCCAGGGAGATCCCTTTAAGCACGTGTCTCAAAGGAGCTCCAGCTCCTGCCCCCGAAAAGGGCTGGTGCCCTTTTGCCCTCTCCAAAATGGTTTCGGGCTTCTGCTTTTGCGCAAGAGCGTCCCGCCAATGTAGACGCTCTCTTGTGCAAAAGCGCATTGCTCTGACGATGAGTCCCGGCCAATATAGACGCTCTCTTGCGCAACTACTTTAATGCAAGAAATCTTGCGCTAAAGAGTTTTTGCGCAAGATCGTGCCAATGTAGACATAGCCGCAATGTTTTCTGAATAGAAATGCCTATCTTGTGTTAATTTTTGTTGGTTTGTATTTGTTTCAGTGCCAACCTGGGTTGTGCTCGAAAGTGCCCTTTTTGTGCACTATTGTATATGCAATATGCGTTGGGTGACAGAAAGAGGCAGCCTGAAGCTTGTGATATGTGGGTAACTTATTTCTTCTGTTCTCTAGTCATTTGGAAAATGTGAAAAAAATAATTTGTTGACCAGAAAAATTTGTCAAACAAAATATTTAAACTTTGAGTGTTTTTTTAAACTTAAAACTAAAGACAACTTCTACACAAAATTAATATTGAATTGAAAAATCAAAATGTCTCACTAAAAATGTCAAAATGAAACTTTTTTCACTTTTAGGGAATTTACTTTGGGCAGTGGAATGGGATGGGTTTCAACATTAAGTGTTCTGTTAAACTGACAGTCAATGGCAATATCTCACGGGTGCAGAAAAAACAGCATTGCTATTCACTTAGCATGGCGATTCAATGCAATCTGAACCTACTCCCACTACACTGATTCCAACTGGTGATTTAACATCCATTTCAACAGAAACAGGTCGTAAGGGCCAGTTCCTCAGTGTTACTATTTGTGTCTCCTTGCGGGAAAAGGGAATAGCACACACCTTCCTAAAGAGTGTAAGTCTGTGATGAAGAGAAAACAAGACCCCCAGATCCTGCCATTTGAGAGCAATGATTTTATTGCATGATGAAAGAATACACAAAAAGGTGAATGGAAAATGGGTATGAATGCCAGAAAATGGGCAGGCTGTGTCCTATAAAAAGAAGGTGCACATCTCTGATACAAAACCTATGGAAAAATAAATATAACCAAGGTATTTTTGGCCTGAGCAGCCTGCATTTTATAGAGCGAGCCTGTCCAGCCCTGAATCGTGAGACGTCAGAGAACTACCTACACGCTGTCTTTGTACTGTCATGTGGCACACCTAACAAATCAGCAAAAGATCTGTATCACCAGCATTCCATGCCACATCGTGACCTACTAGTGTGCCAGTATGTAATACGCATCATTGCAGGGCAGAGAAATATGGGAGGTAGCATTGACTCTTCCTTCGTGGCTAGAGCAAGTATTCCAACAAACCCCTGCCATACCACAAACGAACAAAATTACTCTGACCCACTTATTGACTTCTACTAATTAACAAAACCTGTGTGACTGGCCAGCAAAATAGGGATGTGATCATCCTATGATGGGAAAATAGGGTAATTACCTAAGTGGGCAGGGGAGCCACAAGCCCCTGTGGAGCTGCCAGAAGGGCTGGGGACTTAGGCAGAAGGGGCAAGGCCAGGTCAGCCACCCCTCTGCTCCACCCAGAGCATGATGCCGCCCCCTCAGCCCTCAGAGACGTGCAGATTGTGCAGTGGTGCAGCGTAGTGTTCTGGTGGAGATTTAAAGGGTCTAGAACTCCAGCTTCCACTACTGCCACAGTAGCAGCAGCAGCCGGGAGCCCGCGGTCACTTTGAATTACTGAGCTCCAGGGCAATAGTCCCCTCTTCCCCCACAACCATTGGTGGGCCTGTCAGAGTAGACAAGCACAATAGAAGGGGGCTTACATAGACCTAATTCTGTAGTGTTCCTGTCCCCCTTGGTGCCTTAAATTGCCCATGGATTTATTAAAAAAATTCAGATATCCATCCTATTGGGCATGGGAGTTTCTTCTCAGTGATGACAGCTTCCCTCCCCCCACTCTGGAGAAGGCATTTCAGACGTGGTGCTATTCTGTCATCGATTCTCTACATGCCTTTAATTCCATAGATTAGAAGTCCAGAAGAAACAGTTTTGATCATTTGGTTCAGCTTGTATACCACAGGCTATAGCATTTCCCTGAATAAATTTCTGTTTGAACTAGACCATGTCTTTTAGAAAAAACATCCAGGCTGAGGTGCTTCTTTACTGGACATTTTGAAACTACCACAACCCTTGATGCATTGGTCCAGTGCTTAATTACCCTCTTGTGGCCGGGTCTCCCGGGCAGCGAGGTGGCCTAGTGGTTAGATCCCAGAGTTAGCTGGTGGCACAGGGCGTTGGCCCCTGCCGCTGAGGCCTTGGGCCTAGGAATTCCAGCCTCTTATCAGAGTCTGGTTCTTAAGTCTGGGGCACGGCCCCAAGAGTCCAATTTCCCCCTGCTCAGTGAGGGTTCCTTCTGGTTCTCCCCTCTTTGCACCAGGGGGCGGGGTTGGAGGTTTTCATGCTCCTGTGGCTGACCCAGTAGACAGCTCTGGCTCAGGTCCTACAGACAGCAGAACCAGCTCCTGTATCTTCACTGGTCAGCACCTAACTGAGCCAGGTTTATCTCTTTTATTCTCCCTCCAGGCCTGGCATTGACTGCAGGTAAAATAGGGCGGGACTAGTTGGGCAAAGAGGCCTTTTTTAGCCTCTGCACTGCCAGGCCCTCCTCTCAGTCCCTCACGCCTCTGTTAAGAAATGTGTACCTTACTTCTAGTCTGAATTTTCCTGGTTTCAACTTCCAGCCTTCCAGTCTTATTGTACCTGTCTTTACTAGTCTGACGTGCCCTCTATTATCAAATTTTGTTCCCAATGTAGGAATCTATAAAATACATAGACTGTGATCAAGTCACCCCTTAACTTTCTATTTGCTGTGTTAAACAGAGTGAGCTCTTTGAACATTTCACTATCATCTCAGTGTTGGTCATTCATGAGAAAAAGAAGCCTGTTTGGTGAAATTTTAACACTTATTAAATGAGCATAATAATTATTTTTTGAGGAAATATTTTAATAATTAATATTTATAGGAGTGGTGAAAGAGGATCTTTTTAAAGGTAAACCCAAATTAAAAATAAAGCCTATTCCTGTTTATTCTACATTCGTCAATAGACCCGTTGCATTCATGTAGTAAGACCAGCAGGATTGGGCCTTTATATTGTGATTTTTTTTTAAATCACAATAAAAGCTCAAATATTGTGCTTTTTCCCTTTTGCCACAGAATTAATTTTAGATCAAAAGCAGAGAATCATGGATGAAATATTTCATACATTGCTTTGGTTGCTCCTCAGAGAAAATGATGTTTTCATTAAAAATTCATCATCTCAGATGTTTGATTTGATGAATTCTTGACTTGTGACCTAGACCTTGACTGTGAGTTATGTTGATATGAACAATATAGCTTATTTCATACACCATGCAAATTTACCCATTTGAGTTTTTTCATGGTAATGTTTAAGTGCAATTTCCAATGCACAGGCACATTTTCTAGTTGTAGCTGTCTGATGGAGGATGAAATATTTACACATCATTTTAAACTGTGGAATGAAAGTATTCTATCACAAGTTAATGTGATTATCCTGTTTCTAATTTATCAACTGTATGAGTAACCAAATCTAAACAAGGATGTATTTGGTACTGGGAGTGATTAAACTGTTCAGCTTCTAAACTACAGGGGATTCCTCCATGATGAAAGGGATCATGCACAGAAATAAATATTTGTTTTAACTTTCCACTGCATTGTAGTAATAACCAAATCTCATTTCTGTGTTTCTAATGCAGCAAATGATGCAGTTTGTCAGTACCAGTGTGGTGGCAGCTACATCTTGCAATACAGGGTCCCTGAGATAAGCATCCCGACAGCCTAGCATTAATATATTATTTTACATTTTCAAATTGCTATACAGACATGAACTAACTACTTCTCAAACCACCTCTGTCAGGTAGATAGGGAAAAGTACTGTTATCTTCATTTTACAAATGAGATGACTGAGATCCTGAAAGGTGAGGAAATTTGCCCAGTATCACTGAGTGGCATTCAATTAGCATTAGTGTTTAGAACTCACGAGAGCACTGAGTCCTAGCCTCATGTGCAATCCACTAGAAAATGCTCCTTCTGGTTTTAAAAACTCCCAGGCCTTCTGTAAGATGCACCCTACTGACTACAGCTTATTAGAAAATGAGAGGAGGGGTTACGTGGATAATTTAAATGAAGGTGAAAAAAAGACAAAATTTCCCACAAAATATTGAAAACAGGTAGGGTTTTTTGAAGTTTAATTCCCATTTTTCTCAATGGCCCAGGTTCCCTGGACAGATTACATTAAATGACTGGGACATGATCCTTTGACCCTTGATCCAGGACAGCTGACTGAGACCAGGAAATAGAGTTGAATCTCTCTTACTAGCCTTCCTATGTGTGTCAATTCTACATGACACCATCCACTAAGCTTAGGAGGGTTTAATATAGAGCTGGGACATGTTTACAGCAATACAAAGGATGAAAGTTCAAAATTAATTTGAAGTAGAATACACAGACTTGTAAGATTGTTAAACAGAATTCCCATGTGATCCAGCTGATGGGGAAGAAATTGCTTTTTTAAAATTAAACAGTGGAGAGATGAAGCCACCAGTAAATACAAAATAAAACTGAAGGTTACCTGTGCTCTCTTCTGAATTTAACAGAATGCTTAGTTCCCAATGGGTTTGTCTGTAACACATACATTTTCTGGTTGGAGTTCTGGTTTTGGGTTGTCTGTTTTGTGGGAGAATTTCCCCTTTTTCCTATAAAGAGGTGAATACCTCAATATTTCCATTTCTTCAGGGATAGCTGCAATTCATTGTCACCTTATTGCTGAATACTAAGATTAATAATGTTGATAATTTTGTTGGTATAGGTTTGTCAGTGCTTTTTTATTAAAATATATCCTTCTTCATGGCGAGATGTTCTATTCCACATACACAAACACACACACACACACACAACTGAAAGAAACTCACAAAGCTGATATCATATAACCCTTAAGACACATTAGTCGAATTCTTTTTTATTATTAGTCATAATAGTAGTAGTAGTAAGGCATTTTTCAGTTGTTTCAGAGCTCTGTAAAGGAAAGCACAATGTATACGGATGCAATAAAATCTTGATATTTGGGCTAGGACTCAACTTTCCTGGAATACCTCAGACTGAGGCTATATCTATACTACATAGTTTTCGGAAAAACAACTGTTTTTCTGAAAAAAATTTCACTTACGTCCACACTGCAATTGTGTTCTTTCAGAAAAATAAATCGAAAGAACAGAGGGTTTTTTCCAACATTGGTAAACCTCTTTTTGCAAGAAAGAAGCTTTTTCTGAAAGAGCTCTTTAAGAAAAAGGCGTGTGAGGATGGGAAAGAGGGAGTTCTTTTAAAAGAAGAGGAAAGAGGAAAAAGCAGAGGTGCCCTGGTGGCCACTCCATTCATAATAATCACAGCTTAAATGTGAGATAGCGTCCATTCAGAGTGGACGCTCTCTTTCGAAAAAGCAGATCGCTTTTTCAATGTACTTTCGCAGTGTGGACACTCTCTTTAGGAATAAGTTTTTTCAGAAGATCTCTTCCGGAAAAGCTTCTTCCGAAAGAAGCCTGCAGTCTAGACTAATCTGAGTAGTTTGATTCAACCTCTTGTTAGATCCAGCTGTGAAATTCTGAGCAAGAAATAGTCCGTTTCAAACTACAGGAGTCTATATACTTGTAATTTGGATTTATTTATTTATGGCCTGTCTATAAACAATAGTAGAAAGAGAGGAATAAGTGTTTCCACATGCAATTTAAATGTACAAAAAGAAGAGATAACACAAAGTTTTAAGCAAGATTTATACCAGATAAAGCATTAAATCCTCAATTTAACAAGGTACTTAAGTATACCTAATTTTAAGCACAGCAAGGTGCTTAAGCAGCTCTAACTTTAAGTATTTAAGTAATCATATTTAAATCTATAGTGCTTAAAGTTATGTATGCTTAATTAACTTGCTATGCCTAAAATGAGATATGATGAAGTATCTTGCTGACTCAAGGCCTATGTGCTTAAAGATCTTTTACCTAGACTGTCACATAGTATTCTAGTGGTAATACTATGTATAAATCAGGTATGAAGTGCACAGCACAAAGTTGCATATAAACAAGAATTAAATTATGGTTTAAATCAAATTATCTTTTTTAAAAAAAAAAGATGCCTTAGTGGTTAGGGTGCTAGCTCTGGGCTTGGGAAACCCAGCTTCAGTTCCTGCTCTGACACAGCCTTCCTGTGTGACTTTTGCAAATCAATTAATCTCTCTGTGCCTCAGTTCCACTTCTATATAATGGGAATGATAATACTGCCCTGCTGTACAGATGTGTAATGAAGTTAAACACATTAAAGATTGTGAGGTGCTCAGATACTACTGTAATAGGGGCTATTTAAGTATCTAAAATACACAGAATAATGCAGAGGGATCCAAAGTAAAGCCTGAATGGAGACGTAACATTAAAAGAGAGAGACAATACATACTTCAATTTTTGGTAGTTCTTTAGTTTTAGGTCTCTCTTATCCCTGATGAAAAATATTCCTTTTCCTACTTATGCATGTAATATTAGGCATGCAAAATTAGTCATCATCTAGCCACAAGAAGAAAGTTAAGTACTGTTATTTGTTCTAATAAGTTTTATTCTTGTGTTGACAGAGGCCTGTTAGATCACCTCCCATTCAAAGTAATGATTCAATGTCTAATACATGAACTGCACCATTAACTTTCTGTGGTGCTAAAGCAGGAAGGCAATATATGGTGTTTTCACTCTAGCTTCAGTTTTATTTATTTAATTAATTAATTATTTATTTGAAGAGCACTGCTTATCTATCATGCCTAAACATTCAGTCAATGTCTAGGGCCTTTTTTCAGATTCTTCTCCTCCACCAAAATGCAAGATAATCAACAAGTATGATTTCTGGTATTAGTGACTATCAGATGCTTTTCACACACACACACCCTCCACTCACTGGAAATAACTGTAAAAAAATGTCGAGTCCATTGTGAAATGGTTAAATTGCTCTGGAATCTATACATAAGTAATATATTTCGCAGTTGTAAATAGCCTGTTTGTATACCATATTATGTTTTAGTTTGCTTTGACTATAAGCTATAGGCAGAATTTGTCCACCTAAGAAATGAGTAATTGAGGCAGACTAAGGAGTGAACAAACAATAAATAATATACCCCCTCTTATGGGGCCTCATTGAAAGGCCATTGAAGACAGTGGGAGCCTCTTCATTGCCTTAAACTTTGGCTTAAGCCTTTGTGTGTGGGGGGGGGTTCTTTATAGAGATCTAAGCACTTCACAAAGGAAGGTATGTATCAATATCACCATCTTCAGCATAGAAAAGCAGGGGTCACCTTACCAAGCTTGGTTTTTCCTTGTCTGCATTTTTCCCTTCCTTTTTTGCCCATGTTGTTGTGCACAACAAGGAGTAGGTGCTGTGTAACAAAAATTCCAGCCATAGTGTTCCATGCCAGGCAAATATGGCTTTGTGCTTACTAATATCTGTGGGAATCAGGATCTCTTCCACTCCAACTCATAATAATGAATATTATAGTCCACTGTAAGGAACATAAGTCTTAGAGGAGTAACCATGTTACTCTGTAACTAAAAAAATCTTTAAAAACAGATGCTACAGGACCATTGTTTTTTAAGTTGGTAAAGAACATAGTCTTTGTTATCCAGTAAGAAAATGTTTGATGGATCAGATGAAATGCCTGAAATGAAATCAGATGAAATCCCATGGTGAGGAACCATGGGATCTGAGGCTTTGATACGCGGTGCTACAACAAACTAGGCATATAAAACCTCTTCTTCAAGGTATGCGTTTGCACCAATCTGTTAATTGTTTGTTCTGTGGTAGCATATTTCTACTCCCATATGAATGCTTTTTGTTATTCTGATCTCAGTTGTCTTGGTATAAATCTTCCAGTTTCAAAGATTGCATTGTTCATGGCTCATGGAATGTATAAAGCTCTGTTCCTGGCGGTAGACACAATAATTGTTTTTCCTTTGGCCAGGTAGACATGCTTGTTTCCAACAATATGGATAACTGTATATCCTACATGTTGGCAGCCCTTAGCTCTCTGTTTCTCATCTGACACAGGTAAACTGGGCATGACTGAATTAGGTTGTGCATCTAAAGACTGTTTCAGACAGAATATGACAATAAGTAAATCTGATTATATTTCCCATGACTGGTGTATTCTTCCCTGGACTGTGTTGAATCATGTGGCGGCATATACCCATCCCGTCACTGGAATATGGCTATTCTGGAGTGCGGCCATCACTTGATTGGTCGCCGGACCGACGGCCAGCTCACTAGTCCATAACTCACTTGCTTGCTGCACAATTCTAAGTCCATAAATAGTCCTACTCATCAAGAAAAATGGCCTACTGGCTGAAGTCAATATGTCCTCCTGGCTTCAGGGCAGTAGGGCCTAATAGCCAGCGTCAATGAGTGTCCCTTACTTTAGACAATAGGGGCTAATAGCCAGAGTCAATACGACTAGGGATAGCCCCTGGTAGGGGGACTCAGGCCCACCCTGCTCCACCAGGTCCCAACCCAGGGCCCTATGAGTGGTGGGGCTTCCTACCGCTCCTTCTTGGCAGGGTATCTGGCTAAAATACACCGAGGATATCTGGGTGGGAGAGGCGGCTCTTGCACCTTCCCTGAGTCACTTCCTATGGGGTCTGCAGGAGCATCGTCCCATGTAGCAGCTGGGTCTTCTGGCTGTGGTTTCTGCCTGGGTCTCCGTAGGGGCTGAGTAGTGGCATTCTCCTAGCATTTCAGCTCCCTATGTCTGGGACGTGGGCTGTAGCAGCACTGGACCTCTGTCTAGAGAGCCTTCCCCTTCGCTGGCCAGCCCAGACTGAGCTACTCTCTGGTCTTTTATACTGCCCCAGCACTTGGAGCATACCCAATATCACAATTGAGTCCAGATACATAGGGAAGGACTGGAATCACAGTTCATCCACAAATTCAATTCACATGCTAATGGACTCAATTGTGATATGGGCTGGCTAGAACACTACCACTACGTACTTAATAACCACTGAAGGTGCTAACAGCTCTCTGAGTGGTATCCTTCCTGTCTTAGCAATCTATCTATTGACTTTGATTTTTATCTGCTTAGGTTTAAGTACCCATTCTCCAGATACTTAATGATGCTCTGTCTCACACCCCTGTTCTTTTTTTCTTTTTCTCCCCCCTCCCCTTCCCCTCTCCTATTTATTTTGAGTTTTCATATCCCCTACTCATAACTCCAGTCATATGAACATAGAACATAAGAACGGCCGTACTGGGTCAGACCAAGGTCCATCTAGCCCAGTAGCCTGTCTGCCGACAGTGGCCAGCACCAGGTGCCCCAGAGAGGGTGGACCAAAGACAATGATCAAGCGATTTGTCTCCTGCCATCCTTCTCCAGCCTCTGACAAACAGAGGCCAGGGACACCATTTCTATCCCCTGGATAATAGCCCTGGCTAATGAAGAAGTGGGCTGTGCCCACGAAAGCTCATGATACCATCTACATGTTTTGTTAGTCTATAAAGTGCTACCAGACCATTTGTTGTTTTTTTCTATAGACTCTACTAATACTTTTCTCCAATAAACACACTGATGGAAGCACTCAGAACCAAACTCCATTGAATACATCTGCCTTTCAATATGTCCATGGATTTTTTATGAACTGCTGGCTTCCCTTTTTGAAGTAACACAGCCCCTAGTCTTCACTTGAAGTTATCTGCCTGCACTGTTTATCTCTATTTTAGTGTGCTACTAAGCCAATGTGCCTTCAGTGGCAATTAGTTGCTTCATTTTGGACAAGGCAGAAACCTGCTGGGCACCTTACTGAAACTGAATCTGATTTTAGAAGACCTTTTAGTGAAGCCAAAGTTAATGTCTAAATTTGGCAAGGTGAATCATCATCCCTGATATCTTTTCTTGCCCAGCATGACTTTTCAATGACTTCATATTAGTGATTGCTGCTTGCATGTTGTGAGCTTTTAAATTCCCCAATATCAAATAGGAAAACCAATGAATCCGGGCCAAAAGTCTGGAACTGCAAGGTGCATATGACCAGCAAAAGTAGTTTATTTTGTGAAATTCTTCTCTCTAAGGTGAGCAGGAAAAGGTGATATAAATAAATAAAATATGTGCCTGAAATGGACTTGAAAAATATGTGAATCCAGGGGAACATTCCACAGTTCAGGGGAAAACTGTTAATGGGGTACCCGGAAATAAGGCCTGCCCTGGTGACTGTAGCAACTGTCTGTGTGCTGGATATATGTGCAAGAAGCTGTAGGAAGGAATGCTTCTCTCAGTCATTCAAGGCACCCCTGGCATTTATCATAGAACCATAGATTAGGATTGGAAGTAACCTCAGGAGGTCATTGAGTCCAGCCCCCTGCTTCAAGCTGGACCAATCCCAACTAAATCATCCCACACAGGGATTTGTCAAGACGGGACTTAAACACCTATAACAATGAAGATTCCATCCCTAGGTAACCCACCCCAGTGTTTCACCACCCTCTTGGTGAAATAGATTTTCCTAATATCCAACCTAAACTTAATGCATCCTCTCCTGACCCCACAGAGACCAGAACTAATGGATCCATACAGAATAAGAGCCACTAGTCTACATATGTCCCCATCCTGCACCCCTCATCCATGCACTGCCAGGCCAGGGACTGCTGTAGAGCAGAGCTGTACATCACTACATGCACCCAGTGCTCTTCTCAACGACAGCCCTGGAATGCTGCCTCCTTGAGCAGCAGAAGAGCACTGAACACGCTCTGTAAAGTCACAGGCAAGACTTGGTCTTTAGTACTTCCTCTCAGGTCCAACTATGATTAGAACATCCTTGTGCTGGTTTTCCAGAAAAGGCCACATTTCGTGGATTTTCCCCCTAAATCACAATTTTTGAAGACAATCAGCTGCTGCCCTTCACACCCAGATGAAACACTAGGTTGTGAAAATGGCAAAAACTAATTACAGCTCCACCTCATACTTTCCCAACAGTTTTTTTCTCACTCCTGGTAATGCTAAAATCTCTCTTCCTAACATTCCTGAGGTAATCCAGTGAGGATGCTTTAAAGCTTTGTTGTGCTGCATTTACTCCAGCAGAGGGGACTGAAGTGTTCAGTGCAGTGCATTACCTTTGCTCAAGTCAGTACTATAGCGGCAGCTTTTTTAGTGCCTGATCATGAACAATTAATATGCCTGGGAACAAAATGCATCCTTTAAGTTGCCTTAGAGTTACTGCATATTGCTTTCTAACCCTGAATGTTTAATGAAGTGTGTGTATGCACTTCATTAAATATTTTGTATATACATGTGAGTGTGATTAGAGAAGGTGGCTGGTTAGAGCCTTCATTAGAGTGGATAGTGGTAAACCTAATACTGCAAGAAAAAAAATTATTGTTTCTATGCTAACTTGTTATTTACACAGTAAGGAACATTGTAGTTTAGGAGAACTGGATGGCTTTGGGCACTAGTAATTCAATAAAGAGCCTTTGCACTTCTCTATCATTAGATCAAATCCAGTTTAGAGCAGTACTGAAGCACACCAGAGGAATCTAAAATATTCATAGAGGAGAATTGAGATGTGAGCATTTTTGTTCATTTTGTTGCAAATGTTGAAATTGCTCTCTTTTTTGTGTTTAAAAAGAAATTCATTTGTAACAGAGAAAATGCACTGATTTTCAAAGGAAAGTAGACCTATGTAGAGCCCAACAGTAATAGGCTGATGAACTCAGTCAGGTTCTTAATGGATGATTTGTCTGTATCTCAAAGACACTGCTTGGCACTCTCATTGATAGTCCTATCAGAGAAGCAAAGAAGCTTGGAAAATACACTGCCCTTTCATCCTTCACAGGGGTCCCTGAAAATCAAAGCTGAGGCATATTGGCCATTGCCCATACTGTATTGGTAATAAGGCTTAAAAGCACTTCAGTTCCAGGGTTGTAAGTCCAACACTTTTCACAAGCAATAAAGTTACATTAGAAGGAGAAGAGAGAGAAAAATTCTGAAAGGGGTTGTATGACTGGCAAAGCATTTACAAAAGAGAGAGCTTATGAGTTCATATTTGTAAATTAATGTACATGAAACATTCACATCTAGTCTTGCTTTAGACCTTGATAAAAAGAATCAAATTGATGTGGCTATTTGAATCAATTATTTTAAAACAAGATAGTGATTGCCAAAAGCACATTTTATAGTGCTTTAATGTTAATAATTCTAGAGTTTCATATGTCTGGCATAGCATGTGCATTTCTAAATGAATTTTGGACAATTATAGGAACAATGGTCTTGATGAGTTCTGGACCTGTGCAAATCTTCTATCCTCTGCGCTGCCAGATGATATCCAAGTATGAGAAATTAACTGAGTTAAAAGTGTTTCTAGCAAGTCTTAAAGTCCACCCAGTGTTTTTAAAGTAGTATTTCAAATGGAGATTCATTTGAGAATGGAGCCAAATTCAAAGCTGATGTCTAAGACAAATCCCTGGGCTAGATTCTCATCACAAGGCCTCTCCCATGATTACAAAGGAGATGCTCCAGATTCATATCAATGTAACTACCACTGAAGTAACTGGAATTGCTTTTGATTTACATTGGTGTGAGAGACTCAGGGGCTAGCTTTCTTGCCCCCTCTCACAACTGATTCATTTTATTTATACTACTTACTGTTGCTTATTGGGAGTAGGATGTCTAAATGCATGTAGAAATACAGTAAGAAAAGGGAAGTTAAAAGGGAGTTTGATCTATTTAACAAAAATCTTCTCTTTAGAAGTGGGTGACATTTTTTAATGAACTTTTTTGTCAAAAACATGCAGATTCAATTACACTGAAATATTTCATGTATTCAAGCTTCTTTTGCTAAATGCTCATTTCTAAAAAGTACAGTAAGGTTGAAATGCTTCTATTTTTGGTTCAAAGTAACTTTTTGTACTGAAATTTCCATTTTTTACATGCCAAAATTTAGATAATTCTCAGACTCAAATGAAATGATTAATTTCAGGTTAAATGAAGTGTCTCATTCTACACAAACCTTTTATTTCCGGATTTATCAAAAACAATTAAAAATGTATTTTTGGTCTATTTTTGCTATTCTGATTCCACCAAAGTGCTCCTGTGCTGGTTCACTCCTGTCTTCTGACACCTTAGGATATTTCTCGACTGCATCCCTCAGTTGGCAGAGGGATGCAGATTAGGCAGTCAACATTGCAAATGAAGCGGGGATTTAAATATCCCGCGCTTAATTTGCATAAAAATGGCCACCGTTTTTGCTGACTCAGCACTTTGTCGGCAAAAAGCAGCAGTCTAGAGGGGGATCTGTCGAGAAAGAAAGCCTTTTTCGACAGATCCCTTATGCCTCCTGCAAGGAGGTTTACAGGATCTGTCGAAAAAGGCTTTCTTTCTCGACAGATTCCCCTCTAGACTGCTGCTTTTTGCCGACAAAGTGCTGAGTTGGCAAAAACGGTGGCCATTTTTATGCAAATTAAGCACGGGATATTTAAATCCCTGCTTCATTTGCAACGTCGACCTGCTAATCTGCATCCCTCTGCCGACAGAGGGATGCAGTCTAGACATACCCTTACTATGTAAGCTTCCTAGACTCAGTGCAGGTCTACACTATTGGGAAAAGTCAATCTAAGCTAGGCAATTTGAGTTATGTTCATAGTGTAACTCAAGTCACCATAGCTTAGATCTGTTTACCTTGGGGCCCACACCAGTCTTGGTCAACTGGAGAAACTCTCCCATCAGCTCTCCTTACTGTTCTCTTCTCTGAGTACTGGTTTAAAGAGCAATTGGGAGAGCAATCAGCAATTTAGCGGCTCTTCAACCCCTTATGGATTGATCACTGCAGCGTCAATCCCATCGGTATGGAAACAAGCCCTCAGTGAACCAAGTGCATGGGTGATGTGTAAGGAGCAAAGTGTTGGTTACCTACAGGAAGTCCATGTCAGTCTTGAAAGGTGTAAATTATAGAATTTAGACTCACTAGACTCACTGCCTGCCAGTTGAGTAGTAATTTATACTTGAGCAAAGTGGGTTTTGAATCCTACCATCCGAATGTGGTATATTACACAGGTGAAAACAATTACACATGATGAAAGGCAATGGAGACTGTCACACTTAAGCCTTAGAACTCTGAATTTAGGTCAAGCAATACAATCATTCCCTTTTTTCCCTCATGCAGCCTACTTATTCCATATAGCAGAAGGCTGACATTTTATTACCAAGCTCCTTAATCATTTTTATATGCCTAGACATAAAAATATGGAAACACATGGAGTAGGATCCAAGATTAAAATGTAACAGAAAATGCAAACTATGAATTAGAAAAATAATTGATAAATGTAGTCTGCAAACCCATCGTTATTTATTTTAACGGCTGCGGGTATAATACATTATTCCATAGTAATGTTGAAATTTATGAATTCAGTTCACATGGCAATTTAACAGCCTGTTCTCTGCACTTGAGTTGAG
Source organism: Pelochelys cantorii (assembly GCA_032595735.1). Lineage (NCBI taxonomy): Eukaryota > Metazoa > Chordata > Testudines > Trionychidae > Pelochelys > Pelochelys cantorii. The sequence goes on along the minus strand of CM064330.1, from coordinate 117,264,536 downwards.
GATTTGCTGTTGCATATGCAGTGCTAGTTATTCCACTCTTGACACAGCTGGCAGTGGCATTGCCATTGCAGAATGGCAAAGCGAGGGAAAGCCCAATTCATTTTTATGGGAAATTTTAGCCCCTCTTCCATGTCTTAAGTCTTTCTTAAGTTTCTCACCCTGTGTGGTGTTTATTTACTATTCTTGTTCTCTTTGTCCATAAGCAGTGCAAACATTTATTTTCAGTCAGAATAACATTTATTTAGTACTTAGAGACTGACAAACCAAAAAAGAAGAAAAGTAGGGTTGCCTGGATAGTGTATTGATGTCACTCTGGAGCAGGCTACATCAGGACACGATGGCAGCTGCATGTGTAGTAGGAAATTGGACCCTCCTCAAATACCATAAATCATGCCATAATAGATATAAGCTACACACCCTATAGTTAGGTGGTATGCTGTTGTTGATGTCTTGCTTTTTCCCACTCCCTGTGCAGCATTCATCTTATGTAGGGTGATCTCCTGAGATTAAGAAGACTTGTAGAGGCAGACTTCTGCAACCTATTTGGAAGGAATGGCAGAGGGGGTGAGGCCTGGATCAATGGATGCTACTGGGGGGAAAGGCAGGAAGTTTTGTAAGCTTCATAAGAGGTTCCAGATTGTTTCTCATGAAGAAGATGGGTTGGATTTCAGGAGCTAGTAGGATGATGGGATCAGGTACTGACTCCTAGGTGTGGTGAATGTGTGCTGGGAAGAAATGCTAGCCAAAGTCAGGTCCAAGATGTTCAGGACATGTGCTCAGGACAGGACCAAGGTACGAGGGAGAAAGTTACATTATTTACATCCACAGTGATTAAAGCGTCCTCAACCTTTCTAACATGATCTTTTGATCTCCTATAGGATCTCCCATATAACAGAGGCCAAGAAAAGGGATGGGCAATAATTTTTGATGGGGGGGCCACTCCAAGATTTTGGAAAGTGGTCAAGGGGTGCACTCTTCCATGATATTAATATTAATGGAGGTTGGGTACAGAAGAGAGCTTGGGGTAAGGGATTGAGGTGCAGGAAGGAAGACGAGTCTGGGAGAGAGTTTGGGTAAAGGAGGCAGTTGTGACCTAGGGCAGGGGACTGGAGTGCAGGGGTTTGGGATGTGACCTAGGGTAGGAGGGTATTGTGATCTGGGGCAGGAGATTGGGGTGCCAGATCTGGTAGGGGGTATGGGTGTAAGAGGAGGACAGAGGGGTTGGGTATGTTGGGGGAGGAGGGCAGAGAGTTGGGGCAGGAAAGGGCTGGGGTGCCAGAAACAGGCTGTGGCCAAGAGACTTACCTGTCAGCTGCCAAATTAGCCTTTGTGCCTGAGAGCTAAGGCTTGCAGAGCTTAAAATGTTTCCCAGACAACCAGATGGCCTGCTTGCCTGGCCATGTGCTTCACTGAATAACTGAACAGATGAGAGGGGGTGTGGTTCTTTTTGGCTGCCTGTTATTCCAACAAGCAGCTCCCATTGGCTGGTTTCTGGCCAGAAACCGGCCAGTGGGATTGTGATGGGGGCAGGGCAGCTCCTGAAACTTCCCCCTCCCCTCCAGTTTGAAAACAGAAACAGAGTCCTGCAGCTACATTTCTGCACAGTAAGCAGGGCTGTGGGGCAAGCAGGGGAGCCTGCCTGGGGCTCCCTGCTGCCTTCAAGGGCCAGATCCGGTGGCTTGGCAGGCCATATCCAGTCCACGGGCCGTATTTTGCCCAGGCCTGCCATAGAATGTCCTCTGAAATAATTATTTTTGCTTTTGTGCTGATATTGCATGTACTCCTATTGGATATGGGGTCTTGGGATTTTTTGCTTTTTGTTTTTAAATAGCTATCAAACATCATTGCAAAATATTGTAATTTAATCAGCTTCTTTTACCAAGCAATTATGAAAATAATCTGAAGGATTCAAGTGTTATCACACTTGTTCAATCCAGTTGTGTGTTCCTGGAAACAAAGTGGAGACAGCAATGGAGATCAGTGTTCAAGTTCAAATACTCTTGTATTTGAACTCAAAAGACTTTAAAGGTTTCTTCTTTTTCATTCAGTAACTGAACTCTCTCTCCCTGAATATGACACTACCTACTGCTATTGTACATTGGGCTCTCACTAAACGAATGCTGAAGAATGTGAGTTGTTCTGTAGTTAAGTTTCAAAATGGGTTCTCATTTTCTCCATGTTTTTAATGCTAGATTTTATTTTCACATGGCTAATTTGCTCATGTAATATTGTCCTTATTGCTGCATGCTACCTCTATCATAATGCCCCTTCCATTAGCTCTGCCACTGGCTCCAAGTATGAGTGTGTAATATAAAGGAGTTGCATATTATTTATAACAGAATAGTATGTTTTTTCCTGGACCTATTTTCAGGGCATCATGTGTGTTCCATTTCCTCTGTTTTCCCTACTGCATAGGGTCTTCTTCATGTTACGCTGTTGTTTGAGCCCATGTGGTCATTCTTATATTTTCAAATAGCATCTTGAACTCATGAGCTCATTCTTGTTCCCACCAGTGACAGTTTATTAACACACAATTATTACTTTGTGGAAGTCCCTTTTATTAAAAGTAAGAAGGTTATCCCTACATATTACCTGTTAGATATTGTAGGGATAGGCCCAACCAGAGTTTGGATCCAGATCATAACTTTGGAGTGTGCATCTGAGGGAATATTGGATTAGATCCAGTGTTCTGAACTTCCAATTTGATATAACTAGTGAGGTTTGCTTCTCAACCTGATCTTCAGAATTCAAGGGGATTTGAGCAATTTTTCCACTTCAGTTTTATCTCAGATATGTTGGTTTTCTTTACATGCCAACTCCTTCTTTCTTCCTCTGATTTTTATCACTAGCTTTGATTGCATATTTTTTTCCTCTCTCAACTTGACTCCCATAATTTGGGAGCAGAGAGTTGTGTTAGTTTTCAGATCTTTGCTCTCTTCTGAGTCCCTGCACAATCTCACATGCTATTGGCAACACAAAAATCTTGTTCTCTGATTCAGTTCATAATTGCCTTTCACTAGCAGCGCAAGTGAGTTTGATAGCATCACAATCTCCTTACAGCTTGTTGTTGCTACTCAAGTTGCAGTGAGGAATTGTGGGGAAACCCCACTCAATTCATCTCTTGAATGAAAAGCCAATGGTTGTATGGTATTGTTCGATGTTCTCAGTTGTTGCCACGGAAGTTGTCATTTAAATATTTCTGCATTAGTGCCATTTAATTCATACTGAACTACATTGCAATTACTCCTTTTCTGCTCTTCTCCTTGTTTTTTTGTAACCACACACTGCATTGCTTCATACCTATAAAGATGTTAGCAAGAAACATTATCTAGTATAAGCAGGATGCTGACTAAAAAGAACATATGCTGCCTTTCATAGGTTTGCACAGAAAAAAATAATTGATTTCAGTAGCAGTTTTCCTGTATAAAATGAAAAATTGGGCAATCAAAAATGAGATTCTTTTCTGAAAGTGACTATAAAAATGTCCTTGTGGGGTTCCATGTTTCTTGTGCCTGGAGAAGTTCAATGTCAGATGTCCTCTGTTTACCAGTAAAAATCAATTTCTATCTGCCAACATGGGAAACACAACTTGGATGTTCGAAGTCAAGTTGGGCTCTTTCGATCTTGGTCATTTTCAGTTGTAAATTTTCTATAAGTGGAAAAATGGAGGGATTCAGATTCAAAATATGGACTCAACAACTTCCAAAGATGTGTTTGTTGCCCAGAGTTCAAACTTCCTATCTGCTGAAGTGATACATTTGGTCAACTGGCCTGTACAGAAGTGAGAGCTGGATACTTTAAAAGGTCACTGGGAAATAGGTCTGAGTTTTCCAGTTTTGATGTTATAGAAAAATGTTCAAAATTAGCTGGATAACCAAAACTATGAACAATTAGATGATGATGATGGATGAATTTTAAAAGAGCACAATTACTTGAGACTCTATACAAGACAATGCCATCATTCTGGATTGTGTGACGAGCAGATATATAAATTGTCAGGAAGCAACACATGGAATATCCAGCAACATCCATACCTAGGGAAGGACTAATTCTTGGAACAAAATGCATAGTGAGACATGATCTGGTTATTTTCTTTATTTTGGGGTTTGTTTGACTTCTCTGTGCTGAGCACATGTAACTACCCCCTTACACTGTAACTTCTAAACTGAATTCCACGGAAGCAATTATCCATGCTTTAATATTTCTTTTTTTTTTTACAGTTGCTCTGTAACACTTAGAAACCAAGTAATCTTTCAACAAGTGTGTTTTCTTTGTTTTGCTAATAATAATCACCTTTTTAAGACCATGTTCTGATTCCTGTGTTCTAGAAGGCAAGAAGTTCTGTGTGCACATGCCTAAGATTGCAAGGTCAACTGTTAAGAAAAAATAAAGGTTTTTTTTCAAGCTCTCTCCAGAGGGAGATTTAAAGAGCTTGAGGGTACCCCACAGGAAGAAATTCCTAAGTGCACCTTCCTGGGTTTTCAAAGGGGTTTTTTCATTTAGGGTAGTCGCAGCAATACCTAGCCAAGGCCAGGGAATCTGTGACCCTGGGGGGTATAGTAAAAAGAAGCCTTTAGTAGCAGGGTATTTTAAAGTCTCTTGTGTGCCCCACCTTCTGCATTCAGAGTGCCAGAGTGGGGAACAGCTTTGACACAGTCCATGGCCTATAATGATATATAAATTCAATGTAATAAGATGTCCAAAGGTATTGCAGGAAATTGCCATATCTGTCACACCAATTTTTCAAGATTTCCAAAAGCCTGATGAACAAGAAAGACATGTCACTTGCTCACACAGGCCTCTTACTTGCTTATTTCTTTATTTTTGATTTGTGCCTCTTACTGTACATAATTTGCAAATGTTCTGAAATGATGCCCTTGATTCATGAGAAAAAGTAATGACATCAGGTAACTTAAAATGGGAGAGTCATGTTATGGCAATCTTTAGATGGCATTATGTAAGAAAAATCTGACATTTGTGGGACCTGGGAGACCTCAGATAGAGGCTTATATATAAGGTGTCACAACAACTTAATTCTCGCTTTCTCGGTCTGTCTGATTCATTTGTGTAAAGCAGAAGTTCAACTGAGAAAACTTGAAATTCCAGAACTCTTAGAGTGATACATTTCTGATGAAAGCTTTTACACATATGGGCCATTGGAAATGACTCCATCAACTTCTTACCTTTTACTCACCTATATATAATTATAAAAGAAATTAATATATATTGAGAGATAAAGCAATCCTTTGCATCAATGTTCTGTAAATTAGTTGATACTGAGAGATGCTACTATATCCAATTCCCATATTCCTTCTTTGCATCTCTCAGTCCTAGTGTGAGAATAGTTTCTTTTTAATTTACATTTTAAGAATAATTTCTCCTTAATGTCAGAAAATTGACATTGATATTTATTCTGCTTCAGTGATTTCTGTGTTGAATTTGATTAGTGTACATTCAAAACTAAGATACATTTATCTTCCACTAGGGCAGACTCTGATTGGTATCTGGGAACAAAGCTATAGGCCTCTTCTCTTATTTCCTTCTAGTGGAAAATGCTGCATTTCATGAAATGGTACTGGTGTTAAACTGAAGAGTGATCAGAAACGACTTAGTTTCTGCTTCATACATGTTAAAAAACAATAAAGCATGTTGGATCAGAAATAAGCACCCAGAAGCTTGACTCATGTGTATGTAACCCTTCTGCCGGGTAGGCCTGGCAGTAACCAGGGCTGGGTTCAATATCTTGGGGTCCATCTCACACAGAACCGGCTTGAGCCCACACCCAGTAATCTGGGAAATTCACGCACCCCTGGGTGCCTCTGAGAGGCAATGCTTCCCCACTCGCAAGCACTGAGTCTGAGTGTAGGAAAGAAACATTTAATGAAACAGAGAGGGTGCATCTAGACTGGCAAGATTTTGCTTTTGCGCAAAAACTTGCCAGCTTTCTACACTGGCCGCTTGAATTTGCGCAAGAACACTGACGATCTAATGTAAGATTGTCAGTGTTCTTGCGCAAATACTATGATGCTCCCGCTCAGGGATAAGCCCTCTTGCGCAAGAATACTTGTAGACAGGGAAGAACTGTTTTGCGCAAAAAAGCCCCGATGGCGAAAATGGCGATCGGGGCTTTCTTGTGCAAAATCGTGTCTAGACTGGCCACGGATGCTTTTGCGCAAAAGCACTTTTTGCGCAAAGGCACCCGTGCCAATCTAGACGCTCTTTTGCGGAAATGCTTTTAACGGAAAAACTTTTCCGTTAAAAGCATTTCTGCAAAATCATGCCAGTCTAGACGCAGCCAGAGAGAAGTCATATGGCATTAACTTGGGGAAAACACCACCAACAGAGTTCATAACCCATACATGAGCTAAGCCCCCCCCCCAGCCAAGAATCACCTGAAGTCGAAAGAGTCTCTGTCCCTGGTCCGTGCCACCCAGAGTCCTAAAGTTCACCCGCAGGGTTTCACCTCCCAACCTGGGTAGAAATGGGGGTGGGGGATAGATAGGAGGCACCTTACGACACTCTGCCACGTTCCACTAGCTGTCTCGTCCCATGCCACCGGACGCTCCGCTGGTCGCCTGCCGCCGCTCCTCGCTTGCTGCCGCTGCTGGTCGCCGTCCTCGCCTACCACCACTGCACGCCACGCCGCTGGTCACCGCTCCTCGCCGGTCGCCGTGCCACGCCGATGGTCGCCCCTCCTACCAGCCACATTACACCACCAGCCAGTGATTCCCACCAGCCACTCTGCTGGTTGCCGCCACTTCACTGGCTGCAATGGGTCTGGCTCTCAGCCAAACCAGTGATTTCAGCTCTCAGTGATTTCAACTCTTTAGTCACCAGCTGGACTGGCAAAGGAATCCAGCTTCCACTGGACTAGCAAAAGAAAAGTCTCCTCATGGAGTCTGCTTTAGGTCTGTCCTTAAAACAAAGGGGGAAAGGGGCAGGTTGGGCCATTCTTACAGCTCACACCTGGTAGGTGTGAAGCAGGCTGACTCCAGCCCTTTAACCCTTCCCCCCAGCTCAGGTCACTCAACTCTGGAAGAGGGGAGGCTTGTTCCTCCGAGACCTCTTACCATGATGGTGGTGTCTCTCCTGCAAGCACTGGTGGCATGTTTTACAGTTCCCACATTTAGGGGTAGCATGCTTAGTGACCCCCACAACAGACCCAAATTATTTACAGTACATCACATTCCATTCCAACACTGACCCTCCATCAGCCCTGGCTGAATGGGATTTACATAGCCACACCTCGGATTCTCTACTGAGCTGTATTTACATATCAACAGTTAACAGTTAATTACCTTGCAGAGCTAAGCAATTGTAGTGGGCACACCCACCCCTCCTTTTAGCTGGCTGATAGCAAGCAGCAGTTCAGCCCCTGCTTACATGTATATACCCATTACTTTCATTATTGCAAAAGTGAGCTTTGCCCACTTGGACTTTGAAACCTGGTGAAATGACATATTAAGGCCATGGAAAGCACATTTGCTATTCAAGCACATTTGCTATTTATAACAAAAAATATAAGCCAGCCAAGTCAGAAAAAGCATCAAACATCCTAGCTTGAGTCTTTAACCCACTCCATTTCTGGGCAATGGGGCTCAGCCTTCCATTAGGTGCTCTTCCCTTCTGTCCAGCAGCCCTTGATAGGCCTTCTCTGAGCACCTATGCAAGGGGAGAGAGAAGTTGAAGTTACCAGTGGGCAGGTGACACCCCTGCATGCTGTCAGATGATCCTAAGACTGCAACTGTACTAGTGATCCATGATGTGGAATGAAAGTCTGTATTTCTCCACAATTACACAGTATGATTGTCTCCCTCTAGTGGCTGGATCTTGAAGAGTTCTGTGTCTGCCACTACCTTTGATGTAACAGAGCTGAATCTTTTGGAAAGAATAAGCTTTAAGTGCCCAAACACTTAAAGCTCATGCTTTCAGCTCTTGAAGTCCCAGATTCAGCCCTAGCTACCAATGACTCATCCAGAGCATCACATCACACTTCCATAGCCATGTGGATTCTGCTGTGTAGGGATCTTCACTAAAGTAAATAAATCAGTCTAGGAGCTAACATAAAAGCCAGGTTGTGACCAGATTTCTGAGCACACAAGGAGAATAGCATCAGTGCTGCTCTGCCAGTAGAAGAAGTGGGTCGGTGCTGAGAGGAATACAACACCTAGCCCCTTTCAAAAGATGGCAGATTTATGCCTTTGGTGTCCTGGAGTCCAGGAAGAAATCCAACCAAGTTTATAAGAATCCTTCTTTGGATTCCGACTACAGAGCTGCCCATTCACATTTCCTCTGTCGCACAGCTGTAATTAAAGGCCCACAGAGAATGTAAACTCTGTCATATATCAAAGAATAATTTTGGAGCTTAAAATATCCACCCTTTAATTTTCTAATACAATTCATAGAGCAACATAATGGAGAACAATTAAATGTCTCGTGTTCCTTTGAGTGAAGTAACCTTTACTGGAAACAAAATATGATTTTGAAGGATTCAGATAATGTTCTACCATTATAAAAGAAACACAAGAGCAAAAAGGGAGAACATAAGAATGGCCATACTGGGTCAGACCAAAGGTCCATCCAGCCCAGTACCCTGTCTGCCGACAGTGGCCAATGCCAGGTGCCCCAGAGGGAGTGAACCGAACAGGTAATGATCAAGCAATCTTTCTCCTGCCATCCATCTCTACCCTCTGACAAACAGAGGCTGGGGACACCATTCCTTACCCATACTGGCTAATAGCCATTTATGGACTTAACCTCCATGAATTTATCTAGTTCTCTTTTAAACCCTGTTATAGTCCTAGCCTTCACAACCTCCTCAGGCAAGGAGTTCCACAGATTGACTATGCGCTGTGTGAAGAAGAACTTCCTTTTATTTGTTTTAAACCTGCTGCCCATTAGTTTCATTTGGTGGCCCTTAGTTCTTATATTATGGGAACAAGTAAATAACTTCCTTATTCACTTTCTCCACACCACTCATGATTTTATATGCCTCTATCATATCCCCCCTTAGTCTCCTCTTTTCCAAGCTGAAAAGTCCCAGTCTCTTTAATCTCTCCTCATATGGGACCCGTTCCAAAGCCCTAATCATTTTAGTTGCCCTTCTCTGAACCTTTTCTATTGCCAGTATATGTTTTTTGGGATGAGGAGACCACATCTGTACACAGTATTCCAGATGTGGGTGTACCACGGATTTATATAAGGGCAATAAGATATTCTCCATCTTATTCTCTATCCCTTTTTTAATGATTCCTAACATCCGGTTTGCTTTTTTGACTGCCGCTGCACACTGCGTGGACATCTTCAGAGAACTATCCACGATGACTCCAAGATCTCTTTCCTGATTAGTTGGAGCTAAATTAGCCCCCATCATATTATATGTATAGCTGGGGTAATTTTTCCCAATGTGCATTACTTTACATTTATCCACATTACATTTCATTTGCCATTTTGTTGCCCAGTCACTTAGTTTGGTGAGATCTTTCTGAAGTTCTTCATAGTCTGCTTTGGTCTTAACTACCTTGAGCAATTTAGTATCATCTGCAAACTTTGCCACCTCACTGTTTACCCATTTCTCCAGATCATTTATGAATATGTTAAATAGGATTGGTCCTAGGACTGACCTTTGGGGAACACCACTAGTTACCCCTCTCCATTCTGAAAATTTGCCATTTATTCCTACCCTTTGTTTCCTGTCTTTTAACCAGTTCTCAGTCCATGAAAGGATCTTCCCTCTTATCCCATGCCAACTTAATTTACGTAAGACGCTTTGGTGAGGGACCTTGTCAAAGGCTTTCTGGAAATCTAAGTACACTATATCTACTGGATCCCCCTTTTCCACATGTTTGTTGACCCCTTCAAAAAACTCTAAGGGTGCGTCTACATTTGCTCCCTAGTTCGGACTAGGGATGCAAATGCAGACGAGCGAAGTAGCTAATGAAGCCGGGATTTAAATATCCCGCGCTCCATTAGCATGATCTCGCCGGCGCGCTAGTTCGAATCACAGCTGATTCGAACCAGGAAGTGCGCGCCGGGACGCGTTAGTTCGAACCAAAGCCCTTGGTTCAAACTAACATTACTCCTCATTTTTACTCCAAAAAATGAGGAGTAACGTTAGTTCGAACCAAGGGCTTTGGTTCGAACTAACGCGTCCCGGCGCGCACTTCCTGGTTCGAATCAGCTGTGATTCGAACTAGCGCGCCGGCGAGATCATGCTAATGGAGCGCGGGATATTTAAATCCCGGCTTCATTAGCTACTTCGCTCGTCTGCATTTGCATCCCTAGTCCGAACTAGGGAGCAAATGTACGCGTACCCTAATAGATTAGTAAGACATGATTTCCCATTACAAAAACCATGTTGACTTTTTCCCAACAAATTATTTTCTTCTATGTGTCTGACAATTTTATTCTTTACTATTGTTTCAACTAATTTGCCCGGTACTGACTTTAGACTTACCGGTCTGTAATTTCCGGGATCGCCTCTAGAGCCCTTTTTAAATATTGGAGTTACATTAGCTATCTTCCAGTCGTTGGGTACAGAAGCTGATTTAAAGGATAGGTTACAAACCATAGTTAATAGTTCCGCAATTTCACATTTGAGTTCTTTCAGAACTCTTGGGTGAAGCAAAGAATTCATTTAGTTTCTCCGCAATGACTTTGTCATCTTTAAGTGCTCCTTTTGTATCTCAATTGTCCGGGGCCCCACTGGTTGTTTAGCAGGCTTCCTGCTTCTGATGTACTTAAAAAACATTTTATTACCTTTTGAGTTTTTGGCTAGCTGTTCTTCAAACTCCTTTTTGGCTTTTCTTATTACATTTTTACACTTAATTTGGCAGTGTTTGTGCTCCTTTCTATTTACCTCACTAGGATTTTACTTCCACTTTTTAAAAGATGTCTTTTTATCTCTCACTGCTTCTTTTACATGATTGTTAAGCCACGGTGGCTCTTTTTGAGTTCTTCTACTATGTTTTTTAATTTGGGGTATACATTTAAGTTGGGCCTCTATTATGGTGTCTTTGAAAAGTGTCCATGCAGCTTGCAGGGATTTTACTTTAGTCACTGTAGCTTTTAATTTCTGTTTAGCTAACCTCCTCATTTTTGCAGTTCCCCTTTTTGAAATTAAATGCCACAGTGTTGGGCTGCTGAGGTGTTCTTCCCACCACAGGAATGTTAAATGTTATTATATTATGGTCACTATTTCCAAGCGGTCCTGTTATAGTTACCTCTTGGACCAGATCCTGCGCGCCACTCAGGACTTAATCGAGAATTGCCTCTCCCCTTGTGGGTTCTTGTACCAGCTGCTCCAAGAAGCAGTCATTTAAGGTATCAAGAAATTTTGTCTCTGCATCTCATCCTGAGGTGACATGTACCCAGTCAATATGGGGATAGTTGAAATTCCCCACTATTACTGAGTTCTTTATTTTGACCGCCTCTCTAATCTCCCTTAGTATTTCATAGTCACTATTACTGTCCTGGTCAGGTGGTCAATAATAGATCCCTACTGTTATATTCTTATTAGAGCAGGGAATTACTATCCATAATGATTCTATGGAACATGTTGATTTATTTAAGATTTTGACTTCATTTGATTCTAAATTTTCTTTCACATATAGTGCCACTTCCCCACCCGCACAACCTGTTCTGTCCTTCCGATATATTTTGTACCCTGGAATGATTGTGTCCCATTGATTGTACTCACTCCACCAGGTTTCTGTGATGCCTATTATATCAGTATCCTCCTTTAACATGAGGCACTCTAGTTTACCCATCTTATTTTTTAGACTTCTAGCATTTGTATACAAGCACTTTAAAAACTTGTCGCTGTTTATTTGTCTGCCCTTTTCTGATGTGTCAGATTCTTTTTTATGTGAATGTTTTTCATCAGATCTGGACCATACTTTATCCTCTTCCATCCTCCCCTCCTGAATAAAACCTAGAGAATCTCTATCAATAGACTCTCCTCTAAGAGACGTCTCTGTCTGATCCACGTGCTCCTCCGCACCAATCGGCTTTCCCCCATCTCTTAGTTTAAAAACTGCTCTGCGACCTTTTTAATGTTAACTGACAGCAGTCTGGATCCACTATGGTTTAGGTGGAGCCCATCCTTCCTGCATAGGCTCCCCCTATCCCAAAAATTTCCCCAGTTCCTTATAAAGCTAAACCCCTCCTCACTACACCATCGTCTCATCCACGCATTGAGACTCCAAAGCTCTGCCTGCCTACCTGGCCCTGTGCGTGGAACTGGAAGCATTTCTGAGAATGCCACCATAGAGGCCCTGGATTTCAGTCTCTTTCCTAGCAGCCTAAATTTGGCCTCCAGGACATCTTTGCTACCCTTCCCTATGTCATTAGTACCTACATGTATCACGAGCACTGGCTCCTCCCCAGCACTACACACAAGTCTATCTAGATGCTTCGAGAGATCCACAATGTTTGCACCAGTCCACAACCTTCACACCAGGAGAAGAACATTATGTCATGCAAAAGTCCACATATTTGAGATGTGGAAGATAATAAAATACATAACTTCTCAAAATTCAAGGGGGACACTTCTATTATTATGTAACCAAAAAAGGCCTATTTTCAGAGAGAACAGCCCAGATTCTCAATGCTATTTAGGTACATACCTCAATGGGAGTTAGGTGTCTTAATACTTTTGAGAATCAGAACCTATATTACTAAATGACATGCATTTATTTTAGCCAATAAAGCCACTTTTCTAAAGAAAATGATCTGGGAAAAACAGGTCTCATTCAAAATGACGATGGAACATTTTAGGAACGTTCCCCCTTGCACTCAGATATTTAAAAATTCACACTTTTCTTGTGAAGGTGTGGCCATTTCTCAAAATTGGCAATCAAGTCAATAAATGTAAGAGGCGAGATCTGTGACATGAGTGATTATCTTCAAAAACTCATGGAATATGGGAGAGATTTCAAAGGACTGGGAAATGGCACCATATTTGCCCACCTATAAAAGGACACCATATGGAATTACCAGTCATCTTAACTTCAGCACCCAGAAAGTAAATGGAGCAAATAAGCTATCGTTTTGCAAATACCTACAAGATAATAAGGTGATAAGAAACAGTCAACATAGATTTGTCAAGAACTAATCATGTCAAACCAACCCAATATTTTTCTTTCACAGGATAACAAAATTTGTGGATAGGGTGTATACAATGGACATGATATATGTTGAGTTGAATGGCTTTTGATACTGTCTTGCATCGCCTTCTCATAAAAAAATTAGGAAAATACAAACCAGATGGGGAGCTACTATTAGGTACATGCCTAAGTGGTTGATTCCCAGGGAAAAAAGACAAATGCAAAGGAAGGAACAATCAATTGCACACATCCAAAATGAGAAATAACTGCCTAGAAAGGAGAATTGTAGAAAGAGAATTGTAGGTGTGACGGACCCAAATCATTTGGCTGCTGAACTCTAATAAAGGGCAGGTATGCTGGGCTCTGGGTAAACAGTTTCCTCTTTCCTGAGTAAACAGTGCAGCAGAATTAGGCAGGCATCTGGGGCCAATTAAGAGTTTGCAGGAAGTAACAGGCTAATCAGGGTACCTGCAATCCATTAAGGCCTGCTGGGGCTCGTTTATAAGACCTCCCCGTCAGGGAGGGCAGAAGCCCAAGATCTGAGACTAAGAGGTGTTCTGAGTGAGAGCTGAGGACTAAGAATAAAGCAGAGTGCCGTGGAGGAGCAGGACTGACTTGCTCAGGTACCACAGGAAAGGTACTGGTGGGATTGCTTGGGGAAGTGGCCCAGGGAAGAATCTGCCAGGCTGGGAGTAGAAGAACCCTGTCTATTGCTGCTGTCTTAGGGTCTCTTGGCTGGAACCTGGAGTAGTGGGCAGGCCCAGGTTCCCCCCAGTCCTCCCACTGCCACTACAGAGTCTCTCCCTGAGAGGGAAGACCAGGACTGCAGAGGAGTATGCACCCCAAACTGTGAACTAGCCTATGATGAGTATGGCTCAGTAGGCTGTGGCCCTTACCTCTAGAAAAGAAGCGGCTGTGTGGAGGATCACAGAGAGCCTCTGAGGCAAGCCCTATGTGCCAAGAAGCACAGGACCCTTGGAGCACAGCCAGAGCTTTGCCACAGGGGTCAAAGTAGATTACTAAACGGAAGTCAAAGGTTTAACAAAAAAAGCCGACATCATTCTAGGATGGAATAGCAGGAGTGTTGTAAGCAAGACAGAAGACATAATTCTTTCACTCTGCTCTGCACTAATTAGGCCTCATCTGGAGTACTATGTCCAGTTCTGGGCACCACATTTCAGGAAAGATGTGGACAAATTGGAGAAAGTGTAGAGAAGAGCAACAAAATTATTAAAGATCTAGAAAACAAGACCTACGAGACAAGATTGAAAAAAGTGGGTTTGTTTTGTCTGTAGAAGAGAAGGCCGAGAGGGGACATAACAGTTTTTAAGTACATAAAAAGTTGGTCTAAGGAGGAGGGAGAAAAATTGTTCTCATTAAGCTCTTAGGATGCAACAAGAGGCAATGGAGTAATTAACTGGATATTAGAGGACAAACTAGATGACCTGAGTGGCCCTTTTCAACATTAAGCCCTGTGGTATGATGACAGTGATCACTGGGGACAACAGATGCTTTTGTGCTAAATTCAGGAAAACTAAATGTTTGAATTTTGCAGAGTTCTAGTTTGCAATGTTAAAAGATGAAAAACATAAAACTGTTGCTGCAGTAGTATTCAGAAGTGCATAATGAAGCCCCTCTTTGCAATAGTTCTCTGACTCTCAACTGGAGACAACATTCAGTTTGGTACCATTAGATATATTTAGAAAGTCAGGAGGTCTGAAAGATGCTCTCATTCACTATTAGCACATTAATGTACTTCCTTCCAATTGGTTTATCTACTATGGTTTTTCATTTTAGCTTTCTTTATAGCAAAAGCTGTGCAGATGGATGCCCATTGGAACACGATCCCTCACGTCTTGTTAAATTCCCTAGCAATGTACATGTCATCTCTAAAATACATCCCTCTTCCTTTCTTCCTTCATTGTATTTTCTGTAGAGCAAGAATCTCTGCAGGGAATTCTGAGCAATGAAGGAGATTGATAGGGATGTAAGCCCAGGAGCATTATGTAGAGTATAACATGACTATATTTAGACTGGAAGAAACTGTCACTATGATGACTCTGAGGTGGTTCTGTAAGAGAACTTGCTAGATGCTTTGGGAACAAGTGAGTACAGGCTGCTCAAACAGCAAGGTGACTGGAAAGAGACTGCAGGTCTCTAAGTGACTAAACAGTGCCTGTGGTACTGCAATGCAGCTTGGTCTTGTACGCAGCTTGTACGCATAGGGTTAACATCTACCTTTCAGGCTAAGTTAAACCAATGGTATGGGTCAGAGACTGAACCAAAGCTAGAGTCTGGGTTTAGATTCAGATTCAGATTTCAGGTGCTGAAATCTCCTGAGCTGGCCTTAAGAGATTTCAGCTCAAAATAGCCCATCTTAGAAAGAGACACATAATGCAAGACGAAGATGTTATTCCATTGAATGCAAAATGCTGAACATTGACCAGCTGGCCAGTTCACTTTCTGCTCTTGCAGCCTGATTCTGCTCTCACTTATACCAAGATAGCTCTGATTTCACTGGAATTACTTCTGATTTAAACTAATACGAGAGGTGAATCAAAGCCCAATTCTATAATTGTAGCTTGTGATCCATCTACTTTGGGAAACATGACTAAACCCATCTTGAAGCTGTATAAAGTGTGCCTCGATGCAGCAATACCTGTGAAGTGTATGTAGTAAGTATCTAGGATAATCAAAATGATTAGATCTTCTGCTCTCACAGGAGCTCAGGTAATGTAGGCTGCATCCAAAATCTAGAAAATAGGGCCTTACCAGTTTTTTTTAATTCGGTGTCAAATCAAAAACCACAGGCCAAGTTTTAGTTCCAGGGATTTGATTAGTTTGGTTTTTATAACTTTTAAAGTATCTTGCATCCCCTGCAACATGAAGATGTGAAGGAATGACAGATGCTGGAGAAGTGGGGCAGCAGGTGGCATATAGCTGTATATTTTGGTTTAACATCATGAAGTGGCAGTCATTAACATGTCAGTAACCCTGTCTCACAAGGGTATTGAGTGGACAAATGGTTTAAGGATTGTGAGGCACTCAAATACTATGGTAATGATTGCCACATAGGATAGCTAGGTCTACTGTGCTGCACTTAGCATTTTCAAGACCTAGCAGAGAATTTTGCCTAGCGTGCTTAATGAAATCCTGAGGCCAGGAGAGTATCAGGATTGGTGCTCTTTTGTCCATGTTTCACTATATACAAAAGCTTCAGGGGGTAGCCGAGTTAGTCTGTACAGGACACATTTAAAAAACAACAAATAGTCTATTAGTACTTTAAAGACTAACAAAACATATAGATGGTATCACGAGCTTTCGTGGGCACAGCCCACTTCTTCAGATGACCAGAGTGTTGGACATCCGGCTATTTGAAGAAGTGGGCTGTGCCCACGAAAGCTCATTATACCATCACTATATACAGACTCTCTTCACTAGGTAAATGGGTGTTTTAGGTTCTTACCTTTTCTAAATGTGTCCACTGAGTCCTGTTATCTTTGGTTTGTAATGTGCTCTTTAAATATGGCCAAACAATACAACTTATAAACTGCCAAACTTCTGTTTAGGATACAGTGACTGGAAGGGGGAGGGCTGCACAAGCGCTTGATATTTTTGTGGTCTCCAGTTTAAATCCATTTGGACCCTGAAGTGCAGAAAATCCTTTTTGATCTTTTGTTTTTAGCCAATAGTTCTCACTGGCCTCCTATCTGGTCAGAATTAAATGAGTAGCTTTAAAATGACTGGTCAACAGCTCCTGAAACAGTAGCATTTCTCTGAGAAACTAAGGTGATTAGAAGTTATTGTACAGCAATACTGGGCTAAGCTTCAGATCGTAATGACATTGAGCTAAGCAAATTCTTTGCTGAGGGAAACTATGGATGGACCCTACTCTTAGAGCGAGAGGTAGTGAGAGATGTTTAGTTCCTTGTCTGCTCCAGAGAAAAAAATCTATTTATAGCACGCTAACTGTGGCTGGTTTTGAATTACCTTATAAAATCCCACCCCCATAATTGAGAGCTACCTTTGGCCTAATGCAGAGTTCACTGTAGGGAAAGCAAAACTAATCGTTTGTGTAGAGCTGCTTGTTATATATTGTGTGTTGTCCCGTACCACGGTGATTAAACAGTTCTAGAAACATAAGCAAGGTCTTACTTATAGCCAAGCTTGCCACTCATCCTGAGCTTGATTTATACACCTAAATAGAAATCGGAGAAAGCACCCAGAAGGGATTCAGTCTTCTGGTTATCCTAGAATTCTTCGTTTAATTTTCTTAAAATTGGGTTGCTGATTTAGCAGGACTTAAATAATCATATAGTTGTTTGTTGTCAACAGCAAGGAGCTTTACAGGCTCACTAAAGTGACAGGCAAGTAAAGCCCTGGTTAGTGTAAGATTATATAGGCAAGCACGGTGTTTAGGGGTTTTATGTTTAATCCTAACCTGCAGTAAATAGACCCCTGTGTCCTCAATAGCACAATAAAGGGCTAAATCCTAAAGTCACTCTTGATGTTGTGTTCCATTTCAGTGATACAAAACAGCCCTAAAGCTGACTTAACTAGAATACTTCTGTCACGAGGAAACCTTGGGTGACAGAGAGCTGCTATAGTGATTCCCACATCACCATCCCTGCTAAAATCTGGCACGGGGGAGATGGCCAAGAGAATGGGGCCATGGCTGGGGCATTCCTATATGTAGGCAATCCCTGACTGCTGGAGCAGTCCCTTGGAGGGCTGAGCAGCTGGGCTAAATTACCACAGTCCTGAAGCTGCTC
Source organism: Pelochelys cantorii (assembly GCA_032595735.1). Classification (NCBI taxonomy): domain Eukaryota; kingdom Metazoa; phylum Chordata; order Testudines; family Trionychidae; genus Pelochelys; species Pelochelys cantorii. Next base: position 117,246,658 of record CM064330.1, on the reverse strand, counting down.
TAACATATGCGGGGGGCTAGGTCAGCAGAGGACAGCTCCAGGATGTAAAGCCATCTTTGTCACTACTCCTCCTTTTGAATTTTATGCCAAACTCAGCTAAGCTGGGTAGGAGAATCTGTCTCAATATATTTATAGCCAGCAGTACTTAAATTGGGCTCTGATTTTCTGGGATGGCTGAATATCCTTTACAGCAGGTGTGGGAAAACTTTTTTCGGGTTCGGGACTGCTGACCCACAGAAAAATCAATCAGAGGCCAAGGGTTGGGGGGAGGTAGCAGAGGGGCTAGAGTGCCAGTGCGGGCTCCCCAATTCTGGGGGAGCCCCTAAGCCTCAGGGGCCAGATCCAGGCAATCCTGGGACCACATCCAGCCCCGGGACTTAGGTTCCCCACCTCTGCTTTACAGAGAGACTTAGGCACAAGTGAACTCAAGTCACAAGTGGCTGAAATTAGAGCATCACATAACCTAAAAAAATATGGGCCACACTTATGCTCAGCTTCCTTCCATAAGAAACCCGAATTCTGTGCCCTCCAATGGTGGAAGGTTTGTGTGGGAAAGGGGGCAGGGAGGGCAAGGAGGTTACAGTGAAAAAGAAAGTTGCATTCCCCACATCATGCTGCAAATTGTGCAGAGCCAGCCAGATCATCATTGAAAAAAAGCAGCCTTTGCTGGCTTGAAGCAGGCAAGATAGCTAGAGAGTGGAATTATTTCCTGGCATTCTCTCAGACTTCTCAGTTCTTTAAATCTGGAGTGTTTTCCCCCCCCCCAGTTCCCTGCTGCTAGAAACACTTGAAAAACTGGAGTTCCCTTAAATCTAGCCATTTTTGAAAGGAACGTCTATTCTGAAAGTAGTCAGGGATTAGTGACAGCTTTATCTAGTTAAAAATTCATTCTGAGTAGCTTTTCTCCAAGTCATTATTTCTTTTATCTCTAGCATATGCTTTTAGTATTTGGACAAATTGTAGAAGACAGTGGTTTCATTTGTCTCCCTCAAAAAAACAAACAAAATATCACACCTCAGTTTAAAAGATGACTAACTTGCAGGTGTAGATGCAACTTCTTTTTTTCCCCACTAAGTCATGATCAGTTTGACTTTGTGGTCCTAGTATTTCACTTCAAAAACTGTGTTGAGAACAAATCCTCCTTTGAGCGGAAGTCAATAGAGTGGATCTGTGTAATGGAGGAAGATTGAGGCGAAAATAAAAAGATTTACTCCTGTGACTGCAGTGTATAAATATGTCATTTTACTTACAGTGCAGGTAGTCAAACTGCACTAATTACAGTGTGATAGACCCCACTCTGCCCTTGAAATCCATGTCAAAACACCCGTTTGTTTGAATGGCATAGCAATAAATGCTGTCCCCCCCCCTTTTTTTTTTTTTGAGAAAGCAAAAAGCCTTTCACTGGGACATAGGCATCCAGTAGCCTAAACGGGGAAAGGCACAACCTTTCCAAACCACCAGGCATGGCCCCACCACACTCCACCCCCAGAATGCCTGCTGCCTGCGTACTGAAGGCAGAGTGTTACTGCCCCTGAGCACCTGCCCATCTCCATGCTCCAGGGCTGGGAGATTGGAGCTATGTGCCCCTCTCCCTCCCTGGTGCTCCGGAGCTGGGGAGGCTGGGGTGCATGTACGCTCACCCCCTCCTCACACCAGTGGGGGGGCATGCTCAGTGTGCTGCCCTACCTCCTCCCCTCCCCATGGTGGGGAGGTGGGGCCTCAGCAGAAGGGGTGGGGCTATAGGTGGGGTTGGGGGCCTGCCTCCCCCAGCCCTACCTTCACCGACCACCCATGCCTAGGGATGTAGTTTTTATAAATTCTATCTTTACCCCATACCTCAAATAATAGATTTGTGTAAGCGCTTTTCATGGAATACAAATAAACTGAAGACATTAATGAACAGAATCAAGTTGACAGGTAGAGAACAATTGCTTATTTATATACACTTGGATAGAATGAATAACTTCTTGTACACAGAAGTTAACATACATATAAAAACTGTGTGCAGATGTGTACACACACATCTGTATATGTACAACATTTCTAATGTTAGTGTTAATATTCAACTATTCACTAGGAGTGAAATTCAGCTCTCACAGGATTTTAACTCAGGATTTTAAGCAGGGTGTGGGGAATGTATTCATTCCTGCAGTCCATGAACGGAGTGGCTGCAACACAGTCCCACAGACTGAAACAGTAGCCACTCTCTTTCTGTCAAGGAACTGGGGCATTGGATCCGGGGAATCATTCTTTTAGTGGCTTATTACCAAACATGTTCTACATTCAAAGGCAGCAATTAGGACCCCTCCCCACCCCCACAAACACATATAATATGGTAAGTGCAACATTCTTCTCCCCCATCCCAGCAAAGCTTTACTATGAGGTTTAAGTGTCCTTGTGTCAGTTCCCCAAATGCATCTTGAATTTGACTCTGACTAAGGCATAGTGGCAGTCATATTAGTCTCAGCCAGCATGTCGTGACCTCACTGCCTTGCTCATACTGTTAAAAGGGAGGGGTGGTCCCAGTCCAGAAGCATGAGAATCACTGAAGTAGACTCAATGCAGAATCAGAAGCAGGCCAAGATTTTTGGAGGATGGATATTAGTTACTTTCTGAAAATCAGGCTTTTGAGGTGTTTCATATTGGTTACCCAAATCATTGGTCACATCTGAAAATCTTCAGCCTGCAAGTTATTGCCTTTGAAACCTATTCCATCATCTCTTTCTTTCTTTCTTATAATGAGGTAAACTGATTTAATTACAGCATGTAATAATTATTGTGCTGGACAAAGCACATGGGAAACACATGCCAGGGTTATACATTGGGCAATATCCAAATTCCTGTTTCTCTATTATAGGTTGGCAAAAGATACAGAGGGAGGCTGAAAAGTCCACCTAATCACTGTAATTGCAGCCATAAAAAAGCCTTCCCACCACTAACAATTATCTTTGGTACTAAAAGCATTCAGTTTCACTGCTTTATTTGTTAAGTGCTGCTGATTAAATAGATAGTTTTGATTCAAACATGAGTTGTTGCCACTGGAAGTTCAGCCTTAAATAAATACAAACCTTCCATCTTTGCATAGGGCTATGTTGAAGTTTTAAACTCAACGTGATTAAAAGACTCCACCCCAGGGAAGAAACGTGATGTGAAGCCACAGTTTTTCTTATGTTCTCCCTCTTGCACTTGGGGGTAAATTAAACCAGCTCTCACCTAGCAAGCTTCACTGGCTGATGCATTAGAGCTCTGCTACTCCTTGTCTCCCCTCGGGGACTTTACCCATGTCAAGGCTGTTACCTACTCTGGCAACTCAAATGCAGAAGGGGGTGGGGACCATAAGAGATCTTAAAATAACCTGCCACTAAATAATAAAACTCCCCAAGGTCACAGATTTCCTGAGGGTACGTCTACACTTGCTCCCTAGTTTGAACTAGTAATGCAAATGTTGGCGACCGAAATTGCTAATGAAGCGGGGATTTAAATATCCCACGCTTCATTAACATGATCTCGCCGGCGTTCAAACTAACGTTACTCCTAATTTTTTGGAATAACAATAGTTCGAACCAAGGGGTTTGGTTCGAACTAACGTGTCCCGGTGCACACTTTCACTTTTGAAACAGCTGTTGAGCAGAGTAACGCGCCAGTGAGATCATGCTAATGAAGCGTGGGATATTTAAATCCCTCTTCATTAGCAATTTCAGTCACCTACATTTGCATCCCTAGTTTGAACTAGGGAGCAAGTGTAGACGTACCCTGACTTTCGGTGATTTGCTGCTACCACTCACATGCAAACACTCCTTCAAAGCTCAGGACAATACACTGGGGAATATCTTGGGAATTTATTCCTGTTGGGAAACCCCAAGCTCTTTAACTCTCTCTCAGGAGAGAGCGTTAAAATATACTGTAATTTCTTAATAGCTGACCTTCAGTCTCATGCACATGCACACAGAACCTCCTGCCCTCTATGACACAAGAATCAGATCATAGTCATAAAAAGATGACTTTATTAACAAAACAAAGATATATTTGATAAAGCATACTTGGCTCCTAGGTGTTACCGAGCAACTGAAAAGAACAGACTAAAGCACAGAGAATTGCTTCCCTGACATTCAGTTCAAAAGTTACAATGTACTGGAGTACATGGGCTCAGCACGGAGGAGTTTAACCAAACCCCAAAATATAGAAGATAATCTGGTTGCATCTAACCAAACATTCCCTGTTCTACTCACATCTGTTTTTCCAAGGTTTAGTCTTTCCTTTGGAATGGATATCACTGAATTCCTGGCTCAGTCCATCTCTCCCAGCTCTTGTTCTGAATTCACTAAAAAACAACTACAGCAACCCTGAAGCAGGCAGAACCTGTTTTGATTCAAATCTTTCACTTTGACTCTCTTCCCGTTGGCTCTTCTTTGTCCCTGCTAATACTTCCTGGATACCCACTGAGTTTGGGTTTAACCCTTTACAGGCAATTTAGTTAACTAAATGCTTGGCTATCTAGAAAAGGGTGGTATCCCTCCCCTCCATCACAACCCCAATGCTGTAAATTGCAGCTGCTCCCCTGCAGCTCTAACTTGAGCTTAAGATCAGGAAGTGGCCTTTCACTGCCTAATGGACCACTAACTTACTGCATTCAAGGCAGCAGAATTTAGTTGCAGTTGTGAATCCTTTCCAGTGTTTTTCATTGTTACTTTGATTTGTTGGCCTGCATCTTATAACAAATAAGCTAAAAGATGTGATTTCTGGAAGTTTGAGCTCTCTGATTTTTGAGCGGTCAATTAAAGAAAAAATGTTGATTCTCAAGATAGCATTTGAGGACAGTGATAGGTTTCTTTCAAATGTGTATTCAGTCTTCCTTTGTCAGGAAGTGAACTACAGTAATTTCATCATTGGATTTGTGTGTGTGTATATATGTTTCTATTAATCATGAACTGTATGTAGTAAAATACAGAACAGGAATATATACTAAGGGTATTGCCTGTTGAGTTCACAATCCTTTGAAATGTGTTTTCCAAGCACGACAATTTTTCAGCCTTCTGGACTCTTAAGTATACATTGTCTGCTGGTAATTCAGTACCAGTCTGAATTAGTTGTCCTAACAACTTCCTGTAGTGAAATAGCTTCCTGTAAATCACTATGGATTCCATACTGAATTGCCTTGTCTTGGCAGTATTGAAAATAAAAATCCAAATGTAATAGTAAGTTGTATAAGAATTAAACCAAAGGCCTATAAACACCCACCTTCTTATGTTTGCTTTGTCAAGTCTGAGGGTATGTCTACACTGCAAAGTTAATTCGAAATAACAACCATTATTTCGAATTAACTTCAATAGCGTCTATACATGCAAACCACTATTTTGAATTTAATTCGAAACAGCAGAGTGCTTAATTCAAATTTGGTAAACCTCATTCTATGAGGAGTAACAGCAAATTTGAAATAGCTAATTCGAAATAAGTGCTGTGTAGACACTTAATTCAAATTTGATGGCCTCCAGCCCTTCCCAATTTCCCCTGGTGGCCACTCTGGGCCAAACCAGGAAAATTCTTCTCTTCTCCCCAGGCCCAGAGCCCTTAAAGGGGTAGACTCTGGCCACACACCACATGCCAGAGCCAGGCCTGCTAGCAGCTGCAGCCCCTCACCCAGTGGCCTCAAAAGGCCAGCCAGTGGCAGCCAGCTGTGCCCCGCCCAGTCCCCCAGCACTCAGGGGCCAGCCAGGGGCTGTAGATGGTGCGCGCCCTTGTGGACTAGTGCGGAGATCATGGACCTCCTTGAGGTTTGGGGGGAGGCCCCCACTGTCCATGATCTCCACACTAGGCGGAGGAACGCAGCCGTTTATGGCTGCATCGTGGCCACCATGGCCAGAAAGGGCCGCAGGTGCGCCTCAAAGTTAAGGAGCTGCAGCAGGCGTACACCAGGGCCACCATGGGCAGCGCCACAGCAGGGACTGACACCTGCCCCTACTTCCCCACCCTTGACTGCATCCTGGGGGGGCGGGACGGCCCGCGCAACCCCTGGGGGGGCAGCGAGCTGGGACTGGAGGGCCCTGACCTGGGTGTGTCAGAGGGGCCATCGCAGAGGGTGCCACGCCGGCAGGACCCCCAAGCTGTCCCAGCACCAGAGTCAGCAGGGTCATCCAGGGAGGCCACACCAGGTAAGTGCCATCACCGTCCCCTACCCGGGGTCGGGGGAGGGGTGGGGAGGGAGACCAGGGACTGCACACGTGGGCCTGGCCTACCACACATCACGCAGCAACCTGTGCACATGTGAGCATGTGCCATGCCACCCTTGGGCAGGTGGCTCCAGCTGTGTGACACCGAGGGGCCGTGGCCTGAGAGGCACACGCATGTGTGAAGAGACCTGACATGTTCCTGACCCCAGGGCGGGACACAGCAGGACGCCTTCCCTTCACACACCCCCTCTACACAGAGGCAGGGGACATCTCCCCCCACCTCAGCCGCACTATACACGGCACAGGGGCATGGGTGCACCTCGGGGCACCTCCCACTCCCAGGAGCTGGACATTCCAAACATGGCCTCTGTGCAAGCACAACGGCTCTGACGGTGCAGGGCACGGTCATCCTCACCTCGCAGAGTGGGGGCTGGGCTTCATCCACTGTGTCCCCAGGGAGAACTGACCACTTCTCTTCTTTCTCCACAGCCGCACCAGCTGCATGTGCAGGGCGCACCACCGCACCCGGGACATGCTCCTGCACCCGAGGGCTCTGCAGGACAACCGCAACACTGCAGGGGTACCACGAGCAGCACCTGGGGGCCCTGCGAGCCCAGACCCGCATCATGGAGCAGCGGGCACAGGAAGAACGGGAGTTCCGGCAGGAGCTGCTTGCCCAGTGTTGTGCCATCTGTGCCCATCTGCAGACCTTGGTGCAGAGTGTGCTGCCTCGTGCTGCTCTCGTGCCTGCTGCCCCCCCCAGCTACTGTTCTTCCTCCCACTCCTTCTCCCCCTCCACCTCTCCCTCCACACCCTCCTCCTCAATCTCCACACCCCCTGTTACTCCAAAAATATTCTCACTGGAGACCACCCAGGGTTACACTAGTATGGGTTTATTTCCAGTAGGTAAAACTAAAGAGGAGTAAGCGGCCACCAAAAATTTAAACTAAAGAAGATAGAACTCTCTCTCTCTCACACACAGACAGGCAAGCAAGCACACACCCCTCATTCATTCACTTATTCACACCCATTCTTTCCTGCCCTCAGGCACTTACACAGACATATGAGTTGCAGAAGGAGCCAAGGCATGTGGATCCTGGAGGGTCTGTCTGCTCATCATGGCTGGGGAAGCTGGTCAGGAGGAGACACACTGGAGAGGAGCTTCTCAGGAGCAGGGGAAGGAAAAAGAGAGTCTCACATGTGCTCCTTCTCTTTATATAGTGTCTGAATGGCTCCTGTGACTCACTCACCTCGTCATAGGGGGCATGCCCAGACTTCCCTTTATCCAGCAAGGAGCATGCCCAGACTTCCCTTTATCCAGCAAGGAGCATGCCCAGACTGTGATGACTCATTGAAATGTGCTCCATTGTTCCCAGTCTTCTTCAAACACATTCTCTCTCCATTCACCCGGGGAGAATGCAGCTTAAGGAAAGTTACAAGCAAGGTGGCTGAGAGTTACAAAGATTACAAAGTTGCAGCTTACAGTAAGTTTCTGAGAGTTACACAGATTACGAAGTTTGACAAAGATCACAATAAGTTGCAGTTTAAAACCTTAAACCTTACAGTTTGGTGTAGTTTCAGAAAATCCATGTATATAAATCAAGTAAGCTCAGGCGGAGGCTTTTTTATACAACAGCCCCCATCTCAACCTCCACACCCTCCTCCCCATCTCCCCGGGAATGCCGAGGCCCCCCGCACCTGCTATGCTGGGAGACATGTGGCCCAGCGAGACCCCCCACCCCTGAGCCTGGAGCTTCCCCTCCCCCTTCTTCCCCTTGCTTCCCTTTTCCAGCTCCCTCCTCCCAGTTTTCCCCCTCCCCTCTCCCACCCTCTCTCCTGCCCTCTCCCGCCTCCTTTCCCCAGTCTCCCCAGAGGTTCATCCCCCCCCCCGCCAGTTGTGTTAAATAAAGAGAGTTTATATTTTTGAAAATACGTGTATTTTATTTGACATTAGGAAGGGGGGTTAGGGAGGGATAAGTGGAAGGACGTGAGAGAGGAATGAGGCACAAGCCCCCAGTGGGGCAGACCACGGAGACTGTTAGTGCTCCTCGGGGCGGAAGCTCTCCCGCAGGGCCTCCTGGATACTGACAGCCCCCTGATGGACCTCCCAGATGGCAGCCTGCAGAAAGTGCAGCCAGGCTGATGGCAACATGTCCATGAGAAGCAGGGGCAGCTCTGTCTCCATGTTGCAGAGTGCTGTGGTGTCCCAAGTGAGGGCAACCAGAGCACTCCAAGACACAAATGCTTTGCTGTCCCTCATCGAGGTAGACAAGCAAGTAGAGACACCTGAGAACTGGCTGTGCGGGATGGGGGGTAGGGTCCCTTTAAGCACGGACCTCAGATAGCCGCAGGCAACAGCCCCACACAGTAAGTCCTGATCTGGTGCCCTGTCGGAACTGGTTCCGGCCAGCCTTAACTCCGATTCAGAGTCCACTCAGTGTGGACACGCTATTTCGAAATGCATTTTCTGTGTAGATGCGTTAATTCGAATTAGCTTAAGGTAACTCGAATTAATGCTGTAGTGTAGACATACCCTGAGAGAAGCATCATTTCCAATAATGCAGTTCCTGCGTGCCACCGGAAAATATTGTTTTTGCTATTGATTCTTCATAGTGAGCTGCACCTCAGGTGACTAGCAGAGAAATCACATATCATATTTCTTCATTGCCTCATCCCCAGAAGGAAATGTACCCACTGCTGACAACAGGTGCCATCAATGGAGGCAACTGAACTGGTGCTGAAAAAAGCTTATATGTTTTGAAGCCTGGTTCAGCTGCTTTTGTTTCAAATGCTCATTATCCATAATGAATACATTTTGAAGTGGAGTTGCTGGTTTGAGAATACAGCCAAAGAAAAGGAACTATTTTCCACAATGGACTATCTTCTTTATGCTGACATTTTGTATTTATAGTATAATGTAGGGCTTGTGACACATGACAGACAGAAACAGTTTGTGTTTAGAAGTAAAACAGTACAGTGCAAGGTTCTTAATACTGCTCCATCAATATGGCACAAACCTGACTTGGTTGGAGTGCAGCTTGAGAAGGTCATTCATCCTGCACATCAGTTGGATTGCTTGCTCTCGCTGCTGAAAAACTAGCAGTGGTTTTTGAAATGCAGCTATCTGGCCTGCTGGAAACTGAACTGAAACACAAAACTGATTAAACATGAGCCACAGAACACTAGTGGACAACACTGTCTGTACACAACCTATATGGGCTGGATTTGAACTACCCACTGAGAGATGAAAGCCCATTAACAATCTCTTATGCCTTCTAGTCCTTTATGTTATGCATAGTAAATGTTAAATGCTGCTTATTTCTGAAAAAATCACAACCACAGTAGCTATAATTGAACCAACAGTATCTATGAAAGGTACAGGGATTCAGACAAGATGCTGTATATTTTCTGCCTTTTTTATATTGATAAGGCAATTTTTATATTTATAAGACAATTAGAAGAATTGTCAATCCTCTTCTTTAAAGGAGGAAAGCATGGGAGAAAAGTAGCAACAGAAGCGCAGTAGACAAGCTTCAATGGGAGACTGCAATGAAGGCACCCAAAAGAGTCTGTGAAGACAGGGACCATTTAGAAATATTAGAGTTTCCTGTGGAGGTAGAGGGAAGGAGAGTCCTGTTGACTCTTCACTTATGATCTGTCTATCAGCACAGGAGAAATTGAGTATTTTGACCTCATCATAGTCTAATGTTTCACCATAGCTTTTATAGCAACACATGCAACATTTATTGTTTCAGCTCTCAGATCTGCAATCAGTTCTTCATTGTGCAAGCAAGTGTTATTTTCTGCCTTATTCACAATATACCACAAGGATTCATTTGCCATATAACAGAGGGTTAGTCTGAAAACATCTTTCTGTTTCAAAATAAACATTAAAAATAAGGGATGATATGGTAGCCTTGGGGGCATAACTGGTATATCCACTCAGTAGCAGAGCCACTTTCCCATACCTCCACTTTCTTCCAATGTCTCTTTTACTCAATCCCCACAAAATGCTTTGAAGCATGAAGGCCCACTGAAAAGACGCCCTGACCTTATACACTACATCTAGACTGCAGGCTTCTTTCAGAAGAAGCTTTTCCGGAAGAGATCTTCTGAAAAAACTTCTTCCGAAAGAGAGTGTCCACACTGCCAAAGCTCATCAAAAAAGCGAACTTACTTTTTTGAAAGAGAGCATCCACACTGAATGGATGATATCTCGCATGTAAGCTGTTATTACTATGGACGAAGTGGCCACCAGGGCACCTGTGCTTTTTCCTCTTTCTTCTTCTTTTGAAAGAACTCCCTCTTCCCCATCCACACACACTTTTTTCTGAAAGAACTCTTTCAGAAAATGGCTTCTTCCTTGTAGAATGAGGATTACCAGTGTTGGAAAACCCCCCTCTTTTCTTTTGAATTTCTTTTGAACACGATTGGAGTACGGACATAATTGAAGTTGGCCATTTTTCCGAAAAAACTCTGTAGTGTAGACATACCCGTAGAAAACACCTATGTAATTTAATTGAAAATATGAATATATCTGCATGGATATTTGTACCACCATATAGAATATAATAGATAATTATATCCAAATAATATGAATATAAAGACTAATTTAAAAAAAAGTCTATCCTCCATTAAACTTTATTGCTTTTAGAGGGTTTTTTTCCCCAAAAGCATGCTGTATTCTGGAAGAGTTTCCCCTCATGGCAAAACCTTTGTCTTCTGTGCAGGCATGGAGAGGTTGCAGGGTTTGTCCTATTAGGAAAGAGAGAATAAAATAAAGACAGTAGAGAAGTAAAGCTTTTGAAATAAAAGCCCATCACACATAATTTCTACATCTCAAACTACTGCTTTTTATTTCTGACAATTAAAAGCACTTCAGGTGCTGCAGAAGTAACACTTGAATGGTAAGGGGCAATGAAGGAAACAGACTGTTTTTCTGACTTGCTAGGTGCATACATGCAGGGTTTTACATCTCTTCTATCTTGCAGTAATTCTGTAAAAGACAAAAGTTTGACCTGAATCTTGAGAGCCTCTGACTTTTCTAAGGAAATGCAGCAGACAGGGATTGCCTTTCATATTAAAGCAGCATTTTGCAAACTAAAATCCATGCTCAAATGGGTTTAAGTCAGGCTTAAGCCACAGTGGCTAAGAATCAAAGATGATGCTGTGTCCTTTGCTCTAGTCAGTATCTCAGAGGGCCCAAGAATAATGAGTAAACTCTCTTCCCTGAATTGCAGACAAAATAGGCTTAGTGAAATAGAGTATTTCAGCCTTGACTTTCAATTCTGTAGCATTTATAGGCTAATCCAACCTCTAACTATTATTTCCATGTTGCCTTTGTGCATCTTTTGATTGAAAGGCAAACCTGAGCCCTTGATACTTATGCAGTAACAGTAAATTGCATTTCACATACTGTCTTTTTATGCTAAACAATCCCCAAAAGATTTTCCAAGCCAGGACCCTCCTCACATTCCTTGGAAGGCCAAGGAACCCTTTGGAACCACTGGGCTCATATACACATGAGTCTAGATAATTTTGGGAGCATTTGAAACTAACTGCAATCTTTCTGAAGGCCAGATGGTGAATCTTTTATTCTAGTTGCTCAGCAGTCATGGACACAAGTGGTCTGAATGGAACTCCTCAAATGCATGGCAGCTCACTATACTGAGTGGGAAAAAATGGCAATCTGGCCTTAAAAATCCATATTCAGATTCTTTGGAGTCATTCTAATGTAGTTTATCAATGCACACACCAGAATAGAGGTGTTTGCTCCTTTGACAGAATACAATATCTCTAAATACTTAAACTGCATGTTGGTAGCAGTGCATCTCTTTAGTAGTTTCACTGATCATTTTGCTTCTTCATGATGCTTTCAGAGAGTTCTCTGAATTTCAAAAACACAGTCACAATGTTGATAGTTCTTTGTGTTGGTGCAGTCTTTGGAAACAAACTTTTGGAAACTTGGTGTAAAATGAAGTTCAAGAAGTGTTTCCACTACCTGCTTCAGTAGGCATTTCCTTCTGAATAGTTCCCCTTCCTAAAGCGGCATTTCAGAGCTCTTTGGCTTAGGGCTCTTTTGTGCTCAACTAGTATGAACTAGAGAGAGAAAAAGAGACAATGAGGCAATGCTGCCATTCCACTTGGTAAAACAGGTTTATGCTTTGGAGAGGAATCTGTACACAGGTAATTGCTTGGACTTGCCCCCTTATATGTTTGAAGTATAAGAGGGCTTCACAGAAATACCAAGTAAGAATCCTAGCAGAATTCCTGAAGTGCCTGCATATCAAAGGCCCGGGAGAACTGAAGTCCAAATACCTGGCATTGATGTTTGTTGTATATACACCTGTAGTTTTATAGGCAGTCTTCCGTAGGCTTGCAGCCTGTGCTATGAAGGAGCTTTGTTTATTGACATGTTTCCTTTGTTTTGTATCTCTGTTCCAGCAAGCGTATCAGTGGGGAGGATGAGTCCTAAGTGTAAGAACAGGTTGAATGGCACTGGTTTGTAATTCATTGATTGATGCTCTTGTCATTTCAATAGGAAACTCGGTAGATACAACAGGGGGCAGCAACTTGGCAAGGGAAGTCAATTTGAATCAGCGCAGTGAATTGGAAGGAGACTTCTCCCTGCTCTAATGAAGGAAAAAAGTACAGAGGAAAGAAATGTTTTTAAAAGAGAGAAAAAACAATTAGAAGTGAAAATACACCTAAATCCTGTGGAGTGAAAATGAGTAAAAAACAGTTCTCTCCCCATGGGCTTTGGTTTAAGAGAGGATTACATGTGAGATTGTGCTTCGAGTCTCGATGTAGGGGAGGTTGGAGAATTAAGGATATGAAGCTTGAAGCAGAGGGAGAAGGAAATAGTGAGTCACTTTGCGTAAAACACAGCTGCTCTCCACCACTCCCTGTCGGTGCATTTATGTAGGTAATGTATTTCATTTTAAACTTAACTAATGTTCAGAAGGAAAGAAGCCTGTGGCCCCTAATCTGATTTAGCAATGTGCAATGAAGTAGCCCTGCCATCATCAACACATTGTTACCTATTTGCAAGTGCAATTTTTTCCAGGTTTTTTTGCATTAGAGTAGGGGAAAAAATATATTTAGTCACTCTAAGTGAAAGGCAGATTGATTTAACAATACCCAATACCGATTTATTTGGATGCTATAATGAAGGTTTGCCTATTTTGCTTGATGAGAAGAATGTGAATTTTAACAATAACCTCATGAATATATAGATACACTTTTCCACTTGACCTTGTTACATCTAATTCATTTTCAAGGCAGAGTATACACAATTAAAAGAGAGCATCTAGGGTAAGAACCAGGCAAAGCATTATATAGAATGGCCTTGATTTTATCAGACCTGCAGCTCAGTCAATTCAGAAACTGAATTTGTTACTCTGTTGTTCTTGTTTGTCTTGAGAGAGAGTCAAAATTGTTTTGCCCAGAATTATTTGGATTTTTTTAACTCTGAAAACTAACTTCAAGTTCCAACTTTTTTCTCTGTAGATTGCCGGGCCAGAAGGGTTGTCTAGATTCACTTCCTGTGTAACCCAGCCTATAAAACTTCCCCTAAATGATTCCTGCTTGCAGCATTCTTTCCAAGTGACATTTCCTGTGCTGAAGGAGGCAGCACACTGTCTGGTACTGGTCCTCCCCTGCCTTTGGCCCTATGTACTTTTTGGACATGTATTGCCTTTCTTATTGAAGAGAGAGAGCAGCTGGAGAAACGGGGGCAGTTATACAATTTTTTCACACCAAATAATCAGGAGGGAAGGGCACTAGAATTTGTTTTATCCCAAACACTCTGAATCTTAATAATGATTATCTGAACGTTAACATTAGGATCCTGGAGAATTGTAGGTGGGGCTTTGGGCAGTGTTGAAATAAAGTAGAACCATCTTCCTCCCCTTCAAGTTCATGGTATACACTTAAAACAAAACAAACAGGAAACATTGTTCACATCAAAGAGTGATCTGCCTGATGTTTAATGACATACACAAATGTTTAGTTTCTAATTCAGTTTTATAAACATATAAATACGAACCCAGCAATAATGGAAATGGAAAATTGCGAGATTAACTGGCAGTTTCTATAAAGCAAAAGAGGGGAAAGAGTGGGATACTGAACTATGTAGGGATTCTGTTGTTTCAAGAAGCTAATTTTAAAGGAGAGAAAATAACATTACTGCTTCTCGGGTTGGTCTAATTATGTGGTTCATGGTTATCTTCAAGATGCCTTTTGCAGCTGGGGAGAAAGAGGAATGACAGCAGTAAACAATATGGGTAATCACCTCGCAAGTGGACAAGTGTGGGTTTTTTTTTTTAAATCAGACCATTTTGGAGCTGTGAAGTACTGTACGGCAAGTAGCATGTCATTCTATAGAACAAATGTTCAAACATTCAAGATGTGTTAGAATAATATTGTTCGACTAAGAAACAAGAATACAATTAATGCTACAATTAAATGTATTGTACTTAATGTCAGACTCTAGCCAGCTCTTGTGCTTAAGAGGAGGGGCACCACAAGGAGTTTTTGCCCTTTTACTCTCAGCTGAGTGCAGGGGTGCTGGAACAACTATAATACTGGCAATGCTGGTGATGGAAACTATGTAACCGGTGCTACTACTACTTCAGCCTAGCTGTTAAGACAGCACCCCTATTTCCAAACCCACAGACTAAGCAATTGTATAGAATCCAAATAGGGAGTGTTCACTCTTAGCTATCCCATGGTTAGTTACTAAGTGCCTGAAGAGGGATAGAGGAGTACTAGATTTGGGTGAACAGCATATTTTTCAGTTCATTGGCAATTCCAAAACAAACAAAAAATTCCACAAAACCTTATACAAAAATCCAACAATTTTGAACCAAAAATTATTATTTTTTTGTGAATCAAAAAGAAAAAAAATCATTTGGGGTCAAACATTTCATTTCAATGTTGAGTTTTTAAAATGTGTTTTAATTTTTAAAAGAAATTTAAAGGACATTTTGAAACTGTCATTTTGAACTGAACAATCAAAATGTTTCCTGTAGGATATGTCAAAAAAATGCTTGTTTTCCAACTTTTTTTGTTCTGGGAGAGGTTGTTTCGTTTCTCCAACCAAAACCACCTCTCACCAATTTGCACAAGATTTTGGTGTGGCTGGATCTGCATTTTTTTTTCCTGAAGAAAAGTTTTTGGTTGAAAAATGTCACCCAACTCTAATGAACCCAGTGGCAGGGCTCCCCCTCCCTTCATGTCATCATCAGTACAGGCTGGTAGAAGGGAGCGGGGAGCCCTGCCACAGCGTTCATTAGAGTGGGCTGTAAGTATATACAGCCTCTTCACAACTTAGTAATGTAGACAGCGATGGTATGTGGTGACAAGAGGCATTCTGAAGGAATTCTGGCTGACTTCCTGGAGATTGCATGTGTTAGAGTCAGCCTCCCTCATCTTTCCAGTGCCTCCTGACAAAGCATAGGGCAGAATCTATCCTGTAATGTTTTTCTTTTGGCATCACTTCTGTGCATTAGGACATGTGATATACATTTAACAAGACAATGATTATCTGGAAAATAACACCTTTGATCATAGGCAACATCAATATAATTATTTCAATAAAGGGTGAAGAGAAAGCAAATCCTTCTATAGTCCACATCCTTTTGCTTATATACCTCTATGTATATGGTCAAGAATCTGAGCCATTTCCAGTAATACATCTTTCTTTATACTGATGTCATGGTGCTACCTTGATTCTCTTGATTTATGATTCATTCCAAAGTGACAGAAGACCCAAGCCCTATAATTGTAGGAGTAATAAATCACAAAAGCAAACTCTTTGCTTTGGCAATGGTTTTGAGCAGGGGGGCTGACAGACATGCTGGGCCCCCAGGCAAAGTGGGGAAGGCTGTCTCTGTGCTCCTGGAAGGGACAGGGCCTCAGGTGGAAAGGTTGGGGCCTTTGACATCCAGCCCTCAGCACCTCCCAGAGTACGCCACCCAGTGGCCCCATCAGCCCTCAAAGTTGTCCAGAGCACATGGCATAGCACTCTAGCCCGGGGCCTCCAGCCACCACCACTGCTACTGTAGCAAAGGCATCCGGAAGCCCCAGACACTTTTGAATCATCAGGCTTCCTGGGGCAACTTCCACCTTTCTTTCCCACCTTTCCCTCCTCTCCTTCCCCTCCTCATTACCCCCTCCCATCAGCAGGCCTAGTTTTGAATCTCATATAGATTAACAGGATTTAAAGCATGCTGGCCAGGGATTCTCATAGGGTGTTTATGAAGTCCCATTTAACATATGTAGATGATGACAGATGTTCCATTTTTACTTAGTTCGCTGAATTTTCCAAGTCTATTATTTTAAATATGTGATGTCTCCCATTTAATGATATTGAACTTATATTCATATACATATCAAACCGATGATTTTTGGTATAGTATATATGTGTAATTCACTTAATAGTCAAGGAATTGAATTAGTCTCAATATTTTCCTGTATAGTGTTGCTGATTCAGTCTGTAATACAGGTTGCATCTCTATAAACCAGAACTCTCATGGTACAGCAAGACCACAGATGTTCCAGGATCAGAGAGTCCCGGCACACTGCAGGGGTTGGGAGGGGCCGGGAGCCCGGTGTGATGCAGGTGGGGTGACACGTGGCTCAGTTAGGCTGGGGGGAGGGGGGGCACCAGGAAGCCCATGGGAGGAGCAGGACAGGGGTTGGGGCTGGGAGCAGGGGGCCAGAAATTACCTCCCCTGATCTGGAAAAATCCCTCATCCAGGACCACTCGGGACCAGGGAGGTCCAACCTGTATATAAAATCTCATAACTCAAACTCCCTCTCCCACTCAGCACATCAAGAATTAGACACTTTGAAAGAAGTTGAACTATGTGTTTTATCACCATGGGTCAACACAAATGCACTGAGGAATTTGCTAACCATGCATTAAAAAATAAGTCAGGCCCTTCAGATTATAAGACTCATATAATATTACTACCTACCTCTGATCATTAGATCTCAAACTGCCTTACAGTGGAGGGTAGTATCATTACCCTCATTTTACAGATGGAGAAACTGAGGAACAGATGTGTGAACTGACTTGACTAAGGTCACCCAGCAGACTACTTGCAGAGCCAGCAATAGAACCCAGATTTTCTGAGTCCAAGACTAGCTCATTATCAACTAAGCTACACTGTCTTCCTCTAGTTGTAGATAGCACTTTTTTCAAGAGTATTTATTATTATTTCAAATGAAAAGCATAAGGTCACACAGAAGCAAAGTTGAGAAGAGAACCAGCAATTCCTGAATCAGTGCTTTTAGTGATACACAGCCATAAGTCTGTTATTGTTTTATTGTGCAATAAATTCACATAAGCTTTAATTCTCAAGGTTTTTTCAGTTCTAACTTTGATTTTTTTCAAAATCAATAATTTCTATCTGGTGAAGTTAGCCAATAGAAATAAAAACCCTCCTCCAGGTTCCCAGTACATCCCCTATCTGTTTTCTTGAGTTTCAGCTCTTTGTGCTCTGTACAGCACCAAAGTGGCACCTGGAGGTAGCACTGGCATCCCCGGGAGAGGGGGCCATTTCTGGGTGTTGGGGGGGGTTCACCTCCCCCCCCCCCCAGTCACCATGAGGACTCCCTGTGATACTGGGGGGTGCCCATCCCTCTGAGACCCATGTACTGGGAATGGCCTGGCTTGCGTACAGATTGGCTGCGTGCGTCGATTTGATCCCACCCTCGGCACACAAGGGCCCCCCCAGCTTCTCATAGTCCTCTGCCCCTCCCCCTCCAGCTGCTTAAATACCCACATACTGACTACCCCCCGAGGTGCCTGACGGTGTCTTTGGGGGGGCCCTACAAGGCAGGTGAGAAATCCCCAGGGTGACATGAAACAGTTTCCTGAGGCCGAACAGAAGTCACAGCCTGCCCCAGACCTATGTCATTAATTATCTAATGATAATTATCTAATTATCTTTAGATCAAGGATAATTAAATCCTTGATCTAAAGAACTTTATTCTGTTGGGGTTAGAAAAGCATCATAGAAGGACCTCTAAATAATATGTTAAATAAAGCTTGCTATAAGCCTTAACAATACGAAGTGGATATGCATTATAATGGCTAGGCAATTGCAGCAGGGATTACAGAGAGAAACATTTTATGAATGCTTATATTTTAAAAAAATGCAAACAAGAAAACAAGTTTCTATCTTGAGGGGTTTTTTTACTGCTGCCCATTACTGTAGTATCTGAGAGCTTCCCTTGTAAAAGGTGACCTTCAAAGAGGGCTAGATGTAGTGGGGAACATGGAAAATTACAATAGGGTCATAGCAACAGCAAGTGGGAAATCACTGATAGAATCTGTTTAGCATCTTAGATGTCTATATACACAAATGCAAGTAGGGAATAAACAGGAAGAACTGAAAGTATTGTAACAAACTGAATCCAAACTTAATTGGCATTACTGAGACTTGGTGTGATAAGTCTCTTGCCTGGAGGGCTGGTATAGAGGTGGATAGCTTTTACAGGAAGTAGAATCAACATAAAAAGCAAGAAGGTGTTGCATTATACATCAAGAATATTCATTATAGAACAAGAATACTTGTTCTGTAGTCCAGAAGAAGCTGAGAGGAAGACCAATGGAAAGCCTCTGTGTAAAGAAAAAGGTGTGACATCCTGGTAGAGGTCTACTATGGACCGCCAAATCAGGAGGAGATGATGGATAAAGCATTTCTAGAACGATGGTAGAAATATCCAAAACATAAGACCTGGCAAGTGGAAGGGGGCTTTACCTAGATATCTCTTAGAGTACATCTACACTGCACACTTATTTTGAAATAAGGTATTCTGGAGGAAATACTCTGAAATAGCTTATTTTGAAATAGCGCGTCTACACTACAAGGAAGCCTCAAAATTAGTCCAAGGCAGGCTTCCCTAATGTTGACCTGCTTGTTCAATTTAGAGCCCCAGGAGGCACTGAGGAGTAATTAGTTTGAATGGCCCTGGAGAGGAGCTATTTCAAAATAGCAACAGTGGTGCATCCACACTACAGCTATAATTATTTCGGAATGGACGTTATTCCTCGTGGAATAAGGTTTATAGAAGTCAGAACAAGCCGTCCGTTATTTTGAATTTATTTTGAAATAATGAAATTGCTGTGTAGACGCTCTCATTGTTATTTCAAAATAACATCAGTTATTTCTAAATAACTGTGCTGTGTAGACGCACCCCTAGAAAAGTAATACAGCAAAATACAAAATTTCCAATAAATTCTTGGAACGTGGTCAGGATAACCTTTTGTTTCAGAAAGTGGAGGGTCTAAGTAGGGGAACAACTATTTGAGATTTGATTCTGACCAACAGGGAGGAATTGATAGCAAATCTGAAGGTGGAGGGCAATTTGGGTGAAAGTGATCATGAAATGATAGATTTCAGACTTTAATAAACTCAGAACTGATAGGTAAAAGTAAGCTCCTATAGGAAGAAAATCTAAGGGAAAAAAAAGAGTTCACACAGTTTGTCATGGAGATAGTATTAAAGGCACAACTGCAAACTATCCCATGTTCTCAGATTTGCCTGACACTATATTTGGGATATCACTTATTATGGTTGCTCTTCTAAGGTGGGATTGTCAGTTCTTTTAATGTGCTCCTTCTATTACTTGTGCTCTCATATAGAGCACTATTTTTCCTTTCCGTCAACTCCCTCCCAATGGAGCTATCCTGCAGGATCTACAAAATTAAGGCTAGCAAACCATAGCTGATCACATAAGTCAGGATAAGGAGGCTATACCGAGAGAGAGAGAGAGATAGAGCGAGATCTCACCACTCGGTGAAACTTGTATGGACCAGGTGGTGATGGTAGTTGCGGGGGGTAGGGGGAGAGTGTCTTGGAGACAGGCACAGCTGAGCCCCCAGCACAATGAGTCAATAGAATATGAACTCCCAATGGAACTGATGCAGAATTTAGATCTTGGCATGTGAACACTTTCAGTGTGGGCAGGGTTTGTGGTAGGGAAACAACTCTGGTTCAAGGGGAAACACTAGATGTGTTTATAGGTAAACTGATGGTTCAAGAGAGTATTCCAAAATTGTCTTGTTTGGGCTGGACAATAGGAACTGATCATACCTGGTTATGGATGGTGTTCCTACAAGAGAGCTCACAATGTAATTAGGCAGTTTCAATATTTTGGATACTAAAAGAGGATTTATTACAAAAATGGGTCCGATAATTACTAAACTTAATGACTCTGTACACAAAACAACAATCTGTTGGTAGTGTTGTGTGTTCGATAAAGCCAGACTGTGTTCCCCGAAGGTCACGTGGCCAGACCACCTGATACTGAAACCCATTTTAGATCATATATTTTTCACTGAAGGTGAGAAAACTTTGAACTGAGCACAAAGAATTCCTGCCTTTGGAAAAAGGGATATGGGAGGGAGGGAAGGGACCACACAATGGGGGCAGTTGCTAGACACCACCACGACACCCCTGCCTCTCTTGCCACCTAAGACGCCTGCTGGAAACATCTAAGACTGACCGGGGCAAGGATCAGGCCCAAGCTTGGCGGCTGCTTAGCTTGTGAAAGAGATGTTTAGAACAACTGCTTAAGGTAAGAATTTGCATGAAACAAGTTTCTTACTAGAATAGGATTAGATGACATTTTTTGTTTATTTTATTTTAGAAATTTACTTTGATCTGACAGTTTTCACTTCCAACTACTTAAATCCTACCTTTTTTACTTAATAAAAACACTTTTATGATCAAGCCCCGTATAAATAACTGTTACCTGGGGCGGGAGAAACCACTGTATATAGCTTTCTTTCATTGATAAAGTGGGTGGACCTTAGGGGCTTTCTGTGTGTAATACTTTTACACAGAATAAGATAAATATATTTGGGATTTTGGACCCTTTTGGGGGTTGGTTTCCTGGGTAGCCTTGTAGCTGAGTCCTCCTGGAGCTGAAATGGTTCAGCATCTGTGTTGCTCTGCAGGGGGGTGATAACCCCAACTTTGGGGGAGACAAACTTCTGGCCCAGCAGGTCAGGGTGATGCAGAGCCCCAAGGAGCAGAAAGATGAGTCTAAGCAGTGTGATCAGCAGACCAGGGGACAACCCCAAGGAGAATTCTTTGATCTAGCCCATCACAAGTGGTTCTTAAATATGAAGAGGAATATGAGAAAGATGAGGGAAAGTGGAAATCCTCTAATTAGCAGGGAAGGAGAGCTAATACCTGACAACATCAAGAAGGCTAAAGTGTTTAATACCTATTTTGCTTTAGTCTTCACTAAGTGGGTTAATGGTCATCAGCTATTCAACTCAATTAATATAAACAATAACAGGGAAACTGAATAAGTCAGCTATGTGGTGCAATTGTGACAAGGTCT
This sequence comes from Pelochelys cantorii, assembly GCA_032595735.1. Classification (NCBI taxonomy): domain Eukaryota; kingdom Metazoa; phylum Chordata; order Testudines; family Trionychidae; genus Pelochelys; species Pelochelys cantorii. Next base: position 117,225,125 of record CM064330.1, on the reverse strand, counting down.
AATATCATTCTGGGATGCAGGAATGTTATATGTAAGACACTGTCATACTCAACTCAGCATTTGCATAGTCTCAGCTCTGTACTGTGTTTGAATTAGGGGTGTTAAGGACTAATCGACTATCCAATAAGCAAATGCTTCTCGGATAATCAGTTGACTAGTTGACTCCCCCCTTGCTGCCTCTATCAGATAGAGGCAGCAAAGGGTGAGGGGGGAAGAGAGGGTACTTCAAAGTGGCAGCACCACACACCTGATCCCAGGCTCAGCTGTGTGGTGTTGCTGCTTTGAAGCTGACCCTGGGATCTGGGGAAATGCCGCGTGGCACCCACGGTCAGCTGTGGAGTCCCCAGCTGATCCCGGGTTCCGCTGAGGAGTCCCCAGCTGACCCTGGCTCCACGTGGCATTTCAAATCGTCAGTGCAGCATGGAGCCCGGGATCAGAGTCCCCCACTGACCCTGGGCTCCATGCTGCATTGCTGCTTTGAAATGCACAAGAGCCCCCACTGGGGACTCTTGTGCTTATGAAACCTGGCACGCCACATGCAGCCCAGAGTCAGCGGGACTTCCCACTGGCCCCCGGCTGCACGGAGTTCCGCATTCCTCCTTTGAAATGTGCAAGAACCCCAGCAGGGGCTCTTGTACATTTCAAAGGAGGAATGTGGAAGTGTCTGTCAAAATTCCATCAACTACTCGACCAGTCAATTAACCATTACTTAACATCCTTAGTTTGAATGCCTCACTTTAGGAAAACGAGACAGTCCAGAGGGGAGCAACAAACATGACAAAAGTTACAGAAAGTCTGACCTATGAGGAACCTATTTAAAAACTAGACAGGTTTAAACTTGGGACAAGAAGACTGATAAGCCTTCAAGTTTGTTAAGGGCTGTAATAATGAAGGGTATGTCTACACTTGCCCCGTAGTTCGGACTAGGGAGGCAAATGAAGCATATCGAAGTTGCTAATGAAGCGTGGGATCTAAATATCCCACGCTTGATTAGCAACTTCGGTATGCTTCATTTGCCTCCCTAGTCCGAACTAGGGGCAAGTGTAGACATACCCGAAGATTGCAATACTTTGTTTTCCATGTCCACTGAAGGTAGGAAAAGAAGAAAGGAGTTCAGTCTGCAGCATGAGAGACTTAGATGAGATATTATGAAACACTTTTTAATTGTAAGGGTAGTTTAAGCTCTGGAATAGGCTTCCTGAGGAAATTGCAGAATCCCCATCATTTGGAGGTTTTAAAGACCAGGGTGGACAAACAACTGTCAGGGATAGTTTCAAGTCTTTACTTAGTTCTGCCTCAGTGCAGAGGGCTGGACTAGATGACTTCTTAAGCTCCCGTCTGATCCTACATTTCTATGATTCTATGATAAAATCTTAGCCATAGTAAAGTCCCAGGTTTACTTCATGGGATCTCTGTCAGTTTCCCCTCCACAGGGTTAACTCTTTATTTTAGGATAGGACTTTGCTTTAGATTTTGCTGATACACTTTTAAGTTGATTTGTTACAGCATTTTTTGTTGTTGATTGGATTGCTGGGATCATTTGGGGAGAAGGAAGTGTTAGAGATGAGTTTGTCAATTTTATGGACAAACATCCATTACAGAGAGGAGGGTTCACAGTGTTTCCTAAATATGGTTAGACTCTGGATTCACTTTATCACCCCTAGAAGTTTGTTCCATCTCTTTTGACCAAGAATTTTGTGACCTTAGGTTTTGTGCTCCATCTTGGGATCTCTAACTTGCTATTTGTCTTTACCCCCTTCCATTTATCCCAAGATTGTACTGAATCCTTGAACCAGTAACTAAATGATGGTATCAGTAGATAAAATAAATCCTAAAATTAAAACCCAACTTGTTTGATAAGCTCACAGCTGTTCTCATTTTAATAATCAAACAGAAGTAATAAATCAACTCTATACTTCTGTTGACTATTGGACATAATAAATATTTTGAATAAAAATGTTGATTGGAGAGAGGATGACTGGAAGAATGAACCGTATATGATGGATGTTAATCACATTAAGTAATGTGCTAATGGAAGGCTCTCAGATGCTGCAGTGATGAGGGTAATCTTAGAAACTATACAGAATATAGTTGTGCTAGAAATCCATATCCTGGGAAGGACTCTGCTTCCATGTTGCTAATATGTGGACATCACTCCAATGAAATAACTGACTTGGGTGAAATCATGGCCTTGTTGACATTGAGCAGAGTACTCCCATTGACTTTAATAGTGCCAGGGTTAAAGGAATATGTAAGGAAAGAGAAGTTTCATGTCCAAAAAGTAGCATTCTGTAGTTCTAGATAATATCTCTGTGACCCTAAATGGGGAAAGGTGAATATGCAGTCAGGAGACCTGTGAAGAAATACTGCTAATGCTTTCTCTCTATGGATAAATATGGAAATCAGCACAGGAAATATGCTGTGGGACCCTGATGGAATCACAATTTCTTTGTCTCATTTTATGCAGCAACACCTTATTTTAAAATGCAGCTTTTCTGCCTTGTGGCTGCAGAACAAGATTCAGATGCTAAAATAATCAACCCAAAAGACCCTGCACTTTTTAGGACATGAACAAAGACAAGCTAGCAGTCTAAATGTATTTCAACTGTAGATCATCCATAATGTTAGGCTCAGTCCTGCTCAAACTATAGGGACAGATGCCACCCTTACTCAGACTGAGTTGAACCTTACTAGCCAAATGGGACCATTTATTTCAATGGAACTGCTCAAAGAGTAAGGAACTACTCAGTCTGGTTTAGGGTGACAGAATCTGGCCAAATAAAGTGGCAAAACCCCTTTACCCACTACCGTTTAAGTGGAATGGAGATCCCTCATGTGCGTTAGCTATCTAGGTGATTTTGTCAGACCTATTTCAAATTCCCATTGTTTGTGTATATTTCAGGTCAAGCGAGACCCATCTCTGTTAGACGCCTTCCTACCTTCGGGGCATCCCTTATCCTCCCTTCCTAATGCGGGAGCCAGCTCCATCCCTTGGGCTACTGGTGTTGGCTGCCAGGCCACTGCATGGTGGGTGGACTGGGGGCCCGGGCTTGGGGGACCTCAATTCTACCACCTGCACTCCCCAAGGGAATCCCCTAGTCCAGTCAAGAACCCACCCCACCTCCCTCCCTTCAGAAGGTCCCTTATCCTATGTTGGCTGTCTGGTCACTTCCAGAGTTGGCGTCATTTTATCCTTGTAACTGAAGATTTGGCCAATAGTAAGATGAGTGACTGATCCATCTGTAAAGGTAGTTAGAACTCGGAACATATATTAAGAGTGCTTATACGTTGCAATGGGAAATGTTGCAAATTGCAAATTCATAACATTTGATGATAAATTATGTTCAAGTGTTCATTAGGGCACAGGAGCATGCATTTCATTACCAAAACATACGGATTTAATACAGGTGGAAAGTCATTATAACACTCATAGGGATAATAAACTGTGAACAATTTACCAGTCTGCTGTAGCAGTGAACTAATATATATTCTGTTCTAGGCCTTACTCTAATAAATAAGCTCAGATACCAGGCAACATTCCAAAGAGTCCAGAAATGGAAATGCAAAATTTGCAGCCTGTAGTTTCGTTCTGTCTTTGATCAGTATGTGATCCACCTTGATTTGAGGCCTTTTCAGTGGAAATTTGGCCTGATGGGAGTTTGACATTATTACTGACGGCTTTACTTGGAAGTATCACAACAAGGCATTAATTGTGTGATCAAAAGTACTGTTCTCTCTCTAAAGATGAAAAAAATTAACAAATCAACAAAATGGCAAACTACTCAAACAAAGAATGAAAAAATGACACTCATAATCTGCTCAGCAGAGATCCTTGTTCTTGACCTGATTTCAAGTCATTCTGTAAGCATCCTTGAGTATAGATACAGCTGTCTTCCTCCACTGACCTCCCCTCCCTCTGTAGTTATTTGTCCAGGAATCTCTAGTTATGAAAATTACAATGCCTGACCAGTTAATGATAATGCACTTCTATAGCACCTTCAATATAATGACTTCCAATGTGCTTTTCAAACCATTAATTAAGCTTCACTATCCCCCTGTGACATATGCTAAGTGTTATTCCCGATGACAAGGAAACTGAAGCACTGAGAGCAGCTCACCCAAGGTCAGGCAGACAGCCTGTGGCAGAGCTAGGAAGTGAACTCAGGTCTCCTGACTCCTCACCCTATGAACTAACCACAAGATGATTTCTACACCGAATGTCACATCTAATTCAGAATGAGCAACAACCTTGAAACGTCAGGAACTCTGAGTAGGAATAGAAAACAGCTACCCTGTTTTGTGTCATGTGGCAGAGGTCAGTAAGTTGCATGGGATAGTTATAGAAGAAAAGAGAAAATGACAGTCACTTGCAGCTAGATCAGATTGTCTGGTAAGAGATGTGTCAGTTTTTAGGAGCAAAACCTGTGAAATGTTGAGCATTTCTGTGAAGCACATTAAATATGTGCTTAACTGCTTTGCTGGACCCAAAGTGCCCAACTTCTTGTAACATCAAGCTCTTACAGATCTGTGAATCAGATTTCAGCTATTGCCATCTCATCTGAAACACAATTAATTCCTGTGCACCATTATTACACCACTATCCACATATCCAACCTAAGAATCTTGGTGCGGTTAGAGAAGTGATGTTTTCGTGTACAGCCCAAATTAACTGGTTTGTTCTACAAAGGAGGAGAATATTTACATTTCTCCCTCACTTAGCTGCATGATGCAGCAGCAGAACATACCTGCTTGCGCCTTTTTACATTAGTGGTCACTTTGTATTAGGTTATTTTTAAAAAGCTGACTTCACAAAGAAAAGGGGTTCCAATTTAAGGGCATGATCAAAGTCCATGGAAGTTCTTCCATTGCCTTCCAGGAGCTTTGGATTAGACTCTTAGTTATTTACATTTAAAATGTTCCATTTACATTTTATGAAGGGCCAATGGCCATGAGGTTTGAGTCCCAAAGTGCAGCTCTGTGTATTTATGGTAATTAGTTAAGTGCTCTGGGTTCCTGAGGCTTAGACCAAGGCTATAGAGACATAAAATAATAGATGCTGTAAGCTTCTGAAGTCTGTTTTAAACAAGAACTATGAGAAGCTTACTATCTTCTTTTCAACTTGTATGTCCTTTGGATTCATTTTAGAGATATCTAACCAGTCAGGCATATATCCTGGAATGGCTCTAGTCAGCACATATATTGAGAGGCATCAAAAAGACACTGAATGTCAAAGTTCACTGCTGCAGATTATCAAGTGTTTGTCATGCTATACCAATTTCCTTGGAACACACTGTTAGGAAAAGAATCAGAGCTAATGTATTTAAGTACAAGACATGGCACATAATTCAAAATGATCTGGACAAACTGGAGAAATGGTCTGAGGTAAACAGGATGAAGTTTAATAAGGACAAATGCAAAGCACTCCACTTAGGAATGAACAATCAGTTTCACACATACGGAATGGGAAGTGACTGTCTAGGAAGGAGTATTGCAGAAAGGGATCTAGGGGTCATAGTGGACCACAAGCTAAATATGAGTCAACAGTGTGATGCTGTTGCAAAAAAAGCAAACATGATTCTGGGATGTTTTAACAGGGGCATTGTGAGCAAGACACGAGAAGTCATTCTTCTGCTCTACTCTGCGCTGATTAGGCCTCAATTGGAGTATTGTGTCCAGTTCTAGAGAACATGACCTATGAAGGAAGACTGAAAGAACTGGGCTTGTTTAATTTGGAAAGGAGATGACTGAGAGGGGACATGATAGCGGTTTTCAGGTATCTAAACGGGTGTCACAGGGAAGGGGGGGGGGGGAATTGTTCTGCTTGACCTCTGAGGATAGGACAAGAAGCAATGGGCTTAAACTGAAGCAAGGGAGGCTTAGGTTAGACATTAGAAAAAACTTCCTAACTGTCAGGGTGGTTAAACACTGGAATAAGTTGCTTAGGGAGGTTGTGGAATCTCCATCTCTGGGGATATTTAAGAGCAGGTTAGATAGAAATCTGTCAGGGATGGTCTAGACAGTACTGGGTCCTATCATGAGGGTGGGGGACTGGACTCAGTGACCTCTTGAGATCTCTTCCACTTCTAGGGCTCATCTAGACTATGCTAGAGTGTCGAAAGAGGATATGCAAATTCTGATCTCACTTTCGAAAGCAGAGCTTTCAAAAATGAAAGTAGTTTAGATGCGGGTTTTTTTGGCGAACCCCCCCCCACCTTTGTCGAAAAGCTGCTCTTCCTCAAAAAATGAGTTTTATGCGGCTTTTCGACAAAGGGGGGGGGTTCGCCGAAAAAGCTGCGTCTAAACTACTTTCACTTTCAAAAGATCTACTTTCGAAAGTGAGATTGGAAGAAGATATGCAAATTCCCGCGGAATTTGCATATCCTCTTTCGACACTCTAGCGTAGTCTAGATGAGCCCCTAGAGTTCTATGATTCTATAATTGTCTATTTGAGGGAGTTATTTGTAATTTAAACTGCTGAATAGGGCAGCAACTCATTGAAATGTATCAACTGCCAATACTCATTCCTGTTAAGAGTTAATATTACCCTCATCCATGCAGTCACCCATACGAACACTCAGGGCATATGAGCTGAAGGTGCATATCCATTCTGGCTCTTGGCACTAGTTATAATAATAAACCTTGGTCATAAGAGGCTAAAACCACTGTTGTCACATTTTTACCACTGTATCTCAATTTCTCATACATCCTCCAACTTTCTCTACCACAAACTGGTGGATTGATTGGTTAGATATTGGACAGGCAACTATGATACCACTTACTAGAAAACCCTTGCCAAGAGATACGTATTCTAGAATGGAATAGTATTGTGTATAAGACTTTCACATCTGTCATCTTTATAAAACAAAGTGCCATGGTTGAGGGCAACTGCACATATTTCCCCATACTAGTCCACCAGTGGCAAACTGTGCTGGTAGTTACTCATCTGTCAAATCTCTTCAGTAGTGATGCACATCTCTCATCTAACCCGGGGAATGCACAGTTACTTACCTAAACTATCATAGTCCTGATGAACCAGACAGCCCAAAGAGGCCAGCATCTGTTCTTTGCTTTCTCTTCAAAGAGTATGAACATGTAACCCCCTTTTTCCTCCCCGGGTTACTCGGGAGCAGGTCACACTCACAGGTGCCCCTGGGCGCCTGATGGTTTTAACATAAAAGAAGAACCTGAGTACCCCAGTGGTGATGTTGTTTAGTTGGGGAAATCCTATCCACCCCCTTGCTGCAATCCCTTGCTCATAACGAATATACAATGGCAGTGCCTCCACCTGGCTGGCCCTGTACACACTTAATGATGTGCCTTGGGAGCCTCCAGGAATAAGATTATTCCAGCAATAATCTGGATCTAATTCCAGAACAACAATTATAAATAATATACATGTAATTGATTACATTAGAATGAACACACCTTTACTTAAAAACTTAAAGAAACAGTGTTTAACAGATTAACAGTGAATAACATTAACAAAGTACACAGAAGTAATAGGCGCTTACCTGTCTGGCATTTGCACTGCCACCATCTATCCCACCCCAGAGTGTGCACTCCTCTGGACTCAGAGTCCCGGACACTTGCTTGCATCAGCACACTTGAAGATCCACTGCAGCTGGAGTGGATGTTCTCTGTAGGTTGTGTGTGTATTAGTCCAGCTGAGCAGCCAACTGCAAACTCCCTCTGCCACTGGGGCAGGCTCCACCAAATGCCAGCAGTTCTGGTTCCCTGGGTTGGACACTCTGCCTCTCTTTGGACCCAGAGTAGTCTAAACCTCTGAGGTCTGTCCCAGGCAGCACTTTCCCAAGGAGCCCATTTACTTACAGCCTCCTCCTGTGTGTTGGTTTGTACAGCCCTTCTCAGCCACAGGCACAGCCAGAGTCTCTCTCCTCTAGGGCAGTCAGCAGCCTGTTAGGTCCAAACACCGCAGACTTTCAATCCCAGGCTGCAGATGCAACACCACAGCTCCTGGATGGAATATAAGGCTCTTCCACAGCAGCCTGGCTCCTTTTATTCCCCCCCCCCCACACACACACACACACAAAATGGAGAGCCCACCAGATTCCCCTGAGCCCTCTCCCCACATGGAGAGCCTCAGACCAAAAAGCTTCCTTCCTGGTTTCCTCAAGTGCTCATGGGAATTGTAGTCCCTAGAGCTAGATTGAAGCACACAGGATCTTCCCAGAAAAAGTCAGAGGCATCTTTAGTAAGGGGACTACAAACAGTTATAGTTGAAGGCAGTTACAAGTCACCACAGGGCTCTTAAAAAGCAAGTGCACTTATTCCTAAAGTGAAAGGATTACAGCAAAAACATTTTTAAACAATAAAAGAACCTATATGCACGCTAGTAACCTTGCCAGAGATCATCCTTCTTAATCAACAAAAATCTATCAAACCTTACCAAGTGGGTTTTTTTCCCTGTGATTACAAGTCCATAACTAGGGATGTCAGTGTGTGGACAACTACTTGATTAATACATAAGATTGGGCTTATTGGTTAATCCTCTTGACTACATGCATCCTCTCCCCCCCCCTTGCTCCCTTACCAGTGCCCATGGGGAGCCAGCTGTTAAGTCAGCTCCCCAAGAGCACCAGATTCACCTTCTCCCAACACTACCATGCTGCTGATACAGAGACAGCAGCGTGGAGGATGAGGGGGGCAGGTGGGAACTCGCCGCACATACAGGCTCCCTGGACCCGCCTGCCCCCCCCCCCATCTTGCTGCTTCCTACAGAGGTGGCAGGGAGGCAGAAGCCAGTGCTCGAGGGGAGCCAGCCCCACATCCAGGGACTATCGAATAGTGGTGTAACCACTAAAAAATTATATGCTTACACAACTATTTAATTACACTCTATCTAACATTCCTATTCATAACAGTCTGTGCTCAGCAGGGCAGTCCTTAAGCAAATGCAGCATATGCAGCTGTGTAGGACACCCACAAAATTGGGGCATCCCTGGCACTTAGTATCTACCTCCCTGTTCTGACCTTTCCAGCAGGCTTCCGCAGCTACTGTTGCAGTCTTCCTTTACAGGCAGGCTGCCAGCAGGGGAGGGGAGAGGGGCCACAGGGAGCAGTTGTCCTGGGGACCAGCAATTCAAAGGGGCCTGTGGCTCCTGGCTACTGGCACTGCTACTGTGGCAGCAGCAACAGCTGCCACCAGAGCACTGCACTCCGGGCAGCTTTGATAGCTTGTAGGGGAGGGGGGATGCCACAATCTGGGTGGCACCTGAGAGCTGCCTTTCACTGGCCCCACCCCTTCTGCCTGAGGCCCTCCTTTTCTGGGAGAGTGGAGCTGACTCCCACACACACACACATCCCTTTCCCAGGGGCCTCTGAGGGCTGTGGGCTTCCCTGTTCAGAGGGCATCTAGTAACTTAAAAGTGAAGAAGCCTTGCAGCCTGCCAAGAACTATCAGCACAACACTGGAACTTTTAAAAAGCCACGAACGTGGTAATGAAGCCATATAACAGGTGATTGTGAACCCCCAGTTATATCCTGTCGGTTTTTGAATTTACTGACAAAAACAGTTGGCATTACTGTGATAGTTACTCAGATCATAATAGTCTACAGGACCTTAGTTTAAAATCTGCTTTAAATTTTATTCCATTACTGCATTGCTGAAAGTTATAAAATCATATCTCTCACAACTCCTTGCATAGATTTTTAGATGCACAATCTGAGTATTCATCTTTAGCTTTAAATGCTTGGATCTTCAGACGGTTTTTAAAATGAATCCTTCAAAAGACCACCCTTGTCTGAAATACACAGTTCAATTGTAATTACTATAGTGCAAAAAGTTTACTTCCAAACTCTCGCTGACTTTCTGTCCATCCCTGTAAGTTTTCACTCTTCAGCCCCCTGTTGAAGAGAGCCCTTAAAAGGACAACACCCCTTTTCTTCCAGATAGCTGGATAAATGAGTTTCCTTTTTTTTCCCTCTGACTGTTTGATGAACTAATTTTAAGAGAATCCTCCAGCAAAATCAGTACCATAGTAAGATATGAAATCCTTTGTTATACCAAAAATCTCTGGAAACATATTAAGTTGGTGAAATTCCATAAACATGTCTATTGTTAGGGAGATCACACAATGTACATTAATGATCTCTTTTTCTAAAAGCAATGAATATTGTTATGGATCCACTGAACATCTGTCACTGATTAATTTAAAGTAACATCTATTTTAGTTAGTTAAATATGTAGTAAGCTGCAATGATTACTTTAGGAAAGCTTGAGTACATTTAAAAAATAAAATCAGCTTAGAAATACTGATTAAGAAAATATAAAACAGAAGAGCTGTGTCGTGTATTGCTAATATTTAATGCTGTGTTCTGCAGGGCAGCTAACTCTCCCTGATTACAGAGTTTTTGCAAATAAATCTCTGACAAACTTCATGGTGTGTGTTTATGTATTTAAACCCTCCATTTTTTTAATTAGGAACCTTTTGCATGTCCAGTCTCTGCTCCATTTTCTATACAAAGAAATTGCAAAAGAGTGTTTTTTTCAATTATCATTTGCTTCATTTGGGTTCAGGAATTTGGCTGGAAGGAATGGGAGAGAAATGAGAATGGAGATAGTGGGGAGACGGTAGTTCCTGGGCAGAATGGGGGTAGGCTCTGGGACTGAGCAGGGGTGACATATAAGTGGGGCCACAAATAAAAGAGGTGGGCTGGAGAGCTAGCCTACCCAGGGAGCAGCTTCGCCCACCACACACGACAGCTGGTAAGAGCAGGCTGGCTCCCGCGCACCCAGCATGAGCTGCAATCTCCTTAGGCAGGGGCCATATTCACAGAGCTGATTGCACCAGTGCCACATGGTGCATGAGGGAGAGAGTAAGGGTATGTCTACACTGCCACCCTAGTTCGAACTAGGGTGGCTAATGTAGGCATTAGAACTCGCAAATGAAGCTCGGGATTTAAATATCCCGGGCTTCAATTGCATGTTCCCGGGCGGGCGCCATTTTTAAATGCCTGTAGTTGGAACTACCTGCCCGCAGCTACACGCGGCATGGACTAGGTAGTTCGAATTAAAGCTCCTAATTCGAACTACCGTTATTCCTCCTGCAAGGGGAAGGGGCCAGGTGGCTGGGTATTCTTTGCTGCATTGTCTCCCCTCCCTTAGGCTGTGAGCCTGGGCTGCCGTTGGGCTTAGGGGCACCAGTTTAATAATACTGTGTAGGGCCCCATAAATCCTAAGGATGGTCCTGGTGCTCAGTCCTAGCAGCATCCCCATGAGTAGATTAGTCTTTCTGCTTCCCTTGTCAACCGATCCACGTCTTGACTGCCGCGCTGTGCCGACAATCAGCTGAGCCAGCACAGCACGGCAGCCATTTTTATTTTAATGAAGCCGGGGATATTTAAATCCCCACTTCATTGACTATGTCGGGTAGCCTATTTTACATGCCTCTGTTGGCAGAGGCATGTAGTCTAGACGTACCCTAAGTGAGTACAGTGGCTAAGGCTCATGAGTAAGAGTGGCAGAGTGTGGCCATAAATAAATATTTTCCAGGGGGAACTATTATTATTAAAGCTATCATTTGATCACTGATTCATGTTGCTATCTAGCTGCCTGCTCTACACTCTGACTCTTCCATTGTTTTCTCTTGTCATTGCTGAACCAGAAATAATTTAGTTTTCTAGAACAGGTCTAAAAAAAAACTGACCGAAGGCAAATCATTTGATCACTGACTCAGCAATCTGAGTAATGTCAAAAAGCCAATGTCATGCCAAGTTTGTTGTTCTGACTCTTGAGGAGTTGACATAATGAATCAACTTTCCATATTGGCTTTTTTTGCTTTGTTTAGATTTGTGTGAAGTATATCTGTGTGTTCAGAATGTCTGCTTCTCTCTCTGACTCTCTCTCCTCCACCCCAGCAATTCTATTTAGAATGGATGAGATGTGTTCATCAGACACACATGGCACTGTTAGTTCACTATAGGAACTTTGAGGTTACCCTTTGACCAACAGAAAAGTCAGTGAGGGTAACATTTCAGTCTCTGAAGTCTGTGGTATTAACTAGTTGATGCTGCACTTACTTGCTCCCTGCCAAAAGAAAAGAAAGCTCAGTTTAGCTCTTTGTTGTTCTTCTTTACTCTGGAAACCTATAGTGTAGCACCAAAAACTCAATCCTTTGACTGAAAAAGTATCAAGAAATTTATTAAATGTTCTCTCCATGAGCAATGTCTGCTTAGACGGTAGAAAAAGAAAGGAAATATTAATCTTACTTCTCTGTATTGTTGCTCCTATTTTACACTAGCATAACTCTATTTGAATCAGCAGAGTAACACCAGCATAGAACTGGACTACAACCCAGTATTGTATATGGCTGTTACTTCAGGCATAAGAGTCCACTGGGAGAATATCCATGGAATGTGAACTATGCATAACACACAAAGAACAAATGGCATCCAGGAACTGCTGCTGCAGGACCATGCATCAAAATGCTCCCATTCTGTAGCATCTCACAGTTAAGAGGGCCCTTGTCCTATCTATGCTATGAGGTGCAGTATAAAAGAGGTCAGATTACAAAGAGTGACCATAAAGTTTGTTTAGAGGTGTTCTGAGGGAAATCAGCCGCTTTCTCAGATGGTATATTTCATTGTGGGAAATATATTTTTTTCATTCTTAAAACAATAAATTTAATTTTAGTACAGGAATTGAAAATGTTCAATCAGATTTTATTTACACAGACCTGAGGAAACAGTCAGTTAACATGCTCAATCTTATTCCTTTATATAGTATTTAACTGTTTCACTGACTCCTCAGAATAGTGCTCTTCAAGGGACTATGTTTATGTCAACCAAGTAGAACATTATTAGTATTTCTTTTTTCTTTATTACCATGTTTATCCACAGCGTCCCAGGCATCTTGTAGTCAAACACACACAAGTTAACATACAGGGCAGGAATGAGGAAATATGAAAGATCAAATAAGCTGCATGACTGCGGTATATGAGAATGAGATGACTGGGGCTGAGTGCAAGCAAAATAGAAGTGATGTTACTTGGTCAGGGACACCATGTAGAGCAGGCCTGGGCAAAATATGGACCACAGGCTGAATCTGACCTGCCAAGCCACTGGATCCAGCCCACGAAGGCAGCAGGGAGCCCCAAGCAGGAGTGGCGTAGAGAGGGGGGACAAGAGGGGGCAGTTGCCCTGGGTGCTACGCTGGGGGGGGGGCACCAATTTAGCTGCCAAAAGTTATGTTGTTGTTAACTTTTTTATGATTATTTCCTATTTTGTATATATTCCAACAGTTGACTGTGAAAAGGTTTCAATGAAACCTTCAAAAAGTAAATAGGATGATAGGACCTCAGCCCCTCCCTTCCCTAACCCTTCCCCCCCCCCCTCCATTCAACATATCCAGACCCTCTGCCCCCTCCCAGATCTGGCACCTGCCCCAGATCACAATCCCCTTCTACTCTAGGTCACAACCCAAACACCTGCACTCCAGTCCCCTGCCCTTGGTCACATCTGCCTCCTTCACCCAAATTCCCTCCCAGACTCCAGTCTCATTCCTGTACCCCAATCCCTTACCCCAAGCTCCCTTCTGCACCCAATCTCCATCCCTGACCCCGCATCACCTCCATTAATATAATGGAAGAATGCGGCCCTAAACTACTTTCCAAAATCTTGGAGTGGCCCCGTCAGAAATTATTCCTCACTCGTAATGTAGGGAGAAGTGAGCTGAAGATACCACAGTACTAGTGGCCTTTGAAATACTTGAGACAGACTGACGGGAATCATGCTTGCCCCTTAAATTGGGAGTTGCCATTTAAGGGTACTGCAAAAGCGATTGCTTTTTCAGATCCAGACTAACATGGCTACCCCTCTGATATTTAAGGGTACTGTGTCTCTGATTGCTCTTTGCTTAGTCTTGATAGAATTAAGCTGCCATCAATTTAAATTAGCAGTGATACTAATTTGTGTACATGAGTCCAGAGGCCTTGTGATGGGTGCATTCTTTTTCTTAAAAAAATAATAAATTTAAGTATGTTTGTTGCTGGAACACCTTGTAATCCTTTTCCTCATGGTCCCACTGCATTTATCTCCAGATTCTAGATTATTACAAATTTGTGCTTTCTTATAGGAGCTAAGATTTGCAGTGGCAACACTCATTCTAAAGATGTTATTTCACTGAAATTTAAGTTTTACTGGCATGTCCACCACAGTAATTCAGCATGAGTCACATTTGCAGTCTCCAGTTGGAGAAACCACCTACAAACCTAATGAATATAATTTGTAAATGAACTGTTTGTTTCTCTGAGAAGATAGTTGTAGTCATCTTGCTGTCAGGTCTCCTCTGAGTTGCTGCATTGTTAATCAAGGATGTCAAAGTCTAGCCATTTTAAATTAGAGAGGATTTCTGGAGTTGTTACTACACTTGGCTCTTGGACAAAGAATATGAAAGGCAGATAGGGGATCTGTTTCCTATTTTTCTCAGAACTGTTTTCTCAGAATCTGTTTCCTATTTTTCTCAGAACTGATGAAGCAGAAGCACATGCTACAGAAGGTCTTCCATCTCATTGCTTAACAATGTAAGAGAGTGCTTAACAATCAGATCTCCTTGTAGAACATTTTCCAGCTTTGCATTCATCACTCTATGGTGTGACACAGATGAGAGCTAAGAACAATTGCTTTATGATTATGAAAAAATCAAATATGAAAATCACACAGTGCACTCTCCGGAATAATGATAACATGTGACGCAGAGCCCCCAAGAGATTTACATTATTTTTCTTTAAAAGGGAGTCACTGTCTCATGTTATTTCTGCTCCTGCTCCCAACTAGCTCAGTTTGTTATGGTTCTTTAGGCTCTACTGGAATAGACATTCTCTTTCTGATGGGTTTTACTGTGCATGCGTATAACTCTGTTTGCATACATAACCTGAATAATAAAGCTGGAGCTGGCTTACTGATTTCCTGTCACACTTATTAGGGGAGCACGTGCAGCCAAAATAGAGCCCAGTAAATTGCAGACCCTATTGTAAGAGGGGTTTACAGCACAAGATAAGTTTCAAGATTGCAGAATTCAAACTCCAGATCCTGATTCATCATGCCGGTTGATTCTTTCCTCTCCATTTCACACTCAAAAGCTATGATGGAGAAGTGTTTTACTACATGCACCTACTTTGTACCCAGAAATTGTATCTGTAGATGTTTATTCTCTGGGTACAGGTAACAGTTACTACTTCAATTCAGTTGAGTCTTGCAATATTTGATTTTTTTTCTTAAAACCACAGCTCCTACATTCATGTGATTAGAGAAGATCTTTGCTTGAGCCCAGAATATATTACTTTTTTTTAAATTTCATGATTTTTTAGACATTTTTATGACATTTTAACTCTAGAGTCTAAACTCATGATTTTTGATCACTTGGGTTGGTCAGTGCTGCAGCATCGCAGCTTGTGACACCGTTATCCATTTTCTTAATACCGTGAATATGTTCTTGTTCAATTGCCCTGCTCACAAATGACTGCAAACATGTTGTAATCACAAATTAGGCACACTTATTGGAAATTTGAACTGTGAATGTTCTTAGTATTTGATGTGATGCCTGTCGCCAAAATTCAGGACAGGAAACAAGAATGACATACACATCATGATGTATTAAAAATAGAAACACAGACAGCTAATGTACCTTCCTTCCCCTGTCTGCTCCTTGCCAAATTGAAATGGCACTCGGATTTCTCCATAGTGATGCAAGAGAGGCTTTATTAGAGTTGAATTAATAATTGGCAATAAATAATTTAATTAAGTCTTTTGCTTCTCTATCAGTTTATCAGTTGTCTGTAAACAAACTATAACATTTGCATATGTATTCGTTATTCTAAGTTATTTGTGGATTTCTTCAGCGAATAATTCTTGGTCAGCAGATTTTTATGAAAAGTTTATTGGCAAACATTTACAATGTGTAATGTCATAGACACGGACTTCTCTTCTTGCCAGGGAATGCTTGGCACCCCCCACACTCCACTCCAGGCCCTACCCTTGCTGCACCCTTTGTCCCAACCTCCTGCCCCACCTCTTCCCACCCCTGGTCAACCTCCAGCCCATTGCCACTCCTCACCCTCCTTCCTGGAGCTTGAACGCTGGGAATCTGCTGTTCATAGTGCTCTGGGAGGGTGAGTAGGGCCACTGGCACACAAGAGGTGCAGAGGGAGGGGCAGAAAGGGGGAGCTTGATCATTTTAGAATCATAGGATTAGTCCAAAAACTAATTTGAATGGGTATTCCTGGAAAAATGTTCTGCTGGTTACTTGGCTCTGTTTATTATGAACACAGTGCAGTGTTCCTCTGTAAGGACAGTATTTTATTTTTACAAACTAATGTAATATTTCCATTCCACTGCAAGATTTGCAGTAAGTAAAGGGCAGTCTGTAGCCAGGTGGGCCCAGGGCTTCCGGCTGCCACTAGGGTTGCCAGGTGTCTGGTTTTCGCCCGGAAAGTCCATTATTTCTGGCCCTTGTCCGGTAAAAAAACCAGAAAATACCGGACATGTAAAATTTCCCGGATTTTCTGTTTCTCTTGGACAGAAGGCCGGTGAGGACATTCTTCCCCTGCAGCGTCTGGCAGGGGCGGGGGGCGAGAGAAGCTCAGGGATATTTAAAGGTGCAGCAACCTTTTTTTTTTCATTCAACAACTTTGGCTCCCCTGGATTTTTTTTGCTCAACCAATTTTTTTTCCTGCCATGTTCAGGATTTTTTGTGAAAGTATCTGGCAACCTGAGCTGCCACCGCTGGCAGCAGTAGCAGCCAGAACCCAGGCCCTTTAAATCATCATCAGAGCTCCAGGCAGTGCTAAGGTTTGGGAAGGGGACACCCCCTCCTTCCACCCAAGGCCTCGCACCTTCTGGGAGCACAGAGCCATTCCCCCACCACCACCTTGCCCAGGGGCCTGGCAAGGCTGTCAGCTGCCCTGTCTATAGTTTCACCAGCCTGGTGTCAGAGAGGAAAATGTGTTGGTATGAATCATTGCCATATTTTCTTCCTGACCCCTCTTGTTGTGGGGAGGAAGAAGTTACTTTCCTTGGAGCAGCTTGCTTCCCTCCTGCGTATTTAGCCAAGTGTCTGCCTGTTCCCTGGCACTCTGAGCTTCTTCTCCACCCATTTTGTTCACACCAGGGAATGAATGTGAGATAAGTATTTCTTGCTTTCTCTGTCAAAGCCAGAGTTGCAGTCTGTGCATGGGAGTAAGAGTGGCTCAGTAAGGACTATGAAAGTCGAGCCTCAAATTCACTAAAATATGCTGAGATTACGTTGAACTCTACTGAAAATGGATTTTGAGGGTCTGCGATCACATTCAGGTGCAGTTCAGCATCTACATAATTTTTTGCTAGATCACATTTACTGCAAATAAAGGAATAAATATGCTGCCAGTTAGAGACATTTGGGAAATGTAAGAGCTCAGACATGGGAATTTTATTGAGCTGTTCTCAGTCATTGATCAGACCTGTGCAGCAGTTCAGCTTTCCTTAATGTCACTATTTAGGTTCATGGGTTCTGCCAGTTCAAAAGAGAGGAAGGTCATTCAGTTTCTTCCTCTGTCCTTTTCTTATTTCCCCCCAGTTCAACATCTGTAGTCTATCTGCACGTTAACCAACTGGAACTGAAACCTCTTCTATCTCATAAACCAGACTCAAAAAAGACTCTTCTTTCATTGCCTACTTGTATATATTTATGCAGTGCTATTTTATCTTGGAAGGGGGAGAAAAATCCCTCTTCTGCATTAGTTGTGGCATTTTTTTAGCATAGTACTTCTGGCACTCTCACATCGGTATACAAATAGATACGTATATGTACAGGACACATACACCCATGATTTCCTCTGTGTGTTTGGCTCTTTCAAGCATATATATGCCAAATTTAGATAGGACTGGAGAGCTGGCTTAGATCAACAGTGATCTTTAGTAATGGAAGAGACTGTGTTGTTTATTTTCCTTTAAGCCAATGGATTTTCATGCTTATTGGACCGTTGAAAGGTTTTTCAAAATTCATTGCCACAGCTTCCCTCAAGTCTTCTAGCAGCTTAAGTCACAGTATCTCTGTTTTTGGTATTTGTTTTCTAGTAGAGGGAGGGGGCTGTTAATATGTACTTGACTTGTTTTATTCACATGTAAAGTTTGAGGAAGTTCTGTGGGAAAGCACAAGCCTTTCTGACACAAAGTCATTTGAGATGGTTTGATCTGTAGGAAACTGTTGAATCAGCTGGTTAAAATCTATCAAGTAAATGGGATTTGGGCTTTCTTAGCCTGCCACACATTCCTTTTTTCACATTATCTTGTCTATAGCATTTGAAGTGTGAATAATATGCATCTTTTCTGACACAACACAGAGTCATCTTTTAAGGATTCTGTCTCTACTGTGTTGCTATTAAGTACCGTATAGCACATTTAAGCCATGTAGGATGTTTTGATGAGCGATACTAATTAAAAGAAGAGGCCATGCAGTATTGCCAGAAGGGACAGCCAGTGGAAGAGTGATAAGTCCTCTCATTGTTTCCACGGTTTTCCTCTATCTCCTTTCATCTCCAGCAGTTGGCACCTTGCCCAGAACTTTTCCTTCAGCTCCTAATGAAAGCTAATAGCTGCCTCTCTACCTATCATGTTCCTTGGATAGCTGTTGGGCACTCTTGAGAGAAGCAGCAGTCGATGTTTTCCCGGTGGTGGGAAGTTTGGACTCTGCTAGCCAAAGAAGCTGGAAAATCAAATCCGGGCATAAACTCAGCTGTCTACTATCACATCTCAGGCTGGCTGGTTTACT
The DNA here is from genome assembly GCA_032595735.1 of Pelochelys cantorii. Classification (NCBI taxonomy): domain Eukaryota; kingdom Metazoa; phylum Chordata; order Testudines; family Trionychidae; genus Pelochelys; species Pelochelys cantorii. The sequence goes on along the minus strand of CM064330.1, from coordinate 117,206,362 downwards.
TAACATATGCATTCTGTTGACAGTATCTGTCACTCTATATAATGACCATGCAGATTGTGAAATATGCAACCTGTGTACATATGGTATATTATAAATGAACAAGGCTAATGACTTATAAGGGTGGGGAAAGTACCACTTAAAGGCAAATGCACATGAACAAGGTAATTTCTTTTCAAGTCCCTATCCCTGAGTTGACTGGTATTTAGCTGCCTCAGTGACTTCACTCAAAGAAACAATATGAAGTTATGACTCAAGACTGTACTTACACATAGTTCCTGAGCCTCCCTGGCTGCTGCCATGGCTTTTCTCTGCAGGGCTTGTATCCCTTTTTCTTAGAGAGATGTTCAGCCTTTCCTCTCTTTTAGGCGACTAAAACATTCTGTAACTGGTTGAATTGTCTGGATGAGCCAGCAGAATAGCACTACCTCTCCATCCAGGGTCCTAATACCTGACAACCTGCTACAATATCTTACAAAAGTTAGCTGGTTTTGGAATTATCTAATTTACAAAATTAAAAATAACGTGGCAGTGGGAATATGATGAAGTATAGAAACACCATGTCTGAAAGGAGGAGGGTTAAGCAGGTGCTTTGGGCTCAGGGAGCCCCACTCTGTCACACATGGAAAACATGTGTTGCTTGGAGGAGGAGCTCAAAATTAGAACAGCACCAGTGGCAGAGGTGGAGGTGAGCTGATTTGGCCTGGAGCTCTTGCTGCGTTAAGCCTGGTGATAATGATCTGAACGTGTTTTAGTTATTTACGTCACCCTGTGGGAAAAGAGAAGACATGTAATACACGATCCAGGGAGGTAGCTGTGTAACACTTCAAAGTGCAGGCTTTAACTGCCTACCTTGAGTAGGATCAGATCCTGGTAGAGAGCGTGAGCTAAGTTCTCCTGCCAAATCCTAAAGAGGGACAAAGGAATGTTGCTGGGGAAAGGCTCTGAAGCTACAGTGATCCAGACCACAAGACCCTGATCCAAGGGGAATCCTTGCTGATTCTGAAGAGTCATTTATTGGACTCAGGGGTGACCCTGAAAGCATGACCTGGCTGTAGGGCTGAGTCTCTGAAAGGACAGACCACTGCAGTATGGAACTGCAATAAGGAAAGGGGAATGCCAAGGGAAAAGGCAACCCGCCATTCACTTCCCGACCTGACCCCTATGAGGCACTGGCAGTGATTGTTTCCATTCACAGAGGGATGAGACCTGAATTGGGTATTCTGTGCCCAATAATAGAGTTCACTAGAGTGGATGATTCACCAGGAAGGGCAAAATCTTGCTCTCCTTTCCACATGGAGAATTCTGATTTGATGCCCTACTTTCCTGGCATGTAGGAGAAAATAGATGAATGTTCCCCACAGATAGGAGGATCTGAATATCCAGGCCATGGTATGCCATGTGGATCTGAGAACAAATTTTTGCCACAAAATAGGAAGTGAGGCGGAATATATTCCCACACAGAATATAAGTTGAAGGTTTTTAAGACTGTGGCCTTGCCAACGTGAGAAAGTTGCACTGGTTTAGGTAAAATTGATTTTTAGACTGTCCAAAAAGAACAATTATTGAATAAGCTATGTGCTATTAATACAAGAAGCTCTGGTCCAATCTCAGACCAATATGCTGAGATGCCATTTGTGTATGTTTGTGATTAATTGAAAGCCAAGCACAGTAAGTATAGCCAGGTTACAAATTCACTGCCTTATCCCCCATAAAACAGCAATCAATTCCTTTGATTCTTTAGTTCCTTTTGACATCTGCAAAAGAGTGAGATTAACCAAACAGAAAAGTAGAATTAACCTCTGCTCAGAACATTAGCTCAATTTCTAAAAGTTTTGCAAATCCCAAATGTTTCTTCTTTGTTTCTCTTTCATTCCTTTTGCAGTTAGATGCGGGGGGGCGGGGGGTTATAGCTGGAAATGACTTTGTTTTTTAGTTTGAATGTGATACGTTTAGCCTGGTCCCTAGAGAAGGAGGAGGTGGAAAACTGAGAGAAGGCAATGTCTTCATGCATTTACTACAAAAACTTGAGGGATAAAAGCTTCAATTTTTCTTGGCAGTCTGAATCAAATAATGACAATGACCAAATTTAAAAGCTCTCACACATAGTCCTTGTTTTGCAAAGGAGAACCTTTGTTTTAACTTCCAGTTACAGGTTTGGGTGGGGTTTTACTTAGTGTGATGCAGTTTATTTCAGCAAGACATACATTAGAAACCAGACTTCCCAGAGAATTCATGACAAATCAGCAGCAGCATTCTTGTCAACTTGTCTTCCACTGCTGTAACTGGTGTGGTGTTCTGCCTTTCCTTTCTATAACAGTGTTTGGCCAGTCTGCATTTATAAGAGAAGCATGGCTGCTTTATGGCCATGTTCAAACTTAGGAGATTTGAGGCAGAGGTAGTGCAAAGGGGATATTTTTGTTTTCATTTCATTTTTATGAGTATTTAGGTGGGCTAATACTGTACATAGGAGTTACAGTGGACACTTCTTGGGCTGCAGTCTGATAGATCCAGCAGTGTATAGGTGTGCACATTTGCTTGTTCTTCTGTAAGCTGATCTCTGCTTGGGCCTAACACTTGGCCATTTCCATATATAAGTAAATATCACCTCAGTCTTAGCAGTATTTCTACAGTGAGTATGGGTAAGCATCACAGAGGAGCAGATACTGAGGTAACTTAAGCTGAGGCAGAAATGGCAAGTTTTAAAAGATGATAGTGGTAGGCTGGGTGCTGGCTCACCTTGTGCGACTATGAGAAGTGGTCACAGCTGCAGGAACTTTCAGGGCATTTCTGACTCAGGATTGATAATGCTGTTGAGCTACAGGCTTTTCTTAAGAGAGACTTCATATAATTATGATTTGTCTAGTTTATAATCACATATAATCTAGATTGACCACCCTGTTATTTGTTTCTTAGGGAGAGACAAGAAATACATATATACATAGAGAATACCCTTTGTTCTCTTCCCACACCCCCAAAAGAAAGGCAGCAATTTGTATAATGTTGCATTTCCTCCAGTGCATCTTACTTGCATTTTATACTTTCTTTTGAAATCCCAAACAAATATATGCTATACTGTATATACTGTATACTGCTGTACTGTTCCAAATCACAGTGGGGCAAGTTGATTTACCTCACTGAAATTGGTGTACCATATTAGATTTCTTTCTGTTTCTTTATTCCCTGATTATGGGCAGGAGCCCATGATGCTGAAATGAAGAATTGGTTTCCTTGGCAACAAGAACCATATGTAAGCTCTCAGAAGTCCCCCTTTTACTCAAGTGACTTCCTTCTATTCTTTTGCAACGGCTAAGTAAAGGCAGAAAATAAATTGTTATCGCCATATTATAGTGGTAGGCATTAATATGCCCAGTACATAGAAGTTGGTAGATAACCACTAACTGGCAAGCCATGTGAATCACTAGTAACTAGTGGGACTTTCTGTTCTCTATATTGATTGCTCTACATTTTGATTCAGTTTCACAGAATAATGTATTACTGCTGGATCTCTTCTTATAGCAAAGAGGTATGCAGTTTTAGAAGGACAAGGCTTTTCTGTTTGTTCTGTTAGCCACTGTTAGAAACCATTTTGCCTGGAATTCCACTGGACATTGAATGTCCAGGACACTCCATCCATCTTTTAGAAAACTGAAGAATGTTGGATTGCTCTTCCTTACCCCATATGCCTCCCTAGAACACAAATTATTTCTACAATTAATAGGAATGAGCCTACAGTGTTAATGATCTTAAAATTATGAAACTCTTACATATAATTTGGATGCAGTTTTTTTTACTTAGTCATCTCTTGATCCTGCATTCCCAATAGGAGTTTTCTGTACAGAAATAGTATGATAATGAGCCTATAAGCCTTTATGATTCATTCAGAGACACTCCACTACAGTCCATAACAAATACATTTTTTCTATATATGAGTGAATTCCCAAATCAAAACTGTATTTTTCAACTAGTCTTATTTTTTCCTTTATTTTTCTTTTTGTTTTTTTGAGGAAACATCCTAACAAGGGAGATGTTCACTGTTGCCCACTGTCCTGATACTTCATTCTGAGTCTTGCAGTATTTGGTGTTTCACTCCTGAAGTCAGCTGATTAATTTTCTAGCCCACATGGTTGCTGACAAAAGCTTTAAAACATGAAACCACAGGGGCTTAAAACTCAAAAATTCCATTCTATTAGGCAAATGGAAAGAACACAAAGGTGGTATGACAATAATGATGATGATGATGATTAATTTTAAACTTAGAGTAAAATATGTTGAATAATCATAATTTTGGGACTTTAGGAGATGATAGTACTGAATTATCCAGCTTTAATTTTGCTCTGTCAGTCTTTAAGCAGTTTATACTAGTGATAGCGCAGAGACCTGGGATTAAGGGGATCTGGTTTCTATCCTTGGCTCTATTGCTGGGCAAGTCATTTCTCTCTGTGTGTCAGTCTTCCTATTGAGAAAATGGGGATAATGATGAGTGCTTTTGTGCTTTGAGCTGTATTGATGAAAAACACTACACAAAAATAGGGTAGGTGTGGTAGTGAATTTGAAAAATCAGCAGCCAGACTGAAAATATACTTTAATTCCTTCAAGACAGCTAGCATTGCATTAGTCAATTGCATCAGCAAAACGGCAGTCTTGTTATTTAAACTGTCTTAAGACTCTTTGGAGTTTGCTTACCTTATGCTCTTTTCTCCCACAACCTAACGAGAGAAACAATATGATCATTATTTAAATATTTTGTTAGATTTTTGTTTAAGTTGCTGATATTTTTACCTTCATGAACAGCTTTATGTTTTCATGTATTCTGTTGTCTACACTCCTGCTTTTTTGCGGAAGAGGAAATGCAAATGGAGCACTAATTAGCATATCTCGTGCTCTCATTTGCATATTCTCTTCCGATCCTTTTTGCAGAAGAGGTTTTTGCACAAAACAACGTAGTGTAGATGGGGCCATTTTGTGCAAAAATTCCCTTTTGCGCAAGAACCCTTTTTCCTCAAAAAAATTAGGATTTTTTTTTTTTTTGAGGAAGAAGAGTTCTTGCGCAAAAGGTGTTTTTTGAGCAAAATGGCCCCATCTACACTGCGTTGTTTTGTGCAAAAACCTCTTCTGCAAAAAGGATCGGAAGAGAATATGCAAATGAAAGCACGAGATATGCTAATTAGTGCTCTACTTGCATTTCCTCTTCCGCAAAAAAGCGGGAGTGTAGACGTAGCCAAAGGGAACATTATTCTTTGGATCCAGTGCATCTAAGGTAAATTTGTGTCAGTGTGCAGATAAAACATTTTGCTTCTATTAATCTCATATGTATCCCCCATAGTGAAACCTGAAGGATGGCCTTTCAGACCCTCCTCCCTAATTCATACTTGGCTGTCTAACATAGGAATGGGGTGGCTAAAATCTTACCATTTTGCTCAGATGGTAAGAATGCAAAGCCAAAGAGCATTTGGGAGGAAAATGTATAAAGAAGGTGGGCCAGATTAATCTTTATACATCTCCACTAAAGCAAATAGAGTTGCATTGTATATGAATCTGGCTCAGTTGCTGTTGAAAAAAATTCTCCATAACATCGTATCATAGAAGATTAGCTTTGGAAGAGACCTCATGGGGTTATCTAGTCCAATCCCAACTAAATCCCCAAACTTCAGTAGTAGCCATTTGCTTTGAAACTTCCAAAAGGGGAGTATTTGAGTTGTATTTGTAAATTGCCACTTATTAGACAGATGATACATATATGATTCAGGCTGCTTTTCTCCTGAAATAGATTGGTATAGCTGCAGTTTAATTTGTTGTAGGGATTACAGTGAGAGAACCTCTGTCCCAGAATGAAATATATGAACAAAGGGTAGCAAGAAAAACAGAAGGCTAAGATGCCAGGAAAGAAATTGCAATGGATAAATAAGATGAGATGAGGTCAGAAGTTTAGCAGGACAGATGACTTGTGAGCTGACTTATTTTGCTAGGGGACAATCATTTTGTACCCTTTTGATTTACAGGGATTGTGCCACTATTTCTAGTCCCGAATCCCTATCTGATGGAGAGCTGTAACTTGGATGTCAGAGAACACCTCTCTGGTGATTAAATGCTTGGTTCTGAGATGTGCAGACCACCAACTGCATGGTACTGGACACCTTCAAATCTCATTTGAGTCTATGGAATTCGAGGGTGCACAGTGCCATACAAGCAGAGCTCAGCACTTTGTATAACTGGGCCCCTAAAGACAGGTGAATATGCTTGTACTGGTTGCAGACCAGAGGGAGGACAAGCTGCCTCACTACTCTGCGTTCCAACCAATTGTTGGGCCTGTCAGGTCCTGCTACAGGGCTGGCCTGCCCCAGTCTAAGGGGTTCCAGCCTATAGTCTGGCTAAGTAGCAGTCCAGGGTCCTGGGGCCCTGGCCCATGAGCTGGCTCAGCAGCAGTTTCACAGGCCCAGGCCTGGCTCAGGGCAGGCAAGCAACAGTTTCAGGGCTCAGGTCAAACAGAAGAACAGTTTATAAACAGCTACAGAGCTTAAGACTCAGACCCGTCTGTAGGCTGAGCAACAGTTTGAGGCCAAGTTTTGGGTCAGTGCTGGGCAACAATCAAACAGTTTAAACAGTTTAAAACTCAGGCCAATCTGCAGGCCGAGCCATGGTCAGGTCTCCTTGATTGTCAGAGAGCCGACAAGTGCAGGAAGTTTTATCCCTACAGGTGGGGAACCTGCCACCCAAGGTGAGGGTTGGCAGGGGGACGCAGGCCCACTCGCTCCACTGCCCTCCAGCCCAGAGCCCTAATAGTGGCAGCGCGGGCTGCCACTGTGTCAGTGGGGATCCTGGCCACAACACACCAACTAGGTCACTAGGTCAGCGGGAATCCCAGTTGACCTCCATTTCCTTAGCCTGCCCTTGGCTGGCTGCCACCAGCTGCTTCCCGGTTCCCCATGGGGGCCGAACGACTCAACTTCTGTTCCTCAAGGTCCACTGGGGATGGTGGCGCTGGCAGCATGTCCATGGACTCCTGGTCAGGCAGGGGTTCAGGCAGCGAAGCCCAGTCTTTGGGGCCTGGCAGTGGTCCTGACTATCCAGGCCAGTCTTCCTGGGCTGGCAGCAGCCCAGGCAGCTCAACCCAGTCTTCCCTCCTAGGGCGGGACAGCCATACCTTCCTTCACAGAAGCCCGGGGAAAGCATCTGGCTTTCTCAGCCACTGGGCTCCAACTGAGCTCTCAGCCCCTGCTTTTATACTCCCAGATCCACCTTTCTGCTTCCTGTAGGTGTGGCTGGGTTGCTCTGGCACTGCCCACCAAGGGATCTTAAGGTCATAAGCTTGCCATTTGCAGAACTTTCTGATAGAAAGATAAACTAACAGCTTGTGTTTTGGACTATGAAAATATCCTGAAATTTGTCAATGTCAGTGTTCTATTAGACTTGCCTTCAGACTTAAACAAAACTTTCACCATTACTATTATCATGATCCCAGTGGTCTTAAAATATCATTGTGCAAAACCACCCATTTTTGCATTTAACAAAAACTTTGATTTTCGTGATTTCACACGGGTAATTTCATGATGAATATTTTTGCTGGGAAGCCCTCCAGATCTCAGCTCTGACAACAGATGAAGACAGGACATAACGCTGGACTCCTTTCCATCCAGTGACCTTAAGTCTGATGAGGAGTATTTTGCCCTGGTAAGTCTCATAGGGGTAGCCATGTTAGTCTGTATCTGCAAAAACAGCAAGGAGTTCTGTGGCACCTTAGAAACATACAGATTTATTAGGGCATAAGCTTTTGTGGGTAAAACCTACTTCATCAGATGAATTGGAGTGGAGTTTACAGAGGCATTGGGTATATATCAGGACAACAAAAGAAAGAGGGTACTTGTGTAAATGAGGCTAATCAAGTCCTGGTTGAAGTGGCTCATTCACAGCAGTTGATGTGAAAATGTGAATAACAAGACAGGGGAAATTTCCTTTGTAATGTGTTAACCATTTAAGATTCTTATTTAATCCTAAATTGATAATGTTGAATTTGCTAATGAATTCTAGTTCATCTGTCTCCCTTTTTTAATCAGGTTTTGAAATTCTTTTGTAGTAGAATGGATACTTTGAAATCCATTACTGAATGTCCAGGAAGGTTCCCCTACAAGTTAAAGTGTTCCCCTACAAGTTTATGTGTGTTATCATTCCTGGTGTCTGATTTGTGTCCATTTATCCTTTGTCATAGAAACTGTCTGGTATTTGTTTGGCTCAGTCAATCTGTTTCTTCACTTCTTCAGGTGGGTATTTAAGTTTTAAGAATGCTTAATAAATATCTCTCGGGTGTTTGTCTATGACGGATTAGAGCAAATATAGTTGCATCTTAGGGCTTGGTTGTAGACAGTGACTCGTGAGATGTGTCCTGAATGGAAGCTAGAGGCATCTAGATGAATAAGAATAAGAATGAGAAGTAAGAATAGTGGTCAATAGGTTTCTGGTATAGAGTGGTGTTCATCATTTATTTGTACTGTAGTGTCCAGGAAGTGATTTCTTATGTGGATTGTTCCAGGCTGAGGTTGATAGTGGAATGGAAATTGTTGACATCACAGTGGAATTCTTTAAGGGCCTCCTTCCAATGCGTCCATATGATGAAGATGTAGCATAAGTAGAGGAATGGTGCTAGGGAATTGGACCTGAGGAACCATTGTTTATTCTACCTATCTTATAGTGCCCATTTAAGTATTTAACAGCAGAATTTTAAAAAAACAACTAAGTCTAATTTTCAAAAGTGATTTAGGCCATGTTCTTAAAAGGTGCTGAATGTCTGTTGATTTGGGGCTTGAATTTCAAAAGAACTCAGCATCCGGCAGCTCCTGCTATGTTGCTACCTTAGTCTAAGATTTCAGAAGTGACCAGTGATTTTGGATGCCTTCGTTTCTAGATGCCCAATTTGACACCTAAAGGGTCATGATTTTCGGAAAGTGATAATCACCCAACCTCTGAAAATCAGGGCTTTTTAAGGTGTTTCAAATTGTACATCCAAAATCACAGGTTACTTTTTTATATATAATCATGGTATCTGCTAGGTGCTGAACACTGTGGAAAACTGGCCCCACAGACCTCACCCCTAAAAGGTGCAGCAGAGAGCCAACGCTCATTGACTTCAGTAGGGGTTAGTGTGATCAGCATATCACAGGTACTTTGCCTTCCATGCAACCCTGACTCAGGCAAAGGCCTGGTTGAATAGCTAGGCCTGAGAGCACTCCCTGAAGTTTGCTTGATAGTTTCCAAAACTTGTTAGGAAGTCGCAGCTGGTAGAATTTAAATAAGCTTTGGTGAGCAATCTTGATAACCTCCTGTCATAACCATGAGGGCTGGCCAGCATCTGGGGATTAAGGGGTTAAGTATGTCTCCTATCTTTCGCCAGGTATCTGGTGAGCCAATAAGAATGCAGGTAGAGATTTCAAACTGGGACAAAAGAACTTTTCCCTCCTTTGTCTGAGTCAGAGCAGTTTCCATGAAACAGGGAGATGGAAAGGCCTGTCTCTCGCTCAAGAATGGACTTCTTATAAGTTTAAGTAGGGCAGTCTAGATAATGTGTCAGATTCTATTGTTTTATGGTTTGGGAATGTGGTAATGATGTCTGTGCTGTTAAAAGTGGGTTTTTCCTCTCTTTTGTAACTAACTCGTGAGCCCAGGGGATCCCCCTGAATATCTAGATTAATTGGTGGCTCTTTCCCATTTAGTCACTATGCTGGCAACTATGGTTTTGTTTTGATAATAAAAGTTTGTTTTCTTTTTTTTTTAATTAACCTGGTATTGGTTCATTTCTGTGTCCTGGAAAATCTGTCTGTGGATATCTGCATGCCTCTGACTAGGGGGCAGCTACCACAGACTGCAGCTTGTATTTTCTCTTTTCTTTTTCAAGTTCTTTGGGGAAAAGAGCTTGAGGTATCCCTGAGGTTTTTAGGGAGGAGATTTCCCAAGTGATCTCTTCTCTTGTTTTCTTACAATTACTTGGGTGGTGGCAGCGGTTTTTTTATTCTCCAAAGTCCAGGTATTAGGATTTGGGGGAGAAGTTTTTATACCAAAGCCTGTAGAGATCAGGTTTTGGGGTGCTTTTGTGGGCCCCCACTTCTGCATTCATCGTGCCAGAGTGGGGAACAGCCTTGACACCTCCTCAGCTTCAGAAGAGATGAAAGTGTCTTGTTACCTTAAAATGCCCTCATTTCTGCTTTGATGCTGTTTTGAGAGGTTTCTACTCTGACATTGCGCCAAAGCTGAAGTGAACATGATATGAAACATCATGGTTAAAAAATACTCTTATCCTTTCACCTTCCAGCTAGAGGGTCTTATTCCTAGTTTCTGTCTGCAGACCAATTAAATGCATATATTAACTAAAAAGAGCATTTTGCCCTCATCTCTCACCTGCCATTTTCTGTTTTAAGGCAAGAGTTAATAAATACATATGGAAGTTAATAATATTTTACCTTCTTCTCATCCATCTCTCTTCATCCCCATTGACAAAATTAAAAGACATCTTCATGTCTACCTTCCTCCTCTGGACTACAGGTCCCTATCCAACAACTTTTCATCCACGATACTAACATTCACCTCTGTTGTAATTCCATTGCAGTCATCCACTGCAGAGTTGTGTTAGAGGGATGAATTTTGTCCAGGACAGTTAAAAGATTTCTCTTGACCCAGATGAAGCACAAAGTAGATTTTATGCAAATGAACAGAGTAGGTTTGATATAAGGATAAAAGCCCTGTGAATAAATGAATTCTGCAACTCAAATAGTAGGATCCACCATGAGCTTTATGAGACACCAGGCTCAGAAATGATACATCATCATCTCCAGCCCTCATATCTGTGATCTTCTACCATTCTAGTACATTCAACACACTACAGGTAAAATTTTTCCTTGCCCCCTAAACGGATTGGGTCATATAGAGTTCTACACACTCAGGTCCCTCTGCTGGCTTCTGATCCCATTATACCCCAATTTCAAATACCAGCCTCAGTTTTCAAAGCTCTGCGTACTGGCTCCTTACTACAACTGTGCCTATTGGTGGCTTGCTTGCTGTTGGTTTTTCAGTTGATTGAAATGCATTTAGCCATAACTCTGTCCCCCATCCTGGGAATTTTTGTCCCACTACGCTTTTGTTTCACACCACATGGAACAACCTCCTTTCTCCATTATGCCAAACTGCTCTCCCTCTGCTCTTTCAAATTTCTCCTAAAACGCTCTTTTTCAGTTCGCGTTCTGGTGGCAACAACTGACCTATGCATTTGCTTCGCCTCATTGCTTCACCTTTACTTTACCTCACAGTATGGAAGAAGAATACATTTCCATCTTTAAAAAAATCCCCAACCCTTTAAGCCTGACCTTGTCTGATCTAGCTGCCTCAGTCACTCTGTTTCCAGGCTGCATTCTGTCCACCCTCACTTTTTGTCTTGTGGGGTGGACAGAATGCAGGGGCTTTCTATAAATTGTAATCAACAAGACAATAAAATTAGGAGCCTGAATAAATTCAATAAAGTTCACTCACTGCTCAAAGTTGTTAGTTCTTACTCCCCTTTCAGTTCATTTTTTTCTCCACAGTCTCCTTCTTTCTCTTCTTCTCTGCCTGATGTTTTCTCTTTTCTCTTCTTCACTTTTTGCACTTGTTGTCTTATTTACCAACCTTCTTTCAGTTTTCTCTCTTTAGCTTCCTGTTCTTCCTTTTCTCTTTGTCCCTATTTTCTCTCTGTGCCCTTTCCTTTCTTCACCTTGTTGCCTGTCCATCCCATCTCCTTATCTACTTTGCCTGATCTTTCCTTTCTTTCCCTTTTTTCTGAGTCCCCTAATCTGTCTTTGCCTTTTTCCTCTAGATTCCTTGTGCTTCACTTGCTTTAGGGCTCCCCAAACATCTTTTGTCATCTATTCCAATTTCTCCAGCTTCTCACATTGCTATTCCCATCTCATTTTTATAAGGCTTCTCTGAGGTTCACTTCTTCCATAAATCCCCTATCTCTATCAGTGCCAGATTTATATCTGATGTGCTTCTAGAGCATCTTCAGCTTTCCCTGCCTAAAGCTGACCTTTGTTTTTTCCATAAAAAAATAAACTTTTAACTTTTAGGCACCCCTAGACACATGCCTACGGTGCGTAGTTGGAAATCCAGGCCTGATCTCTATTCCTTCTCCCCAGCTGTGAGAGGGGCAATGTATGAAATTGATGCTGGCACTTCCATTCCTGCAGAGCAAACCTTCTACTACTTTGCTGTTCACCCACACTCCTCTTCACACATTGGACTGCCCTCTTGACACACAAATGTGCTTCCTCCTTCATGTCTTTTTTTTTTGGTACCTCTTTTGGGACCCCGTAGTCACTCCCTGCCTACCATATTTCCTCCTTGCCTCTGCATCCCCTTTTAAGTGTCTTGTCTCTGAGCCCTCTTCACATAATGGTATGGGCTCCCAAACATTTTACCAGCTCAACCCCATTTTGATGAGTATTTCCTGTCTGGATCCTGGAAGATGCCAGTTTGAAGAGTTAAATGGTGTCCTTGGCCCCATAGGGATCACTATGACCTCACCTGTTAGTGGCACAACCCCACTTGGGGTCATGACCCACAACTTGGGGACTGCTGCTCTGCAGCTTCCTCCCCCAGTTTTCTCCCACCCCTTTCTCTAAGCTCTTATCTCAGTTCTCTCAGCCCTTTCCAGCACTGTGCTTCTCCTTACTCTGTTATCTCTGTCCCCGGCCACCATTCTTTGCCTGTTTCTTTGGGCTCCCAAATCAGCTTAGTAAAGGAAGGGTGCTACTCGGGTTGCCAGATGGTCTCCCAAAAAATACCGGACACGCGGTATTTTTTGGTGGAGCAAAACAAAAAAAAGGAACGTGGGATAATAAGCCCCCCCGTTCTGGGGCGATCGCAACCCCGCCTCCCAGCTGGGACTCCCAGGCTGGGAGGCAGGGCCATGATCGGCGCTGGGAGCCTGTGATTGTGCAGAAGGCTGGCAGGGGTGGGGGGAGTGGCTGGGACTCCCAGCTACTCTCCCCCATCCCCGCCAGGTTTCTGCACAATCACAGGCTTCTAGCGCCGATCGTGGCCCTGCCTTCCAGCCGCTCCCCCCTCCCACGCCAGGCTTCCGTCCGGTGCGCAGCTGGAAAAATCAGAGAATACCGGACATTGCACAAGTCCGGTATTCTCTGATTTTTTTTACCAGACAAAGACTGTCTGGTAGACTACCCGACACCTGGTGCTACTGAGCCATGGTTGCAGCAGCAGCAGCAGCAGCATGTGGTCCTCTACTGCATTGCAGGGAGGGAGGGTCAGCCCGGCTGGGTAAAGCCCCATGCAGTGATCTGCTACCTCAAAGCAGAGTGGCAAGGGCCAGTGTGCAGGCTTCAAAACACTCTAGTTTCCTGGGCACAACCCTAGAGTTCTTCTAACTGGCCAATCAGCTGCTGGGTGCTCAAGTCAGTCCCCTAAACAATGGAAAGTAGGAGTGGGACTTGGGGTTGAAACCAGCTAGCAGCCCATTTGTTTACACAGAGCTCATAGACTGAGGGGCAGTAGGGCAGTCAACATTTACTGATCTTGCTGACCTTTAGATCTAGCCTGCTCCAAGGTGAGCTGCAGGCAGGTCTGACAGGTAACTGGAGGGGGCATGCTGGTATGTGCCAGCCTACAGTGGCTTGCTCACTGGAGTATGAATAGCTCTCATTTAAGCCACAAACAATCTCAAAATATATTATTCAGTAGCAAACATAAGTATGTTATCAAGGCTGACTATTCGGTAGTTCATGTCTTTTAGCAAAAAACATCTGAAACAGTGCCCCCGCTCCTCCCCTTTAATATGGCACTCTGCAGTTCACAATCTTGCTTGGTTAGGCTTAGAAAAACTTTTCTTTTAAGGAGAATTTTTAAAACATAGAGGAGATGATCTTGTTCCCATTAAAGTCAACTGCAAAGTTGTCATGGACCCTTATTGCAAGAAGAGCCACAACATGTATCCGGCCAGATCCTCAGCTGATGTAAATCTATTGAGTTCATAACTTTCACATGTGAAAACTTTTAAGTGAGGGAAAAAAAGAAATGTTGCAAAGAGGACAGAAGTGTGATTAGATCAAAAACATCTATCTGTGCACGTATGCTTTTAATATAGAGTAAAATATTAAAACATGCCTTGCCTTACTTTACGTAGAGTAAACAATTCCACTTTTCCCTGCCAATAGCCTTTTAGAGAACTAGCTGAAATAAGGTTTATAATTTATCAGCAGCTCTGCAATCCTTTAATTAGCTATCCTGAACAAACACTCTTATGACAGGCTAAATAGAAATATTGACTGTCAGCTAATTCTCAGTCTCTTCTACAGAAGATACAAAATAATGGCATGATTCTATCCCTTCTTTGTCCCCTGAGGTTCTAAGCTCCCACTAAATATCTTGGGAGTTGCTAGGCTCTGACAGTGTTCAGCTCCTATAGAATCAGGTCATAGGATTTTACTCAAACAATTCACAGTCCATAACATGCATCTTTAAAAGCAACCTGTACATTAAGGACTACAGGTTGAGCAATACAGAAGAATAGAAAATGCCTGCAGTGCTGTAAGAAGTTTATGCAATGTTTTGCAGCACACTGCAGAATAAAATGTAACTGGATTTTTTAATATCTCTACTATAAGTAGGCGGTAATAGGGAACAGGATTTTATTTATGAAAACCTCTGTATTTTTAATAGCTCACATTCAGACATTCTAAAAGTTTCTTTTTAACATGACCATTCATAGAATGTTTATGAATGTTAAAACAGCAGCAATCATTTGTAATTCTCAACTTGCAACCACAGTACCTGTGTGTCAAACTGAGTGCAATCTGTGTGGAAAAGCTAGCTCCGAATGGCCAATATACAGTATCCTTAGGATGATTTCTGGAGGTTGGCTGTGTTTAATTGGAAAATGTCACTCTTTCCCTGAAATCACTGTTAGAACTGTTCAGGTTTGTTTGGAACCATAACCACGTGTATACTGTAAGGAATCATGTGGCAAGTGCAATTCAGTCAGGATAAAGGATGGGGAGAGAAGTTTAGCTGAATGCCTTCCCTAATCTGACTGAACATGCTACTGTTCTGACCATGCTACTATTAAGTGGATGGTGCCGAAGGCACTTGCATGGCAAGGTGTAGCAATTCCACATTCATTCCACTAATCCATCCTCAGCCTTTATAACATGTACAGAAGAGTTTAATTCTCGATAATAAAGACAAAGTTTTGGCAGGAAAGATTTTAGTAGAGTTCTGCTCAGGCACACAACTCCATTCATGACGTGAAATAGTGTAGGGTCAGTTGTGCCTGCTCAGGCCCCATTCCTGAAATCTACTCCACTTTGGCAGATATCTGTATTCATGAGGCATTCCATTTAAGCCAGTGGGTCTCCACACAAGCACAAGAATCCACTTTCATGGAAGAGATTGCATAATCGGAGCCACAGCATTTGGACAGATTTGAAAAGCTGATAGATTCTAAATTCAGGCAGATGGAGTCTGAATAATGGGAAGAAATAAAAAATTGCTACATTTCAGGACACATTTTATCCTGAAAAAAATTCTATCCTTTGCTCCATCAGAACTGAGCTATAAAACTGGAGTAAGTTTATCAGGAATTAGGTTGCTATATAAAAAGCACAATATACATGTGTTCACAATTCTACTAATTCTAAATAATTTATGTTACCAGAGCACAAATCACATTTTTTTTCTTTTCTTTGCTTAGGTTGCCTGTCAATTGTGTCACACTCAATTCATTCTCATTCTTCAAATTGACTAAAGATAGTTAATACAACCTTTCTGAACCACATTATTCATTCTAAAGAGAAATTTATTGTACCAGAAACAATGGTTACCCCATCAATTATAAAATACCAGAATACAAAATAGTTTGTATTATCTCCTGAATGAATGTTTTAATGCATGTATGATTATAACCTGAAAGCCTTATTTATTTTTAAAAAATAACACACAAAATCACACATTATAGGTAACATCAAAAATTTATATTAAAAGCCATCTTTTTGTCAGCAATAAAAACAAAGAGAACATGGCTTTTTAAAAATATTAGACTCAAGCAAAATCCAGTTTAAAAAAATTCTTGTGTCAATAGTGGGAAGATTGGGGGGAGGCTAATTAGGGTGTGTCTACACTGCACCCTTAGCTCAAAATAAGTTAGGCAATTTGAGCTACGCAAATTGTGTAGCTTTTTCGAGTTAATTTATCAATAGCTTATTTCAAAATTTGCACTGTCTACACAGTGCCAAATTTCAAAATAAACCATTATTCCAAAACATCCCTTAATCCTCGTGGAACAAGGTTTACAGGGATGTCAGAATAACACTCCCATTATTTCAAAAGCTATTTAAAAATAACAGGCGTGCTGTCAAGATGTGGGAAATACTATTTTGGGATAACAAAAGTATCCCGAAATAGTGCCACTGTCTGGAAGCACCCTTAGATAAGAGAGAGAACTCAGCTCCTACCTGCATATGTCTACTCTGAAAATCTGTGGCTAGTTCGTGCCAGCTGGCTGGGACTGTTTAATTGCAATGCAGATGTCCAGGCTTGGGCTGCAGGGGCCTGCAAAGTGAGAGGATCCAGGGTTACCAACTTTCTAATGGCACAAAATGGAACACCTTTGACCCACTCCTGCCCTGTCCCTTCTCCAAGGCCCCACCCCTCATTCTATGCCTCCTCCCTCATTTTCACTGGGCTGGAGCAGTGGGTTGGAGTACAGGAAGAAGTACAGATTCCAGCTTGGACAGGGATGAGGGCATTGGGGTTAGGGATGTAAAAAGTCAGTAAAAAAGGTAACCGTGTAACCACTAAAAATCTGAGTGATTACACAGTGACACACACTGTGAGCTCTGCCATATAAAACTTAAATAAGCTTTATGCTTCAGAGGCCACAGCAAAGCCACCTCCCCATGAGCCAGTCCAGCAGGGACTGCCAACTCCACTCCTGGGAAGGAGGCTTCACTGCAAGCTCTACAGCCAGCTACCCACTACTGCAGAGCTGGCTACTGGGACCCAGTGCATGCTGGGACCAAGCCTTCCGACTCCTAAACTATATAGCCTATATGGGGATGGGTGGGATGGGCTGTGCTGTTCTGGATTCAGGAAGGGTCTCGGAGCTGTAACAGGCACTACCCATGCAACTCCCATTGGTTGTGGTTCCTGGCCAATGGGAGCTGCAGAGCTGGTGCTCAGGGCAGGAGCAATGTGTGGAAGCGTCCTTGGCCATCTATACCCCTAAGAGTCACAGGGACAGCCACTTTCAGGGCGACAGGGCAGATAGGGAGCTTGCTACCCACTGGACTTTTAACAACTCAGTCAGTGATGCTGACCGGAGCCACCAGGATCCTTTTTTAACTTGATATTCTGATCAGAAACTGGATGCCTGACCACCCTAGGAGGATACCAGATATCAGTCTGTATCCTGAGCCAGAATGTCCACACTGTAATTAAGCAGCCCTGCAGCAAGCCCCACAAGCCCAGTTCAGCTGGCACAGGGCAGCTGCCGGTATCTAAAGACCATGTAGACATGCTTTGTGAGACCAACGGCAAGAGTCTCCCACGTGATGTTAGCTGCCTTAGAATCATAGAATCACAGAATCATAGCACACTAGAACTGGAAGGGACCTTGAGAGATCATGGCAGGACCAAGCACGGTCTATATCATCCCTGATAGATTTCTGTGTAGTCCCCTTACTAAAGGTGCCTCTGCTTATTTTCTGGGAAGACCCTGTGTGCTGCAATCTAGCCCCACAGACTACAATTCCCATGAGCCCTGGTGGAAAACAGGAAGGAAGTGACTTTTGTTTTGGAGATCTGGAGTCTCTCCACGTGTGTGGAGGAAGATTCAGCAGTCTGTGGACTCTTCCCTCTGTTTTTGGAGCAGAAAGGGAGCCTGGCTGCTGTGGAGGAGTTTGATCCAGTTCAGGAGCTGTTATGTTGCAGTTACAGACCGGGACAGCGAGACTGTGGAACTGGGATCTAGCAGGCTGCTTCTGATTGCCCTAGAGGGGAGGCCCTTTGGCTGTACTTGTGGCTAGAAGCTACTCTGCATCCAGCACACAGAAGGAGACTGTGAGTAACTGGGCATCTTTGGGAAAATGCTGCCTGGGACAGACCTCAGAGATACAGACTAACTCTGGGTTCAAAGAGAGGCAGAGAGGCCAACCCAGTAAACCAGAGCTGCTGCCTAGCATGGACCCACATACGCCCTACCTACAGAGAATCTCCATTACAGCTGCAGTTCTTCAGGCGCGCCCACGCAAGCAAGAGTCTGGGACTCTGAGTCCAGGGGTGTGCACACTCTGGGGTGGGATAAATATTGGCAGTGCAAATGGCAGCTAGATAAGTTCGTTTTACTTCTGTGTACTTTGTTAATTGATGTTATTTACTGTTAATTTGTTAAATCCTGTTTCTTTAAGTTAAGTAAAGGTTGATCATTCTAATGCAAAATATTAGATGTATATTATTTATGATTTGTAATTGTTGTTATGTAGTTAGATCCAGTTTATTGTTGGAATAAGTTTATTCCTGGAGGTTCCCAAGGCACACCCGTAAGTGTGTTACAGGACCAGCCAGGTGGAGGCACTGCCATTATATGTTCTTTATGAGCAAGGGACAGCAGCAAGGGGGTGGATAGGGTTTCCCCAACTAAACAACATCACCACTGGGGTACTCAGGATCTCCTTTTATGTTAAAACCATCAGGCGCCCAGGCACACCTGTGAGTGTGACCTGCTCCCAAGTAACCCAGGGAGGAAAAAGGGGGTTACATCTGTCTACCCTGCTCTTAAATATCTCCAGAGATGGAGATTCCACAACCTCCTGAGGCAATTTATTCTAGTGTTTAACCATCCTGACAGGCAGAAAGTTTTTCCTAATGTCCAACCTAAACCTCCCTTGCTGCAATTTAAACCCATTGCTTCTTGTCCTATCATCAGAGGCCAAGCAGAACAATTTCCCCCCTCTTCCCTGTGACACCACTATCATGTCCCCTCTCAGTCTTCTCTTTTCCAAACTAAACAAGCCCAATTCCTTTAGCCTTGCCTCATAGCTCATGTTTTCTAGACCTTTCATCATTTTTGTTGCTCTTCTCTGGACCCTGTCCAATTTCTCCACATCTTTCTTGAAATGTGGTGCCCAGAACTGGACACAATACTCCAATTGAGGCCTAATCAGCGCAGAGTAGAGCAGAAGAATGACTTCTTGTGTCTTGCTCACAACACTCCTGTTGATGCATCCCAGAATCATGTTTGCTTTTTTTGCAACTGTGTCACACTATTGACTCATATTTAGCTTTTAGTCCACTATGACCCATAGATCCCTTTCTGCAGTACTCCTTCCTACACAGTCACTTCCCATTCTGTATGTGTGAAACGGGTTGTTCCTTAGGGTTAAGAGAGGCACAAGAAGGTCTAGTGAATATATCCAAGGACCTGGTTTCTAATTGAGGCCTTGCCACTTTCTTACTTTGTGACTTAGAGCAAATCACTTCACTTATACAAGCCTCTGTCCCCCTGCCCACTGTAGGTCTGCCTCACTTCCTTAGACAGTAAGCTCTTCAGGGCTTGTGTGTACAATGCCTAGCACAATGGCATGTTGATTTCAGTTGGAACTTTTCACTATTCCTATCATATGAGCAATAATTGCTGGCACCCAGAACATTCAGGACCTTAAAGATAATTACCAGTGGTTAGGACTGATCTTATTGAGCATAGAACACTCCAGCCATTATCTAACAAAGCTCTTAAGTAGATGCATAATTTTGAACACAGGAGTAGTCACAGTGAAGTCAAGGAGAGGGCTTTCATCACAGTTCAGCACATGCCTAAGTGCTTTGCAGTGCCAGCATGCTTAGCACCTTGAAAGATCCAAAACCATTATGAATAGCCTTTGAGAGTAAGAAAGAAGTCAGTACAAAAACTTATGAGCTGATATCAGCCTGGCCAATGCTAAAACATTTTTTATATTCTGTACCACCTGGAGCTTCTAGAGGAATGTCAGTGGTAGTCTTAACCAAAACACATTACAGTACCCTAGCACTATTTTTTGTGTGCTCCTTCTGTGTTTTTTATCCTTTTTTCCCCCTTTTTTCAGTAAGTTGTCCGCATTGAATTACCAGGTTTTATAGATTCGTTTCTGATGATGGTCAGGCACAGGAGTACACACAACTGAGTAAAGATTAAAAAGCAGAGAAAAATATTGTTTCCTATTAAAATAAAAATTGAAAGTAACAAGATGCATACACAACAAACCAAATCCCACAATCCTTTTTTGTTGTAACCTCATCCTTTCTTCCTTTTATCATCATTTGTTATTGCTACACTTGAGCAAAAAATGGGAAAACATTTTCAGTGAAAAACTTTATTGATTTTTGTTCAATTTTCCATTGGAATTTTAAAATTCTCAATATTCTCTATCCAGTTCTAATGATCTTTCACTGTATGATGATATAGTGATGGTGTCTTTGCTTTCCAATAGCATAAATAATGAACATGCTGGTGATGTGTGTTTGCCTAAGTTGGGCTCAATCCTGCATGATGCTGAGCAATTACTGGAGGTGCTGAATTTCTTAGAATGTATATACATACATAAATATATATATATGTATATCAGTACACTAAAACATGTGGATTGCAAATTTTGTTTAGGATTTGAGATAGCAGTTTATTTATAACATTTTAAGAAATGCTTGTGGTTTATTCCCTGTCTTCACTGAAAAGGCTGTTAAATGGCCCATTGGGTAAACTGTGTATAATCAAAGGTGATTATTTGTACTCACATCCATAATGCCTCTGAAGGAAGGTGCTATTAGCATCCTTTATATATGGACAATTTAGAAAAGACAAAGAAAAAAATCTTGTGATTGTGAGAAATGTGCCTGATAGACCCAAATTGTTTATTTTCAACCCTGTCTAAGGTATAAATCCATTCTAATGCACAGCTTACATCTTGTATGCTGAGTTTGACTGGAGTGATTTTTATGGCTGAGTTATAAACCCTTGAAAATAAGAGTGTATAATGGAAACATGGACAAGTCTTTAAATGTAGCATGGCTGGCAGGCTCTGCTGCACTGCTGCATCTTTCCACAGAACTCCAAAAAATACACAAACTGCCAAAGAAGTCTCCTCTCTGTGAGCAGTTTCTATGTTGTTCCAAAGTGTTGATAACCAAAAAGGTCACAGATGACTGTGTCCTCAGAAATCACAAGATAAACATTTGGGTAAAGCCACAGGGAAAGAACTTAGAAGCAGACTTTTTTTCCTTCATTGCTTTGCTTCTGAACATTAGCACTGCCCCATTAAATCCATTTCATATATATTTTTAATGGAGGATTAAGGTTAGCTTTTGCATCATTCATTTCAGCATTGGTTCAGCCTTTTCTTGCAAATACCAAAAAAAAAAAAATAGACTTCATTGGCCTAATTTAGGCAATTCATGTGATTATTAAGCACCAGCCTGTACAGGAGCATAGCAGCCATACTACTGTATAAGAAAGATGTGTCCTGTTAGGCTTTCTAGATATTGGAGTTGTTGTACAGTTTCCTTAGAAGGATGCAAGATGACGAACAGAGAGCAGGAGTCCCATGCTTGCCTTTACCCCATCAATAGCTATAATGAGAGGTCATTGCCAATCACTTTTCTTACTTGGATTCTCTGTCACATCAAACAGCAGTATTGAAGGAAAGTCCAAGTCCAAGAGGTAAAGCTTGTACTGTGCTTTAAATTGCGTCCATTCTGTAGACATGCTGTGCATTGCATGTGTTGATCTGAGGAAAGCTAGTACATATATTTTTTCCATTCTGTATGCCCAGAAAGTTTATAGAGGGGAAGATTGTCTAACTGTGTGACAAAGTAGATGTGTCATTATTTTATATTGTATCAGATATATGCTCAATTTCTTGGACTAGGGATATTCATGTGGTTAGTTTTTTTTCTAAACATCCTTTGATATTTAATTTCCAAACTCAATGAAAATTATTTTTCCCCTCATAAATTAAACAGTTTGGTCTGGAATTATAGAAAATCTACATATCATTATAATGGTGAAAAGTTGATGACCTGGGGATTATGATGCTTTTAAATTTTGTCTATTCCTCATTCACAAAACTGTAAGGCTATAATGTGTCTATATATAATCTTTTCATGAAGCATATGTGATTGTCACTTGGCTAAAGATCAATTCTAGGATCTTACAATACCTGGCTGTTGCTCTGTTCATGCTTCATGTTATATGGTCCTTTTCATGTGTGTGAAAGATTTCAGAGAAAAAAATTGTGCCCACCATTATAGTCTGTCAAAGCATAGAAGTTTAATTTATCTTGTTCTGTAAGAACGTCTTCTACAGGAACTTCATTATGATGTTTTATTGTTCCCAGCCTGGCTCTTCTTAATCTACATAATAAAATTTCACCTTATGTCATCATAGAGATTTCCATGTGTGTCTGTGCCAAGTCCAGTTCAAAGCCACATTAATATAGTAACAGGTACCACTATGACACAGGTTAAGTTTAGACAAAAATTTCTAACATATTGCTTTATACTTCATGGCCTTTTATTTAAAACAATTGACTTAGTGAAGTTACTCCTGATTTTCATGGTGTGAGAAGAAACTCACACCCTGGCTGTGTCTACACTGGCGCGTTCTCACGCAAAAACTCTTTTGCGGAAGAGTTCTTCTGCAAAAACTCTTCCAGAAGAGAGCGTCTACACTGGCATGTGCTTTTGTGCAAGAGATGTGCTTTTGCGCAAGAGCATCCATACCAGTGTAGACGCTCTCTTGCACAAGAAAGCTCTGAAGGCCATTTTAACCATAGGGCTTTCTTGCACAAGAAATTCATGTTGCCTGTCTACACTGGCCTCTTCTGGAAGACCTCTTGCGCAAGAGGGCTTATTCCTGAGCTGGAGTGTCAGAGTTTTCGCGCAAGAAGCCCTTATTTTATACATTAGAACATCAGTTTACTTGCGCAAGAACACATGGCCAGTGTAGACAGGCAGCAAGTTTCTGTGCAAGAGTGGCCGCTTTTGCGTGAGATCGTGCCAATGTAGACACAGCCCTAGTGTTTTACTGTGCGAACTGAATCAAAATTAAGGTGAGTTGAGGAATGTTCTCTTTTTTTGGATGGGTTTATTGAGCAATTCTTCATGATAAAGTGTTATTTTAAAAGCAAGTAAGTTAGATAAAGTGAATTGTATTCTGTTCTAAATCTCTGGAGGAACGCTGGTGGTTAGAAGTAGTTGCTATATATTTTTCTCTAAGACTTTTTAAAAGGGTATGTCTACATTACAGAGTTTTGTCAGAAAAACAGCCGTTTTTCTGTCAAAACTTGAGTTACATCCACACGCAATCGCATTCTTTCAAAAGTAAATTGAAAGAACAGAGGGGTTTTTCCGACAGCGGTACTCTTCTTTCTATGAGGAAGAACATCTTTTCTGAAAGAGCTCTTTTGGAAAAAGGCATGTGGGACTAATCACAACTCTATAGATCCTGTCTCCTGCCAGCTCTTAAAGCTGCAGGCACCCGGGACAAGCCTTGTGGCAGGAAGCCAGCCGTGGAGCTGCACCCTGACCTCGCGGCTCTCCCTGCCACACAACTTGGAGGTATGGCCGAGCAACAAGCCCCCCAGAACCCCCTGGCCCTCACAGGGAGCAGGCCCAGGACTTCCAGGACCCAGTCAGGGGCAGCAAACGGCCTGTGCCCTCCTAGTCCGGGGTGGAGATCCTGTCTGTCCTCGAGCTGTGGGGGAAGGAGGCGATCCTGCAAGATCCCCGCTCCTGGAGGCAGAATGCTGACATCTATGGCTGGATGGCCGAAGCTCTGGCTGAGAGGGGACACCGCCCCCCCCCACCTTGGACCAAGTCAGGAGCAAGGTCAAGGAGCTGCGCCAAGGATACGCCAGGGCCAGGGAGCACAGCTCTCACTCTGGGGCAGGACCACGCTCATGCCCATATTGTGAGGAGCTACACAGAATCCTGGGGGGTGGTGAAGCCCTTTCCCCACCTGTAATGGTGGACTTGGGACTCAAGACACCCATGGTCGCCTTGACGAGGAAGAGGAGGATGAACAGCAACTGCAGGAGGAGGAGGAAATTGCCAGTACGGTCACTCTCACCCTGAAGCCAATACCCCAGGCCCTGGACATCTCCTAGGCATCCTCTGACGCTGGAGAGGGATCATCAGGTGAGTGCTGTCAGTTTTACACACACACACAGGGCGGGGAAGGCGGGTACAGAGGGGATGGGGAGCAATTGTCGCTTGGCCTGCTTGGCCTGGGCAGCGTGCTGTACTCCGTGCACATGCAAGCACATGCAGCTACAGTGTGCACCATGTGGCCTCAGGAGCTAGCCCTGGAGCACCCACGGACTCATGCTCACAGGCTGTGTGGAGGCCCCACACAGGTCTGACCCCTAGAAGAACTCTCTCCCACCACCAACTGGTTGGCCACTGACCGGTAGCTGTCTGGGGTGGCAAACTTCCAGATGGCGATGGCAACCCGCTTCTCCAGGGAGATGGCAGACCACAGGTGGGTGTCAGGTCGTCAGAGGGCAGGGCGAGTCAGGCACACAGCTCCATAAAGATGGCCTTCCACATACGGAAGTTGTTGAGCCATTGCTGGTCCACCGCTCCATCACCAGCCAGTCCCACGAGTCGGAACTGGTGTCCAGCCTCCAGAATCGTCTCTCTACCATGGGGTGTGGGTGCAAGGGCATTACTCCTGCATCCAGGCAGAGGAACTCACAGATGAGCTCGGAGTCAAGCTGGGGCAGGACCATCAAGATGGTCTGTACAAACTGCTGCAGAACCTGCAGCATGGTAGCGTAGGGCATCGCATGCCAAGGGACAGCTCCAGCTCCATAGCAAAAAGAATGCTGTGACATCCAAAAGTTGGGCAACCAAAGCACAAGAGCTTTGCTGTCCCTCAGGGAGGTAGGCAAGAACTCAGCAGAACATAGACTCATAGAATCATAGAGCTGGAAGGGACCTCAGGAGGTCATCAAGTCCAGCCCCCTGCCCAAGGCAGGACCAATCCCAACTAAATCAACCCAGCCAGGACTTTGTGAAGCCGAGACTTAAAAACCTCTAGGGATGGAGATTCCACCACCTCCGTAGGTAATGCATTCCAGTATTTCACCACCCTCCTAGTGAAATAGTTTTTCCTAATATCCAACCTAGACCTCTCCCACTGTAACTTGAGACCATTGCTCCTTGTTCTGCCATCCGTCACTACTGTGAACAGCCTTTCTCCATATTCTTTGGAACCTTCCTTCAGGAAGTTGAAGGCTGCTATCAAATCCCCCCTCACTCTTCTGCAGACTAAACAAACCCAAATCCTTCAGTCTCTCCTCATAGGTCATGCGCTCCAGCCCCCGAATCATTTTGGTCGCATTCCGCCGGACCCTCTCCAATGCGTCCACATCCTTTCTATAGTGGAGGGCCCAGAACTGGACACAATATTCCAGATGTGGCCTCACCAGAGCCGAATAAAGGGGAATAATCACTTCTCTGGATCTGCTGGCAATGCTCCTCCTAATGCACCCTAATATGCCATTAGCCTTCTTGGCTACAAGGGCACACTGTTGACTCATATCCAGCTTCTCATCCACTGTAATCCCCAGGTCCTTTTCTGCAGAATGGCTAATTAGCCATTCAGTCCCCAGCCTGTAACAATGCTTGGGATTCTTCTGTCCCAAATGCAGGACTCTGCACTTTTCCTTGTTGAACCTCATCAGATTTCTTTTGGCCCAATCCTCTAATCTGTCCAGGTCACTCTGGATCCTATCCCTGCCCTCCAGCGAATCTACCTCTCCCCTAGCTTAGTGTCATCTGCAAACTTGCTGAGGGTGCAATCCATCCCCTCATCCAGGTCATTAATAAAGATGTTGAACAAAACCAGTCCAAGAACAGATCCTTGGGGCACTCTGCTAGAAACTGACCGCCAACCTGACATGGAGCTGTTGATCACTACCCGTTGGGCCCAACAGTCTAGCCAGCTTTCTATCCACCTTACAGTCCATTTATCTAATCCATACTCCCTTAACTTGCTGGCAAGAATATTGTGGGAGACTGTATCAAAAGCTTTGCTAAAGTCAAGGTATATCACATCCACTGACTTTCCCATGTCTGCAGAGCCAGTTACCTCATCATAGAAGCTAATCAGATTGGTCAGGCATGACTTGCCCTTCGTGAATCCATGTTGACTATTCCTGATCACTTCCCCCTCTTCCAAGTGCTTCAAAATGGATTCCTTGAGGATCCCCTCCATGATTTTTCTGGGGACTGAGGTAAGGCTGACTGGTCTGTAGTTCCCTGGGTTGTCCTTCTTCCCTTTTTTGAAGATGGGCACTACATTTGCCTTTTTCCAATCATCCAGGATCTCTCCCGATCTCCATGAGTTTTCCAAGATAATGGCCAAAGGCTCCACAATGACATTTGCTAACTCCCTCAGCACCCTCGGATGCATTAAATCCGGACCCATGGATTTGTGTATGTTTAGCTTTTCTAAATAGTTCCTAACTTGAGAAACGGCTGTTCAGGGGGATCTCTTTAAGTGCGAGTCTCAGATAGCCTTAGGCAACAGCACCCGGAAGCAACTGCTGAACTAATGCCCTATCTGAAGTGGTTCCAGCTGGCCTTTTGTGTGAGATTGCGTCTAATCAGTCTGGACGCTCTTTTGCGAAAGAGCAGATCGCTTTTTCAATGTGCTTTTGTGTGTGGACGCTCTTTTTCGAAAGAAGTTTTTTCAGAAGATCTCTTCCAAAAAAACCTTTTGAAAGAAACCTGCAGCCTAGAAGTAGTTGAAGAGTGTTACTTAGTACATACCAAGTTGAGGATAAATTGCCTCACTAAGTTCTATTATTTTGGGAAACAATGAAAATAACAAGTTGAGGCTCTGATGAACTCAGAAAAATCTGAATAACACATTACTGCTTAAGATGTATCAACAGCATGACACCTGGGGACACACATTTTAAACATGCTAGGGAGTCCCAGAATAGTTTTCTCAATGGCAGATCTGGAGATGGAGGTCTCACCATGAGATTTGAAGGACCACTTCTGATGGCTCTGGAGATGAGAGGCTAAGTCTAAAGAAGTGGGAAGGCTCTACAATTTACACTACCTATAAAGGGGGGGGCATGTGTGCACACCCAGAAAACTTGGTATTAATTTGTTATTGGTACTTAACTGATTATATTGCAGGATTATTGCTCCTCCAGCCCAGGTTGCTGGCTTGATACCCAGGAGAGCATGAGGACATGATAAAGTTTCAGAGGAAAGTACAACCCTGTTGAAATCTATTCCCCTGTTGATCTTAGTACATGACATCATGGTACAAAATAGCCCTTACCATGACACAGTGTCCAGATATAAACAGTAAATAAACATGGTCTCTGTCACACATAATTCAAACCACATTTTAGTTATTTTATCCTCATGGAGAATGCATGTTTTTTTAAGATGAGATATTCCCATTGACTTCAGTGCACTTCTGAATCATTCTTCAGTGCCCTTGTGTTGGGACAGGATAGCTATCTAATTCTGCAATTTATATGTGCATATGTAACCTACTCACTATCCCATGTAGTGGCACTTAGACCACATACAATGAGAGAGAAGAATGAGTGTGCTTTTCAGCCTAAGCTGAAAGCCAGCTGGCTTTATAGCTCAAGCTGTAGAGGTTTCTACAGTAAGCTCCAGCGGCTCCCAGATTTTAATTTGCCTGCAGGTGGTTACACATATACTAATGATGTTAATGAAACCTAATGAGTCCAGTAACTTCCAAATGTTTCAGCATCCCTATCTCCCTGCCACTGCCTGACCCATGGGCAGAGTCACATTTTCTACTCTCACCACGAATGAAGCACCTGTGCTTTTCTTTCTTGGAAATGCTGCTTCCCATCAAAGCAATACTTTCTGGAACACTGTTACCATGGTCACTTTTTTCTCCCTGGTGCTATTACATCATGCTCTGTGATACTGCTGGGAATAATGTATTAGCAGTTTGGAATACCCACAGGTGCATGACTTTATAGGTAGTGCCTAGGAGCACAGTCAGCTAACGGATACCTATGTGAAAATCCACCTGTAATTACTGGCAGAGTTAATGTGCAGGCAATGACAGTATGGCATTTTAGGAAATGCCTGGGTGAATAATGGCTAATAGTTCAGTCCTCTAAGGGTTAATTAGGAAGGGAGCCCCCTTCAGGACCAGGAACTGTTTACTTCAATAGTTTTCATGCAAACTACAGTGTTTCATTTGGGCACTAATTGTGCCTGATGGACCCATTACTCTGTAATCAGAGCAGCTCTGTCACTGATTCCCCAGTGGTTAATTAAATGGATGAGGTAGTGCCTAGATCTTGGTAGCAGACAAGACCACCTGAATTTTCCACCATCTGTACAGGGGAAACTATTGTTACTACAAGCAATTGAGTTGCTCTGCACCAGTGGTGTCTTTTACCTCTCAAGTTTATTAGGTTACTACACTAAGACAATGCAGCATGATCCATCAATGTTCCCCTTTGTGACCGGGCCTTGCAGTTGCATACAGAGGACCTCATGAGGCTCTGAAAACTTAAACTGCTTTCAACCAGGCTTGTTTCCCAGAAAGGTTATTTCCTGACAAGGTTAAAGGTGCAGCACTTGTGAAAATGACTGGGCCTCCATTAAAAGACAGGAGAGCTGTCACTTAACTGCTGTTCACTTCACAACATACTAAGCATGGCAGGAGGCCAAAATGAATGGTAAGGTGATTACATCTTATGATGTCTATTTATTGCTGCCACTGTGGTCTGTTCTGATATGACGTGACTTTCAAGGGTTGTGGCTACCGGGTGCTCATTGTAAATTGTGTTGTTTAATTGCAGTGAATCCATGTGAAAGGGGGAGGGAGCATGTGAAATTAGGCATCGAGCATATGAATGGAAGTGGAGAGTGAGCTCTGAGAAATAATTAATAGCAGACTGTGTGGTTGTGTTTTGTGTGGTTTTTAGTATTTGTGTGGGGAATGTAGATTAAAAATATCAGCAATATGTATTTTTATGCCAGGAAACCACTGTTCCTGCAGTAGCTGTTTAATTCAAACTTAGGCACACCAGCTGTGCTAAGCATGGTGCGATTTGCAGGTGTTTATGAAAATGTTCTGCCCTGTGTGTCCTCTGCCAGTTCTTAGAGAGGAACTGGGTTGCCCTGGCCAAAACAATTAGTCCCCTTTGAGCTGGGTTGCAGGCAGGCTTGTCTTTAGTGAGCAGGCAACATCAGTCATAAAAAGAGCAGTGTCTGGGACTCTGATTCAGCAAAACACCGAAGTACATGCTTATTATGTGTTCAACACCATACTTAACCCAAGTGTTTGAAGGCAGTGAGAGTTCGGCATGTGCCTCGGTGCTTTGCTGAATACAGAGGGATTTAAGCACATCTCCAGGTGAAGTATGTGCATAAGTGCTGGGCTGAACTGGGCTTTGGCATTCCCCTTCCCTCCAGACCCCACCTCATGTTTTGTTGTGTTTTAGTGAAATTCCATCATCAGGAGATAACTACTTTGAAATGGCTTGTGCATTCTGTTCTCTCCCCATGCCTGTTTTGCTTTGAGTATCAAAAAACTCAGAACAAACCTTACATCACCTAATGTAACTTGATTGTACAGCAAAACTACTAATTTCACATGGTTACAGTGAGATATCAAAGGTGGGCCCGGTCCCCTAGAAAGGTTGGTGATCTTAGTAAATCTCAGGAGTAGATTTGACTGTGTTTAGTGTGATTTGGGATTTCACTGCGAACTGTTTGCTTTGCTTTTGTGGATAGTTACTTCCATAAATCTGTACTTACTAGGAACATATTAAGAGGTTATGCTTGGGACTCTGTTGTATAGGTTTATTGATATTGCTAAGGGCATTTATGGGATTTTTAGAAAATTTCAAGGGAATAATGTAGGTTTCATGTTTGCATTGTTAAGTTAAATTAATAAAATTGAAAGAAGAGAGCCAGCATAATAATGGGCTAATTAGTGATTATACTACCGTGTGAGAGATGCCTTCATCCAAATAAAGAGTACTGTGGAGACACCTTGAGGTTTTTATGCAATAAACCCTTCCAGTCATTAGATGGGTATGAGCTGATTGAAATTTTTCTGTCAAATTTTTACTACAACAGTATATTTCAAGGGAAGGGTCTGTTGTCCATGCATGATTTTGACTTTTCACTGAAAAAACAAATACACAAAATGCGTTCAATTTTTTGCTGAAACAGAAAACTGAAAAGTCAGAATTATTTTTAGGAAAAGAAAAACTGAGCATCTTTAATGATGCACTTCAAAAGTAGATCTCAGTGTAGCTTTTATTAAAGGATGGAGTACATCAATGAACAAACTAGTGGTGAGGCATCTCAAGGAGGCATCTGGAGAACTCCTAGGATAGGGAGAGAATTTAGGCTTAAAAATCCCATGAAGCGAGAAGCTCCATTTTCTTCCATGTAGTGTGCATAACCCTGGGAAAAGCCTGAGGCCACAGGTATACTTACCACACCAGAGATCCATCTTCTGGCATTCCATTTAGTGGTCTAGTAAAGACCCGTTAAATCAAATGCTGAGGGTGCCCCTGCTCGGCGCTAGTACTCCTCGCAACAGTGAGGAGTAAGGGAATTCGATAGGAGCGTTTGCTCTAGTCTACCTCCCACTATGAAGATGGCACCAAGTTCACCGTAAGGTTTATCAACTCCAACTGTGTTATTTACAAAGCTGAAGTTGTGTATGTTAAGCCGACCTTCCAGATCTAATATAGAGCGTCTTGACCTGAGCTGACTTCATGTAAGACACAGCCCATCAGTGGAAATAGAGTATTGTTTGTCAGCATGGAATTAGGTAATTACAGAATGACCAAGACAGTGTTTTTCAGTAGGTCCCCAGAATAAATACTGATGTCATGAGATATATGTACACTCATGTATCCTGATTCACAATCTTTGTCACTCTTGGTGTCATTTGGATCTCTTAAGCCCATTTGACCTTATTGACCTAATATTTTTTTTTACATTCTTAGGGCCTATCACTGGTCTTTTTTGGAGGTACAGCTGTTGCAAAATTTAAATAGTACTTCTTGCATTATTTGATATTTATTTCGTTAGATTACTAGTCTCAGTTCTGCTTCTGTTTACTCTGATGGTGTTATGATTATTATGTATTGACTTGTTAAATGATGTGTACATTCAATGCTGTATAAGAGGCACAAATAAATACATTTCTTAATCTAAAAGTCAAAAAGGCAGTTACCGAAAAGACAGGGAGACCTGGAAAATCCAGCAAACTGATGTTCTCTGATCCTGAATGCTTATACTTGGCTCCATTTATAAAGGGACAGATTCTGATGATCTTCCATTGAATAGTACTGTACACTCGAGTTATTTCAGTGGCGTTACTTATGAAATAAATTTCTATTCTTTGCGTTTAAGGGCACCAAAATCTGGCCCACAGAGAAATGAGGTTTGTTTTTTCATTAAGGGTTGGCTTACTCAAGAATTATGGGTTTCAGACTTAGAACTTAATTTTGAATATTACTGGGGTCTTCTGCTTGTAGGAGATTGTGAAAGAAGAAACATTTCAGGGGCAGGGAGAAGAATGTACAATGGAATACAAATAAGGACAAGAAGGGAAAGGAAGAAATTCTAGTAAAACATATGTCTTTCTCTTCTCATGAATATGGAGCCCAATCAGTTTGGGCCAAAGTGGAATTATTTCAGGAATGAAAATGGCAGGGGATGAGAGATGTAACTCACTTTAGCAAGAAAACTAAGATAAGAGAAGTAACTCGCATTAGTAAGACACTTAGGCTATGTCTACACTGGCACGATCTTGTGTCAGAAATATGCAAATGAGGCTAAGCGTGGAATATTGCCGAGCCTCATTTGCATATCTAATGAGCCGCCATTTTGCGGAAGAGGCTCTTGCGCCAGAAGGAGCTGTCTACACTGCCCCTTCTTGCGCAAGAAAAACCCTCTTGCACAATGCCGTTACGCTGATTATTTTCAGGAATAATGGCATTGTGCAAGAGGGTTTTTCTTGCGCAAGAAGGGGCAGTGTAGACAGCTCCTTCTGGCGCAAGAGCCTCTTCCGCAAAAATGGCGGCTCATTAGATATGCAAATGAGGCTTGGCGATATTCCACGCTTAGCCTTATTTGCATATTTGACACAAGATCGTGCCAGTGTAGGCATAGCCTTAGGGTACATCTAAACTACACTAATCTAGAAAATGCAAATTCCTATTTTGAAAGGATCTTTTGAAAACAAAAATAGTCTAGATGCGTTTTTTTTGGGGGGGGGGAACCTCCCTTTTTTGAAAAAACTGCATAAACCTTCTTTTTTTAGGAAGAGCGGGTGGGTTTCCCCCCGAAAAAGTGGGGGAGGGTCGAAAAAAAACGCATCTAGACTACTTTCATTTTCAAAAGATCCTCTTTCAAAAGATCTTTGTAGTTTAGACGTACCCTTAGGGTGTTCCTCAAAAGATGGCCTTCTTTTGGGGGAAAATGGGGTTAAAATACAGGAAAATAGTTTGAGAGATGTCCATCTTTCATTTTTAACTACACAAATTCTGGCCTGCTACAGCAGGCGTTAGAAAGTGTAACTAACCCTGTAGTAAGTTTACTATAGATAGATACTTAACCTATTAATGGTGCACATTAATTTTACCTTGAAATTATTATGAACTTATAATGCATTAACAGATAGGCTTCACAATTTAAATGAAGGCCCCATTGTGACACATGTTATCCATACATCTA
Source organism: Pelochelys cantorii (assembly GCA_032595735.1). Classification (NCBI taxonomy): domain Eukaryota; kingdom Metazoa; phylum Chordata; order Testudines; family Trionychidae; genus Pelochelys; species Pelochelys cantorii. The sequence goes on along the minus strand of CM064330.1, from coordinate 117,173,584 downwards.
GTAAGAGACCGTCTTTGCTCTATAGAGTTTATCTAGCCACTTTGTGTACTTAGATTGTAAAGAGTTAGAGAAAGTTATGTATTATTATCCCCATTTTACAGATGGAGCGTTGAGACCCTGGGAGATCGGGATTTACTCAAAATTACACAGAAAGTGCAGAACCAGCAAATGTACCCAGCGCTCTTTAATCTCAGTCCAGAATTTAACCACAAAACCATCCTTCCTCTCTTGTCTGCATTCTGAATAGTTAACAACTAGATGTTGCAGACTCCATTTTGCTCAGCTTTGCACACATTATTGTTATTATTATCAAAGTTCTGCAACTCTCTGAACCTGAATTGAAATGAAAAAGGTTTTAGACATAGTCTCAAAGCACTGTAGCTCAGCAGCAGCATTCCCTTTCTGCTAAATTTGAATTTGACCCATCCTCCAGCAAGTAAGGTTCTACACTTCCTTCCTGTGGATTTCAAAACTCTTCATCTTATTTATGATGATAAGGTTGAGTTGCTTGGGTCTTCAAGATAGAGGTTTGGGGATGTGGGGAACTCAAGGCAGGAGGCTAGAAGTGTGTGTGGGGGGGGGGTGCAAGAGTTTGAGGAGAGGCTAACAGCAGGAATATAAGGTATGGGAGGGTGAAGAAGTCAGAGTTGAGGGGTGACGAGGAGCTCGGGCAGGGTCTGGAGGGTGAAGCAACAAAATGGCAAATGAAATTAAATGTTGATAACTGTAAAGTAAAGTACATTGGAAAACATCCCAACTATATGTACAATATGATGGGGACTAATTTGGCTACAACTACTCGAGAGAGATCTTGGAGTCATTGTGGATAGTTCTCTGAAAACATCCAATCGGTATGCAGCGGCAGGCAAAAAAGCAAATAGAATGTTAGGAGTCATTAAAAGGACAGAGAATAAGACAGAAAATATCTTATTGCCTCTGTATAAAACCATGATATGCCCACATCTTGAATACTACGTACAGATGTGATTGCCAAATCTCAAAAAAAGTATATTGGAGTTAGAAAAAATTCAGAAAAGGGCAACAAAAATTATTAGGGTTTTGGAACGGGTCCCATATGAAAAGACATTAAAAAGACTTGGACTTTTCAGCTTAGAAAAAAGGAGACTAAGGGGGAATATGATAGAGGTCTATAAAATCATGACTGGCATGGAAAAAGTGAATAAGAAAAAGTTATTTACTTATTCCCACAATATAAAAATTACGGGGCACCAAATGAAGTTAGTAGGCAGCAGGTTTAAAACCAACAAAAGGAAGTTTTTCTTCACTCAGTGCACAATCAACCTGTGGAACTCCTTGCCAGAGGATGCAGTGAAGGCTAGAACTTTAACAGGATTCAAAAAAGAGCTAGCTAGATTCATGGAGGTTAGGTCCATCAATGGCTATTAGCTAGGATGGGTAGGAATGATATCCCTAGCCTCTGTTTCTCTGGAAGTGGGTGACAGGGGAGGGATCACATGAGGATTACCTGTTGTGATCCCTCCCTCTGGGGCATCTGGTATTGGCTACTGTCGGCAGACAGGATATTGGGTTAGATGGACCTTTGGTCTGACCCAGTATGGCCATTCTTATGAAGGAATCAAAGCATTAGGCGGGGGACTCAGGGCAGGAGGTGGGGTTGCAGGACTCTGGGCAAGGGGCTGGAAAAGGTGGAGGGGCTCAGGGTAGGGGAGAAGGCAGATGGCTGCTTCTTCCTGGAGCTGCCTGTGGTGACGGGCTGTGAAGTCCGCCTGCTGGACTTCATGACCAACCGCGGTGGTAGGGGCAGTGCTGGCTGGCCAGCAGCTGCTCCCCAGGGCCACACTGGCATGGCGGAGGCCCAGCTGCTCCCTGGGGCTCGGGCACTTATTGTTCTCCCCCCGCCCCCCCATTAGCCATTCGGGGGTATAACTGTCCCCCATGCTTACTGCACCCTGTGGTCATTCGGAAATAAAACAGTCCCCTCTATCACAACCCTCCCTTTTTCTTTTCATGAGAAACAGTATCACTCCATGCATATCCCATTGTCCTGGCACAACCAAACCCTGAGCTTGCTTTAAGTTATGAGACGAGGAAGCTGAATACCAAGTTTGGTGGTCCTATCTCTTAGTGTTTAGGAGGAGTTCTTGAATAAACTCATAACTGGATGAACAGACAGACAGAGAGATACATCTACTGTATATTTGAAAGACTTTGTGTCTTGAATAGATGTGGTCCAATATACCTGAGAAGGATAACGAGGTGTCTTTGAAATCCTGAAATTTCCTTGATTTTTTTTTTCAATCCTTGTTCCAGTGTCCCTGCTAATATCAGATTTGCTTTTTGTTTTTGTTTTTGTTTTTTTTTTTTTTTTTTCCTTTTCCAGTAAGAGCAGGCTGGCAAGCCTGTGTCTATTCACATGCTGCTAACCTGCCTTTCCACATCCTTCCAACAGTAAAATGAGCAGCACTATGGAGAGAGAAGAGAATCTCCCCGGTTCTGATGGCCCACTTGTATCTCTTGCTTAGATTTAAGGTGTTGGTGGTCATCTCTTTTGGTTATAGTAAGCTGCTACAGACATGCTCCAGGAGAGCAAATGAAAGGCCTATACTTCCTTTTGAATACACATACACCAGGCTGTTGAAATGCTGCCCCAGATGCACCTTGTTGCTTTCCCATCATGTATTCACTAGTCCTCTATACCCTTTGCCCTATGTTTGTCTCAAGGAGAATTTCTCCCATGCCACACTGCACCATTATTCCAGAATAACAGCCATTACTCCAGAAAAACAATGCTAGCATCTACACAGCAATTGCTTTATTTCAAAAGAAAATCGAAAGGAAGCTGGCCCTCATAGCCTCCAGTCACATCACAGCTGCCGGGGAATGTTGTCTGGCCACCATGGCTGACCCCTGCCCACCCCAGGGAGTATGCAGAGGGCTCACAGGAGCCTGCCAGGAGGCACAAAAGGCGTGCACCTTCCTGGTCTGGGGTGGAGATCCTGACCCTCATCGACGTGAAGGGCAAGGAGGAGAACCTCCAGTTCCTCTGCTCCAGATGGCACAATGCTGATATCTATGGCCAGATGGCTGAGAGCCTGGCCACAAAGCGCCATACCTGGACCCAGGAGCAGGTCCAGAGTAAGGTTAAGGAGTTCCACCATATGCCAGAGCGAGGGATGGGCAGGGCAGTACCCCACTTCTGCCCCTATTATGAAGACCTGAATTGCATCCTGGGGGCTGGTGCAGCTCCTTCCCCACCCCTGGTAGCCATCCCTCGGCACTGGAGAAGCCTGTCATCAGCCACCTGGGGTTCCTAGCCGGGGAGGAGGAGGACACAGCCAGCACGGTGACCACTATCAACCTGGACCCAGTACCCCTCAGCCTGGATGTGTTCCAGGCATCCTCTGAGGCCAGGGAAGGATCATCAGGTGAGTGATCTTAGTTTTCTCATACACGCAGGGTGGGGGTGACGGGTGCTGAAGAACTGTGGTGGGATTGTCACTCGGCCTTCTTGGCCTGGCCATCGCGCTGCTATCCGTGCATGTAGAGGCACGTGCAGCTCCAGTCTGTGCCAGGCAGCCCCTGGAGACCGCACCACAGCACCTCTGGGCTCTTGCTCACAGGCTCTGGGGAGGCCGGCTACACTTCTGACCCCCAGGGTGGATGCCTTCCCACCACAAACCACCTCTAGAAGGAAGCTGGTGACAAGGACACACACACTCTCTCTTTCTGTCTCTCTGGAGTGCTGCACACGGGTATGCCTGCATGCTCAAAGCAGCATCTGCTCCCGGGGACAGCGCTGCAAGGCTCAGGTGTGTTGTACTGCTCAACCCCTCCCCCCACACCCTCACACCCTCTCCTCCCAGCAGCCAGGGATACAAGGTCTCTCCCCTTGGGATGCCACCACTGCCAGAGCCAGCATGTGTGCAACACTGATTGAAGGCCAGGAACTCGAGGCCCCCCTCCCACCCATTGGATCCCAGTGTGGCTGACAATTTCCCATGCCTACTTGTCCTTGGGATGTGGGGGGGTGGGGTGGGAAGCATGGTCCACTGGGGATGTCTGGGCCGAGAGCCTGGCCACAAAGCGCCATACCTGGACCCAGGCGCAGGTCCAGAGTAAGGTTAAGGAGTAAGAAAGGGCCCACTGTCCAGGCCACACATGGCCTTGCTCCAGGGACATCACCTTCCTCTGACCCGGGAACTGTTGCTCTCAGCTCACAGATGAGGGCAAGACCTCAGGGACAGTGTCTCCAGGGATGACTAACCCTCTCTTTATTGTCCACAGCCAGACCAGCCATGATAGTGGGGTGGGCATCACCACCCGAGCCAGCTGCCTGACCCGGGAGGAGCTGCAGGTGCCAAAGAGCCCAGGAGAACCTCATGAGGGAATACATCTCCATCCTCCAGGACATGAAGGAGATGCTGGCCCAGAAGGTCTGGGATGACATGCAGTGGTGGAGTGGGATGGAGCTGCTGCAGCCGGGACACAACATGTGCATGACCGTCCAGGCTCTCCTGACCCACCCGGAGCCAGCTCCTGCTCCTGCCTCAATCCCAGTTCCTGGTCCTGCTTCCACTCCCATTCCTGACTCTGCTCCAGCCCCTCCTCCTGCTTATCCCCCTAGCCTCCCTGGACCCAACCACCCTCCAGCTCACCGAGGTCCCTGCATATGAGGCAGAGGAAGTACCCGAGCCACATGCCACTCCCAGCCGCAGTCCTGAGCTACTCTCCTCCCTGCTCCAAGGTTCTCAGCCCCCTTCCTCTCTCCCCATTTCCAGGTTCTCAGTCCCTCTTCTCCTCACTTACTTCTACCCCAAATAAATCAACAAACAGTTCTGTTTTTATCAACCAAAAAGGTTTTTTTTTAATTGTGTGTGTGTGTGTGTGTGTGAAGGGGAGAGAAGTAGTAGGGGGTAGGGAGGGGTTGCTGGAGGAAAGGCAGATGCAGCAAGGCACAGGCCTCTAGTGTGGAGGCCTTGGGGAGAGTGTCACTGGGGTCCTTGTGAGAAACTCTCCCTCAGGGCCTCCCAGATGCTCACCCCCACCTGAAGGGCCTGCCGGATGGCAGCTTTGTGCAGCTGCTCAAAGACCCTTCCCTCCTGGCCGGCCTCTGCTCCCCACCCTGGAAGGAAGGCCTTCCCCTTCCTCCCCACTATGTTATGTAGCACACAACATGCGGACACCACCTGGGGGATGTTCTGCTCCCTGCATCCAGGTGGGTTGGGAGGCACCTGAGCCTCGCCTTCTGATGCCTGAAGCCCACTCCACCTGAATGTGGGCCCTGCCCAGGTAGTTCCTGAAGAGGTCCTTGCTCGGGTCAAGGTGTTTGGTATAGGGCTTCATTAGCCACGGCATGAAGGGCGTAGGCTGCATCCCCCATGATGCACAGTGGCATGTCCATGTCCCTAACCCCGATGCTGCGCTCGGAGAAGAAAGTGCTGGCTTCCAGCTTGTGGAAGAAGCTGGAGTTTCTGAAGAAGTGAGCGTTGTGTGCCTTTCCAGACCAGCTGACGAAGATGTCTGAGAACTGGACACAGTGGTTGACCAGGGCCTTCAGGACCATTGAAAGGTATCCCTTGCAGTTGATGTACTGTGATGTCCGGTGGTCATGGCCCAGATGGGGATGCTGTCAATACCTCTTCTCCCCCCCCCCCAATTGGGAAAGCCCATGGCAGCAAAGCCAACAACTATGGGGTCCACATTGCCCAGGTTGATGACCCTGCACATCAGGATGGTGTTCTCACCATTTGCAGAAGGAGACAAACACACAAAACAGAGAATCAAAGGGGGTGCCAGAGCCCTTGGGAGGTTCCTGAGCCTTCCCCTTCCTTCCCTGCTACGAATACCCCAGGAGCTGCTCCCTATCAACTCCCCACCCCGGGCTGTGTGAGGGCAGGGCTGCAGAACCACGCGGGGATCCCCCACCACCTGCACCTCTAAATCCCCCCCGCTTCCTTAGGTTTCTCCTTTCTAGTACTTCCCCCTCCAGGGACTGCAGCCCAAGAGCGCCATACCTGCATGTCGAGGGCCCTGACGGTTGACTTCCCCATGCTGAACTGGTTCCCGACAGATTGGTAACTGTCCGGCGTGGCGAACTTCCAGAGCGTGATGACGACCTGCTTCTCTGGGGGGATAGCGGGTTGCATTGCATGTCCCGTCGTGTGAGGGCAGGGGCGAGCCAGGCACACAGCTCCTGGAACAACTCCTTTCTCATGTAGAGGTTCTGGAGCCACTGCTGTCGTCCCACTGCTCCATGACGAGCCAGTCTCATCAGTTGGAACAGGTGTCCAGCCGCCAGAAGTGCCTCTCCACAGTGGGGTGCGGCTGAAAGAGCTGTGCTCTCAGACATACTTTGAGGGTCTCCTCAAGCAGCTCAGGGTCATGTTTCCACAGAGCCTAGAAGACAGCCTGCAGAGACTGCTACAGAAACTGCAGCATGACAGTCAGGGGCTGTCGCATGCCCAGAGGCAATTTCGGTTCCATAGCAGGGAGTACTATGGTGTCCAAAAGCAGGGCAATCAAAGCCCACAGTGGAAATGGTTTGCTGTCCATCAGAGAGGTAGGCAAGCAAGCAGAAGAACCTGAGAAATGGCTATCCAGGGGAGTCCATGTGAGCATGCCTCTCAGCCTCAGGCACTAGCTCCAGGAAGCAAATGCTGACCTAATGCCCTGCCTGAACTGGTTGCAGGTGGCCTCAAATGTGAGAGAGCTTCCAATAGCAAATTGCTATTTCACTGCCCTTTTTGAGTGTAGATGTGCTATTTCAAAATAAGCTATTCCAGAAGATAGCTTGTACATGTGTAAATGAAGGCAGAATTTCTGCCCTTAGTCATGCTGCTGCTGTAGCAGCTCCAGGAAAAAAAAAAAAGACAACCAATGTGGATCATAACCAAACCAAGCTCTGTTAGTTAGTTTATCAAAGCAAAGATTCCATGCAGAATCTCTTTAATGTTAGCTAGTAGCAGAGGCAGCATACATTATTATAAATCAGAGGCTGACAACCTTGTAAACCAAAGAGCCAAAGTGCATCAAAATTCAGAACAAGTGATCAGAACAAGAGCCATATAAGAACACCCATTAGCATGACTGAAAATATACAACTTAATATTATTGATAATTGACATGATGATTAATAATAACATAGATGGAAATATTAGACTCACAAACTTTATTTAATGGGACTAGGGCTGTCAAGCGATTAAAAAAATTAATCGTGATTAATCGTGTGATTAATGTGTTGTGTTGCCCTTTTGAAATGCAGTGTTTCAAAGGGGCAGTGCTGTGGAAGCCCAGGATCAGCTGGAGTCCTCAACTGACCCCAGGCTCAGTGCAGCTGCCTCTTCAAAACACAGTGGCAGCGTTTCAAAGGGGCATCACCGCAGGAGCCCGGGATCAGCCAGAGTCCCCAGCTGACTCTGGGCTCTGTGCAGCGCTGCCCCTTTGACGTGCCACCTCAAAGGAGTAGTGCAGCAAGGAACTGGGGCACCTCAAAGGAGCAGCGCAATGCAGAACTGGCTCCGAGTTCCGCTGCCCCTTTGAAGTGCCACTCCGACTCTTCAAAAGGGCAGCACTGCATGGAGCCCAGGGTTAGCTGGGGACTCCTAATACACTGCCCCTTTGAAGTACCAGAACGGCACTTCAAAGGGGCAGCTCAGCATTAACACGTTAATTTTTTTACAGCCCTAAATGGGAAATCTGTTGCTGCATCTTTTCACACATTTCTTTGAAGTTTACATCAGAACTGGTCAAATTCGTGTTCAAGCTACATGAGTATTTATGTGTTTTTAAATTTTTGAATTAATTTACATTTTAATTTTAAAAAATTGCATGCATTTTCAGAATGACAAAAGAGCCATATTTGGTTCTATACTGAGCCATATTTGTCTCGAGAGCCATAGGTTGCAGACTCCTGCTCTGAATCATTGGGATCACCAGAATATGATTTAAGATAAAAACAAGAGCTGTGGTCATGTTTGGATCCTATTAATTTTCAGAGGAGTTGAGTATGGGACATCTGCTCAAACACACCATTATTAAGAGAATGTGGGGCCAAGGGTGAATCCTGTAATACAACATGATACCTCAATGGAAGAACAGTCAAGTTTTGAGGCTAGTCATAATGAATAATAATAATAGTAATTTTTTGAGATGTGAGGTATTAGCTTCCTTTCTCCTTTCTAAGATGTTTCCTAGCTGAGTTAATAATAGGTAATTTCACAATCTTAGAAATAGGCAGCAGAATTAACAGGGACAGTCCTCACACAAAAAGGTTCTGAGACCTCACAGGTCAGAAGTCATCTGCAAGTTTTGTGGTTTAAAAGAAAAGAAAGGGTTTAAAGTTTCATCAGAAGTTATTTTGACATCTTGAAATGACTTGGGAATGATAAGTGGAGATCATGTTAACTGGCATGAATTGATAGCATTAACTCATCTCTAGGAACTAAAGCTATGCCCCTTCTGTGTGTGTGTGTTGTTATAAGAGCTGTGTAGTACATAGTGTCCCCAACTCTCAGAGACTTCCACAGAATTTGTGCTGGCTTATCACCTTTCAGAGTCAAGGCCATGGAAAGGGGCCTAGTGGTTGGCTCTTAACTGAGGCTTCCTAGGTGAGTTTAGGCAAGTGACTTCACTCAGCATCATCAGTATCCCCTGTTGTAAAACAGGGCTAGTAAAACTCCTTTCAGCATAAAAGTATTGTGATGTTCCAATCATAGATAATCAAATTGTTTTAAAGCAAAAAAATCTGATATTTTGAGATGAAAGACACTAGAGAAATACAAGTTACTGTTACTAATTTATGGTACGGCTATCCAATGAGCAAGACCAGCAAAACAAAATCTGCAGCACTGCATTAATAATAAATATAGAAAAAAGCTTGTAACTTTACAAGAATTGTGAGAACAGGGTTACAAAATTTGAGCTGAAATTCATTTCATTCATAAGATACAACAGAGTTTCAGGGAATTCAGATGGGAATACTTGATCAGAAACAGAGCTTCTGGTGCTGTCTCTTGTCAGGGTTTTATAATGGGGACTGTCAAGTATCCTTGTTTTCAATTCCATGTAATTGTGCCATCTCCATGTATCTTCCTCAGGCTGAACTTTTTTGGAGACTGGGATTGTATGAATAGACTTGAACAAGGACTCTGGAATGAGAGAAGAATGATCTGATGGGTGGCAGAGGGAAAAATGATTGGGACTGAGAATAGGGGTGGAGATTCTCAAAGCTGTGCCTGGCAGGGGGTTGGATGCAAGGTTTTGGCTCAACTTAATGTAAAATTGTTGCAAAATGTGGATATAGATCCTGGTTTAGTTTCCAAACCTCATAAAGTGTTGTGGTATTTGAATTCACACTGTGGTTCAGCTCTTTATAAGACAATAGCCATATATTAATTAACACACATCCTTGTTGTGGAGAAAATACCACAGAAACTACCCCCAGAAGCATTTAATTTCAACATTGAAATGAAAAGAAACAGTAACAAGAGTGAAATGCCTGCAAGCTGCTTGGAAACCATTTAAAACCCCATACCAGAGGTTCAAACTAAATGTACATCCCCAAATTAATAAAAAAGTAAGGGGATCAAAAATACCACCACAGCAGTAAAAGAGGCAGTTAGCCACGCAATGTAATTGTAGTCTATTTTGGGATACCAGAGGTATCCCAAAATAGCTACCCCATGTCTACACAAGCCTCTCATTAAGTTGAAATATTTTTCGAAATAACAGACATGCTATTTTGCCATCCCAGTCAGCCTTGTAGCACAAGGGTTAAGGGATGGCTCGAAATAGTGTGTTGTTTTGAAATTTGGTGCTGTGTAGATGCACCAAATTTCAAAATAAGCTATTTTGAAATAGATTTGAGATAAGATATGCAATTTGCATAGTGCAAATTGTATATCTTATTTTGAGTTTAGGGTGCTGTGTAGACACACCCTTAGAGGCAAAAAGGCATCCTTCAGAACTTGGAAGTCAAACAGCATTTTTTTCAAGTACATCAGACACAGGAAGCCTACAAAACAATCAACGGGTCCACTACAATTGTAGTTCTAAAGGAACACTCAAGGAAGATAAAGCCACTGTGGAGCAGCTAAGTGAATTATTTGCATTGGTCTTTACTGCAGAGCATATGAGGGACCCCCTCCCCCCCATGTAAGCCTTTTTTTTTTTTTTTTTTTTTTTTTTTTTTTTTTTTAAGATGACAAATCTGAGATACCATCCCAGATTTAGTTGCCAGCAGAGGAGGGTTATGAACAGTAGTAAGTCACCATTTTGTTCACCCCAAAATTCTGAAGAAACTCAAATATGAAATTCCAGCACAACCATAATTTAAATTAATCGCTGTGTCAGATGACTGGAGTATGGCTAATGAAATGGTACTTTAAAAAAAAAAAAAAGGCTCCAGAGGCAATCCGGGTAATCACAGGCCAGTAAACTTAAATTCAGTATCAGGCAATGTTGTTTAAAAATAATAAAGAACACAAGAACTGCCATACTGGATCATGTCAAAGGTCCATCTAGCTCAGTATCCTGTCTTCTGACAGTGGCTAATGCCAGGTGACCCAGAGGGAATGAACAGAACAGGTAATCCATCCCCTCTCCCATTCCCAGCTTCTGGCAAATAAAGGCTAGGGACATCATCTCTGCCCATCCTGGCTAATAGCCATTTAATAGCTTTCATGAATATTCTAGCCTTTTTTTTTTTTTTTTTTTTAACTCTATTGTAGTCTTGGCCTCACAACATTTTCTGGCAGAGTTCTACAGGTTGACTATGCACTGTATGAAAAAACCACTTTCATTTATTTGTATTAAATCTGCTGTCTATTAATTTCATTTGGTGACTCCCTAGTTCTTGTATTATTAAGGAGTAAATAACACTCTTTATACACAAGTCATGATTTTATAGACCACTATTATGTTCCCCTTAGTTGTCTCTTTTCCAAGCTCAATCTTATTAATTTCTCCTCATACAGAAGCCATTCTATAGCCCTAATAATTTTTGTTCCCTTTTCTGAACCTTTTTCAATTCCAATATATATATTTTATATATCTGCGTGCAGTATTTAAGATGTGGATGTGCCATAGATTTATATACAGGCAATAAGATATTTTCTGTCTTATTTTCTATCCCTTTTTTAATGAGTCCCACATTCTGTTCCTTTTTTGGGGGGGGCGGGGGACTGCTGCCGCATATTGAGTGAATATTTTCAGAGAACTATCCATAATTATGCCAAGATCTCTTTCTCTTGAATGGTAATGGCTAATTTAGACACCATCATTTTATATGTATAGCTGGGATTATGTTCTCCAGTGTACATTACTTTCCATTTATCAACATTAAATTTCATTTGCCATTTTGTTACCCAGTGTTCCAGTTCTGAGAGAGCCTTTGTAGCTCTTCTCAGTTTGCTGGGGACTTACTCTCTTGAGTAGTTTTGTATCATATGCAAATTTTACACTGTACTGTTTACCCATTTTTCTAGAGCATTTATCAGTACTGAATAGAACCAGTCCTAGTATAGACCACTAAGGGACACCACTATTTACCTCTCTCCATGCTGAAAACTCACCATTTATTTCCTATTTTTTAACCAATTTCCAAACCATGAAGGGACCTTCTCTCTTATCCCATGATAGCTTACTTTACTTAAGAGCCTTTGGTAAGGAAGCTTATCAAAGGCTTTCTGAAAGTCTAAGTATACTATAGTACCGTGGTGTCCAACCAGTTCTGAAGCAACTAGCCACACTCAACCGGTCAAATAGCACATGAGGCTAGTGGCTAGTGTGTAGGACACCACACCTATAGTCACTTGTTCCCCATTATTCACATGCTTGTTAACTCCCACAAGGAATTCTAGTAGATTGGTGAGGCTTGATTTCCCTTTAAATAGCCATGTTGTCTCTTCCCTGCCAAATTATTTTCAGCTAGGTGCTATAGTTTCAACCAGTTTGCACAGTACTGAAGTCAGGTTTACCAGCCTGTAATTCCTCATTTCTGAAGCCCTTTAGAAAAAAAAAGGCATCACAATAACGGTACTGCAGTCATTTGATAGAACAGAATTATCAGACACAGAGATGAACACTGTGTTGGAGAAGAGTCAACATAGCTTTTGTGAAGGGAAACATGCCTCACCAGTTTATTAGAGTTCTTTTGAGAGTGTCAATAAGCGCACGAACAAGGGTGATCCAGTGGATATAATGTACTTGGACTTTTAGAGAGCCTTTGACAAGAGTTTTTTGACTGCAGAAGTCATAGATATTCAGTGACTTGCAGAAAACCAAAAATGGGGACTATGTCAGAGTCAGGACTAGTTCCTGGTAGGAATGTGAATGTTTAACCAGTTAAGATTAACTGGTGAAGGCTGGAGCAGCTGCCCTGCCTGGGAAGCTTGCCTTGGACAGGGGTGTCTGTGGAGCACCCTGTGGTGATGGTTGGCGTGCCCCAGCACCTTCCTTTAATGGGTTAATTGATTAAACAATATATTTAACTGGTTAACCAATTAAATGGGATTTTACATCCCTAGTTCCTCCATCTCAATCCTGAGCACAAATTGGTATGTTGCAGTTGCCCTGCTGTTATAAGATAGAGAGTTAATGACATTTTCAAAGTTCTAAAGGGAAAATTGATGCTACACAGAACCACAGTGAGGTATATTCTTGTGGTACTAAAATAGAGACCTGAGCTTGAGAGGTGAAGGTATCTGTGTATCTAATACCTAGAAGCCGAGAACTTGAAGAAAATAATGAAACTATGACTCCAAAGCCCATTAAAGTTACCAGAAATAATCCTTTGGAAAAATGGTGACTGTAGGTTTTTTTTGTAGACTTTTTAAGATTGGAGCAATCTGATTTCTCTAATGATATCTGAAACCCATCACTGTTGCTTACACTGCTGAACTTACTCAGGCAATATGGCTACTGACTGCTGAGCATTACCTGAGTAAAGCATGTAGAATCAGACCCCAGACTGATGAATATAAACATCCACAGGCACTGAAACCAGCACTAAATATGTACACTGCAATTAGGCTACCATCTGTCCTAAGCAACCACTGTAAAGTATCCACACAGATTTCCAATAGGCTGTGTCTAGGCTACATCCCTCTTTCAACAGAGGGATGTAAATTAGACACGTCGAAATTGCAAATGAAGTGGGGATTTAAATATCCCACGCTTCATTTGCATAATCGCATCATGGCACTCTTTTGAAAAAGTGCCATTTTGAAAGTAAAACCGCAGTCTAGACGCAGTTCTTTAGAAAACGGCAGGCTTTTTCGAAAGATCCTATAAACCTCATTTTTTGAGGACTACAGGAACTTTCAAAAAAGCCTGCTGTTTTCGAAAGAACCACGTCTAGACCGCGGTTTTACTTTCGAAATGGCGCTTTTTTGAAAGAGTTCTACGATGCAGTTATGCAAATGAAGTGTGGGATATTTAAATCCCCGCTTCATTTGCCATTTTGACATATCTAATTTATATCTCTCTGCCGAAAGAAGGATGTAGTCTAGACACAGCCATATAGTTTGACTTGTTGTAGAAAGTCCTTTTACTGAGCAGCTGATTTTGCTGATTTCTTTTGTGTTTATCTGAGCCAGAGTCGTGTCTACCACTTGCATTCTCTATCAATTTAAAAAAAATAGGGAAAGGGGAAGAACGAAATAAGTAAAGCAAGTTATCACCATGTATGTACTCCTTCCTGTTAAAAAAAAATCCGCAATTAGCAATTGCAACCCAAAAAGTTGTGCCTGATTAGAAATTAAAATGTATATATTTTGATAAATTATAATGAGATTGTTAAATGTAGTCTGTATTAATGGTGCAGATATCTGAAACTTAACATGTGAAGACAATTTCAAAAGGAAGTGAAGTAATAACCAGCACCAATTCCCTTGTGCATCTTACTAGCACAGATATTTTTTTCCACTGATACTATTAAGCAAGCAAAAAGCTGAGCTTTTTCTCAAAAAAATCTTTTATATTTTCTAAGGTATTTCAGAAAATCTTTTCAGATTATGCTTGTAATGCTGTGATTCTTACCAGCTATGGGTGGTCAACAATTATCCCATATTGGCTGTCTTGTCAAGTCATTCATTAAATGTATCCAGTGGGCTTAGCACAAGTCTCTGTGCACACACACACTAGCACATTTTACACCTTTGCAGACAAGTAGCTAGTTTCATATATCAGAGGAAGGTATATTATTATTAGGCAGGTTGACTATTCCACAACTAATTCCTCATGCTAAATACCAGCTTTAAATGCCCTTAAGATATGCACTGATGTCCTCTATGTGTAATATTTGTGTAGTGGAGGAGATGGTGTATACTGGGACAACCTCTGGGCGTTACCATTAGCTCAAAACTCTGTGGGCCAGTTGCAGACTCAAGCATTCCTTGTTCCCATTCCTCCCTTGGATGTGCTAAAATCTCATCAGGTTAGAAAAAGTGCTTGTTCCTGTAAAAACTTCCATGCTCGACTCCTCTTTCCCCAAGTCAACCCCCCTCTTTTTTTCTTTTTTCTTCTTTTCCTCTGTGCTACTGAACCATGTAATTAGCTAACCAGTTCTATTGAAATGACAGGCAGCAATATTTATTTAATTAGTGCCATCTTTACAATTTTATTCAAAATAGTCCTTCATATAATTACTGATACTTGTTAAGACCGGGGAAAAAGAACGAGAGACATTATTTACTGCAGTAGGTAGTGAATGCAAAGAGCACATTAGAATCACACGATTCTAAAGGGAGTCTGAAATGGAGACTGTGACAAATAGATTATAGATGTGAGGTTTCTGGAAGGCCTGGGACAGAATTAAAATAGATATAATATGGAATGTTTCATGAGAACTACGACAAACTGGTGCCAGGCATCAAGGTTTCATAAAGCAGTAACAAGGGGATGTTTGTTCTCCAAGGCATCTCCCAGGCATTCTCTCTAAGCTATTCCTAATGAATGAGTGAATGAACCAGGTCCCTCTTTTGTTAAAATCTATTCACGTGATGATATCTCCCTGATACATCACATCAGATTCTCATTATGTGCCTGTGACTTTTTCATATCACCTGGTATTTGCCTGGTATTTACAGCATGTGTCTGGTAAAAAAAACCCCAGAAAATACCGGACATGTAAAATGTCCAGTATTTTTTGTTTTTCTCAGCCAGAAGGCCATTTGGGACATTCTTCCCCCGCCGCGTCTGGTGGGGGCGGGGGGAGCATGGAGTGTGTGGGGATTTTAAGGGGCTGTGACTCTTTTTTTTGTGCGGTTGTTTTTTGCTCAACCAATTTTTTTCCCACCGTGTTCGGTATTTTTTGTGAAACTATCTGGCAACCCTAGTTTACGAAACATTGTGGTGACAACTTGCCAGTTTAAGAGTTGAAGGAAGGAAGGAAGGAACTCTGATTTTGCAGCACATCATCCTTTGTGGGTGATGAGTCTGAGGAATTGTCCCGGATTGAAGTGTCATTAGAGGAGGTTTTGGAACAAATAGAAAAACTTAATGTTAACAAATCTCTAGGACCGGATGGCATTCATCCAAGGGTTCTAAAAGAACTCAAATGGGAAATTGCTGAACTATTATCTGTGGTTTGTAACCTATCCTTTAAATGAGCTTCCGTACCTAATGACTGGAAGGTAGCTAACGTGACACCAATATTTAAAAAGGGCTCTAGAGGCGATCCTGTCAATTACAGACCAGTAAGTCTAACTTCAGTACCAGGCAAATTAGTTGAAACAATAATAAAGAATAAAATTGTAAGGCACATATAAAAACATAATTTGTTGGGCAAAAGTCAACATGGTTTCTGTAAAGGGAAATCATGTCTTACTAATCTATTAGAGTTCTTTGAAGGGGTTAACAAACATGCAGACAAGGGGGATCCAGTAGATATAGTGTACTTAGATTTTCAGAAAGCCTTTGACAAGGTCCCTCACCAAAGGCTCTTGTGTAAATTACATTGTCATGGGATAAGAGGGAAGGTCCTTTCATGGATTGAGAACTGGTTAAAAGACAGGAAACAAAGGGTAGGAATAAATGGTAAATTTTCAGAATGGAGAGGGGTAACTAGTGGTATCCCCCAAAGGTCAGTCCTGGGACCAATCCTGTTCAACTTATTCATAAATGATGTGGAGAAAGGGGTAAGCAGTGAGGTGGTAAAGTTTGCAGATGATACCAAACTGTTTAGGACAGTCAAGACGGAAGCAGACTGTGAGGGACTCCAAAAAGATCTCGCAAACTGAGTGATTGGGCAACAAAATGGCAAATGAAGTTTAATGTGGATAAGTGTAAAGTAATGCACGTTGGGAAAAATAACCCCAACTATACGTACAGTATAATGGGGGCTAATTTGGCTACGACAAATCAGGAAAGAGATCTTGGAGTTATCGTGGACAGTTCTCTGAAAACTTCCACACAGTGTGCAGCGGCAGTCAAAAAGGCAAATAGGATGCTAGGAATTATTAAGAAAGGGATAGAAAATAAGACACAGAATATCTTACTGCCCCTGTATAAAACTATGGTACACCCACATCTTGAATACTGTGTACAGATGTGGTCTCCTCACCTCAAAAAGGATATTTTGGCCTTGGAAAGGGTTCAGAAAAAGGCAACTAAAACGATTAGGGGTTTGGAACTGGTCCCATATGAGGAGAGGTTAAAACGACTGGGACTTTTCAGTTTAGAAAAGAGGAGACTGAGGGGGGATATGATAGAGGTATATAAAATCATGAGTGGTGTGGAGAGGGCAAATAAAGAAAAGTTATTTATTAGTTCCCATAATAGTAGAACTAGAGGACACCGAATGAAGTTAATGGGTAGCAGGTTTAAAACTAATAAAAGAAAGTTCTTCTTCACACAGCGTGTAGTCAACCTGTGGAACTCCTTGCCAGAGGAGGCTGTGCAGGCTAGGACTATAACAGAGTTTAAAGAGAAGCTAGATAATTTCATGGAGGTTAGGTCCATAAAAGGCTATTAGCCAGGGGATAGAAATGGTGTTCCTGGCCTCTGTTTGTCAGAGGCTGGAGAAGGATGGCAGGAGACAAATTGCTTGATCATTGTCTTCGGTCCACCCTCTCTGGGGCACCTGGTGCTGGCCACTGTCGGCAGACAGGCTACTGGGCTAGATGGACCTTTGGTCTGACCCAGTATGGCCATTCTTATGTTCACATTCTATTATCTTACTGTTTGCTAGAAAATGTTGGAATTTTATGCAGGGGTACCATACTTAAGAAGACTATTCATGCAGGTCAGGCTTTCTGCTTAGGTAGATATAACGAGTAATTCTGTGAATTTCACAGGAGTAAAGGAGTAAATTTCACAAATTTCACATGTCTGCTTGATAAGGTGTGTGTGTGTGTGTGAGAGAGAGAGAGAGAGAGAGACTTTCTCTTTTACTTTCAGAATTTACTACTTATGCAATTTGATTAACTGTTGAATGCTGAATAGTAAAATTGGGAGCTGATTGCATTTTTAAAAAAATTGTAATCTTTATGTAATCTGGAAATCTTTAAGTGTGGTTTTTTTTCCAAAGAATAAAATTAATATAGAAAATTAGAAATAGAGGAAGTTTTATAATACATACAAACTAGAAAGCCCAATTATGTATTTGCATGCTCAACTTTTATTTGATTAAATCATCTATCTATCTATCTATCCTTCCATTGATATTCATACCCATAATATATAGATAGATTTTTTTTTTTCCCTTTCTAATCCCAAAGAGGTCTTGAGTTCAAAAACTTTTGCTGCATATGGAAATTTGTGGTTGTACTTCTCTAGCATATACTCTAGAATAACAAATGCTACAGAGGTTACTATTTTAAATATCCCTGATGCCATGTTTCCTGCTTGCAAAAAGACTTCTTGTTTTCCTAATGCCAGCCATCCCATAGTATAAGGTTTATATTAGAGAGGAAGTTTGATTTTGAAGTACTTTTTCTATTTTACATAAGGAAAATTGAAATAAAAGATTTAATTTTGAGGCATTTTACCTGAATTGAAACACTTGACTAAAAGGTGCTTTACGATTAATTATGTATACAGTGAGGAAAGCAACGTTTTTAATATTTATTTACATGTAAAAATAAAGAAAATCAAGCTTCTTTTACAAATTGATTTGGGGATTAAAAGGATTTCTAGCAAGTAAGTGCAGGATACTTACTAGCAACTTTTAAAGTGTGTATATTTCATCCATATTTTTTAAAAAAATATGTATCCTTTAAAGCATCTGGGAGAATAATAAAATAATAGGTCATTTTGTTATGGTACAGGCATACTCTAAATATTTTTCTGTCAGATGGTTGACTAGCTGCTTCGTTTTAGTTAGAGAGCCTTCAACGTATATCCAAAATTACAATTAAACTTTGCTTTATCTTTAAGGGGGAAATAGTGTAAAGTGAATAGCCATGAAAATCAAAGTCTGAGAGTCTCAAGAGCAATATATATATATATATTTCCCCCAAGAATGTTTATTTATTCTTGTGCATTTATTCATCAAATGAGAGAAGTTAATCCTATTTTTCCCATATAGGCTTCATTAACTTCCTGCATAGATGTTCCTTGTCCTAAACAAGAAGAAACTTTCTTATTTATTGTGAAGATGTTTTTGGAGTCTCTGGACATTGCGTTAGTATGTCTTTATTATATCTGGTGTGTCAGAGACACTCCACACTCTTCATTTACCAAGTTGAGATCTTGCCCTTCTAAATTTAAATGGACTGGTAAAATGATAGCATCATAAAACTCTTCTAATCTGCCAGGGTATGTCTACACAGTAAACTTATTTCGAAATAACAGCCCTTACTTCGAAATAACTTTCCTAGCATCTACACAGCCAAACAGCTATTTCAAAATCAATTTGAAATAGCAGAGCGCTTATTTCGAATTTGGTAAACCCCATACTACGAGGAATGACACCAAATTCGAAATAGCTATTTTGAAATAAGTGCTGTGTAGACACTTATTTCGAAATAGGGGGCCTCCAGCGTTCCCAGGGTGCCCTGGTGGCCACTCCAGCCTCAACCAAGAACACTCCACTCCCTCCCCTCCTCCCCGGAGCCCTTAAAGGGATAGACTCTGGCCACAGTGCCTGTGCCAGCTCCAAGCCTGCCAGCCCAGAGCCAGCAGTCACTGCCCCTGACCCAGTGGCCCCAAAACATAAGCCAGCAAGCCACTGGCAGCCAGCCCTCCACCACTCCCCAGGAGCAGTCTGCCAGCTCCCAGGAGCCTGCCAGGGCCTGGAGAAGGCGGGCGCCTCCCTGGTCCAGGGTGGAGATCATGGACCTTATTCAGGTTTGGGGGGGATGCCCCCAACGTCCATGATCTCCGCACTAGACGGAGGAACGCAGCCGTCTATGGCAGGATAGCTGCCAGCCAGGCCACCAAAGACCACATGTGAACCCAGGAGCAGGTTTGCATGAAAATCAAGTTGTTCCGGCGAGACCCCCAACCCTGAGCCCTGAGCTTCCCCTCCCCCTTCTTCCTCTTGCTTCCCTCTTCCAGATCTCTCCTCTCAGGTTTCCCCCTCCCCTCTCCCACCCTCTCTTCTCCCCTCTCCCACCTCCTTTCCCCAGTCTCACCAGAGTTTCATTCCCTCCCCCCCAGTTTTGTTAAATAAAGAGAGTTTGTGTTCATGAAAATATGTGTATTTTATTTGACATCAGGAAGGGGGGTTAGGGAGGGGTAAGTGGAAGGACATGAGGGAGGAATGAGGCACAAGCCCCCAGTGGGGCAGACCAGGGAGGCTCTTAGTGCTCCTCAGGGTGGAAGCTCTCCCACAGGGGCTCCTGGATACTGACAGCCCCCCCAATGGACCTCCCGGATGGCAGCCTGCAGAAAGTGCAGCCAGGCTCACAACAAAGCATCCACGAGAAGCACCAGAATGCCCAGGGGCAGTTCTGGCTCCATTTTGCAGAGTGCTGTGGTGTCCCGAGTGAGGGCAATCAGAGCATGCAGAAACAAAATGCTTTGCTGTCCCTCATTGAGGTAGACAAGCAGGCAGGGAAACCTGAGAACTGGCTGTCCAGGGGGGTCACTTTAAGCACAGACCTCAGATAGCCTCAGGCAGCAGCCCCACACAGTAAGTCCTGACCTGGTGCCCTGCTGGAACTGGTTCGGGCCAGCCTTAAATGCGATTTAGAGTCCACTCAGTGTTGACGCGCTATTTCAAAATAGCAAAATGCTATTTCGAAATGCATTTTGTGTGTAGACGCGTTATTTCGAAATAAGCTATTTCGAGGTAACTATTTCAAAATAAGATATTTCAAAATAACACTGTAGTGTAGACATACCCCCAGAGACTAAACTGCACCATTTATGCTTTCCACTGATGCTGCAAAACCAATAAATGAAACGTGCCCTTTCAAAAGTTTATCATGGAGTTCCTCTTATAAATTTTAATCCTGTTGAATAATACAGCTTACAAATGATATATCTAAAATTCTGGAAATGGTGCTATGGTAATTTTGTAGGGCCTAAAAAATTATTTCATAATGTTTTTGGCAATCTAATGTTCCCCCCAAAAGAACTTTTGTACTCAACCTAATCCTGGGATGCCATATTTTCCAAACAAAAGGAGATGCTCAGTGATATTCTAAAGAACAGATACGAAGATGGGAATAAATACAAAACTTGTAAAGCTGCTGTGAGATACACATGTATAGACGCTGCAAAAAAGTAAAGGATTTATAAAAGCAAGATTTAAACTTCAACACATGGTAACAGTTTGTTATAGAAAGGGAAAATAATTCAAGAATATTTTCATTAACCCTTATTTTCTCTTATGTTAATATGAAATCTTAACAGTTGCTTCTCAAAACAACTTATGAGTGCTTTGCCTTGACAATATCCTGTGTGTCCTTTCATAACCATTAGAAAAATTCCAGCATGATCGCCATAATCTTTCAGGCACTCTCAAAAAGACATTAAGAGTGAGACTCCAAACTCTCTCAGCAATTGAACATCTTATTGGTATAGCTTCCAGCTCAGTCAGAAACTTGGAAGTAATTAGACTCTAACTAAAAAATGCATGAAAATTTGCTTTCTTGGGTTGCCTCGGAGAAGCTGCTTGGGCTTCTGACTTTACGTTCTACAGGCCTCAGCTAGAATACTCATACACTAAAATTCTCAAACCTCACAAAAAGGTCTATATAATACTACAGTAACATCCTTTGCAGAAGATAATGAAAATGTGATATTTTTTAAAGATACTTCCATGAACTAAGAAACCCACACCAAAGTAATATTACTCTGTAGAGTGCTGTTAAATATTTTAGGGCTTAAAAACTTCTAGGGATGGAGATTCCACCACCTCCCTCGGTAACCCATTCCAATCTTCACCACCCTTCTAGTGAAATAGTTTTCCTTAATATCCAACCTAGACCTCCATCACTGCAACTTGAGACCACTGCTCCTCATTCTGCCATCCATCACTACTGAGAGCAGCCTCTCTCCATTCTTTCTGGAACCTCCCTTCAGGTAGTTAAAGGCTGCTCACTCTTCTCTTCTGTAGACTAAATAAGCCCAAACCCCTCACCTTCTCCTTGTAAGTCATGTGCTCCAGCCCCCTAATCATTTGTGTGGCCCTCCACTGGACTTTCTCCAATGCATCCAGCTTCTCATCCACTGGAATCCCCAGGTCTATTTCTGCTGAGCAGCTGCTTAGGAGTCTTCCATCCCAAGTGCAGGACTCTGCACTTGTCCTTGTTGAACCTCATCAGATTTCTTTTGGCCCAATCCTCCAATCTGTCTAGATCACAAATTGGTTGAGCATGTATGGGGCCTTCATTTTTTCTAACTCATTAATTTTGGGGCATTGGTTTTATTATTTCATTATTCATGCTGTGAGTATTCAGAATTGTATTGAAGCAGGAGTCTAAAACCTTCCTATATAGACTTCATAGCATGCTACTGGTAAAAATAGAAGTAATGGGCAGTTGCATTTGATGCTGCAAGGAGCCTGACAAATGATCATTGCTATTAATGGTGACATTATTAATCATGTCACAAAATGAAATGATTATAAATTAAATAAATAATGGAAAAATAGTTTTTTTTTCTCTTGGAAGTCTAGGCTATCTTTTCTATTCTAGTGCTACAGTACAAAGTTATTCCTTCAGTCTCCCACAGAAAATAATTAATTATATTCATGATGGAAAAGCAACTCAGTGACAGCAGTTGATTGTGCAAGATTTAAAACCAGCTAGGGTACTGGAGTGAATTCTGCTAACTTTTAATGAATCAGTCTGCTTTTATGATATTAAAGAAATTGGAAATTAGAGTTGAAGTGAAGTTCCAAGAAATGTAACAATTATCTTTCGATATTTGAGAAATGCTATAAAGGAAGGCAGCAAAATGGATTTTGTAAACATTCCAAGACACACAGTAATTCATCATCTCTTACGCTGATTAACACACTAGCACTTCATGCTTTGTAATCAAACTCCAATTTTAAAAAAATCAAACAAAACCTGCTACTGAGAGGACACTTTTCCCTCCAGTCTATTATCACTTATTTACAGCAAGTATTGCCGTATTGTGCTTGCAGTAAGCACAATAAGATAGTAAGAAAAAAGAGGATATAAGTATGTCCAAGGAAAAATAGTTTTAAGAACTATATACGGTTGTAATAAATTTATGCAATATATTTAACATCAATGTGTTCATAGATGATCTGAGAATTTGGAGAAAGTCCTTTGAAGTAGTTTGGTAAAATGTTGCTCTGATTTATTCATCCTCTATCATTCTTTCTGAAGAGTAAACAAATTGGTTTTTTATCACTCCTTCCCAAATTTTTAAAGAACCCCAGGAAGATTACAAAATACTGTACATCCAATTCGCATTATGTGATTGATGCAGAAGCTCAGAATGCCTGTACTGTGATAAATAATGTAAAGACTTATAAATGAATGTGAACCACAGGTATCATTAGCAATAGCAAGGGTATGTTTGCCTTATGTAAATCCATTATGGGAATTAACTCTTTGTTTGTTTATAAAACTATTCCCTGACATTTAACATAAAGCATTTGAAACTTAGTAAACAACTTGACTTGTCAATAATTGGAGATACAATGGTATAAATTAGTGAGGCTAAATTTGTATCAGTACAAGTTGTCCTTTTACATTTGTTTAAAATGCCTGCCGCAGTGTGTTTGTTTATCATTGTCACCCAGCTGTAGCTGGGTTAAATTTTTGAATGGATCTGTAAAGTACTCAAAATCAGAAGTCTGATGGCATTTCTAACAAATAATTGTTGGGTTTTGAATTGTTGAATGGGAACTTTGTGCAAACTTTTTTGTTCTATGTAGATTGCCAGGGATATTTTCTGTGTGTGACTTGCCAGTGCATTTTGAATCTAATCTGTTCATAGGGAAGCTAACCTACAGCAAGTCACATGGTATTTTCTAAAACAGTCATAAATTTCACTGTTTTTTCCGGCAAATTTTGTGTGAACAAGAATAAGTCTGTGTGCACCCATAAAACCCAGATCTTGCCTACAATTTTGCACAAATATTTGACCATGGTTTATTTGAAACAGCTTTGAACTTCAGAGCATCCAAAGCCATGCTTACATGGAAAATTGAGAATCCA
Source organism: Pelochelys cantorii (assembly GCA_032595735.1). NCBI lineage: Eukaryota > Metazoa > Chordata > Testudines > Trionychidae > Pelochelys > Pelochelys cantorii. The sequence goes on along the minus strand of CM064330.1, from coordinate 117,150,017 downwards.
TTTCTAACAAAACGCAGAAGCATGCGAGCAGTTCTCTACTCAATGGGATTTAAAGCATTCTTTGATAGGGGGAACTGGTTGTCATTACTAGGGGTATGTCTACACTTGCAGCCTATTTAAATGAGGTTTAACAGGTAGTTCGAAATAGGGCTTTATTTCGAACGCCCGTTTCACTGCCATGTGTAGACGCGGGCAGTTATTCCGGGCTTGTAAATTTCAAAAAATGGCGCCTGGCCGGGAAGATGCAAATCAAGCATGGGATATTTAAATCCCGGGCTTGATTTGCAATTCCGAATGCCTACATTTGCAGCCCTATTCCGAAATAGGCTGCAAGTGTAGACATACCCTCGTAAAAAAAACCACGGGTATAGGTCTTATGCATGGTACTAGACATTTCATGTTTTCTAATATATCTTGTTGCATTTTACGTTGGCAGTATCTGAAGTTTCTATTTGTCTTACCAATGATGATGTTCTTTTGAGGCTAGGAGAATGAATCACATATCTGGTTGAATGAAACACTGTAAATTGCATTTTGCATCTTATTATGTGAAAAACACATTGAAATGAGTGACTTTGTTTTTACAGTTTTACCCAAATACACTAAAATATAAACTTGTATAAATTGAAGCATTGCTCAGTTAGATGATAACTCCCATTGAAAGGATCGTCCACTACGTGGTAATTCTGTTATCAGCTGACTGCAGTAAAAATAGTTTTACTTGAATCAGAATCCACTTCATTGGTTATTAAGAAGGGATGGGTTGGATTGGGTAAAATAAAAGCTTCACCTCTCATTCAAATCATTAACCAAACCTCAGCTGAACTTGTAATAAGGCTTGGAAAAGTTTGGTTCAAGGTTGTCCCCATTATGTTCCATTCTGATGTGCTTCTACATTTCCAGATATTTGCTAGGACTCAAAAAGAAAACCATAAATACTGAAGATGAAAAAGATTTATCATCTGAGCCCATCCCACCATTTCCTCCTACCATGGTAAAACTGGATCCTGACGATGTGTTCTTTAGATCTTTCTCCAGATTAGTTTTAAATGTCTCCTAGGACGGCAGAGGAGTGGGGTGACTAGAAATGGCTTGACAGCTCCAAACACATTCATGTGTACAGGAAGTTTGAAATCTGGATTCAAACTTTTCAGATTAACCAATTCCTCATGTAAGTTTTGGGAGAATTCAGATTGAGATACGATCATAATTTCAGACTAGCAGTCAAAGACCATTATCAGAATCCCAAAAATAATTATCATGGGCAATTATCTTGGGTGTTATATCTTCAAGACATCTTTTTAGACGAGCCCCCGGTGAACTACTTGTCTGAAGACCCAGCTTACACAAAAATGTATCCTACAAGATATATATACAAGATGCATAATTCACCGATTTTAGGTCTGTGACTTTGTATCTGCAGAATATACATCTTCTACACATAGCTTCTCCAACTAATCTGGTCTCACTTTAATAAAGTGGAAAATGTAGGGTGGGTGTGACAGAGGCCCATTTGGGGCTCACTATTCTGTGGTACCATCACTTGTCAGTCCTCACCTATTCACTACACCTAACACCCTTTTGTCATAATCTGTATATAAAAGCTGTCATGTAAGATAACACTGGTAAATGAGTATGTCCCTGATCATTAATATTCTTATACAATGTATGCACAGAGTGTGTAAAACAAATTATAAGTATGTATTATAATTATATTCATAAAATGTGTTTGGCAAGCAATGCATAAGCAGTTTTCTTTAGACAGAGGAATGTGGGTTCATGTCAATTTACATATAAGCAGTACATTAATGAAGTAGAGAGACTGCAGAAAACAGAATAAGTATTAGTAAATACCAGCAGGGAAAAAAGAGCATGGAGTATCCTTCACCACCAGACTCCATGTGACCTTCCTGACTGACTGAATACATTTTACTTTGAGGGGCATCCAGAAGAATCTATTTCAAAGGTTTACTGGTTTATAATGACAAGGGAGGTGAACCTCAAGTGATAAACAATTGCATCAACTTAATGTATACAATATTACTATATTATAAAAGTGTATAGAGCAGCAATAGGCAACCTAGAGTAGAAAGTTAGCCACATAAATGGCCCTCCTTCATCTCAGTGGTCTGGAAGATTGTCATAATTAAGACAGTCTCCCAGGATAGGGTAATTTTGCTAACTGCACTGACGTACCTTGACTGAACCGTAGTAGGACTTTGACTGAATGCAGAGGGAGCACATGGCTCTCACAGTCAATGTTGTGTGCAATCAGTATGCACCTCACTTTACATGCCCTTGCTTTATATGCATGTCACTTTCATAATACTAGTAGCAAAAAAAGCAATGCAGACAAAAACCAGCAGAATCTGGCAACCCTGCACATGGGCAACAGTAAACAAAATGTCTCATGGGCTATACATAGAACCTTAATGGGCCACAGATTGCCCACTAATGCTATTGATTGAGGTTTTTTCTAGAAGCTAGTGACACGTGATTAATATGACATTATGATATATACATTTTAACACTAAATGAGGAAATATGGATATTTAATGATACCATGCTTTAAACTCTGTGACCAAACAGGGAGAAATAAGTTGCCCTCCAGACAGGAGAAAAGGCAGTACTCTCCTATGTAAATTAAACATAGTAGGATCAAAACAAAGGCACTCCATTTACATACTGGGGGCTGAGAATTCCACAGGAAGGAAGAAACTGCATGAGACCATCCTGCTTCTTGAAAGAAGGTATTTGAACTTTTGAAGATATTAGCAAGAACAAAAGCCATCTTTGGCATCCATCACTAGACAGATACAAGAGGCCAGAACTCTTGCAATCAGAGATCTCTGGAAACTGAATACAGCTGAAAAGAAACTGCTTAGGCAAAGATGTTTCACCTAGGAAATAAAGGGAGACCAGCATCTTGTTCTTCCATGGAAGGTCCTTCTTGAGGGAAGGTCAGCCATATCTGAGGAGAGTGACTGGCAAGAAAAAACATCTTGAAAACAGTCTGTACTTTGCTGGATTAAGTTTTACACTTGTGAATATATTTTCACTTTTATTTGCCATTACTTAAGCTATGTCTTACATTTGTTTTATTTTTATTATAAACCAACTCAATGCTGTGTTTTCAGGGAAGCAAGTTTTTACCCCAGTTAATAAACAGTGATGTGGTTTTGTCTCTTTAAAGGAACAAATAAACCTTATTATATCTCTGAACTGTCCAAGAGAGAACTAGACACCTCAGGGCATACCACTTTGGGAAAATTCAGGCTGAGTCTCATCTTGATGGTTGTAACCAGGGCTGGGGGAAATCAGTATGGGCCTGTGGGGAGGCTGGAGTCAGAACTGCTGAAGTAGGGCTGTCTAATACACAAACACTCAGAATGTGACCTGCATGCTTGTAGGTTGCTTGTGACTATACCAGGCTAGGAACTACAGCAGTAAGGGATCAAAAGGCACGCTGGGTTGCCGATCAAATGGAATGCACCCCTCACTGGTCTAGCTGCAGCCCCGAATCTCATGACAATAAGATTTTCAAATTACACTCAGCATTCACCTAACTCTTCTGTCATTAAAGTAAATAATAAAACTTCTTGTCTTCAGTTGGAGCAGAGTTAGATGAATGTTTTTGAAAACCCTGTGTTTGCAATGGCATTGCACAGACACAGTGAGTGGGAATAAACAATACCATCAAAATGGCCAGAGAACAGATATCTCTTCTGCTAAATAACACTTAAGGACAATTTATCCCACACTGCTGTTCAACAATGAAATTCCAATGTATTCAGTGTGTCAGGGGAGTTCATGTCTATACCATGAAGCTGAAAATGAGTGCACTTTCTTTCTTTGCAATATGTACAGCTCAAAGTGAGGCCACAGAGCAAGAACAGATTGAATTTAGAATCTATTCCCATGTGGGCTAACTCATTACACAAAATGTGGCCTCGTTGTCCTAAGCTGCCATTACAAGATATGATTCAGTATTGCTGAATCAACAGAATAGAGGTACTGAGTATAGGGCCGCTGTGTTTTGTTGGCTCAACATAAAATAAATATTTGGGCTTTGTGAGTCTATAATGGTAAGACTATCTCCTCCCCACTTGAAATCTATTTATTAATTAATGTTCTAGCCAGAGTTTCAAGACTTACTCTGCAGTGACTTAAAAGCTTTGGAAGTACTGACTAAATAAAAGACAGAAAGAAAACAAAAAGCACTTTGAATTTTCCCACATGGTCAGTGTAGGAGCTAAAACCCACTTACCTTACATTTAATTGAGTTAGGCCCTTTTGAATTATTTCTTGGATCAAATTTTCAGGAAGACATTGATTTTTACAGTACAACACAGATTCAAAGTCCACATCTTGCATAAGTCCTGTAAACTCTCTTAATGTTTGTTTAACCAGAGCTACACAAATCTCTCTGAAGAACAAATTGGAAAAGCAAAGTGGGACCAAAAGGTTGCAGTTCATTGACTGTTTTTTTTTTTTAAAACCAGAATTTGCCTGCTGACAAAATAAAGATCCTCGCCATAGCTCCTGTCACCTATTAAGGGTTTATGCTATTTTTTTCCTTCAAGAATCCCCAGCAGGGGGTGAATTCAGTATATAGAACAGAATTATACTTGATTAAATGAAAGGAAGGATGGTCTTTGGATAAACATATGACTGGGACTTATGAGAGTTAGGCATATTTCCTTGCTCTGCCACAGACTCACTGTGGAACCTTGGGTGACTCACTAAATTGCCCTGTGCCTCAGTTCCGCATTTGTAAAGTTAAGATAATAATGTTTCATTTCTCCCAGCCTTTGCCAGTCTTGTTCATTTTGATAGTATGTTTTACTATATTGTTTTTCCAGTGCATAATGGGGGCTCAGTCTTAATTAGGGGCTCCACTGATATCCACAGCAAATAAAAATTGTGTGGTATGCAAATATAGTGGAATTATTGTTGTGAATGGATTTCTTGAAGACAACAGGGTGACATTAATTTCAGTGGAAAATTTGTGTACTCAGAACATCTTAGGGTCAAAGCAGGGCCGGATTAAGATGTTTAGAGGCCCTAAGCACTGAAAAGATTATGGTGCCCCCCCATATGTAATTTAAAATACAAACAATACTATACCGTAAAATCTCTTTTTTTTTTTTTTTTTTTTTTTTTTGTGCTCATGCTTTGCTGGTGCCCTCAGCATGTGCTTAGTCTGCCTATTGGGTAATCCAGTCCTGGGTCAAAGCCAAAGTCACAAAAGCCATCCAATATTTGTTCATTAAGCATAAAACTAAAACCCAAACCAATTAGCTGAATGTAACATAGAAGATTAGGATTGGAAGAGACCTCCAAAGGTTATCTAGTCCAATCCCCTGCTCAAAGCAGGACCAACCTCAACCAGGACTTTGTCAATCCTTATCTTAAAAACCTCTATGGATGGAGATTCCACCCACTCTTTAGGTAACCCATTCCAGTGCTTCACCACCCTCTGAGTAAAGTAGGGTACATCTAGACTACAGGCTTTTGTCGACAGAGGCTTTGTCGACAGATACTGTTGACAAAGCTGCTATCGACAAAGAGCGTCTAGACTACATCCAGTTCTGTCAACAAAGCAAGCCGCTTTGTCGACATGAGACTGGAGACGCAAAGGACAGTGTAGATGCAATAATGCCTTCTGTCGACAGAACTCTGTCGACAAAAGGCGTTATTCCTCGTAGAATGAGGTTTACCACCATCAACAAAACTGCCGAATTCTGTCGACATTATGTCGACAGAACTCGGTGGTAGTGTAGACGCAGGTATAGTTTTGTCGACAAAAGCCCACTTTTGTCGACAAAACCCTGTGTTCTAGACACACCCGTAGTGTTTCCTCATAACCAACCTAGACGTCCCCACTGCAACTTAAGACTATTGCTTCTTGTTCTACCCTCTGCTACCACTGAGACTGGCTAGACCCCATTTTCTTTGAAATCCCCTTCAGATAGCTGAAAGCTGCTATCAAATACACTCATTCTTCTCTTCTGCAAACTAAATAAACTCAATTCCCTCAGTCTCTCCTCATAAATCTTGGGCTCCAGCCTCCCTCAACCACTTCCCTCAATCTGCTGGCAAAGCCCCTACTAACACAACCCAATATGCCATTAGCTTTCTTGGCTACAAAGGCAAACTGTTGACTCATATCCAGCTTCCCATCTGCTGTAATACCCAAGTTCTTTTCTGCAGAACTGCTGCTTAACCAGTCAGTCTCTAGCCTGTAGCAGTGCTTGGGATTCTTCTGTCCTAAGTGTGGGACTCTGCACTTGTCCTTGTGGAACCTCATCCGATTTCTTTTGGCCCAGTCCTCCAATTTGTCTAGGTCACTCTGGATCCTGCCCCTACCCTGCAGCATACCTATCTCTCCCCCCATCTAAGTGTCAAATGAAAACTTGTTGGGGTTCAATCCATCCCATCATCCAGATCATTAATGAAGATGACAAACAAAACCGGCCACAGGACCAACCTCTGGGCCACTTCATCAAGCCATTAAGCCAGATAATCTAGCCAGCTTTCCATCCACCTTATAATCCATTCTTCCAAGCCATACTTCTTTAACTTTGCTGGCAAGAATACTCTAGGAGACTGAATCAAAAACTTTGCTAAAGACAAGGTATAGCATGTCTCCCACTTTTTCCATATCTACAAATGCAGTTATCTCATCATAGAAGGCAATTTGGTTGGTCAGGCATGACTTTCCCTAGGTGAATCCTTGTTGACTGTTTCTGATCACCTTCCTCTCCTCCAAGAGTTTCCTTGAGAACCTGCTCCATGATTTTTCTAAGGACTGAGGTGAGGCGGACCGGTCTGTAGTTTGCTAGATTATTCTTCTTCCTTTTTTTTAAAGATGGGCACTATACTTGCCTTTTTCCAATTGTCCAGGACCTCCCCCGATTCCCATGAGTTTTCAAAGATAATGGCAAATGGCTCTGCAGTCACCTCAGCCAACTCCCTCACCACCTTCGGACGCATTAGATCCGGCCCCATGGATTTGTGTTTGTCCAACTTTTCTAAATAGTTCTTAACTTGTTCTTTCTCCACTGAGGGCTGCCCACCTCCTTCCCATACTATGTTGCCTAGTGCAGTAGTCTGGGAGCTGACCTTGTCTGTGAAGACCGAGACAAATGATTAAATATTTCAGTTTTTTCCACATAATCTGTTACTAGATTGCTTTCCCTATTCAGTAAGTATCCCACACCTTCCCTGACCTTCTTGTTGCTATATACTTATAGAAATCCTTCTTGTTATCTTTCACATCCCTTCATAGCTGCAACTCCAATAGGGCTTTGACTGTCCTGATTATACCTCTGCATGTTCAAACAATGTTTTTATATTCCTTTCCTGTCGTCTGTCCAAGTTTCCAACTCTTGCAATCTTCCTTTCTGTGTTTAAGCTCACCAAAGATTTCTCTGTTAAGACAAGCAGATCTCCTGCCATATTTGTTATTCTTTCTGCACATTGGAAAGCTTTGTTTGTGCCCCCAGTAAGGCTTCTTTATAATGCAGCCAGCTCTCCTGGACTCCTTTCCCCCTTATGTTAGCATCGTAGGGAATCCTGCCCATCATTTCCCTGGGGGAGTCAAAGTCTGCTTTTGTGAAGGCCAGGCTCTGTATTTTGCTGCTCTCCTTTCTTTCTTTTGTCAGGATCCTAAACTCATGGTCCCTGCTGCCCAGGTTGCCACCTATTTCTACTTCCCCTACCAATTCTTTCCTGTCTGTGAGCATCTGGTCAAGAGGAGCATGACCCCTAGTTGGTTCCTTCACTTACACCCTCCAAAAACTTTCAGGCCTCACAGACTCTTTGGCTTGTTTGACTTAATTAGGCAACAGGGATCCCGGAATTATATTTTTACAGCCCCTAAATCCTCTCTTGTTCACTATCCCCTCAGTCCTGTGCAATCAATGTAATATCTCTTGTGCTGCAATATCTGATTTCAACCAAAGTAGAAAATTGGTAGGGTTTTATAATAGGGCTGTAAAAATTAAAATTGGTAGGGTTTCAGAGATGGGCTAAAAAAGTTGAAAAGAATTTTTTGTACATCTGATTGTGAAAAAAGGTTCAATTAATCAAATTATCTTCTGTGGATTGTTTGCTCAAGTCTGGCAATAACTGTAACCGTGACTAACAGCTTACCCTTCTAAACCAATTTCAGATAAACTAGGGCAACTTTTTTTGTTTATAGACAAGGCCTTAACTATACACTTGCCTGAGGAACCTATTATGGAATCTGTTAACTAGTTTTCCTGGAATCTGGAGGATCGAGATGGAAGATAGACAGTGTGATCAGAATGGTCTTTGTGGCATAATCTGTGAATTGAAAATCTATGGATTTTGTTTAAACCTAATTAAAATGATTTTTCCATATTCAATTCTAAAACTGTGGGTTATCTGATGTAAAATCTGGCCTAAATCCACACAGTTCAATGGATTTTCCCTGACTATACACTGGCAACAGAAATTTGTCTCTCTTTTCCTTCAAAATATATGGCCTAGAATTACAAAATGAAGTTTCTTATTTTGTGGCTTTTTTTTTTTTTTTTTTGGTATATAAATTCTTTTCATGGTGATCAAGGCCTCACATCCTCTCTGGCTTATTTGACCTAATTATGTGGCAGGAGCCCTGGATTTTTGTCTTAAGTTACAGCTGTCCAGTCCCCTTGGTCCTGGTCCTGTGCAATCAATGCAGTATCTCCTGTGCTGTTATACATTTCATTTGGGCTTGAATTCATTCTGGTATACTTTGCCCACAAACTTTCCATATGAGAATGCTTATACTGTAACATGTAGCTGCACTGTAGACCTTGTCAGAGAAGAGTGGAGTTCTGGGGCTATTGTCACCTAGGAATGCATTAGACGTGGTGTTGTAATTTTAGCACTCAGAAGGCATTTGATGCTTTTGGCACCTGGAAGAGGGCACATCTATTTTTTTTCCCTTCCCCTTTTTTGGGTGTGGGATGAGGAACTTTAAATATGGCTGGTTTCCATTCCCCATGGCAGCAACTTCATGCCCTACTGCACTCTGCTCCAACATCTGAAATTGCCTCCAACACCCGGGGATAAGCATATTATCTTAATGTTTCTCATTCAGGAAGGGTGTGTTACTATATCAGCAGAAAAACTCCTGCCATTCTAAGCTGAAGCTACATCCACAGAGCCATGTAATATAGACTAGCCCTGAATCAGCACTGCTCATAACAAAGGTACCCAGCTATTCACTAAGTCTCAAGTGCTGCTTGGCATTTAAGAGGTTCTTCTTTCCCGCTCTTTGATTGGCTGGTGCAGTAAGCGTGAGTGGATTGCTTACATTTTATTTGGGGGTGAATGTGGGTGGAGGGGATTACATTGAAGTATGGTTTCAACAAATGATTATGGATTCCTATGGTTATGGATTCCTATGGATTCCTATGGATTATATTATGATTATTTTGTCTACAGTGCCTACAGAAGAACTGCCTTGTTTCTCTCAACAAGCCTATGCAGGGTATGGTTTGATGAGGGTATGCAAATCAACTGGCTCCATAAAGCATAACTGAAATGTGATTAAATGTCATTAGTTAACAAGACGCACAAACACAGTGAGTGTGAGGCTCAACCTCACTGTGTAGCAAAATGTGTGTCTTGGGTCTTATGCTCTCAGCCCTTCTGCTTTCAAAAAAAGCTGGCTTTTCTGTTTGTAGCTTCCCTCTGGCCTATGCATTGCTCCCCTTCCTTCTGAGTGCTGTCATCTCTTGCGCCCAAACAAGATCCAACTAGTTCATCACGTCATGGTTCAGAATCCTATCATGGAGGGAACAGGACAAAAATATATCCCTTCTTTAAACATGAACCAAATCAAAACTATTTGTCTAGATCTAGCTGACCTTAGTGCTTTGGCCAAAGTGGGATCTAGTTATTCAATTATCACCAGTTAGATTTGTAACTCCCTAACTAGGTCTTTCGCCATTTGCCACAAATCTTCATTAAGTATGGCACTGGACACATCAAAGAGGAGACCACTCCTCTTGTCCCTGGCTAATGAGATCTTTGGAAACTGTTGCTGTGTTTGTCTAGCTTATTACAGTGATGCCTAAAGTTTAAAAGCTTCAGAGGGGTTGCCGAGTTAGTCTGTAACAGGAAAAACGTAAGAAACAACAAATAGACTGGTAGCACCTTAAAGACTAACAAAACATATAGATGTTATCATGAGCTTTCGTGGGCGCAACCCACTTCTTCAGATGACAGGAGTATTAGAAGTCCAGATAATTATTCTTGGATCTGGACTTCTAATACTCCTGTCATCTGAAGAAGTGGGTTGCGCCCACGAAAGCTCATGCCTAAAGTTTAGATAGCTACAGTGTCATATAACAGACCAACTTAAGCATAAATTAAGAGTGCATGGAGTCTGGACTCACATTAGCGTATCTAAATGCCCTTGTCTTCACAAATGTCCATTTGTGCATGGAGTTACCCATTTTCCATGTGCAATAATGGGAGTGCCAAGTCACATGTCCATACATAAACCTGTCTCCAGTATCTGAAAACCTGCCTCCCTGAGGTTTTCATGCCCCTCCCATAGAGTGCTAAACAATTCCAACTATATGTCATTTGCTTCATTTCCAATCTCTTCAACATTCGGTCTCTACAAATTACCTTGGTCATCCAGGCCTATTTACCATCAGTCTTTTCATATTATCAATGTATGAAAGAGTTATCAACAACAACAAAAACTTTACTCCCCTACCTTGCCACTTTGGTTTGCTAATGTGACATCTGTCATCTTGTTCCTTTTCTCCCAGTCCTATCCGTGATTCTTTTCTCTCAAACCCCCTGGATCATAGTTCCTCCCTCCCCAAATTTCATTCTTTTCTCTGGAGACCTAAATTTCTGATATCTACTCTTTTTGCCCTTTCTCCCCAGTTCCCAAGAGACTCTTATTTGATATTGCATCTTCATGGACACACTCAAATATATCTGTGCTTGATTATCTATGATTACTGACAGATCTGGGGTGCTGGAACAATTTTTATAGTGATGGTACAAGCCAGGTATTTTGTGTGTTATTCTATTTCAAATAAACTAAAAAAAACAACAAATGGTCTGGTAACACTTTATACATTAACAAAGCATGTAGATGGTATCATGAGCTTTCGTGGGCACAGCCCACTTCTTCAGATGACTGGAGTAAGTAAACTCTGGTCATCTAAAGAAGTGGGCTATGCCCACGAAAGCTCATGATACCATCTACATGCTTTGTTAGTCTATAAAGTACTACCAGACCATTTGTTGTTTTTTTAGTTTATCCTGTACAGACCAACTCAGCTGCCCTGTGAAGATTTTATTTCGAGTCAGGGTGTATTGCAGTATCTCCAGAACCACTAGTTCCAGCACTACTGATCTGATCAGTTCAAATCATTTGAACCCTGTAGCTTCCATGGGTCAGAAGCACTCTGAAATGAATTCCTTCCAGAAGCAGAATGATTCATAACATTTGAGATAAGATGTACCAAAGCCGAGATTCCAATCCAACCCAATCTTACCTCTGAAAGTTTGTACATGGCATCCATTCCTGTAGTGTCTGAGACACTTTACACCTCCTTTCATGTTCCTTCTATTTGCAGTAAAGCCCGTCTTTCATCTCCTCTTATCACAGTATTATCTGTAGGCTTTCATGTTGTTCTTTGTGCTAGAACTCCTCGTTCCCAAATCTCTTTGCTCAGCCATCTCCCTTGCCTTATTCAAATCCCTCCTAAAAACTCACTTCTGCACTAAATCTACAAGAACTGACAGAAGAAAATAAACAACATAAAAATGACTGGAACATCTAACCTGTGAACATGCCTCTGAGAAACCATGTAGTGGTATCCTCCCTATGTTCCTCTCCCTGTCTGCTGACGTCCCTCACTTGCTTTTGCATGTAGAATGTAGATGTTAAACTTGTCACTACAAGAACTTTTTTATACTGGTTTCTTGTGAGGTGTCTAACGCGTATTTGGACAATGGGCAAACAATGTATTATAACCATGTTGGTCCAAGCTCTTTGACAGCATAACTTCATTGGAGGCAGTAGATGTACGCCAGCAGAGAATTTGGCTTAAATTCTTTCTTCCCCAAGGACAGAGCTTTCACTGCAGTGTTCCCAACCTCTCTCATCTCTGGGGTAAATAATTATGCTCATGTTCTTAACATCAGTCTCTTACCATCAGATTGTCATAGTTTCAGTTAAATACTTTTCATGCCCATTCATACTTTGCCTGCCTCTTTTAAGCAAAACCTATTATTGATACCAATAATGAGCTCATTTTGTGCTTAAGAAATAAAGTGATGCTGAATGGGCTATCAGATACATTTCTATCATGGTGAGGTCTGCATTCATGCTTAGCTACTATTAGTAAAAGGTGTGTGCATTGAAGTATGAAATGTTTATTATACTAAATTTCTGAAAGGGCTGTCAACTATAGTATTGTTGATAGCAAGTAACTCAAGTTGATAGAATGGGAATTATCCCTAAGAATAGGAATACAATGGCTATGTCCTGTGATTTCAGCTATTTCTTTTGTATCCATAATAGTAGTGCACAGCAGTCTGTCTCTCTTTCTTGTCCTCCATCATCTTAATATCTGAACTTGACTTCCTATGCTGTGTGACAAGGTCAGACCAGACGGCTGCACAGAGTGGGGAAAAGGCAGCCCCAAAAGGGTAAAAGGCCTGCTAATTAGGGGCAGAGGGCTGCAGAGCAATTAGGAGCAGCTGGGCGGGAGCTGATCCAGGCGGACTGGGGCCAGCTGACTCCACTTCTGGCCTGCCAGAGGCCTGCTGGAGGCCTTTAAAAGCCTCCCCAGTTAGAAGGTGGCAGAAGACAAGAATTAGAGATGCATGAAGTATCTACAATTATAGAGGTAGAGACAGTAGGGGAGGGAGTCCCAGAGGGAGTGACTGGGCTCCCTACCCCAGAACCCAGCTGCAAGCCCAACCCCTGTCAAGGGGGAAGGAGGCTGCTGGCCAAGGAAAGAGGGGCCCTTGCCACAGCTGCTAGAGTGTTTCTGGTGTTTGTGAACTTACTGCTGGGCACTCCTATTTGTTTCAGTTAAGGCTTGGGGGAGGGGCGCATAGAGAGAACAGGATAATAATCTAGATTTTTATTCTTAGAGTTTTAAAGGATTAAATGAAATTATACCAAAGACAACAAAATTTCGTATATTTAAAAAGCGGTGACCTGAATTGTTGAGCATCATCTGTAGAGGTACAAGTAATTGTTGCATAATTATTATTCTCATCAGCCCAAAGCATGTCAGTAATTGAGTGAAAAAAATCCTCACATTATGTAAAGTGATTACTGCCTTTAAGCCATAATAAACAATGATATTCTCATAGTGGTGCTGTTAAGGAGTCGAACAAATGAGTGCAGTCTGCTGATTGTGCACAGTCTGGATCATTACCAGTCACTTTAACCCCAAAGAAGTAAATGGTTTAATTACTAGGATGCCTGTATAATCCATTGTTGAAAGAAATTAAAAGCACAGGAAGAACCCACTAAATCTCATTTTTTTGACTCTGAGTGACATAGGCATCTCTACCTATTGCATACTTGCCCCTGGGCTTTGGCTCATGTTCGACTTTGGTACTGCATGGCAGGGTCAGGATAGTTGTTAAAATGCAATGAGTATTTGGAATGCAGTAACTGACTCATGTTCCAAAGGCTGCTGACAATCCTACTGAATGAAATTCATTACGGCTCCACGGGGGGGCTGCACTTTTACGGGAACAGCAATCTGCAGCACCACCATGAAAAGCTACTACTTTACTTTACTACTACTCCAGTCTTTATATGATGTAGGAGGGACTCACCCAAAATTGAGTGATGGGATAGATTTAATGGTGACATTGCTGTCTCCTTCGGCATATCTTAGGCTTGGTCTAGACTACACCTCTCTGTCGACAGACAGATGTAGATTAGGCATGTCGAAATTGCTAATGAAGCAGGGATTTAAATATCCCGTGCTTCATTAGCATAAACATGGTGGCAGCTTTTTTTTCAAAACGGAGCTTTTTCGAAAAAAACAGCAGTCTAGAAAGGGATCTTTTTCAAAAGATCCTGTATTCCTCAAAAAATGAGGTTTACAGAATCTTTTGAAAAAGCGTTTATTTTTCGAAAGATCCCCATCTAGAATGCCGTTTTTTTTAAAAAGCTCTGTTTGAAAAAAAGCGGCAGCCATGTTTATGCTAATGAAGCATGGGATATTTAAATCCCTGCTTCATTAGCAATTTCAACATGCCTAATCTACATCTCTCTGTCAACAGAGGGATGCAGTCTAGATGCAGCCTTACTATTTGCTTGAGATACAAACTGTTGCTTATAGAAAGAAGGAATAATCCAGAGAATTTATCAGAAAAAAAAATCCCATAGTCGCCCAATTAGCATACTGTGCATGGAATAGAAATTTCCTTCATGCTGCTTTAATAAGTCGTAAGTACTGACTCTTGAGTCAATAAGTATTGGGCCACAACTCCAGCTAGAGTGTGGGTATTGGGAACTATACCATTTAATGGTTTATTTTCCCATATTCTGTCAAGGGAATTTTGCGAGGGAGTTCTCCAGGTAGAGAAGTGATTACATAACGATTGGGGTAAGTTGCTGTCTGTAGTGTGTATTTGTGTTTGCAGTGTACAATACTGCTTGACCAAAAGATACTGTGTGGTCTGTTTGTTTGGAAAACCATGTGCTGAGGCTATCAACCTGCTGAGAGCATCTTAAGGAGGCTTTGATCCCTAATCCCTTGAGCACACACCAACTCTTAACTGGGCTACATACGCTTAATATTCCTTACACTTGTTTACACTTAAAACCAAAATCCAGTCAAGAAAATATCAAGCTCCAGGAGTAAAAAAAAGGATGCAGACAGAAGCCCAGCAGCGGAATGGGAGCTTTCCAGTTTATTGCACCCTATGTAGCATGTATGGGTAGGTGGCATATGTGTGTATTGGATACAAGGAGCTCCTAGTCCTCAGGGACTGCGTACAGGCTTTGGAAACCAGAATGGCTGAACTAGAGTCGTTAAGGTACACAGACAGATGATACTTTCCAGGACATAATAGAACAGTCCCACCTCGGGTCAGACAGACTCCGTGCTGCTGAGGAGAGTGAATGATGGAGAAGTGGAGCAGAGGAAAACAATCCCGTGGATGGGACCTTCCTTCTAGATGATGTTGTGGTATCCTCTCACATTGAGGAGAGGGTGCATCTCCAGGAAAGGGAACTCCAGTTATTAGGAATAGTATTAGTAATGGGGGATATGATTATTAGAAACATAGATAACTGTGAAACCGAGTAGTCCTGTGGCATCGTAAAGACTAACAAAAATATATCGTGTAATGAGTTTTCATGGGTAAAACCCACTTCATCAGATGATGAGCTGGACAAACTGTGTTTGCAATGACCAGGAAAACTGTATGGTGAGTTGTCTGCCTGGTACAAATGTTGTGCATCTCTCAAGACATCTAGATAGACTTATGTGTGGTGCTGGGGAAGAGCCAGTGGTTGTGGTTCATGTAGGTGCCAATGATATAGAGAAGGTGTGATGGTGCCACTGCCTCAGCCCCGCAGTCCCAGGCTGGCCCCGGATGCTGCAGGAGCTGCTGAGGATCCACTGCCTTCTCCCACCACCACTGGGCGCAGTGCAGCCTAATCTGCTGCCAAGGAAGGGGGAGGACTCCAGTGGCAGCACGGGTTTCCCGCTGCATGGGAGAGGAGGGGCTGATCTCCCTGTGTGCTGTTCAAAATCGGCTTGCATGCCACTTATGGCACACATGCCGTAGGTTGCCGATCACTGTTCTGGGGTGATCGCAGACTGAGATTGTATTACTCCATCCTCTCCTTTCTGGGCTGTGTAGCTGAAATCTTGCTAGCCAGTCATCTGCTGCCCTCCCATCTCTGGTGTTAGGGATTGTGCCTGAGGCAGGAGCGACTTGACTAGGAGTCCACAGTGCACTCAAAGACGCCAGGAGCATGATGGCTTCTTGGGAGTTGTTACATAACAATTCAACTTACAGTGTCCCTGAGACTACTCTGTATTGTGATGTAGAACAATTCAACCTCCAGGATTGAGTGTAGGAGTGGAAGTAAGTCTCCTTAGTGCCCTTCACCTTCAGAGGTTTGCTGCTCTGGTGCACCTGACTTCCAGTTCTATAGATCCAGTGCCATTAAAAAAATAAGAGTAAGGGTTTTTTCTCAGTGTCAGTGGCTCAAATCCTCCCTTCTTCTGTGTCCCACCCCTTCCTGCAGTGTACCATTTGTTGCATTTTTAATGAAATCCACACATGGTGCATCTCAAAGGTGCTGTACTGTTACATAAATGTGCAATGTTGTTTGGACTATTTTATTTTAAGTTTCAGGTCTGGCACCAAAAATTCTGGACAGTTTTTACTTTATCCCTATATCTCCATGTGACAGGCCTTCTTCAGTATAGTATTTTCTCTTCCATTCTTTCTCCCTTTCTCTTTCAGTTCCCCCCCCAAGTCCAGTTACAACATACATATATACATCACACTAAAAAGTCATGTTCAAAACAGAAGGTTAGGAAGCAGTGAATGTTCATTCTACAAAACACTCTGGGGCTAGATCCTGAGCTGTTGTGAATCAGTGCAATTTCATGGACTTGCTGAGGTTCTGACTTTTTGTGTCTTTTGGTTAGACAAAATTCAGTTCCCCCAGTAGTTTATCAGTCTTTATTTTATTGGTTTTTTCCCCCCTCTTTTGGTCACTTTCAAGCTTTCATTGCAAAGTTAAGTTGCTATGGGCAGAGATGTGAGATTCACAAGCTGTCAGAGCTGCACCACAGCCAGTAGTTTGCAATGGCTTTCAGTAAGTCTTGTCTCTTTTTTGTTTGTAATGAACATAGCAAACTAAATTATGCTTTTTGTCATATGTAGATTTCCTTTCCCTTTTGTGGGGATAACAAGTTTTTTATGTGAATTGTATAGTACCATCTCCTCCCTCTCACCGCTGTCCTCTCAGGTATTGAAATGCCATTTGGTCAGAACTGCCATCTTCCTGATGCCCCTGTTTGTCCCCTTTTCCTTCCAGCTTACTCATTAACTGTTCTCTGATGCCTGTTACTGACCTGAATCCCTAATTGAATGAATTTTTGAGAGATGCCTACAAAGCAAGCAATACATATTTGTGTGAACTTGTAGAGCAGCCTTTTGATCTGACACTGTATTGTAGAATTTTTGTAAATTATTTTTTCTGAAAATTAACATATAAGCATATATTATTTTTAAAACTCCACAATTCTTATATTTATGGCTGACCTCAGTGGACCAGATTTATCCCCTCATGTAACTCCACTGCCTCCAGTGGAGTTTCTTCAGGAGTGAATTTGGTCCAGGGTATTTCCATGAATCCCTCTTAGTTTTGTAGCTACAATCTCTCTTAAAGAATGGAAAACCATTTTAATAAAGCTGCGATGAAAGGAGCTCTGACAAGATAATGTGATTGTAATTACGTTGCATTCTGTCTGTCTTTTGTAGTGGTCTCACAAAAGAAGAACCATGTGAGACTAACTGCTGTGCCAGTAGAAAACTCCATCTTATTACTGTCCGCTCACTCTATGCAGACATGTTTCTAATGGACCAGTTAGCTAAGTATGCCACCAAATTCTGTTTGAGAGATGTAATCCTGTGCACCTATCATGCAATTATGCAACCTTCCACCATTCCGTGGACACTGACATAGCAGTCTGAGATGGGGCAGCCGATATCAAAGAGTAGTATTTATGTCAAAGACTATTGTGACAATTATAATTGAAACATATGTAGTGATAGAAAAGTGCTTCTTTTTTTACCAAAATTGAGCAGTTACATTTTGTGTGTTTATTACGTCAGCTCCAAAAGATTGTTCTTTGGAATAATTTAATTCTTTAAATACTTTAATAAATCCTTTATGTTTCTGTATTCCTACAAAGGAATTGATACCATGTTCAGAATATATTCCATGTTATCAATGGATGCTCCCCAGAACACGTTGTAATGAACAAGACTGGTCAACTAAACAATGACTTCTGTTTAGCACCAGCCTGGATGATGCCGTTCATAATTGCTTTATTTGTTACATTAGCTAAGATGCACACAGCTCAATGACACTTGCATAAAAAGACTAAAAAGTAAAATTACATAAATAATCAAAGGCAGTGGGCAGAGCACCCTGGAATCTTTACTTTTCATCTAACCAGGTGAAAAATAATTACCACCATCCCCTATTTGCATCACTCGCAAGGAAATAAAAGCAATAAATATCACTGAGCTCATTGTATGTAGTGTAACTGTAATCATGTGGGTACAGGAATATGAGACATACAGGAGAGTGAGATAATATCTTTTAATGCCACTTTGGAAAGTCCCTTGCAGTAGGTGCTAAATATTTATGCTAAAAAGTCTCAGGGGGTAGCCATAGTAACTTTAAAAAAAAGAGTAGTCCTGTGGCACCTTAGAGACTAAGGGTACGTCTACATTTGCTCCCTAGTTCGGACTAGGGATGCAAATGCAGACGAGCAAAGTAGCTAATGAAGCCGGGATTTAAATAGCCCGCGCTCCATTAGCATGATCTCACCAGCACGCTAGTTCGAATCACAGCTGATTCAAACCAGGAAGTGCAACCAGGATGCGTTGGTTCGAACCAAAGCCCTTGGTTCGAACTAACGTTACTCCTCATTTTTTTATTCGAATCAGCTGTGATTCGAACTAGTGCGCCAGCAAGATCATGCTAATGGAGCGTGGGATATTTAAATCCCGGCTTCATTAGCTACTTTGCTCGTCTGCATTTGCATCCCTAGTCCGAACTAGGGAGCAAATGTAGACGTACCCTAAGAAAAATATATATATGATATATAGTATCATGAGCTTTCATGGGCAAAACCCATTTCCTCAGATGAGTTTGAGTGGGTTTAGCCCACAGAAGCTCATGATACTGTATATATTTTTCTTAGTCTCTAAGGGCATGTCTACACTGCAGGGCTAAACTCGAAATAAGCTACGCAACTTGAACTATGCTACTTGCATAGCTTAAGTCTAAATAGCTTATTTTGACTTTAGGCGCTGTCTACGCAGCAGTTATTTCAAAATAGAGCACTCTTCTCCTGACTTCCCTTACTCCTCATACAAGGAGAGTTACAAGAGTCAGAGTAAGATGCCCATTATTTCAAATTTATTTTGAAATAACAGGCTTGCTGTGTAGACTCACAGTATGTTATTTCAGAATAACTGACATAGCCTGAGACGGCAGAGGACTTCTCATTATTTATGCTAAATAATTTGTTCCATCTTGCATTTTGTTGTGACACTGGGAGTGCCTTTTCCAGACCTAAAGAAGAGTTCTCTGTGACTCAAACCTTTGTCTCTCTTACCAGCAGAAATGGGTAGTAATAACGATATTACTTCTCCCACCTTGTTTCTCTAATTGAGCTTATGATTAGCAATTGCCCGGTTAAGGAAACACAAAAAGGAGATGTGAAATTCATAGAGGGTAGATTGCCATCTCAGTCCAGTCATTGTATCAAGATCTGATGAAATAGGGGAAACGAACCATTAGCTGTGCCATCTGACAGAACAGACGTATACATGTAGCTCTTCATTATGTGGCAGGACCATTGCCTCAAAACCTGTGTTAAATTTTACCCTACAAAATAGAAAAGCTGCCTTTAAATTTGTTTTCCCAATAATTTTGCTAGGTTTGTGTGCAAAATGCACAGTGTGAAAAGCAATGAGATTCCAGCGAGTGCCAGATGAGGCCTAGACACCCACTGGAAATATACAGAGTAGTTATGTGATGTGAATGCAGCTTATGATGGACTCACTGATTTACTACACATGCCACATTGCACTTGGTGGTGATTTTACACAGCAGTGCATATTTAATCACTTATACTTTTTAATTTGTATCATAAGATATGCTAAGATGCACATATTATAGGATGTACTGTGCCTAGGAGCTCTAGTCATGGACAAGATCCCCACAGTGCTAGGCACTCTATGGACACAGAACAAAAGAGACTGTACAATATTTCTCCTGCCACACTTTTCAAGGATCACAATGCATTTTTACAGATCCAAAAATTAAATCTCACATAATCTTTTTTTTTTTATGGGGAAACAAAGGAAGAGTGCATCAGTAGCAAAGTCAATAATAGAACTCAAACATCCAATTTCTCCAAATCTATCTATTAGCCCACACTACAATTATTGGTCTAACTCGGTGTTTTGTACTCCTCCTATTTGCCACAAATAATTCCAAAAGCTGTTAGAAGTTTTCCATTGACTAATATACAGTGTGTGGGCAAAGCTGCCAAACTGCAATCTCCACAATTGTCATGTGAGATTACAGTAGCAGAGGAAGAGATTCAAGTGTTCAGCTCTGTCTCCTGAGGGCATTTTCACACCATAGAAAATGTCAACGGAGTAAAAGGTTTGATAGTTTTATCGAAACGTGGAAGGGGTTTTTCATTCATCTTGAGGAAAATAAAACCCATTTGTTTGTCTACAAAACAGCTTAGTTCACCAACTACTTACCTGTCAACAACTTGTATAGTCAACTCTTGAAGAATAAATCTCATCTCTTCAAGGCTTGATGAGTTCCAGAATGGGAAAACTTCAAGAATGTGCACAGCATAATGGGTTTTTTTAAGTCAACATTTATTAGCCATTTATATGCTATTATTATTTTTCCGTAAGCATAGCCAGGAATGGTGATAATCTCATGTATCAGTGGAAAATGTTGACAGTTACTGCAGATGCAGGGAGTAGTACTTGAACACTCATTGAATGGCTCTCCTCAGTTAGTACTTAACTCGTGCAGCGCTATTATATTGGACCACTATGCTGAAGGAG
Organism: Pelochelys cantorii; assembly: GCA_032595735.1. Taxonomy (NCBI): domain Eukaryota; kingdom Metazoa; phylum Chordata; order Testudines; family Trionychidae; genus Pelochelys; species Pelochelys cantorii. The sequence continues at coordinate 117,129,137 of CM064330.1, read as the reverse complement.
GTACTGTCTTTCCAATAAGAGGGTGAACTTGTGACTATTAAAGATCCAATGGCATATTTTGTCAGAAGGGAGAATGCTAATTCACTAAATGCTGTTGTAATGCCCAACTAAATTCTAGCTTTGCTATTCACAGTCCACCTACTTGACTCTTACAAGATGTGGAAATTTGAACAGATAACTAGGCATGCGGGGCTATAATCAGGAAGGCAAAACTGCAGTTGGAATTGCAGCTAGCAAGGGATGTGAAGGGTAACAAGAAAGGTTTCTATAGGCATGTTAGCAAGAAGAGGGTGATCAGAGAGAGTGTGGGGCCCCTACTGGATGAGGGAGGTAACCTAGTGACAGAAGATGTGGAAAAAGCTGAAGTACTCAATTCTTTCTTTGCCTCTGTCTTCACGGACAAGGTCAGCTCCCAGACTACTGCACTAGACAACGCAGTATGGGAAGGAGGTAGACAGCCCTTGGTGGGGAAAGAACAAGTTAGGAACTATTTAGAAAAGCTAGACATACACAAATCCATGGGTCTGGATTTAATGCATCCGAGGATACTGAGGGAGTTGGCAAATGTCATTGCAGAGCCTTTGGCCATTATCTTTGCAAACTCGTGGAGATTGGGAGAGATCCCGGATGATTGGAAACAGGCAAATGTAGTGCCCATCTTTAAAAAAGGGAAGAAGGACAATCCAGGGAACTACAGACTGGTCAGCCTTACCTCAGTCCCTGGAAAAATCATGGAGGGGATCCTCAAGGAATCCATTTTGAGGCACTTGGAAGAGGGGAAAGTGATCAGGAATAGTCAATATTGATTCACAAAGGGCAAGTCATGCCTGACCAATCTGAATAGCCTCTATGATGAGGTAACTGGCTCTGTGGATATGAGAAAGTCAGTGGATGTGATATACCTTGACTTTAGCAACGATTTTGTTACGGTCTCCCACAATATTCTTGCCAGCAAGTTAAGGGAGTATGGATTGGATAAATGGACTGTAAGATGGATAGAAAGCTGGCTAGACTGTCGGGCCCAACGGGTAGTGATCAACGGCTTGATGTCAGGTTGGCAGTTCGTTTCTAGCGGAGTACCCCAAGGATCTGTTCTTGGACCGGTTTGTTCAACATTTTTATTAATGACCTGGATGAGGGGATGGATTGCACCATCAGCAAGTTTGAAGATGACACTAAGCTAGGGGGAGAGGTAGATATGCTGAAGGGCACGGATAGGGTCCAGAGTGACCTAGACAGATTAGAGGATTGGGCCAAAAGAAGTCTGATGAGGTTCAACAAAGACAAGTGTAGAGTCCTGCACTTAGGACGGAAGAATCCCAAGCATTGTTACAGGCTGGGGACCAAATGGCTAAGTAGCAGTTCTGCAGAAAAGGGCGTGGGGATTACAGTGGATGAGAAGCTGGATAGGAGTCAACAGTGTGCCCCTGTAGCCACGAAGACTAATAGCATATTAGGGTGCATTAGGACGAGCATTGCCAGCAGATCTAGAGAAGTGATTATTCCCCTTTATTCAGCTCTGGTGAGGCCACACCTGGAGTATTGTGTCCAGTTCTGCTGCCCCCCTACCCCCCACCCCCACTATAGAAAGGATGTGGCCGCATTGGTCCAGCGGAGGGCGAGCAAAATGATTAGGGGGCTGGAGCATATGACCCATGAGGAGAGACTGAGGGATTTGGATTTGTTTAGTCTTCAGAAGAGAAGAGTGAAGTGAGATTTGATAGCAGCCTTTAACTACCTGAAGGGGAGTTCCAAAGAGGATGGAGAGAGTTTGTTCTCAGTAGTGACAGATGGCAGAATGAGGAGCAATGGTCTCAGGTTGCAATGAAGGGGGTCTAGGTTGGATAGTAGGAAAAACTATTTTACTAGTGGGGGAGGGTGAAGCTCTGGAATGGGTTACTTGGAGAGGTGGTAAAATCTCCATCCCTAGAGGTTTTTATGTCCTGGCTTGACAAAGCCTTGGCTGGGATGATTTAGTTGGGGTTGGCCCTGCTTTGGGTGGGGATGGAAGCCTGGACTTGATGACCTCCTAAGGGCTCTTTCAACCCCATGATTCTATGATTCAATGACTCTCACCTTGCTTTTTCAATTTAAAATATTGTCCCAAACTATTCCATAGTGTTGCTGTGACCTGTTAAAGCTGCTGTATTTGACCAAAGAGATAAATGTATTTAAATGATAAAAGTTATTACTGTACTTAGTGAAGTTTGAAAATGAGTTTGTAAAATATTTTGAGAGGGGAATGTTCATCTGACTATTCATGTGTAAGAAAAGCATAATGTACTCCCAGTCGTGTGCTCAGTTTAACAGACAAAATAATAGCTTATGTTCATATAGCCACTTTCTTCTCAGAGAATCTCCAATAACTTTGCAGATCAAACCTTAATCCAAAGCCCACTATATTTAATGTGGGGACTAATCAGTTCCACAAACTGGAATCTTGGTTATACTTTATGATACAGAGATAATAATCACACTTGTAATTACAGTGTAATTACAAAATAGTTATGCTTTCTAATAACTGCTACTAGTTGGAATAACCAGAAGCTTTATTACATGACTGAATTACTTATTACCAATTCTTTTACTTCATAGTTAAAATCTAGGTGCATCAATTAAATTGTGTTTTCAATTATTGTATTAGCAAGTAACTGCAATAAATGATTGCAAGCAAGCTGAACCAGTTTTTAAACTTAGCATCCTTATGCATGTTTCTGCATTAATTTGAGTAAAACTGGCTTTTATAAGCAGATGACCAAATTCACAAAAGCTCACCAGACGAAAATACAGTGTTTTCAAATCACAGACCCTGCTGAAATAGTCAAACTTTTAATAGCATACATAAAGCATGAAACAGAAAAGAAAATCCAATGTGGCCTCACAAAGCTATGTTAAAGATTGACATGAAATTTCTAATTGGATGCTTGGAGTAAAGAGCATCGCCCTTTTTTTTTTTTTTTTGCATACATATTATATACTACTCCTTTTGAATCTCTTAGGGTATGTCTACACTACAGAGTTTTGTTGGAAAAACAGCTGTTTTTCTGACAAAACCTAAGTTACATCCACACTGCAATCGCATTCTTCCAAAAGTAAATCGAAAGAACAGAGGGGTTTTTCTACATTAGTAATCCTCTTTCTATGAGGAAGACGCCTTTTTCCGAAAGAGCTGTTTTGGAAAAAGGCATGTGTGGTTGGGGAAGAGGGAGTTCTTTCGAAAGAAGAGGAAAGAGGAAAAAGCACGGGTACCCTGGTGGCCACTCCGTCCATAGTAATAACAGCTTAAATGCGAGATAGCGTCCATTCAGTGTGGATACTACCTTTCAAAAAAGCAGATCGCTTTTTCAATGTGCTTTTGCATATGGACACTCTCTTTTGGAAGAAGTTTTTTCGGAAGATCTCCTCTGAAAAAAGTTTCTTCCGAAAGAAGCCTGCAGTCTAGACATAGCCTTAGCAATTCATGGAAATTATATCCATTTAAACACAAAAATATTCATGGATCTGATTGCTGACATGACTACATTGGATAAAGAGACAATAAGCTACCATCTGTAAATTCAATGAGAGGTTTTGTGTGCATATTAAGCATGCTTATAGTTTTCCTTTACACTTATGAATCCCTGTTGTGCTTAAAGGCATTGGTCCAGATCCTCAGCTGGTGTAAATCCATGTGCCTCCATTGACATGGACAAAACTATGTCACTTCAGACCAGCTAACAACCTGGCCTGCTGGATCAAAAACACATAAATGAAAATTTCCTAGCAGCAAAGGACAAGGCTCTGATTAGGACACGTACAAAACAAAACCCAAAGCTCTGCCCAAGAAGACGCACCAACAGATACATACACACAGTCTCTATGAGATTGGAATCTGCTGGCTATGGGTTAAAATACTTCTTTCATGCTGGCTATGTTGCTTATTAAGAGAGGGAGAAGAAAATCAAGAAATGTATAATCTTACAGGCTCTTACCACCATGAAACAAAGCTACTATCAAGCAACATGCAGTAGATAAGAGGAGGGAAGTTTGAACAGGCTGCACTGTACAGTTCCTTCACTAATTAAGGAATACGTGTTAGACATTTGGCAAGTACCATAAACGTGCTTGATATCTCTTCCCCTTACTGGAGGGATGGTCTTGTGGTCAAAACACAGGCTTTGAACTCAGAAAAGATCTAGGTTAATATCTTAACTTTGTTTTGAGTTTTGGCAAGGTTGGGATGTGGAAAACTGGGGCTATGTCTACACACTGGCCTTTACAACAGCATGGCTGTGCCGCTTCAGCTGTTAAGTGTGCTGTGTGGCTGCTCTTTTTTGCCAGGAGAGAGCTCTCTTGGTGACAAAATAAAAGCACCGCAAGGGGTAGCAGCTTCATCGGTGGACGCACAGCTCCCGCTAACAAAGTGCTTTTCATCATTAAAACTTGTGTCATTTGGTGGGAGTTTTTTCATTCTTCCATTGACCTAGCTGCATCTTCTTTGGCGTCGATCTAATTATATCACACAGGGCAAATATTTTTCACAGTCCTGAGCAATGTAGCTAGGTCTATCTAATTTTTAGATATAGACCAGGCCTCAATAATTCTCTCTATTCCAGTAGCCAAATTTTGTTGCTTCCAGTCCTGGAAAGGAAGTTTGGTTTAGCATGAAACTCAAAGAATCCGACCAAACTAAAACTGATGAGTTGCAAAACTCAGAAAGAATGTTTGTAGGACCATTGAAACAGATGGAAGGGAACATAGGATGTTCCTTTATATAACATAAATAAAATTTTCTGCAAACTAATTTTCATGATTCATTAAAGTAATGATACTAAATAAACTGAAATAATAAAAATGAGATAAAATAGTTTGTGTAAAATGTCATTACAGCAAATCTGCACCTAATATATACGATGCCCATTGTGATGAAGGATAGTTGGGATACCTGCTCCAAGGGCTGTGATGGGCTTGCAGGTTTGAATCTAGAAGCTCAATTCTATTATCTTTGTTTATAATCTGCAGTTGCTGGCACTGGCAAGAGAGGCATTCAGAAAACAAAATGTGCAAGAAAACATTTTAGCTAGATTATATCAAATCATTAACTGCAATCCTGGTGTAATCAGTTCTGCTAACCAGGCATAATAATCTGTGAGTAATTATCAATGAGAAGGGTAGCCAGAATAGGAGGACCTGCCCGACACCATGTCTAAGTACTGGAGCTGGAAAGACAAATTGTGAAATGCTGGATTCTTTCTTTCTTCAGTGCTCGCATCAGCAGAATACTAGATCAATCCAGCACTGGCACTCATTGCCTCCATCATGTTTGTGCTTAATGTTTTCAGTCAGCAGAAGTGTGAGGTTTTAGCAGATCAAATTTTTAGAGCTGCAGGTCTCTGAAGCCTGCATGTGAGAGGGTGACTCTGATGTTTTCTTACTCTTGCTGAAAAACCTAGGTGCTCATAGGCAGGCTTTCCTCCTTGATCATTTTCATTTCAGAGAGAATAAGTTATTTTCAGTGAATTGATGGTATATGTGAGTGATGGCACCTTTCACTATAAAGATCTTTGAGATGCTTCCAGAATCAGATGCTATATTAAAAACAGCAAAGGAATTAATATGTGCTAACATCATCCTCTCAACGACACATTTTTTATCAGACTTAGACGTCCTAATAAAAATCTTTGCTGAGTTTCCCAAATTGAGCTTTTGTGCTGTTTGACATGGTTCTTCTATAATCCAAACCATTTTGTACAATTCTATAAATCCCCCTACTTGCTGCTGTTAGCTGAATAATGGTTGTATAAAGTACTCCAATCTGAAATCATTTATAAAAGCACTCTGTTTCACACTCATGGCTTTTCCCTTATCCATTTTCCCTCTGTTATACTGGGGTTTTTTTTTAAATCCTCTATTCTATGAGTTGTGTGGGTCCTTCCCCTGCCTTCATCCCACTTTTTAAAATGCAGGCCCTGATTCTACCCTTAGTAATGTCCAGGGAAGGTTTGCTATAAACCTCAGCGGAAACAGCATAAGGAGTCCCTTCTTTGGGAATGTTGTGTTTCAGTTTGCATTCAAACTCCTTGTTTTGATATTTTCAAGCAACCTAAGCTCCCATGTGCTTTGTACCTCAGATGCAACTGCCACATACTCCTGATAACACTGGAAATAAACCATGCTGTCTTTGCACTCTGATAGGCCCAGATCATATCTCATCTTCCTTTACCCCAGTGATAATTGCTTATCAGCACATGCAGACTGTTCCATGTGGCTTTGATGCCATCAAAGTTTACTATTCCCAGCAAAGACAGACAAGGTGTTCCGTACAATGAATCAATTTTTAATGGTTTCCATAGAAATTGGATGATGATAGACCATTGTGCACAGTTGACGCTTGTGTATAAAGATAAGGCCCTTCCATAGATGTATTTTCCTCTCTTTTGAATTCTGTCCCTCTCTCTACCTCTCATGCCCCCAAGATATGGGGAGAAACAATAAGAAACATATTCAACCAAAACTAAAAATTAGACTGAGCGCTTCCAGCTATACTGCAGCTTTCTCCACACAGCAAGATCAAAGGCATGAATATAAGTAGCATCCAGACACACAGGTCTCATATAAATAAATAAATCTTCAGCACTATGTGTAGCAAAAGTGAAAGCAGCATTGGGTCTCTCAGCTCTCTGGTGGAATAAATTAGTCATGACTGCAGTTCATGGGCCACGGGCAGGGTTGGACACTCTGGCACAACATGCATGAAGTGTGGGGGAAAGAAGGCAATACAGTATTATCAATACTAATAATTATTTGTAATATGGTAATGCCTAGAGATTGAGGCCCCATTAGGCTAGGCACATAGTAGCACACAGTAAAAGTCAGCGCCTGCCCTGAATAGTTTCCAGTCTCTCTAGAACCAAGAGACAGAGTGGAATGAAGGAAGGAAGGAGGGAAGGAAGGAAGTATAGTTATCCTCATTTTGTATATGGAGAGGCACCATGAGAATAAGTAACTTTCCCAAGATCACACAATCAGTGGCAGAGCCAAAGGGCCAACAGAATTGGGCAATGGTAGGGGGTAGGGGGAGCAGTGCCATGCTCCTAAAAGGGATGGGGCCTCAGGCAGAAGGAGTGGGACTGCCCTCAGCGCCACCTGAACCGCACTACACCATGCCCCCTCGAGTCAGCTCTTAGCACCATCCAGGGCTCAGACAGCAATTTAAAGGGCCCGGGACTTTAGCCACCACTGCAGTAGCAGTAGCAGCAGCAACAACAGCCAGGAGCCCTGGGTAAGGTTGGCAGGTGTCCAGTTTTCGCCCAGAGAGTCCGTTATTTCTGGCCCCTGTCCGGTAAAAAAACCAGAAAATACCGGACATGTAAATTTTTTTTCCTGACATGTTTGGGATTTTTTGTTAAAGTGTCTGGTGACCCTAGTCCTGGTGACTTTTGAAACACTGGGCCCTGGAGCAACTGCCCTCTTTGCTCCCCGGTTCACCCATCAGCGGGCCTGTGCAGAGCCAGGAAATGTACCCTGATATCCTAAGTCCCAGCCTTGGCCATAACATGATCCTTTCACCTTCATGTCATGCTAAATTTCAAATTAATCAGCTTTCAAATTACTGCCAGCTTTGTTTCTGAAACAGCGAAAGATTTTTTCCTTCATCTTAACTATAGTTTTACCCATAAACAGGGACTCGGTGAAACTAATTTTTTTAGCCGTGGTGATTAGTCCTTTTTTGCATATGTGACCCTACTACCTGGAATGTGAGGGGGATGGCACTGATCTGAGAGGCGAGTCTGGCCAACAAAGAACAAAGCTTCACTGTTGGGTCTTTGTCTCTCTCCTTTTCTTTCTCTCTGTCCATTTCGGCCCTCTGCCTTTCTTTTCTCCTTGTCCTTTGTCTTTCCTTTTCTAGCTCCCCCTTTTCTATTGTCTCTTTTCTGACTCTGCTTTTGTTTTCCATTTGTTCTTTTTTTTCTTCCTTCTTTCTCCTGGGCTGTGTCTACATTGGCAAGATTTTGCGCAAAAGCGGCTGCTTTTGTGCAAAATCTTGCCGCCTGTCTACACTGGCCGCGAGTATTTGCGCAAGAACACTGACGTTGTAATGTACAAAATCAGTGCTTCTTGCACAAATACTCTGATGCTTCCACTCAGGGATAAGCCCTCTTGCGCAAGTATTCTTGCGCAAGAGGCCAGTGTAGACAGCAACGTTAATTTCTTGCGCAAGAAAGCCCGATGGCTAAAATGGCCATCGGAGCTTTCTTGCGCAAGAGAGCGTCTACACTGGCACGGATGCTTTTGCGTAAAAGCAAATCTTTTGCGCAAAGGCACATGCCAGTGTAGACGCTCTCTTGCGCAAATACTTTTAGCGGAAAAACTTTTCCGTTACAAGTATTTGCGCAAAATCATGCCAGTCTAGACGCAGCCCTTTTGTTTTTCTTTCCTTACTTCACTTCTATTCCCCTTATCATATTATTCTGCTGTGCCAACCAGCGGTGCTCTGTCCTTCCCCATCCCCAGCTGAATACCCCCACTGATCAGTTTCATGTACCAATGGTGACAAGTGAAAAGCAGCCTGATCTCTGAAGTACAGTAAGTACTTGAGAGATCAGAGATTTTGTCAGTCTTGTTTTGGTGCTTTCATGTTGACTGAAACAGAAAAGCAGAAGAAAGTGCACGTCTAGGATACGAATGTATGCTGGGCTAATTGGAATCCTGCCCCAGATTCCCCAACAAGGTGGTATTTCATAGATACAAAGAGGTTGCTCTTTTTCTAGCTGGTCTTACCCTTAGAGTCAGGGTCATGAGTTAGGGTTACACTGGAATAGAACACCTCTAACTGGACTGTGTCAACTGACGTGGGTGGCAGGGTTACAAAATTCAAACACACAAGCTCCAGCTATTCTATAGTCCCACAGCCTGAGCCCCACAAGCCCATGTGATCTGGAATGGCCCAGCTATGGGTATTTTATTGCAGGGTAGACTTACCCACAGTGTCTTTGGTCTGGTGTCTGCATAAGCAGTTAGGCCCAAAGTCAACTAGTGGAGCAGACTTATGGAGGGCCTTTCAGACTCTGAATCATCATTTAAACCCATACGGAGGGACATATCCAGCCTTCATCTCCCTGGCCATGGATAGCTCCTTTGCAACAGGACTAAGAGGGTTGTCCTGTGCAAGGTGGAAAGCTGGATGTTGGAGTCCTATGCAGTCTCTTTTGCCTGGTTGCTGGACTCCTGATTGGAGACGGAGTGGGACTTAAGTGGTTTACTAGGGCATTACTCAAGCCCTCTCAACTGGAATGACTTTCATCCTACTATATATTATTTTTATTAAATACTCTAACATTGCTTGTATTTGCATTTAATAATAATGGAGCCAGAATGTATTTGTTAAACTTAGGGGGTTTTATATTAATAATGAGTGAATGTCAGAAAATGTTTGGGTTTGTACAAGGTTTGGCCTAAGGTACCAGAGGTTTTTATTTTGCCCAGCCTGGTTTGCTTATCTCATAGATAACTGGTTGTAGTGAATTTGTAACTGATGACAATGTAGCACAAGCACAGTATGCGATGAACACCTATCAATGGCTAGATACAATCCAGCTGGCCAGTCATGTGATTAAAGTTGTCTTCCACTATGATCCTTCCCAGTTCACCCTACGGAGGGAGAGGAATTAATGAGCATGGTGCATGGAGGAGAAATGAATGGAAATGAAGCAAGAGAAAGTGTCTGCTGAATGTCAGGAGGAGGTTTCTGAGGCTATGTCTACACTATCAAGTTATTTCAAAATAATAAGTCCCGAAATAACTATTTTGATATAAGTTTATTCCTCTTCACAAGTGGGAGTTATTATTTTGAAATAACAAGCCCATTATTTTGAAATAACAGGCTTGGAAGTGAGGTTCTCACCTTGTTATTTCAAAATCTATTTTATTTGGAAATTTATTTTAATTTAATCTATTGTTATTTCAAAATAACTCCCCAGTGTAGACATGCCCTGAAAGTGAAACATTTTTGGCTATGGAATAGATTCTCAAGAAAAAAGAGTATAATGGGACTTTTTAACAAGATGATTGGGTAAAAAGGTACTGTGAATGTTAACTCTGCATTGGCATGGAGATGGAATGGACAATCCAACAGAACTGCCTAAACTTCTGTGATTATGGAGAAGTAGTACTCTCTTCAGAACTAAGGGTACAGCTAGCATCTATGATAAAGTCCATTTTTTATTTATTCTGAAAAAAAAAGAATTTGCATATATAGTATCTGTTTACTGATGGGGCAGGAATGAGATTTTTAAATTATGACGACAGACCTATTTCTTTGTCCTGATCAAGAATACACACAATGCATTTCTTATTATGTTTCAGAAGGTTGTAGAAAGCATTGATTGTGTGCAAGGAAGGGATTGCCCCAATATCTTTGGTTGACTTTGGTCACTGAAAGAATTCATTAGTGAAAGAGGGGTCTGATAGAATATATTCAGAATGTGTCCATTCTCTTCTCCATTGGTTCTTAATCTGAAAAGTCACATAGTTAATTTCTTCAATATTTCCAAAGCAAATTCTAGTGATCAATGATAATTTCCCCTTAGTAATGAAAGCATGAAGATTTTTTTGGTGTTTAAAGATGGATCAAAATCAGCCATGTAATGGGAACCTATTCCTTGAGGGGAGATCAGTTCCCACATAAACCAGAGACATAATTAGATTTAGGCCTAGAACCCTGGACATTTTCTGTTAAAATCAAGCCTCTGTACAAGGGCTGGTAAAAAAAAATCCATTAAAATGGGAAATGAGTTTTTTGATAGCAGAACTTATTGCAAAAAATATCTGCTTTTCACAGAAATGTTCAGTATTTCATCAAAAATGACTACAATCCATAAAGATTTTGGCCAAAATGTGAAATGTTTGATTTACCTCATGGGAGATGTTTGGTTGTCTTGCATCTCCTTTCTCCTCTGTGGGCTGAGCTCTCTGCCCTGATTACATCTCTGATGAAGCCTCCTCTTCAGGTAGCCAGATTTAGAGTATGTATCATGGGAGATGAAATCCAGACAAAGAGCCATATTTTAGAAGACAATAGGAACATGTTTCCCAAACGACAATTCTCATGAGAGACACTATTGCCATTTTTAATCAAAATACATCATTTTTGGCCAAAATATTTTCTGTTTTGATATTTAATTGAAAAGTCAAAATTTTTTGTGGACAATTTTCATGAAAATAAAGGTAGCTTTGTTTTTGTTTAATTTTTCAGTGGACCAAAAAAACCTACTTTCCAACCAGTTCTAGACTCTACCACATCAGCTAAAAGGAAGTGATTGTAGTTAAGGAAAATAGCTTCAAAAGCATTTTGAAAGTGACCATCATTATTTTGTCTTCATTGCAGCAGGACTGATACAAGCAACTGTACTTTAGATTTCATAAATATTTAGGTTGGGATTTTCAAAAGCCTTTAGCATTGGCTGAATTCTGTTCCCATTTAAGTCAATGATAAAACTTTCATTTAGTTGAATGGGAGTAGAATTAGTCCACCTCTGAACTGTTTTGAAAGTCCCACCTTTACTTTTTGCTTCCTGGTTTCAGTTACTTATAGCTTTCCTGAACTTTCAGGTTGAAATTTTCCAGTCTTATTTCTGCCCAAAAGTGGTATTTTAAGAGTTTAAATAAATATGATTTAGCTTTATTGGAGTAGAAGAGTGGGATACATCTCGGATGAAGAGAGAAATCACTCAGATAATTCCCGTCTCCAGAAAGCTTATGAATCAATTTGAGTAGACATTCAACCAGTATACCGAAAAATACCTTTCTGAATGTGCAATGAACTACCCACAAATATATGCCTGCTGTGGTGGACACTAGAGAAAATGTACTGATTTCCTGAGCATGCCCTGTACATGGTCTCCAAAAAGTAAACATCTGCTAAGCATATATGCAGTTTATTTAATCAAAAGGAGACTGTACAGTTGAGTAGCAATGACCTTGCCTGGCTCGGTACTGTATCCCTGAAAGGCTACAAGGGGAAAGATGATTGACAATATGGGGGAATTAGGTGCTGTGGGCTGATGGCGCTGTGGTGCCCAGTTATCTGATGCTGTATTTTTAGGGCAGTTTTATCAAGTGTATCAGCAAGTGTATCAGCAAGCCTTTGCCGTAAGGTAAGCTGTAATAGTCTAACAGACACCTAGTAACTTCATAAAGGGTGTTGTTCATGCCATGCACCTTTGTTCATGCCATGAACTTTCTAGGTTTGGGGTGGGTTCTCAGTGCCTTTGTTCCAAGGATGTCTTTCAGGAGGAGTTGCACAGCACTCCGGGTCCTTCGTGGAGCCTGTATTCTCATTTTATAAATGCAGAGGGCTTTTTCCAATACAGAAACTGTGTTTGCTGACTGCTGAAGCTGCTGTTTTGCAGAGACGAGAAAAACAGGTAGGAGGCCGCTTTAAATATAAATTCAGAAGCAATGAACAGAACAGGGACTCATCAAGTGATCCAGCGCCTGTTGCCCATTCCCAGCTTCTGGCAAACAGAGGCTGAGGCTGCTTCAGAGTGGGGGGCCACTCCAATAATTTTTGATGTGGGGGGCCACTCCAAGAATTTGGCAAGTGGTTGAGGGCTGTACTTTTCTCTGATACTAATGGAGCAGCTGCAGGGTCAGGGATGGAGATTGGATACAGAAGGAAGCCCAGGTTAGGGGATTAGGGTGCAGGTGTGGAGAATGTAGGGGGTGGGATGGAGTTTTGGTGCAGAAGGGGCTGTGACCTGGGGCAGGGGTGCAAGAGATGGGTTGTGACCTAGGGCGGGTTGTGACTGGAGGAGGGTATTGAGGTGCAGAAGGGGGTGCGGGATCTGGGAGGGGGTTTGGATGCAGGAGACGATTCTGACCTGGGGGAAGGGTTCAGGGGGTACGTGACCTGGGCCAAGGAGTTGGGATGTGGGACGGTGTCAGGTGCAGGTTCTGGCCAGAAAGCGCCTACCTTAGGTTGACTGTGTGATGAAATACTTCCTTTTGTTTGTTTTAAGCATCCCCCCTATTAATAATTGTGTTTGATTGACTCCTAGTTCCTGTATTATGAGGAGTAAATAACACGTCCTTATTTATTTTTTCCAAACCAGTCATGATTTTATAGACTTCTGTCATATCCCCAATCACTTTTCTTGCCCTTTTCTGTACCTTTTCCAATTCCAATACAGGATGGAGCTCCCTGGTCCGGCACCCTTGGGACTTGAGCGGTCCTGAACCAGGGAGTTTGCTGGACCAGGGGAGGTAAATGCTCCCCTGCTGGCTGCCCAGCTCTCAGGCTCCTTTCCCTAAGGTTCCCTGCCCTGCCACTGGTCCTGCTAAAGCTGCCCGGCACCGCTCCCCAACCTGCTCCCCACCCACTGCCCCAGGGTTTCTCGGGGTTCCCAGCGGGGACTGCTGCTGATCCCACTACCACAGATGCCACCCACTGCTGGCCCTGCTTCTGATGGGGGTTCCCCAGCTGAAGACGCTCTAGCCACCCCACCCCGCTGCTGGAACTACCCCACTACCCACTAGGGATTCTGTGGGTTCCCTGGCCAGGGCCACCCACCTCAGCCAGGAGTTTACTGGCGGAGGTTGCCCGGTCACCCCGACCCTGCTGCCACTGGGAGTTTCCCAGGGTTTTTGGTTGGGGCTAGGAATGTGAACGACTGGTCGAGTAGTCGACTATCTGATAAGCATTTGCTTATCAGATAGTTAACACAGTAGTTGACAAGTTGTTTCCACTCCCCCCCTGCCCCCGCTGTCTCTATCAGAAAGAGGCAGAAAGTGGGGGGGAAGGAGGGTGCTTCAAAGCGGCAGCGCCGCGTGGAGCCCAGGATCAGCTGGAGACTCCCCCGCTGAACCTGGGCTCCGTGCAGCGCTGCTGCTTTGAAAAGCCGTGTGGAGCCCGACACTGGGCTCCCCTGGCATTTCAAAGTGGCAGTGCCACATGGACCCAGGGGTCAGCGGGGGAGTCCCCAGCTAATCCCAGGCTCCATGCAGTGCTGCTACTTTGAAATGCCACGGGGAGCACGGGGCCAGTCGGAGACTGCCCTGCTGGCCCCATGCTCCCCACAGCGCTTTCGCCTTTGAAGTGTAGAAACAGCCCCAAGGCGCCCTTATCGACTATTTGATTAGTCAGCTAATCAAAATTTAACATCCCTAGTTGGGGCCAGTGTGCTGCAGCGGGCGGTTCCCCGGCTGGGGCCATGATTCTCCAGCCACGTGACCCCAGCTGGGGTGGAGCTCCCTGGAGGCCACCTGTCCCCACTGATGCTGGGGGCTCCCCGACTGCTGCCTGGCCTTGTTGATGCTGGGGGTTGGGGGCTCTCCAGATGCTGCCAGGCTGGGGGCTCTCCAGATGCTGGGGGCTCTCCAGATGCTGCCTGGCCCATCTGGGGCTCCGCAGCCCTGCATTGCACCAGGGTTCTTTGGACCAGCAACATCCCTGGCCCTGCTGGACCATGGCTGTTGCTGTACCAGAGAGTCCCGGATTTGGGAGGTTCAACCTGTATATCTTTTTTTAGATGGGGTGACCAGATCTGCGTGCAGTATTTAAGATGTGGGCATATGGTGGATTTAGAGGCAAGAAGCCATCTTCTGTCTTATTATCTACCCCTTTCCTAATGATTTCCAATATTCTATTTGCTTTTTTGGCTGTCACTGCACACAGAATGGGTGTTCTCTGACTTCAAGATCTCTTCCTTGAATCAGTAATGGCTAATTTAGACACCATCATTTTGTATGTATAGTTGGGATTATGTTTACAATTATTAAAAAATATATAAATCTTCCTCTCCTATATTTGTATTTCTGAAGAACAGAGGGAGAAAGAGAGAGAGAAAGAAATATGTGTGTATAGACAGTACATGTTGGCTGGTCTATGTTGTGACACCCATCTTCACAAGGGAAAAGAGACCATTTTTTTTATTACTCCTCCCCTCACTCATCAAGATCAATGAAATAACATAAATCAGCCTTAATGTCCACGTGTATTACTTTCCACGTAAATGATTAGCAGCATAAAATGGCTCAGCTGCACACACAAATATCTCCCACTGTATATCAAGTCTACATGCCTGGTGGTGCTTGTAGGCCTGTTCTTCTCCCATTTGGGTTCCTGCTTTGTGCTCAATTCGTATCCTCCTTAGATCCCCAGGAAGGGCTTTGCAGACCACGGGCAGACCAGCTTAAAGTGATGGTTCAGAATGCTGGTGTGACAGCGTACTGGGGTTCTCTTGTGAATGAGGAGTTCTCCAGCTTCCTACTCCCTTCTCTCAGGGGAAGGGCGCTAAGCAGCTACTTCAGGAGGAGTGTCTATGAATTCAGTGGGACTGTTTGTGGAATAAAGCACTTCTCAGTGACAAAAAGTAGCAGAAGCTGGCCTCATGTAAAGGCAGGAAATGTGTTAAAAGGCAAACAGTGTTTTACAGTAGTACTGTAACTATAACTGTGATTATATTAGTGATAACGGTCTACATTTTCAGATGTGTCTCCTAATTTTGGCTGCCGTACATGAGACACTTGGGCCCTGTTTTCAGAGGTACTGAGCATCTACAGTTCTTGCTGACTTCAGCTGGAATCAAGCCCACTGACAGAGGGACAAAAGAAGCAATTGCCCTGAGATTCGGCAATCCAAAGGCACTCAGGGCTCCGGGCCACCACTGCTGCTACTGTGGCAGCAGCCAGAGACCCAGGTCCTTTAAATTGCTGCTGGAGTGCAGCACCATGTGCTCCATGATGAGACTCTGAGGGCTGGAGAGGGGGCCCAGCGCCATGTTTCCCATGGTACTGAGGGCTGATTACCCATGCCCAAGTCCCTTCTGCCCAAGTCCCCGCCCCTTCCAGGATGCAGAGCCAGCCCCCACCCCTCTTGCCCAGGGGCCCATAGTGGCTATCAGCCCTGATGGCTGGAATAATGGGTGCTCAGCCCCTCTAGAAATCAGGGTGTTTCAAGTCGGGCCCACAAGAATTGAGACTTTTGAAATCACAGGCTGTTTTTAAGAGTGCCCCATAAATTCTTCTTTCATTTAGAATTATTGTTTCTTCTCTCTTTCTATTGTCTGTTTTTGTAGCCCCTTCTCTTTCTTTGCTTAATAGTAACCTTAAGAACAGTTTTAAAAAACAGTGTTTCTCAAATTGGTGGGAATTTGCTTGCATTTCAAGCCATTTATTTCTGCCCTATTTTCACCTATAAATAGGTACAGGATTTAGTACACAAGAGTATGATTTCTATGCAGTAAAGTATAGTTTTTTATAAAACTTTTAGGACTTGTTGCGTCTCAACTTAGCTTAGGATATTATAGGTTTATTAAGATAATAAAAAAGATACAGTTGTCAAGCTTTAAAAGAAGAGATGTGTTAAACTCTTCTCCACAGTAATCACAGTGGATTACATAAACTACTTGTGTCATCTTTTGCTGAGGCTAATTATTGCTGCGCTTGGTTAGTTCTGGTTGTTTAGTTCGCTTCTGACTTTAGAGTGCTGTGTGAGTGCTGAAACTGATTGTAATTAGCATAGCCAGCATAGCATAGTCAACAAAAGGCTTTCCTGCATCACATTCAATGTGATTTGAACTGAAGAATAAAATGGGCCTGGTTCTGTTAACTCTAAGCCCCCTTTATACTGCTCTAACAATAAATTACATTTACATTCACTTTAAGGGTCCTTTACAGCACCAGAGCTACTTCACTCTGAGGGACCTTAGTGTAAATGAGAATCAGGCACAAGGTTATCTACTGATACATATTCATCAACATCTGCCAAAATCATTATTAAGCTATTTTAAGTAGAGTTGGGTGAATTTTTTCAGCCAAATGGTTTTTTTAATAGAAAATGCTGATTCAAGATGATGGAAACATTTCATGAATTCATGTAGATTTCCATGAATTGTTTCAGTTTCAAAAGAAAACAAAAATTCAGAAAAGCTGAAACTATTTGGGTTGAGTGTGTGCTCCCCTACCCCCACTCCAGTAGCTCAGTAATCACGGGCTGCACGAGGATGCGGGAAAACCAGGCTCAAATAACCACTCTGAGCGTTGGCCTGAATGCTCTTTTTCTCTCTCCTGCTGAAGCCATTCCACTTTATATAATGAAATATTAATTGGACCAGAGAGAGAAAAGGGCTCTATAAACTGGTTGTTAGGTCACTTCCTAGGAGGCGGACACTTTGGATTCTAGTCGCAGCTCCACTAAATATTTCATTATTGATACTAAGCAGAACAGCTTCAATAGGAGAGATGATTGAGAGAGAGAGAGAGAATTGCCAATAGCCTACTGCTTAGGACATTCATAAGGGAACTTAGGAAAACCTCCATTCATATCTTTGCTCCAGAATAAGGATTTGAACCTGGAAGCACCTGAAATGTATGTCCTAATCACTTGGCTATTGGGTATAAAGGGCACCTCCTCTTCCATTTTGAGAATCCAGTCTTCATTTACACATGTCCTTTGTTTTTATTTTTAAATAACAGTTTAAATACCTCAAATCAAAACAAAATATTTGGTTTGGGGTCAAATAAATGTTTAATTTGACCAAAAAGAAAATGACTTCTGACTTTTTGATTCATAGAAAATTCTGCAAATTATTGATTTCAGACTGGCTGAAAATGAATTTTTTGAGAACTGCCAGCAAACCAAGTAAACGGTTAATTGCATAGCTCTAATTCTAACAGTCTAGTCAGGAACTAGTTCTGAGTGGGAGCTGAACGTTATGTGTTCACCACTTGTTTTAGAGGGGATATGTACGTGTGTGTTTATTGGAGTGGACAATAAAGATATATCTGGGTGTTTCTGAGGAATTCATCAAATAGTTGATTATCCCTAGCGTAACTGAAATTTCTTACATGGCCTGTTAAATTCATAATCTTTATTTCCTTATCTGGAAAGAAATGTTTCTGGTGCCTTTGGATCAGCATTTTCAGTAGGATAAATCTGACGGAAAAGGTAGTTGAATTATTGTATATCCTATAATTCAGCAGGGTATATGGAGTACTGGACAAGCTCATGAAGCAGGAATGTGAAATTTTGACCTCTAATGCAATCTTAATTAAAAAGTTTCTCAATTAAAATATCTGTCCTTCTAGCATTTGATTGCCAAGGAAATCTGGCTGTATATTTCATATAATATACAGTAATTTTGAATTTTAGACAACAGGGAAGTCATAGTTTTCACTGAAACAGAAGCAGATCATACACACACAAAAAAAGCAATATATTACCTCAGGGAATTAAGCTAGTAGCATGCAAGGCTAGCTTTTGAGTTCTCTTTTTCAGACTCTTAGTCAATTTTATTGATTAAACCTCAAACTATCAAATGCAATGCATACTCTTAGATGTCTATAAGTTGTCTCTGAACACATTGTAAAAATTTGGTCTGAACAGCTAAGTAGCACCAGTCAGCACGGCAAGGCTGACTTCTGTGTTCAAGGTCAAATAATATTCCATCTGGATTTTAAGTAGTGAAGGGCAAATTTCAGAAAATTCCAACATTAATTTTAGAGAAGTCCCAAAATTTTGGGTTTCTCAGCCTTTGGATGCCTCTTCCAAATTCAAACTTGGCATTCTATCGCTGCTTAGGACTATGCACGGTTATAACAGGTTAAATATTAGTCATTGCAAACGTCACCCAAGTTCTGTGGTACTGTGGATATGAAGTGAAAATCTCATGAGAACAGTATTTTTCATGAGATTTCCTTTGCCTCCAACTTCCAGTCTCCTCAGAAATATAACAATAGCTTGGGTATTAGTTTTTTGTTTTGGGGGTATTTTTGTTTGGGTTGGGTTGGTAATTCAGCTCTTTTGTTTCCTATTTTAATTTAAGTATCATTGTTATTTGTACAGTAGTAACAACTAATCATGCATCAGGATCCTATTCTGCTAAATGCTCTACAGACACAAAATGGCAAAGACAATCCCATTATATAAAGGTACTAGGGGATGGTGACCCCTAATCACTACACTCGCCAACCACCCTGTTTGGGGGTAGTCAGTCCCAGTTCCCCCCAGCCACCAGGGAGGGCCAGGCTGAAGTGTGGCAGCCCTGGGCTGCCCCAGCTCTCTCCCCCTCCAGACACCAGGACCCCCCGGGGTCAGGCCAGTCCCAGTTTCCCCCTCTCCTCCCCCCCCCCTGGCTGCCGGGGGATTGAGGTGGGCCAAGGACACAGCTGGCCCGTCTCTTTCCCCCAGCTACCAGAGTAGGCCTGGGGCCAAGGTCTTCCCTCCCCCCCTCAAGTCCAAAGCCTCCCCAGCCTTTGCCCCCCCACTCCTGCCTCCTCCTCTTAAGTGGCCAGATTTTTAGAAGTGTACCTCCTAGAGCATCACAATGGGAGCTGCTGGGTGATGAACTTTTGAAAAATCTGGCTCTGTTTGTGGATACAGAGCAGGGCTGGATTACCCAATAGGCAGACTAAGCACGTGCTTAGGGCACCAGCAAAGCAGGGGCACCAAAAAAAATGAGATTTTACAGTATAGTATTCTTTTTATTTTGAATTACATATGGGGGGGCACCATAATCTTTTCAGTGCTTAGGGCCTCTAAAGGTCTTAATCCAACCCTGGTACAGAGTACGTGAAACTTTGGCCCTGAGTTCTTATTGATAGATGGCCCCTTTTCTCTATGTGGTAGCACAAAAACTGCCACAAGACACAACACCTGAGCCCCAGAATTCAGGCCATATAGTAACTAATACACCTGGGCCTGAGTGGGGAAGATTCAGAGAATCATAGGTTTGGAAGAGACCTCAGGAGGTCATCAAATCAACCCCCTGCTAAAAGCAGGACCAATCCCAACTAAGTAATTACAGCCTTGGCTTTGTCAAATTGGGACTTAAAAATCTCTAGAGATGGAGATTCTGCCAACTCCCTAGATTACCCATTCCAGTGCTTCACCACTTTCCTAGGGAAATAATTTTTCCCAATTTAGACCTTCCCCACTGCAACTTGAGACCATTGCTCCTCATTCTCATCGATCACTACTGAGAACAGACTCTCTCCATCCTCTTTGGCACCTCCCCCTTCAGATAGTTCAAGGCTGCTATCAAATACCCCCTCACTTTTCTCCTCTGTAGACTAGATAAGCCCAAATCCCTCAGCCTCTGCTCATAAATGATATACTCTACTCCCCTAAAAATTTTTGTCACCCTCCGCTGGACTCCCTCCAATGTGTCCACATCCTTTTTGTTATGGGAGGCCCATAGGTGGATGCAGTACTCCAGATGTGGCCTCACCAGTGCCAAATATAGGGGAATAATCACTTCTCTAGATCTGCTGGCAATGCTTCTCCTAATGCATCCTAATGTTCCATTAGCATTCTTGGCTACAAGGGCACATTTCTGACTCATATCCAGCTTCTCATCCACTGTAATCCCCAAGTCCTTTTCTGCAGCAATGCTTGGGATTCTTCTGTCCCAAGTGCAGGACTCTATACCTGTCCTTGTTGAACCTCATCTGATTCAAGTGGGTATGATCTGAATCAATACTTTTCCAAGTTTGGGGCTGTTCAAATTCATGATTCTGTCTGAGACCATCAGACTGAAGCCTAAGTTATGAAGTTGGTCTTCACATCTGAGCTTTCCCTAAATAATTCATATCTGGAATACCACTTTGTGCCTGTCACTGGTCCTAACTAGCAAACAACCTTTCCGTTTGCCTTAAAAATGTATTTCTGTGCAACTTAACTCCTCAAGTGCCCAGTAGCCTGCACTCTGGATTTGAAACTTTTTTTTTATTTCCTTTCACTTTTGATTAAACATCCTCTATTGTGCCTTACTCTGTCTTCTATGGCCAACTCTGATTTTTCTCTTGTTTAGAATACTTGTCACAAGCATCCTTTTGGGGATCATTCAGTTCACATGATCAAGGCAAAACCTGCTCTCAGACCACAGAATAAAGGGTAAGACACTCTGGAATGCTTATACAAGAAATAGGCATAATACCCAATATCAAGTTTGTGGATTTCTGCAGATTGAAGTATGCAGTCTTCCTTATCCAAATGGTTGCCAAAGGTACCAATCATACACACTTCAACTATTGAACCACAGCTATAAGATACTGTCTATGCCAGTGTTTCTTAAACTATGTTCTGTGGAACACTGGTGTTCCATGAACAACTCGCAGGTGTGGCGGCCTCTTCTTTGTTTTTGTTACTTCTTTATTTTTGTCTTTTTTTGTCTCTCAATTTTTTTTTTTAAGAAAATTTTCACCGGTGTTCCACAGAAAAAAATATTATTGTTTGGTGTTCCATGGTCTCAAAAAATTTAAGAAACACTGGTCTATGCCATGCTTTTCTATCACTTGCATGCATAGGAAGCTTTTATTTTAGACTTGTACCCTGCTTTTATGATGTTAATTAAGTGTGAGAATTCTCTGCCTATGAGGTAGCTGTTATTGAGGCCACAAAACTGCTATAGCATTATTCAGATGATCAGGATGTAATATGTCATCATTTCCAGTTTGTTCCCACAATGTGATTTCTGGAACACTTCAGCTGAACTGGTAAACCTCAGCAGTCAAAAATCATGGATTTGGTTTAAAAATGATACATTTTTAAAATAATAAAGGTTGGATTGATTTTGATTCGCCTCCTGGGTTTTGAACCACTAGGATGCACATTTTAAATCTTTCCTCTGTTTAGAAACACAGTTGTGTGTGGGAAGGGGGGTTGGTTGGTTGGTTGTAAATTACCTGGCTGGAAAGCTAAGCCAGAAAGGAAAAGCATCCAGAGTCATAGGGTGCTTAAGGTGCTTGACAAATGCCAGAAGAACCTGGAAAAGCTAATACCCAGAGCAACCAGGTGGAAGTGTCCTAGCTGTGAGTGGACCCCATGACAAACCCACAGAAACCTGAAATCTGGGGCATGCAGAATGCTGCGTCACTAACATAGGATCATATTCTGTAATGAGGCCATAGATCTAGGCCTTCAGATGCTAAGATTTTCTGTTGAGTCCACCTCGTCTCACAGGTTCTTCAACACAGTTTGGAGAGACCTGCTTCTGAAGAATGAATAGGTTTGCTCAGGCATGTCCAATAAGTGCATAAAATAGGCTGGATTATCTCATAGGCAAAGGGAGCTACAGGTAGAGCCAGTTCCGTCAGGGGAAAGCCCTAGCAATGTCTAAACTTGGGTAAGGCATGTGTTGTTCTTGTTTTTAGAGCTGCCAGTAAAGCCAAGAATGGGGAAGAGGTTGACCTGTTGGGATGTTTGGTTTGTTAGGAGACGGGTGGCAATGTGACTTGTTTACTTTGTGCTTATTTATATTTTGATCAGTTATATTCATGAGCTCAGAGGGAGATAGAGACCCAAAAACATTCATCCCAACATCTGGCACCAACTTGTTTTCTAAAAGGTATTTTACTGGGTTGAAAATGTCTGACAATTATGTATTGGATAGCAATAAACTCATCAGTATGATGGGGGGAAATATGGATGATAGCTTTTGATATTTCACTAACAAAGCATTAAAATATTAACTACTCACAGTCAACTATTTAACTCTCTCCTCCCTGCCATTTTTTAGGAACTTTTATTTCAGAGAGGTCACAGGTCTCTCTGTAATATTATTCTTTGTAACTTATGCTCCTTTACTTGTTTGTTGATGCTTTTAGCCAGGGAGCCATGGTAACCTTAGGAAAGCAACAAATCATAATCTGCAGAGTAAAAAAAGATAAAGATAGTACTGCAGAAAAATGCAGCACTACTTACAGTTCTGGATTTCCTGGAGAAGTGAACTGGTCAATTGGAAGAGTGTTAAGTAATATTCCAGCAGCCTGGTTTGGCATAGGCAACATTTCCTTTGAGCAGCAGAATACTTCTGTGGGAGGAGGGTTGAATGACAGAAAGAGAACTTCTTTGTCCTTTTTTCTTTCTAAAAAAATGTGTAAGTGTGCACCTGGACTCCTTCCTTATTACAGTAGAATAATTAGTAAGATTAGGTATCCTGGTAGCCCTTTAGGTGTTTGTTTCTGACTCTTCTTATTCCTATACCAGCTGCTTCAGTAATGATCAGAAAACTATTTTTCCCCTTCCCAGCTTTCATTTCAAATGCTGGCAAAATTTCCTCTAATCTGCTTTACTGCACATTTTTATATGCTTGCACCAAAGTGAAGTGAGGGAATCAGAAAGAGAAACACAAAAGGATTGTGGTATGGGAAGAACTGGAAGAGGAAGGGCTGGTGTTGTATTTCTGTCACACAAAATACTAAGGATTATTGATTTGTGGAGGATTTGCTGGGCTGTGAGTTGTCTAAAAGGTGTCAAATTGAAATCTGGCCAAAGAGATGTGGGGAGGGAGCATGTATATATGTGAGCATCCTAAGAGCACAGCTGTTCTTTTTGAACATACATTCTTTTAAGTTATTTACACATAAAAACAAGCTGAGTTTGGCTGAGTTGCAAGTGTGAGAAATAGGCCAAATATAATGGTTTTGAATTATCTTGTTTTATACGCTACAATACATCAACTACAATTCATTAATCTATACAAGGGGGTTTGTGAGCACCTCAAGCATGATTTTTTTTAAAATGTTGTCCAGAGGTTTATGGTTAAAAACCATCTCTAGAGGTTTTTAAGTCCCAGCTTGACAAAGCCCTGTCTGGGATGATTTAGTTGGGATTGGTCCTGCTTTGGGCAGGAGGGCTGGACTTGACCTCCTGAGGTCTCTTCCAGCCCTAGAATTCTATGATTCTATGATTCTATGGTTTTCTATTCATGTAGTTCCAATGAGAAGTAATGAATACTATGTTGTCTATATGGAAAATAGAATGAATTTTTCAGATACGCAATCCTGATTGACTGCTTCATTATATGCTGTAAAAAGGGGCATCAGTATCAATTCTGCTTTTGCATTAAAGGAAAAAGTAACTTCTCCTCTTTGATGTTTTATTGTCTCTCTCTTAAACCATCACTACCTTTACCTGCCCTTTAGTCGTGACCAGGTTCCAGTCTGGCAGTTTCATACTCTACGGGAATCTAAGGAGTACAAATTCCGGTAAAGCTGGTGCTTCTGCTTAGCAAAGTTCCTGCGGACTAGTGTTGAACATAACACCCGATGTTTGAATACTGGAATTTTACTAGCTATCAAATGTATTACAAAGATAGGTCCCAAATGTTGTTGTTTGCACACAATGAATAAAGGTCCTGCTAGCCAGTTAATTCTTTCCCTGTTTGTCATTACTCAAAAGACACATGAATTATATCTTTGAAACATGTGTTTTCATTTGGAATCCCCCTGCCAGATTTACTGTAATAGGCCTTACTACCATTCAATGACTGAGAGCAAAATCATCATAATTAGACCAAGTTGGGACACTGCCTGAAAAGGAAATTTCAATTACCAAGTAATTACCATCAACTATGTATACACAAATAAACAGCAGTTGGTTCCTGTGATCAGTATATTGGCCATTGGGGGCAGATAATAAGCCCTAAGATCTTAGTGAATTTTCCAATCTAAGGATACGTCTACACTTGCACCCTAAGTCGAACTAGGGATGCAAATGTAGGTGACCGAAATAGTAAATGAAGCGGGGATTTAAATATCTCGCGCTTAATTAGCATAATTTTGCCCGCGTGCTGTTTCGGAACTCAGCTGTTTCGAGCCAGAAAGTGCACTCCAGGCCACATTAGTTCGAATCAAACCCCTTGGTTCAAACTAACATTACTCCTTTGAGTAACCAAGGGGTTTGATTAGAACTAACGCGGCCCAGAGCGCACTTTCTGGTTCGAAACAGCTGAGTTCCGAAACAGCGCGCGGGCAAGATTATGCTAATGAAGCATGGGATATTTAAATCCCCGCTTCATTTACTATTTCAGTCGCCTACATTTGCATCCCTAGTTCGAATTAGGATGCAAGTGTAGACATACCCTAAATGAATAATATTTTAATAACAATAGCTTTGGAGAAAACCATGTTGCATATTTCCAAATTCAAGACCTGTGGGGAGGAAATACTGTGTCATCACCTAGGAGGTCCTCCAGCTTCATGGGGAAGCCTTTCACCTTCTTATACATGGGCTTAAATTCTCCCTTAAGATATAGGTGAAATAGGTGGGATGCTTTCATCATAGTCCCTAGTGTGCCTTGGTCTTCACACAATTTGCTGTATATGGTAGTCTCTTTGCTCCAGAATGGCCTGGGTCTGCAGTTCTTATGAAGTAGGTGCATCATGGGCATTGTTACAGGGGCAGCTCTGGAGAACAGTTTCAACAGAGTTTTTCTTTTTTTTAGGCCCTCCTCTTTGGTGTAAAAAGACTTCCCATTTCTAGTGAAATCTGTGGTGGTTGCCGTCGGATGGAGAAAGATATAACATGGCTATCAAGCTAGACAAATTCAGATTGGACATAAGGCATAATTTTTTAACAGGGAGATTAATTAACCATTGGAACAATTTACCAAGAATCGTGATGAATTCCCTGTCACTGCCAACTTTAAAATCAGTATTTTCCTAGAGGAAATTTGGAGCTACTTTTGGGAAGTCCAGTGGCCTGAGTTATACAGGAGGTCAGATTAGATGATTGCAATGGCCCTGGCATCTAGTTCAGCCCTTACTCGCTGCATGCTTTTGCTTTGCTCCAATTCCCTCCTTCCCCCAGAATAAAGTTTGGGTTTTTCTAGTACCCCTCGTCTTCAATTTGTCACACTCATTCCAGTGACTGTTTGTCCTCAATGGGATTTTAGGTTCAGGAGCTAATGGAGAGGCTGAATATTAGAGATTCTTTTCAGAGGTGTTAGTTTGTTTCACCAAAACCAAAAAAACCAGCAGCATTACATCTACACAGCAGCATTATTTCAGAATAACTGATGTTATTCTGAAATATCATGGTGCACGTCTACACTACAAGCCTTTATTTCGAAATAATGTCGGGCTGGAGGACTTCTTACTCCAATTCATGGTAATCCTCAGTACACGAGGAGTAAGGGAAGTTCAAGGAAGTGTGTTCTTCCTTCAACTTCCTGCTGTGTAGACAGTGCCAAAAGCTGAATTAAGCTATTTCGACTTAAGATATGCAATTGACGTAGCTGAAGTTGCATAGCTTAATTCGACTTTAGCCCAGCTGTGTAGACTTATTCTTAAAGACTAACAAATTTATGTGGGCATAGCCCACAAAAGTTTATGCCCAAATGAATATGTTTGTCTGTAAAGTACCATAGGATGACTTGTTTTTACAGAGATTCTACAGCCACAGTTACAATACTGCTGGCTAGAATAGTGTAATATTTATTGTCATGCAGCCGTTTCCTCGCAGTTTCTGAATGACAAGTGTGTATCAGTTACCAGTACTGGTGCTACCTTAACTTTTAAGATCCCAAATAATATATTCTCATCTGAGTTTGTAGAGTTTTTCACAATTGCCTTTGATATTCATGAGTTTTTCATTGGGAATATAATTGAGACATCATTAAGAATGGAAGTAACCATGCAGAATCAAATATTCTCTTTTTTTTTTAATTGGGCCTATGAAAGCACTCTACCAATACAGGAGCACATTTTAGTTTTAATTTTATTTAGGACAAGGATACACATGGTAATCCTGGAATAGGGTTAACATAAATAGGGTTAACAGAGTTTGCCCATTCTTTTCAAGAGTTCCCTCCACGTGTGAGAGAGAGGAGGAGAGGAGGGCTCATTGAAATTTTTCCATTAAAACTTTTTTTAACGGAAAATGGCATTTTCAACTAAAATAATTTTCACAGAAAATTCCTCCTTTCTGTGGAAAATTTGACTTTTTTCAATTTTTCAGCAAAATGTTAACATTTTCCACAGAGAGAACACTTTCTGTTTTCCAGCCAACTCTGTACCATCCCTTATGCCACACACATAGTCAATAGCTTTATGCCAATTTACACTAGATGAGAATCCACTGAAGGGAGTCAAATGTTGGTTGAGGTATAACGGGTTGACTTGTCAAGGCTTAAAACAATAGCCTTCTTTTTATTAGACATCTGCTCTAGATCTCCAAGGAGTCAGTGAGTTATGGGGATGAGATCAAAATGGACATCAGTGGAGATGGGATGTTCAGTACTTACAGCATCTACAGTACACTACAAGATGGCAGAGTTATCAGGAGCTGAGTACCCATAGGATCTATTCACTTCATTTGGAACATGCAGGTACACAGAAGTGACCTCGGAACAGAGAACTTCCTGTGAAAGGACTCCTGTATATGTATACTAACAAAGTATCCAAAGCCTCAGAGTACTCTCACCTAATAAAATAAAAATAAAAAATGAAGCTCTTCCTTGACCTTTTAAAACTTACACCAAAAATCCATATATAGTGAAGACTAGCACAGTAAGACAGACAATTAAACACAATCAAGGAAGCAGTGACTCTTTCATCATTGTTTTGATGTCAGTAATTAGAAAAATGAGCATGCCCAGAACACAGTGAATGTATCATCTATCCTTTGTTAATGATTAAATGATATTTAGAAATCACATATTAATTCAAAGAGTGGACTGACTGCCTTCTGCAAAGAGTGCCTTGGGTACTGGGTCTGATGCCACTGAAATGAAAAAAAGCATGTTCCCCCAAAAGCCTTTTTACTGGCATGTGGGCCAAATTTGATAGTCATTTACCCCAGCATATATCTTGAGTAACAGTTGAAGTCACTGGATTTACATCTGCATAAAATTGACATAATTGACAGCAGAATTTGGCTGGGTGGCTTTAGGGCACCAGTTAATATGCCAGTTATAATTTATATATTTCTTACCATGAGCCCTTATACTATCTGGAATCCCTTTAGATAACAAGGAATCACCAAGACAGCCAACATTTTCAGTCTGCTATTCATATATACTATAATAAACTCTTTTTTAAAAAATTGCAAGGGGTACCAGTTTTCTGAGCCACCTCAGTGATGGCTTGTTTCCCATCTGAGTCATTAAGTGTCTTTAACTGTGTTTGGATTATTTGATCTCTTTCAGCAAAAACAATTAGGTGTTGATGATGAGCTAAAATATTTTTTCCTTCCTCTGTGCCATTCTGGTAACATAGGCTGCAATTCTCTGCTCACTGCTGGGCTTAACAGAATTATACTAACAGAAAATATAGCCCATAATTATGGGACCCAAGAACTTTTGGGAATTCTGACTAGGACCAAGAAATGTACTATACTGTAATGGTCCATAGTATATTGAACAGCAAACATTGAATGTTACTTCTCATGCCCTCTAATTCCTCCAGGAGTATTCAGACAGCACCTAGCAGCAACTCAACAGTTTTTCCCATGCCACACTCAGTAGGTTCTGCATGTGGCAGTTCAAAGAGAGTTCCTAGTGAGTAAAATCTCTGCCTTGACTGACAATATTTCTGCATAAGTTACAACAAAAGAGCTGCTATCATGTTTGTCAAGGTGGGGTGGGGAGGAACCCACGCAACTGATGGGATTGTTTGTTTATTTTCCCTTTATTCTCCATTTAATTCTATTTTACATATGCATATGTTACCAGTTTCACTAGGTGTATCCACCTTCTGCTAATTGTTCCATAATGAGAGCTTTCATTACTGTTAAAATTCTTTCCTTAGTACTAGAGATAACTTACAATTTTTTATTTGCCAAAACTTCCAATGCCATGAACTAAAAGAGTAGAACTGTCAGTTGAATTCTGACACTTCTGTAGTAGAATTGAGGTTTCCGTTTTTAGCAGTTTGCAAGCCATGATTGGTTATAAGCCTTACAGTACACATAATTCCAGTCCACTCGTGCAACCCAGTGACACCCTCTTCCTGTGCATGTAATTTCCTAAAACATTAGCTCACTGATGCAAATGTAACCAACACACCTTCTGAGTGCGGTGTACTGTACCACCTAATGGCACTTAAACTACTTATGGAAAAAATAACAAGTCTACCCTAGGGCCTTAGCTGAGAGGCCATTGGCTTTTAGCTCATGCAGTAGAGGCTCATGCGCTAAGCTCCAGAGGTCCCAGGTTCAATTCTACCTGTCAGTGTTAAAAATGCGGACTCATCAGGGATTTCAACTGGGATGTCTCTAAAGTTCAGGTTACACTTCCTCAGCTAGGAGAAATAGGTAACCCACACACTTTCTGGGTGTGATGCACTGTCCCATCTAGTGGCACTGAGATCACTTACAGAGAGAATTATGAGTCCGCTCTACCGCCTTAGCTGTGAGCCAACTGGCTTTCAGTTCATGTAGTAGAGGCTCATTCACTAAGATTCAGAGGTTCCTGGTTCAATTCCACCTGTCAGTGTTACACAAACACATCTGTTGATATCTAATTGCCTTGATTCTCCTCAGATAAGACCCTCTAACTGACATTTGGAATAGAAACAGCATTTGTGATGCAAATGGTCAATCCCATGCTTTCCCAAAGTAAAGAGGACACATCCATACTCATACATTGGAACTGCATTTGATGGTTGACCCATGGGTACAGCTATCCTACCTGAAGGAGATGTCAGGGCTCCAGGCATGGAAATAGAATCCTTTCTTGAGAGCTCAGCTTGCTGTGTGCTGACCTTGTGTTTGTGAGTGAGGGTTTTTTTTTCCTTCTGTGTTTGTGAGTGAGGGTTTTTTTACCTTCCCCTTCCCCCTCCCCCTCCCTTTCACAGAGTGTGTGCTGTGACTGGCAGCTGGAAACTGTTGACTTCTAATTAAAGTTTGAATTCTAGAAGCCTCTGCTGATTGGCTGAGCCTTGGTAAGGGATGGGACATTCAGGCAGTCCAGGGCTTTATAAAGCAGTGAGCAAGTGACCAAGGAGCTTGCGAACAGGTGAGTGCTAACAGGGAGTTTAGAGAGGGAGTTTGGAAGGGGAGAGGGAAAGTGGCGAGGTTCTCTTGCCTTTCTTTTAAATCCTTTTTCCAGGACAGCAGGTATGGATGGTGATAGGTCTGCTGTTGTTACCTGCACAGCATGTGCCATGTTTGTCTCCCTTCCGGAAGAAAGAACGGATTTCATCTGCACTAAGTGCAAGCTGGTCGCCATTTTGGAAGAAAAAATTAGAGGACTGGAGGCCCAGTGTCGACCCTATGCTTGATCAGAGAGGATGAAGACTTCTTCGATAGAAGGAGGCGTTTAATCCTGCAAGGATGGCAGGCAGAAGAGCCAGAGAGGGCAGTACAGGACCAGGAAGAGAACTGGCAGCATGTAACTTCTAAAAGGGGAAAAAGGCCAGCACAGGAATCCCCCAATGCTATAGAGGTAAGTAATCGCTTTCAGGCTCTCTCCACAGGCTCTGCCCTGGTGAATGCTTTGGAAGGGACCTCACAAGGAAGAAACCGGAAGGGAACACCATCTACTGGAAGGCATGAGATGCGTAGTCCTAGGGATGGGGGTTCCACGACCACCACCCCCAAAAGAAGACTACGGGTGGTGGTGGTCGGGGACTCCCTCCTAAGAGGGACTGAGCCATCCATCTGCCATCCAGACCTGGAATCTCGAGAGGTGTGCTGCTTACCAGGAACTCGAATTCAGGATGTGACTGAGAGGCATACAAAACTGATTAAACCTTCGGATCGCTACCCCTTCCTGCTTCTCCATGTGGGAACTAACGATATGGCCAAGAATGACCTTAAGCGGGTTACTGCAGATTATGTAGCACTGGGAAGAAGGATCAAAGAATTCGGAGCACAAGTGGTGTTCTCATCCATCCTCCCTGTTGAAGGGAAAGGACTGAGCAGGGATCGTCGAATTGAGGAAGTAAATGCGTGGTTGCACAGGTGGTGTTGGAGAGAAGGCTTTGGTTTCTTCGACCATGGGACTCTGTTCCAGACACAAGGATTCTTAGGAAGAGATGGGATCCACCTAACAAAGAGAGGAAGGAGCATCTTTGCGGGCAGGCTTGCAAACCTAGTGAGGAGGACTTTAAACTAGATTCGTTGGGGGATGGTGACCAAAACCCTGAGGGGAGTGGGTAAGTCGGATACTGGGAAGAAATGCAAAGAGGAACGAGCAACAAAGGAGGATCCCTGATTCGAATGGAAAAGGTAGGGCAATCAACTGGTTATCTGAGGTGTTTGTACACTAATGCAAGAAGCCTGGGCAACAAACAGGAAGAACTGGAGGCCCTGGCCCAGTCCAAGAAATATGATTTAATTGGGATAACAGAGACTTGGTGGGATGACTTGCATGATTGGAGCGCTGTCATGGAAGGGTATAGACTGTTCAGGAAGAACAGGCAGGGGAGAAAAGGAGTAGGAGTTGCACTATATGTAAGAGCACTATGATTGCTCAGAACTCTAGTATATAGAGGGAGAAAAGCCTGTTGAGAGTCTATGGGTTAGGTTTAGAGGTGCAAACAACAGCAGTGATGTTGTGGTTGGTGTCTACTACAGGCCACCGAATCGGGTGGATGAGGTAGATGAGGCTTTCTTCGGACAACTGAGAGAAGCTTCCAGATCGCAGGCCCTGGTTCTCGTAGGGGACTTTAATCACCCTGACATCTGTTGGGAGACCAATACGGCAATACACAAGCAATCCAGGAAGTTTTTGGAGAATGTTGGCGATAACTTCTTGGTACAAGTGCTAAAGGATCCAACCAGGGGCCATGATCACAAACAGGGAGGAGGATGGCAGAACAAGGAACAATGGTCTCAAGTTGCGGTGGGAGAGGTCCAGGTTGGATATTAGGAAAAACCATTTCACTAGGAGAGTGGTGAAGCACTGGAATGGGTTACCTAGGGAAGTAATAGAGTCTCCATCCCTAGAGATTTTTAAGTCTCGGCCTGACAAAGGCCTGGCTGGGGTGATTTAGTTGGGATTGGTCCTGCCTAGGGCAGGGGGCTGGACTTGATGACCTTCTGAGGTCTCTTCCAGCTCTATGGTTCTATGATTCTATGATTCTATGACACTTAGATGTCAACAACCAGACCTGTCCCCTGTAGATTATCATAGCCTTTTCCCTGGCTCGTACAATACTTACACACAGCTGCTGGGAAAATGTTCCCAGTTGCCAGCAATATGCCGAAGGCATATCACTATGCTGTTCACACCTAACAACTACATTGCAGTTATCCCAGCATCTGGAGGAGGAAGAGCTGGCTGATGTTAAAACCTAGAAAGATGTAGGTTATGGTAGGGGGCAAAGGAAAACAGTCTGACAATGTTTTCAAAACAGCTCAGCCTCTGTGAGTTAAAACCATACATCCATAAGGTGTGGAGACAGTCCACAGCTTGATTCCTCACAGATCCAGGCCTCTCATATAAATGCACATGGAAGAAACATATTCCATCACTCACCTAAGAACCTGTATCCCACGCTTGCTGATGATGACCTACACTTTCTTATACACGCATTTGTCACCGCCCAACTGGAATATGGTGATGTCATGCAATTAACCTCACAGGCATTAGCTGTGAAAAATCTGCAACCGGCTCAGATTGCAGCATCAGCTCTCTCCAGCAACTCAGGTACCAAGAATAGATCACCTAGAGTTCCCCCCACTTTGCTTGCTTCCCTAAAACAATGCCAAATTAAAAAAAATAAAATTCCCTGGAGAATATAATCCTGTTTATTGCATGTATTAATGCAACTTTCCTGGAAGAGGGACAACCTCTTCAATGGAAGCAGGGAATCATTTTTCACATTTTATTTTTTATTTTTTACATAGATCTGATGATGACAATGCCAACGTTTACTTATTTTAATCAGAGTGCTCAGCCCTCCTACTGGTCTGGTTTCTGAGGTAATTTACTCAAATGATGTTAATTAGTGCAGCTGTGAGAGGTAAATGTAATATTTAACTCTCACGCAGTTCCATAGTCGGCCTCCTGGTGATTCCAGCTATGTTTCCTAAAGTAATAATAACAGATATATATATACTGAAAGAAAAATTAAAGGACTCTTAGCTAAGGTGTGTAATTGTAAATGAAACATGGGACAACAGCAAATGGTCTTGTGATCAAGCCTAGGAATGTACAAGTGAAGATCAGGATACCTCTTCAGTAAAGATTTCCCCCAAAGTAAATCATATGAAATAAATAATATTAAAAACTTATAAGCATCAGTATCAACGTTATAGTCTTTGGCAGCATTTTTTGCACAATGCTTAGTCTCCTATTTTAAGTATTATTTATCTGAGCCAACAGACTTAGATTCTATTCTTGACACTGCCACTGATTCATCCTATTACCTCAGAGCAGACTTTTCACCTCTCTGTGCCTCCATTCCCCTCCTTGTCAAATGTAAACAATATTTGCTACAGTCTGTGACATAGCCTATAGTCTCCTTGGGAGACTTTATTAAGTAGCTTCAGAATCCACTGTATTAAATTAATGGTTTATGGGTTATTGTGGGCTGGGATTGCATGGAACCTTTTTTGGGGGTGGAGGGAGGGCTTGGCAGATGGGAGGCTTGAGGATTCAAAGGACTATATTAAACAATATGCCAGACAAGAATGGAGTTTTGGAACAATAAGCATCCAAGTGTTTTTTGTGAAGGAATATCTAATTTTCCATCCCTGGTTACGCAAAAACTTTGCCTTTTGAAGCTATGCTCTGAGGCATGGGCTATTTTTTGCTAATCGCCTGTTAAATGAGCACACGATTGAAGGCCGATAATGTATAAAGGAAAGATTGAACTAGTTATCACAGCTCTGGTCCTTACTCTGAGATAATTATGAATGTGTTGCCACAGGGAAAATCCATTTGTGGGTTTGGAGCAGGTTGAGCAACCTGCAGCCCATCAGGGTTCTGTGTGTGAACTTAGGACATTTTGCTCACTGTTGCCCATGCACAGGGTTACCCAGTTCCACTGGTTTTCACCCACACAGGTTATTTTCCTACCATTATTACTAAAGTGGCACACGTGTAGCAACAGTATGTAAAGTGAAGTGTGTGCTAATTGCATACAACATTGACTGAAAGAGCGACACGCTCCCTCTGCAACCAATCAAAGTGTTGCTACAGTTCAGTCAACATACCCTGCAAATTCTAGATATGCAAACGCAGTTAGCAAAACTACTCTCTTCTGAGAGATTGTCTTGGTTATGACAATGAAATAAAGGAAGGCCACTGCATTGGTTGCCCCTTGTTGGTTTAGAGGGGCTAACATCTGAGGTTGGAACTGGGGTAGCCTCTGGTAAGCTTCTTAGCATGTGTGTAGGTTCTTTTATTTTTTGTAATGTTTTTTCTGTTAAAACATAACGGAAAAGATAAAAGAGCTGCATAGTAACTTATAACTGCAAGCCAGTGTGCTGTTTATAGCCTCTGGAAAGAAAGCAAAGCATAGATACTGGCCTGTTCAGGCAGTCTAGCTTGCTGGGAATAACACATAGTAGGCAGGGAAACTACAATCTGGAAAGCCCCTGGTCAGGAAGAAGAGATGTGGGTCTAGGGTTACCAGGTGGCCTAAAAAAATATACTGGACACACTTGATCTCAGATGGGGGGGACACCGGCTGGGAGGGGAGCGCGGCTGGCCAGGAGGAGGTGGTAGAGGGGAAAACCGGCTGGCGGGAAGCAGGACTGGCGGGGAGAACGGGTGGAGGGGGGAGTGGGGCTGGCTGGGGAAGATCGGGGAGGGGGGGAGACCAGCCGATGGGAAGCAGGGTGGGTCGGGGGGAGATCGAGAGGAGGAGGGAGTGAGAACCAGCTGGTGGGAAGCAGGGCTCGTCGGGGGGAGCGGGGCTGGCGGCGTGGGGGGAGAGAGAATTGGCCAGTGGGGAGCGGGACTGGCAGTGCACCTGTGCACTGACAGATCCCAGGGTGCTGCCTGTCCCGTGCACCATCCAGGCGAAGCACAAGCGAGTCTGGCTCCGGGGATTCCCTCCCGTCCCCACCCTCCCCTTGCGTAGTTGCGTACTGCCTGGCTGGTAGACATGCTCATGCAGTGTGAGCGTTTCTACCAGCCAGGCAGTACGCAACTAAGTACTGATACTCCTAGTAATAATAATAATAATAATAAAACTTACCTAATTAGAAAATACCGGACATTTCATATGTCTGATATTTTCTCAATTTGTTTCCCGGACAGAACCCTCAAATACCGGACTGTCCGGTTCAAAACAGGACACCTGGCAACCCTATGTGGGTCTGTATCCAAGAGAGGTGACAGCTGAGGAGCTTTGAGTGTAGAGTTTGTGTCCTTAATGAACCCTGGAGAGAGAAAACACTGTAGTTGCCCTGAACTGTGATATTGCCAAGTGAATAATTTGGATTAATTTCACCTTCTGTGTCTGTCCCTGAATTGTCTGTGAACAGATTGTAAAATTCTCATATATGTTGGATATTCTGTATTTCTTCTGCCCATAATTCTTTGCCTGCAAATAATTTCTGTGCATATTTGCAACTTGCATTGTTTGAGAAATATGTAGATTGCTTGATATTATTCCTGTCCTTGTATAGGATTACTTAAATAATTAATCAGTGCAGGGCAAATTTTGAATTTTACTTCACTTCTGAGGCCCTTTTATGACTCTTCCCTGTCTACTTCTGATCCTGCCTCTTTTTCTGTTGCTTCCTGTCCCCTCCAATTTATCAAACACACCAAGCTCAAATGCTCAGTTGTCTGATAAATTTCTCTGCACTTTCTTCCATGCTCCCCTTATGCATGAACGACCCTCCCTAAAAAATCCAAATCTTCAAATTATCTTGCTACTACAACACTACTACCAATAATAATTTTAACATGAAAGATTGGGCTTTTGGTGGGTATTCACCCTACCAGACTTTTTGTGCTGAAATATTTGCAGAGAATGAACACTGGCTTATGAACATAATTGAATCAAAGCTTTCTTCCAAATTTGAATGAAATGCTAGAGAAATTTTTTGTGCAATATATACACAGTTCTAACACTCGCCTACTTCAGAAGGATGTTGTAAGGTTTAATTAATTATTTGTGAAATGTCCTGATGTCTTGGATGAAAGGAGCCATAGAAACACAAATGGATTCTTCTTGTGTATTAATTATTGGATTGTATATTGATTAATACTTAGACAGGAAGTGCTCTAATGGGAAATAAATTCACTTCCTTAATGTAAGCATCATTGATTCTAAAACTCTGATGAATGCACAGCCAAGAAAGAAGGAGATGACAAACTCCCTATAGAAGTTAATGAAGAAAAGTTATAAAGGAAGATGGGAGAGATAGGAATAAATATGATGACCCACGTGCCACTGCTCTGCATCAGTGAAACCCCGATTCAAGAAAGCATCCCTGTTCAAGACAACATTCTAGCACATGCTGAAGTCATCCAGATAATGGGCCTGAGAGAACAGGAAGCAAAAACAGACCTCTCATTTCCCAATGCACTATGCAATACATTACATTGGAAAAAAAAAACCCCTACTTTAAAAGACTGTTGAGGTTGCAAACTCAAGCATTCCAAAGCTAGAAAATGCCAGCATTAGAACTATGCAATCTTGTGTCAAGCCTCTTATGTGTCTGCATTATGATACAGTCTTTAATTACATAATTACATATCTGCTCCTATCCCTGCGCCCCTCTGCTCCTGTCCATTCCTGCCACTTGCTCCTGTCCCCACTCACCATCTATTACCCCTCCCCTGCCGACTCCTACAATCCCCTCTTACCTTCTCTGCCACATTCCCTACACTTCTACTTTCCTCTCTGTCTAATTGCTCTCCATATCAGTGCTTGGTGTCCCATAGCTGGGAGGACTAGCTTCAGGGAAAATCCTGCTTTCACACCTGCAGTCCAGAGATGGAGACTGCTCAGTGTAGATAGACTCTTCAGAAAATTTAGCTGCCAAATTACAACAATTTTCTACTGGGAATGGGCTAAGAGATATTTTGAAGGCTTAGTATTTGCTCAGATTTGTGCAGGTCCATATGGGAATGGCCAATTACAATAATGTGCACCGCTGACTAATTTCAAGACCCTCCTCCAAAGCATGGAAGAGCTACAGCGTCTCTATAAAGTAGATCTCCGAATCTTTTTAACATGGGTAAAACAACATATTTTTCCTTGAATTTATTCTTAGAAATGGCTGAACTATTTTAATTGAAACTATCCAAAAATATTCAGCCTGAGACAGACACCCAAAATAGAACATTTCATCCATGGTAGCTAGTTAGTAAACATAAACAGCTGAAAACAGGGACTTACAACATGAAGTGTTAGATGACTTTAACTATAGGCTATACTGTCAGCTCTGCCTATAACACAATTATCCCTGATTTGCCTGTTCGGGTGTAGGTTCTACACTACCAAGTACTTATGGCTTGGCTGAATTTGGTCTTTAGTTTTTTACTGGCTCTGGGTAGATGTGGACCCTGTGTAGTGAAATAGAATCACAGTGGACAAGGTATAAAACCAGATCAAAGAGGAGTATGAGCAGCAGGACAGCAGCTATTAATCATCAGGGCTGGATAAATTATTCCTATTTAAAGGTGAAATTCACAGCCCTATAGAGAGTCTGCACAAGGCCCAAACAATCTTATATAGTCTGTTAAGTGGTACTTGGGATTTTGGGCAAGCTTGCTGCACTGGGGTGTTTTCTAGTTTAATGTAATGCAGGTATACTCAGGCTCTGGTCAAACATTTGCATTTAGCTAGAAGAGAGATAGTCAAAGCTGCAGGATTTTGAACAAGTGATTTGCATTTCAAAAGTCTGAATAAATACTAGCAAAAAGGGCTCTCAAGTGTTTTGGGTGAGATCAAACAGAACTATTAACTGATGACTTAAAACAAGCATTGTTATTTGTTGATCGGTCATCTGAATCCTGGGTAAGGTCATATGTTGAAACAGGATATGAGGCAACGGTAACCTAATTCTTAACAATGGATTTAAAAGGCACAGTCAGTGACTGAGAAATGAAAGAAGATGAAGTTTAATTTTTACTCTTCAGTGAGGAATAGTGTCCTGAAATGTGTCATTCTGTCACAAAAATTACCTAAACAGATGGGTAACCAATTTTCAAATATGGATAATCCAGATCAGGCCTTTGGATGCTTAAACTGGCACTGAGGCGGACAAGTAAGTACCAATTTGAGTATTCAGCTCAGCAATGTAGCTGCCCTGCTAGATTATTATATCTGAAAGCTGAATCCTTTGTCAGCTAAGTGCAGAGTTTTAAATAAAATAAACATCACAGAAGTGTAAAGAGAAATGAGCCACCATTAAATGTACAGTCAACTCCAGAACAGTCATTTTGTGGAAAAAATATTTAATGCATAATATTAATTCATAAAGTCAAAGAAAACTTCACTGGATGTGGGGTGACTGGATGATAAACTGAAATGTCTGTAACCGTTGCTTTAACACATTCAAGACTGCACTTACTTTTCATTCCACGCAATGCTCACTAATAGTTACAAAAGATTCCTTCCTGTGGTTTGTTTCCTGTTTCTCTCTGTTAGATTACTAAACCTCTCTGGTCTAGGTTTACTTTGTTCTGCCTCAGTGCAGGGGGCTGGATTTCATTACTTCTCGAGATCCATTCAAGCCTGACATTTCTATTATTCAATAATCTGCAAGAACCCAGATTGCTCAGCTACATGCCATAATATAGAGCCTAAAGAGAAGAGAGCTGGAAACTGTTCGTATAAACCAAGGGAGGGGAACCTAAGTCCCAGGAGCCAGATACAGCCTCGGGCTTGCCTGGATCTGGTCCCTGAGCCTCAGGGCTCTCCACCCAGCATTGGGGAACCAATGCTGATGCTTCAGCCTCCTCCATCCCCAATCCCACAGCAAACCGCCACACTGGTGTGAAAGAGGAATGTGATGAGTGGGTTGTTTGTTTGCGTCTCTCTTCTGTGACACCCTGACTGATTTTTCTCTGGATCACAGGCCCCTGTCCCAAAAGAGGTTCCCTACCCCTGGTGTAAACTGATAGATTGACCACAGATTATGACTATTTAACACACTGAGTAGTGTAGGCAAGGCAATGTATGCTTCTAACTTAGGTTAGCTGATCCAATTGAAACCTAGGCAGAAATCTTCTAGGAGTGTGAGCTAGCATATTCTGAAAATATAACTGTGGCCAGGTCTCCCGGGCAGCAGGGTGGCCTAGTGGT
Source organism: Pelochelys cantorii (assembly GCA_032595735.1). NCBI lineage: Eukaryota > Metazoa > Chordata > Testudines > Trionychidae > Pelochelys > Pelochelys cantorii. The sequence goes on along the minus strand of CM064330.1, from coordinate 117,090,215 downwards.
TAGGTCCCGGTGTTAGCTGGGGGCCCGGGGTGTAGGATTTCCGGCCGCTTTTCAGAATCTGTTCCTCCAGTTTGGGGCGTGGCCCCAAGAGTCCAATTTCCTTCTGGTTCTCCCACTTTGTGCCAGGGGAAGGGCTTGGAGGCTTATATCCTCCTGTGGCTGACCCAGCAGATAATTCTGGCTCAGGTCCTGCCGACAGCAAAACCAGCTCCTGCCTCCTCACTGGTCGCCCCTAACTGAGCTGGGTTCCTTGCTTTTATTCTCTCTCCAGGCCTGGCATTGGCTGCAGGTAAAATGGGGCAGGGCTAATTGAGCAAAAAGGCCTTGTTTAGCCCCTGCACTGCCAGGCCCTCCTCTCACTCCCTCATGCATTCTCCCCCCCCCCCACTTATGACCGCCATTGAGGTCTGCCCCTCCCCCAGCTGCGTTCATCCCCCCTGGAGAAAAATCCTGCATTTGCATGGGCCTTCCCAGCATGATGTTGAATCCAAAAGGAGAAGGGTTGGAGGGAGAGGTACCACCTCATAATTCTGGGGTTTGTCTCTTTCATTGCATGTAGCCAGTGAAGAGGGGCATGGTCTGTGTCTGCCCAAGAGGTAATATCGGAGTGAGTCCACTACCCATTTCACCACTAGCGCCTCCTCTTCGACTGCAGAGTAGGTCTTCTCTCTGGGAAATAGCTTCCTACTGATGTAGAGGATCGGGTACTCGTCACCTCTCACGATCTGGGAGAGAACAGCTCCAAGGCCCACATCAAAGGCATCTGTCTGTAACAAGAACTCCCTTGAGAAGTCAGGGCTGTACAGGATGGCTTCTCAACAGAGCTGGGCCTTTAGGGCTTGGAAAGCTTCCTCACAAGCTTGGGTCCACTGAATTTGGTTTGGACTCTCCTTCTTGAGGAGGTCGGTAAGAGGGGCTGCGATGGAGGAGAAGCCCGGGATGAAGCGGTGATACTACCGGCCTGTGGGCCGCATGCAACCCACAGCCCATTTGTTTGCGGCCCGTGGTGCAGTTTGGGTTTACGCAGGGCTCAACATGTGGCCTGTGGGTGGGATCCTTTAAACATGGCCTCCACTGGGAACACACTCCACAACGGCAAGGTGTCTCCCACGTGGGGTGAGCATTGAAAGACGGGCTGGCTGGAACTAATGGGTACAGGGTGTCAGCATTTCTAGACCTCAGGGAAGAGGTGCTGGGAGTGCTGGGGCATTGTGTGAAAGAAGCTATTTGCATATATTTGCATATATATTTGCATGTATATGCAACCACACTTAAGTTGCAGCCCTTGGCTTGTGCTGTGGGTATCACTGTGGACCCCAGGACTTCCAAAGTTGCATAGCCTGGGATTACATGATGCCAAAGCACAATTTTTATTTCCCTAGTGTGGGCAAGGCCTAAAATGCACACACGGGAGTTGGAAGGGAGGGAAGTCTCCACAAAAATAACTAGCAGGAGGAAGATGATGTGATGAATGGGGCTAGGATGCCTATGCAGCTAGAAGTTAAAATTAACCCTCTAGCCTCTCAACATTAATTCACATTTTCTTCTGGCCTGCAAGTGTGTGAATCAAATCAGTTTCATTCTTTTAGACTCCCCTCCTTCTGTACTTCCAAACATAATTTACGCCATCTTAAACCTCTGAATCTCAAACACACACAGGCATATTAATGTGCACAAATTTTCCAGTGCACATGCATGCACATACAAACAAGTTATTACAAAAATAACCTCTTTTTCTTCATCCAGTCATGGTGAAGAAATCCTTTTGTCACTTTTTATTCTCCTTATCTCCAACTTTTATGTTACTTTGAAGTTTTAGTTACCAGATAGCATGGATGTCTGCAGAAAAACATTTAATACTTTTGCCAACTCAGATAAGCACTCCGGGGGTGCTTGTCTTCCACTGAACCTATTTACTTTTTGTTTTCTACATTAGGTGAGTAAGATGGGGGATGAATTCCCTGCTCAGCAGAAGTATAACCATGAACGTGCTAACCTCACAGACTGAGTTAAAATATAACGATCAGAGTGGCTGAAAGCCCCTTTGATCAGAATTCAGTGGACAGACCCAAATCACAGAGGCCTAATGATTTTCAGTCTTAACTTAGTTCCTAATGAAGTGAAGTTTATCTTGGAAAACCTTTGTCACAGTTGGACATAACCAGTAATTTTTATTCTCAAGACTTCTACTGAAGGGGGAAACTAAATGAATCGCAGCAGTTTGTCCTTATGGGACAAGGTTGAAATGTATTTTTATAGGTAGTGTAACAAAGAATGGTCTTCATCCTAGTCCCTGGGTAACATCACAAACCACCACACAATTTACCACGCATTATCAGTTTCTGCCTGGGAGAAGCGCTGGAATGGAAGAGGGAGGCCATGCGGGTCAAGGCTAAGGTGCACACACACACAGTTATGAGAGGAAGCTTGCACTGCCTATGCTAGCAATGTGTCTAGCTCTGGAAAGTGTTTTTAGTCACATACTTTCATGTGACTTAGGAACATCTTTTTTGTGTATGGAGTCACAGAGATCCTTTTTGGTAGCTGCACCTTTAAAATGCAGCTTCAGGGGGCAGTAATTGAATTTAATAGATGACATTCTTGGATAAGATACCCTCAGTTTAAATCTGCAGGTGGGAGTAAATAAATCTAGTAGAAACTGTGGCTATCAAGCAATACATTGTCTCTATTTGGGAAGTGTTTTGCGGGGGGGGGACGGTTTGCTGCTGCTGCTCCTCTCTTCCCATCACACCTTACATATTTAAGAATGAAAAAGGTACTTGGTAAGCAGTGACCTTTGCAATAGCTTTCATCTCAACTGGGCCTAATAAATAAAATCCCTTTGTGAAGCTAAAGCAAAGTTTCAGCAAGAATTTAAGTGCTAATCAGAGATGCATCAATTCCGTCTGTCTGTCAAGCACCAGAGATCGATGGACAGATGGATATAATTCCATCATCTGTGTGTGTATTTGTGTGTATGTATCTGTAATCTCAATCTGTATATCACTGTACTATATGCAATAGTTGCTAATAGGAATCTTTCTCTTGCTCAAAAGCTTTCCTTCCTATACAAAATGAAGTGAATACAACTTAAGGTTGACAGTTAAAATATTGAAACAGGAAAGGCAAAAGTTTTAACATCACATCACTGGCTCCCAGTGCTGCAAACATTTCATAAGTGCAATTAATTTTATTGCTATACCTGTTACCACAGAGTGTGTGTTTGATTTAGCAACAGCACTGTCATGCCAAGGCCTACATTGGAAAAATAATACTCTAGTCACTGTATCCAGTAGGAAGAACTGCTGAATGGTGTATTTGAACAGATTCTTAGACTGATCTCTTGACTTGTAATGAAAATCTGTTTTCTTTTTGTCTCCATTTACTATGTGTTTCATTGTAGTTTTGAACGGAAATCTATGAGCCTGCTCTGAAATGGGTGCCAGAAATCTGGTCAAAACACTATTTTGTTACTAACTTATCTTCTCCCCTTTTTCTTACTTCTTCCTCCAGGCTTGTGACCGAGAAGTAGACAACATTGGAGGAGTCATGCTTCACACGGCCATATCATGCTGGCAGCCATTCCTAGGTCTGGCTGTGCTGCTTGTTTTTATGGAGTCCACCATAGGCTGCCCAGCACGCTGTGAGTGCTCAGCACAGAACAAGTCTGTTAGTTGTCACAGGAGGCGCCTGATCTCCATCCCAGAGGGCATCCCCATTGAGACCAAAATCCTGGATCTAAGCAAGAACCGACTGAAGAGCGTCAATCCTGAGGAATTCACATCCTACCCACAGCTCGAGGAGATCGACCTCAGTGACAATATTGTTGCCAATGTAGAGCCTGGAGCTTTTAACAATCTTTTCAATTTGCGCTCGCTGAGACTGAAAGGAAACCGTCTGAAGCTCGTCCCTCTAGGGGTATTCACAGGGTTGTCAAACTTAACAAAGCTTGATATAAGTGAAAACAAGATTGTCATTTTGCTGGACTACATGTTCCAAGATCTGCATAACCTGAAGTCCCTTGAGGTTGGGGACAATGATTTGGTTTACATATCCCACAGGGCATTCAGCGGACTGCTTAGCCTGGAGCAGCTCACCCTGGAGAAATGCAACTTAACAGCTGTACCAACAGAAGCCCTTTCCCATCTTCACAACCTCATCAGCCTACGTCTGAGACATCTCAACATTAACCTTTTGCCTGCATATGCCTTTAAAAGATTGTTTCGCCTAAAAGACCTGGAGATCAACTACTGGCCTTTACTGGACATGATGCCTGCCAATAGCCTGTATGGTCTCAACCTCACTTCTCTGTCAGTCACCAACACCAACCTGTCTGCAATACCTTATTCTGCTCTTAAACACCTGGTTTACCTGACACATCTAAACCTCTCTTTCAACCCCATAAGCGCCATAGAAGCAGGCATGTTTGCAGACTTGGTGCGTCTGCAGGAACTGCACATGGTGGGGGCCCAGTTACGTACCATTGAACCACATGCTTTCCAAGGGCTCCGTTTTTTGCGTGTTCTTAATGTGTCCCAAAACCTATTAGAAACACTAGAAGAGAATGTATTTCATTCCTCCAAAACTCTTGAGATCCTCTGCATTAACAACAACCCCCTGGCTTGTGATTGCCGCCTCCTTTGGATATTACAAAGGCAGCCCACGTTACAGTTTGGTGGCCAGCAGCCCATGTGTGCCGGCCCAGACAGCGTCAGAGAGAAGCCATTCAAAGACTTCCATAGTACTGCCCTTTCCTTTTACTTCACCTGCAAGAAGCCCAAGATACGAGACAAGAAACTGCAGTACCTGGTAGTGGAGGAAGGGCAGACAGTGCAACTGATGTGCAATGCTGATGGTGACCCTCAGCCTACCATCTCCTGGGTGACACCGCGACGGAGGCTGATCACAACTAAATCAAATGGAAGAGCCACAGTGCTGGGAGATGGCATGCTAGAGATCCGATTTGCTCAAGATCAAGACACAGGGACCTACATTTGTATTGCGAGTAATGCAGCTGGGAATGACACATACTCAGCGTCCCTTACAGTAAAAGGATTTACTTCAGACCGTTTCCTTTATGCCAACAGGACCCCTATGTATATGACAGACTCCAATGACACCAGTTCCAATGGAACCAATGTGAACACCTTCTCCCTGGATCTTAAGACAATACTGGTGTCCACAGCCATGGGCTGTTTCACATTCCTTGGAGTGGTTTTATTTTGTTTCCTACTTCTTTTTGTGTGGAGCCGAGGGAAAGGCAAGCACAAAACCAGCATTGACCTTGAGTATGTCCCCCGCAAAAACAACGGTGCTGTGGTTGAAGGGGAGGTTGCTGGACCACGGAGGTTCAACATGAAAATGATTTGATGGTATAATGTGAGCAGTGCTTTCTCTGTGGCATTATAACCAATTAAACATGCCTGGCATGTGGAATTGCCAGGCAGGGGCAGCTCAATGCAGTTGTGTCAAATGGTTATGTGGAAGTGGAAAGACTATTTGGGGGTGTACAATAGAGCCTCCTAGACTTGAGGCATGTGTGTCAGGGCCTTTCAAATCGTTGGTAAATGGTACTAATTGTTTGCATTGCAAATATTGGCATTCTGGGGATCTCAGTAATGAACTGTTGGCTCATGTTCATGGACAATTATTCAACATTTTCTACCACTACAAAAAGAAAAAGAAAGAAAAAAACCTACAGTGTAGGATTTACATATTTAAAAAGACACATTTGTCTAAAACATACTCTGCAGTGAAATTTGTATCTATAGATCTCATTTGTTAAAGCCTTTGCATCATACCCTAGAGTTGGTTCAACACCACAAAGAAATTGATCTTATCTTTTTTTTAATATACATATATACTGTGTACATTTTAAAGCAATATGAATGAGAGGTTGTGCTTTGAGCTATCCACCAAGACTGACCCAAGTGTGATGTCACTCCTCCCCTTAACTACACTCAGACTCCAAATTAAACCTCTGTAGTTACCAATGAGATAACCCAAGATACTTTTGTTTTCATGTAGAAGGCCAGATAGGCATAGAGGCATAGCTTAGGGCAGAAATGTTCTGCTCTGTTGGTCCTCTCTTCATATAAATAAAAGGCATGTGCCTAGTTTTGATACAGAATGGAGTATTTTTTATATCTGTGATATCACACTGGACCAGCTTACTGTAAAAAAGCCCTGGTTCTCACCCAGGAGAGTCCAACCTACTATGGATAGCAGACATATATAGGAGATTAATTATACTTTGAAAAAAGAGATTTGTTTTTGTCACCCCTTGGTTGTAATTTACAAGCCATGTTAAAATGTTCATGTGTCCTGGGAGGGAGAGGGAGAAAGAAAGGAGAAAACGTGTTCTGTGTACTCCTAGGGTAATATGGTCACTTTAGTATTTGAGGGAGTAAATTAAAATGTACAAAAACTCTGTTGATCGAAATGAACTCTTCTCCAATGCCAATAAACTCCGGTTGTCCATGCATAATACAAGGATTATACTACTAAAGAAATGTTGAATACATGATAGCCTCCAAAAGGCCAAAGTCACTGTCAAGCGCATCCCACGTATCTATAAATAACATACAAACACAAAAGCTAATTTCAGCTTTTCTAGCTGCCATTTTAATAATTGTATTGTCTTGGGGGTTTTCGGGACAATGTCCTAGAGCAGGAGGGGACAGTCTGTTTTGTGTTTTTGTGTGGAGAAGGCTAGGGGAACATTGGCTATGTGTTTGTTTTGTTCCTCTAAAGATCATGCAGAAAGGGCTTGGAACTGGAACTGTAATGTCATCCCATTGTATTATTTTAGAGTCCTCGTATTTTCAGATTCTTGGTGGGAGGAGTTGTGTTTAACTACCTTTTAATGTCCTAATACATATGAGCCATGGATTCATTTATTTAAATGTATGATTTATTTGGAATAACTTTCTGTTAGAATAATAATCCATGTGCTTAACCAGTATGAGTACAACAATCAATCCAGGGTAAAATGTTCAAAAGTGTCTAAGTGACTTAGGAGCCTATGTCTCATTTTGCAAATTGACACAGACACTTTGGAGACTAAATCAGATTGATTGACTCTGATTGTCACTTTTGAAAATGTTACCCACGCTCCTTGGCTGAGATGTTCATAACAGAGCTATGGGATTCAGACGCCCTAATTCCATTGCTATTAATACTAGAGGGTTCTTAAATCCCCTAGGCCACACTCCTACAATGAAAGCTGTCCAGACAGATCCCTGATCTAGATGCAGGATCAGGATCTATGCTGCTTTGAAAATTTCAACCTGTTGTTTTCAGCAGCTGATCTCAGTTCAAACCATTGCTACGTTTCATGTATCTGGATTTCAAGAGGAAGCTGAGAACTATGAAGGTGTTCCCTTTTATAGCACTACACTAGATAACTCAAGATTTGCCTGCTGAATAAATTCAATGTATTATCCTTGGAAATTAATAAAATGAAGTTACCCCTGAATAAACACGACAACAGATTGTTTTTGCTGATCAAGCAGCAAAGCCACTGAAACCATGTGATACCATATATGGACAGTAAAATAAATAAATAAATGAGCGGGGAAGATGGCTGAATTGTCAATTAGAGACATTTCCATTTGTCTTTCCCTTGTAATCATGTATTCATTAGCAATCCATTTCCCCTATAGTGATGATGACCTGATTTAACTCAGACAATAACATGAACATTTTGCACAAAAGTGCTGCTAGTCTGGTTAGTACAAATCCAAGTGGGTGAATTTTTTATTGCTTTAAAATATGCACAAAAGGAGAAAGTGATGGGGAAAACAAGGGGAGCTGTGTTCACAGAAATTAATCTACAATGAAGTGTGTTTTCAAGTTCAACTTCTATCCAGCTGCTGAACTCTTTTCTTCCTCCCCTCCCTCAACCCCCAGTGGTGAAACACTGGAATGGGTTACCTAGGGAAGTAGTGGAGTCTCCATCTCTAGAGGTATTTAAGTCTCGGCTTGACAAAGCCCTGACTGGGTTGATCTAATTGGGATTGGTCCTGCCTAGAGCAGGGGGCTGGACTTGATGACCTCCTGAGGTCTCTTTCAGCTCTATGGTTCTATGATTCTATACATCTCATCTTGGAAAAAGTAATGCCAAAGTGATGATGTAGTTATTGCGCTGATAGGGTATCTTATCAGTACTGGAACTGGTCATTTAGTTATGATGCAAATGGTAAAATCCATAACTATGGAGGCCTTGCAGAGACTTAATTCATAGGATTACACCCAGCAAGAGGTAGAGGATTATAGTACATTCTGGGTTTTGTTGTCCAAGCACCGCTGTTTGCTCATAGGCTGATTCTATTACCCTCATGCTCGGCAGTACACTACTCCTTAAGACAGCCCCAGTTATTTCGATAGGCGTTTGCAAAGAATAAAGTCCAACTTAACATGAGTAAAAATGGCAGAAAAGGGCACTAATCATTTGGTTTTTGGCTTCCTTTAGACCTGATCCTATACTCCTTGGGCATGTGACATTGACTTCACTGGGTGAGAAAAGAAGGCAGGTTCTGGCTCAAGGTGATCAATTCACTGCTCTGTTTGTAAACATAAGGGAGCAATGTCCAGAGGTATATTTATTCTGCCTCTTATGCACCTCCAATCTTTGTCTGTTTGGACCACTTACACACCTGCCTTTGAAAGCAGGGAGTGTCTTTAGCTTCCTTTACCGTGGGCCAGTTTAGTTTCAGAGGAATTAAACTGAGTGTAATGGGTTTTGTCTACTGCTCAAGGGTCCACCCTAGCATATTCCCAATGCAGGAAAGTGAGCACAAATTGAACTCTTTGCCCTTGCTTTTACTTGTGTTTTGTCTACCTTTAAAGAGATCGTTGTAGGGACTTGCAGACAGTGAAATTCCAAGTGGCATCCTGTAGTGATTTAAACACCTGAAGTGTGAGCAGCAGCAATGCAAGGCATAGTTCTTTTGAAAGGAAGTAGTTGGAAGCACTGAGAGTCCCAGAAGTCCCAGCTGGAGTATGCATTAGAGAGACTGAAGAAAGCAGTGTGCTTGCTTACCCCTTTCAAAGTCTGTGAGACTCAGACAGCATCTTGCAAGTCAATAAATCCTCCTGCTTTGACAAGTGAAGATCACATTGCATACCTGCCTTATAATCTGTAGTCTATGTGATTGCTCTGATGCCCCACAACTGCAGTGAAAAGGAATTTGCAGGCATATCAAAAGGTGATATTAGAACACCATGACACTAGGGTGGATAAAGGGCATCTGAGCACTCTGACATGTCTACCCTTTGGGCTACCCCATGTGACACAGCGTATTAACCCTACACTGGGCCTGAAGGAGTTAGAGAACGATTCTAGGTCCAGGTAACCCTTCCTCTCCAGACCTGCAGAGCATGCTCAGCTGGCGAGAAATCTTAAAAGGGAGCAACTCAGTGTAGAAGGGGAGTATAAGCACATTCCAGTCTCACTCCTCCTCTGATACAAAGAGGGGAAGGACTCTGCAAATGGAAGATGGAGCTGAACTCATCCTTCAGTGAAGAACCAGACTGAAAAGCCTTCCCCATTGAGAGGCAATCTGGGCATGTTACCCACTAGGCCACGTGGCCTCTGAAGGCTCTATTACATGCTACAATACATTTTTGTTCTGACCTTGCTCTTCAGTTAGGAAACATCCACTGCCAACATCCTACCCATCAACTTAGCTAGATTCACTGAGTTTCCCCCCACCCAGGCAGCCCAGCCTATCCTTGTTCTATATTCTGCCTGCAGATGTCAATAGCTGGCAATATTTTCAGAAGCTATTCTTGAAATAATGCAGGAGATTAGGTGTTGTTAGAGGGCTAGTGGTCAATATGGTGTGTTAAGCGCATTGGGGATGGAGGAGGGTTGAGGCTGCCTCTAAAGATTGCCTCTCTTGCATGACCAAAAATCTATATTTTCTTTCCTATATCATCATGACATTGTATCTGCTAATGATGCCATCACTAGGTAGAAGGATGTGGAATCACACCCACCACATTGCAAAATTACATACAAATCCAGTTATGGTATTCACTCATCATTATTATTGAACATTATTTATAAAATGGAAGCACCCAGAAGCCCCAGTAAGGATAGCCACCTATTCTGCGAAGCACTTTATAAACTGATAGATATGTGTTCTTTCTCCCACAGAATAGGTAACACTTACTAACTGCAAAATGCCAAAAGACACTATGTACAAATGTATGACCCCCCCAAAAGTGAGTTTAGCCATTATTTGTTGCAGATTTTGTGGTTGGCTCAATGAAGCCCTCTAACATGTGAGTGTTCTCCAAACCTGTTCACCTCCAGGTGTTCTTTGCTTTCTCATCTGTTATCATCTTGAGGAAGCCAGTTGTTTGCTAGCATCCCTTCCACTGTGATTGGGAAGAGGCCAGTTGTCCTGCACTGCACTCTGGCACCTCAGAGGCATGCCTCCTTCTCCCTCACTTCTTACTGTGGAGAATCCACTTCTTTCATCCTTCTGCTAATGGTCATGATTTCCTCTTTCTTTACTCTAGCCCTTGTATGGTATCATTCCCTTTCTTTTGTGATGCCTTTCCAGCCTGTCCTGTTAGGGTGGCTATCTTGGCTCTTCACTTGCTCTTTGTGCTGCCTCCTCTCTCTTCTTATTAGCTTTGAAGGGGATAAACCTTCATCCAGTGGAGGGACCCAGTAGAAAGGGTCCCTGGATCAACCTGCAATGAAAGACACAACAAGGAGCTAAGAAGCCAATAGAATATGTCTCTGGCTATCCTGAAAGAGGAGTGACTTCTACCAGATGTAGCTAAGAATTCTGGTCACATCCATGCCAAGAGATGCTATGGGGAAACATCCGCCATTTATTGTGGGTCCCTTGTTCCCTTTAATTCAGCTCCTCCTAACTCTTCTGCTGCATAAAGCAGTTGGTTAACATCAAAAGCTGTTTAGAAGGCTCATGTGTGTGGCTGCCCCATCCTTTCTACTCATCTCAGATCACAAAATGACCAGACATAAAGGTTTAAAATGTAGGACTGTGTAGCTTATCTTCTCCAATCTTTCCTTCTGGGTCTTAATTCTTATATCCTATGGCCCATCTCCCCAAAATTCAAGGGTAGCCCTTCCCTGCTCTGAGCAAGCCTGTGACGAGAAAGATTTCAGAGACAAATAACTGAAAAGCCATTTGTTTCATGCAGTAGTTAAGAGAAGATTAATTGTTCTTGGGGTGGGTTTAAAAGTTAAGTCACTGCCATGGGAAATAACAAACTATGTGATAGATCAACTAATCATTGGGCTGGTTGCTAGAGAGTCACTGGGGAGAATGAGTGAGATATTTCAAAGCCATATAAGTAATTTGGATGCCTACCTCCCATTAAATGGAATGGAATGGACTTGTGGACTCAAATCCCTTAGGCAATTGTGAAACTTTCAGTCTGTTGCTTAGGTGATTTCTTCTCCATTTGTCTCTCTTCTCATTCTTCACACAAGCACCCTCCACATGACTTTGACCCACAAGTGCTGATTTATAGATTTGGAGACATTTAAATATTTGGGATCTAGAGCTCGAAGTAGAAGATTACAGTGTGTGAACCTCTCCCAAGAACTTGGTTGGAATTAACTTTCCCTGCAGATGACACCAGCCAAGTTTTCCACAGTTCTCCTGGCTACTGAGATAATCGCATGCTGACAGTCGGTTGAATGAGTCTGTTTTTTTCCCCTTTTACTAGGAGCAGGTGCTTTGAAATAATGCCAGCCTGAAATAGAAATCTTTCTTTATAGCATGGCCAGAATGAGGAAAAGCACTGGAATAGTCAAGAAAATGTTCCCTTTTATTTTATTTTCAAGGAAAACTTTATCCCTAATATGCAAAATAGAAGTCAACAGATAGCAGATTTTCATTTTGTAACTGCTAATTGACATTTATTCTTACAAGTGCCAAAATATCTGCATCTAATGAGCAGAGGTGTTAGAGCAAAAGAATTGAGGCCAGACTTATCTCATTTAGGCTGCTGAAAATCAAGTGTAACTCCATATAATAGTGGCATTCCTGATTTACATTGGTAAAGCTGATATTGGAAGCTGGCCCTTTGTTTTCCATATGAAGAGGGCTAGCATGAAAAACGTGAATTTGTTTTATTTATTTTTTACCTCATTGACATACCTTCTGTTCTGATTGGTTTAATAGTTACCATTGCTGGCTGAGCAGGTTATGAATATTCAGACTTCCAATAAATAAACAAATACAACAAACCCAAACTAACAAGCTGTATATTGCTACGTATGGTAATAGCAAATCACCTACCATATAGACTCACATATAAACACAGAATTTTAAGCTAAAATTTCAAAATAACTGTTGTGGTGCAGTCAATTTATCCATAGGATAATAATGCTGTATTATTTCAGAATGAAAATTATTATTTAATAGTTTATGGATTTATTTTATGATAGTAAATAGAGGCCAGCATGATTGGGCACCCAGCGTGTTAGGCACCATACAAACATGGTAAATGACTGTCCCTGCTCAAAACGAATTTACAATTTTAAACTTACATGTGAGTATATATGATAATAAGTCTCCGTTTGGGGAGGAGTTGCCATAGCATATAATTTTTATAACATTGTCACACATACTGAAATCCATCTGCAAGCATCTGTAGTCTTATGTATATGTTTGTGTGTGCAAAAAAAGTTATATTAGATTTTTTTTAAAACTTAAAGTATTAAATGTGATTTTAAAAGATGATGAGGTAAAAGCAGCAAAAAAGTTGTGTTGTGTTTTATTTTAAATATAATGATCATAATTATGGATGATAAATGAAACAGTCCTGTTTTTATGATCTATGAAGCAGATGGCAACTTGGGTTTATCTGAAAGCTTGTTTCATGTTTAAACAAAATATTGCTAATGCTAATGACAAAGAGCTTTGTTTCTCCTGAGAACTATCCTCAATGTCTTTTTTTTTATTATTTCATTTTGTTTTGTTCGTAGGAATTATGTCATGGTGTTTATCAGGCTTAGCCAAAATAATCAATTCACGGACTTATAAAATTTATTTAAAAAAACTGAAGAAAGTTTACCCTTCCATTGTAACTGTTCATCTGTTTCCAGGAGGGTAATGAAATGTAACCAAGCAAAGGAAAACTGTATTCTACTCACATTGAGACCTGAAGTCTATAGTCAAAATTCTAAATGAAGGCTAAGAAAGGTGTGAACAATGTAATTCATCTCAGAGTGGATCTTGATAAATTTACAAATGGGATTATTTGACTAGGTTGTCTGGGATAGCAAGGGACTGGACTAAGTGACCCAGATGGTCCCTGCTATGTTCCTATCACTATCATCAGCTACAGGTTAACAGCTTGAACCTTTTGAATTAAAAGTATGCACCTGTACTATTTCAGGTAAAGGACTAAAACTCCCAAACTTTAACAGCTAGAGTGCACCAGTCATTTGTGGGGGGACCAAGGTCCTGCAATGAAGCATATGGGTTATAAAGGACCTCATAATGCTGCTTCAGTATCAGAAAAATATCCTAATTATGAGTACATCTACACAGCAGGGCTAAAGTCAAATTAAGCAAGGTGACGTCAGTTGTGTAGCTTAAGTTGAAATAGCTTAATTCAGCTTTTGGCGCTATCTACACAGCAGGAAGTGGAAGGAAGAACACTCTACCTTTGACTTCCCTTACTCCTGGTAAAATGAGGGCTACAGGAGTCAGAGTAAGAAGTCCTCCAGCTCGACATTATTTCAAAATAAAGGCTTGTAGTGTAGATACACTCTTTGTTATTTCAGAATAACATCAGTTATTCCAAAATAATGCTGCTGTGTAGACATGTAGAGTTTTATGCCAGTGGGATAGTCATCCCAGGAGAATAGGGGAAACTTCATTTCTTGTGTCACTTAGAACTTACCAGATAAAGCACTTAAGAGCATGAAAGCATTATGTCATGATTCACTAACGTAAGCTAACTGGTCCGGGTTCACATAATGTTAGAGAAAGAAGTAAAGGATATTTATCTGCCTGCAAGATAAATATCTAAATACTTACATTGCTGTTGGCATAGTTCAGCCATCAACACAAGACTTCATTAAGTTCTTTAAGTTTGTTTCAAGGCACTTCTTAAAACTCTCAGGCATGCAAGAAACATGATCAACAAGTCATGTCCCCGGGATCAGTATGAAGTGTGCAGATCTTCATGTAAAGTTCAACCTTCTATCCCAACCATCACTACCTCACATAATACCCTCTTTAGGGTCAAGGGCAAGCAGCAATTGGACACATGATGGAAAAATGCTAGCAGGACTCCTGCACACCAGCCCCAGGAGGATTATAGTGGAAATATAATACAGCCAGAGACTATATATTGCCTTTTCTAAAGAGACTTCTGTGATCAGGGATCTCCATAAAGGTGGGTCTCAGGAGAAGCCGTAATAGCATGCCTCCATTGGAAACATATTGCCAGGAGGTAGGGTAGGAAGGGATACTCTACAGGATTTGAATGCTATCCCAAGTTTATTCCTTCTGGGGCATAGAATCCATGCTTCAGTAGAGCCAGGATTTCGCCTTAGGTCTTTCTCATGATCAATTCTGTTGAAAAGACCAATAGGTAGTGTCCTGACCTAACCCTATTGTCAGAAGTCTCATCTTCCTTTGACACAGTTAGAAGGAGTTAGAGGAAAGGGGAGACGCGCCTAGAGTTTTATCAGGCTCTGCTGTCAAATGCAGAAGAGCCCTTTGCTCACTTTAGAGCTTTTATTTGCAGAATCACATTATTGTCATAAAAGTATTATTCAAGCTGGGCTCTTTGCATCCAGAGAAAAGAATAAGAAGGAAGCAGACTGAGCTCCCACCAGAATCACAGTGATGAAAGCAATGATTTGGAGGTGCTAAATCAGTGCTCTCTTCTGTCATCCTGGTGATGTTTCCACCCATCTTGGAGGCCCATAGTGCTACTTTCTTCTCACCAGCAGAAGGGAGGCACTGGCTGCTTTCTGCCACTGCAGTCTCCTTCCATGGCAGAGTGTTGATGTTAGGGACCTCAACCAATGTCTCTATTGGCCAAAGCTGGTATTAGGCCTGAGGCGAATTTGGCTCATTTTCATTTTTCCTTTCTTTTCCTTTCAATCTGCTATACCTTTGCTGGTCTGGAAAGCTGCATTCAGCTTCAGCATGACATGACGCAAGAGCTATCCTGACTCTTCCCTGTGCGTTGAGAACACTATAGTTAGAAAAGATGTCTAAGATGTCCTAAGAGAACTCTTCCACCTCTAATTTTATTATCCTTTTATGCTGTTGTTATTCCTTTTCAGGGCTACCTGAGGTTAGCTCCAGAAATGTAAGCCATTCCAAATGCACAAATTATGGCATGGTCTTGTCTGATGTACACAGTGGTCAGAGAACACCATCACCACCACCATGGGCACTAAATCACTGGCAACTTCCTTGAACATTTCAGTGCAGCAATCAGGGACTGAATGGGCATGGAGAGTGAACTTTCTCCCCATAAAGCTGACCCCCCTGTGACGCAGTATGAGACACATTGGCGAGTCATAATAAGTGGGTTTCTGTTATTTCTGCCTGGGCTGTAGCATTTTTGCAAGAGATTTTTCAAAATCACCAACTATATCTAAGAGTACAATTCCTATTGAAAATCAGTAGTCTCTATGCACCTGAATGCCCTAGGCATTCTCAATATCTCTCTGTCTGAGGATGATTACAAGATTTCAGTCTCTATGATTATCAAATTTTTGAAATTGCCTTTAAATACATTTTAAAATACATTTAAAAATACATTTTTAAAAAGTAGGGTGAGGTTGAAATATTTGGCTATTTTCCCTCTACCACTACCACATCAACCACTATTTCTCATGCTAGATACTTGATTCCACATGTTTTCACATGAGCTGGAAAGACAGGCATTGGGGGAGGAGGGTGGGTTGAAAGCCTTTCATGTTTAAATGGCAAAATGCATGCAAAAGGTGTGTCAGATTCCCAAGTTAGTGCAGTCTCTGAAGAGAATAGGGATGAAGGGAGAGTAGAATGTGGCACATTTGTGAAGAACCCCTTGTCCCATAGGATTATATATGCCTGAGTGTATAATCTTTTGAACCATGCAAGCCCTACATTTAACCTTCTATTTTGGGGTCACATTTGGAGCAGCTGCACAGGGGGGCCTATGTATCCCTTGCATTCTTTGGACTGGAGGAATGCATGCTCACTTGTTCCAGGATCCATTGGGCATTGACCAAGGATGAGACTCCTGAATCCAGAAATCATATGTATTAGCCTCCAAAGGCAATAAGCCTCCAGACTGGGTGTCAATTCCTTCCTTCTTAACCTCCCTGGAGCTCCCCACACAAAACCAGTTTATTTAGTCTCTGTGATGGGAAGGACCAGTTTCACCCATAGTAATTAAGTAGAAAACACGGTTCAGTAAAGCGTTGGTGACACACAAAGTCTGATGATAGAAATGAAAATGAAGCTCCCATGAAAGATGATGTGACACTGGTATTTAACATCTTGCCTCAGTACCTGGGTCTTGTGCAGAGTTGCAAGAACTGGATCAGTTATTAGCACCTAAGGGGATCATTTAGCTAGCTAGTGTTGTAATCTCCAGCTGGATGATCGTATTTACCTCATCACTTTGTAAAGTGGAAGTTATATTTTTGTGAGCTATTGTTCATAACATTGCAGTTTATATTTTTCAAGAGCACAAGTAGGAGAGCACACTTGCTTATTATAGGAAGACAATGCTAGTAAATTTAATCTATTACTTTTGCTACGAGCTATTAACTGTATGAACAAAGACTAATAGGTTGCATCCATTATATAAAGTGTTGCTATTTACTAAAACCAAACAACATTTCCTCTTACAAAGCTACCACGCTAGACTGAAATCTGCACAATGCATCAATTCTGGCATCCTATTGGGAATTCCTTTCTTGGGTTTGCACTGCAAAAGTTTACAGAACCAATACTCCCCTTAGATTTACATAAAAGCTTTAATTTTAATGTGGCTCATGGAGTCTGGTTGTCTTTGCTGTAGTGGATTTGGTAGGCTGTTGCATTTTACTAATGGTAATCTGATCAGCATTGTGTTTCTTTGGGATGGTCTTGTTGTCAGAGGGAGCTGAGGCCTAATAGTATAAGCCCAAGTACGGGAATGGATATTCCCAAGTTTTAATCAAAACACTGCCCCGGAGTTTCAGTATCTTTGCCTCGGGATCCCTATGTAAAATGGGATAACAATATTGCCTGTTGATAAGGAAGAGTCTACTGCTGAGCTCATGGGTTAAAACCTAGGAAGCTAATGGTGTTCTACTAGTCCTAGATTAAGGAGTGAAAATCCTTCCCACAGGGTACCATTTAAAAAAGACATTTCGATAACTTGATTAAATATGCAGAAATCCAACACTAGTTCTACAAAAATTTCCCAAAAATTAGTCTCAAGGTGGTAGCAGCAGTCTACACTATACTCTTTGGTTCCTCTATATTTAGAATTAGGATAATGTTTGCAGAGAAATTGCAGTGTATGAACTGACAGTTTGTATCAACAAAGTATATTTAATCAGCCTTTCCATTTTCCCCAGTTCAATGATTTCTCTCTTATGCAGATATATAAATGCCCAGTTTAATATATTTTTGCAGGCGTATTAAACTCAGTTCACTTCTAAAGAGTTCACCACAAATTCTCTATGTCCATTTGACTATGAAAAACGGATGCCAAAAAGGTCACCTGCGCACACACACACAAAAAACACATATGGTCACCTGCAACCAAAAAAGGGTGAGGGGGAGAGAGTGGATTGTGTGAGAGGAGAGCTCAAATCTGAACATTATATAGAAATCATACAATCATGGGGTTGGAAGAGATCTTAGGAGGTCATCAAGTCCAACCCCTGCTAGAAGCAGGACCAATCCTAACTAAATCAACCCAGCCGGTGGGATTTAAAAAACCACTAGGGATGGAGATTCCACCACTTCCCTATGTAGCTCATTCCAGTGCTTCACCACCCTGCTGGTGAAATGAGGGAAGACTGAAAGAATTGGGCTTGTTTAGATTAGAAAAGAGAAGACTGAGAAGGGACATGATAGCAGTTTTCAGGTGTCTAAAAGGGAGGAAGAGGGAAATTGTTCTTCTTGGACAAGAAGCAAGGGGCTTAAACTGTAGCAAGGAAGGTTTCGGTTGAACATTAGGAAAAACTTCCTAACTGTCAGGGTGGTTAAACACTGGAATAAATTGCCTAGGTAGGTTGTGGACTCTCCGGCTGTGTCTAGACTGGCCAATCTTTCCGCAAAAGTGGCCGCTTTTGTGCAAAAACTTGCCAGCTGTCTACACTGGCCGCTTGAATTTGCGCAAGAGTACTGACATTCTAATGTAAGAAAGCAGTGCTTCTTGCGCAAATACTTTGACGCTCCCGTTCGGGCAAAAGTCCTTTTGCGCAAAACCTTTTGCGCAAAAGGGCCAGTGTAGACAGCTCAGTTTTGTTTTGCGCAAAAAAGCCCCGATGGCTAAAATGGCAATCGGGGCTTTCTTGCGCAAAAGCGCATCTAGATTGGCCACGGACGCTTTTGCGCAAAAAGTGCTTTTGTGCAAAAGCGTCCGTGCCAATCTAGACGCTCTCTTGCGCAAATACTTTTAGCGGAAAACTTTTCTGTTAAAAGCATTTGCGCAAATTCATGCCAGTCTAGACGTAGCCTCCATGTTTAAGAGCAGGTTGGCTCGACATCTATCAGGGATGCTCTAAACAGTGCTTGGTCCTGCCGTGAGGACAGGAGACTGGACTCGATAGCCTCTTGAGCTCTCTTCCAATTCTAGTATTCTATTATTCTATTCTATGAAATAGTTTTTCCTAATATCCAACTTAGACCTCCCCCACTGCAACTTGAGACCATTGTTCATCATTGTGTTGTATATCACCACTGAGAATAGCCTCTTTCCATCCTCTTTGGAATATTATTTTGAACATTACTTAGTAAACTTCCCTTTGGGATGATCACCTTCTCCTACAAGTATGCTGAAAAATGAGGTGTGTACAGATTTTTGATCATCTAATCAAATATTGGGGTTTTTTTTAAGTAAACAGATTCACAAAACACTCAAGAAGCTGCAATGGTTAAAGGTACCCATTTCTAAATGAGAGACAGTGCCTGATGTCAATGTTTATCCCATAAAATGTAACCAGACAATTTACTGCATTTGTCACCACAGTGAACTGTGGCCTGGCTTTGATTTTTTTCATAAAGATTGTTTTAATTAGACATGAGCCACTGCCTTTTCTCTAGCTTCTGTCTTTTGGATCCTAGTCTGTTTATGGCCAGAACAATTTGCTTTGAGCTCTATGTCAATGGAGTAGCCATCCAGAATGACACAAACCAAGTGCCAAATTCCAAACTCTTATACTGAATAGCACCTTGCTCCTCAGGTGGTCTCATTACAGCCTTTGGGAATATTCATGAAGTAATAGGTTACTTGACATGAGTAGACATATCAGAACCTGGTCCTCAATTTCCTCTTCCATGGTTGAAAAGGGGAAAAAATTGTGTGTGCGTGTGTCTGTGTCTGTGTGCATGTGTGCGTCCACTTCTGCCACTCAGAACACCTTCAGCTCAAGTCAGTGAGAACTGAAGCGAATGGGTGTTGCGCCTCTACTTCACTTCTCAGGTCTGGACAGAAAAAAGATACCTGCCCACAATTAATTTGGCTATTGGTCCATCTCTATTTTTAACATTATCTTTTAAAAGCCTAAACATGTTATTTACACAGGAAAATCAGACTAATGCAAAAAAAGGAGAATATGAGGGTGGGGGAGCACTTCCCTGTCACAGATGATCTTTTTTATATTATTAATAAAAAGTCATAACTGAACTTGACAGATGTGTTTGACTGGGAGAGATTTTTTTTTTAATCTGATAACATTGACACTCCCCTGTGACTCTATCTTAATATGACAAGGTCCCTCTCTCCTTTCACTTGAAGAAAAGCTACAGACCACCTCATTTCATTACCTATGTTTTTTAATTCAGTGTGTGCTAATCAAAAGAACAAATCTCTTCTTCATCTTTTCAACAACTATTGTAATTGTTTTTCATAGGAATCAATTTTAATTGTAACATTGTTCTGCTAAAGCCCTATTGTCTGTGTCCTTCAGAACTGTCAGTTAATTAAATAAAATTTAAAAAGCTGAAAAGCACATTGTTGTAATTGCTTTGTATGTTTAAATTGTCTTATCAGAAAACAAGATTACGAATTTCATCTGTTGAAATGCAAAAATAAAATACTTTCATAAAAAATAAATAAAAATAAACCTTCTCCTCTGTTTTGTTTGAGGTGCTTGAGAAATAAGTGTGCTGGTGTTGAGTAATACAGCATTATCCACACATGTAGTGTTCACTACGTATAATGATTTGAGCCAAAAAATACATTATAAAAGAAAGTTAATGTTGCAGAGTCAAACACATACACATCAGGAAGTGCTGGAATTAAGTTGCCCCGTGCAACCTTAATTCAGCCCCATAGTGTATGTACAGTGTGATCACCTGCTATTATTGCTACTCCATCACACCTTGTCATGGAGCATATTCCTTCTGCTCCTCACTGCCTGGGTGCCAGCTGTGGGAACCCTGAAAGCACAGAAGAGATTGGCTCCCTGCTATCATTTGCAGTGTGCAGTGTCACAGCAGCCCCGACAGATGAGAGGTGCAATCGCATGGAATAGCTGCTCGGTGCAATCCGCTCTGAGTGAGAGTACGTTCACTCTCTGAGTGAACTGTACATGGGGATAATGCCTGTGCAGTCAGATCTGCATATCCGAGCTGTGAGAGGCTGGAGCATGCTCAGTACAAATGGTATCAGAGAATTTAGCTGCCAGATGTTTAAAAGTCTCTACTAAGCACGCGTGACCTGAGCTTTTCAGAGCCTTGTAACTTGAACAGATTTTCATAAGATGGCAAAAGGCATCCTTAACGCCAGCCTGAGTGACCCCTCTATCAAATTTCAAGTTCGTGCATCAAAGCATGGTGATACCACAGCTCCGCACTGAAGCATCTGTGAGAATTTTTATAATGTGGTCAAAACAATGTATTGTTCCCTAATCTCATTCTGAGAAATGGCTGAACCATTTTAGCTGAAATTTTCCCAAAGTGTTGGCCCTGTGTTAGACATCCAGCATGGGGAAATTTCAGCCTGAATAGTTAAAATTTGGCAAGAAAACTGATTCTTATAATGGAAAATATTAGGCAATCATAACTAAAAGCAGCACTTCCTGCACCCACTGTAATTAGCTAGAATCAGTACAGGGGAGTGGATGGGGCAGGGGAATAGTCAGTTATCAAATGAAGGGTGTTTGGTTTTCCCCAAGATTTTGATCCTGTATTCAATGCACAGTAAAGCTTTCTATGACTTATGGCTGATTCCCCTTTGCCCTGTAATTGTGTATCCATTAACATCTCTAGGAAGTGGATGTAAAAATGCTACCAAATCTGAAAAGCATCCTGTATTCATTGCACAGGTATAAATGTCTATGAAAAGTACAGAGCACTGCTGTATTTATTTGACGGTACGTGTGCGTGTGTGTATATACTTTACCGAATGTGGCTCATTCACTGGTTCACTGATGTGTAACACAACTGGTTCACTGATGTGGCACCAGGGATGTAGTTGGCTCAGTGTGATGGCAGACATACCTACAGTTAAATACCAAGCTTAAATACCACCATTGCCCTTTGAAGCGTATGTAACAGTAACCCGGCGTAGCCAGGCTAACACTGCAGTCAGCCAACTCATTTTTCAGTCATCACACCTCCACCACGGGTTACACAAAAAGAGAGCAAAGCTCTTGTACAGCAGCATATGACTCAGTTCCAGGTGCTTGGGCATGGTTAGGGTTCTTTATTTAATCCACACCTCCAGCAGTGGAAACAGTATTGCTTGCACTAAATTGCCTGAATGAACAGGTACATGGAAATGCACACAGCCATACCGTGTACCATGAGACCACTTGTAAAATGTGAAGTTAATGAGTTCCAAGTGCTGGCATTAAAGAAATTAACAAGAGATAAGGATTTTGCCAGGATAGATGGCTGCATAGAGGTTAGCTCTGGAATCCTCACAGCCCTATTTAAAATGAAGAAGAGATGTTTTCCCTTTTATTTAAAACAAAAATAATTAAATACTTAGATGGCCTCCTTCCCCAAATTAAAGTGGGAGAATATCTAAACATTTAATTATTTTTTTGTTTTACAGGAGGAAATTAATGTCTTCCCCAGTCTAAATAAAGGTGGCAGAGAAACGATGTGTGTTGGGCGTGGATGTTAATTCATGTTTATGCCCAGATGGAAAGCTCAGGCTTTTCCATTTTTGGCAGGCGTTCTTCCGTGAGGACACATTGCGCCTACTCTCCTACATCAGCCCTGTACAGGAGACTCAATGAGTGCCAACACCTCCAGCCTCCACTGCAGCTAAACCAGCCAGATATTCATCACTGCCACCTGGCTCCCCGTCCAGCCATGGTAAAGGAGTGAGCCTAAAGTGCAAAGTGCCAGCAAGGCATTTTGGTGGGGCAGAGGCAGAGAGAGCATCAAATGTCTACACCAGTGAATGGTGCTGGTATTTGACCAGAATAGAGGTAAGGCAGTGAGAGAATGGATGAATGGACAGTGGCAACACTGGTGTTGGTTCAGGTGGGATGACGGACATTAGGATAGAAGGCTACCAGCAGTTACATTGGTTTAAGGCTGGCTGGGGCATAAGAAAGAAAAAAAAATTGAAGGCATGTGAAGACTACAGGTGTTACTTATGCTGGATATGACTGAGGGAGAGGAAATGGAGCTGCAGAGGGACTAGAAGATTAAACTCATCTTGAAGAGGGGTGGGGGAAGCTATTAAATTACATTTGGGGGGAATGGGGAAGAAAAATTGACTGGCAAGGGAGGATGAAAAAGATGGATTTTTTTTCAGCAATGGCATTCTTCCATTATACTAAAATAATAAGGGTGACAATACTTTGCAGCAACAGAATGCTTTCCATCTTGCACATTATTTACATTTATTAACTGATCTTCCCAACAATCCTGAGAATTAGGGTGGAGAAGCAGATGGTTAAGTGACTTGCTCTCAGCCTCAGAATTAGTCCATGTCAAAGCCAAGATTAGACCTGCAAAATTCAGCTACCCCGTTCAGTAGCCTTTGGAGAAAAATAAAAAAGTAGCACTGTTTTCATCTGGCCAGCTGTGTTCTGTCATAGAAATTGCAACATTCAGAAAACAACATCTGCAGTCACAGACAGATGAGGCTCCAATTAGGCAAAGCACAAAACCACATGCTTAAAGTATGTGAGTAATTTCATTAACTATAGTGTAAAAAACGTCACTGAGACTTCAGGTAGTGGATTGGGAACCTTAGAAACAAACTCTTGAATAGGGGTGAATGAGAATTTTTCATCTGAACATTTTTCTGTCAGACAATGCCAATTGGTCAACACGGAAACTTTTTGCAGAGACATATCAATTTTTATGTGTAAGGCTTCCCAGAACTGGGATGAAATGTTGGGTCCAACAAGCAAGTGAGAGAATTATCCACCCACTAAACAACAGGACAGTAGCTTGGGATAGAGGAGACAGAGGTTCAAGACCTTACTTTGCCTAACTGCTGAGATACAGCATCTCTTTGCCTGTTGGAGCTGTTCCACTTTGTATAAATAATTCATTGAGCTAGAGAGACTGACTCTGAAGCCTGAAACACTGGCCTTGAATACCACTGTAGCCTTCATTAGTAAAATATTCCTCTATGAGCAGAGCTCTATCAGCAGTATTTTAAGTGAAAGGAGCTAAAAAAACAGTATGCAGTCCAACACATAGCATTATACATTTGTTCTTATTAGGGATGGGTGAACTGGATTGGATAAAATTAGATCTGACCTCAAACTCCAGGCCAAAAATTGAACCAGAATGAAACTGTTCGGGGGTATGAGGAGAGTTTTGTTAGCTTTCTCCCCCCTCATCTTAATATATAAAGGAGAATGTTTGTATGTTTGTGCGCTAATAACTTGGACACTATAAGAGCTACCACAACCAAACTTTGCACGGGATAACCTTTCCTCTAAGAGAAGGTTTTATGTTACTTTTGGACCCGATTGGGCCCAATCTCAACCTGTAAACAAAAAATAACCCACTGCACTGCAGGGGCAGCCCTGCCTACACTAGGTCACATGCCCACCACCTGCAGTCCCCAGCACCATCCAGGACTCGCCCACCCCCATGCACCCGCCTTGAGCACCCGCCCTGCCTCCCCTCCCGCCCCCCCCCCCCCCCCCCCCCGCAGCTATGGTTACCAGGTAGTCTTAAAAAAAAACCGGACACACTTGATCAGGGGCAGGGAGGGAGGAACCGGCCGGGAGGGGAGCGGGGCTGGCCGGGAGGAAGGGGGGGGGCCTGGAAGCAGAGCTGGTGGGGGGGGTGGGGACAGCGGGGCTGGCTACAGGAGATTGGGGGAGGGGCGGCCAGCAGGAAGCAGAGCTGGCGGGGGGAGGAGAGTTGGGGGCAGCGGGGCTGGCCGGGGGAGTTCGGTGGAGGGACGACCGGTGGAAAGCAGAGCTGGTTGGGGGGAGGGGGCAGAGGGGCTGGCCATGGGAGATCAGGAGAGGGGCGGCCGGCGGGAAGCAGAGCTGGTCGGGGGAGATCGGGGTGGGGGGGCAGCCGACGGGAGCGGGGCTGGCTGGGGGAGATCAGGAGATAGAGCTCCGGTCAGCAGGAAGCAGGGCTGGCAGGGATGGGGGGAAGCGAATCAGGGAGCGGGACCGAGCAACTCTGGGTAACTCCAGCTAGTTATTAACTATTCTTGGAAGTGCCAAGAGAGATTTTAGTTTCTATAAGTATTTCCAACCTCTTTGGAGCAGAAATTCTGTTTTCATGTGATTTCCATTCCAAGCCTGCAAACTTCAATTGACCTGCAACTCTTTTGTGGTTTGTGCATCACTATTTATTAATTTTGTGAACCAATACTGTTTGATTGGGAGTCATGTTCCATTATTCAGGCGTAATCACCTCCTTGTACTTACTCCCCCACCTAACACTAACACTATTAATTTTTCTGGGTGCCAATTGTAACAACATAATTCCAGGTGAATTCTCCCACTGCTAATATAAATGTAATGGGAGATTCCTTGGAAATGTCACTATAGTTTATCATTAAGGTCAAAAGATGGTAAAAGCATGTATTTTGTTCCCCTCAATAGAAACCAAACTGTATGGAAGGATGAAGGAGCATTTTCTTCCACCAGTATTATCACAAGATGATAGCAATAACGTCCAGCACTGAAAAAATGGTTTGCCTTCTCTCATCTCCTTCAAAATATAACACTCTCCTGCTAATGAAGCTGTATTATATATATCTCTTTCTAAAGTGGTTTATATAAACAGCAATACAAAACCTTCATCTATTTTTCTCATACTGCCTTTTTATTGATTTGAATAAGCTTTCTCGGATCCTTAAACTAAAATTAAGGGGGGCAATGGATCATGCTGTTGACCTGAGTGGGGGAAAAAGGTCCCCATTTTTAAGAGACATCTATGTTTTTGACATGGTGTATTTCCTTCAGGAGGGACCATAAAGCCTACTGAAATTGAGTGGTGTTTTCAGTTTCATTTTGTTATATAAGATTTATATGCATGGTAAGAAGCACAAGAAAGCAATCAAACAGCAAGGTTTCACTGTTTCTCACTGGGCCTGATCCACATCCCACAATGTCAGGGAGGCTTTCAGCTCTGTCTCTCCCTCTGTGAATTTAATCGCTCCTTGTTCAGCTGGATGGAGGCGATGTTTGGTTCTTTGCTATGGCTGAACACAGAGTACATGTGCAGATGCAGTGCCCATGTGGGACTCCCAAAGGCCTGTATTTACTCACAAACTAGCAATGAGAGTTGTTAACGTTTACTTAGTGTTTGGCAAAGCAGCCTTGGAGTTCATCTCTAGAAATTCATCTCACCCTTCACTGATCCAGAAACAGATATGGTGAATGGTGGAAGCTGATTCTAAAGCTGAGAGCGCAATATATTATTTAGATTTCCAATTAAACAGCTGCATGATAAATAATGACAAGACCGGTCTACACACTGAGCTTTTGTAATCTCTGTAATATGGCACATATTATTTATGCAAGTCCTCCATTTAACTGCAGCAATGCAATTCTGCCCTGCTTTACAGATCTGATATTGGCAGTCCTGCTTTTTTTTTTTTTAAGTAACTAAAAGGTCCTACTCCTGAGAGGAACTGGGAACCTACAAATCCACTAAATTCAGTGGGAGTTATAGAGGCCCAGTGCCACTTAAGATATAGCCCAAAGCTTTTTAGCTGGGTTTTGGCAGCAGGGCAAGGCAATGCTATAATTATCAAACACTGAGGCTACGTCTAGACTGGCATGAATTTGCGCAAATGCTTTTAACGGAAAAGTTTTCTGTTAAAAGTATTTGCGCAAGAGAGCATCTAGATTGGCATGGAGGCTTTTGCGCATTTTAGCCATCGGGGCTTTTTTGCGCAAAACAAAACTGAGCTGTCTACACTGGCCCTTTTGCACAAAAGGACTTTTGCCCAAACGGGAGTGTCAAAGTATTTGCGCAAGAAGCACTGATTTCTTACATTATAATGTCAGTGCTCTTGTGCAAATTCAAGCAGCCAGTGTAGACAGCCCTGCAGGGAAAATACTCAGAAGTGCAGTAACTATGAACTGCTGATGGTGAGTGCTAAGAAAAACTGTTGGTCAAAGCTGTGCAATCCTGCCAAGGACTCTGGAAGTCTTATGTGGAGGCCAGTGGGAGTGACGAGAAATCCAGCTAGACCAAGGTAAGCTAGGCCCAGAAGCAAGGGGTCCCTGGAAGGAGGTCCCCAGGAGCAAGGTAGGATTCACACAGGCAAGGAAGCCAGAGGAGTGTATTGCAGCAGGGATTCCACTGGCAGAAGACCCAACATGGAAGCCTCTTAACCGACCATTGAGGAAACACTGTGTTCTTTTTATGGCTAGACCAATGGGAAACTGAGGTAGGGTGCTGCAGAACCACCCCTGGCCATGAGGGGATGCTCAGGAGGCAGCTGGCTTTCTACCTGTGTATTTGCTCCTATCCCTTGCACAAACGACTACTCATGAGTTCTACCAGCTGGTGTTTGTAAAACTTACTAAACTTAGCTCTTGTCTGTCTTTTTAACTACATTTCCAGCCTCTGATATCAGGAGTTTAACTGGTTTCCTGTGATGCATTTTTCTTCTTATGCTGCTGTTAGTTGGAATCTGTCTTGTAGGTATGATGATGGGCACCTTAGAACTGCACATGCATTGATTGACATTTTTTAAAAGAAAAGTCACTGGACCACATTCACTGCTCCAGCCCAGCTGTACTTACTGCAGAGCCAAGACTCGAGGGCAAAAGAGGCTTAAATCACTTTTGTATGCTCCTAAATCCCAAAACTGCTGGGTGCCCAACTCTCCTTGGCAGAAAACAGGAAGCTGGAAGGGGGCTAGTCTATTTCACACCTGGCTTCTCCAGTCCCTTGGGTCAGATCTAAAAGCTAGTCAGATGCAAATATGTCCAAGGCTCTCCCTCTTTTCCTTGCTCATAGCTAATGACAATGGATGCACCAACACAAAGCATCCTGTAACATGGGTGAGGCAGGGACCGGTGTTTATTCTCATTTGCCATGGGGTGGTACCTGAAATACTGAAGTTATTACCCTGTGTTGGGAATAACAGGAGATACAATAGTACACTGAAATTCCTTTAATCTGTCAACCCTGGGAAATGGAGTTTGCCAGATTAAAGAATTTGCCGGGCTAGGGAGGGAGTGAGGGGGGATGGGAGTAGGATGCTTGTCTGGCACTCTTCATCCCCAGCTGCTTCCAGGTCCCACTTTCTGCTGCTCTGGGAGTGGCAGGAGAGAGTTTCTGGCACAGCATGTTGCTGTGCTGCCCTTTCCCCAGCTGGGGGTAGGAAGGAGGAGCAGCAGCCTATAGATCTGCTTCCCTCTCTACCTGCCAGGATCTGTACCGTGGGCGGTGTTCCCAAATTAGACACCCAGAGTAGGAAGAGTATAGTGGATCCCTGAAATCCTTGTGTAGAAAAGATTGGTAAATATTGACCCATAATCTGTAAATCATTTTGTCCCACAGTATAATATGGGAGTTCACTTTGTGGATGTCCATGACAACATGAAGTCTGCTGTGGGTGGATCAATTTAGTCTCATTATCCAGGACAAATAGGCAACTGTTTGAACAACAGCCCCAGTAATTAACAGGAACCTTTGTGTTAGGCTAAGAAAAAAACGGTTTGCTCTGCTGTGGTGAAACCTAGGGCAAGCCCTTAGCATTAGCCTCATTCTTCTCACAATGAAAGTAACTGCAAAAACTCCCTCCAACTGCAATGGGCACAGAGTAAACCCAATGCTAAACACTTCTGAAACTGTCAC
Source organism: Pelochelys cantorii (assembly GCA_032595735.1). Lineage (NCBI taxonomy): Eukaryota > Metazoa > Chordata > Testudines > Trionychidae > Pelochelys > Pelochelys cantorii. Next base: position 117,061,773 of record CM064330.1, on the reverse strand, counting down.
CCCCCAAGGCTTTAGACCAGTGGTCACCAACCAGTAGATCGGGATCTACTGGTAGATCTTGGAGCCTCTGATAGGTGATCCTAACTGGTTTGGCCAAGGGGCTATCAAGTGCCGGCATTACAGTTGCCCTTCCCCCTACCTCCTGCCCTTTGCGTTGGAGCTGTCCCCTCAGGAGCCTCCTGCTTGCAGTGCAGGGAAGGAGAGGGAGAATAGGGGTGCTGATGTCAAGGTGCCCCTCTCCCATCCTGTATCCTATCTCCACAGAGCAGAGCGAGGGGCACAACAGGGCTTGGGATGGAGTTTGCTGGCTGCTTTTGGGAGTGGTCCAGGGCCAGGGCAGGGCTGAGCCTGCCTTAGCCCCACTGCACCATCACCCAGCAGCCACCTGAGGTCAGCAGTTCCCAGTCAGAGCCTACATCCCAAAACCCTCCCCAGTCATGAACCCCTCCTGTACCCAGGCCCCTGCCCTAGCCCCAAGCACCCCCACATCCAAACGCCCTCCCAAAGCCTGCACCTAGAACCCCATCTGACACCCCAACTTTCTGCCCTAAGCTCAGCTCAGAGCCCCTCTCACACGCCAGATCCCTTAATCTAAGACCAGAGCCTGCACCTCAACCCGCTGCCCCTGCCTGGTGCAAGTGAGGGAGGTTGGGGGAGGGAGGATGGCATGAGCAGGGGCAGGGCCTCAGAGAAGAGTCATAAAGGAGGCGGCACAAGGGTATTTGGGTTTGAGGTAGATCTTGGATTGCACTTAAATTCAAAAAGTGATCTGATGCTTAAAAAGGTTGGAGACCACTGCTTTAGACAATGCTTCCTGACAAGCATTGGCATTCAGCAGATGTGGGGCTGAGATCTATGAACCACACTGACCCTTTTCTCTCCTTTAATATGGCTCTTATTCCTCCTCGTACTACTTTCAGTTACAGTGACCACACTGCTCTGTGGCTGGTCCAAAGCCAAATGCATGGCGGAAGCAAATGGATTCTTCTCTTTTGCTCTTGTTCTCTAAGTTTCCCTGTGTTTAATTCTTGGTGACATGAATTTGTAATGAGAAGGTTCTAGGATAATTAAGAATGTGTCTAGAAGATGTATAATGTATGCCATTTAATTAGTCCTGCTGCTCTAATTGATTAACATTTTGCCTGTGTCGTACTATTACAAAGAATCAGCAATGTAACATTCAGAGCATCTAGTCCTTGTAGAGAAAAGACAAAACATAACTAGAGTAGAACATCTGCACTGGCAGGGCAAACCTGTGCATTCCCATTTAACATCTGCTGGAAGTAGCATTAGTCTAGCTCACGGAGCAGCAATAAACAGCCCATAGGCCAGGCACAGTTCAACAGGGTTAGTGTCTGCTGGGCTGCCAGATACTTTATTTACCTGCATGGCCACAGGTCCAACTGCTTGCAGCTCCCATTGGCTATGGTTGACTATTCTTGGCCAATGGGAGCTGCAGGAAGTGGTAGCCTGCGAGAATGGTGAACTGCGACCCATGGGAGCTGTGAGCAGCTGGATGTGCAATGTGCAACTAAAGAGTCTGGAGGGCTGCCTGGGATTAACCCTAACTAACCGCATCTAGCCCACAGGCTGCTTATTGCCCAGGCCAGTCTAGCTGGATTAAAAAACAATAACAAATAGAAAAAAGCGCAATGGAGGAGTGAATTCAGGAAGTAGGGTAAAGGAGGAAATCTTGAAAATGTAGAAGAGGTGAATGGGATGGATACTGGAGTGTGAATACAATTAGAAAAAAGACAGGAGAATAGCACAGAAAGAGGTGATCCAGGGAAAGAGGGGGGAGAAGAATTTTTTAAAAGTACAAGTAATGGGGACAAATGAAGAGGCTAAACTGGAGATTCAGTCAAATCACAGAAATATGCTTCATTACATACTAGCTACTTCCAGAGTGAGCATCAGTACTGATTGATAAGACTGGCAAACTGGGCCCAATTCTGTTATTAGACACCTCTCTCAAGTGAAATAGCATCTTTGTGCTTATGGGAAGAATTGGTCTATTTGTGTGCTGGATTTATACTATGCCTGAATTCCCTCAGTTTTAGGTATTTTTGCCAGTGGTAAAAATCAGCTTAGTTCCTCAGATAAATGAAGTTACTCAGAGTTAAACTAGCTGAACATTTGGCCCTTTAGTTCATCTCCTTTATATAACAGACATAATCAGACCCATTAAAGTCTTGACAGGTGACAAACACTGGGCTTCTGGAATGTTAGGAATAACCTGCTGGAGACCCTTCATGTGTGGGTTGATGGTAGTATGTCTATCTCTTACTGATCCTAAAGAATGTGTGTGTAAAGAGATCAGAAAACACCCTTTGAGTGCCACAGGGTAACAGGAATTGAGGATGGGTGTTTGTGGCTCACTGTCACAATATTTTCTGAAGTGTTTGTGTATATTCAAACAGCTGCAAAGAGCCCTAGCCAAGTTTTACCTTAAGTGAAGCACAGTGACCCTGTAATATTAAAAGGGAATGCAGGCGATCTAGCTGGTTTGAGAAGACAGCTGTCTATTGTTTGCTGAAATGTCAATTAATTACTAGAATAAATCATTCATTTTGCAGTTCTCCACAATGCCTGGTACCCAGGAGAAGACACAAATCTTACTATCAGCAAACAGCTGAAGATTATTACAACATTATGCCCAGGGGAAAGTCTTTTCACCAACTCCCCGTCCCCCCTTTTCGGCGATACAATTCCAATAACATTCACACAGCAACACAAGTCACAAAAAATGCCCTGTATTGGCAACACAAATGTCCACATTTGTGAGACACCTTTTTTCTCCCCCACTCCGTTTATTATTGACAATCATGCAGTATGTTCCACAGGAGGCCTTTTTTCACCTTTATTGAACTCCAGGATGTTTCTCACAATGCCCAAGTAGCCACTCTGGGCAGTGCTTTGAACTCTGCTGTCCTGCAGCCAGGTAAACAGCAATCTGCCTCTCCCCCTTGCAAGTGCCAGGAAATTTAATGCCATTTCCTGCTGGGTGGCTCTCCATGGAGTGCTCTCATGGCATCTTCCCAGCTGATCATGTCTGGCTACTGCATCAAATGTTCTCCAGCTTAGACCACCATGGAACTTTCAGATCTTATCAGTGTGTGGGGAGAGCAGTCTGTGTAGTTCTAGCTGTGAGTGACCCATAGGAAATGGAACACGTGTGTACACACTTCTCGATCCTTGTTTGAGAAGAGGTATGACCGGGACAAAGTGCAGTATGGAGCACACATGAAGGAGCTGAGGCACTCACACCATACGATAAGGGATGCAAACCATCGCTCTGGTGCTGCCATTTTATAAGGAACTGGACGCAATCCTGCAGGACGACCCCATCTCCGTCAGCAAGAATGCTGTGGCTACCTCCCAAGGCACTGAGTCAGCAGAAAGAGGACTTAACCCGGAGGATGAAATTATAAATGAAGTGGTAGAGCTGGACAAGAATGTGGGGTCACAGTGGGCTCATCCTGTTCTCAAGTCCTGAGGTAACTGGTGAGGCTCAGCAGCAGCCGACAGGAACCAGGGGATGAGACACAGGGTAAGTGGCCTTTGCCTGGGGAATACTATGGCAGGGGGACGAGAAGGTAGAAGGTGGCTGGTTCTGTGATCTGGCATTACACTGCATGGTTAGACATTATCCCCAAAGTTGGTGTTGATGCACACCAAGGTGTCAATTGACTCCTGCAGAGAGAGATGCTCTGGAAATTTTGCCTGAGGCATGTATTGATTTTTTTTCTCTGCCAGATTTCATGGCAGTGCAGCCATGTCCCTCCTTTCCACTCCCCCACGAAGTGTTATAACATACTCTCATACCATTCTTCAATCAAGAAAAACTTTAAAAACTTTAAAAACAACAAATAGTCTTGCAACACCTTAGAGTCGAACAAAAATGTAGATGGTCTCATGAACTTTCATGGGTAAAACCCACTTCTTCACTTGAATGGCGTTTAAGGGGTCCAGGTTTCAAATAAATAGCACAGAGAGGGGATGAAGGAAGAGGAGGAAAAAGAAATACAGAAAAGATTTCACAGCTTGTGCCTAGTCTGAACCAAATTCATCCAGCTTTTCTGTACTAGTGTTCTCTTTTACGAACTTTTGTCAACAAACACATTTCTCTGGATGTCACACGTCTGCTTGGAGACATTTTCATTAGTTTAGGAAATATTAGTTGATACAACAGTTTCAGAAAAGATCTTGAAAAATGTAGCTACTTAAAATCCCCATTCAGGAAGCTATTTCTAAGTCATCACCTCATTTCTAATCAGATACAATAGCTTCACCCTAATTATGTTCATACCACTGAAGCGTGTTAAAAAAAATTGTGCACCTTTTGTTCAATGAAGCTCAGTGAAAGCACTCCTACAAAATACTTCTCGTGTATAGATAGCACGGTCTATTTTAAATGAACAGTTTGTTATAATTAAAATAGGAATATAATAGTTTTTGCTGCAGCCAGTCTTGGGTTCACAGTAAATTTGCTTGACTTACCTCTCAAAGTACAAGCCTAGCCTGTAATCCTACAACCCCTGCCACATCCTGAGACTAGTGGACATTCTTATACATCCAGGAATGATGTGGGCTTACCCTTTGGTGCAAACTCACATGTACCAGCCCCTGTCTGGTACCACTGGGACCCCTGCGGAGAGAGGTTGTTTCTCAGCAGCAGCCTTCCCTATCCCTCCCAGGACAGACAGCAGTGCGGAAGCAGGCAGCACCCCAGAGATGGTGCTGGGAGGAACCGACATTTTAGCTGACCCCCCCCAACATTAGCTCCTCCCCCCCCCCCCACACTTTGCTGGCCCCATGTTTCCACTGCAGCTCTTCAGCCCCCAGGGGCTCTTGTAATTTCAAAGCCTGAAGTGGCCACAGTGGGAACCATTACCAGCGGGGACTGCTTCAGTCACCACTTGTGCCATTTCTCTGCTGTGCCCTTACCCCCCTCCATGGAAACGGTGCTGGGGGGAGCCGTCTTTTAAGCTGGCTCCCTACAGCACCAACTTCTACTCCCCACCCTTGCTGCCCCTCTCTGATAGAAGAAGCAAGGGGGACGGGGAATGACTAATTGAGTCACTACTCACCTATCCGAAAAGCGTATGCTTATTGGCTAGTCAACTAGTCGCTTACACTCCTTATTTTGAAATAACAATGAAAGTGTCCACACAGCAAGCCTGTTGTTTCAAAATTATTTTGAAATAATGGGCTTATTATTTTGACATAATAACTGCTGCTTACTTCAAAAATGTTATTTCAAAAGTGTGTTAGTGTGGATACTCAGCTGTTGTTGTTTCAGAATAATTGGCCTCCAAAGGCCTCTCACAGCTGCCATTATGGTCACTCTGTCCACACCTCAGACATCTCCAATGCTCCCCTTCTCCTGCTGACTTTAAAGCTGCAGGAAGAAGGGAAACGGATGGTGGCACAACATGAGCCCTGCTAGTCCCATGCCACACAGCATGGCTTTGAGCCACGTCTGACCCCAGTACTCCCCTTGAGCCCCGCAGTCACCTAGCCGGGGTGAAAGAGGGCACCGTCTTGGACTGGTGTAGAGATCGTGGATCTCATCAAGGTCTGGGGTGAGGAGACAAACCTCCAGGATCCCTGCACCAGACAGCACAATGCCGATGTTTACAGACAGATGGCTGCCAGCCTGGCCCAAGGGGGCACCCTGGACCAGGTGTGGATGAAAATTAAAGAACTGTGGCAGCCCTACACAAAGGCCAGGGAGCAAGGTTCCCACTCTGGGGGTGGCCCCACAGGCCTGCTGCTACTTGAATCCACATCCCTGGGGTTCCCAGGCCAATGCCCTATCCCCTCAGCCACTGTAGAGCCCACCCAACCTCCCTGCCTTCTGGGTGTCCCTTATCTGGCTTTCGTAGTGGGGCAGTTGGTGTTGGCAATGCTCCTGTGTTGGGGGGGGGGGGGTTTGAGCCCACAACCCTGGAGTCTTCAGGCCAATAATGAACCCCTAGGCCACTTGAGAGCCTACCTGATTGTGCTCCCTTCAGGGTGTCCCTTATCCAGCTTTCCTAATGGGGCAACTGGTGTTGGCTGTGGGCAGCAGTTCCAACTCCATGATGAGACTGCAATGGCATCCGCAAGGGCAACCAGAGCACAAGGCATGAGTTTGGTGTCCCATGATGGGGTGGGCAGTGGAGAAGAGGATTGTGAGAAATGGATGTAGAGAGGCGCCCCTTTAAGCACGAGTCTCAGCTAGCCTCAGAAAGCAGCTAGAGGAAGTTACTGCTCTCCTGATGCCCTCCCCAAAGTGCTTCTTGGGGGCTTTATATGCAATGCCGGCTCCAATCAGTGTGAAAGCACTATTTTGATGTAATTCTGTGCTATTTCAGTGGTGGCTTTGTAGTGTGGATGCACTGTTTTGAAATAGTTATTTTGAGAGTTGTTATTTCAGGAGTTATTATTTTGAAATAATTTCCCTGTGTAGACTGTAAGTGATTTTGTGGTCCTTGGGGGTTCTCTTAGGCTAACGTGCCAAGCCAGGTTTATTGTTAACAAAGCACAACTCTAGCTCTCTGGATCAGATGTCTCCAGTTATGCTAACATATGTGTGCTCATTGCAATTGACCAGCTCAGTCACTGGTGAGATTTTCAACTACCCCTAGGGTAAACAAAGAAATCCTCTCTGAGATGCATCTTTTTGCACAGATACAAACAAGTTGCCCATCACTCCTAATGTATCAGGGAGATGTGGACTGAGCTGCTGATCTACCCAGCCCCAGTCCCTGCCCCCCCCCATGCCTGACTCCACCCCCCCATGCCTGACCCCACTTTGCCTCCCATGATTGCCTCCGCTCCAGCCACCCCTCCTGCCTATTCCCCTAGCCTCCTCAGACCCCCCCCATCCCTGAGGTTGCCAAGGTCCCTGCACATGAGGCAGAGGAAGCACTTGAGCCACGTGCCACTTGGAGTCCCAGCTCTGAGCCCCTCTCTTCCCCCTCCAAGTTTCTCAGCCCCCCCTTCCACTTCCCCATTTCTAGGTTCTCATCCCCCCTCCTCCCCAGTTACTTCTACCCCAAATAAATCAGCACACAGTTCTGTTTTTATCAACCAAACAGGTTTTTTTTTATTGTGTCTGCAGGGAAGAGTGGTGGAGGGGTTGCTGGAGGAAAGGCAGAGGGGGTAAGGCACAGGCCCCTAGTTGGGAGGCCCTGGGGAAAGTTACAGGGGTCCTTGAGAGAAACTCTCCCTCAGGTCCTTCCGGGTGTGCACCCCCACCTGATGGGCCTGCTGGATGGCAGCTGTGAGTGGCTGCTCAAAGTCTCTTCCCTCCCGGCCAGCCTCTGCCCCCTACCCTGGAAGGAAGGCATCTCCCTTCCTCTCCACAATGTTGTGTAACACCAACATGTTGACACCACCCGCACATCCAGGCAGGTCATGAGGGACCTGAACCTCGCCTTCAAATGGCCGAAGGTGCATTCCGCCTGAATGCGAGCCCTGGCCAGACGGCCATTGAAGCTGTCCTTGTTCGGGTCAAGGTGGCCTGTGTAGGGCTTCATTAGCCATGGCATGAGGAAGTAGGCCATGTCCTCCATGATGCACAGTGGTATGTCCACGTCCACGACGCTAATGCTGCACGCGGGGAAGAAAGTGCAGACCTCCAACTTCTGGTACAGGCTGGAGTTGTGGACGATGCAGACGTCATGCGCCTTCCCTGACCAGACAACGAAGACATCTGTAAACTAGCCACGGAGGTCAACCGGGACCTGCAGGATCACTGAAAAGTATCCCTTCCTGTTGATACACTGCACTGCCTGGTGGTTCGGGGCCTGCCTGGGGATGTGTGTATTATCAGTAGTCCCCCCACAGTTGGGGAAGCACAGAGTGGCAAATCCGACGACAATGGGGTCCACATCACTCAGGCAGATGACCCTGCGTAGAAGGACAGTGTTGATGGCTCTCACCTCCTGAAAGAGACAAATGAAGAAACAAAACAGAGAATCAAAGAGGGTGCAAGAGCCATTTGGAGGTCCCTGGGCCCTTCCCCCCCTAATACCACAGGAGCCACCCCCTAAGAAGCCCACCCCCCTGCAAGGCTGTGTGAAGGCTAGACTGCAGAACTCCCTGAGGATGGGGCTTCTCCCCACTACTCCCACCCTACCCTCCACATCCCCAAACCCTCCTTTCCCTAGGGTCCCCCTTTCCAATACTATTCCCCTTCCCCCCATCTTCAGGGACTGCAGTCCAAGAACACCATACCTGCATGAAGAGGGCCCCAACGGTCGACTTCCCCATGGTGAACTTGTTGCCTACTGATCGGTAACTGCCCAGCGTGGTGAGCTTCTGGTGACCCGCTTCTCCAGGGGGATGGCAGTTCACATCTGTGTGTCACGTTGTGTGAGGACAGGGGCGAGCTAGGCACACAGTTCCAGGAACATCTCCTTCCTCATACAGAAGTTCTGGACCCACTGCTGGTCATCCCATCATGCCAGGACAGGCTGGTCTCACCAGTCGGAACTGGTGTCCAGCGGCCAGAAGCGTTGCTCTACAGTGGGGTGCGGCTGCAAGCGCAGCGCTCCTGCACACATACTGAGGTTCTCCTCGATCAGCTCGGGGTCGTGTTCATGCAGGGCCAGGAGGGCAGCCTGCAGAAACTGCAGCACGGCAGTCTGGGGCTGTCGCATGCCCAGAGGCAGCTCCAGCTCCATAGCAAGGTGTACTGTGGTGTCCAGAAGCAGGGCAACCAAAGCACACAGTGGAAATGCTTTGCTGTCCCTCAGAGAGGTTGGCAAGCAAGCAGCAGAACCTGAGAAATGGCTGTCCAGGGGGGTCCCTTTAAGCACGCGTCTCAGATAGCCTCAGGCAGCACCTCCAGGAAGCAATTGCTTCCCTGATGCTCTGCCTGAACTGGTTCCAGGTGACCTTAAATGTGAGATAGCATCCAATCAGTGTGAAAGCTATCTTTCGAAATAGCAAATCACTATGTCATTGCCTTTTTTGTTTGTAGATGCACTATTTCGAAATAAGCGCTTCTGAAAAAGCTTATTTCGAAAGAAACTTGCAGTGTAGATGTACCCTAAGATTTCTATTGTCAGTTTTTATTTCAAATTTTTAAACTTTTATGTTGTAGGATACAAAATGGAAAATGTTAGTTAGAACAAAACATTGTGTTTGTGACTAATACTAGAACATTCTTTTTCTTTAGCATTTCACGTCACAGAAAATTACATATTGCCTGTGAATTTACATCTTAATTTATGCTCAGCTGTACTTGTGGAATTTCCTTCTTCCTCTGTCAGCAGCTTTGTCAAACAATTCAATAGAAGCAAGGGGACTTGAGGAGGTAAAGTATTGAGAATGCTGGACATTCTCAGAGCTACTGTAACACTGTGTCAATACTGTAATGCAGTTAAGCACATGTCCATGCTGAGTAAGCAGCGTGTTTGAGGCTCCTGTGTCTCCCTTCATGTCCTAACCCTCACCATTCACCATGCTGTCAACCCCCTCTGTTATAAAAAAACACACCAAAGAAGCGATTGGTCAACATTCTTGTTAGTTTTCACATTTATACCTAAATAATTCCATGGATTTCTTTCCTGTATTGTCACATTTCCTACGTGTGTCCTTTGGTTCAAGTTATGGGACTGGCTATGAACTGCTTACCTGGGTGGCTCCGCCACCCAACTTTGAAAATCACTGTTCTAAAATAATCATCCAAAACACTGCAATTCTGCTGTTACAAGGTATGCTGCCTGACCCTGATTCACTCACATTTGTGATACGGTAATGCAGTGCTATTGGTTTCAGTAGTGTTTCTCTGAACTTATATCAATGTAAATAAAAGAGGAATCGAACCTATGGTGCTTTGGATCTTAGCAGTAGAAAGACTATGGCAATATATTTTATAACTAAGGCCTGGAGCTCAATAGTGTGCCTAAATGAGATCGGTAGTTACTAGCCAGGTGTGATGCAAGCTGTTTTGCCCCTTGCCCCAACTCAAAAGGGCTAGCTCTTGCACATGAGACACTTATGCAGAGGGCTTATTTTTATACTTTCCCAGAAGTATAAAATATCTCCAATATCTCTTGCTACATCTCTGACCTCATTCCCTAAAAGGGAAATTCACCACGTGCACAGGGCCATGCCCCCATCTGAGCCGCTCTCTTCACAGTGGTGAATTTCATCCGTGTTTCATCCTTGTCTCTTCCTCCACCACTATCATTCATTTATTCCAAACTCCTCTCTCTACAAAACTCATTTTCTTCTTGTCATACTCCCTTTCCCATTGACAGTTTGGACCTAGCTCCCCTGCCAATCCCCAAATTGCCCTTGCAAACACCTCCCCGAGACCCACCAACTGGCCTGATCTTTTGCTGCAGTCATTTGCATTTTTATTATCAGTGGCAGTGTATTTCAAAATGTGTGCTCCTTATATTTAGAAAACTCATTCATATTCAGAGCCTGTGTACTGTACAACCTCCTTATTAAATAATGAGCATGCTGCATGCCCATCTCCCACATGGTGTCTTGTGTTAGCTGGAGCTGGTCGTGGCAAGCATTAGTAAATTTAATAAAAGTGTTATTACATATTCTCAGTGTACTCCTATGAAGCCCTGACACTGTGTGCCATGAATGCATGATTAGGATGGAAAACATAGATCTGTAACTCCACAAATCCTCACTGGGGAGTTTTATGACACCACAGACTATAAAAAACTCTTCTAGTATCTATTAGGCCTCAGTCAGAAAGAAACCCAGTACCATGAGTGTTGAATGCAGCCAAGTCCCTTTATAAGTATACAGGGCTTGCGTGGAATTGTAATAATAATACTTGTGTTCGTATACCAACTTAACGTACCTAATACACTGGTCTACAATTTTTTAGAAGTTGTCTGCTTCAGAGATAAAATGTGCTATTTATTATGTATTTTGATGTGCTGAATTCAAATATGATAATTAAAACAACTGATTGGCTACTGTTTTCAAGATATTTAAGTTTTTACATTTTACGTCTATGTATATTGTGTAGATAATAGAGTTTTAATCATAAATTGTAAACCTAGGTCTTTTCATGTGTTTATGGTGGCTTTACATGATAATATTTCAGCTGTCCTGTTTATGTAACACTTTGAAAATCAGCAAAAGGGTTATATAAATAAAATTTATTATGAAACAAAAGGCAAAAAACTATTATGTACATAGTTTAGTCCTATTCAGTGTCTACTCGGCGCTTCTTGGCTTGTCTCTTGTCTCTTGTCTTGTCTTGTTAAATGGAGCATCTCTTGTCACTGTCCAGCAATAGTCTGCAAGCACTGATGGGGCTCCATTTGCCCTGATAGCGTTTCTCCATTGTTGCAATGTCCTGGTGAAATCGCTCGCCGTGCTCATCGCTCACTGCTCCACAGTTCGGTGGAAAAAAATCTAGATGAGAGTGCAAAAAATGTATCTTTAGTGACCTGTTGCAACCGAGGCTTTTGTGTGCCTTGAGGAGGTTTTCCACCAACAACCTGTAGTTGTCTGCCTTGTTGTTTCCGAGAAAATTTATTGCCACTAACTGGAAGGCTTTCCATGCCGTCTTTTCCTTGCCACGCAGTGCATAGTCAAATGCATCATCTCGAAGAAGTTCACGAATCTGAGGACCAACAAAGACACCTTCCTTTATCTTAGCTTCACTTAACCTTGGAAATTTTCCACGGAGGTACTTGAAAACTGCTTGTGTTTTGTCCATGGCCTTGACAAAGTTCTTCATCAGACCCAGCTTGATGTGTAAGGGTGGTAACAAAATCTTCCTTGATTCAACAAGTGGTGGATGCTGAACACTTTTCCTCCCAGGCTCCAATGACTGTCGGAGTGGCCAATCTATCTTGATGTAGTGGGAATCTCTTGCACGACTATCCCATTCGCAGAGAAAACAGCAGTACTTTGTGTATCCAGTCTGCAGACCAAGCAAGAGAGCAACAACCTTCAAATCGCCACAAAGCTGCCACTGATGTTGGTCATAGTTTATGCACCTCAAAAGTTGTTTCATGTTGTCATAGGTTTCCTTCATATGGACTGCATGACCAACTGGAATTGATGACAAAACATTGCCATTATGCAGCAAAGCAGCCTTAAGGCTCGTCTTCCATGAATCAATGAACAGTCTCCACTCATTTGGATCGTGAACGATGTTGAGGGCTGCCATCACACCATCGATGTTGTTGCAGGCTACAAGATCACCTTCCATGAAGAAGAATGGGACAAGATCCTTTTGACGGTCACGGAACATGGAAACCCTAACATCACCTGCCAGGAGATTCCACTGCTGTAGTCTGCAGCCCAACAACTCTACCTTACTCTTGAGCAGTTCCAAATCCCTGACAAGGTCATTCAGTTCACCTTGTGTTATGAGGTGTGGTTCAGAGGAGGAGGATGGAAGAACATGTGGGTCCTGTGACATTGATGGTTCAGGACCAGAAGTTTCATCCTCTTCCTCTTCCTCGTCTGACTCAAGCGAGAATGATTCTGGTGCATCAGGAACCGGCAGTCCTTCTCTGTGGGGTACTGGGCATATAGCTGATGGAATGTTTGGATAATGCACAGTCCACTTTTTCTTCTTTGACACACCTTTCCCAACTGGAGGCACCATGCAGAAGTAACAACTGCTGGTATGATCTGTTGGCTCTCTCCAAATCATTGGCACTGCAAAAGGCATAGATTTCCTTTTCCTGTTCAACCACTGGCAAAGATTTGTTGCACAAGTGTTGCAGCATATGTGTGGGGCCCACCTCTTGTCCCGATCTCCAATTTTGCAGCCAAAATAAAGGCAATAGGCTTTCTTAACCATAGTGGTTATACTGCGCTTTTGTGATGCAAAAGTCACTTCACCACAAACATAGCAGAAGTTATCTGCACTGTTCACACAAGTACGAGGCATCTCTGCTCACTTTGGCTAAACAGAAATGTGTCCCTTTGCAAAATCAAACACTGACAAATAAGAGAGCACGAAACTGTATGATTTCTAGAGCTGATATAGGGCAATTTGTTCAGCAGAGTGATGTAAGCTTCGTTATGATTGCATCATCCATGACTTCTAGGAATAACATGATGCAATTCATATCATATATGACGCAATACCAGCTTCAGATTGCATCATTCATTGTTTTGCCTAAAAAGCAAGTACTGTCCAAACCCAGTCATAGATTTATTCATAGATCCAGTCAAAGATGTATTTTAGTCATTTCTGGTTTAAATTGAGATTCCTTCCCTTTATAACTCACTTATCCTCCGCCATTCCCAAGTCAAGGGTCGTATATACTGGCCCAATAGCATATCTTGAAAACTAGAGCCAATCAACAATTTTAAGCATCATTTTCATTCTCAGTGACCCAGAATTAGTAAAGTTTGACTACATTTATTTCAGAAGCATTTTGGCTGTAGAGCAGTGATATCTGCCATTGAAATGCAGCCATATAGTATAATTTAGAAATAAACCCAAACATTTGTGCAAGCTGAGGGTATCGAAAATCTATGCCGGGTCCGCATCCAAATTTAGAAAATGGCCCTGGCTCCAGAATGAACTGAAGCAAAATCTGGGGTTGAATACCTGGAGATGCTTGGATGTGCAACATCCAGGCTAGAATTCACCAACTTGAGCCCATTGCTAGTATCATAATGATAAATGTGTGTGTTTTTCTCAAGTGACCATGATTTGTACCTCTTGAATATTTGGATTGAATGCTAGGGGATGTTCTTCTAGGGTTGTATTATTTATTATTTATTATTTATTTTAAGAGAGAAACCCAGACAGTACATTTCACTTCCAGGTTTGGATGATAAAACCGTCTCCAAAATTCTCCAATAAAGAATACCATGAAAACAGCTTGCCCTGTCCCAAAATTCCCACTACACATCATGGTTTCTAGACCAAGGAGGCTCAATGCAGTATGGTGAAGGATCAGAAGTTTTCTTGTTTATCTGAACTGAATCCTTATGAGATTCACTCATGACTAGCTTCTCCACTCACCAATGCACAGCAATATCCAATTTCAATTTACAGAGCGATCTGTACAAATGGCATTTTGCATCTTGATCAGTTTAGGACAATATCTTGGTCTTTTGAGGTTGTGAGTAGGTATCTTAAGGTTCACTGCAGGTATTTCTGATAGATCATTGAGTTGGAAAGGTGCCTCCATATTCTAATCTCATGCATAATCACTTAAAGGGGCCCCATCATGGCTGGATAGATAAAATGTAACTTTAAATTAAATTTTTTTAAATGCTTTTTGAAAAACACTTTATTACTTCAGCAGCTAAAAGATCTATTGATGTTCCGCTGAAAATACAACAGAACATCATGGGGCTGCTAGTACCTCAGGCAAGGCTAGCAGGAGAATTTTGCCAGGCGTGTCTAGCATGTAAAGCAGCAGTTTCAAAACAGTTCATATTCCCCCAATTCTGAAACAAGCTATCAGCCATCTTCAAACTAAGGTTTTGCTGCAGTGCTGAGAACTTCAAGGATAACAAGTGTTTGTGATGATCTTGGATGTCTCTGTGTTGAACTCTCTCTCACTTCTCCTTGTCTTTTCAACTCAAGCGAGAAGGGAGGGCATGGAAATCTTTTGGCATGTACAAGAATATCAATACTTTGCCTGACCACAGGGAAGAGCAGTCTAGTGGCATATTGGGCACCCAGCACTTTCTCACAGGAGCCTTTCCTTCTCTGGCTCCTTGGCCGGGATCAGACCAAGGTAGGGGTGCTTCTTCTCTCCCATTTGCATTGCTTCCCGCCCCTCTCTCCTCCACTTCACAGTTTCTCATCTTTTGCACAGCACTGCATCTGATACTTCTCTTTCTGCTTCGGGGGATAGCCAAGTTAGTCCGTTACAGAAAAAAAACAACAAATGGTCTGGTAGCACTTTATAGACTAACAAAACATGTAGATGGTATCATGAGCTTTCGTGGGCACAGCCCACTTCTTCAGATGACCAGAGTTATGAGTAGGGGATATGAAAACTCGAAATAAATAGGAGAGGGGAAGGAGAGGGGGGAGAAAAAGAAAAAAGGAAGGGGTGTGTGAGACAGAGTACCATTAAGTATTTGGAGAATGGGTACTTAAACCTAGCATCTAACAGGTTTAAGTACCCATTCTCCAGATACTTAATGATGCTCTGTCTCACACACCCCTTCTTTTTTTTCTTTTTCTCCCCCCTCTCCTTCCCCTCTCCTATTTATTTCGAGTTTTCATATCCCCTACTCATAACTCTGGTCATCTGAAGAAGTGGGCTGTGCCCACGAAAGCTCATGATACCATCTACATGTTTTGTTAGTCTATAAAGTGCTACCAGACCATTTGTTGTTTTCTTCTCTTTCTGACACTTAGCTGCTTCTGCTCCTCTCCTCAAAAACTGCCACACTCATCAACAGGGATTTCAGCATCCGTATTGATGATCCACCTGACCTCCTCACCAATGCCATCTCACAGTGCAGAAAAGTCAAGTCCCACCTCCAAACAACTTCCATCTCCTGCTTATTGAATTGTCAAACAAGCACTTTGATGCTTTCTCCCATGCTCCT
Source organism: Pelochelys cantorii (assembly GCA_032595735.1). Taxonomy (NCBI): domain Eukaryota; kingdom Metazoa; phylum Chordata; order Testudines; family Trionychidae; genus Pelochelys; species Pelochelys cantorii. The sequence goes on along the minus strand of CM064330.1, from coordinate 117,046,251 downwards.
CCTCACATGTCAGCGGAGCTGTCTTGAAACACTGACTACATCCTTCTCCTCCTCCAATTGCCACCTTAAAATTCTGCTTTGCCATGTTGCCAACAAATAATGCTTGAAAAGGGTTAGGTTGCTGGCATGCTGAGACCACATAGCTGAGCAGGCTGGCCATTATTGTCTCCCTGTTTCCGTGCACTCCCCCAGTGTTGTCTCTTGTCTTATTCTGAGACTGTGCTCTTTGGAGGTAGGAGGACCATCTTTTCATTCTGTGTTTGTATAGCCTCTGGTTGAATGGGCTTCTGGTCCATCCTATATGCTATAGTAATACAGAGCTCTTGCTCTGGAAACTGATTAGTATTCAAAGAATGGGCTTGTTCAAGTTATACTGATGATAGATGCAACCATGAAGCTGCTTTTTGGCTGTTTCTCCATTAGAGTCTGGGTCTGACACCAGTTAGCAATCAGTGAGGCAATACAGAAACGTCAGGGGAGTTAGTATTTCAGGTTATTCCTGTTAATTAAAACTTGTGTCCGCTTCACTGTAACCATATTTTGCTCACACAAACTCAGTTTAAATGTCACTGCTGAGCCCTTAAGATGTATTCTAGCTCCACCCCCTGCTCTCTTCCTATCTATGTCTACACCACACACCAGTGTTGGTGGCATGTAAGAGAGGTATGTCTACAAGGTACAGTGAAAAGCAAGCTGTACCCACATTGCAGTGCATAGCTACACATATCAGTGAAAGTCTCTGGCACAGGGAGGCAACAGTTACACAGCCAAAAAGAGCAGAGTGAAGGAGAAAGGGCTGATTGGTATGTAGAGAGCTGTGTAGGGTACATACCCAGGTGAACATCCATAGGTTTCAGTGTGTCTTGCCTCTATTTGCCCAAGCAGTGCTTCATTGTTGTCACTCCTGTGCTAGAGGCTCACCCATGTACGGACTCAGCAAGCTTCCAAAATAAGCATGTATTGTAGATGCACCTTCACAATGTGCCCTAAGGCACCTGCGTGTGCAGAGAGCATGTGCTAGCTACGACACCACTTTGGGCAGGATAGCTTGCTCCCCACCATGCTCAGCACTACAGAATTGTGGAGAAGGGAAGGGAGGAGCAAAAGCTCTGTCTCTTCCCTGCCCCCTTCGGTGTGCTCTGTACTCTCCATGGAGTAGAAGCAGAGATGCCTCTTATACACAAGCAGCAACTGTGCCTGGCCTCAGACTGCACATTGTTGCAAGGGTTTTACAGAATCTGTCCCCTGAAGTATGATTTCCCTCTAATCACTTGTATTTACCCTATTCAGGTACTTATAGGAAAAATAGATTAGAAATAACAGGCAGCAGCAATACATTATTAGCATTCAACAGTTCATGAAATACATGGTCAGATTTTGCCAAAGAACGAGCAAAGAAATATAAATTGATATACAAAATAATCAAAATGCTATATCTTTCTCCCTGAGCCCCACAGAAAAAGAGATCACAGAGCAAGGCAGCATATTATTTAACAGAATACCCCAGAGCAAGTACATTAGCTGCAAGAAAATTGGAAAGGATTTTGAGAGGTCTCTTGAATGTAGTTCATGACTTACATTAAATCATCTAGCTGTCATTAGCTATAAAATACCTATCAATAATTTGGTTTATTCAGGCATTAAGACATTTGTGACTCTTTTCAATGGACATCTATCATGGCCATTTTTCTTGCTATAGGTGACTTTTATTTTCATAATAGCTACATTATTTTGATTATCTGGTATTTACAGCATCCTTTCCTAGCTAAGGTGATTCATCTCATTTTCGAAATTGGCTGGCGCTAGCAGAATGAGCACCCACTTAGTCTCAGAGAGGGATAGAGTGCCATCTTCTTCTAGACTCAATGTTCAGAGACCAATCGGTGAAGAGCTGAGCCCCCGCGCAGGAGCTTTTTAGTTTGCTGCGGGTATTTTTTTGCCAAATGGTTGTGTTCCTACATCACCCCATAGCTGCCTGTAAGCAGGGAGGCACCAAAGAACCAGCACTAGGTTCACTGAATTAAATTACTTTTAAGAGTGACTCAATATTCAGATAAAATAATTGGGTTGCATATCAATAAGTGGAGTTGCCATGGGAGAGAAAGAACAGTCGAGTGGTGAGGATGTCAGCCTGGGACTTGGAAAAACCCAACTTCCTTCTCTGCCACAAGCTTTCTACTTGATCTTAAGCAAGTCATAAGGCCCAGATTTGTACTCACGACTGCAAGGCTTAAGATATTTGGTTTTGGACATCGCTTAGGCACCGAGCAGCTTAAGTCTTATTGAAGTGAGGCGAACAGGAAGCAGAGTGGCTTAGCGCGACAGAGGCTCTATAGGAGAGAGTGTACTCTGCTGGCATTTGTTAACAAGTCTGGGGAAATAACTGGCTGGGCCAGCTTTCATTTACATTTCAGTTAAGTGACAGCTGGGGAAATAGTTGGTTAAATATAATTGAGTTTCGAATTTGAAGATAATAAAACACAATTTTTCCTACTGGGCAAGAAAAGGACGAGATAACTCCACCAAATGTGCTTTGTGTGATCCAAACTGAAGCCCAGTCCAGTTGGATAGCAGAGCATAGGCAAAGCTAAAGAGGCAGAAAGGGTCTCTTATCTCATGGTGGGAATGCATCTCCAGGGATAAACATTCTGTTTAGAGTCCTGTTTGCCACTCAGCCCTCTCTACAGTGTGACACAGAGATAACTTCAAGGCAGGCTATGGTGCTGAGGTAGCATTCATTGAAGCTACAGATGGCAGCAGCAGAGCTGAAGAATTCCTGTAAGGGGGCGCAACTAGGGAGCATGGAGGACATGCCGCACATATGGGCTGATGGCCACAGGGAGGGCCCAAATCAACAGATTCACAATTGAAACCTTCAGGGAAAATTATTCTGGTAGTTAAAAATAGCCACGCCCAACATACAAGAAATTACAAGTAAAATTATCAGGATTTTGAAAGTACAAAATGTGAAACAGCACTTTCTTTGGCCTAACTCCTGATATTATTGCAGTACTGCACATACCAAGAGCCATTTTTCTCACATCATATGTGCATCGCTGTACGTCACATCAGAGTGTGAATGCCATCAGAACATAAAGTATCCGAGTGATTTTGTGCTAATTGATAGCGAGCTCTCAACCGTGAATGTGCCAAGTAAAAATTTGCCTCAAGCCCAAAACTACAAACTTAAAAAAAGTAAAGTGGAGGCTCAGAGAAAAATCACAACGAAAATGACTGATTGTTTAACACATTCCTCTGAAAACCAAAATATCATATGTGATGGTGACAGCACCTGCAGCACTGCAGCAGTTTTCAGCAAGGCCCAAGGAGACAGCATCTTAGTTAGTCGTATGGTAGATTCAGCTTGTGACAAGAGTGAGGCTAGGGAGAGAGAATCCCAGTTGTCTTGGATTCAACTGCTGCCAGTGATGTGAGGGAAGCCAAGGGTGCTGTTAGCCACAGGGGTCCAGCCTGTAGTGAGGAAGGGCAGGAGCTAAGAGAAGGATTATGTAATGACTCTGATGTCATCATGTAAGTAGTATTTAAAAAATGAAGTGACAAATCCGTCAGAATGACCTTCCCGCATTAGCATTAGCGACATTTTTTGCCTCAAGATGACAGAGCGCGGGGGGGAGGGAGTGTAAAATGTCCCAATGGACCATTTCCTAGGACAGAAAAGGGCAATTGAGATTTTTCCAAAGAGTACTGTTTCAGACAGCTAGTGAATGTGGAACATGCCAAACGTGACTGGCTCGTGTATTTGCAGAAAATGAATTAAGTATTCTGCTTTTTAAGTATTCTTTGTGGTGAGACGCAAACATACATGGCATCCATTTAGTTAAGGGATATAATCACTTACCATTTCTAACAACTGTACTTCAATGACACAAAACTAGGAACAGCCACATAGTCCTATCTCTAGAGTTAAACTAAGACATGTCAACAACTGGGAAAGTGTACAGATAGTCAGTTGCATAACATCTATCAAAGCAGAGAGGGAGAGTGGAACTGACTAGAGTGTTGGAATGCATTTTGATTCTGGCAGAGAGGAATTTAGCACTGAGAGATAAAAATGCAGAATTTAGGAGAATTCAAGGAATGGACATTTTTTAGGGCTATTAGAACTTAATGTGATTGCTGAACATCTCAAAAAAATTAAGATGATGAAGTGTATGACATCGTATTTGAGTTGGTGTTCATAGAATTAATTTCTGACGTCCATTTCAGATTGTTTTATTCACAAAATTTGTGAACAGGTCTAAGCAGCTAAATACTATCTATCTGGTAGAATTAGACTGCACTCCCAACATTTCAATACATCAGTAATAATATGTTATGTAAATATTGATGACAACAAAGGGGAAAGCATTTGAGGAATTATTTCTTGGACTCACAAGTGTTAGTGATACAATGGGGAAAGGGCTAGCAGCAACGCTGATAAACATTTTAGATGAGCTAGAAATTGATTTGGCAAATTGTTGTGGCCAAAGTTATGACAATGGCTCAGACATGCAAGGAGTTCATCATGGCATCCAGGCGGTAATCATAAAATCATAGGGCTGGAAGAGACCTCAGGAGGTCATTGAGTCCAGCCCCCTGCTCAAAGCAGGACCAACCCTGACTAAATCATCCCAGCCAGGGCTTTGTCAAACCTGGACTTAAAAACCTTTAGAGAAGGAGATTCCACCACCTCCCTAGGTAACCCATTCCAGTGATTCACCACCCTCCTAGTAAAATATTTTTCCTAATATCCAACCTAGACCTCCCCCACTGCAACTGGAGACCATTGCTTCTCATTCTGCCATCTGTCACCCCTACTGAGAACAGCCTCTCTCCATCCTCTTTGGAACCCGCCTTCAGGTAATTAAAGGCTGCTATCAAATCCCCCCTCATTCTTCTCTTCTGCAGACTAAACAAGCCCAAATTCCTCAGTCTCTCCTCATAGGTCACATGCTCCAGCCCCTAATCATTTTGGTTGCCCTCTGCTGGACCCTTTCCAATACACGTCCACATCCTTTCTATAATGAGGGGCTCAGAACTGGATGCAATACTCCAGATGTGGCCTCACCAGTGCCAAATAAAGGGGAATAATCACTTTTCTAGATCTGCAGGAAATGTCCTCTGCACTTGTCCTTGTTGAACCTCATCAGATTTCTTTTGCCCCAATCCTCCAATTTGTCTAGGTCACTCTAGACCCTATCCCTGCCCTCCAGCGTATCTACCTCTCCCCCCAGTTTCATGTCATCTACAAACTTGCTGAGGGCACAATACATCCCCTCAGCCAGATAATTAATAAAGATGTTGATACAAATCCTGAAGCCTTATTTTTACCATGTTCCAGCCATAGTTTGAACTTGCTGCTCTGCAATGCTGCTTCCTCATCTCAGATGGGAGATTTTAAAATAATTTGTTAACATTATGTTAAAGCCATTTAGCGAGAGAAGGTGGGAAGCTAAATTACATTCCATTAAAGCTCTGCGATTTCAGCTTGGTGACATTGTTAAAGCTTTAGAAAAGTTAGAGCACACAACAAAAGAAAGCAAAATTTGCTCTGAAGCTAATGCACTGTCAAACAAAAAACAGCGTATGGATTTTTTAACTTCTCTGTTGAGCTGGCATGACCTGTTGGCAGAAATCACACCATTAGCATTGCAGTACAGTCAGAGGACATCATGCTAGACACTGCTGTTCTGCTGATTGACAACTTGTAAGCCCTCTCATCAAATTATTGAGAAAATGGATTTGAGGAAGCTGTATCTTCTTCTGGTACATTTGCAATGGAACTCAGTGCTTCCACTGCTTTTCCTGAAAAATACAAAAGCAAATGCAAAGCATTTCACAATGACCTGAACACTTACCGCACTGACCAAATGCAAACCTCTGACCCAGAACTTCACTTTAAGCACAATATGTTCTATATTATGGTTAATGCAGTAAACAGCAAGATTGAGGACAGATTTCAGAACCTGAGACCAATATCAGGGAAATATTGTTTTCTTCTAGAAATGGACAGTATATCAAGGGGGGTTGTAGATCTGCCCTTGAGAAACTGAACTTCATACTGAAACACAATGTTGAGTCAGTTTTTCCATGGGTGGCTGTCGCTATAAGAGTGTTTTAACCATGCCAGTGGCAGCTGCTGAAAGATCCTTCAGCAAGCTGAAACTGGTTTAAAAAATTGCAGTCTACACTGGATCAAGAGCTTTTAATGAACCTGGCAGTCATTGCAATTGGGTACAAGTTTGCACAATCCATTCCCTTCACAGAATCTTGGACACATGGGCTGGCATGAAAGCAAGATACGTTAAACTATCATGTAAGTATTCTAATGCTGCTGTTTACAGTATAATATATGTCTCAACAAATATCCATGTTGAATAATTAACGGATTATTTTATGTGATATTAAGCAATGCAGGTGATTGCTCTCAAATTTAAATTAAGCGACATTTGTGTTTATTAATAACTTGGGAAGTGCTGACTTTTGACTGGCATAACATCTCTGTTTTTATTGTTCATTAAATGAAATACTAGGTACAATTAAAACTACACAAACTTATTTAATTGTTCTTTAATACACTGAGATGATGTAGTAAAATAATTAATGTTAGCTAGTAATTAATGCTCAAAAGGTCAGCCATGAGAGGAGAAGGGGGGCAAAGTCATATCTTGCATGCCCCCACAGAAGAGCTAGTTGCACCCTGATTCCTCTGAGGGCCTCTGCTAAGCAATCAATGAAACCTGTAATTATTCCTGCTAAGACAGGTAGCAGAGATCCTGGAGCAAATTAGGTGGTCCTTTCTATATGGAGTGGAGGCAACAAAGAGTGAGTGAGGGTGTGCAGCCGAGGAAGGAAGTGACTATTGCTGGAATGTTTTGCTCATTCCATGAGAGGAGTATAAGATTATTGGAAAAACATCCTGAATAGACAGAGACAGATATCATTGTTTTATTATTACCAACTTTCCCAAGTTTATTCTGATTCTCCTTTCCACATAAAATTGCCTTTGTGGGGTGGGATGGGGGATATTACTTGCAAAGAGAGATCCCTGAGTGGGTGCTCGTATTTTATTTTTCCAGGTTACTGGGTGAGGACAAAAGCCAATGTTATTAAATTTTCGGAAGAAACTCTTAAATAACTGAACCTGGCCCTCTTCAGTTCTGGTAACACCTGGCAGAAGGTTTACAATGTTGTTGAATCTCAAGGTCCAAATGGGCTCTCAATGGAGAAGAAGAGTAGCATATGGTAAATGAGGTAGGAGCCAGGAACTACCTTGACCCAGTCAGTATGCAATTCGGATGTTCTATTTGTCTGACTACATTGTGTCTCACCATGCTATGTAAAAGTAATGACCCAAATAAATACTGAACATTATAAATATTGAATATTGCTTTTTCACTCAATACAGTCTATCCTCTGCACAGGTACAGCAGGAAAAATGGTAAGTGAGCAACAAGTTATAGACATTAAGGTTGCATGGGCATCATTATCTTTAACAATTCCTGAATTTGGAGTGCTTCACTTTGCAAATTTCACCTTCTCTTAGTATTTTTTTTTTAGGGGAAAATATTAAATGAGAAAACAAGCACACTAAAGACAGTTAATTCAATTAGTTAAGGTTTCTAACCCACCATTCACATAGTGTTCAATACAGCTATGAGATCTAGAATGTGACTTACAAATATATTTAGAGACACAAGGTCAGTGAAGTAATATCCTTTCCTGAACCATCTTCTTTTGGTGAGAGAGACAGAAGCTGGTCTAATAGTAGATACTACTTCACCCATCTTTTGTGTACTTCTATGGCTATGTCTACACTGGCAGCTTCTTGCGCAAGAACAGCCGTGCTTGAGCAAAAACTTGCCTGCTGTCTACACTGCACACGCGTTCTTGCGCAAATAAATTTACAGTATAGCGTTGTAAAACAGGGCTTCTTCCAGAAGAGTTATTCCTCTCCCCATGAGGAATAAGCCCTCTTGCGCAAGAGCTCTTCCACAAGAGGGCAGTGTAGACAGGCAACATGAATTTCTTGCACAAGAAGCCCCTATGGTTAAAATGGCCATCAGAGCTTTCTTGCGCAAGAAAGCGTCCACACTGCCATGGATGCTCTTGCGCAAAAACATATGCCACTGTAGACGCGCTCCTGTGGAAGACTTTTTGTGCAAGAACTCTTCTGCAAAACAGTTCTTGTGCAAGAAGCTGCCAGTGTAGACGTAGCCCTTGTGTACCAAAACTGCAGAAACATACTTGTGAGTCACAATGCCCCTTTTGCCCATGGACAGGGGTTAATAATGTACTGATGACCTATGCCAGCAACAAATTACAACACAAGCTTAGCCATGCTGTAAGGTGGGAGGAGGAGAGGGTACAACCGATGTTCTGCTGATCCCTCTACCTTTCCTCATGTCTACATTTTCCGTGCCCATGTACTCTAAGGTGAGGAATTTTGTTCCCTCCTTTACAGCTGGACCTACTGCCTGAGTCATTTACAAGGAAGTCTGTATCTATGTCATACTTTATTAATCAATAATTTGAGATAGGCGCAATGTTTTGAGCAAAGACTTGGTCTCACTCTTTCCAGGGTGCAATGCATCTCCATTAAAGTCTGCCTGCATATGACTTGTGACTGAAAACACTAGCAACTGGGAAACCAACCACCTGCTTTTTCTTCTCTTTTCTTTTTTTTTGCCCACAATTAATTTCAGGTGCAAAATCACAGATAGCTTCTTGAAAACAGAGTAATAAATATTAATGTGCTGAAGATTACATTTCCCAAAAGGGGGAAACAATAGCATGTAGTCTAGTTGTGCAATTTGGCTGAGTGAAGTCTGACATTTGGTTTTTCCTGTCTTTTGTGCTGTAGATTTCTCAATCTCAATATTGCAGTAATTTTAGCTTTTGCATGTATAAGTCCCTGGCACATGGGTTTTACCTCAAACAATGAAAAAGAAGACAGCCGCTGTCCTAGGGGGACATCCAAACTCTTGCTGGGATATAGGGGAATACTTATTTAGTGAATCCTGGGGTTTTGAAAAGCAGATATAAATGTAGCTCTCTCTAAGCTGTTTGATCCGGGAAACATGGCTGTAGCGTGTGGTGTGTTCCAGTGGCAGGATGGGGCAAGGCAGAATAAATAACATTTTCCTAAATTTCGCTCCTAAATTTCACTGGAGGGTCACCTTGGTCTCCAGAGTGCCAAAGATTAGAGGAGGAGGAATGTGGTTTAGAACCACCTTTCTCTCTCTCTCTCTGCCTACACTCAGCTGCAACAAGTTTACTGTTGGCACAGATGAGAATTTGAGCCCAAACTATCTTTGATGTGAGTGCCCTTAACTGGATCATTCTAATGTGGAAGGCCTTATCTGAAGCATTCCTGACACATATATCCAAATGGAGTCCTTCTTTAATCAAGAGTCCTTCATCAAAGATTAAGCCCTCGTTAAGGATGCATTCTTAACAGAGGTATCCTTAACACAGAATTCCTATCTTAAGATAGCCTTGGTCGGACCTTATGTTCTTTACATTTCTGGGATAAGTAGGTCACTAAATTAAAACAAAATGCATAAGAACATAAAGAACATGAGAACAACCATACTGGGTCAGATCAAAGGTTCATTTAGACAACTTCTGGCAGTAGTCAATACCAGATGCTCCAGAGGGAGGGAATACAACAGGTAATCATCACACGATCCCTCTCCTGTTACCCATTTCCAGACAAAGAGCGACCATAATTTTTCCCTATCCTGGCTAATAGATTCATGGAGGTTAGGTCCATCAATGGCTATCTAGCTCTTTTTTGAACCCTGTTAAAGTCCTAGTCTTCACCACATCCTCAGGCAAGGAGTTCCACAAGTTGACTGTGTGCTGAGTGAAGAAAAACTTCGTTTTGTTTGTTTTAAACCTGCTACCTATTAATTTCATTTGGTGACCCCTAGTTCTTATATTGTGGGAATAAGCTTTTCCTTATTCACTTTTCCCACAGCACTCATGATTCTATAGACCTCTATCATATCCACCCTTAGTCTCCTCTTTTCTAAGCTAAAAAGTCCAAGTCTTTTTAATCTCTCTTCATATGGGACCTGTTCCAAACCCCTAATCATTTTTGTTGCCCTTTTCTGAACCTTTTCCAATGCCAAAATATCTTTTTTGAGGTCAGGAGACCACATCTGTATGCAATATTCAGGATGTGGGCATACTATGGTTTTTTTTATAGAGGCAATAAGGTATTCTCTGTCTTATCCTCTATCCCTTTTTTAATGACTCCTAATATTTTTATTTGCTTTTTTGACTGACGCTGCACACCGAGTGGATGTTTTCTGAGAACTATCCAAGATCTCTCTCGAGTAGTTGCACTAATTTATCTACATTTTAAACTCCCCCTATGAGATTTGTATTTCTGAATGTTACAGCTTTAAAAGACTTGCATATTTTTTTTTCTTCTTCAATAGGGTCAGTGATTTAAGCCAAGTTCGTAAGTTTAGCACTTCTGGGTGATGCAAGTGAACTGTCCTTGGGGAGGGTCTGTTCTCTCCTAGCTCCACCCAGGCCCAACCCCCACTCCACTCCTTCTCTCAAGGCCCCACCCTATGTCCCCACCCCACCTCTTCTTCATCCAGTCCAGTCCCCTCCATCAAGAATGCAGCACCATCACTCCTCTCCCATGCTCCCTAGTGACTCCAGATGCTGTGAAACAGCTGATCCACACCAGGTGCTAGGAGGGAATGGTGCTGACTGGTGGGGTCTGTCAGTGGGTAGGATGCACTGAGGAAAGGTGGAGGTTCCGGTACGGGGTGGCTGGTGGGTGCTCAGCACCCTATGCTTCCTCACGTCCTTCATCCTGGTAGTCACTCTCCATGATTTGCCTCACTCAACCCCACACGCCTGCCTGCCTCCCCTCCCTGCCTTCCTCCTCATGATTTTATTAAAGCGTGTGACCCCCAAAGTGTGGGACATCACCCTGAGGCACCACAGTCAAGGAACGATTCTGTGTGATGCCATGACACTTTTCCCATGGGTTCCGGTTAGAAAAATTATTTTCCTTCTACTTCCATAACTCAAAAATGTCTGAACCAATTTTGATCACACTTAAAAAAAACCCCAACATTTGGCTGAAATCAATTTCTAAAATTTTAGCCATAGAACACACCTTATATCTGTGAAAGTTATGAGCAACTTGTAAAGTGGAGGTTGGATTGAGAACAGAAACCTTATGCTTAGCTATAGCATATTTACAACAAATAACTTTTATTGGACTAATTTGTTCTGTTGAGAGAGGGAGATGCTTTTGATCTTACACACAGCTCTTCTTCAGATGGTGATGCTCACTCTGTTATATACATTGAAGCATTTCCACATTTATTGAGATTATTTCCTTGTCTTACATGGTCAGTAGCTCTGTCTTCTTCTGGACAGTTTAATAAAGTCACAGTTTATCATGTTCACATGTTTTCAGCTAAATGAGACATTACCAAACAGGAGAAAACTGCTTGGCACAGGAACCCCAAGGAGTGGAAAACCTTCAGTTCAATTAAGACCAGATACAAAGCTCATGGAAGGTAGTGGGAGTCATTCCATGGACTTCAGTGTGGTTTAGAGCTGGCCCTAACTCACGTGGGAGTTTTTACAGCATTAGGACCTCAGGACTTGGACCAATAATTTTCTTCATAAACTATCCCCCACACCACTATGGCAATCGTAGTGCTGAAAAATAATGCAAAATGTGACCTTAAACATCTCAAAATAAAACAAATAAAAGCTAAATAAAGTCATTTTAAAAATACTGTGTTTACCACAATTCAATAGGGAACACTAATTTTCCCTCCTAAAAAATCTTGAATGAAATGCATGGCCATATATAATCCCTTGTCTTTAAAAATTAATACAACTAACAGAGCAGAGCCATCAGACAAGTGCTAGAAACCACACCCCAGCTCCATGCATATCAGGGTAAGGGGTAGCAAAGAGCCCCCCCAAACACCCTGCCCAATCTTCCCTCCTATAATATGACAATGCTGATGTTGTCTATAAATTCCTCTGCTCACCTACAGCAGAATGGAATTACACAGACTTCATTGCAGAGCTGTAGGAAACTCCACAGACCAAATAAGTGAGGGCTAAGAAAAGATCAAGTTGCCTACAGGGCTGCTTAGGGAGGCATAAGGAGTTGATTGCATGATCTCCTTAGTGTCCCACTTCTGAGGAGCAGTGTCTCTCTATCACAGATTAGGAATAGGCCCCTTCAGTATTAGAACACAGCAGGGCCCAACCATCGTCTGCATGGTACTGTGTCAAATTATACACAACAGTCAGGGCCTTAGGAATCCTTGATGGCTGTATCAACAGGGGTCAGTGTTTGGCTCATGCTAATTAATTGATTTTTCAGTTTGTGCTTCAGGGACATTTTGTTAATGACTCTGCCACTGTTTGTTTTGTTCCCAGAGGGAGGAACTGTTAATCAATTTGAAGAAAGAAGATAAGGTGTTAAAGTTTCCACAGTAATTTAAGATATAAACATAATGCCATAGATGAGAGAAAGACAAGTGGGGATTTGTCTCTTGGTGTTCCCTAGAGGAACACTGAAGAATTAGGGCCTGATCCAAAGATTATTCAAACCAATGGGAGACTTTCCATGGATTCAATGGACTTTGAGACAGACCCGCTTAGAGAAAGTTTTCAGCTCTGTGGGCACTGGAACAAGCTGACCACTGCAGTGTGCAAGAAAAACATGGGGTTCACAGGAATATGAGGCTGCCTATCAAGTTACACTAAGAGCCATTGCATGCTAAATCTGTTTTGAATGCATGGGATGCATTTGTAGAATAAGAGGATGCAATGCCTATGAACTTGTACTGATAGACAGGAAAATTGCCAAAAGTGTATGTTGGGGGAGGCATCCAGCCCCTTCTTCACTGGCTTAATAGTGGGTAGAGGCCTCTTGCGGGTAGCAAAGGCAAAATAAATACCCTCTCATTGTGTTCCCTGAGCTCACTGGATGGAAGAAGGTTACTTTGGTGGTTAATTCTGAAACATGCCATCAGCAGACCTAACTTTTTTGGTCTGGATGTAGTAATGACTTTGTCTGTGGCTTTGGACAAGTCAATTCGGCCAGAAATTTCAAAAGTGGAAATTAATTTAGAATGTGCAACTTGAGACCACTTCAGATTGGTGAGTGGTATTACTTCCCACTCCTCCGGTATGTGAAATTTTGAAACTGGCCATGAAGCTAAAGTCATGCTCAATGGAATAAACTTTGTTCACAGAATGGGGCCATGAACATGTCTAACCATTAAAGGTGCCAGCAAAAGAGCATCAACAACTCTCAGAATTCAGAACCTGAAAATGCCTTCTGAAATGGAGGGAATGCCTTCCCCAGTATTTGCTCCAATCCTGTTTCCCTTAAAGCTGATCAGCTGTTTGGATGCTGTTAAGCCAGGCTCTGAAGCCCTGAACAAAATGCCATTGAAGCCAGTGGATGGATGTCCCTGATCATAGTGAGTTAACATTTGTGTGCATTCCCATATGTATAATTCTTCTACATCAGTGTTTCTTAACCTTTCTTTATAAAGTACCCCTTTAAAAAAAAAAGATAAGTACCCCCCAATACCTCGTTTTCAGACAAACAATTTTTCTACCATTGAAACACATTTGTTTAAAGAACTTAATCGTAGCTGGGCGGTTGATGAAATTTTTGGGTGTAAAAAGCACAAAAATAATAAAGCGCTATAAAACTTTAAACAAAAATTCAGTTTTCTCCAAATTTCAGTTGTGTTGACATACCCCCCCCAGACTCCTCTCACATACCTCGTACCACTGGTTGAGAAACACTGTTCTACACAACCATTAAAGACATCTACATTTAATATAGAATCTGGTATTGGTCATCTTCCTTTCCAAGTGCAAACTAATAGTTCTTATCAGCCTCTTGTAACTATTTAGTCTTTAAGGTGCTACTAGACTACTTGTTGTTTTTAAAAGTTTTTCCTGTTAGGGCTCATCTAGACAACGCTGAAGTTTCAAAAGAGGATATGCAAATTCCGCGGGAGCTTTTGAAAATGAAAGTAGTTGGGACGCGGATTTTTTCGGCAACCCCCACCCTTTTTCAAAAAGCCACATAAACCTCATTTTTTGAGGAAGAGCAGCTTTTCAAAAAAGGGGGGAGTTTGACAAAAAAACCCACGTCCCGACTACTTTCACTTTCGAAAGCGGAATTTGCATATTCTTTTTCGAAACTTCAGCGTAGTCTAGATGAGCCCTTACAGACTAACTCAGCTATCCCTCTGACACTTATCTACTCACTGTCTCTTTTTTTCTTCCTCCCCTCCATTTTTTTTCCTTTTCTTCCCCCCTCTCCCATCCCCCATTTATTCTTGGTTCTGGACATCCAGCCCTCCGGTCATCTGAAGAAGTGGGCTGTGCCCACAAAAGTTCATGATACCATCTACATGTTCTGTTAGCCTTTACGGTGCTACTAGACTGTTAGTTGTTTTTTAAATTTTTCCTGTAACAGACTAACTCGGCTACCCCTCTAAAGCGATTAAAGACACAGTCCATGCTGTGCTGTGGCTGCATATAAGAAGTTCAGTCCTTTCTGATGTCTGTCATGTGAATTGTTTTCCATAAAATACAGGAAAAGGAGGCTAGAGTAAAGAGCAGTGGTTGATAAAGCAAGGCTATCAGATTGCATGGACTGACTGACCAAAAACCTATATTTGGTCCATAAATCAAAGATTAGAGGGCTGCAGATCTCTAAATTGTCACTAAAAAAAATTAGACAAAATGTAAGTGAAAACACAATAAAAGGCATTCAGTGAAGTCCAGATATCTGTGAGGATTACTCACAGTATGTGATAGCATTTATGTAAAAGGCAGCTATACAAAACAGATGGCCTGATTTTTCCACTGATGTAAATCCACAGAGCCCTATCAAAGTTAGTGGGCTACACTGATTTACACCTGCTGGAGATCTGGCCCAGCATCTTAGTCAGAACAGCACGCTCTATGCCAAGAAAAATGATTAGGGAACATAATGCCACCAAATAGATGCTGTGCTGATTTGCATGATAAACAACTTACCATAAATATTTAAAATCCATTATAACTTTTTTATTTATTCTTAAATACAGTCTGATAATTTGGGGATGCTGAAATCATTCAGCCCACTTATTTGCATAATTGCTGGAGTGCAGTTAGATAAAAGTTTTGATTCAAGATATTTATAAACGATTGTGTGTTCGTTTATTATTTTAAAAATTGACAATGTGAATTGCATTATAATCACCACAGATGAGCGAGAAGAAGGATTACATTTGAGGGAAGAAGAAATGTTTCCATAAATTAACAGTCTCTGCTGGGTGCTAAAACTTCAGAATAATCTGAGTAAATGGTAAACTGGGTGTGCTGGAGGAATGAACAGAGCAACACTGATTGAAATATTAACTTGTATTTAACTGTAATTGGCAGCAATTCAATAAAAATGATTCTTTCTAAAGATGAACAGAAAATGGCAGAGAGTATCTGTGACAGGCGTGTACAAAGTCAAACCAGGCTCTGGGGCCTCAAGTAAAAGAGAGCTGGAGGGCAGAGCAGAATCTGTGGATGCAGAGAGCCATAGGAGCGAGGAATGTGTTTCTGGGGTTGCCAGAAGGTAGCACCTTGGGCAGAACAGTTGCCAGCAGGATTCAGGGGAGTGAGGCTAGCTGCTGGGATTTGTGGGCCCGGGGGCTCTGAGAAGAAGGCAAAGAAGGTATTGGGGACCCAGGGAATTGAAACAGTGCTGGCTGAAAAGTTGAGGATGCTGCTATATACAGGGTCACTTGGCTGAGTAGTGACTAGGTCAGGACCCCCACCACGACCACCAATAGCCATATTATAGAACCAAGAGATATTTTGCCTCCAGCTGGAGGGTCAAATCATGAAAAGGGTGCTGCATTTCCCTGGCTCAGAGGGGTCTATAAGTGGCAACAAGAACAAAAGAAGCACCACTAGGAGATGGTGTGCCAGCTGAGAGCATTAATCCCCAAGATGGCCAGCAGGAGGCACTGCTCTGGAGAGTGAATTCTGTCATGGCATATTTTCAGGTTTCTTTTTTCTAAGTGCTCCAGACTTTCATGCTTATCATATGCTGTAAGACACATCTTGCCATTGTTCTGAGAATGCACTATCTATGGATTTCATGATTGTCAAAGGGAAAAAAACCTGTGCCCCTCAATTCCAAAAGTACAAACGTACCACTTGAGCTGAAGGAGCAGCTCCATTAGTTGCTAGATGACCAGCTTTATCATGGCTGGGTCAGTGACTAGTGGGAAACGTTGACCATACATGCAGTAAAGCCATTGTCTTGTAATTCCACATACTGAACTCCCAATGAAGCAGAACTAGAAAAAAAAACCCAGGCCATAAAAATTCAGATTGGTTTCTGGCTCTGTCCTTTCTGTAGCTTGGGGCAGGTTGATCAGATGCAATGTTTTACTTCCACACTTTATAGGTCTAATATCCAACTGGTGAAGTAAATGTAGGTTCTGCCACAGAGCTCCATGATTGGGCCCACAAAATCCAGCTGTGTATTTGAGAGTACTCAGGGTTGGTAATCTGATTCAGGCCCAACTCAGCTTTGAAGTCAGTATGGGGCTCAAGAGCTCAGAATTAAACAGCATATACAAAAAGAGAGTACAGGCGGAAGGTATAATA
This sequence comes from Pelochelys cantorii, assembly GCA_032595735.1. NCBI lineage: Eukaryota > Metazoa > Chordata > Testudines > Trionychidae > Pelochelys > Pelochelys cantorii. Next base: position 117,029,565 of record CM064330.1, on the reverse strand, counting down.
GGGCAAGGCAGGCTAAGCCTCTCTGGCACCACTGCTGCCACAAGCTGAGGGGTTTGCATGGGGAAGATTTTGTTTTTTATGAGCTTGTCACACGGCTGAAGTGAGAACCTTGTCCAGGGCGGGATGGGGGTCTCTGCCTTGCCCTTGTTATGCCTGCATTCACTCTTTTTCTCCCCCAGCCAGTGCCTCCAATCTTGCACGCTCAAGTCAGATTACTCCTGTCCTCGAACCCCTGGGTCCCAATCTATAGCTCACCCTTATTGGCAGAGCAGCTGAGTTCAGTATTCCCAATACAACCCAATGGACAAAGTCTGTATCTCACCCCGATAACTAGGGCAGCACAGTCCATAGACCCAGCGGTCAAAGTCTGTAAATTGCCCCAATCAGCAGGGCAGCACAGTTCAATAGTCTCAATATGAGATTTAATGGCCACGATATACAACTCGCCCCTATTAGCAGGGCAGCACAAATTCATTCATAGTCCTAGTATGACCCAATGGCCCAAGTGTGTTTTAAGGGGTAATAAATAGAGGAAAGTTTTATATCCCCTGGAAGGGAGGTCCAGGTCCTCCCACTCCACTGAACCCCAGCCCAAGGCCCTGTTAGTGGCTCACTCTAGCCACTGAGTCAGCAGGGAAATTCCTGCAGCAACACACTGACTCTCCGATGGCAGCTCACTCACTCTGTGGCCATCTCCATCCCTGGGTTGCTTTCTGCTTCCAATGTGTCTGTGCACTGGTGGATCTCCATCTCCCCTCTTTCCTCTGGGATCAGGTTATTCTCACCTGCTTCTGAATCCTGAGTGGTCTCTAGCTGTGTTGGGTCTCTGACCTGTGTGGTAGTGTCTCGGCATTTGGGCCTTCACTAAGGCTTACAGGGAGCTAGCCAAGCACATCCTCTCCCCCCAATTGCCAGCCCCAATTGAGCAGAGCTGCTCTCTTTTATAGCAGTGCAGCCCGAGCATGCCCAGTAGGGTAAGGGGGGTGTGGCCTCCCCTGCTCTCAAGACAGTGTTAACCCCCTCCTGCTCAGTGTGGGGAGAGTATGCCCTGTCACAGAGCCATGCAATTTGTAGGACAACTGACAAGACAGTCTATGTTAGTCAGCTTCCTGGGAGCTCAGGGAGATTGCTGAGTAGCACATACTGTCCCTTCAGCCACCCTGGAATCTGTATGGCATGTATAAAAAGCTCATGTTCTTTGGGAAGAGACACAAGCTTTTCCCATAGTGTGGCTTGGGATCTCAGGAGGGAAGGAATGGTATGGCATAGCTGGGGGAGCTTCAACCAGCCCAGGGCTCCTCCATCCATGAGGGGGTGGCTTGGCGCTCCAGCTCATGAGAGCAGATGGAGGAGAGGAGACTCAAGGCTCTGGCTGGGGGGGCCTCAGCCAGATTGCGTGGATGGGGGAGGCTAGTTTCCCCAAACAGAGGCTTCACCCATCCCCCAAGAAGGATGGAAGCCCTTCTAATACCACTTTCTATACACTTAAGAATTTTAATTATAAAAATCTCCACTTTTCCAGAATCAGTTAGCCACTAAAACCACATATCATGGTATGGAACAGACACTTATGAAGAAGCAGATCCCAGAGGGGCTGCTGCATTACAAAAATCACACCAGGAAAGATATAAAAATGAGTCCCCACAAAGTACAAACATCCCCATTGGAAAAATCTCACGGAGAAGTGCAAACATCAGGTATGTGGCCATTACGTCTCAGAAAAAGAGATTTTGATGAATTTCCGCTCCTGAAATGTTGCTTTCTAAAGATTTCAGTGTCATGTATATTTTCTGAAGTGATTCTGGGGGAGGGAGAGCATAAATCACCATTTTTGTGCAGTCTGAAAAATGTGTGGGATAGCACCAATTTTTAAGACTGTTCTTTGACTGGGCTGAGGGAACGTGGTAGAGACCGCATGGAAACATTCATAACAGAGATGCTCACACACATATTTACTGTGGGTGTGTCTAGACTACAGGGTTTTTTTTTTAAAAAGTGGCCTTTTTTCAAAAAAACTTCTCCTGCTTCAATTTCGAAAGTAAATTGAAAGAACACGGCAGTTTTTTCGACCACGGAAAACCTCGTTTTATGAGGAATAACGCCTTTTTTCAAAAGTGCTCTTTCAAAAAAAGGCGCTATATAATGCAAACTGTGCTTTTTTGAAAGAGAGCATCCAGACTGCCTGGGTGCTCTCTTTCAAAAAAGAGGCTTGCTTTTTCGAAAGTACTGGGTGTAGTCTAGACGCTCTTTTTTGAAAGAGGCTTGTAGTGTAGACGTACCCTGAGACGGAAGAGAAATGAGGAGGGAGATAAGAAGCAGAAGGTATGGATATAGCTGATGGTGGAAGACTCAAAGACAAAGTCTAAAGTTGAATTACCTCCTCTTGAATGAGGTGTGATTGGGGCTTGCAAAGTAGGTGGAGATTTTCAAAGGCATAAATGAGAGTTTGACTAATAACATCCCTTTAAAATCCAATGGGCGTTTCGCATCTTTATTGAAATGTGTGTGTTCAAACAACATCCCTGTAATAGTTAATGCACAGGATGTAGAGAATAGGATAACATGCAGCTGGATAGACTATGGAAATGTGAATACATCACAAGAGTACTACAGATAGATGTGTCCTCATTCCTGAACCTGACCACACAACCAACCCCACACTCCATTAACAGTAAAGCCAGTAGATGCATGACCCATGGCATGGACATGCACCTAGAGCTCAGGGGGAATTTAGACAGATGTCCTGTATTGGGCCCTCATTTATCAAAGCACATAAACAAAAAATTAAGTCTATCCCTGTTCAGAAAAGGCATTAAGTGAGTGGCTTTTAGATTTAAGCAGGAGTATAAAGTTCAACTTGTGCTTACTTTTAATTTCATTTATTTTTATGGGGCAGGGAGTCAAACCCTTTTCTTTTTGTCTGTATCACCTTGATTCATTTAGTTTTCATTTTTATAGTATCTTCAAATTGTAAGGCATTATATTTAAAGTCAAAACAAAATGACTCAAAATGAAATACCATCGGAATGCAATATTTTGATGCCACTGAAATATTTAGATAGTCTCAAATAAAAAAAATTCTAAATTTTTGCTTCATGGAAAATGTCTAAATTGCGACTTCTGATTCTGATTCAAAACAAATGTAATTTTGATATGTTCAAAAATTCCACAAGAATGACAGTCCCATTCCTGACCAGCTCTATTATTTAGGTGCCTAAAATAGAGCGAATTCCATTAGGAGAATATCAAAAACACATATGTATCTAATTTTCATTAAAATCAATGAGAGTTAGGTGTCTAAATATTTCTGAAAATCACAGCAACTCCCAGTGATTTCAATAGAGACCTATGTGGTGGTGGTTAAATTTTTCGATCATCCGAATAGGTGCCTATCTGCACCTAAGTAACTTGAAGATTTAGGCATTGGTCCATAACCAAACATTTCCCACATAATCAAAGCATTACAAAGGGCTTTATACACTTAGGCTGTGTCTAGACTGGCAAGTTTTTCCCCAAAAGCACTGCTTTTGCGGAAAAACTTGCCAGCTGTCTAGACTGGCCGCTTGAATTTGCGCAAGAACACTGACGATCTAATGTATGATCGTCAGTGTTCTTGCGCAAATACAATGACTCTCCCATTTGGGAAAAAGCCCTCTTGTGCAAATGCTTTTGCGCAAGAGGGCCAGTGTAGACAGCTGAGAACAGTTTTGCGCAAAAAAGCCCCGATGGCGAAAATGGCGATCGGGGCTTTCTTGCGCAAAACTGCGTCTAGAGTGGCACGGATGCTTTTCTGCAAAAAGTGCTTTTGCGCAAAAGCATCCGTGCCAATCTAGATGCTCTTTTCTGCAAAATGCCTTTAACAGAAAAACTTTTCCGCTAAAAGAATTTGCGGAAAATCATGCCAGTCTAGACGCAGCCTTACAGCACTGCAGCAGCATATTTGCCCTGCTTCATGAAGACACTTCCTATCCCAATGGAAGAGCTTCTCCATTAGCATAGGTAGTCCACACTCCTGAAATGCAGGAACTGGCTATGGGAGAAGCCGTCCCATCAATATAGCACTGTGAGGCTACGTCTACAATACAGGCTTTGCAGGCAGTGCCTATGGAAATGAAGCATGGATTAGCATTTTGCCATGCTTCATTTGCATAATTTATTCAAGCCGTTTTTGCGCAAAAACAAGTAATGTGTACGTTTTTGCTCAAGGGTTTTTTTGCGCAAAAACCCCATTTTGTGCAAGATCCTTATGCCTCTCCAGGACAGGCATAAGGATCTTGTGCAAAATGGGGGGGTTTGCGCAAAAAAACCCCATCCACACTGCTTGTTTTTGCACAAAAAAACCCTTGAGCAAAAAAGTCTTGAATAAATTATGCAAATGAAGCATGGCAAAATGCTAATACGTGCTTCATTTGCATAGGCACTGCTGGCAAAGCCCACAGTATAGACATAGCCTGAGAGTTCAGTTCAGATTTTCCACACTCCTAAGCAATGTAGGTATACCAATGTAAGTTTATAGTATAGCTTGGGGCTTAGGATGTAAGCTCATTGGTGGAGAGGTCTGTCTTTTTTTCCATGATTGTGGGGCTCCTATGTGCTAGCACAATACATGCAATTCTTATACTAATTCTGAGCATGACCTGCAAAGATTGTACAGACTGCAGAGGAGCAAAAGAAAACTGCAGGGCTATGTCTAGACTGGCATGACTTTTCCGCAAATGCTTTTAACAGAAAAGTTTTCCGTTAAAAGCATTTGCGGAAAAGAGCGTCTAGATTGGGATGGACGCTTTTCCGTAAAAGCACTTTTTGCGGAAAAGCGTCCGTGCCAATCTAGATGCGCTTTTGCGCAAAAAAGCCCCGATCGCCATTTTAGCCATCGGGGCTTTTTTGCGCAAAACAATACCGCGTTGTCTACACTGGCCCTCTTGCGCAAAAGCATTTGCGCAAGAGGGCTTTTGCCCGAATGGGAGCAGCATAGTATTTCCACAAGAACACTGACAATCTTACATGAGATCGTCAGTGTTCTTGAGGAAATTCAAGCGGCCAGTGTAGACAGCTGGCAAGTTTTTCCGGAAAAGCGGCTGATTTTCCGGAAAAACTGGCCAGTCTAGACACAGCCCAGATGTCTTAGCCCTGCCTTATGTGGCTACAGAAATATTTACATGGTCATAAAATGAAAGTTAAAAGATGGCATTTCAAAGGAGTTTTTAAAAACAACTGAAAATTATTCAGACTCAGCATTGATATGAAAGGGACAGCTGCGTAGTCCTGGGGGACTACCTTTTAAAAAATTACTGCAACAGGAAACACAGCTTGAAAACCTCTGTATCAGCAACAGGAAATGCAGCTTGATAATGTCTATCAGGATAGACAGATAAGAGCCTGCTGTTCTATGAGAGCTCAGAAGTGTAGCCTGCTGTTCACAGCTGGTGGCTCAAAAGAGTATGGGCCTGTCCTGACACGTCATCAAGATGACAAAATGGTTGCTTCATGTTTATTAGATAGTCACAATTTTTAATGGAAAAGATCCATTTTAAGAAGTGCTGTATTCATTCAGGCAAGCCTTATTCCTCCGCGTTTGTCCTTTAACAAAGCTGCCAGGCGGGAGCTACACCAAAGTATCCAACCTTCACCCTGGTAAGGAAGCACAGATGTTTCAATGAGCAAAGCAAACCTCATTGCAAAACCAGATAAAATTATAAACTAACGGAACCACGAGGCATAATGGGGTCATTGCCACTCACTGTAACAAAATGGACTACTACACACAAATGGACAGCCAAACGATGCTTAGCTTCATTAGAGCTAAAAATTGAGTGAGCTTAGAGTCACATGAATCTTTTCTATTCCCCACTTCAGCTCTAGCTCTGCGCTGAAATCATATTCTCCTCCTATTTCCAGGAACCCCAAATGTTTTTTTTAATCATGAGCCAAGATTCTAAATTCTTCGTGGCTTAAGAATCGTGAGTTTTTTTAAAATATATATATAAATTTTGGATTTTTTAAAATTTGTCTTGTGCTTTTCTAAGCCTTTAGGGGGTACTGGTGTAATATTTTCATTCTTTGATCTCCAACTACAGGTTGAGCCTCTCTGGTCTGGTACCCTCAGGACCTGACTGGTGTCAAACCAGAGAATTTGAAGACCCCTGGGACGTCAATATTGTCTAGCAGCGTTACCAACACTTCTGGGCTCTTAGAAGGCATTTAGGGATAAATTAGAGCTAAATAACAGTTCAGAACACTGAGAGCCAGGACTGGTGGCTTTAAACAAACTTTATGGAATCACGGAAAACTTGGCCACACACATGATATGTGAACATCTGGCTAACTAAAATTATTCCACACCACAGATGTTGCCAGATCAGAGGGTGCCAGACTAGAAAGATTCAACCTGTATAAGGGCAAGAAACTTACTATGTTTTTTTAATGAAAGCTGAGATTTTATAATATTCAGAAAATTCCAGAAACTGGGGCCTTAAGAAAAACCGCATTTATTGTGAGACTTATAAATATGTGAAATAGGTATTGCATAGCTCCCATTTACTATAGTATTTGAGCACCTGAAAATGTATATTTTGTTTGTCTTCTCAATACCCCTGTGAGGGAGACAAGTATTATTTATCTTTGTTTTTACAGATGGAGAACTGAGGCAAAGCAAAGCTAAGCCCAAGATCTGCAAGGGTATATATGTCTGCGGTTTGGTTACCTAAGTGCCTAAATCTCATTTTTTGGCACCACAGCGACCCAACAAACTCCTGCCCAGCTGCCACCACAGTCAGTACCTAAGATTTTCTAGTCAAAGTTTCCCAGATGCCTGTGTTCCTGCCTCTGGTCATGCCCTCTGCTGCCTCATTCTAGGCATCCGTCGCCTATCTCCTACTTGAGCCTTACAGTGAGCTAAGAGCTGGGGGAAGACAGGCACTCATGCACATAATTCACATGCAGGGCCTCAGACAGTACGTATGCTCAGAGGCACTTAAGTCCACAAAAAGTAGCTAGTGCAAGGAGGACCTCCCTTATGAGCTTCACCCCAGTGGTTTGGACACTCACTGAAAGATACCAAATCCCAACTCAGCTCCCTTTTCCTCATCAAGCAGAGGATAGACTTGAATCTGTAATCTTGTATGTCTTCATGAATATGCCAACTACTGGACTAATGGTTATAAGGGAGTGGCTCCTGGTTGCATTGTGTAGAGCTAAGTGGCCATTGAGCATGTTCCTATCTTGTTCCCACAGGTGAGGTAAGCAGAGAGGCGCCTATTGTTCCCCTGGTTCATGGATCACTAGCAGATATAGGTACCCATTTTAGAGAGAGAGGCAGAGCTTAGCACACACCCCTCTTCTTGGAATCTCCCAGTGGCTAGGTTAGGTGGCTTGATGGCCTTTGTGGATCACATTCTAAGGTACCTCTCTCTGCCCATTCATTGTAGAGGGAAACTTGGTGCCTCATTCAGTCTTTGTGGGTCACAAGTGGTGATCCTGAATTTCTTCTAGGCACTTAAAAATTAGGCACTGTGATGCTCAGCATCACAACACCTAAGTCTCTGTGTAAATCTGGGCCTCAATGGCATGTCCAAAGTCATGTAGGAAGGCAGTATCAGAGCAGGAACATGAGCCACTCTGGCTCCTAGGCTGTTGCCCTGACTAGTGGACCATATTCCCTCCACTAAAATGACAAAAGCTGGTGTGATGGTATGTCGAGAAGCCCCCGACCCTGCACCCCCATCCACAGCCAGATGTGACCTCAGCTGGCAGGTAAAACAGAAGGTTTACTGGTTCACAGAGATGCAGCGTAGCTTAGGATCGATGTTAGCACAGGAGCCAGGGTAGGCAGCATTATTCCTCTCGTGGAGAAGGGGCTTCACCCCGTCCTTGGCAGGGGCAGCCTGTGAGCCTATGGCAGATTACGTCACGGCCATTGACAGCTGTGCAGGTGGGGGCGCCGATCACGCCTTCCGCATGGGGGGGGGGGGCCAGCTGCTACAGCCGGCCTCGGGCCGCTCCTGTTCCTTGGTCTAAAACATCCTTTCTCATCCTAGACCAGCCGAGACTAACTCGCACTCCCAGCAACTGGTCACTTGGCCCCCAGGCAGCCCTGCCTATATCCCTTTGTCACTTTTTCGGGGAACAGAGTTGTTATCCTATCAGGCTGGCCCTTAGGTGTCTACAGCCAATACACACTTGGAGTGAGTCATTGGGAATCACATATAACACAATAAAGACAGGCAGAAACACAAGGTTACAAAGTAGATAACACCCCCACTATGTGACAGCTGATAACACAAAAATTCTCCTTTACATAATTCTTGTCTGCCATGGTTTTACAACTACAAGTGAAGTCGTTTTTTAAAATGCAAAGTCCAGTTTCCCTGTAGCAAATCTTACATATAATAGTGCACAGTAAAGCAGCATTTCCATAGTAACATGATATAAAATCAAGTCACTGTTTCTCTTGAAGAAGCTCTAGTTTACAAGCTAGCAGAGGCTCAACAGCACAAGTGATGAATCGATGAAGCTTCTAGCTAGCTTGGGCCCTTTTTTTCCTGGGCTATTCTTCCCCAGGTTTGGGCTGTGTCAGCAGGGTAACCAGCTACCATTAGAGCTGGTAGGAAGGGGCTACATGCATCTTCAGCCTCCTTATTCCTGACAGGTTTAGTGGATTTTTAAAAAGAAACTTCAGTTTCCAGGGCTATTATTCTAAAAACAGGGGTGGGGAACCTAAGGCCCAGGGGCTGAATGTGGCCCCCAGCTTGCCTGGATCAGGCCTCTGAGGTTTGGGACTCCCCCTCAGCATCAGAGAGCCCACGCTGTTACTCCCCAGCCCCCCATCACTGTTCCCCCATCGGGCTGGAGCACACAAAATCTACTAACCTGGGCCGGCCTAGGCTCTGTTGTGAGAGAGGAATGTGGGGAGTATCTTTCTCTTTCTAAGTTGGGGGCCATGTCAGTGAGGGTATTGTTGTAGTTGTTGTTTGTTTTTCATTTTTTTTGTTTTGTTTTAGGGAGGTTTATTTTTTGTTTTGTTTTTGTTTGGTTGGAGTTTTTTGCTTCTTACTTGTGTGCGCCCTCCCCAAGTGATTTTTCTTTTTTTTCTGTGGGTCAGCAGCCCCAGACCCAAAAAAGGTTCCCAATCCCTGAAGATCCCATCAAAAAACATACATTGTAGATAGTGAACCTCACAGCTACCTGCAGATTCCTAATTAATACAAACTTTTTTTACAAGCATCAGTTTTTTACGTTGCTAAATTGCTGCTCCTATTCTAAAAAATGCCTTTAACAACAAAAATATTCTTTCCTATTGTAAGATATTATATTTGTATTGCCTGCTAATTACAGCATTGATCAGATCTAATTAGCTGTAGTCTTTGTCCAGAATGATCAATGGGAGCTGCCTTATACTTTCCACCTCTTCGCTCTCCCTGTTGAGTGCTCCATTCTTTTCAATGACACACAAATCCATGGCTATACAGCATCTGCTGTGGGAATAATTTATTTCACAGACCTGGATATAATTATTACTATTTATTACTTCTAACTGACAAGTGCTGAGTCATTCCAATGTGAAGATGAAGACTCCTGAAGTTTAGTCTGAAATAGTTACATAATATGCTAAGCTCCTCAATTCAACCTATGAGCTACCATAATTAGAGGCAAATAAGAGGAATTTACTGAGGCAAAATTGTGAGTACTTTAGCTGAGCTAAAGGGGGAAAGTCTTTAGATACAAACAACTGGGTCTTTGACTAGTCATCCAGTAACTATCTGAATGTAATTTTAGTGCTGTAAGTTCTCTAAGCAGTGATTGCCTCCTGGTTCTGTGGAAAAAATAATAGGCCTCTGAGAGACAGGATTTTTTCCCCTAACTTGCTAATAATCCAATGTAATGATGATGACACCACATCCATCAGCATAGACTGATGCAATAGATGCAAAATAATCAGCTAAAAAGTTATGCCAACTTTATAGGATTTCACCGCTCACAGTGGTGTGGTGCTGTAGAGGAGAGGGAGCCTCACTGAATCCCAAGGAAGGCATTAACTCCAGCTCAGATTTCCCCTTCCCTTCCAGAGATGCTCAAAAGATTGCCACAATTTAGGCCACAGTTGTGTACAAGCCTTTGGAAAAAGCAGTTTGCTAGTCCCAGTGTCATAAAGTGGCTAAACTGGACAGATTTTCAGTGGATTTAAACAACAAAAAAATACAATAGACAACTAAACCTGTGAACCAATTACTGAAGTATCCAGCAAATATGAATTGTGTAGCAGAGGTGGCCTTCAGCTAACAAAGGCTATCATTCACTATCAGTCTGAATTACTTTGTTTTCATGAGAAGAGCAAAAACAAGAAAAAACAAAATGGAGACTATCCATGAGGTAATACAATGAATCTGAGTCTGTCTGTAATGGCTACCATATACAGGGAAGCCGACAGCCTTCACAATGTTGGGGGAGGAAGGGGGGATGGAGCCCCATACCCCCAGAAAGGGTGGGGCCTGAGAGGGAAAATGCAAGGCTAGGGGCAGCCAGTCCTCTGCACTGCTCAGACTGTGGCACGCTGCCCTCAGAGCCACACAAAGTACATCACACAGCTCTGGCTGTGATTTAAAGGTCCGGGGCTCTGGCTGTCACCGATGCCACAGTAGCAGCAGCAGCAGCTGAGGGCCCTGGGCCCCTTTGAATCACCAGGCCTTGGGGCAACTGCCCCCTTTCCCCCGCACCTGTCTGTAGGCCATATAGAAACTGCTCTCCAAATTGGAGAGCCTCTCTGCTGACAGACTTTGAGCTATGTTACATTTAAAGTTCCAGTACATAGGAAACTAGAGCACGACAACTTCCAATAACGTATAGGCGCATACACATACGAGTTTGTTTGCCTTATTTTGTATATTTCTAAGCAGAATTCTGGTGCCACATATTTTTAATTGTAAGCTGTCCCATAGGTATATGCTGTGCTGTGAATGTTGTATGTCAAGTCACTACCAATTTATTATTGTTTTGTTGCAACAAAAGTCAATTTTATATCCTTTTTTTGAAAATGTGGTACCACACTATTTTAATATCATGTTTGGGATATAATCATAAAATTATTAATAATATCAATATCAATATCAATGTTATAAAATTCAAAAATATCTCAGTTATAAATGTACAGGTATTTCTGCCTCAACAAATAATGCAGTAACAAAGACTCTTCTTTTATTAATCACAGGGGAGGGGGAGTTGTTGAATTTTTTTATTCAAAGAAAAAATGCAAGGAGAAACCTCAACAATATGGAAAAGTAATATTAATAATGTTAATTTATTGTGTGGGCTTTTTATAAAATTGTTTGCACTTTAAATATAGTTATAACAATGTCAGAGAAAAAATGTTTAAAAATAATAATTTATGCATAAAGCTAACAAAATAATTTCAACAGATTTCCACCTTTGTCTCCCAAACAAAACCAAGCATAATAAAAGTTTAAAACCTTCAAAGTATTTTCCTAGAATTATATTTAAAATTCATTTGGGTTTAATTTTTATTTTCTTTTATATTATGTTAAAGGAAAGTAGTGATTGTTAACATGTGTACTTCTAAACAGTTAACCAAAGTGGAATTGGTATCACAAGCAAATTAATTCTTAAAAGCATGGCAAAAATTATGCTACTAATTCTTTTGCTCAAAGTGTTTAGTAAGGGGAAGCAATACTCCTCATAGAAGAGTGTGAGCATCTATTTTAACATTTAAGCATTACATTTAGTATAAAATATTAGTAATGCACCTCAAATTAAAATGAATGTCAACACAATATTTATAAAATTTAGACTTGCTCCCTACTACATTGTTAATCCACAAAAATTAATCTGTGTATTAAATCTGGGTTATTAAAAACAAGAAAAATGTAAAACAAACAAACACACTTTTATTATATTAACTTATGTAAGCTGTTTAAGGTTATATCCCATAGACCAAAGACATCAGAAGATATTGCACCACAAAAACACTTACCAACACATAGGCAAAAATCAACAAACAAATGGCAACAATTAACATGAAGGATAAAAAATTAAATTACATAGTAACTACAAATTGGGTAAACAAATCCCATGTTAGTACCAATCATCCTTTCAATCAGTAACACTGCATCCTAACTGAGGCACGTGTTATTCAAAACAATCTTGTTCGGTGTCTGGCTACCAACACTAAACTTGACACTTGATAAATTGGTTAGTACCCATTCAGCAGGTTATCTGGAAGACAGCAACTACAAGAAACAACTGGATCAGTGTCAACTACTGGTGTATCACAGAGCAGAGCAGTGCAACTAATGAAACAGAGAAGCTAGCCATTCCTGTTTCCTGCCCAGCAAAGCATACAATAACAACAAACAGGTAAGTATAATCAGTAACGTGAATTAACAGTACTGTGTAGTAGCTGAAAACAAAATGGACAACAATAATCTATCCATAAATCATAGAAGGAAGTGTGCAAACGAAGGGGTAAATGGGGCATGAATGTATGGATGGCAAAGTAGGTGGCCACATAACATTGTTCAGGCTACTGGGTCACCGTCAGTCCATGCATTATGCTTTTCCAGGATTCTAAGTAAACATCTTCCCCATAAAAACACAAAGTAGGGAAATGTAGTAAGAAGAGAGCCTGAAATGTAAGGTTGTGTATCAGAGGCCTGGTATGAGATTAAGGTTTGGACTAAAGTAATGGTCAAAACTATGCTAATCATAGAATCGTAGAACTGGAAGGGACCTCAAGAGGTCATCAAGTCCAGTCCCCTGCCCTTGTGGCAGGACCAAGCCCCAACTAGTTCATCCCTAATCTAAAGCAAAGTGGAGTTATGAACTAGAGGCAGGCCCTGCTCACAGCATCCGGCATGAATAGAGATCATATTGCAGAAACACACATACCTAAGAGGTACTAGCACAAATCATACAAACACATTCTAGGGTAACAGAAAACAGGACTATGTAGCACTTTAAAGACTAACAAGATGGTTTATTAGGTGATGAGCTTTCGTGGGCCAGACCCACTTCCTCAGATCAAATAGTGGAAGAAAATTGGCACAACCATATATACCAAAGGATACAATCAAAAAAATGAACACATATGAAAAGGACAAATCAAATTTCAGAACAGAAGGGGGATGAGGGGGGGAGGTAAATGTCTGTGAGCTAATTATATTAGAGGTGATAATTGGGGAAGCTATCTTTGTAATGGGTAAGATAATTAATGTCTTTGTTTAGACCGAGGTGTAAAGTGTCGAATTTAAGCATGAATGACAGTTCAGAGGATTCTCTTTCAAGTCTGGTGTTAAAAGGTCTTTGAAGCAGGATGCAGGTAATCAAGTCATTGAGACAATGCCCTTTCTGGTTGAAATGGCAAGAAACTGTTTTTTCTTTGTGATTCTGTCTAATATCTGTTTTGTGGGCATTGATTCTTTGGCGAAGTGTCTGAGACGTTTGTCCAATGTACATAGCAGACGGACACTTTCGGCACATGATAGCATAAATTATATTTCTGGATGAGCAGGAATATGTGTTCTTGATCTTATAACTCAGTTGGTTAGGTCCAATAATTGTATCAGCAGAGTGAATATGTGGACAAAGCTGGCAACGGGGTTTGTTGCAAGGGAAGGTTCCAGGGTTGGTATTAGTGTGGTATGTCCTGTGGTTGTTGGTAAGAATCATCTTGAGGTTAGGTGGTTGTCTATAGGAGACTATGGGTCTGTCTCCCAGAGCCTCTCGGAGTGTAGTATCCTGTTCCAGTATAGGTTGTAGTTTACTGATAATGTGTTGGACAGGTTTAAGTTGAGGGCTGTAGGTGATGACAAGTGGTGTTCTATTGTTGGTTTTCTTGGGTCTGTCTTGAAGTAGATGGTTTCGAGGTATTCGTCTGGCTCTTTCAATTTGTTTTTTTATTTCTCCGGGTGGGTAGTTGAGGTTTATAAATGCTTGGTAGAGATCCTGAAGTTTCTGGTCTCTGTCAGTGGGATTAGAGCAGATGCAGTTGTATCGAAGGGCTTGGCTATAGACGATGGATCGTATGGTGTGTTCTGGATGGGAGCTGGAGGCATGTAGGTAACTGTATGAGTCGGTGGGTTTTCTGTCGAGAGTGGTGTCTAATTTTCCATTGGTGATTTGTACTGTGGTGTCCAGGAAATGGATCTCTCGTATAGAATGGTCCAGGCTGAGATTGATGGTGGGGTGTAGGTTGTTAAAATCTCTGTGGAATGTCTCCAGTGTTTCTTGGCCATGCGTCCAGATCATAAAGATGTCATCGATGTAGCGTAAGTAGAGAAGGGGCAAAAGGGGACAGGAGCTGAGGAAACGTTCTAAGTCAGCCATAAAGATGTTAGCGTACTGTGGGGCCATGCGTGTACCCATGGCTGTGTCACTGATCTGGAGATATATGTTGTTCTCAAACTGGAAATAATTGTGGGTGAGAACAAAGTTACATAGGTCTGCTGTCAGATTGGCAATGGTGTCCTCTGGGATAGTGTTTCTAATTGCTTGTAATCCGTCTTCATGTGGGATGTTGGTGTATAGAGCTTCTACGTCCATGGTGGCAAGGATGGTGTTATCGGGGAGGTTATCGATGTTTTGTAGTTTCCTTAGAAAGTCAATAGTATCTCGGAGATAGCTGGGGATATTGGTTGTGTAGGGTTTGAGAAGAGAGTCTACATATCTGGATAAACCAGTAGTGAGCGTGCCGATACCTGAGATGATGGGACGTCCGGGGTGTCTAGGTTTATGGATTTTAGGAAGCAGATAGAACAATCCTGGTCGGGGTTCAGAAGGTGTTTCTGTGTGGATTTGTTCCCGAGTAGCTGTAGGGAGGCTTTTAAGGAGACAGTGTGGTTTCTTTTGGTATTCCGAGGTGGGATCAGAGGAGAGAGGTTTGTAAAATGTGGTGTTGGAGAGTTGTCTGGTTGCCTCCTGGTTATAGTCGGCCTTATTCATAATGACCACAGCACCCCCTTTGTCAGCCGGTTTGATTATAATGTCCAGGTTGTTTTTGAGACTCTGGATGGAATAGTGTTCAGCGCGGCTGAGATTGTGTGTCGCTTGTTGTCGTTTGTGAATAATGTCAGTCTGTGCGTTGTTGCGGAAGCTTTGTATATAGAAATCCAGATTGTAATTCCGACCATCAGGGGGAGTCCATATAGAATTATTTTTCTTTTGGTGTTGATAGGGGGGATCTGGTAGGTCAGATTGATGTTCATTGGTGGTTTGGAAATATTCTCGGAGGCTGAGGCGGCGAAAAAAAGCCTCAAGGTCACCAGAAAATTGTATCCAGTTTGTGGGGGAGGTGGGGCAGAAAGAGAGACCCCGGGATAAGACAGACTCTTCTGCTGGGTTGAGTTTGTAGCTGGAGAGGTTAACAATATTATCCGGTGGGTTGAGATAGTTGCTGTTGTAGCCTGTGGTGTGGAGCAGTTTAGAAAGTTTATTGTCTTTTCTTTGTTGTAGGGAATAGAAGTGTGTATAGTAGATTTCTTGTCTGGTGGAGCAAAAGTCTATCACATTCTAGGGTAGTACCAGATCACCCTGAGAACAGCACACTCTCTATCAGGGCAGCTGACAGACTCCTGGAAGGAGTGGGGCCTCTAGCAGAAAGGACAGGACTTGGGCTAGCCTCCTCCAGCCAGCCCTTCAGCACCTCCAGAAGTGTACTGCCCAGGGCTCTAGCAGCAATTTAGAGGGCCCAAGGCTCTGGCAGCTGCTGCTGTCACATTAGTGGAGGTAGCAGCCGGGAGCCCCTGGCCCTTTTAAATTGCCAGGCCCCATGGTAGCTGCTCCCTTTGTCCCCCATATAAGCAGGCCTGCTGCCCACAGAGAACAAGAATGTACTGACCCATTCTAACAATAAGGTCATGACAGGATGATGAATTGTTTTAGTCCAAACATAACAGAGGGTGTCACCCTGATGGGTCAGGAATAACATGTAATCTGTTTGTATCTGTGTATAAAAATGTATCTTGGGGACGGGGTGTCTTTGTCTGGCCTAGGAGGCATTGGTGGAAAGTTCCACCACTGGCTGAGCTGGTCCATTGTTGGGGCACATTGGTGTAGTGGCCAGGTAGAGTCTGCTAGCAACTATTACTGTGCTTCATTTGACAAAAAACTTGGCAGGGTGCCTTCATCCTTGTCTGAGCAAGACTGTACAGATTCTTTGACCCTTGTTGCATCCATGTGACTGCACAGGCTTTCATCTACCATTAATTTGTATAAAATATTTGAGCAGGATTCCCCTAACTCTCATAATTAAATTGAGAGCCATTTTTTTCTTGGCTTTATACTGATTTTTTTATTTAAGTAGTGGGCTTGCCATACCAGATCCTACTCCCTGACCCGACCATAAATACCTTACTTCTGAGTGCAGCATCTCTGTCTTTCAGTAAACTACATATCATATCGCCCTGTAAATAATTCAGATCTAACCTTACTTTGAAAATATATAGGGGTATGTCTACACAGCAAAGTTATTTTGAAATAACAGCCGTTATTTCAAAATAACTTTCCTAGCGTCTACACAGCCAAACCGCTATTTCGAAATTAATTTGAAATACCAGAGCACTTATTTTGAATTTGGTAAACCTCATTCCACGAGGAATAACACCAAATTCGAAATAGCTATTTCAAAATAAGTGCTGTGTAGACACTTATATCAAAATAGGGGGCCTCCCACCTTCCCAGGGTGCCCTGGTGGCCACTCCAGCCTCAACCAAGAACACTCCTCTCTCTCCCCCCTCCCCGGAGCCCTTAAAGGAGTTGACTCTGGCCATAGTGCTTGTGCCAGCTCCAAGCCTGCCAGCCCAGAGCCAGCAGTCACTGCCCCTGACCCAGTGGCCCCAAAACATGAGCCAGCAAACCACTGGCAGCCAGCCCTCCACCACTCCCCAGGACTAGTCTGCCAGCTCCCAGGAGCCTGCCAGGGCCCGGAGAAGGTGGGTGCCTTCCTGTTCCAGGGTGGACATCATGGACCTTATTCAGGTTTGGGGGGGATGCCCCCAATGTCTATGATCTCCACACTAGATGGAGGAACACGGCCATCTATGGCAGGATAGCTGCCAGCCTGGCCACCAAAGGCCACATGCGAACCCAGGAGCAGGTTTGCATGAAAATCAAGTTGGTCCGGCAAGACCTCCAAACCTGAGCCCTGAGCTTCCCCTCCCGCTTCTTCCCCTTGCTTCCCACTCCCTCCTCCCAGGTTTCCCCCTCCCCTCTCCCACCCTCTCTTCTCTCCTCTCCCACCTCCTTTCCCCAGTCTCACCAGAGTTTCACCCCCCCCCCAGTTTTGTTAAATAAAGAGAGTTTGTGTTCATGAAAATACGTGTATTTTATTTGATATCAGGAAGGGGGGTTAGGGAGGAGTAAGTGGAAGGACGTGAAGGAGGAATGAGGCACAAGCCCCCAGTGGGGCAGACCAGGGAGACTCTTAGTGCTCCTCAGGGTGGAGGCTCTCCCGCAGGGCCTCCTGGATACTGACAGCCCCCCCGATGGACCTCCCGGATGGCAGCCTGCAGCAAGTGCAGCCAGGCTTACAGCAACGTGTCCAAGAGAAGCACCAGAGTGCCCAGGGGTAGCTCTGGCTCTATGTTGCAGAGTGCTGTGGTGTCCCAAGTGAGGGCAAGCAGAGCACGCAGAGACAAAATGCTTTGCTGTCCCTCATTGAGGTAGACAAGCAAGCAGGGAAACCTGAGAACTGGCTGTCCAGGGGGGTCCCTTTAAGCACAGACCTCAGATAGCCTCAGGCAGCAGCCCCACACAGTAAGACCTGACCTGGTGCCCTGTGAGAACTGGTTTGGGCCAGCCTTAAATGCGATTCAGAGTCCACTCATTGTGGATGCACTATTTCAAAATAGCAAAATGCTATTTCCAAATGCATTTTGTGTGTAGATGCGTTATTTCAAAATAAGCTATTTTGAAATAACTATTTCAAAATAAGATATTTCAAAAACACTGTAGTGTAGACATACCCTAGGAGAACTGCAGGTGCACACAGATAACTTCAGCTTCTCTGCATCATAGCACACACAAAGTAGACTGGCCCTATCAAACTGAGTATTTCCTTTATTTGTGTGAAGTTTCAGAGAGAAGTGCTTCACTTCTCCTTTCAACTACTGCTATTTACAACAGTACAACATATGCTATACTAAGTGCAGGGCTCTTCTTTTTAAAACTGTCCCCTGGCAGACATGGTAAGCATTACCCCTCAACAGGCAGTAGCAGGGCCTGTAGGTTTGCTTCCCTGTACAGGAGAAATCAGTGACGTGGAGTGTGTGTATACTGTTTTACACCAGCCCTGAAATGAGATGGTCAAGTAGTTTGCAGGGCAATACCATCTTCCATGCATTCCCACCTCAAGAATGTGCTCTAAACAGAGCCCAAAGCAGAGAACAAACTCGCCTTGCTGCTTGCACAACTCCAACTCTCCCAAAGCTCTATTGCCACAAAAAAAACTCACACAACCCAAAACTAGTATAGAGTGTCTTCTCAAGAGTCAAAACTTGCTTGCGTGCTAAGAAAAAAACCTTGGAGGATAGTGTGATAGAGCCACTTGGTGACACTGCCATAACAATACTTATAGGTATGTAACTCCATTGACTTCAATAGAGTTACTCCTGATTTACAACAGCAAAAATGAGAACGTTAGGCTGATTGTTTTTAAACTACACTAGACAAAATGATGAGTTAGCATCATAGCACAGTGTCCAGTTCTCAGTGTGGGTATGGAAGATACTGTAAATAATATGAAATATTAATCATAAACTCTTTCCAAAGGTGTCATAGGGTATGTCTACACTAGCCACCCTAGTTCGAACTAGGGTGGCTAACGTAGGCATTCGAACTTGCAAATGAAGCCCGGGATCTAAATATCCCGGGCTTCATTTGCATGTTCCTGGGCGCCGCCATTTTTAAATGCCCCGTAGTTCGAACTCCCTGCCCGCGGCTACACGCGGCACGGGCTAGGTAGTTCGAACTAAAGCCCTTAATTCGGACTACCGTTACTCCTCTTTGCAGGAGGAGTAACCGTAGTCCGAATTAAGGGCTTTAGTTCGAACTACCTAGCCCGTGCCGCGTGTAGCCGCGGGCAGGGAGTTCGAACTACGGGGCATTTAAAAATGGCGGCGCCCAGGAACATGCAAATGAAGCCCGGGATATTTAGATCCCGGGCTTCATTTGCAAGTTCGAATGCCTACGTTAGCCACCCTAGTTCGAACTAGGGTGGCTAGTGTAGACATACCCATAGTGGGTAGTGGTTAACTTGCTGTAAAATTGTATATTTCATATGATGTTATTTCTGGCAATTTAAACTACTCATAAAAGGGTTGGGGTTTTTTTGTTTGTTTGTTTGTTTGTTTTTTGTATTACATTCTATTTCCTGGTAATAAAGGTAGTATGCTGTTGCTGGAGATAAGTCATTGAGAAAATAGTGCAAGCATCAGCATGTGGAGGTGAGTCAAATATATGTGTGAGTGGAAAGCAGAAAAATTCTTTCACTCTCTTAGCTTAGTTCAGAGTGAATTACATTGTGGGGGAAAAAACTCAGGCTGGATAGAGGCTCTTGGCAGGTGTTTGTGATAAAACAATTATAATAATCAGAGCAATTTTATGCATATGTTTGAAAAAATTCCTATAGGATACAGCTGCATGAATGATAACGAGGACTTCTGTTGCACCTTAAAGACTAGCAAATTTATGTGGGCATTATTTTGTTAGAAGTATGAAGTGGAAGCTTCAGTTTGGCAGAGAAAAATACACACGCAAAGATGGGAGTGTTACATTACTATGTGGAGGACCAGTGTTAATGAGGCCAATTAAATCACAGTGGATGTGATCCACCCCCAACAGTTGATGAGAAGATGAGAATACCAAAAGGGAGAAATTACTTTTTGTAGTGAGCTAGTCACTCCCAGTCTCTATTGAGATACCGTAAGATAGTGACAACTTTGTATATGAATTCCTGCTCAGCAGTTTCACGCCGAAGCCTGTTTTTGAAGTTGAGTTTTTTTTGTTGAAGCATGGCAACTTTCAAGTCTGTTATTGAGTGTCCAGAGAGGTTTCAGTACTCTTCTACTGGTTTTTTTAATGTTACTGTTCTCAATGTCTGATTTGTGTCTATTTATTCTTTTGCATAGAGACAGTCTAGTTTGCTAGTGTACATGACAGAGGGGCATCACTGGCACATTATGATATATATCACATTAACAGATGTGCAGTGAATATGACTGATGTGGTTAGGTCCTATGGTGGCGTCATGTGTGGACCAATTGGCAATTGGGTTTGTTGCAGACATTCGTTCCTGGGTTAGAGTTACTATTGTGTGGTATGTAGTTGGTGACGAGTATTTGCTTCAGGCTGGAGGTCTGTCTGTGAGCTAGGAGTGGCCTACCTCCCAAGGCCTGTGAGAGTGAGTGATTGTCATCTAGGATAGGTTGTCGATCCTTGATGATGTGCTGGGGAGGCTTTTCCTGGGGGCTGTAGGTAATGGCCAATGTTATTCTGTTGTTCTCTCTCTTTTGGGTCTGTCCTGTAGTAGGTGATAATTTGATTGGAGGCATAATTAATTATTAGGTGGTGAAGACTGCAGTGCTAGGGGATTGTGCTTAATTATCTCTCTCTCTCTCAGCCTTAAATAAAACATCGACCTCAAATTTCTTAAGGTTAAACCCATGATGTTCTAAAAGGCACTAAAGTACTGGCTTAAGGGAGGCATTAATACTATTATTACAAGTCTTTAAAAGGTGGCCATCACTGAAACACCTGGGTACACTGTATTTGGTTTGATTAAATGGAAAAACATAGCCCGTTGATGGGACAACCCTGATCCTCAAGTGTGGTAGAGATCCTTCCTTTATTCTTTCCTTCTCTGAGGCTAGCTCAGTGTACTCAGTGACAAAAGCCCCTATGACACTGTCATAACCATGAGGGTTAGCCAGCAGCCTGGGGACTAAGGAGTTAACTGTACCTAGCCAGGTAGCAGTCAGCCAACAGAAATGCAGATAGGGATTTCAAACTGGGACAAAGGAATTTTTGGTTTTTCCCTCCTGTCTCTGGGCAGTTGACTCTCCAGATACTGAGGGAGACAGACAAAATATCTCTCTCCAAGAAAAGACTCTTCACTATCTGTAAGTAGGGTAAAGTTTAGATAAATCCATTAGGTTTTATTGTTTTATGGTTTGGGAATGGGAATCTGATGTCTGTGCATTTAAAAATGGGTTTTCCTCTCCTTTGTAACTAAGCTTTTGGCCCATGGGGATCCCCCATGAGTATATTAATTGGTGACTTCTCCATCTAGTCATTATGCTTGGAGTAGGCATATTGTGGTAATAATAAAAGTTCTTTCTTTTTTATTAACCTGGAATTAGTTAATTTTTGTGTCCTGATTTTACTTTAGGGCTGAAATTTCCCAAGTGATCTCTTCCCTGGTTTTTCTTGCCATTATTTAGGTGGTGGCAGCAGTTTTTTATCCCCAAAATCTAGGTTTTTTAAATTCTGGGGGGAAGCTTTATACCAAAGTCTGGAAAGATAAGGCTTTGGGGTACTTTTGCAGGCCCCTACTCCTGCATTCATTGTGCCAGAGTGGGGAAGGAGTCTTGACAGGCACAATTTATTATTATAGGACATCAAGGATCAACAGTTTATGAACAAGCAACATTTTTTTCTAGGAAAAAATTGAGGTAGATTCAGAGACAGGATGGTGAACTGGCCAGGGGCTCAAGGAAGAAAGTGTCAAATGTAGACATTACAGGAGATACATTGTGTGAAGCCAAACCCTAATCTGTGAGCCTATACCGAAGGTCTCTGTAAAGACAATGGAGATGTGTTCCATGCAAGATCAAATGTTAGCTTTAAATTGGGCACTTTACAGCAGGTGCCCAGACATTTCAGGAGTGCATCAGGACTTACTTGGTCCAGAGGCAGGCAGGCATGGTGAGAGGCCAGCAAAGGCAGGAGCCTGCAGACGGGAGGGCGGTGGCAGTAGTGAGCGGCTTCCCGCGGTGTCTGACACATGCCAGGTCCAGCACATGTGGCCTCTCAAGGACACTGCTTCTTTTTTTTGCCCCAGAGAGAGTACTACTATGTTCCCCTCTTCCTCCCTCCAGGATGCCATGCAAGTGATCAGTCTTCTCCGAATAACAGCGAGTGATCAGGAGCATATGTTGATTGAATGTGGCCATAAACTTAGGCCTTATGCTGCAATGTTTTGTGGTTCAGTGACACCAGACCACTTACTCATGGCTTGGCATGGGAAGGGTCCTTCTGTGGAGGATGGTATAAGACTGGCCTCCCCAAAAATATTGTGAGACAGATCAAAGATTTCCTATGCGAGAGCTTCATGGAACTGTCTGTGCAGCCAAGACTCCTACTCCATGGGCAGACACATTAACAAACTGTTCTGTGCCCCCCACACTGTGTAGGTGGAGAGAGAGTGTGCCACAGCTCACACCACATTGCCTCAACCTGCCTGTAGTTCAAAAAAGTTTGTGAACTCACTGAAAGTGCCCTCCTGGGATTGGTGCTGGACTGGGAGACACCCTGGTAGGGTATGACCAGCTCCAGCATCATGACAAGCTCCTGGCTCTCGGGGATGAGCAGCTGGCTAGTCTCCTCCACCTTCTCCTCCTCCTGCCCTTCCACCACTTCATTCTCCTTCAGGCTGATGCCAAAGAGTGACTTGGGCAGACTCCACCACCATGCTGGGGGCACTAGCTGCCCTCCTCCCCCGAATGGCATCCAGCTGCTCGTAGAAGCAGCACGTGTGAGGTGCTGCCCCTGAGAGTCCACTCTCCTCCTTCGCCTTGTGATAGGACTGGCACAGCTCCTTGACTTCTACTCCGCACTGCTGTGTGTCCCAGGAATATCCTTTAGCCCCAAGGCCACTTGCAATCCTGCTGTAAATCTCAGCATTCCTCCTGCAGGTTCTGAGCTCTGTGAGGATGGCTTCATCTCCCTGCATCTTGATGAGGCCTAAGATCTCCTGGACATGCCATGCCGGTGCTTTTCTGTGCCCTGGGAATTGGTGCCTAAGTACTCGCAGTCGTCACAGTGTACATTGCAACGTTGTTGGAACTCATCTCCACGTGTGCCAAAGTGAGTTGCTCACTCACAATGGGCTTGCAACACTGGCCCCATAGGACAGGCCATTCTACTGTTCGCTCACAATGGGCTTGCAACACTGGCCCCATGGGACAGGCCATTCTACTGTTCCCAGGGCTTTTTGAAGACTGCAGGAGTACAGAAATTGACTTCAGCAGCCCCTAAGGGCGACACAACAGGCTTGGTAGTGTGGACGCGTTACCTAGAAAATCAACCATCAGCGGCTAAATTCTATGTAAAGTCCTAGTGTAGACCAGGCCTCAGTAGACAGAAGATCATTTCTTGATTTCTAGTAAAGAACTTAAATTCCACCAGCAGTAACTTTCAATATTTGACAAGCCCAGAGAAGATTTTAATTTTTTTAAAAAAGCACAACTTTTTGCACTCTGATCAATTTGGTTTTGAACTTCATTTACATCTGTATGAAGTACATGCATGGCTGCTTAAACCATTTTAAACAAGTTTAAATTATTCTTGAAGAACAGTTTAATTTAGTGTGGCCTGAGTTATTTCTTTTTATTACATTGTTACAGAATCAATTTGCATACCTTAAATGAATAATACTTGATTCTATATAGACATTTTGTCTGGTACAAACTGATCAAGATAAACGGTGGTATTTTGAAGACTATTCACTGGTTTTGGCATGCAATCACTGGCTGGTGTTCATATGGAAATCATTTTAAGAGCTTTAACTCATGAATCATAGTGAGGTGCAAGGGGATATTTTTTCTATTACATTTAACAGCAAAGTTAGTCATTCTGGGTATAATTTAATTAAGAGTCAGTAGATCCCCCAAAAGTAAGATTTCAGGTATACAGAGTGAGGCAGATTTGTACAGTTTTGAAATTTGACAGAACACCTCCAAATATTCTTTATGTGCACAAGTGACCCACATATTCTAAAGCATGCCCCAGGGCAGATTTTAAAGCAAATGGAAGAAATGCTCCATTTCTCTCATAAGAGACTTACACCTAGTCAAACAGTCATCCGGACCATCGCAAATCTTATGAAGTAAGGCATCAATTTAAATGTCAGTTCCAATCTATCGTATTTGATTATTTGGTAGAATCACATTACTTCCTGTGATTTCAGGCTTTCTCTAGGACTTTGCCATATTCAATCACCCTTTTGGTAACATCTCTAGGGTATCTCTTTCTGTGTTCCTACTTAATCTAACATATACTTCCCTCCCCTGCACCCAAAAAAAAAACCCCTCTCACTGAAAGTCATAAGCTCCATTTCCTTGTCTCTGGGAATATACTGCAGTGAATTAACTGAGAACTAACTAAGATTCAGAGTTCTTAAATAAAACAAGGTTTAGTAGGCGATACAACAGAAAGATTACTATAAAGTAAAATGTACAAGTCTTGAATATTCATCACATATAATTAAAAAGTTAGAGTCAAATGCAGAAAATTATTATCCCTAATTCTGTGGATGTCTAGAGGGGAAGAATTATCTATTTAGAAAAAAAATAGAACTCTGCATCTTATTACTCTAGGGAAGGGGATCATCGGTCTGCATTTTTCTACATTCTCAGAGTTACTCTGATACCAGAAATAGTGGGGGGTTTCTTTATTCTTCTGAAAAAGTCTGTTCACATATCATATAGAAAAGTTTATTTCAAAAGTAGAAGATGGACTATGTTATTGGTTAAAAAAGACATTAAAAGTTGTTCAGAGGAGAGCAACATAATGAATTAAGGGACTGATATACGAGGAGATATTAAGAAGCTAAATCAAAGCCTTTTGAAATCAATGTAAAGACACACACTGACTTACAGTGTCTACTGGATGGGGCCCTAAAAGTACAGTTTGGTCAAAGTGGTTGAGTCCTGATGAAAGGTATGGAAAATATCACACCTAAATGTTAGCTTTGCTATCCTGATTTAGGTAGATCATCCTGGTTCAAAATTTCCTCTGAGTTCAAGTAAAATCAAATTCAGTATTTTCTTCAGCCCATTTCAGATACTAGCTGCAATCTGGAGTTTTCCAAAACTTAGCTGGTTATATCTTCTGTTCTAGCATAGGTCCTGCTCTAATTTAAAGCTTGGCTAAACAAAAAATATTTAAGTGCTCACCTTAGCATCCCTCAAATTCTCACTGAAGACTCTAGTATTTAGTCTAGACTTGTAAAAGATTGAATGTACACAGAATGTAGTGCTAGGCCTTGAAGGGGAAATGTAAACATCTACAAGTTACTGAGCAACATGTAGAGATGAAGCACCTGTTTAGGGTGGCCCAGAGGACCCTATTTGTAATTATGCAGTGAAATTGAACAAATTATAGGCTAAATCTGGAAATGTAACAGTGAGGTGGTCACTGTGGAACAGTCTTTCAAAGGGAAGTAGTTCAAGATGGAGTCCTTTAAAACAAGACAAAGCACTCAAGAACAGTGCTGGAAATGATCCTGCTGTGACAGAGGGATGGATGAAATCATCTAAAAAGGTTTCTCTACATCACTAATGGTTGATAGTAGGCTTCTCTTTAAAGTATGGACTTACAACTGTGGTACTATCAATTTTGTCTTTGAATGAGTGGAGAACATCACAGATGAACTAAACTGAAGAATGCAACCAGCTTCCCTCAAGCAGCTGCATTAGAGCAAACTATTTGCATTAGCACCAAGATACATGTTTTGAACTAAGAAATACTGTTTATATTACATCTCTCTTACAGCCCCCCTACCTTTCAAATTTTAACAACTCATGCACCTTAAAGCAGAGGTTAGAGGATCTTTTTCATAAAGTGGAGTTGTATTGCCATGCCCCCTCCTAGTCACAATGCCACAAACCTCCTATCTGTGATCAGATAACATCCTGGTGGCAGCTGAGACTAAATTGTAAGTCAAAGATAGTCTCATACATTTTTCTGAGGGTTAGCATAAACTGTTGGTTTTTATTTGTACTGTTCTATGGTCACAATCTGGAAAAAGCATGTTACTAGTGCCACTTACCTGAGTGAAACAGATATTTTAAGTTAAGCACATAGTGATGGCTTTTTTAGGTTGATTGGTATATAGATAATTGGGGCTCTGAAAAATAGTTGCAACAATATTTGAAAATACTGGGCTCTGAAACAACCCCAATTTCACATACAATTTTTTCTTCAGAGTGGATTTATTTTCAGTCTAAAAACCACAGGTTTTGAACATCGAATACAGAATTTCATTTTCACAGTGATCCGATCATGTCTTGAAAGACACAATGTTATTCAGTGTTTCAATGCCGAAACTGCACATGTTGTATAAAATGAAGTTGTGAGGCTGTGAAGTGGCCCCTTAAGAAAAGTGTTGATTGTTTTATTGTGATAGTTTAGGGGAGATATGGCTGTTTTTACATAGTCTTCTTGCTAAATATATTAGACTATAGTTTGAAACTGCACTCTATTGATTGCACCTGCAATTACTTGCAGATACAAATTTGGTAATTTAGACATAAGTACCTGATTTAAACCTCAATCCTGTAAAATTAAACACATGCTTAACTTTAAGTGTATTAATTCTCTCAATTCAATTAAACTACTTCCATGCCTCAAGTTAAGCAGGTACATAAGTCTTTGCATGATGGAGGCCTTAATATTTAATAGGTTAATTGGATATTTAAAAAACTCCAGTTGAGCCTGCCTAGGAGGTTAATAGAAGCTGAATACTTGCTCCACTTTACACTGGAATATTTACAATATAAAATAAAGAATCTATTACTACATGTACTGCAATAATTCCCCTTCTGTAAAGGTAATTACATTAGCCAATATATGGTTGTATAAAATTTAAATGCTGGTGATATTTAACACACCATAGTTACTAAAGTATTACATTGTTAAAATAGTTATATTTAGTTACAACGATACACGCTGTTGTAATTCTCCTTATAGCTTGCAGATGGTGTGGAGTGGATGATTCCCCTCTTCAGAGCATTTGGATAAATCATGTGTGACATCACAGTCTCTTTCATCACCTTTTCACAATGCTGGACTAGCAAACAAACAACTTGATAAGTGGCTTCCCCTTCAGAACCTAGCTAGTAAGGTTTTTTTTTTCTTTGTATTTTCTTAACATATCATGCACCTTGGTCCAGATCCTCCACTGGTGTAAATTGGCATTAGCTCCATTAAAGACAAGGGAGCTCTTCCGATTTATACTAGTTGAGGATTTGGCCATGAATGTCAGTTATTCTATTATTTTTGTTACTTAATGAAGGCAGAGAAAGAAATGATAAGCTTAAGCTGTAGCATATACTATTAAGGATCACTGTTGAAGAAAACATGATTAATGTGCTGCTAAACATTTCAGTTCTGATCTGTGCAGGCTAGCATCCTGGGGAGGGATATAGGATTGAGTTTTAGAATGATGCTGTAGATCAAAGGTCAGGGGAGGGGACTTACAGAAGGATTCAGAGGTGCAGATGGCTGCAGTGGCTACTACTTGAGGAAGAAAGCTGGCTACAATAAACATGGAGATAAACAAAGAGATGAAAAGGTGCAGTAGTGCAGGAGCTGCAGAGGTATATGCATTGAAAAAGCACCAGTCCAGCAAAAGGTAACCTGTTCAACATGAACTTCAAAACACAAAAGCAAAATATGCTCCTCCTGCCTATAGTTGATGGACAAAGCTGTAGTGATAACAATACAGAAACCAGGTTTCTGTGGCTGGGCCACTCAATTAAAGTACAAAGTGAGGTTCTCTGGCAGATTTGTTTGTGACAATGGAGAAATATGAACAAACCATAAACTTCAAAACAAATATTGGAGTCAAATTCAACATAATCTCAATCAGTGCATACAAAAAATCTCAGCAAACTCCAGTGAGGCTGGATCTACTGAAAGGGGTTCTATGGCCTGCATTATATAGAGCAGTGGAGGTCAAGGGCCACATGTGACTCATCAGGGTTCTATGTACGGCCCACAAGACACTTTGCTTACCATTGCTCACATACAGGGTTTCCAGATTCCACTGATTTGTGGCTGTGCCATTTTTTTCGTACTGGTATTACTGAAGTGACATACACATAAAGCAAGGGCACGTGAAGTGAGCTGCATGCTGGTTGCAAACAACACTGACTATAAAAGCTGTTCGCTCTCTCTACATCCAATCAAAGTGCTGCTACAGTTCGATTGGCACACGCCACAAATTCTAGGTATGCGGGAGATCTTGTAGCCCTTTGAGATAAAGGAGGGCCACTCCTGCAGTCCATTCACTAATCTAGGTTGCCCATGGCTGACATAGAGGATTGGACTAGATGACCCTTCTGGCCTTTAGTTGTGATGTTTGGGTGCGTAAAGGTGCAGGGCACCCAGGTCCAGATTCTCATTGTTACGTGCTTAACCTACATTGATTTAGGTGCCTAAATACCTTTTGAGAATCTGGTCAATAATGGGATTTGCAGAAGTACCTAGGCAGGTACCTGTAAGAAACTGCTGGGAAACCACTGTGTTACCTCTCTGCCTCCTCTTGTGTGACTTTTGCTAGAGATTAGACTGTTGTGTCAGCTTCCTTCTGCACTATTCTATCTTCCTCACCAGCAAACACCTCAGGCCTCTCACAGCCTAGCCTGGTCTTAGCAAAATGATCAGTGAACTCTAGCCCCCAAGCTCCTCAGAGATCTTTCTCTGCAATGTGTAGCACTAACCACTTGACAGCCATGGAAAATATTAAGTTTGCTGTTATGTTAAAGTCAATAAATTACAGATTATTTGTTTAACTGGGATAAATACACCCTTCCTTCAAACACAGCACTGAATTGTTGTGAAATTTTTTTAACAACAAAATACTGTGGATTAAGTGATGCCAAATAAAAGACATAAAAGGTGGAAAGGAAAACAAGCAATTGAAAGTGAAAACATGCAGCTAAAATTCTAAAACTTGATCTAGCAAGATACAGCTTTTCTTCAAGATGGTTTTTCTCATGCACATTCTTCCTTTCGGCTTTTTACTGGCCACGTCAGTAATCAGTTGGGTTTTTTTGCCTCCTAATGTAAAGGATAGAGGTGATGCTTCTCTGTTCTTTATATTCCAAAAGGCAAGTTTGTGTTTTGCAAGTCAGAAAGGCCTCCTGCAAATTCAGTCGCCTGTCTCTCTGTAGGGTGTAGGAGCCATGTTAGTTGTGTCTCTTCAGTTTAGAACACCTAAAAGCTTAGCTCAATGGTTTTGTTTACTGCTAATATGTTCACCGAGGTAAACTCACATTCTTTTGTGATGATACCTTTATGAGCAGACCATTCTATCACCTTTACCTGTACTAGGCTGTCTGGCTTTAAGTATGTTTTAGTAACATCATAGGGAGGAAATTCATAACTTGACCCATTAAATTAATGATTCTACAATTATATTAATAACCAGCATGTTATCTCTCATATGATCCCTCACAAGGAATATTTTGTGAAAATATTACTGCAGTAGTTTTTAGAAGAAAACTGGTGCCAAAGATGGCAATACCTTCATTGAAATCCATATGTCATACACCTATACACTTTTAAAGTCCTCTAGATACCTATATACTTTTACAAAACTGACTTCATGTGGCTAGGCGATGTATACATCTCTGTGCACAAACAGACTGCCCTCACAAGAGTTTGAACTGAAATATCGGAACTGGCAGTCTAATCTGCGCTTGCGTTGATGAGCAGTCTAAAAATTAGATGATCAAATGGAGCCAAGATTTTAAAAAATGGGGACCTTTAAGTGAGGCACCTACATTCCTTGTTAGCAAAGTACTGCAGCGTGTACTTAAGCGACTATCCTTACCCACACCATTTAAGCACATGTTTAAATCCCACTGATTTCAGTATGAGTTAAGTACTTGCTTAAGTGCTTTATTGATTAGGTTTGGATTGCTGAATCAGGGCCTCTGGCACCCAAATGAATGACCAAGTCTTCATTCATGCAGCTCCACTGAAGTATGTGGTGTACATGTGACCTGTTTCTATAGGAAAAAGTAGCAAAATATGCAGATCACAGGAAGTGGAGAAGGTTTATGGAAGAAGGACTGTTTCACCCCTCTGGAGCATTTAAACTGGCAGCATCAGAGATGTAACAAGCATGGAGAGTGAGTGTTACTTTTGTTAGTTTCCCAGCTTACTTATAACAGGAAAGCAAAAACTTTTGTTGAATTCTTTTTCCAAAGAGTAAAATCCTGTCATTAGACAGGTATGCTGTATTGTGCTAATACAAAGTGTGCTGAATGCTGTACCATGCATAGAGTCCATGCTCCAAGGGGCTATTTAGTTGAAGGCAATTTCCATCAGGATTCACTAGGACATAATATGACTATTGTGGGCCCAGACAATGGTCCTGGATTCCATTGAGAGAATAAGACATTATATTGAAAGGTCAGGGATCTTCAAGAAGTGACTCTGCATCAGGGGAGTGGAGAGACTTGCCAGGCCCACTCTATGCTCCTGGAAGAAGGACTGAGGCATACAGCCCTCACAGCTGCTGGGAGTATGCCATGGTGTGGTCCTCCCTCCCCCCCAGCCAGCCCTCAGAGCCATTCCTAGCACATCACTGCCACAGTCCCCTTTAAAGTCAGTCCACTGCAGGCACTTTTGGAAATGTTACCCATGCATCTGTGCTGTATTCTGGAAAAACAGGAGTGTTATGGTTTTGGGGAAGTGTTTACAGAATCTGTATCATAGAAACTGATTATTACCATGTTTCCTGAAAAAATGGAAAAGAAAGCACAATGCTTTCTTTCCACAAAGGCAGCAGTGGAAAGAAAACCCTGTGGTATGATGAGGATACCTGCATGATACATGGGTACTTTTAATGCTAATTTTCCATTGCCCTTTCTGACAAGTAGGAGAGAAGCTGAATCAAGGTCAAAGGTAGCAAAAGTTTTTCTCCCTCTGGAGCCAGAATGATTGGGGCACAAAAAGCTTTATAGACAATGCGATGGGGTGTACCTACCCTGCACCAGCCCCCAAAGGGTTAACTGCTGCAAGCTGAGAAAGCCTTGCCCCTCCGACCCTCATGCTGGGGGAGGCAATGAATACAATGTATACAAGGAAGTGGCCCAACTGGGCTGGCTGCTGAAGGAGGGGAGGATGCAGACTCTATCCAGGGAGCTGCTACAGGCCTTGACTACAGAACCATGGCACCCAGACTTCCAGACAGACTCCAGGCTGCCTAATGAGCCCAGAGAAGAGACTGTGCTGGCAGGCACCTGAGGATGCCAGAGACTCTGGGGAACTGCAGAACTTTGAAGAGGGAGAAAGGGTATAAAGCAACCCAGGGAACTTAAGACTCTTCTCCAGTGAGTAAACTAGAGAAGCAGTCAACATGTTTTGGGAAGATCCCCTCTGACATGGTGGTGACCACGCCCACTACCAGCAGGATCCTGGACTGGAACTCGGAGGAACAGGGAGGGCCTGTGTCCCTCTACTGTAGACCCCCCCCCAACTGACACCTCATTTCCCCAACAGGACACACAATCCCACAGAGATGGGCTACTCTGTTGACTCTGGCCGTAAGGCCCCAAGTGAACGGAGTGGCTGCTTACTGACTGTACTACCACATTTTGTAGTCAGGATCACGAACATCGAACCTAGCAAACTGCTATCCAGTTCTTTTTCCTTTCTTCCAACACATGACCTGGCACCCAGGATGGAGCATACCTATCCTAGGACAGACTTTAATTCTAGGTTAATTTTAGCTTGTGGCAGCTATGGGTGCTACTGTTTTTACTATTTTGCTAGATTAAATAGCTTTTAGCATTTGGGTTTCTGCAGTCACCAGTTTAGTTATCACAGAGAAGCCATGCTGCTGGTTTTCAGCAATAGGAGCAAGGTGTGCAAGTCTCACCAGGAGCATAGAATCATAATAAAGAAGAGTGAAGACATAGCTTGGCTTTGGACTGGGAAAGCCTGGAGCCCCTTTTTCAGCAGTTGAAGAAAGAGCATAGTTGAAGTGGGTTGATGAACTGATGGGTTGTAGCTTTCTCCAGTAGCAAAGCTGTAAGAGAAACCAGCAAGAGACTCGGTTACAGAAGAGAAAAAGAACTGAACTATAGAAGCTTTCAATACCCAGGCTGAGAGTTCAGAGATAGCTGTAGGAGTCAGAGGTGGAAGCTGACGCAATGAGCTATGGGATTTCTCATCGCCTAAATCATTCTGTTATTCATCAGGCATTCAACATAATGATCAGGGATAGATTGAGTGATTGCTTCTTAACTACAAGGCACTTACAATCTGTCCAAGTAAGGTTGTGTGACAGAGATGAAGGTCTTCCTTTTGCATAGTTGGGCTGATTGATAATATTGTGAGGCTGTCTGGACATAGATTATCTGAGAGCAAATGCTAATAACATCTTCTTTCTATTTATACCAAGTACACTTTGATTAGTTATGTATCTGAGTCTAAGATATTTCTGCCATTGTCTCTTGAATTATTTAACAGGGGAAGTTGGTAGTTCTGAAACCATGCATTTTTCTCCCCTAGAGTCAACTTTCTTTCCCTTCTGAGATAAAGAAGAGTTGCTTTGCACTCAACAGTGCTTTCACTGTTAGATTTGGCCTACTGATGTATTCATAAGAAGGTTTGATCAAGGACCAATTTCTCAAGTTTCTATTTTTTTCATTTTTTTAACAATGAGGGTAATTTAACAATAGAAACAACTTACCAAGGGATGTGGTGGGTTCTCCATTACTTGAAATCTTTCAATCTAGTTTAGATGTTGTTCTCCTTACATTGTTGCTCAAGCACAAGTTATTGGAAACTGATACAGGAATTACTAGATGAAATTATATGAGCTGTTCCATGTTTCTAAATTTGTTTTGGATTCCTTTTTTTGTGTGTTAAATGAGATTTTCTTTATGGGAACATGACCTTGATCTAGTAAAAGCACTTTAGTACATGGACAAATTTAAGTACATGAATGGCCCTGTAGTGGTGCACACACCCCGTCCAGAGAGGGGAAGGTCACAGGAGAGTGGGTGGACACCATTTGCGCTGCTGCTGGTCTGGGCAGCATGGCCCAATGGCCAAAATCTGCAAGGCGGCCCTTCTTCCCAGGGCAGCATGGCCTAATGGCCAAAGTCGAGGAGATTGCCAGGCAGCAGGTCCTTCCTCTCCAGCATCCAGCTCAGCTACTTTTATACTAGCCCAACACTTGGAGCATGCCCAATATGGCTAGGGGGGCTTCCTCTGCCCACAGGGTATTAATCCCTCCTATTAATCCCCTGCCCAATGCAGGGTATGCACACCCCATCACGGGCCCCACTGTCTTCAATGAAACTATTCACATGTTTGAAGTGTGCTTAAGTGTGTTGCTGGATTTGAGTGAATGTCGACAAAATATAAGAGAACCTTTCTAAGCAATGCTGCAGTTCTAACTAGGGCAGAGACAGATTCTGAGGACTACAACAGGCATAGATGTTGGCAGCTGATTCTTTGTGTCATACTAAATCTCCAGGCTAATCATAATCTTGACATCCAGCAATGGTGAAATTGCTGGACTCTGGTTCTGGTGGTAGTGCATGTATTGCATAGTTCAACAATTTGGCAGTGCAGGGTTTTTTATTTCTTCAATACATGTAGTTATCATCCCTTCCTCTACAAAACAGGCAGCTAGTTGCCTTGGAGTTTTCCAGCATGTGTGTACGTGTATGTGGGTGGAGGAAGGGGTTTTTTTAGAAATAGTGATGGCTTATTTTAATTTGCACTTGAACAATGCATCTGATGAATTTTCACATTAATTTGTTAGACTTGCTGGAATCTTATACCTGCCTTGACCTGTTTGTTTCATGACAGACACACTGGATTTTGTTAGCTTTTGTAATTCATAGTCGTAACTGAGGACAGAGGAGACCTGGAACACATTTATTTAATTCCCTTTATCAACACAAGAGGGATAGGTGGACAAAAAACAAACTGACAAGACTGTCCAAGTTTGGCCATATACATTCCATCTAATTTGTTCAAACAAAGTACCTTGAGCAGGAGACAGATATTTAGGACTATAGTGTACCTTCTAAGTTTCATCCCTTATGTAGGGGTTGTTTTCTATGAAACTACTGAAAGCAGTCACAATACTTCCTGGAGCGTCGTGGATACAGTGGGAATGTGGCTGCTGTATAATCTTCTTACACCATGCTGCATTCACTCCAGAGCCAGGGCACCATTTTGGAGGGCTGAAATTTAGCAGTTCATACTTGAGTCTTGCTTAAAGCGTATGTCCTAGCCCCAGAGGCAGCTTTTAACTGCAACAGAGCTTGTGCTGCTCCCAGCTTTGCCTTTGGGACAGGGAATTTGTTTATAAACAGAAAGAGGCAAATAGCAAAAAGCTTCATTCAAGTAATGGAAGGGTCATTGGATGACCACAAAGACATTGTTATTTTTTAAGCAGAGCCCCTGGCAAAGGGTAGAAATAAATAGTGGACTGTATAGGGGCCAGTACTGTTCTACTTATTCATAAATGAGCTTGAAAAAGGGGTAAACAGTGACAAAGTGTGCAGAGGATACAAAATTTCTCAAACTAGTGAAGTCCAAATCTGACGGGGAAGACTAGCAAAGCAATTTCACAAAACTGGGCAACACAATGGCAGATGGAATTCAGTGTTGGCAAATGCCAAGTAATGCACGTGGCAAAATATAATCCCAACTATACAGACAAAATGATGGGGTCTAAATTAGCTGTTGCCACTCAAGAAAGATCTTGAAATCATTGAGGCTAGTTCCCTGAAAACATCTGCTCAGTGTACAGTGGCACTCTAAAAAGCTAACAGAATATTAGGAATCATTAGGAAAGGAATAGATAATAGGGCAGAAAATGTCATTGTTTCTCTGCCCATCCACTAGGGGCATGTGCTCTCCCCCCTGCTGGCCACCCTTCCAGCTCACCAAGGGACTTCTCTCCCCGCAAACTAACCCTCAGCCTGCCCAGGACTTGTTCTCCCCCTCTCCGCCCCAGGCCACCTCTCCAGTCTGACCAGGCCTGTTCTGTCTCCCCACACCCTAAGCCAACCGCTCCAACCTGCCCAGAGCCTGTTCTCTCTCCCACAAACAACAGTTCTCTCCCTCTCCATAGGGTTGCCAGGTGTCTGGTATTCACCCGGACAATCTGGTATTTTTGCCTCCTGTCCGGTAAAAAATTCAGAAAATACCAGGCACGTAAGATGTCCGGTATTTTCTGATTTTTTTCCCCAGCCAGGAGGCGAAAATGCTGAGCACCTGGCAACCTTACAAACACTCAGCACTAGGCCTCCTCCCCCCTCCAAGCCCCCCCCCCGGTCCCCAACACCCCTAGCCCCCTGACCCCAGACCCCATGCTTACCTGGTTCCGCAAGGCTGCCGGCACAAAATGGCTGCCAGCAAAAAGACCAAGAGGAAGCAATGACTCCCCTGGGTCTTAGTGCTCAACCGCTCCCCTGTTCCTATCCCTGCAGTCACTCTTAAAGGGGACATACTGTTTTATTTTAATTTTTTTTTTCCTTAATAAGTCTTGGAGTCCTTTTTTTTTTTTCCTTCAACAGAATTTTTTCCCAGTGTTGTTGTTTTTTTTGGGGGGGGGGGGGCTGTTTGGTATTTTTGTTTCAACCATCTGGCAACCCTACCTCTCCAGACCACACCCCAAGCCACTTGGGCCTGTTTTCTGCACCTCATGCCAACCTGCTCCCCCCGCCCAGCTGCCAGGGGGCTGTTCTCTTTCCCACGTGCAGCCAAAGACTGGGAGCAGGGAAAGGGTGTGGGGCAGTGGGCTCCTTACCAGTGTGCTGGCAAGCAAGAAGGCAGAGCCCCAGCCCTGCTGGCCATTCCCTTGGTAGTACAGCTACCTACAGTGGACACTCTGTAGAACAGCCCTCCCATACGGGCTCATTGCCCCCCGTGGCCACTCTCATGTCACATCCCTCTGAACAGCAGCCCCTCCCTTTGTATTTTATGGAAACTGTCCTTTCCTGGGGCTTCCGTTTGTCTTGGCTCAACCAAACCTTTACCTTACTTTGAGTTAGGAGCAGAGGAGGCTGCATACCAAATTTGGTGGCCCTTACTGTTTAAGAGGAGTTCTTGAACAAACAGACTTGCAGACAGACACAGACTATGTCTACACTACACTGTTCTTCTGGAAAAAGTTACGCAAATGGTGAACAGCCATTTGCGTAGCTTTTTCCGCTTCTTTTTTCGGAAGAGGCTTTTCTGACATTTCGCCCATCTACACTGGGCCAAATGTTGGAAAAAACCCTTTTTTGGGACATCCCTTCTTCCTCATAAAATGGGGTTTACAGGGATGCCGAAAAAGTGCGTTTGCTCTTCCAAAAAATTTCAGAAGAGCAGACACGTTCCCTGGACATGGCAGAGTTTTTCTTGGATACCTCTGGTATCCCAGAAAAACCATGTAGAACCATGTAGTGTAGGCATTAGATATATATTAATGATATGCTACACCATGAATACTTCTTGCAGATCTGGTCTTCTCATCTAAAATACTAGATGGTTTGGATTTGGAAAAGGTACAGAGAAGGGCAACAGAAATGATGAGTGCAAAGGAACATCTTTCTGTGAGGAGATATTAAAAAGACTGGGACTTTTCTGCTTGGAAAAAAATGACTAAAGAGTGGGGGAAGTGTTAGAGGTCTAGAAAATCATGAACAATGTGGAAAAATAGATTAAGGAAATGTTATTCATTCCTTCACTAACATAACACAAGAAGCTGACCCAATTAAATTTATAGGCAGCAGATTTAAAACAAAATACATTATATTTTCATGGTCAGCCTGCCAAATTCCTAGCAAGGGAATGATGCAAAGGCCCAAACTATAACAGGGTTCCAATAAGAACAAGTAAGTTCAAGGAGGATAGGTCGACTACTAGCAAGAACAGGCAGAGATGGTGTCCTGAACCTCTGTTTGCCTGAAGCTGGAAATGGGCAACAAGCCTCCCAGCCCAGGTCAACAGACTCCTCTAGGCTTCAAAGCCTGTGCCTGAGGTCAAAGCACTCTTCTACCACTATTTTTAGAGCACAAGCATGAGCCCTGATAACCAATTCTATTGATCCTGGCTCAGAGGTTCACTTCCATGGCCCATGTAGATGTACTCTGAGAAAATATAGAACTCAGTCTCTACGCCCACTTCCACCCTGAGCCACACCATTTACCTAGGCTAAAAGCACCACTTAACTCAGGTAAGAGGATAAGTGTGTATGTGGACACAGGAGATTTATGGTCAATGCCAAGCTAAGAGAGTGGTCTAACTGCAGTGAAGATATACTCAACTGTAAGGCCATAGAATCCTTTGTGGTGGCTAGTGTTCATAGCAGCATTATCCCTGCGACCTTTGATTCAGAGTGCCACTGTTCCTGCCCTCATAGTGAGGGGGTTGAGGTGGTATGGGGCAGCCATTCCACACATGAGTGTGCACAGGCACTTACATTTAAATTCAAATGCTTTTGAAGGGACACAATAACCACTGTGACAGAGCTGGGGTGCCTATTGGAGTCCGAGAGGTGGGCGGACATTAGCCCGTCCACATCTAAAGGACCTCCCCTCAGCCTATGGGGAGGGTCCACTGAGCCCAGGAAACCAAGTAATTACTTGGGACAAATAAAAAGAAAACAGGGACGGGTGTGAGGGTCAAAGGCTAAAACAAGGGAACCAGATGGGGACACCGAGCAGGGAACCCTGGACAGCGCCCACTGCCCCTCGAAGGTCTCGAGAGAGCCAGCGGACGCTGCCCCGTGGAACTCTGCCAGGATACGTGAGCGGATGCAGGAACGGAAATAGGCCCCACAGTCGCAGGCCCCTCCCTTGGCCAGCCTCTGCTCCCTGGTCTTATAAATTACCATCTTGGCGATAGCCAGGAGGAGGTTGACCAGGAGGTCCCGCAACTTTGTGGGGCCTCGGATGGGGTGTGCGTAAATTAACAGGTGAGGGGAGAAGTGCAGCAAGAACCTCAACAAAGGGTTCTGGAGGAGCCGAAAGAGGGGCTGTAACCTGGCGCACTTGAGGTACACGTGCGCCAGATTCTCCCTCTCGCCACAGAAGAGGCACGTGTTCGGAATGGGAGTGAACTGTGCCAAATACACACCCATGCTCACAGCTCCGTGCAGGATTCTCCAGCTGATGTCCCCGGTGGGCCGTGGAACTAAGGTGGAATAGAGATTGTCCCACCGGGGCTCCCCACCCTCTATTGGTGGTAGGAGGTCCCGCCACTTGGTGTCTGGGCAGGACACGAGGGTGGGGAAGTGGAGCGTGTGAAGCATGAGCGTGTACAGGTGACTCTTTGGCATGGTTCAGAAGGGGACAGGCTGCAATGCGTGCAGCTGGCTCGGGTGATGAGGGGGAGGCGGTCGGGGAGGTACGTGGGGCTTAGAGCCGATAGATAGATCGGGCGGGCCGGGGGTGAGGGGTGGGCGGGGTGCACCCTCTCGCAGGACCTTGTCGAGATAAACGCGAGCGGTGGGCGGCAAAGCGTCCTTCACCTCCTGAAGCACGTGCCAGGGAGTACATAGGGTGGAGAGCCCCATGCTCTGGGCGAGCGCCCGAGGATCCACCCAGTCTCCCTGCTCATAGTCCAGGAGGTCTCCGATCCTTGTGACTTCTGCCAGGACCAGCCTCTGGTGCACTGAGGGGGACTCCGCCGCCTGCACACGTAGATGGGGATTGTGTAGCAGGGGCTCCGCGAGGAGTTCTGCCCCCACGGTGGCTCCCAAGGCCCTGGTCGCCTCTAGCAGCTTCCAGGCCCGGAGGAGGTCCTGGTAGAAGGCCGGCAGCTCAAAGAGGTCTCACGGAAGACCTGTCAAATAAAGGAGCTGCCGGTCATATCGGAGCCCTCAGAAACAGTGAAGGAAAGCGTGCGCCAGCGTGCTCCGCGCCGGACTACCTGCATCAAATACAAGCCTCTGCAGGGCCTGGAGGTGGAGGATACGAACCCGCGTACGCAAACACATCAGGCCCTGCCCTCCCTCCTCCAGGGGAAGATGGAGAACCCCTGCCAGAGACCCAATGCAGTCCTGGCCAGAAGAACCGCAGCAGCAGCTGCTGGATCTGATCCAGGAAACCCAGGGGCGGGACCAGGGTGTTGAAACGGTGCCAGAGCATGGACAGGACTAGTTGGTTAAGCACCAGTACCCTCCCACACAGGGAGAGGCACCGGAGCAGTCCTGTCCATCTCTGCAACCGCTCAGCCACCCTGGACTCTAAACCTTGCCAGTTCTCCGGTGAAGAGGGATGCGTGGCAGAGAGAAAAACGCCGAGATAGAGCAGCGGACCCGCGCTCCACCTGACAGCCTGAAGCACGGGTGGGAGGGAGCTCGCCTGCCACCCGGCCCCGACCACCAGGCCAGAGCTCTTGACCCAGTTGACCTGGGCGGAGGAGGCCGCCGAGTAAACGGCTTGGCAGGCCTCCACTCGCGCCAGGTCTCCCGGGTCCTGGACCCCGAGGAGCTTGTCGTCGGCATACGCTGACAGGACCAGCCGCATCTCCGGCTCACGGAGCACCGACCCCGTCAACCTCTTGCGAAGAAGACGGAGGAAGGGCTCGATGGCCAGAGTATACCGCTGGCCTGACAGGGGCAGCCTTGACGTACTCCCCGCCCAAAGCTGACCGGTGCGGTCAGGGTCCAGTTGAGCTTGACCAAACACTCTGCGGAAGCGTACAGCACCTGGAGAAAGCCCACAAAGCGGGGCCCGAAGCCGAAGTCCCGCAGAGTGCCCAGGAGATACCCGTGGTCCATCCGGTTGAACGCCTTTTCCTGATCCAAGGACAGGAGGGCAAACGACAGACCATCTCTACACCCTAGCTCTAGGAAATCCCGGACCAAATAAAGGTTGTCGAAGATGGTACGGCCCGGGATGGTGTAGGTATGGTCTGGATGGACCACGTCCGCCAGCACGGACTTGAGTCTCAGGGAGATGGCTTTGGCGACGATTTTATAGTCCGTGCTGAGGAGCGAGACGGGACGCCAGTTCCTCAGATCGCGGAGGTCCCCCTTCTTGGGCAGCAAGGCGAGCACCGCTCACCTGCATGATAAAGGGAGGACCCCGCTCTCCAGGGACTCAGCCCGGACCTTGGCAAGGTCCGGGCCGAGGACGTCCCAGAACATGCGGTAGAACTCCACGGTCAGCCTGTCCATGCCCGGGGATTTATTGGTGAGCATGAGACGGAGGGCTTCCGAGAACTTGGCCAGAGAGAGAGGCAGCTCTAGCCGGTCTCGGTCGCCCGCACTGACCATCGGGAGTTCGTTCCACAGGACTCTGCGGGTGTCGGCGTCGGTCGGATCCAGCGAGAAAAGGGAGGCGTAGAAGGCGCGAGCCCTCTTGCGCATCTCCACCGGATCTGAGAGGGGGGCGCCATCCTCTGCCAGAAGGCAGATGATGTGCTTTTTCGCCCCCCTCTTTTTCTCCAGGGCGTAGAAGAAGCAGGAGCCACGATCCATCTCCCTAAGGAGGTGGATGCTGGAACGAACAAAGGCACCCCGGGCCCGAAGGTCGTCGAGGGCCCGAAGTTCCTCCCGCTTCTCCCGGTATGTTCCGTAGAGGGGTGGATCTCTGGGGCCGGTGGCCAGTTGCCTCTCTAGCTCTAAAACCTCCCGTTCCAACAGCTCTATTGCCGCATCCCTCCGCCGGCTGGCCCCCCGGGTGTAGTCATGGCAGAAGAGCCTCATGCGCACCTTCCCCACATCCCACCATCGCCGCGCTGAGGGAAAGGCGCACTGCCACCTGCGCCAGGCCAGCCAGAACTCCCGGAAGGATGCTACAAAGCCCACATCCTCCAGCAGGCTGTTGTTAAAATGCCAGTAGGCCGGCCCCGGCCTCTCCAAGGAGAGAGAGGCCGGTGGTCCGAGAACGGGGCTGGCTGAACGCTGGAGCAGTGGGCTCGAAAGATGATGACGTGAGAGATAAATGCGTTCCAACCGGGAGTGAAGTGACCGTTGACCCTCCACCCGGACGAAGGTAAATGCTGCTTCCTCGCCCGGGTGGAGGTCACACCAGACGTTCACCAAGGAGTGTTGGTCTACAATCTCTCTGAGGACATCCGTGGCGGCCGGGCACCGCTTGGTCCCCATGCGGTCCCATTCCTCGAGGGTGCAGTTGAAATCCCCGCCCAGGACCAGGCACTCGTGAGGATCCAAAGAGCCGAGGAAGGCAGCCGCCTGCTGGTAGAAGCCAAGCCTCTCCAGGCCAGATGTCGGGGTGTAGATGTTAATGAGATTTAATGTTAGCCCCTCTACCCGGACCCGGAGGTGCAGCAGGCGGCCTTGCACAACCTCGGCAGTCCCCAGCACTTCAGGCCGCAGGTTCGGGGAGAACAGGGTCGCCACCCGTCTTGATTGGCCAACAGGTGGCTGAAGTACACCCTGTCTCCCCACTCCCACCGCCAGCTTGCTTCCGCGGCCGACGCGGTATGGGTCTCCTGCAGGAAGATGACAGAGTACCCCCCCTCCCGAAGGAAGGAGAGTACCCGACACCTGCAGAGACCCAGCCTGCAGCCCCGGGTGTTCAGAGTGGCAATGACGAATGGCGGCATCGAGAGGGCTAGGGAAGATCCTCGCTGGCAGGAGTGCTGACAGTCCCCATTGGGCCCCGCAGCAAACCGTGACCATACCCAAACGTAAGCAGGGCATCACGGAAGCCACGGGCCTGCTGGTAGGCCGCAGCCACGACCACTGGGGATGGAATTCCGAT
Organism: Pelochelys cantorii; assembly: GCA_032595735.1. Lineage (NCBI taxonomy): Eukaryota > Metazoa > Chordata > Testudines > Trionychidae > Pelochelys > Pelochelys cantorii. Next base: position 116,987,854 of record CM064330.1, on the reverse strand, counting down.
AAGCGGCTTCGGTGGATCGCGAGGCAGCAGGTGGGGGGGTGGCGGCTACCTGGGCATACGCCCTGGGGGCCGGGACACCGTCGCCCCCAGAGCTGGTGGAAGGAACAGGGGGACAGGAAAGAGGGGAAGCCGAGGCTGCGGCAGGGGGGTGAGCCTTCACCACAGGAGGTTTTGCCTTCCAGGTGGGGCTCTTGCCCTTCTTGGTCCCCTGGCCCTTCCTGCCTTTCAAGGAGGCTTTCTTGGTGGTGACACTGGTGGCAGAAGGTGCCGCGGCAGGAGTGGTCGGGGTCCCGGGATCTCCGTCCATGTCCACCACCTCCGCTGCATGAGTGGGTGGCCCGGCAGCCTCAGAGGGTTCAGGGTTCATAGAGGCAGTGAGGGGGGTGGGCAAGGGGTGGTAGGAGCATCGCACGACTGCCCCTCCATTATGTTCATGGATGAAGGGGCGGGGGGAGACAGGAACAGACAATTAGGGAGACCAATAGTGCCAGGGGGTGGAACAAGGAGCAGGGGAGAGGGGGAAGAGAGAGGGAGAGAAAGGCTCATCACTCCCCCCGCTAGGCTGGAAGCGGGGTGAGAGGGCAGCAACGCACATAGGAGGAAGGGGGGGTAAAGGAACAAGGGGTACAGCTCCCAGCACAGGATGGTAAGAGCGGCTCCTCCGGCTGCACTGGGAATGTGAGAGGGTCAATTATTTGAAAGACATGTGGGAAGTGAAACGGTGCGTGGGGGACGGTCACTAAAGGAGAGTGGGAGGCTCAGGCGCCAAACGAGATGACAAAGAGGGGCATGGGCACATGAAAAGAGGAGAGGGGAATGCAGGCTGTGAGGAGGGGTCTGCTCAAGGAAGCAGGGGGCAGCAAGACACTGCTGGGAAGGGGGGGAGGAAACACCAGCTGCAGGACCCAACAGAGCAAGGGAGGGGTGGGGAGGCAAGCAGTGGGGCCAAGGATGGAGATGGCCCCTGCAGCACCTGGGGCTAGGAAGGGAGTAGCAATAGCAGCAGCAGAGATGCAGGGGAGACAGCGGGGGGCAGAGGGAGCCACCCCCCAGCCCCAGTACCCCACAGAAGCTGTGCCAGCTGCCACCTAGGGGCCCAGATGGCAGAAGGCCCCTCACATACACTCACCCCCCCCCACACACACACACACGCACACAAACTTGTGGAGGGGAAGGAAGAACCCCAGGAGCTGCTATAAAGCAGCCCCCTTACATTCTCTACTCCAGAGGGCGTAGCAGCCACAGGAACGGTGAAGTCCAAGCCTGCAGCAGTGAAGAAAGGGGCCAGGCAGTCCCCAAAAAGATGGAAAATGGGGGTCCTGCTCCCCCCCCCACCAGGGTGAGGGCAGCAAAGGCCCCCCCTATCCACCCCCAGCAGCTCCTGCAGCCAACTGGGGGGGAGGGAAGACTGCCTGCAAACAGAGCAGGCAGAGAGAAAAGGGGACCTGGCCCAAAATGTAGCCAGGGCCTGCGTGCCACAACCCCAGTAGCCCCCCACACACCCCTCCCAAAAAAGGGGAGGGGAGGGAAGGGGTGCAGGGGGGAAAAAGCACAACAAGCCCAGACCAGCAGCCTGCTGTGATCAGTGGAAGAGTGGCTCCTCTCTCCACCTCAAGATCAGGAGACTGAGCAGGGGCACTACAGCAGGTGAAAGAGCTTGGTGGAAGGGGAAAGAGGCAGCTCTTGCAGAGAGTCAGCAATCCTGGCTAATTAGGGGCAGCTGAGACAGGGCGGCTGCAAAATCAATTAAGGCCCAGGGGAAACTAATTGGGGCTGCCTGGAGGCCGATTTAAGAACCCTCCCTGTGGGTGAGGGGAGAGAGCGAGAGCTGAGAAGGAGTTTGGAGAACTCTGAAAGGGTATGTCTGCACGACAAAGTTAATTTGAACTAACAGCTGTTAGTTCAAATTAACTTTCATAGGCGCTACACACGCAAACCGCTAGTTTGAACTTAATTCGAACTAGCAGAGTGCTTAATTCGAGCTAGGTAAACCTCATTCTACGAGGACTAATGCCTAGTTTGAATTAAGTAGTTCGAATTAAGGGCTGTGTAGCCACTTAATTCGAACTAGTTGGAGGCTAGCTCTTCCCAGCTTGCCCTGGTGGCCACTCTGGGCCAAGCCAGGGAAACTCTTCTGCCCCCCTCCTGGCCCCGGAGCCCTTAAAGGGGCACGGTCTGGCTACAGTGCCCATGCCAGGTGCAAGCCTGCCAGCAGACCCTGCACCTGGCACGGCATGAGCCAGCCACCCGCTGCCACCCAGCCCTCCGCCTCTTCCCAGGACCAGGCTGGCGGCTCCCAGGAGCCTGCCTGGGGCCGCAAGAGGCGGGTGCCCGCCTGGTCTAGTGTGGAGATTGTGGACCTCATCGAGGTTTGGGGGGAGACCTCCAACGTCCACGACCTCTGCACTAGGCATAGGAATGAGGCCATCTAGGGCAGGATAGCTGCCAGCCTGGCCACCAAAGGCCACATGCAAACCCAGGAGCAGGTTTGCATGAAAATCAAGTTGGTCCAGTAAGATCCCCCAACCCTGAGCCCTGAGCTTAGAACATAAGAACGGCCGTACTGGGTCAGACCAAAGGTCCATCTAGCCCAGTAGGCTGTCTGCTGACAGCAGCCAACACCAGGTACCCTGGAGGGGATGGACTGAAGACAATGACCAAGCCAGTTGTCTCGTGCCATCCATCTCTAGCCTTCCACAAACAGAGGCCATTCCTACCCCCTGACACCATTCCTACCCCCTGGCTAATAGCACTCCATGGACCCAACCTACATGACATTATCTAACTTCTCTTTAAACTCTGTTATAGTTCTAGCCTTCACAGCCTCCTGTGGCAAGGAGTTCCACAGGTTGACTATGTGCTGTGTGAAGAAGAACTTTTGCTTATTAGTTTTAAACCTGCTGTCCATTCATTTCATTTGGTGTCCTCTAGTCCTTCTATTATGGGAACTAATGAATAACTTTTCTTTATTCACCCTCTCCACACCACTCATGATTTTATAGACCTCGATCATATCCCCCCTCAGTCTCCTCTTTTCTAAGCTGAAAAGTCCCAGTCTCTTTAGCCTCTCTTCATATGGGACCTGTTCCAAACCCCTCATCATTGTAGTTGCCCTTTTCTGAACCCTTTCCAAGGCCAAAATATCTTTTTTGAGGTGAGGAGACCACATCTCTACACAGTTCTGAAGATATGGCGTACCATAGTTTTAGACTTCCCCTCCTCCTTCTTCCCCTGGCTTCCCCCTTCCAGCTCCCTCCTCCCAGGTTTCCACCTCCCCACTCCCACCCTCTCTCTTCCCCTCTCCCACCTCCTTTTCCCAGTCTCCCCAGAGGTTAATTCCCCCACCCCCAGTTTTGTTAAATAAAGAGAGTTTCTATTTTTGAACACATGTCCTTTATTTTTTACATCAGGAAGGGGGGCTAGGGAGGGGTAAATGGAAGGAGGTGAGGGAGGAATGGGGCACAAGCCCCTGATGGGGAGGACTGGGGTGGCTCTGCGGGCTCCTCAGGGTGGAAGCTCTCCTGCAGGGCCTCCTGGATCCTGACAGCCCCCCGATTGACACCCCCGGATGGCAGCCTGTGGCAAGTGCAGCCGGGCTGATGGCTGAGTGCTGTGATGTGCCGAGTGTGGGCACTCAGGGCACTCCAAGACAGGACTGCTTTGCTGTCCCTCATCGAGGTAGACAAGCAAGCGGGGAACCCTGAGAACTGTCTGTCCGGGTTGGGGGCTCGGGTCCCTTTAAGCACAGCCCTCGGCTAGCCTGAGGCAGCAGCTCCACACTCTAAGTCCTGGTTCCGGCCAGCCTTAACTTCGGTTCAGGGTCCACTCAATGTGGACATGCTATTTCGAATTAGCAAAACGCTAATTCGAATTAGTTTTTAGGTCTAGATGCACTAGTTCGAATTAGCTTAGTTTGAATTAACTAATTCGAATTAAGTTAGTTCGAATTAGTGCTGTAGTGTAGACATACCCAAAGAGTGTGGAGAGAATTGAGAAGGAGTTTGGAGAGCTGTGAAGGAGTTTTGGAGAGTGGAGGCCTGTGTCTAGATTGGCATGATTTTCCGGAAATGCTTTTAACGGAAAAGTTTTCTGTTAAAAGCATTTCCGGAACAGACCGTCTAGATTGGCATGGATGCTTTTCCGCAAAAGCACTTTTTGCGGAAAAGCGTCCCTAGCCAATCTAGATGCGCTTTTGCGCAAGAAAGCCCCGATCACCATTTTAGCCATCGGGGCTTTTTTGCGCAAAACAATACCACGTTGTCTACACTGGCCCTCTTGCGCAAAAGCATTTGCGCAAGAGGGCTTTTGCCTGAACGGGAGCAGCATAGTATTTCCGCAAGAACACTGACGATCATACATGAGATCGTCAGTGTTCTTGCGGAAATTCAAGCGGCCAGTGTAGACAGCTGGCAAGTTTTTCCGGAAAAGCGGCTGATTTTCCAGAAAAACTGGCCAGTCTAGACACAGCCGAGGAGGAGTCTGGAGAGAGAAAGACACCAGAGGAGCCAAGAGAGCAGCATCGACCTTGTTAAAGGTGACAGGGAGACAACAAACCCCAAACCAAGGCGAGTGAGCCACATACTGTGACTCCTAGACTGTGGGACAGGGGGCTGAACCGGGGTCAGGGGCCCAGGAGTGGGACTGACCCTGGCACACCACACACACACATCCCAGATTTCTTGGGATGCCTCTGGCAGGGACGTGTAGCTGTGAAGGAGCAGCAACTCCCCCAGGCAATGGCACTCTGTGTCCCAGCAGCCAGGGAAAGGAGGAAGCAACAGAACTGGGCACCTATTTCCTTCACCACTAAATCTTCCGCTTTTTTGTCCCTGCTGTTGAAATCCCAGCACTGCTGCCTGCTTCGCTGACTGCCTGCTGAGGTGAGTCAGGGTAGGGTTGCTAACTTTCTGCCCACAGAAAATTGAACACACTTGCTCTGCCTTCCTCTGAGACCCCAACCCACACCCTGCGCTCCCTTTCTAAAAGGCCCTTCCTCCCACTGACTCCATCCCCTCCTCCTGCTGTCACCTACTCTTTCTGGGCTGGTAGGGGGCTCTGATGTGGGGCTGGGGAGGAGGGATTTGGGATGCAGAAGGAGGCTTTAGGCTGGGACTGAAGGGTTCAGAAGATGGAAGGGGAATCAAGGCTGGAGGAATGGGTTGGGGACAGTGTTCCCTCCAAGCTGCTCAGCAGCGTAGCTTCACAGGTGATTAATCAGCCCCACCCGGTCAGCTCCATACATGGATCCTTGAGCCTCTGATTGGGCAGGGCTGATTAATCACTTGTGAAGCTGTGCTGTCATGCAGCTTAGAGGGAACACTGGTTGGGGGCCCAGAAGAGGGGCTCAGCGGTGCAGACTCAGAGCATTGCTTACGTCAAGTAGCTCCCAGAAGCAGGAGCATGTTTTCCCTGTAGCCACTGGAGGCATGGCCAGTCAGCTCTGTGCACTGCCCGCTTTGCAGGTGCTGTTCCTGCAGCTCCCCTTGGTCATGGTGCCAGGCCAATGGAAGCTGCAGGGATGGCACTTGGCATAGGGGCAGCATGCTGGAGCCCCCTGGCTGCCCTTCCATGTAGGAACCAGAGAGGAGACATGCCAGCTGCTTCCCAGGAACCATGCAGTGCAGAGGCTAGCAGGGAGCCTGCCAATGGCCAGGTCATTGGTTCCTTATCAACTGGGTGTTCTGGTTGAAAATCAGACACCTGGTCACCCTAGTCCAGGGGATGGAGGCAGCAGCAAGGCATTGGCCTCCAACAGCAAATTGAAGCTGTAAGGGTGGGAGGAGGAGCTCAGGTGGCAGCCAGCCAGACACACTGCTTCTTCATCCCTCCCTGGGCCACAGGGATGTATTCAGGGGTCATACCCTTGTTTCTCCCTCCCTTGTGCATGCCCTGACCCCACACAAGGCCTAAAGGGGTTAAGGTAGCTAGATGGGCTGACTAGTTGCTAGGCTGCATCTGGAGGAGGAGCTAGGGAATAAGACCATTCATTAAAGAGGGAGCTCAGCTGGAGAGGTACAGGAGGAGCCTGTGTAAAGCCCAGTAGCTGGGGGATGCAGAGAGAAAAACTTCAGTCACTGTCCTTGTGAGAGAAGACAAGGAAGGAAGTAGCCCACGGACCTTGACTGCTTGTTGATGGGTCCCGTGATAGGACCCAGTACATAGGGTAGGCCTGGATACCCCTGCTAGCCACTGGAGAAGTGACATCATTAAGGAGGACAGGGGCCTGGAAGAGACCTTGATGCACATGATCCCCTGGAAGGGAAAACTACTGTGGCTTGGCCCTCTGGTGACTTCATTAAGTGTGAGCAATTATGTGCCAAGAGAGGGAGATTGAGAGAATGACAGTGTGCCACTGGAGGAAAGGGTGTTGGCCAGACAGAGCTAATCCTTAGACATAGCCACAAAAAGGTTCTCCAGAAGTAAGCAGAGCAGCCCATGACAGGGAGTGTGAGAGAAAGTATCTTTGCATCCTCCCCCACTCACATACACTTACACCTACGCAGGGGCTAGGTGTAATGTTGACAAGATGAATATCACTGAAACCCCCCAGGGTTGGGAAGAGTGATGAACACATTTGTTAGACCATCTGAGCCTGGTCAAAGTATTTGTTGAAAAAATAATTCCCCAGGCTTTTACCAATGCAATAAAGATGAAATCCTGAAACATTAAAGGGAGCTTAATTTGCTCAAGGAAAAAAGTGCTGCTAAAAATCCCTCTGAAAAGTAATAATGGAGAAATAAATGTTTTATACGATTCATCCACAGGAGAAGAAGGGGGTTGTATCCTTTACAATCTGTGAAAACCATCTGGAAAACTACACTGCAACTTTTTTTCTAATGCACTCTGTGCTATTTTAGACTCTACATATGCCTGTCAACCAGGAGATGCTGCCAGCTGAGGTCTGGTCTACATTAGAAACTTTTGCCACTACAGCAAGGTTATTTCTACAGTAGCAGAAGTCCTAGTGCAGCTATAGTTATACTGGCAAAAAAAAAAAAACTTGCTGGTATCGCTTATTTTGTTTGGGATAAACTGCTATAAAATCAGGCCCATTGATGGGGGAGGGCAAATGGGGTAATTGCCTCAGGGGGCCAGAGATTCAAAGGGGCCTTTTGAATTGGGCTCCGGAGTACTGCTTTGCATGGCTTTGAGGGCTGGAAGAGGTGCACCACACTCTGGTCAGTACTAATGGCTGACTGCCTTCAGCCCCGCTCCTTCTATGGGAACAGAGCCAGGCTCCCTCATGCACCTTGCTCTGGTCCTGCTACATAAGATAAACTGACAAAACATTATTTTGCAGGTCTAGCCTGTAGGTACACTAGGAGGATTTGCCAGTATCATTATAGCAGCCAACTTTTCCTAGTTTAAGGCCTTCTTAGCATGGCATTGCCCCAGTGAAGAAAAGTGTACTTGTCCTGTAAACTTCACAGGGCTGAACTTCCATGTGATCAAACAGAATTGTGGGCTGGAGTGCCAGTACCCTACTGAACTGAATCCTAACTTAGGTTCTGCAATAGTAAAATCAGCCATAAATATAATTTTTAGAACACTGGTGGCTTTGTGGTTTTTCCTCAGGGCTATGTTTCAAGTGTCAGGACATAAATGGGGCAATTGCCCTGGGCCCAAAGATTCAAAGGGGCTCAGAGCTCCCAGTTGTTATCACTGCTACTGCAACAGCAGCAGCAAAGAGCCCTAGCACCCTTGGAATTGCTACAGGAGCACCAGAGCACTGCTTTGACTTTAGAATAGTACTCTGTATAGACATGCAAGGCCAGATTCCAAACTGATGTATTTAGATGGCATAAATAAGACACCTGTAAAATTAGACTCTCTTAGATCTACTTGCACCCATTTGGATGAGCATGAGGGTCTCAGATCCTTGCAGTACAAGTTATATCAAGAAAAAGGGGGGGATTAATTAAGGCCCCAGTTCAGCAAACCAATGTGCTTATGTTCCTTTGAAGTCAAGTACCTGCATGAGTGTTTTGCTGAACAGAGATGGACTGATGAATTGGGGTGCAAAGTATAGTGAAGGTAGTTTTAGGTCAATCTTGTTGGATGCTCTGGCATGTAACTTTTATACCTTCTTGGACTCTCCTGCTTATGAGCAGAGTGGGTGTAAGTAGGTCAAAGGGAGTCTGACTGATGAATTTGGCCATGAACACTCTAGAGATCACAAAAGCAGCTGCTGTTTCTGAGAGCTTGAACAATGATTTCTGCATTAAAGCCATTGCAGACAAAGAGCTATCACTGCAGGTCTTAAAATTGCTTAACTAATAAAAGAAAGCCTTCCCATGCACAAATGAGAGTTTAATGCAGGTTTTTTTGAATGAAAGTGCCCTGATATTGATAAATTACCTCATGGGAAATTGGCTACATTTTCCTCAAAGCAAATTGATGAAAAATGCAAGGCTCTGCTGTTCTCAGCAGCCTTGCAGATGAAAGCACAGATGTACAAAGGCAAAGAGAACTTTCCATTTATGATCATGTGATTGACTCACAGATCATTGTTGCAAATTCCTTTGATAGCTCTGAAGACAACAGGGCTCCAGCTTGGCTTGTTATGAGCGGAGGAAAAAAAAAGGCAGAAACTCTTTTTTCATTAAAGATGCAGATTCAGAGATGTCATGCTGTCTAGAATATCTCACAACATCAAGGCTATGTCTACATTGCTCTTTCTTGTGCAAGAACATATGCAAATGAGGTGCCATTTTTGCGCAAGAGACTTTTGCGCAAAAGCCTACGCTGCTTCTTCTTGCGCAAAACTCCCCTCTTCCACAAGAGCCATTCTTCTGCTTATTTTCAGGCAGAACAACTCTTGTGCAAGAGGGGGGTTTTGCACAAGAAGGAGCAGTATAAACTGCTCCTCCTTGTGCAAAATTGTGGCTCATCAAGTATGCAAATGAGGCACGGCAATATTCATCGCCACACCTCATTTGCATATGTTCTTGCACAAGAAAGCACAATGTAGACGTAGCCTTGCAAGATAGCCCTGCCTGTCTCAGGACACTCAGCCATAAAACAAGGGCAGACACCTAAACTCGGTGGTATGTTCTATAATTAGATTTCACCAAGCCAGTAACAAATATGAACTCTTGGATCACTATAACATGGAGTAACCTACAGTCCCCTCTCCAGCCTATCTTGCCACCCAGACAAACTGAACTTTGTAATAATAGTCACTTACACTACAAATCACATCACAGCCAATTCTCCCATTCAAAAGGGACCATTCACCCTAGATCAATTTCTATTCTGGATTTCTGGATCTTACACCAAAGATGACAGCCAACTCAATAGTAAATATAAATAGTATATAGTAAGTCTATATAGGTTTATTAGTTAAGAGAAAAAATGAATTGAGAAGTTATAACAGGTAAAATATATATATACAGGTGAGTCACAGTCTATAATTCCAAATGTTAGCAGAGATGTAGTAATCTTCACATTTCCCCAAAGTCTGTTAGGGCTACCCAGAATAACACTGAGGGGCCGCCATATTTTCATTCAGTTATTCTGCCTTTTTAGAATCCAAATAATCTAAAGATAAGGGATCTTTCTTTGCATTCATATTTATAATCTTTTCAACACAGAAGGCAAGCTGACAGTGTCTCTATACATGTGGGCTTTTTCTTTGATAGTGAGTGAGGAATACACTTAAATGTTTAATGCTGACCACATACATAATGGCCCTTACTTTGAACTGAATAAGTCCTTACGTTTTCCATTGCCATTTTACAAAAAAAAATTGATAGGTAATTTAGTTACAATGGCATTACCGTGTAAATATTTGGTCTTACATTATGACATAAGTGAAAACAATAAAAATATTATTCCACTAGTTTTCATGAAGTTTAAAAACCTGAATACACACTTCTACATCTAACCATTACTTTGATCTACACAAGTAAATAGACCTGAATACACTCTAAAATGGCCTGGTCAGCAGGCTTCACCCAAAAGTTTTGCAAATTTCTGTCAGTTTTTGTTCAAAAACAGTACCTTTTTAAAAAAAATGAAAAGTTTCATTTTGACAATCTTATTCATAGGACTGGAGGGGTACATCTACACAGCAACGTTATTCCAAAATAGCAAAGAGTGCCTCTACACTATTTATTTTGAAATAATGTTGAGCCTTTATTTTGAAATAATGTTGAGCTGGAGGACTTCTTACTCAGACTTCTGTCACCCTCGTTTTTTAAGGAGTAAGGGAAGTTGAAAGAAGAGTGTTCTTCCTTCGACTTCCTGCTGTGTAGCCAGTGCCAAAAGTCGAAATAACCTATTTTGACTTAAGATAAGTAACTGACATAGCTGAAGTTGTGTAGCTTATTCTGACTTTAGCCCTGCTGTGTAGGTGTATCCAAAAGGACCTTGACCAAAGAAGTCATTAAGTAGCTCTGCCATTTCCACGTTTTCTGTTATTTTTCCTCCTCTTCATTGAGTAATGGCCCTATTCTGTCCTTGGTCTTCCTCTTGCTTCTAATGTATCTGTAGAATGTCTTCTTGTTACCTTTTATGTCTCTAGATAATTTGATCTTATTTTGTGTCTTGTCCTTTCTAATTTTGCCCCTGCATACTTGTGTTGTTTATATTCAGCCTTTGTAATTTTACCTTTTTGATTTTTAGATCATTGAAGATTTCCTGGTTTAGCCATTCTTCCTGTCTTTCCTACATCGTGGAATAGTTTGCCTTTAACAATTTCACTTTGAAAAACTGCTAGCTCTCTTCAGCTTTTTCATCTGAGACTTGCTCCCCATGGCATCTTATCTACCAACTCCCTGAGTTTTCTAATGTCTGCCTTCTTGAAATGCACTGTCTTTATTTTGCTGTTTTCCTTCCTACCATTCCTTAGAAACATGGACTCTACGGTTTCATGATCACATTCACCCAAGCTTCCTTCCACTTTCAAATTCTGGACCAGTTCCTCCCTGTTTGTCAAAATCAAATCTAGAGCAGCATCCCCTAGTAGTTTTCTCCACTTTCTGATATAAACAATTGAAATGAGATGTTTCAATTTTCAGTTTGAAATTACTTTTTGTTTCAAAATTTCATTTAAATTTAAATTTATTTTAAGATAAAAATGTTTTAAATGGCTGGAGTGATTTTTTTTCAATTGGCTGAGACTCCCATATAGAACCCCAAAATCTGTTGTTCACACTGTTTGAATGTAGACTCTGGGATCTACCCACATGGAGCTCACTACAAGGACTGGGACTATGCAGCCAACATTCAAATTACTACATTAACTAGACAGGGCTGCATTTCACCTTTGCAAGAGACATCAAAATAATTAATGTCCTAAGTGATGGCCCATGGGAGCAGAGGTATTGGGAAACAGCTGATGAGAGAATACTATCAGTCTTATTACATGCCACAGTAGTGCTGATGGTGTTTTTTCTCTGGAATATTACTAATATAGCACTTCCCTTTGTTGTAACCATATTCCATGGTCCTTACTTCTTCCACCATTACAATGCAACAAAAGTAATGGCTGGTATGTATGGAGTGTTTCTGGACATCAATTAAAGTTAAACACCGTGACTTCTCTAGTGCCTAGAGTTTAGCTCTTATGAGCTCTCAAATTGCTGAATCAGTCCCTTATGCGAAAGAATAACAAGCCACCTTGACAAATCTTGTCTATTTTCATTCCTCAGTAGTGTGATAAGCTGTAAATTAGATTTCACTGGATAAGCAATGGTCAAGGAAATTCAAAATGTACATTTCCTAGCTATCTGCAACACAAAGCAAATTATATTTAAAATTATGGATTATGGGGAGATCCCATATTAAAGTAAATAATGGAACACAAATGGGTTTACAAAAAAGTAGAGCAGGTTAGACAATACAGTGTTGATATTTTATGCTTGAGGATGTCTAGCCATTTATCATGGAGCTGTGCTTATACCGGAAGAACAGAATCTGGCTATTTGAATGATATGGGTCCCAGTAAATTGCTGGTTGTTGGCACTAGTGAAAGTTAGGCAGTGGGGGGGTAACCAGACTTTATGGCAAGACTAGAGATTGACTTGAAAATGAAAAGAATAAGCTGCCTTTCAAACAAACCCATTTTATACATAGAAATATCAATTAACAATTATATTAATCATGTTAATGTTGAACTGAGGATATAATTTATCCCCAAAGGGAATTCCACATTATAGTAATAACTGACGTGAAATACTGTTCCGCCACTATGGGGAGGAAAAATAACTGTCTGCATTTGCATTCCCTTGAAGGTGCAAGGTGGCTAGCTCCTGTAAAAGAAGCAAATCCAGTTCCCCTGTGCTCTCATTTGACCAAATAAGAGAGTGGAGAGGACTGGAGGGAAGGGGTTCCATTGAATCAGACCAGACTGCAAACACTTATTAGCCCTGTTATCTATCAGGGATTTGTGCTATTCAGAAAAATTCTCGGGGGATAGCCATGTTAGCCTGCATCTGCAAAAAGAAGCAAGAACCCTGTGGCACCTTATAGATTAACAGATTTATTTGGTAAAAACCATTTTGTCAGATGCATGAAGTGCATCACATTTTGGTAAGCTTTTCTGGGCAAAGACAATCTGTTTGCACAGTACCTAGCTCTGCTTTTGATGAGTCCCTATGTGCTACCATAATAAACATAAGGTATTTATTATGGTAATCAACCTTCTTTGCCTCTCAGCTGTCTTCTTTTAATTGCACAAAAGTACTTCTAGGAATAATTCCAAGCTCTTGGAGGTGTTTCTGAATTTTCTGTGCTCAGCACATGAGCTGACAGATTTCACTATCTTCTTGTCCTTTCAGTGTGATGCTTTGTAAGTGGCTCCCTTCATCATCATGAATGTCCTGTTGCAATACCCTGCCAAACTGGCAGTGGGGTAAGCCACCTGACTCTTTTATCTTTCATTCATTGTAGTTGTAGCCATGTTGGTCCCAGGATATTAGAGATACAAGTGGGAGAGGAAATATTGTATTTGACCAACTTCTGCTGGTGAGAGAGAGAGATGCTTTCAAGGCATGCAGAACACATTTTCTGCAGAGAGAGTGAATGGTTTAAGCCTAGGATTGGGGAACCAGGAACTCTTTTTCTATTCCCAACCTTGACATTTGACTCGCGCAATCTGAACTCTGTGGCATTAGCATGTGCTAAGTTGTCCTGTCCTGGTATAATGTATTTACATATTTCATGTGCTTTTAGCAGTGCTAGCAGTTTTAGTGCTATGTTTGTGTCCCTGGCACTGACTTGCAAGCAAACATCTGCTTTTGACAGATTCTATTACTCATAGTATAACTCTTGCTTACTTTGGTTTAGGTCTCAGGCCTTACACCAGGCCCATGCTGCAGGCTCTTACTTTCTCCTACAAGTGTTACATTAGCTAATCTCCAGTTCAGAGGTTGACTTAAGCAATAGGATGCATACCACAGTTAGTATGAAATTGCAGATCTACTTTCACTTTCTTCAGAACTCTTGTGAGAATACCATCTGGTCCTGATGACTCATTACTCCAAACCAGCGTTTCCCAAACTGTGGGCCACAGCCTGGTACCAGGCCACAGGAAAAAAATACTGGGCCTCAGCGTGGTTGCTGGGATGTTCCGGGCTCCCGGAGTGCCCGTGTGGCACCGGGTCCGCCAAGCCCTTGGCCGGCCTGGGCATAACCTGCAGTCCAATGTTCCGGCTCTCGGCAGAGGCGTAGCTAGGGGAGGTCAGGAGCGGGGGGGGGGGGAGGAGGGGAGAGCTGGCCACCAGAAGCAGCACTGGACAGGGGAATCAGGGTGGGCTTTGGAGATTTGGGGCGGGGGGCAGCCGGTGGAAGCAGAGCTAGCCAGGGGGCAGGGGGCTGGCCGGGAGATCGGGGGGAGGAGTAGGGGAGAAGCAGCTGCCAGAAGCAGGGCTTGCCTGGGGCATCGGAGCTGGCTGGGAGAGATCGGGGGAGCCGGCGGAAGCCGGGCTGCCGGGGGGGGCACGAGGTTGGGGGTAGGGAGCTGGCCGGGGAAGATGTGGGGGGGGGGGGAGAGAAGCGGCAGCTGGAAGCAGGGCTGGATGCGGGCAGCGGGGCTGGCCAAGGGAGATTGGGAGGAGAAGCGGGGGAGAACTGGCTGTCCGGGAGCGGGTTGGGGGAAGTGGGGCTGGCCAGAGGCACAGCAGCGGGAGGGAGTGGGACTGACCTGGCCATATGTAGATCTCGGGGCACTGCCCCCCCCCCCACAAAGCATGAGTGAGTCCGGCCTGGGGATTCTATTGTGCCCCCCACCCCCACCCCCTCGAGTAGTTGCAAACTGGCTGGCTGGCAGACACACTCATGCAGCCTGAGCACATTTACCAGCCAGGCAGTTTGAAACGACAAACTGATACAACTAGTAATAATAAAACATACCCAATGAGAAAATACCAGACATATTATATGTCTGGTGTTTTCTCAGTTTGTTTTTTATGTTTTTATATTTTTGGGCTGCAAAAAACAGTACTGAAAAAAAAAAGGGTTCCAACTAAAGTAAAAAGTTTGGGAAACCCTGGTCCAACCAGCTTTCTGTCTGTCTTACACTCCAGTTATCCAATCCATATTCTTTAACTTGATGGCAAGAATATTGTGGGTGACCATATCAAAAGCTTTGCTAAAGCTGGCACTGGGGGCTTTGGGAGGACCAGAAACAACTTATTTGAATATTCATCATTTGATTAATGAATATGCAAATATGCAAATGAATGTTACCAGTCCTCCAAAAGTTCGTGAATGGATTTACTGGTCCCTGTGTCAAAAAGTTTGGTAACCCCTGCTCCAAACCATTGCTGTTGACCCCCTCAATCTGGGTCAGTTCCTCAGATTTGTCTTCTAAAAAGAATGCCTCAGTCATGGAACTCTACGTCTCATCCTTTGAGGTGATGACTGATAGGAAAAAATTAATTCAATTAAGACAATGGTCTCATTTTTCTTGAGTGCCCTTTCATACTTCCCCATGCTTTATGAAAATTGGTTTATGAATATGCATAACTTGAAGATGCTTTTACACAAAATACCTCATGTAACATATTCATTTTAATGGATGCTCTTGCGCAAAAGCACATCTCTTGCGCAAACGCACATGCCAGTGTAGACGCTCTCTTCTGGAAGAGTTTTTGCACAAGAACTCTTCCGCAAAAGAGTTCTTGCGCAAGATCATGCCAGTGTAGACGTAGTGGGTAAGATGGAGTTAGGTGGGGTTTTGGTTCCTTTTGGGGGTTAGTTTCCTGGGTGCTGAGCCCTTGTAGCTGAGCCATCCTGGTTCAGCTTCTGTGTTGCTCTGGGAAGGGGTGGAGGTAACACCAACTCTGTGTTTTTGCTGAGGGAGACTTGAGGCCCAATAGGCCAGGGTGGAGAGGAGCCCCAAAAAGCAGGAAGGGGGTGTCAGTGGCTTGATCAGCATATGGGGGACAACTCAAGAGGATTTCTGTGTTCTCACTGATCACAGCCCCTTTTGCATTTCTGTCTAGTGGCCCCACTGATTGGCCTTCTGCTATATGAAAAAATAGCTGTTATATTTTGTCTTTTGATTGTTCATTTTAAATTATTTTTGGCCTGCCTAATTATATGTTTATACTTGACTTGCCAGCACTTTCTATTTCCCCTAGTATAATTTGACTTCCCACTTTTACATGTCTCTTTTTTATTCCTCTTAACAGTTCTTTTACTCTTTTTAGCCCTGGTGTCATTTTTATCCTCTTGCAGATTTTTTTTTGGGGGGGGTGGGGAGAAGAGAAGGAAGGAGGGTATAGATATAGGTTGAAGCCTTTATTAGGGTACTTTTAAATAGCTTTCATGGATCTTGTAGACTTTCACTCTTGTGCCTGTTTCTTTTAATTCCAATTTAACTAGCTTCCTCGGTCTTGTGGAGTCCCTCTTTTTGAAGTTAAATACTACTATGGTGGATTTCTTTGGTATTTTCCCTCCTACAAGGATGTTACATTTAATTACATTATGATTGCTATTACTGAGAATTTGAGCTGTATTCACCTCTAGGGACAGATCCCGTGTTTTACTTAGGGCTAAAACGGCATCTCCCCTTGTGGATTCCAGGACTAGCTGTTCCAAAAAGTAGTAATTAATGGAGTCTGGAAACTTTGTCTCTGCATCCCGAACTGAGGTTCATCTAAAGCTTTCATGGAAAACTAAATTTTTTTTCCAGCAAAATTGTGATAACCAAAAATCAGGCAAAACCTGAAATATTTTAATTTCAAAATACTTCTGTAATGTAAGTTGTGGTTTGGGAGCTATGTTCTCCACAGTAGTCTGGCCTGGATGCCTGGCCAATCTCTCCCATGACCTACCCTCTGGGAGAAGGGAGGTGGTACATCAAAGGAATTGCAGCTATGGTGGCATACTTCCAAACTGGAATATTTTATCTGGGGTGAAATATTTCAGGTATGGAGCATGGTTTTTCAACAAAAAAAGATAAATTATCCATAGTAAACAGATGCTTTTTGTGAAAAAATTGCCTTTAGACATCAAACTAGTCTTTAATGGAAAATAGGTTTTGATCGAATACTTTTGGCTATGTCTAGACTACGGGGAAGATTCGAAAGACGATATGCAAATTCTGCGGGAATTTGCATATCGTCTTCTGATCTCACTTTCGAAAGCGGAGCTTTCAAAAGTGAAAGTAGTTTAGACCCGGCTTTTTCGGCAAACCCCCCCTTTGTCAAAAAGCCGTGTAAACCTCATTTTTTGAGGAAAAGCGGCTTTTCAACAAAGGTGGGGGGGTTGCCAAAAAAGCCGCATCTAAACTACTTTCACTTTCAAAAGCAGAGCTTTCCAAAGTGTGATCAGAAGAAGCTATTCTGTGGGAATTTGCATATCCTCTTTCAAATCTTCCCCGTAGTCTAGACAAGCTCTTTGACTAACTCTACTCACTACACAATGTGCAGGTGAAAATAACAATTGTTCCTTAGTAACTTTCCAGAGTATTTTATTTAATTCTCCTGCTTGCCTAACATGTGAACTAGGGATAGCAATACTTCCTCAAAAAAAGTTGCTTTTAGTTCTAAGCCTTAGACCAGGGCTACTCAACACGCGGCCCATTTGTTTGCGGACCGCGGCGCAATTTGGGTTTATACAGTGGGAACCAAAACCAAAAAGTAGTCAATATAATGGTCTTCTGTTGATATCTATTTCAGTAGTTAAATTCCTGGACTGTCATTGCGCATTAAAAGTGCTGTCATATGCGTGGAAATTGGGTAAATATCGCATTTTATTAATATCAGCAGAAGTGACACAAACATGTTGTGTAGTCTTGCCTTAATCTTTGTATTTATGCCAGTCAGTGTGAAAAAAGCTATTTGCATTTATTTGCATATAAGCATGTGTATGCAACTGCACTTAAGTTGCGGCCCTCAGCATGTGCTGTGAGTATCATTGTGGCCCCCGGGGCTTCCAAAGTCAAGTAGCCCTGCCTTAGACTATCATTTTGCATGGGATCTCTTATTTCTCTGCACTGATTAGGCCTCACCTGGAGTATTGTGTCCAGTTCTGGGCACCACATTTCAGGAAAGATGTGAAGAAATTGGAGAAGGTCCAGAGAAGAGCAACAAAAATTATTAAAGGTCTAAAAAACATGACCTATGAGGGAAGACTGAAAGAATTGGGTTTTTTTAGTTTGGAAAAGAGAAGGCTGAGAGAGGACATAGCTATCCAAGTACCTAAGCGGTTGTTACAAGGAGAAAGGAGAAAAATTATTTTTCTTAACCTCTGATGATAGGACAAGCTTAAATTGCAGCATGAGAGGTTTAGGTTAGACATTAGGAAAAAAACTTCCTGTCAGGGTGGTTAAACACTGGAATAAATTGCCTTGGGAGGTTGTGGAATCTCTGTCATTAGAGATATTTAAGAGCAGATTTGTCATGAACCTCTAGCATGACTAGCAGCTGGTGACTAAGGGTATGTCTACACTACAGCATTATTTTGAAATAGCTTATTTCAAAATAACGCATCTAGACACAAAATGCATTTCAAAATAGCGCGTCCACACTGATAGAACACTGAATCGCAATTAAGGCCGGCCGGAACCGTTTCTGGCAGGGCAGCAGGTCAGAAGTTAGCTTGTGTGGCTGCTGTCTGAGGCTATCTGAGACCTATGCTTAAAGGGACCCCCCCCGGACAGCCGGTTCTAGGGTTTCCCTGCTTGCTTGCCTACCTTGCTGAGGGACAGCAAAGCATTTTTTTTCTTTGCGTGCTCAGGACACCACAGCACTCTGCAGCATGGAGCCGGAGCCGCCCCTGGGCACTCTGGTGCTTCTCCTGGATGTGTTGCTGCGAGCCTGGCAGCACGTTCTGCAGGCAATAACAGTCTCCCTGGTGTGCCCCACTGGGGGTTTGTGCCTCATTCCTCCTCACGTCCTTCCACTTACCCCTCCCTAACCCCCATTCCTGCTGTATAATAAAAGACACAATTGTCCATTACAACAAAGCCTCTTTATTGAACAAAACTGGGGTGGGGGAAGAATGAAACTGAGGTGAGACTGGGGAAAGAAGGTGGGAGAGGGGAAGGGAGGGGGAAACCTGGGAGGAGGGAACTGGCAGGGGGAGGAAGGGGGAGGAGAAGCTCAGGGTTCAGGGTTGGGGGTCTCGCTGGCCCAACTGTCTCCCAGCACCGCGGGTATAGGGGCCTCGGCATACCTGGGGGTGTGGGGAGGGTGGGGAGGAGGAAGCGGGAGGGGGAGAAGGAGTGAGAGGAGGAGTGGTAGCTGGGGAGGCAGCAGGGGCTGGAGCAGCAGGAGGCAGCAAGCTCTGCCCCAGGGTCAATGACCACCTGGGGGGCATAGACTCTCCTGCCCCCCAGGATGCAGTCCATGGCATCAAAATAGGGGCAGGGGTCTGGGTCTGCCCCTGGTTGGGAGCTGCCCCCTGTGGCCCTGGCATACGCCTGCCACAGCCCCTTTATTTTCATGCGAACCTGCTCCTGGGTTTGCATGTGGCCTTCGGTTGCCAGGCTGGCAGCCATCCGCCTGTAGACACCGTGGGGTGAGGGGGCCCTGGGGTGTGTGTGTGTGTGTGTGTGTGTGTGTGTGTGAGGACAGAGGGCATCACGGGCGGGGGACCCCCCCCCAAGGGAGCACGCACTCACCCTGCCTTATGCGATGTGTTCCCTTGTGTTTCTGTGCACCCTTCTGCAGGTCGTCCGTGCCATCAATGACATCCTGCTCCAGAGAGTCATCCGCCTGCGCGACATGGAGGCTATGGTGTCTGGCTTCGCTGCCCTGGGGTTCCCCAACTGCGGGGGAGCCCTGGATTCAACACACATCCCCGTCTGTGCCCCGGAGCACCGAGCAGCCCATTTCATAAACCAAAAGGGGTACTTCTCCATTGTACTCCAGGCCCCCGTGGACCACCGTGGCCGCTTCCTGGACATTTATGCGGGCTGGTCCGGCAGGGCACACGACGCCCGCATTCTAAGAAACTCCGGCCTGTTTGACAGGCTGGAGGCGGGCACGTTCTTCCCCAGGCGGGAATTTACTGTCAGGGACGTGCCCATGCCCATCTGTGTTGTGGGGGATGTGGCCTACCCCCTGCTGCCCTGGCTAATGTGGCCCTACACGGGGAAGACAGACCACAACCGGGCCCAGTTCAACGACCACCTCAACCGGGCCCGCAACCAAGTGAAGTGCGCCTTCGGGTGGCTGAAAGCCCGGTTCCGCTGTTTGCTCACCCGTCCGGAGATGGGTGAGTGGAAAGTCCCCAAGGCAGTGGCCGCGTGCTGCGTGCTCCACAATCTCGTGGAGCGGAAGCGGGAGGCCTTCCTCCCGGCATGGATGGCAGGCGAGGGCCTAGACATGGGGGTCAGGCTGCGTCTGGGCAGGCAGCACAGAGAGGTGGGCAGGAGGGGCAGGAGGAGGAGGGGGAATTGCGGGAGCAGGAGGGGCAGGAGGAGGAGGGGGCACAGGCATTGCTATGGGAGGGATGCCGGGTGCATGGGGCACTGCCATGCCATAGTGGACAGCATGGCCAATGTGAGTGGTGAGGGCAGTAATGGCATCTGCCACTCGCTCACATTGGGCCTGGAAGTGGCCCCAGGCCTGCTGGTGCCACTCCAGGTCCGCCTCCACCCGGCGTGTGATGGCCACCTCGATGCCTTCGATGGCCTGGACGTGCTGCTGAAGCAGTTGGTCCCACTGCTTGGGGCTTGGGCGGTTCAGGATGCTGCCGCTGCTGCAGGGCTGGAGGGTCCCCTGCTCCTGCTTGGTCCCGCTGCAGGGAACAGAAGAAAGGATGGGTCAGTCAGGCAGCCCGGCCACCGTCCCCATACCTCATGCCCTCCACCCCTGAGCCCAGGTGACACCACAGTACTGTGGCTTGGGCCCACTCTCCCCCCCCCCGTGTTGTATGTTTGCATACAGCACTGCCCCCCGAGAAGGGTGCTCCTCCATGTATCGTAACCACCAGTCTGTGTCCTGGCCCCTTGGGGGGAGGGAGGGTGCATGTGTTGTGTTAACCTGTGGAACTCCCTGCCAGGGGAGGCTGTGAGGCTTTAGGCTAATCAATGGTGTTTGACAGGGAGCAAGATGAATCCCAGGGACACGTGTGGCCATAGTGGGTACTTCCCTTGGGGAGCCAGCCAAGGCACCGGGAGCAGGCGAGGGGCTCAGTGGGAGCCACGCTCACAGGGCTGTGATGCTGCGTTTTCCCAGGAGCAGCTGGCTGTGCCTCACAGCCAGGCATGGGACAGTGTGCCGTTCTGCGTGCTGCACCCTTGCAGAGCTGTGGGCTCTGGCCTGGGGCCCTAGCTGGTTCAAGCCGGCATCCACCCTTCCCCCCTGGTCCAGATGTGTGTGAGCAGCACAGTCCCAGGCATGCCCTGGAGCTGCCTGCCGCTCGGTCACCAGGCTGCACGTGGCTGCACGTGCTGCATACCGCTAATGCTACACAGCCCGTGCAGCTCACCTAAGTGACACTCCCTTCCCCCTCTCCCCCCGAGTGCCTGGCTCCCCCCTGCCCTTGTGAGTGCAAAGTGCAAAGTGCAACACTCACCAGTGGATCCTTCCCTGGCCTCCGAGGACGCACGGGAGACGTCGGGGCTGCTGAAGATGACCTCCAGCTGGAGGGTCACACTGCTGCCCTGGTCGTCCTCCTCATCCGACCCGCTGGCTGGCTCATCTTCCTCCCCCGCCTTGCTGGGCCTGGTGACGGAGGGGCGCCTGCTCATGTCCACGGGCACGGACGATCCTTGGGGTGCTGCCTGGCCCAGGATGCGGTGGAGCCGCTGGTAGTGGGGGCAGGTGTCAGCTCCTGCCCCCTGGCCCTCGCTGGCCCGGACATAGCCCAGGCGCAGCTCTTTGACCTTTGCCCGGACCTGCTCGAGGGTCTGGGCTGGATGGCCCTGGTCTGAGAGTGCCTGGGCCATGCGGCGGAAAATGTCCGCGTTGCGGCGACGGGTGCCCCGGGTGTCATGCAGGGCCTCCTCATCCGCCCACAGGTCCAGGAGGGCCTCAAGCTCCCCTGGGGACCAGGACGGGGCTTTCCGCTTCCTGCCCCTTGGGGCCTCCTGCGCTGAGGGTGCGAGTGGCTGTTCCCCCCTAGAGCGGCCATACTGGGCTGGTGGTCTGGTGGCTGTTGGGGAAGGGAGCAGAGCCGCGTGGCAGAGCTCAATGGCAGAGGTGGCAGAAGGGCTTCTGCCTCGTGGCCTCTGCAGGCTGCGTCTGCCTTTAAGGGGGCTCAGGTTACCAGGAAGTCCGGGAGCTGCCTGCAGGTATGGAGGGTCCAAACGGCCACTAGGGCTTTTTTCCATTTAGACTGCTTTTGCGCAAAATGTCTTGGCTGCCTGTCTACACTGGCCTCTTGCACAAGAACACTTGCGCAAGAGGGCTTATTCCTGAGCAGGAGCATCAGAGTTCTTGCGCAAGAAGCACTGATTTCATACATTAGAACGTCAGTGTTCTTGCGCAAGAACTTGCGGCCAGTGTAGACACAGCCCAGTTGTTTACTGGGTGTGCACATACTGGCCCAATGCCACTCTCAACGTTCCCACGGGACTGAGAACCGAGGTCATGTTATTTATCCTATGCTCGGCTCTCAGCTAGCAAGCATAGGGATTGTGTCTGATGAAGGCTGTCTGATAAAGAACACCTGGTATTTTTGCCAGCAGAGCTCATGGCTGGCCTAGAAGAATACAAATTGAACCCCTGCAGGCCCACATATGGCTTTTTATGTGACACCTATGCTACAATTTCAGGTTTGTACATGTGTGTAGTGTAAGCAACAGAAATTCCTACAAGGTATTGTTCTGCAAAACATGTTTATTTTGTGCTACTATCCTCAGGGAACCTGCTGTAATACTGCTACCTCTCTGCCTCAGCAGACAAGAGCTCTTTATTGGATCTTAAACTGTGTCTTAGCTCCTTGCCATGCTAGTCTGTCTGCTTCCCCAACAAACTCCTCAAGTGCCAGTCTAAACCTTGCACTGCAGATAACATTCCGTGAGCCCCAGTTCCCAGAGAAATGTGTCTGCAGTATCCAGTCACTTATTGCACACTGATAGCAGTAACCAATCTGCTGCTTCCAAGCAGACAGTGAAAATACCAGCCTGTTAGTTTAATATAACAGCCCCGGTACGGTTTACAGTGAAACTAAGCATACGTTTATTAGTAAAGAACACAGATTTAAGTGATACTAAGTGAGAGAAAGAGTCAGGTATAGTTATAAACAAAACAAATAAGAAGCTTCCTAATGTACAAAACTTAACTGAGAAAACAGCAAACTTTTGATTACTCTATATTCACCAAGTTTTATTTCCATTCTTAGTTGAAAACTTTACAAGATACTATTTTTTCTTGAGAAAAGGGAAAAAAATTAGTTCTTCAAATAGCTGCATGAGTCTGTGTTGCTTTTAACATAATGTTTGCATCTCATAGTCCTTTATGGCTCAATAGTGTAGTCAGTTACTCTGAGCTTAGGTTTACACTAGATCAAGCAGGTTGGCTTAAGGTTTTGGATTCAACTTACCTTAAGCTGAGCCGCTGCAGCATCTACATTGTGGGAGGCTGATGGGAGCATAGGTTTCCATTGGCTTCCCTTACTCCTTGAAGAATAAGGAGTATAAGACACCAGGGACCTCCCTCACTATTCGATTTGGGGGTCTACGCTAGACCCGCTAAATCAAACGCTAGAATATTGACCTCTGGAGGGTCGATTTTCTCCGTACTGTAGACATACCCCAATAGATCTTAACAGTAATGCTGCTAAACTGAGGCACAGAAAAGCAAAAGAGATTGCACATGCCCTGATTAGTTCCTTGAGCAAAACTAGGAGTAAACTCCAGCTCCTCTGAGCTTTATTTAATCAGTGTATTCCCTAGACCATATTTAAGAATGTGGTTTGTTGATCAGTCATATTGCCATTTTGAAGTTTTCACTTTGCACAAATGTAAATGATGCAAGTACCGGACAGGCCCATCATTCTGTACGCTAGCACTTCAGCTACTGAATTTAATTTGTTCCATTGTGCTCATGATTCCAGTGAAAACACTGAAATTACAGAAATACCTCTGGAGCAAATTCCTGGTCAGAGCTACAACTTCTGATTCAATTGAAAAAACAATGAATAGCTTTGCAGCACCTTAGAGTCCAACAAAAATGTAAATAGTATAATGAGCTTTCGTGGGCACAACCCACTTCTTCAGATGAATGAAGTTTAAGGGTCCAGGTTTCAAATAAATAGCACAGAGAGGGGTTGGGGGGAAGAGGAGCAAAAAGAAGGGAGGGGAAAGCGGGAAAGAAATTATCAATTAGAATGCCCATGCTAAATGAAGCTGATAAGAATACCTAGTACCCACTCTACATACCCTTTGTTTTTTTAATATCATTAGGATATGAATGTAGCCGGCCATCCAGCCAACATCTTTGTTTAGACTTCTGTTGTAGGTATCAAACTTGTAAATGAATTTAAGTTCTGTAGGTACCCTGTCGAGCTGGCTTTTTAAATTGGTTTGAATAATGCGGTGACTTTGAGATCCATTAATGGGTGCTCAGGCAAGTTAAAATGTTCCCCAACAGGTTTCCATGTGTTGCCTTTTTGGACATCGGATTTGTGTCCATTAATTCTTTCTCATAGAGATTGTCCAGTTTGTCCAATATACATGGCAGAGGGACATTGCTGGCATTTGATGGCATAGATCACATTAGTGGATGTGCAGTTGTATGAGCCTCTGATTTGGTGGTTTACGTGGTTAGGCCCTGTGATATCGCCTATATAGATGGGTGAACGGAGCTGGCATCAGGGTTGATCATAGGGCGTGGGATCCTGGATGAGTATGATGGAGGTATGCTACATGGTTATTGGAATGAATTTGTATGAGGTAAGGGGGTTGTCTGTAGGTAAAGATTGGCCTGTCCCCAAGACTTGTGAGAGTGAGGGATCATTTTCCAGGAAAAGATGTAGATTGTTGATAATGAGTTGGAGGGGATTAAGCTGGGGGCTCTAGGTGACAACAAGTGGTATCCTGTTGGTTTTTTATAGGGCCTATCTTGAAGAGGCTGATGTCTAGATACTTGTCTGGCTCTGTCAATCTGGTTTTTCACTCTCCAGGTGGTTTCAAGAATGCTCTATATAGATCCTGTAGGTGTTTGTCTCTGTTTGTGGGATTGGAGCAAATCCGGTTGTATCTTACAACTGTAAACAATTCATTGGGAAGCAAGATACACAAACCTGGAAATCCCATACAAGCCAGCATCTCAAGCATTGGCACACTTACAGCAGGATCATCTGCTTATATTGACTCCCTGCTCAGACCCTATGCTGCCAGCACACCTAGCTATCTTCGAGACACCACCGACTGCCTGAGGAAACTACAGAACATCAATAATCTCCCTGAAAACACCATCCTGGCCACCCTCGATGTAGACGCTCTTTACACCAACATTCTACACAAAGATGTATTACTGGCTCTCAGGAACACTATCCACTGAACACCTGGTTACAGAACTCTGCGACTTTATCCTAACCCATAACTATTTCCAATTTGGAGACAATTTATATCTTCAACTCAGCAGCACAGCTATGGGCAGCCACATGGCCCCACAATATGCCAACATTTTTATACCAGACCTTGAACAATGTTTTCTTAGCATTTGCCGCATAGTACCCTTACTCTACTAATGCTACATTGGCAACATTTTCATCATATGGACCCAGGGGAAATGTTGGCTGGATGGCCCGCTACATTCCACATCCTAATGAAATAAAGAAAACAAAGGGTACATAGAGTGGGTACTAAATATTCCTACCAGCTTCATTTAGCATGGACACTCTAATTGACCATTTCTTTGCCTTTTTTCCTTCTTTTTCCTCCTCTTTGCCCCCCCCATCCCATTTCTGTGCTATTTATTTGAAAACTGCCCCCCTTAAACTCCATTCATTTGAAGAAGTGGGCTGTGCCCATGAAAGATCATGATACCATCTACATTTTTTTTAGTCTCTAAGGCTACATCTAGACTGCAGGATTCTTTTGGAAGAAGCTTTTTATGGAAGAGATCTTCCAAAAAAACTTCTTCCAAAAGAGAGCATCCACACACACAAACACATGGAAAAAGCGATGCACTTTTTTGAAAGAAAGCGTCCAGACTGATTGGCTGCTCTCTCGCATAAACGGCCACCCAGAACCACTTCAGCCAGGGCTTTAGGTCACCAGTTGCTTCCCAGTGCTGGTGCCAGAGCCTTGCAGAGACACGCGCTTAAAGGGACCCCCCCGGAAAGCCGTTTCTCTGCTTCTGCTATGTGCTTGCCTACTTCTTCAAGGGACAGCAAAGCTCTCGCAGTGCCTGCTGTGGTTGCCCAGCTTTTGTGAACACCTCAGCTTTTTCCTGTGAGCCATGGAGCCGGAGCTGCCCCTGAGCATGTGATGGCCCCACACGGCCATGCTGCAGTTTTTGCAGCCCTTTGTGTCAGCTGCCGTCCTGGTCCTGACCGAGCTCAACCCTGAGCTCATTCTGGGGACCCTCTCCCCGAGTTCAGGAGCTACATTCTGGTAACTGCACCCCACAGTGAAGAGGTGTTTTTGGAGGCTCAACACCAGTTCGGACTGGTCGGATTGGGTGGTCATGGAGCGATGGGATGACCAGCAGTGGCTCCAGAATTTCCGCATGAGAAAGGGGGGGCTAATAGGAGGTGGCTCCTGTGGTGTTTGAGAGGGAGAGAGGATGGGAGGGGGACGGGCACCTCCTAAGGGCTCAGGTACTCTCTTTCTCATTCTTTGTTTTGTGTATTTGTCTGTCTCCTTCTGCAGGTGGCGAGAGCCATCAACTTGATCCTTCTGCAGAAGGTCATCCATCTGGGCGACTGGACCTGATCATGGCTGGATTTGCTGCCGGGGAGTTCCCAAACTGTGCCAGAGCCATTGATGGGACCTACATCCCAATCCACGCACGAGAGCATTGAGCGGTCCAGTACATGAATAGGAAGGGCTACTTTTCTATGGTGCTGCAGGCCCTGGTCAACCACTGTGGACAATTCACGGACATTTTTGTCAGGTGGTCAGGCAGGGCACATGATGCCCGTGTGTTTCATAATTCCAGCCTGTGCAGGAAGCTGGAAGCAGGCACATTCTTCCCTTGTCGTGAATTTGTAGTTGGTGACATGCAGATGCCACTGTGCATCGTGGGGGATGCAGCCTACCCCCTCATGCTGTGGCTTATGAAACCCTATACTGGCCACCTGGGGACCAATTTAATGCCCACCTGAACCGGGCCGAATTCAGGTGGAGTGCACCTTCAGCTGCCTCAAGGCACGTTTCAGGTGCCTGCTGACCTGCCTCGACATGGGGGAGCACAACATCCCTGAGGTGGTCGCAGCATGTTGTGTCCTCCACAACATTGTGGAAAGGAAGAGGGAGTCCTTCCTCTTGGGGTGGGGGGCAGATGCCAGCTGCGAAGGGCGAGCATTCGAACAGCCGAGAACAGCTGCCATCCACTAGGCCCATCAGGCCAGGGTGTGCATCTGGGAGGCCCTGAGGGAGAGGTTCTGTCAAGGAACCCAGTAACTCTCCCCAACAGGGGCCTCTGGCTTGCTGCCCTATCCCTTCCCCATCACAACCCCTCCCTTCACTCCTTCCCTGACCTCTCAGTAAAAACACCTGTTTGGTTTCCAACAAAATGAACTCTGTGTTTGTCTTTCATTACAAACAAGTGGACAGGGGGAGGGGGGCTCATAACCTGGTGTCGGGGCCAGCTAGATGTGCCACCTTGGGTGCAGGGACCTCGTCAGGGTTGTGTGAATCTGAGGACCACAGGTGGGTGGGTAGGAGGGGAAGGCTGAAGCAGGGTCAGGAATGGCAGGTGGCGGGGGGGAGGGGACATGGGCATCACCTGGGGAGGGAGCAGAGGCATCGCATGGAGGGCAGGCGGAGGAGGAATGGGCATAGCAGGAGGGGCGGGGGGGGTGGAAGGCAGGAGGAGCGACAGCAGGTGGTTGTGCCATCATGCGTAACATGATGGCACACAAGGTATCACACCGCTGTATGAGCTGGTCCCATGCATGGTTCTGCCACTCAGCATCCTCGTGGACCTTCAGCGCCAGGGTCTGCTACATGTTGCGCAGGATGCTGACATGTTGGCGCATGAGGTCTTCCTGGACCCTAGCATGCCTTAGGGTCCCCAGGGCTGTGGCAGCTGGCACGGGTGGTGTGGCTCACCCCTCAGTCCCAGCTGGTCTGGCTGTGGAGAACACAAAGAAGGAGAGGCAGTCAGTCATCCATGCAGACTCTGTGAGCAGCGACCAACAGTCCTCAGGGCAGAGAAGGAGGATGTCCCGGGAGCAAGGCCATGTGTGGCCTGCACAGTGGGCCATGCCTCACAAGGGCCCCGAGGTGCCCAGGAGATTGTGCTGCCTGCTTCCCAACCCCTCTCCCCCCTCCCGGATGTGTGTGGCCTCCTCAGAGCCTGGCAGCAGGATCCCACCCGTGCTCAGGGGCTGCCTGCTACATTCATGTGCCGCACACTAACGCTGCATGTGGTTCCACATGCGCAGACTGCAGCACAATGTCCAGCCCGAGCAGTCCGAGCGACACTCATACCTCTCCCCCTGTGTGCCCGCCTCCCCCACCCTGTGTGTGTGACAAACTGAGACCACTCATCTGAAGATCTCTCACTGGCGTCCGATGAGGCCTGGGAGACATCCTGGGTGACCAGCACTGGCTCCAGGGACAGGGTGACAGTCTCCTCCTCCTGCTCTTCTGGCTGGCCCTGGTCCTCCTGCTCCTCGTCTACCATGACCTCTGGCTGGGCGACAACGGGGGTCTCAAGGCACCTCCTTGTGCAGTTCCTGGTAAGGGCAGATGTGGGGGTCCTGCCCCTGAGCGTGAGCTGTGCTCTCTGGCCCAGACATATCCCTGACGGAGCTCTTTCACCTTACTCCAGACCTGTTCCAGGGTCCGGGGTGGATGTCCGTGCTCCACCAGGGACTCAGCCATGTGCTCGAATATGTCAGCATTTTGGTGCTTAGAGCGGAGATCCTGCAAGGTGTCCTCCTCGCCTCACAGCTCGAGGAGAGACAGGATCTCCGCTCCAGACCAGGAGGATGCACACCTCGTGGTCCCCCTGGGTGGTTCCTGGGACCCCTGGGGCTGCTCCCTTGTGAGGGTCAGGGGGATTGCGGGGGGGCTTGTGGCTCGGCCATTGCTCACTGTGTGGGTAGCAGGGAGAGCCGCACGGTCAGGTGATGCTCCAGGGCCAGTTTCCCGCCACAAGACTTGTCCAGGTGCCTGCAGCTTTAAGAGGTGCCAGGAAACAGGAATTATCGAGTTCTGATTACTTTGGATGGAGTGTCCACCAGGGCACCTGTGTTATTTCCTGGAGGCCTCTTCTTCCGAAAAAACCCCCTCCTCCCTGTTCACACATGCCTTTTTCCAAAAGAGCTCTTTCGGAAAAAGGCTTCTTCCTCATAGAAAAAGGATTACCAACACCGGAAAAACCCCTCTGTTCTTTCAATTTACTTTCAGAAGAACGCAATTGCAGTGTGGACGTAACACAGGTTATGTCAGAAAAACGGCTGTTTTTCCAAGAAAACTCTGAAGTGTAGACATACCCTAAGGTGCTGCAAGACTATTTGTTGTTTTTTAAGTTTTTCCAGTTACAGACGAACATGGCTACCCCTCTGAAACTTCTGATTCAGTGAGGTTCTCTAACTGGTTTGGGTTTTTTCTTTCTGTCTGTGATTGGAAAGACACGTCAATATGTCATTACTAATACACACCTCTAGGAACACCCCATGCCTATCTGCTTTTCTGGGTTTGCTTTCTATGCTTCTCTCTTTATTGTTATTGATGCCTTTTTGAACATTCCTGCAGCAGTTGACAGCAGGCAATTACTCCACACTCCTCTCCTGAGTAAAGTCAATAATCACTGGTTGTGGATTGGCCAATCCAGATTGATGGAACACTTTGGATAGAACAAAATATATTTCATATAGTGCAGAAAATGTCATGTAACCTCCTTGTTTCCTTTTTATTGCTCTTCTGCACAGCAGTGGATCACATTTCTCCCTTCCCCAATCCAGTTCTTCTGTTGTTGGATAACCCAGCAGAGAATTCTTATATTTCTTAGTTGTTATATAGATATCCACTACTCAGTGAATAGTGAAGACCTATCTTTCAAGCTTGATGCCTCTCTAGCAGCTTTACATTGTCTTCTTCATCTCATCTTTGATGTAGACCACACATTTTATTTGGAGAAGTAATGGTTTTAGTGTAGAGGGTGTGTATGAGAGAGAGAAAAAACACAGGGGTCTCTCTGAATTCACCACGTAGATTTTTAGTGATATTGCTCTGTAAGTAAACATTTATAGAAGCATCCCTATTTTCCCACGTCTCAGGGGATTTTAAGCATGTACTTAAGACTAGAATTTTCAAAGGGGCTTAAATGATTTAGGAATATAAGTCCCACTGAAAGTTGGCAGGTGCTTTTGAAAATTGTATTTAGCATTTTAGAGTGGTAAATTGATTGAGCCTATTTCTTTTAAATGTGATCATCTGCAAAAATTGTCTCAGAGCATCTAATTGTCACAGCAAGCTGCTACAAAATCCATACAATTATTGTAAAAAGTGATTTTGTATGTTTTTGATTAGAGGGGAAAATGTAACAGGACTATATTGCATCACTGCATTTCCTTTGTAGATAATGCTAAAGTTTGATAGTTGTTTCTATGATCTCTCTATGACAGTATAGTAGTACATTTTGAATTATGGTAACATTAAACTGTTTCTCTTCTTAATTATTGTGCTTTACAATTACAAAACAGACATGAAGCAAGAGAAAATTACAATTAGTCTCATGTATGCCACTATGAGTTAATTTTCTTTTAAAAAAAACCTCACAGGAGTTTAGAAAAACAAGATGAAAATGAGCTACATTATATTTGTTTAAACCATGCTATCATTTGACGTATTTACATGTAATATATAGAATGTAAATGACAAAATGTGCTTTAGCCATATTTTTCAGCAATGCCTCTGATTTCTGGGTCACAACTTTGCTGGGTTCTATTGCAAACTAAATCCTTGGCAGCATGCAATTCATAGAGAAATGTGGCAAAAACAAGGGTTTTTTTTTTCAAATTATGGGAGGACATTGGTTTTCTCTTTTAATCTGCAGGTCTGTTTTCCTATTCATTTTAGCCTGCTGCATAACTTCATATTTGCTGTGAGTTCCAGGTTTAATTCCTCCCTAGTCAAGAAGGCTAGCCTTAGAACATAGGATCCATATGTCATGATCTTTCAAATTTGTCAGACTGTCTGCAGGGCATATCATTCTGGCTGTTGACAAAAGATGAAGCTGGCAGCAGCAATATTCCCACACACACAACACTGATCTTTGAACCTCATATCCAGGAATAAGTGGGCAAAGAGTGAGGAAGGCTTTTCCTGCTTTGGTCCCCCTCCTAGGGGCCAAGCACTACTGTGGTCCTTGGACTTACTTTATGTCTAGAACTGCTTTGGGCCCAGTCTCCCCAGAGGGAACAGGGTCACTTTGTTTTCTTCCACTGTCCTGTATTGGGAAGAGGGTCTGTATGCTGCACTCTCTGCACTTTGAATAGACTCTTGGGTCATTGGTCCCACTTGAGGCACAGGGACTCCAGCTGCAACTGCTTGGATGGTGCAATGCACATGTTTGCACTTCAGGAAAAATGCTATCATTACTAATTCTGAGCAACCCCACAGCCACCCCCAGAAGATGTCTCAGCAGCAGACTCACAGATCACACTGGAAGTTGCCTCTTGCTCTCTTTTCAGATGCCTTTTTAAAGGGACTATGTTGGAGAATCAAGATGCTACTGGAGGAACTGTTCCTTAAAGAACAAATTGGATTCAAAATAGGCAGAAACTATTGTGACCAAATCCTTGTATTGACCAACTCTATAGAAGCCAGCTGCCTATGCCAAGTAAACACAGCAATAGCATCTATTGATCTTTGTTCTGCATATGGTACAGGATGCTGGAACGCTCTTCTGCTGCAACTTGCAGGAGCCATGCCCTGGCTCCCTACCATTAGATTCACTGCCGAATGCTGAGCAACTGCAGTTTCTCAACATAGCTTAGTGCTGCTGTCAGCAGCCTGCAAAAACTGAACAATGTACCCCCACAAGGGTCTCTTCTAGCTCCAGTATTTTTCAGTCATGCTCATGAATGACATCAAGCTGGCTACTCAGGCTTCCTCATTTGAAACCTCAAAAAAGGTTCTAGAACAGGACCTATAACCACTGAAACCTATTTCAAGGCATGGCAGTAAAAGCCAAATGTCTCAAACAGTGAGCTCGCCACTTCAATGATTCCCAGACCACCAAGACATTCAATATCAGTTACTGTGGGTCAGTGTTGATGCATGTTCATAATCCACAGTACCTGGGAATAACCCTGGACCACACACTCAACTGTCAGCAGGTTGAACTAACCAAAAGGAAAACAAAGACCAGAGGCAACATCATACAGAAGTTTGCAGGAACATCTTTGAGAAGCAACACCCACATACTTAAAATATCAGCAACAGTCATGCTCCATTCCACAGTGGAATACTGTGCAGCACTTTATAGGTCCACACCCCATTTTATCAGACACCAAAGTTAATGCCATTCTTTTCATAATAGCAGCACCCTCACATCAATGCCACTCTTTTCATAATAGCAGCACACTCACATCAATGCCACTTCCATGGCTATCAGTATTGGGCCAGCAAATATCCAGTGAGACACTGAAACGAGTGTCAACCAAAGATAATGGCGAATACCATGCTACTGCTCCAGCTTGACCTAACAGTTCTGCTCCCCAATAACTAATATCAAGAAAACCCTTCTGGTTTCATGCTACAGCCCTCCTTAGGTTCCACAAGAACATTCTCAGCAGATGCTTTGACATCTAGGCAGCTGCCAACGTACTAAACAAAAATCTAATTGATGACTCAACTGTGCAAGTGCTTAGCTTCTCCTTCCCACAGCACATATAGACAGCTCTAAACTGTCCGCACCAGATGTGGAAAATGCACATATTTAGTCCATAGATGGAAAGTGAGGAAATCATGGTCTTGGGACTGTGGCATGGAGCAAATTGTGAGACACATAAATGATTGTTTATTCCGTGTTCATCCTGGATATGTCGCAGCCCTTCCCTCTGCTCTGACCTGGATAAAAGACCTTCACATTCAACTACTGTCATGCTGTTTACTTTCACTTTTCCACTATTGCCTATGAAATAAGTTTATTAAAACAGCTTCTATTATCTTTTCAGAACCTCAGCCTGTAACTCATGTATGTTTACCTGCTTCAACATTGTAGATAATTCATTTCTTTTTCTTAATCTTTAGTTATAGGATCAGGCACAAGCATTGTTTTTGGTATAGGATTTGAGGAGCATTTGCTCTAGAACAGTGGTCACCAAGCAGTATATCGGGATCTACTGGTAGATCTTGGAGCCTCTGACAGGTGATCCTGACTTGTTCGGCCAAGAGGCTATCAAGTGCCACCACTTCATCTGCCTCGCTCTGCACTGCTGCGCAGCTCCTGCCTTCTGTCTTGTAGTTGTCCCCTCAGGAGCCTCCTGTTTGCTGGGCAGGGGAGGGAGAGGAGCGTGCCCCCCCACACTTTGTATCCCATCTCCACAGAGCAGAGAGGGGACACAACAGGGCTTGGGATGGAGGGAGTTTGCTGGCTGCTTTTGAGAATGGTGCAGGGCCAGGGCAGGGGTGAGCACCACCACCTGGGAGCCACCTGAGGTCAGCAGGGCCCAGCTGCAGCCCACATCTCAAAACCCTACCCCAATCATGAACCCCTCCTGCACCCCAAGTCCCTGCCCTAACTCCGAGGACCTCTGCATCCCAACAACCTCCCAGAGCCTGCACCTAGAATCCCTCCTGCACCCCAACTACCTGCCCCAAGCTCAGAGCCCCTCTCAGACTCAAGATCCCTTAATCCAAGACCAGAGTCTGCACCCTAATCCTCAGCCCAGCCTGGTGAAAGTGAGGGAGGATGGGGGAGGGAGGGAGGATGGAGTGAGCAGGGACAGGGCCTCGGAGAAAGGACACAAAGAAGGCGCGGCAAGGGTATTTGGGTGTGAGGTAGATCTTCGATTGCACTTAAATTCAAAAAGTGATCTCATGCTTAAAAAGGTTGGAGACCACTGCTCTAGAGTAAGTGCCTTGTTCTTTGGGACTGGGAGTAACCTGAACATAATGATATTCATGTAAGGGACCATCTATTACAAAGGCAAACTTGCATGGGTGGCAAGATAAACCAGAGTACACATGGTGACTGTCTGTGATTCCATGTTAAGGTTATCATAGAACTTTAGGAGTTGACACTTGATAAGTATAGAACTCACAACTTGTTTGTGGTTTTCGTCCTGCTTTGTGTCCTCAGTTTACAATCTGCCCTGAGATTGGGACTCATGCTCATGAACCTCTCCATCTCCAGGTGGCTTGACAACACGAAATAGGATCTATGCAATGCCACTAAAATGCCATGCACAGCTCTTCCTGTTCTGCAGTACCTCACTGGAACATACTTACAATAACCAAAAGCATGGACTCTGATAAGTAAAACTATAGCAGGAATAGTTAAGTTTCATCCACTTCTCACTTTTGCACTTTGTCTTCAAAATGAATATTGATTGTTCTATTTTCTGACCATTTTTACAGGAAGAATGAAACACTCTGTGTACTGTACACTCTGTGGCAAATAGCCTGCTGAGAATTTCTGTTGTTGGAGTTGCCTTTTGAGTGGGTGTGGGATATGGTGAGAGCTTACAGAAACTTCCTCCAGTGTGAAATCATGAAGCATGATTGCTGTAAGAAGTGTGAAAACATCTTAGCACATCACTATATTTTTTGCTTTTGAGAGTTCTTCTTTTGGCCCGTGATGGCTCCAAAAAAATTGAGACTGAACACATGAGTTAGTGAAGGATAGGTGCTCCATCAATCCAAAGCTGTTTGAATCCTGAAATGCTAACATCATATGGTAAAGTTTGGCTTATGGTTAATGTCAGATTCTTCACAAACAAGCTCAAATTCAGTTCACAGAAGTGCACATACCTAGATCTATGAGTGCAGTTGTTGCAATGGCATGTACAAGTCAGACATTTGCACATGCAGCTGGATATTTAGACATTCTTCTATGAGTCTGTAATCTCCTTTTTTTGCCTGTGTATTTGCCCAATTTGTCCATGCACCTGAAACACCTGTTTGTGCCAATATTGAGGCACAAGTGTATGCTTCCTTCATTTAAAGATCTGAATCTCAACCTCAGAATTATTTTTAAAATCATAGTGTCAACAGGCCCTACAACATTTCCATCTGAATTTTTAGTGGAACTAAACTGTTGGGAAGTCACCGGCACTCTGATTTCAGTCCAGCTTCTCCTTAACAGTTTTAAGTGTCAATTACATCACATCCTCAATAGAATCAATAGAATCGCTATGGATAGTAATTCCATGCTCCAATAATAAGAAATTAGCAGTAGCGATATATTACCGACCACCTGACCAGGACAGCGATACTGACATTGAAATGCTGAGGGAGATTAGAGAGGCTACCAAAATAAAGAACTCTGTACTAATGGGGGATTTTAATTATCCCCATATTGACTGGGTACATGTCACCTCAGGAAAAGAAGCAGAGTTAAAATTTCTCAATGGTCTAAATGACTGCTTCTTGGAGCAGCTGGTGCAGGAACCCACAAGGGGAGAGGCAATTCTCGATTTAGTCCTGAGTGGAGTGCAGGATCAGGTCCAGGAAATAACCGTTACAGGACCGCTTGGGAATAGTGACCATAATATAATAACATTCAACATTCCTGTGGTGGGTAGAACACCTCAGCAGTCCAGCACCCTGGCATTTAATTTCAAAAAGGGGAATTACACAAAAATGAGGAGGCTAGTTAAACAGAAATTAAAAGGCACAGTGACGAGAGCCAAATCCCTGCCAGCTGCATGGAAACTTTTTAAAGACACCATAATAGAGGCCCAACTTAAATGTATACCCCAAATTAAAAAACATAGCAAGAGACCTAAAAAAGTGTCACTGTGGCTTAACCACCATGTAAAAGAAGCAGTGAGGGACAAAAAGGCATCTTTTAAGAAGTGGAAGTCCAATCCTAGTGAGATAAATAGAAAGGAACATAAACACTGTCAAATCAAGTGTAAAAATGTAATAAGAAAAGCAAAAAAAGATTTTGAGGAACAGCAAGCCAAAAACTCAAAAAGAAATAACAAAATGTTTTTTAAGTACATTAGAAGCAGGAAGCCTGCTAAAAAACCTCTGGGTCCCCTAGACAATCGAACTATAAAAGGCGCAATCAAGGACGATAAAGCCATTGCGGAGAAACTAAATGATTTCTATGCTTCAGTCTTCACGGCTGAGGACGTTGGGGAGATTCCCAAATCTGCACCGTCCTTTGTGGGTGATGAATCTGAGGAACTGTCCCGGATTGAAGTGTCATTAGAGGAGGTTTTGGAACAAATAGAAAAACTTCATGTTAACAAATCTCCGGGACCGGATGGCATTCATCCAAGGGTTCTAAAAGAACTCAAATGGGAAATTGCTGAACTATTATCTGTGGTTTGTAACCTATCCTTTAAATCGGCTTCCGTACCTAATGACTGGAAGGTAGCCAACGTGACAGCAATATTTAAAAAGGGCTCTAGAGGCGATCCGGGCAATTATAGACCGGTAAGTCTAACTTCAGTACCGGGCAAATTAGTCGAAACAATAGTAAAGAATAAAATTGTGAAGCATGTAGAAGAACATAATTTGTTGGACAAAAGTCAACATGGTTTCTGTAAAGGGAAATCCTGTCTTACTAATCTATTAGAGTTCTTTGAAGGGGTTAACAAACATGCGGACAAGGGGGATCCAGTAGATATAGTATACTTAGATTTTCAGAAAGCCTTTGACAAGGTCCCTCACCAAAGGCTCTTGTGTAAATTACATGGCCATGGGATAAGAGGGAAGGTCCTTTCTTGGATTGAGAACTGGTTAAAAGACAGGAAACAAAGGGTAGGAATAAATGGTAAATTTTCAGAATGGAGAGGGGTAACTAGTGGTGTCCCCCAAGGGTCGGTCCTAGGACCAATCCTGTTCAACTTATTCATAAATGATCTGGAGAAAGGGGTAGGCAGTGAGGTGGTAAAGTTTGCAGATGATACCAAACTGTTTAGGATAGTCAAGACAGAAGCAGACTGTGAGGGACTCCAAGAAGATCTCACCAAACTGAGTGATTGGGCAACAAAATGGCAAATGAAATTTAATGTGGATAAGTGTAAAGTAATGCACATCGGGAAAAATAACCCCAACTATACGTACAGTATGATGGGGGCTAATTTGGCTATGACAAATCAGGAAAGAGATCTTGGAGTTATCGTGGACAGTTCTCTGAAAACTTCCACACAGTGTGCAGCGGCAGTCAAAAAGGCCAATAGGATGCTAGGAATTATTAAGAAAGGGATAGAAAATAAGACCCAGAATATCTTACTGCCCCTGTATAAAACTATGGTACGCCCACATCTTGAATACTGTGTACAGATGTGGTCTCCTCACCTCAAAAAAGATATTTTGGCCTTGGAAAGGGTTCAGAAAAGGGCAACTAAAATGATTAGGAGTTTGGAACGGATCCCATATGAAGAGAGGTTAAAGCGACTGGGACTTTTCAGTTTAGAAAAGAGGAGACTGAGGGGGGATATGATAGAGGTATATAAAATCATGAGTGATGTGGAGAGGGCTGATAAAGAGAAGTTATTTATTCGTTCCCTAAATAGAAGAACTAGAGGACACCAAATGAAATTAATGGGTAGCAGGTTTAAAACTAATAAAAGAAAGTTCTTCTTCACACAGCGTGTAGTCAGCCCGTGGAACTCCTTGCCAGAGGAGGCTGTGAAGGCTAGGACTATAATAGAGTTTAAAGAGAAGCTAGATAATTTCATGGAGGTTAGGTCCATAAAAGGCTATTAGCCAGGGGATAAAATGGTGTCCTTGGCCTCTGTTTGTCAGAGGCTGGAGAGGGATGGCAGGAGACAAATCGCTTGATCATTGTCTTCGGTCCACCCTCTCTGGAGCACCTGGTGCTGGCCACTGTCGGCAGACAGGATACTGGGCTAGATGGACCTTTGGTCTGACCCAGTACGGCCATTCTTATGTTCTTATGTTCCTCTATGGACTTAGCTATACTTTGAAGATCTGTGCAATGAGAGCCCCCAAACTACTGCTCACTTCTTCCCACTCAGACCTGTAACTCTGCATCCATCTTCCCAAACAGAATCATGACACTTAGGTTTAAAAGAGGATATAAATTTACATGATCTACAACTGTACAGACTCACAGAAACTGCACCTGTACAAACCACACCCACTTAGAATTCTCTAACAGCTTAATCCAGAGCTTCATTAAAGTAGGGTGCTGCCTGCATAATGCTTTCTTCCTGCGGTAAACTGGAGGAGAGCCAAGCAAAGATGCTCAGATACTAGCACGTGCATGTGAGTGCGCCGACTCTCTCACATAATTTCTACGAGGCAGGGAAATAAAGCTTAGCTTCCATTTCACCTGCCTTTGTTAATTGTTATGTTTATGCAAGGATGGTGAATCTGCTCATCAGAGGTACTTCCAAGAGAGCTGTGAAGATGCAATAGTCTATGATCTGCCATCTGTGACAGACACCTCAAACCTATTACCTGCTATGCATCAACAGTGTTCACAGTACCTTTATGCATCTCTCGTTCTTTTCTTTTAGATAGCTAGCCAGCCAAACTTTTTTCATCACATAGAAGACTTGACCACCTATGAAATCAACAGAATGTCTTTTAGTTAGAATGGATTTATAATATAATTTAGTCTCTTATTGTTTTATCATTTGTATTATCATGGCAGGTAGGAGCTCCAGTCATGGACCAGGACCCAAATGTGCTAGGTACTGTACAAACACAAAGCAAAGATCATCCCTTACTTTTAGTATTTAAATATTTGCCGTTTTCATTATAATTGGGGGTGTTTTCTTAGTTCTCCAACCTAATTCCTTTTGAGGTGATTGTCTTCAGCCACTCTAAACTTTATGCTGCACCTTTGATTGGATATACTTTTTAAGCCTCCTTACTTCTGTTGCTCTTGAGTCTTTCAGTAGCTGTCATTTTCCACCCCAGAAGTGGCTGCATTTCACTAGTGGGTGAAGTGATTCTAGTATCTACTAATGAAAAGTCTTTAGAATGAAAGGCACTATAGAAACACTCCATGTTATTGTAATAATGGCTACTGCACTATTAGGTAACATAGATTTAGCAATTTAGTTTTCAGTGTCCTTGGATTTCACTTCACAGAACAGTGGGGATTCATGTATGAGAGAGAGAGAGAGAGAGAGAGAGAGAGAGCGAGAGAGCACTCTGTCTGTGTGCTCAAGGGATGGGCCTCACAAAGAGCAGTTGCACTTGTAATGCACAGTGGAGCTCCCTGGGGTGAGGGTCTGGGATGGCTGACTAATGCAGGTGCAGAAATCTATCTTTCTCTGTGGCAGTCGGTCTCCAGTCTTTAAGGGGTTTTCATGGTGTTCTTTAAAATGCATGGAAATTATCCATTCTGAAAAATGGACTGTCCTTATGAAGGCTCTTATTATTGCCAAATTTCCTCACAAAAGAATAGGCTCGCTGCTCCTTTTTCACACCATTAATGAGTTGCTTAAACCAAAAAGCACAGCTTGTAACTCTGAGTCCATTAAAAGCTCTTTCTGAAACTCCTCTGACCTTCTCAATAATAAAGTTAAAACTTTGTGGCTTTGGTTGGACGCCTGAACAGTCTGCTGGGAATCCTGATTAATGTGCGGATCTGCCATAGCTGCACTTCAGACAGAGCCCTGTGAGACAATGGCAGGATTAATTCAGCCCCAGGCTAAGTGGATGCAACTCTCATTTATTTCAATGGAAGTTGTACCTGTGCACAGCAGAAATGAATTTAGTCAACCACATGTGTGCGGTGAAAGGTCAGCTAGCTACACTGCTGATGCCTCAGCCTACTCCCACTGACTTCATTGAGGTAAGGGCGTATCAACATGCTTTGATAATTGTAGCACATGTAAATTAAGGGCCAGAAGGAAACTGCATAATTTTGGCAGCATTTGCCCAACTTTACTATAAACACCTGGTAAAACTTAAGTAAGTTTTATGTTCAGCCTCCCCAGCTTGTATTAATTTCCATGAACAATGTGATTAAATGTGACTGTCATGAAGCCTCACATGATACAGCGTCAGAATCACATACTTCAGTGGAAGACACATTTTTAGACATCCCATCTTAACTGTTCAGTATTATGTCAGCTGTATGAAATCCAAATATACTTGTGTCACTGCCCCATGCTTCATGAGAATTGGCTTATGAATATGAATATGCATAATTCTATGATTTAGGCAAAATGCAACAAAGTGACATATCGTTTTTAAAGGTACAGTCTGCTGAATGGGTATATTCTATTTCTGTGCATGTATCATTCTTATATGTGTAGTTAGAAATATGAAGTGTGGATCTGTTTATAATTCTAAATCTGCTAATGAGGGCTATTGCTGATACTCTGGAAACATAATGGCTTGGTACTAAAGGTAACGATCTGTAAATGGTTTTGTTTTTCCTGTAAGCTCAAACTGAAGTTGGTACTAAAAAGAGCTGTGGGACCATGTCACCTGGTCCTGGAATCATCTTGAATCTAGTATTTTTCCAAGGAGATAGGGAGATTAAACAAAGGGTTCTTGCTCTAGGGAAAGTTTATTTAAGGGATGGAAAATGATCAGGTTTTGATCTTCAGCTGGCTTTTGAAATTGCCTTTTGACCCTATGAGGATACACATGAAAAAACCTGGAAAAAAAAATCCAGCCCAGGGAAAAAATCAGCTCTGCCTTGAAGCATTTTACCTGAAGGAATATACTTTGAAACAATATCTCTTAGGGTGTGTCTAGACTACAGGGTTTTTTCGACAAAAGTGGACTTTTGTCGACAAAACCATACCTGCGTCTACACTGCAGCCGAGTTCTGTTGACATAACGTCGACAGAACTCAGCAGTTTTGTCGACGGCTGTAAACCTCATTCTACGAGGAATAGCACCTTTTGTCGACAGAGTTCTGTCGACAGAAGGCGTTATTGCATCTACACTGTCCTTTGAGTCTATACTGTCATGTCGACAAAGTGGCTTGCTTTGTCGACAGAACTGGATGTAGTCTAGACGCTCTTTGTCAACAGAAGCTTTGTCGACAGTATCTGTCGACAAAACTTCTGTCGACAAAAGCCTGTAGTCTAGACGTACCCTCTGGGTATATCTACACAGCAAAGTTATTTTGAAATAACAGCCGTTATTACTAGCGTCTACACAAGCCAACCGCTATTTCGAAATTATTTTGAAATAGCGGAGGCCTTATTTTGAAATTGGTAAACCTCTTTCCATGAGGAATAGCGCTTATTTCGAAATTGCTATTTCGAAATAAGCGCTGTGTAGACGCTTATTTCGAAATAGGGGGCCTCCAGCCCTTCCCAGGGTGCCCTGCTGGCCACTCTGGCCCCAACCAGGAAAACTCCTCTCCTCCCCGCCTCCCCAGAACCCTTAAAGGGGCAGAGTCTGGCCACAGTGCCTGTGTCAGCTCCAGGCCTGCCAGCCCAGAGCCAGCAGTCGCTGCCCCTGACCCGGTGGCCCCAGCATGAGCCAGGCAGCCAGTGCCAGCCAGCCCTCCACCACTCCCCAGGACCGTTCCACCAGCTCCCAGAAGTTCAGGGCTCAGGGTTGGGGGTCTTGCCAGCCCAACTGTCTCCCAGCATCACGGGTGTGGGGGCCTTGGCATCCCTGGGGGGGGTGGGGCGGGTGTGGAGGAAGAAGCAGGAGGGGGAGAAGGCATGGGAGGAGGAGCAGTAGCTGGGGAGGCAGCAGGGGCTGGAGCAGCAGGAGTCAGGAAGCTCTGCACCAGGGTCTGCAGGTGCTTGCAGATGGCACAGCCCTGGGAAAGCTGCTCCTGACAGAGCTGCAGGTCTTCCTGCACACAATGGTCGAGGGTGCAGTGCAGGGTGATTAAAGTCGCCCATGAGAACCAGGACCTGTGATCTGGAAGCTTCTCTCAGTTGTCCAAAGAAAGCTTCATCTACCTCATCCACCTGATCCGGTGGTCTATAGCAGACACCAACCACAACATCACCCCTCTTGCTTCCACCTCTAAATTTAACCCATAGACTCTCAACAGTCTTTTCTCCCTCTAGGTACTGGAGCTCCGAGCAATCATGCTGCTCTCTTACGTACAATACAACTCCTTCTCCTTTTCTTCCCTGCCTGTTCTTCCTGTACAGTTTATACCCTTCCATGACAGCGCTCCAGTCATGCAAGTCAACCCACCAAGTCTCCGTTACTCCAATCAAACCATAGTTCTTTAACTGGCCAGGGCTTCTAATTCTTCCTGTTTGTTACTCAGGCTTCTCCCATTGGTATACAAACACCTTAAATAACCAGTTGATCGCCCTGCCTTCTCCATCCGAATCAGGGGTCCTCCTTTGTTGCTCGTTCCTCCTTGTGATTCTTCCTGGTGTCTGACTTCCTCACTTACCTCAGGGCTTTGGTCACCCTCCCCCAGCGAACCTAGTTTAAAGCCCTCCTCACTAGGTTTGTGAGCCTGCCCACAATGCTCTTTCCTCTCTTGGTTAGGTGGATCCCATCTCTTCCTAACAATCCTTGTGCCCGGAACAGAGTCCCATGGTCGAAGAAACCAAAGCCCTCTCTCTGACACCACCTGCTCAACCACGCATTTACTTCCTCAATTCGACGATCCCTATCTGGACCTTTTCCTTAAACTGGAAGGATGGACAAGAACACCGCTTGCGCTTCAAATTCCTTGATCCTTCTTCCCAGTGGTACATAATCTGCTGTAACCCGCTCAAGGTCATTCTTGGCCATATTGTTAGTTCCTACGTGAAGAAGCAGGAAGAGGTAGCGATCCGAACGTTTAATCACTTTTGGAAGACTCTCAGTCACATACTGAATGTGAGCTCCCGATAAGCAGCACGCTTCTTGAGATTGCAGGTCTGGATGGCAGATAGATGACTCAGTCCCTCTTAGGAGGGAGTCCCCGACCATCACCACCACTCGTCTTCTTCTTTTGGGGGTGGTGGTTGTGGAACCCCCATCCCTAGGACTACACATCCCATGCCTTCCGGTAGATGGTATTCCCTTCTGATTTCTTCCCTGAGAGGTCCCTGCCAAAGCATTCTCCATGCAGTGCCTGTGGAGAGAGCCTGAAAGCAGTTACTTACTTCTACAGGAATGGGGGATACCTGAGTTGGCCTTCTTCTCCTTCTAGAGGTTGCATGCTGCCAGTTTTCTTCCTTGTTCTGTACTGCCCTGACTGGCTCTGCATGATTAAATGCTGCCTTCTATTGAGGAAGTCTTCATCCTCTCTGATAGAATGTAGGGTTGATACTTGGGCCTCAAGTCCTCTAATTTTTTTCTTCCAAAATGGTGACCAGCTTCCACTTAGTGCAGATGAAATCCCTTCTTTCTTCTGGGAGGAAGACAAACATGGCACATGCTGTGCAGGTAACAACAGCAGACCTATCAAATCCATGCCTGTGTTCCTTCTGAGAGATTCCTCAGTTGTTATTATATGCCTCCTTGAAGGACAGGAGTGTAGTGAAAAGATTTTAAAGAATGGCGACTGTATCTCACCCCCTTCCCATTCCCTTTCCTAATTCCCTCTCCAAACTCCTGTTAACAGCCCCTGTTCGCAAGCTCTCTGGTTGCTGATTCACTCCTTTATAAAGCCCTGGACTGCCTGATAGCTCCGCCCCCTGATTAAGGCTCAACCAATGAACAGAGGCTTCTAGATTTCAAACCCTGATTAGAAGCTCACAGCTTCCACCTGCCAGCCACAGCACACACTCCGAAACTAAGATATTTTCTTCTAAGGAGTCTGTCTGCTCCTGCTGCTCATTTCCCTCAGTTGAAGTCATAATTCCCTGTGACATCACAGTTGCTGCTGAAGAAAAACAAATGTTCTTTAACAGTTCTGATCTTGAAAAGGGCCCTGGGATGTTCTTATGAGCATAATATAAATACATTTTGTATTCTGTTGCTGCCCACTCTGTTTTAAAGCC
This sequence comes from Pelochelys cantorii, assembly GCA_032595735.1. Taxonomy (NCBI): domain Eukaryota; kingdom Metazoa; phylum Chordata; order Testudines; family Trionychidae; genus Pelochelys; species Pelochelys cantorii. Next base: position 116,944,288 of record CM064330.1, on the reverse strand, counting down.
AATCTCTTGAAAGGGCAAAGATATGTCTATGAATAAAGTAGAGAAAGCCCCCTGTTGCCATTGCTGAGTAGGCAGCATAGTCATTCCATTCCCTCTACATGGTGTACCATAACAGCCAGGCACCAGGGATAAGTGCTGTAAACCTTATACCTCTTCATATAGAGTGGGGTGGGCAATAATTTTTGATGGGGGGGGCACTCTAAAATTTGGTAAGTGATCAAGGGCCACACTCTTCCATGATATTAATGGAGAAAATGTGGGGTCTGGGACAGAGGTTGGAAGCCTATGGAAGCTCAGGGTAGGGAATTGGGGTGCAGGAAGGGGTGTGGAGTCTGAGAGGAAGTTTGTCTGGAGGAGGGGGTTGTGACCTGGGGCAGGGGATTATGGTTCAGGGTCTGGGTGGGAGGGGGTATGGGTACGGGAGTAGGGGCGTAGAGGGTTGAGGTTACATGTGGCAAAAGATTGGAGAAGGGAGGCACTGGAGTGCCAGAGTTGCTTACTTAGGTGGCTCCTGGCCAGCAGCCCAGCAGGTCTCTCTCTCAGGCAGGCTCCCTGCCTGCCTCACCTCCACAAGCAGCTCAGAGTACCTGACTTCTGGGGCCATATTCTGCTCTGAGTGCTGTGAGCTCCTGAAGGGGGAAGGAGGAGGCATACTTCTTACGCTGCCCGCCCTTTAAACAGGCAGCTTCCATTGTCCAGTTTACAGTGAATAGGAGCTGTGAGATTATGCTAGGGGTGGGGCAGGGCACAAAGCCTCTTCTGTCCTCCTCCTCGCTCACGGCAGTGCCCAGAAAGGCACATGGCTCCCAAGCCAGCCACTCTGAGCTGCTTGCAGGGGTAGGGCAGTGAGGGAGCTTGTCTGAATCTCCTGCTGGGCTTTGGCCGGATCCAGTGGCTTGACAAGCCAGATCCAGCCCACAAGCTATATTCTGGCCGGCCTGGATGTAGAAGCTGTCTGTTCTTCCATGGTTCCCCAGCACACTCTTATCTGAGCTGATACCCTCTATGTCATAGTCGTGTTCTCAATTTCCCACTGCTCTATTGCAGACCAGAACAGAGTTCCATACTTTGTAGGTCCAGAAATTGTGATGCTGAGCCTGGAAATTCAGACCAGGAGGGAGGCAGCTGCTTCAGTTTGAGCACTCTCTGTTGTGTGGGTTTTTTTAAAAAAACAACAGTACACACAAATCCAAGCAGATCTCAAGTCCTTCTGTGCAAAATATCGAATTTCTAAGTGAAGCAAGACCAATTCTGATGGGAGCTGTGATGTTTCACTAGAGTCAATACCAGTAAGACTCCTCTTGAAACATCACCTATTTGGTCCTGCAAGACTCATGAGTATTTCCTACAATTCCTTTAAAAAAATGAGAGGGCAGTGCATGACAATTTGTGATACACAGCTGATTCTGCACCTTCTGTGGAAGCTTGTGCAGATCCAAATCTTCATTGCACACACCCAGCTAAGGTACTAGAATGGTCAAGGGAGCTTCCAAAAAAGGCTATTAAATGTTCATAGAATCATAGGGCTGGAAGAGACCTCAGGATGTCATAGAGTCTAGCCCCCTGCCCAAAGCAGGACCAACCCTAACTCAATCATCCCAACCAGGGCTTTGTCAAGCCAATACTTAAAAACCTCTAGGGATGGAGATTCTACCACCACTCCAGTGCATAACCACCCTCCTAGTGAAATAGTTTTTTCTAATATCCACTCTAGAGCTTCCTCACTGCAACTGGAGATGATTACTCCTTGTTCTGTCATCTGCAACCACTGAGAACAGCCTCTCTCCATCATCTTTGGAACCTCCCTTCAGGAAGTTGAAGGCTGCTATCAAATCCCCCCTCACTCTTCTCTTCTGCAGACTAAACAAACCCAAATCCCTCGGTGTCTCCTCATGGGTCATGTGCTCCAGCCCCCTAATCATTTTGGTTGACCTCCACTGGACCCTCTCCAATGCATCCACATCCTTTCTATGGGGGGGAGCCCAGAACTGGACTCAGTACTCCAGATCTGGCCTCACCAGTGCCAAATAAAGAGGAATAATAACTTCTCTAGATCTGCTAGAAATGCTCCTCTTAATGCAACCTAATGTGCCATTAGGCTTCTTGGCTACAAGGGCACACTATTGACTCATATCCAGCTTCTCATCCACTGTAACCCCCAGGTCCTTTTCTGCTGAACTGCTACTTAGCCAGTTGGTCCCCAGCCTGTAACAATGGTTGGGAGTCTTCTGTCCCAAGTGGAGGACTCTGCACTTGTCCTTGCTGAACCTCATCAGATTTCTTGTGGCCCAATCTTCCAATCTGTCAAGGTCACTCTGGACCCTATCCCTGCCCTCCAGCGTATCTACCTCTCCCCCTAGCTTAGTGTCATCTACAAACTTAAAAATCTCACTCCTTGACTCTTACGCAATATTTTCCACGGTCTTTGTGACTCTTATGACTTTATCATGAGGGTCTCAATAGTTAGTGTTTTTGGAAAACCCCAGATGCTGGAATCAAGAGAAGTTTAGATTTATTTTAAAAAAATCTAGAACTCATGGGTGACAAGAAAAAGCTTGAACACACGAGTAAGCATGCCATGAAGGCTCAAAGACTAAAAGTGCCCCAATTTACTTTTTGAATTCTTGGGGTTGGCAACACAGCATTTGACATAGTTGATGGAGCTAGCTGATTTATTTGCATGTGATATTCAAGAAAGATGTTTTTAGGTCATTGTGCTGGTGCAGGCTGTGAGTCTGTCATGGATTCTGTGTCTTTTCACAGCCTCCATGATTTCTGCCAGTGGGGCAGGCAATGTGGCCCCAAATAAGCCCCAGGGCCACACAAACAGCAGGCCAAAGTCAGGTGCTGGGGCAACCTCCGGGCCAGCTGCACCAGCCATTTCTGGGGCACCAAACAGTTGGTGCTGGGGACCATGTGAGCAGCAGTTCCAGGGACAGCCCTTTGGATCAGCAGAGCAGCAGCAGTCTCAGGGGCTGCCCTGGAGGTGGCCTAAGCAGTGGTACTAGGGACAGACAGCCAAAGGCAGCTGTCACCTCTGGAGCAGGAGTCAGACATCAGCCCCAGGAGCCCTCCCTCCCCCGAGAAGAAGCTAACATTTAATCAGAGGCACTTGTAGTAAAAGTCATGGACAGGTTGGGGCAGTGAATTTTTGTTTCTCTATGACCTTCATCCATGACTTTCACTAAAAATGCCCGTGACTAAATTTTAGCCTTAATGATGGGGCAGGTGGGCCTCACACTGGCAAGGAGGAGGTTAATGAAGGCCAGAGGATCCAGCTAGCCCTGCCCTGTTATACCTGCACTAGAGATCAGGTGTGTGGAGGGCAGTGAAGAGGAGACAATCTAGCAGCTGGCAGCTGACTTGAAAGGAAATCAGAATTCCATTTCTCCCTTCAGGAGGGAAGCCTTGTTTTCAGCCAGTAGGAGACAGCTTGCTGTCTTTCCCCCAGTGGATGGCATGAGTGAGTCCAGAAAGACAGATAGAAGGACTGGGTGTTTTAAGAAAGGTCCTGAGTAGTAAGTGTGGGATCCTGTGGTAGACTTATTCACTGACTCTCAGAATTTTGGGGGCTTAAAGGTTGAGGGTGTTGATCTTCAATGGATGGGGCCAAAGAGCTAAAGCATCATTGTAGCAGAACCCATGAGTGGCAGTAATTGATCAATAGAGACCCTGTGGCAGAGGGTGACACCTTGGGCCACAAGGGGGAAGCACACATGTGAACTGTGTCATTCTCCTCTCCCTTTCATGTTCAGAAAGACACTGGGGCTATGTCTACACTGGCGGCTTCTTGTGCAAGAAGTCTTGTGCAAGAACACGTCCACACTGCCATGTGCGAGATGTGCTTTTGCGCAAGGGCATCTATGGCAGTGTGGACGCTCTCTCGCGCAAGAAAGCGCTGATAGCTGTTTTAGCCATAGGGCTTTCTTGCGCAAGAAACCCCTGCCGATCGTCCACACTGCCCTCTTGCGCAAGAGCTCCTGCGCAAGAGAGCTTACACCTGTTAGAAAAGAGTGTAGCTCTTGCACAAGAAGCTCTCTCTTACCACGCCATACTGTAAATCTTCTTGCGCAAGAGCAGGCGGGCAGTGTAGACATAACCAAGGTAGAGCACAAGTGCTTGAAATGCTGCTTTGTCAAAGGAACAGACGGGGCTAGTATAACCCCCAGAAGGTGGATTTGAACCTGGGACCTCTGGAGCTTAGTGTACTACTTGAGCTAAAAGCCAGCTGCGTCTCAGCTTAGGCTGTAGAGCTCCCTTGTTCACACTGTAAGTGGTCTAAGTGCCACTACATGGAACAGTGAACCACACTAGCTGTGTGGGTTACACTAGGACAGAAATAGGTTGGTGGCAAGGGCCTCCTAGCTTATATTACACCAAGTCTCATTCTTAAGTCTTTTCATCATTCCTTGGTAGCCGTAATAATGTATGGGGTGGGATTTTCAAAACTGACCCAGCTGCTTGCATTAAAGTCAATGGCAATTCTATCCTTGATTTCAATGGGAGCAGAAGTAGTCTGACATAAGCTTTTGCAATCCCCTCCTGGACTGTGTCTATACTGGCGCGATCTTGCGCCAGAGCTATGCAAATGAGGCTCAGCGTGGAATATCGCCGAGCCTCATTTGCATAACTAATGAGCCGCCATTTTTGCGGAAGAGGCTCTTGCGCAAGACGGAGCTGTCTACACTGCCCCGTCTTGCGCAAGAAAAAATAATCAGCATAACGGCTTTGCGCAAGAGGGTTTTTCTTGCACAAGACAGGGCAGTGTAGACAGCTCCATCTTGCGCAAGAGCCTCTTCCGCAAAAATGGCGGCTCATTAGTTATGCAAATGAGGCTCGGCGATATTCCACGCTGAGCCTCATTTGCATAGCTCTGGCGCAAGATCGCGCCAGTATAGACACAGCTCTGATGTCTATCTGAAAGTCTAAATCAGGGGTGGGGAATCTCAGGCCTGGGGGACAGATGCAGCCCCTGTCTTGTCTGGATCCAGCCCCCAAGAGTCAGGACCCCCTCCAGTATTAGGGAGCCCATGCTGGTGCTCCCGGCCCCCTCCCCAGGGCCGGAGCACTCAAAATCTACAAGGCTGGGCCCCCCTAGGCTCTGGGATGTGCAAGGAAGAATGTCGGGAGTGTCATTTCTCCTTCTCAGGTGGAGGCCATGGCTGTGAGGGTTTGGGGTTTTTTTATTTGTGGTTTTTTTTATTTTATCTTGTTTTTTACTTCTCACTTGTGTGCAGCCTCCAATTAATTTCTCTGTGGGTCAGTGGTCCCCGACCCAAAAAAGGTTCCTCACTCCTGGTGTAAATCTTTGCACCACTTCATATAAGAGTAAGCACTTTGCACTTATGTGGACATTATCAACTGAGCTAGAAGGGCTACCACTGAGCTAGATTGGTTCTCACACACTCTGTGGTACCCCTCTCCGATATATTACCTGCTTGGCCTCCTGTAGCAATAATTTGGGGCCTCCTTTCCCACTGCACTGTATGGAGTCCATTAATAGGCCAGAGCAGGCTCTGGCTCTCTGGCTTAGGTATGACCTCTGTTTTCATGGGAAATTTTTGCTTATTATTATGCCCCAAGCCAGTTCTAGCATCAGCAACTATCCTGGATTTTGGGGACTGGGAGATTACTGAGGAACCCAGGAAGCTAAGCAACACATACTGCCTCCTCATATGCCCCTGACAAGGGACATATAAAAAGCTCAAGTTTTTTTCGAAGAAACAAGCTTTTCCTGTGGGGCAGTTTGGAGTCTCGAGGGAGTTCGTGCACTGTGTGAAGACCCCTTTTAACTCAGATGATGAGTGAAGATGTCCACTTAGTCCACTCATTGGAATAGAGAAAACTCTTGAAGCTCATTGGGAATGATTGAGGAAGAAATATTTTATTCTTAACATTCTTCTGTCACTTCTGATTCTTCCATTATGCTGCTCATTCGAAAGAACCCTTCTTTTTCACTGTGTCATGTTAACAGATGATTTGTGGTCAAATCTAAAATATTTTGCTTTCTAAACCACAAATATGAAGTTAGGCTGCAGCCCACCCTGACTGTGTGCTGGAGCCAAGTGGCATGCATGCAATTAAGACAATTTTGCATATACATTGGAAAACAGTGCATGCAACTCGCTAGTCAGTAAGAATCAACTCTTAAATGTGTAAACCAACCACATTTTGACAATTCAGCAGTATAAACACACTGTCAGAGCAAGCTGCCGAGTATGAACACATTGTGAAAGATCCACAAAGAAAGATTTTATGCTCTCTAGAGAAGGACTGACAAACAGTGGTTTGGGATGAACTTTTCAAAATAATAATCTGAGGGCACGTCTACACTGCAGGGCAAAAATCAAATTAAGCTATGCAACTTCAGCTATGTCAATTGTATAGCTGAAGTCGAAATATCTTAATTGGGCTTTTGGTGCTGTCTGCACAGTAGGAAGTCGAAGGAAGAACACTCTTGTGAAATGAGGGCTACAGAAGTTGGAGTAATAAGTCCTCCAGCTCAACATTATTTCGAAATAACGGCTAGTTGCGTAGACACGCACCATCTTATTTTAAAATAATGTCAGTTATTCTGAAATGACACTGCTGTGTAGACATTCCCTACGTGTGTATACTTTATCCCATTATGAAGCCTGAGTATAAAGGGAGCAGTAAAACGGGTGCCTAGATCCAAATTGCTCTGTGTTGAAATAAAGGGGAAAAGATAGACCAGTTTATCTGATTATTTTTGTTATGCATTTTAATGTCTTATCGCAAATGTGGTAGGGGTTTGTGATGGATGCAAAACCCAGAGAGACTGGAAAGAATTAACAAACTGTGGCAAACATAACCAGCCCTGCCTGCCACACCTGGAGTGGGTTTCAGACCTGCGGGAAGGGGATGAAAAGGAGAAAGCTGGTTGACTTGTAGCTGGTTTAGTCTCTGATGGAAGACATGGCACAAAAAGTGAGAGATATGTGTGTGTTGGGAGATTAAGAAGATGGGTTGTATCTATGTGGCTTGTTGTCAGCTCATCCCTTGTTGCAGCTCCCCATGTCCTTCCGCTGCAAGTGTAGCCCCCAGTTGGTAACTTAGGCTAAGTCTACACTATAGCCTTTTTTTGGAAAAAGCTACGCAAACTGTGCTCCACAATTTGTGTAGCTTTTTCCAATTGCTTTTCTGGAAGAGGCTTTTCTACCATTTGGCCCCATCTAGACGGGGCCAAATGGCAGAAAAGCCTCGTCTTTCGGAGGATTCCTTATTCCTCATAGAACAAGGTATACAGGGCTCCCCGAAAGAGCGTGTTTGCTCTTCCACAAAAAAAAGCAGAAGTGCAAACGCATTCCCTGGATGCAGCGGAGTTTTTCCAGGATACCTCCGGTATCCCAGGAAACCCCCTCAATCTAGATGTACCCCAGAGCTCTCTCTGTGACCACCAAGATTTCCAAAGGTATCTAGCTGCCTGCAGATGCATCAGAAACAAATGCACAGATTAAAAAGGTGTATATTGGGCAAGGGCCCAGTGGAAGTGGCTGCTTAATTTGCCTTGTTGCCAGGATGCTGCATGCATTGCTTTTTACCCTGCACCTGTCAGGCCCTGCCCCCTGAAAAATCATACATTTTTTTTATCATCTTCCAGTTCCTTCCATAGTGTCCACCTGCCTTTTAGGTGACTGAATGGCCAGTTGGGGAACTAAGGGAATTATTTGCCCTATCAACTGCTGTCACATCTGTGATATGTTTGCAAAATTACAATCACCTATCACAGCAAGAAAACAAGTGCCAGAGTTGCTTTTTGAATTCAAAGTGAATTGAGCTATGGACGGTACTTTTACGGCCCACATTGCCACAGTGCTCAAGCACCTCACGCTATAGTCATCCTCCTAACGTTCGAGAAAAGTAGGGAAGTGCTGATAGTTCCATTGTTCACAAGGGGAACTGAGGTACAAACATACAGATCCTCAAACATATTCCTGGACCATTGATTTAATGAAACTTATTCACCTAAATACTCTTTTGAGGATCTGGGCCTAAATGACTTGGCCCCAGCCACACAGGAACTCAGCAGCTGTTGTCAGTGAGGTGTGGTCATCCCGATGGGTTCCTGACAGGTCCTCTACTCGGTCAATGATGATAAACTTTTGGCTGTGTGTGTTCCCGTTTAACATAAGTAGTTAACATGACAGACTCCAGAGACCACAAATCAGATAAGGCTCAAAAGCACCCGAGTAGGTTTATTGCCAGGGGACATACAATAATATTTGTCAGTGAACCGACTCACTGCTGCACCACTACTCCTATGTAAGCTGTGACAATGGACTAACACCCAGCTAAGGGCTCTGGATTTTAGTGCCCCCCCACAGTCAGTCAACGATCACCCTTTGGGGTGCACTTTTATACACAAGTACAAACAAGTTACACGTCACTCCTGATGTATAAGGTTGCCACCCTCTGTTAGCTAGTTACCACCCCTTGCCTCACAGAAGAGGGGTTTTCATATTATCCATCATGCTGTCAATTTAGACCCAGTGCTGAACCTGGGTCAATATGTATGTTATGTGTGGTGTGTGTATTGTTAGTATTAAGATGTTTCTTAATGAGGTGTTCTGTTATGACCCCTCTGGAATGTGCTTACAGTCTGTGTCTAGTACCTTTTAGGTATGAATATTTCTGTAATATCAGCCCCGTTCTTGTCAATTTCTCTGAGCAGGGCCTGCCTCTTACTCACAGCTTAACTTTGCTTTATATTAGCAAAGTCTTGACCATTGGGCTGTGTCTATACTGGCGCGATCTTGTGCCAGAGCTATGCAAATGAGGCTCAGCGTGGAATATCGCCGAGCCTCATTTGCATAACTAATGAGCCGCCATTTTTGCAGAAGAGGCTCTTGCGCAAGACGGAGCTGTCTACACTGCCCCTTCTTGCGCAAGAAAAACCCTCTTGCGCAAAGCCTTTATGCCTGAAAATAATCAGCATAACGGCTTTGCGCAAGAGGGTTTTTCTTGCACAAGAAGGGGCAGTGTAGACAGCTCTGTCTTGCGCAAAAGCCTCTTCCGCAAAAATGGCGGCTTGTTAGTTATGCAAATGAGGCTTGGCAATATTCCACGCTGAGCCTCATTTGCATAGCTCTGGCACAAGATCACACCAGTATAGACACAGCCTTGCTGTCTAGGCCTCAGGCCTCGTACCCGGCCTGTGATACAGGGCTTATGTTTCAGACCCTCATCTTACTACTGCAGTCAAGCAAGGAATTGAATCTGGATCTCCTAAAACCCAAGGTAGTTCATCGCTGTGCTTGAAATCTGGTAACATCCACAATTCCTGCCTTCACCCTTTGGCCTAAATTGACTAAACTTCCTTCAAATGCAAATAGCAGAATGATCGCCTTTTAAGAGTGAGAAATGCTTCAGGAAATGAGCCATCCTGGGCATTGCTTTAATAGTCCTTGATGGAAAGTATCTCAGTGAGTTCATTATTGCAATCTTGATAACACTTGGGTAACAGAAAACACATTTGACTGGAAATTGTATTGCACTATTCTCACTACCTAGAGGTTGCTCACCCTGTCTATATTGTGTTTTAAAGAGATACAATTAAGAAGCTAATTACATGCAATGAATGGGAGTATACGAGCAGGAGCATTGATATAAAAAAACCCAGCTTTCCACGTGTAGAGAGTTTTCCCCTTCATTTCAGAGATGGACTTTGTTTAAATACAATATGTATACAAATATTCATTTTGAGTTTTGAGGAATCTCAAAAGCATCAGCTGAAAGAGCCTCCATTCTTGGTTAATTGGATTCAGATGAAAGGTTCTGAACAGATAATATTAACTACTGCTGAAATGTGTGTGCTGAAGTGGGATTTAGTGTTGCATTTGTCCTAATTATTAATATAAAACCCTACAGAAGAAGAATACATCTTTTATTAAGACTAAAGCTAAGAAATCTGGGAATTCCTTCAGCAGCTCTATATTTACTTCACAAAGGAAATGATTTCATCACCTTCATCACCATAAACACTACTGTCTTTTTTTTTTTTTTTTTTTTTGGAGTGCAAAGAGATGAATGGCTGTAAAGGAAAACATACACACATTGGTTCTAGGATATTCCTCATGGGTATACAGCTTCTCATTAACTTTAAGTTTCGGGTCTCAAGAGCAATGTTCACAAAGCTTCACTGTGTACCTTCTGCATTTCATGGGATATATCTTAAATTGATTCCCTAATCTTAGGCCCAGATTTTCAGAAGAACTCAGTGCTCAACATACTGAGTTCTTTTGAAAATACAGGCATTACAGCCTATCCTCAGCAGACCCATATTCAGGGGGGGGCAAAGGGTGTGAAAGTAAGCATACTCCGACTGGCCAGGGGAATGCAGGAGCAGTATGCAGCCCGGGCCTTCCCTCCCACATGCTCTGGCCAGCCAGGGGAAGGCTGGGGCTGATTTCCTCACTTATTTGGAGGATCATGGGGGTGCATTCACACCCTTGTGGTTCACTTTTACAAAAAAGCACACACACACAGAAATTCTTGTGTCCGGGCCTACTCAGAGATGCTGAGAACTCCTTTGACGTTTATGGGAGCAGTAAGTGCTAATGTGTCTGAAAATCAGGCCCTATGACCAGTGTTCCCTGAAAGCTGAGGCAGCAAGGGAAAGGGGGTGAGGGAGGAGCCCATGCCCATGGGGAGCCGGCTTTAACCTGGCTTCCCATGAGCACCAGATCTGCCTGCTCCCCCACCCCATGCTGCTGCCTCTGATAAAGAGGCAGCAGACAGAGGGTGAGGGGGACAGGCAAGAGCCAATATGCATGGGAAGCCAGCTTTTAAGCTAGCTCTCTGCTCATGCCTGCTCTGCGGATCTACATGCTCCCCCCCACAGCTGCCTCCTACAGAGGCTGGTGGGGGAGGCAGGAGCCAGTGGGGCGGGGAGCCAGCTTAAAAGTCGGGTCCCCCCAGCACTGGCTCCACAGAACTGTCTGCTCCCCACCCCCCGCACTACTTCCTTTTTTGGTATGGAGGAGGGAGGGGCAGGGGAGGCGGCTGCAAAGCAGCCTCTGTCTGGGGTGGATCCAGGCTCACCACAGACAGAGGCTGCTCCGCAGCAGCAGACCCTGTCCAGCAGGGGGCGAGCACCATGCAGACAGAGGCTTCTCTGTGCTGACACAGCCTCAGTCTGCAAGGAGCTTGGACCCCCCACAGACAGGGGCTGCTGCCACCCCACTCTTCTGCCTCTGACTATTGAATAGTCATGACTCTCAAATAGTCATGTAACTGCTAAAATTTGATGCAACTTCACAACTATTCAGTTACACACTATCTAACATCCCCAGGTAATAATGAAATGTTAAATGCTGCAGCAGCCATGTGTTAGTCAAGTTTTTGTTTTTTGTAGCACAAGGGCAAAACTCTCAGACCAGGCTGCCTAAAGCTAAGCGTCCAAATCCACATTTAGTCCTCTCTTTGCACAGCAACTGAGCTCCTGTATTTCTTGCTAATTCCAAGTCTATAGGTCAGATTCACTGCTGGTGCAAACAGGGTGCTGGAGCAATGTGCATGATGGGAGCCATTCAACCAAACTGTAAACCCCTGTATATGACGGAAATCGCTGCAGCACCTCCAGCATCACTCATTCCAGCACCTATGGGTGCAAATCAGCGCATCACTATTGACTTCAGCAAAACTATACTGACTTACCCCCGCAGGGCAATGTGGACATTGAACCACCTTAGATCCAGGATGATTCAGCTCTAAGAGCTCAGCAGCCAGGAAACCAGCTGCCAAAAGGGACCAAAACCCCAAATAAATCCATCTTACCCCACATAAAAGTTTTACACAGAGAAAGCTCCTAAGGTCAGCCCCTTTATCAATGAAAGAGGAATATACACAATGGTTGCTTCCTCCCCCCCCCCCCCAAGCAATTATTTACACTGGACTTGATAATAAATAAAAGTGTTTTATTAGGTACAGAAAGTAGGATTTAAGTGATTTCAGGTCAAAACAGTCAGATCAAAGTAAGTTATCAAATTAAAATGAAGAAAAAACACTTAGCTAATTCTAATCCACTAAGAAACTTGTTACATGCAAATTCTTACCTTAAACAGCTGTTCTTATTTCAGGTAAAAGGACTGACTTGGGTCTACAGCTTCTTCAAAGTTATTTTCCCCCTCTTAGGGTGGGCCAGGCTGTTTCAGAGGCCAGCCAAAGACAAAAGGCAGATAGCTTCCCATGGTTTAAATAGACTGTCCCCCAGGCCATGAACCCTTTAGCATTCTGATTCCCATAGAAAAATACCAGGTTCAAGATAGATTCCAGTACCAGGTGGCATGCTTACTTGTCTTTCTAGGACCAATCACAATTTGGGTATAAAGGACAAACACAACCATTGATAAGTCATTTAGTTTGAGTACTGAGTCATAACGTCATAAGAATACCAGTAATGGTCCTCATTAGAACATTTAGAACCATAAACAGATCCACGCTTCATATTTGTCACTTAACATACAAGAATCATATACACACAAAAATAGGATATACACATTCAGGGGATTGTAATTTTAAAATGGATATGTTACATGACCTATTTTGCATAAAGAATCGTTGAATTATGTATATTCATAAGACAATTTTCCTAAAGCATGAGGGGACCATGCTAGGCACTTTTAAAAAATGTTTTGATTTAGTTGAAAAACACATCTTGATAATACATTTTTCAACCAGCTGAAAATGAATTCAAGTGCCTTTGGAGCTGTGGGAATGCACACACTTAAGCATTACTCCTCTGGCTTATTGAAGGTGTTGAAGCATTAAGATCCAGTCTATTTACCTCAGGTCAACGTTATGATGCAATTTCTTTGCATGTAGACAGCTCTCTAGTGGTGTTATAGTGTTTTCTTTTGATACAGCTGTGTTGTCCTTTAGTAGCACTAATTCTAGGAGTGAAAACACTTGAAGTTTTGATGATCTGTGTGCTTCTTTGGGAGAAAGGGGATTGTGCTTTAGTTTGTCAAACTGCAAAATGGTTCCTGTATGTTACCAAATATCAAAATATTATTGTTGGGCTGTGAGGAACTGGGGAGATTTGGGAGTTTAAAGGGGGACTGTAAGCAGAGGGGGCACTCAGTGCCCCTGGGATGTTACTAGTTAAATGTGACAAGGGGTTAGGGAGTCTGTAGTTTCAGAGAACAGCATAGAACTGGAGCCCCAGTGTCTGGTGCGCTGGTGACCCCGGCCCTGCTCAGCAGACACAACTAGTTCTGGCCAGACAACAGACAATGGGCTGCAGAGGTGGACCCCGGCGACTGACCCAGCTGGTTCCAGCGAGGGGAGAACATTGGATGGAGGACAGGGAGGTGGAGAAGAGAGGGGCCCAGGCAACCCTGTTACCTGGAGAGAGACAATGGACTGGGGAGGGGCTGTTGCTGGGGTTATTGGAGGCTTGGCTGGAAGGCTATTGGGCTGTTCAGGACAGAGAGCAGAGCAGGCAGGGCTCACCTAGCTGCAGGGGAGACTGATGTGCAGGGCTAAGGGCCCAGGCCTGAGAGATCTTCTGCTTCATTCAAAGCTCAATAAACCCTCCTGTTTTGTGCTGGCTGAGAGTTGCTCTGGTCTAGAGAACAGGGTGGCACTAGTCCCTACTATTCTTCATGCTGTCAACTTTGACCCGGTCCTGAATTTAGGTCAGCACGTACATTAGTTTTTGGGGAATCGCTTAGTACCAAGACGTTCTTATTGAGATGTTCTGCTACTCCCCTCTGGCTCACAACCTGTACTTGATCCTTGTACTTGGTGCCTCCCTATGTTCTTCCATGCTCAACCTAACTTACATAATCATGCAATTACCAATAGAGCCTCTTTCCTGGCTGCTGTGTTACTGAACCAAAGTCTTGCTCACTAGATTCCAGGCCTGTTGCTGTTTTTATGTTACAGGCCTTTATTCAGGCCTGCTGACTCCATGGGTGTGTCTAGACTACATGGCTCCGTTGACGGAGCTATGTAGATGAGGCAGGACGACAAAGGGAAATGAAGCAGCGATTTAAATAATTGCTGCTTCATTTAAATCAAAATGGCCACCGCGCTATGCCGATCAGCTGTTTGTCGGCACAGCGCGGCAGTCTAGATGGGGATCTGCCGACCCCAGAACCCTTCGTTGGCAGATTCTTTATGCCTCCTGAAACGAGGCTTACTGGATCTGCCACCGAAGGGTTCTGGGGTCGGCAGATCCCCGTCTAGACTGCCGCGCTGTGCCAACAAACAGCTGATTGGCACAGCGCGGCGGTCATTTTGATTTAAATGAAGCGGCGATTATTTAAATCACCGCTTTTCGTTTCCCTTTTTTGAGTAAACTAATCTACATGGCTCTGTCGACGGAGCCATGTAGTTTAGATGTACCCCATGTTATTGATCCTCAACTTACTGTAGAGTTATACAGAGTTAAACCAGCATTGAGAATCAAGCTATATATCTGGAATCTTTCTGGGTACATTCCTGGTGCCACTGCAATATATGGAGTTTTGCCACTGACTTCAATGGGGCCAGGAAACCATCCTATGTTTTTTTCATATGAGATGATGATAACCTCTCATTATTGGGTGTCAGTGCATTATTCCCCATATCTGCTATCCTTTCTTGTTCCTAGCTGGCTTTCTTTGGTTAGTTATTATGAAGAGTCAAAGAACTATCTTGTTCCATATTTGCTAAATGGTCAGCTGAACTGAGAGGAGTGAAGACCAGAGTTCAACCCTGGACCTTTCTTTGCTTCAGAAGATTTGTACAGGAAACCCTTGCCATTTGTGGTGGATGCATTCCTGGCACCACCACGAATGGTGAAATTCATGAATACTGGGAGCCATGGCTCCCAGCCCCCACAGTGGGCTCCCCGCAGAACTCACTGCAGGGCTCAGAAGCTGCAGGGAACTCACCATGCTCCCAGTGGATGTGGTGAGCTCCCCATGGCTCCAGGCAACCATGGGGAACAAGGAGCCAGGGGCTGTGCTAAGTTCCCCGCAGCTCCCAGCTCCTGCCACCCCTTCTTCTCCCGAGGCCATGATAGGAGACTCCCGCAAATATGTGAAACTGTGAATAGTGATTCCGTGAATCACGAGGGTCTCCTGTACAACTTTAATTCCTTATTCTTTGCCTACCCAAAATTTCCTTTAACTTCAGTGGGAAATCTTGGTGCAATATGAATACAGGCTTATCTCATTTTAATCGTGTTTAAATAGTGTTTGTTTGGGAATAATATTTTTTCTTGTCTCACACTCCCATTAAAGAGAAAGAGTTGACAGTTCACTGCCAATATATTGATATGCATGAAAATACCTCCTCTTACAGCATACCACCTAAGTAAATTTATATTCCAGATTAGGATTCACATTGTTTGTTTGAAGTTTATGCAGTGAACTGTAAATGTTCCTACAGATTGATATGTGTTTAATTATGCTAATTTTGAAAATATGTACTGCAGTTACTTCAGACTTACAGTTATGTAATTGATTACAATACACGACCCTAGATTCCTGCACTGGGGGATTTGCAACCTAAAGTCATGACCCTGCAGCTGTATATGTACTTAACATTAAGCACAAATCAGTGGAAGAATATTACTTACATACTTAAAGTACAGAGCACATGTAAATGTTTGCAGGATTGGAGCCTAACATTAGAACAGAACAAAACAAAACATCAAAACCAGGGGAATCATAGAGCTGGAAGAGACCTCAGGAGGTCATCAAGGCCAGCCCCCTGCCCAAGGCAGGACCAATCCCAACTAAACAATGCTAAGTCAAATAAAGCATCTGGTCTCTTGAATGCAGAAAGAGGAAGACAGCTCTCAGTATAAAGCCAGAAGGAAAGAAACCCTTCACAGCCATTGCATTCTATCCTGTCACTCTATCTTGGTGCATGAATCACATGCCCAAGAAATCTGTGAAAGCTATCAGAATACATTCTGTCAAACTAGCAGTCATGAAGGAGCCTTAAACCAATGGATTGCAAGGCTACGTCTACACTGGTGCTTCTTGCACAAGAACTCTTTTGCGGAAGAGTGCGAAAACTCTTCCAGAACAAAGCTTTAGCACTTTTTAATTTTGAGTGTTACTGAACACATACTCTGGGAATGAGTCCTTTAAAATGTTAGCATCTCAATCTTCTTTCTTTGAAAAAGGGGAACTTGACTTTGAATTCGTTTTTAAATGGGCCATTTTTTAGTGTGTGTGTAAATAAGGGGGGCATTTAAAGTATATATATTTTTAACTTTAATTGTTAGGGTGGAATATTGCAGGTTGAGGCCTTGTAGGTCAAGTTCCAGTGATTTTTTTATGGCTGGTTCAAACTCGTAAACCACCCAACAATAGAAGCTTATAATAGAAATGCTGACACCATCTTAACTTTAATGGCAGAAGTATGCTGCTATAATTTTCTTTGCTAGCTAATCTCCTGGTACAATGACTGCTGTTGCCCCAGGGAATTTTAAATCTCTAAAGGAGGAAGGGTGGGGAAAGTGTTCTCTTGTGGGTGTGAAAAGAGGATAATAAACTAAATTAGTATCAGAGGTGATTTCATGGAGTCTTTAGAGAATACTAAACCAAGTGCTTTCATGTGCTAAGTTAGCCAGGTGTACTGTTCTCAGTTCTTTGCTTTATATGTGCTTTTAAAGAGTCATTTCCTTACACAGGTAGGTGGATATGTGGTTGTTTGCCTTCCCCCTTCTAATTTTTGTTCTTGTCATGTACCTCTTGGATCCCAAGGTCACCCAAGCTAAGCTCTTCCCACAGACAGCTGGGTTTTGACTGACACAATACCACACTCTCCTTTCTGGTAGATCCTCATACAGGCATCCATAATTCTCTTTATTGTTCATTTGAAATGCAACTTTCTTATCTCTGCACAGTGAAAAAGAGCTAGTCTCCCTGTCAGCAGGGACTTGTGGAGCAGCAGCACCATCTGCTGGATTATTGCAGCATGGTTCATGTTGGCAGCAATTCCCAGGTGACCATTGGTTTAGCTGCTCTTTGCAGTGTCTTCTGTTTTTCTGTAGAGGATAAAATGATCACATCACCATAGCGTATCTGTGTTATCTGTTACTGACTTAAGGCTGAGTTTTGCCCTCAACTGTGTCTATGCGTGCATACAACCAAGCATCTCAGGGTAAGTTTAGAGAAGATGAGATCATTTAAATTTGTGTCCCTTTGCAAGCAGTGAGTAGGATTTGCAGGGTCTCGGATACAGATATAGAAGTAGCAGAGACCACCCTGAATTACCCTGCCTTGATCTTTTCATCTTCTCTTTCCCTGTGACCAGCAATGTCTTCCCGGCTTGATTTTTCCCCTTGTCTCTTCTCTTCTCCTTCCACACAGACCTGTTTTTTTCTTTTTCCACAGTTTCTTTACTTGTCCTTTTTCTAACTTTTTCCAGATTCTCTTCATCTGTCATGCCCTTTTTCTTGCTTCTTTCTCCCACCATACATCGCCTCTTATTTTTCCGTATACTCCTTTCCTTCAGCCATATTTCCCCTTCCACACTTACGAAGAGATCCAAATGCAAGTGACAGAACTAACCAGACCCCAGATCAGTTTGGACTCAAGCAGACGTGCATGTATCCAAAAGTTGCACTCATCCCTTACTGGCCCTCCTTGGTGTGAGAGGCAGCAAGAGATCTACTTCTAGCTGTCTTGACATGGTCTAGACAGACCTGCTGACAGAGTCATTTACTACCCCTGGACTCCTGCCTGGCCTGGCCCACAATAACATGGAGCAATAGTTCTACTCATTGCTACCTACATTCAAGGTAATGTGGTCTCCTGACTTGTTGATACACAAACAAAGAGGTCAAAGGAAAACTAACAGAAATGAAAGCTTCATTGGATTTCTTGTCTATTCCTTCATTTTTTTTCCAGATGTCTACTGTGTCTTCTTGGCTGGAATAGGGCCTGTTTGCAAACCAGGGAATCATTCTTGGCACTAAAACGTATGGCTGGCTTCTGTTTATACTGCGCACAGAAAAGTCCTCTGACAAGTGGTGAACTTTACTGCAAGCAAAGCAGGACAAACCCAGCTAAAGGACATGTTTCTGTTTGTGGTATCTTTACAGATGAGAACAAGTTGGGCTGTAGCTGACTGACTCATTAATGAGTACCACAGAGGAAAGCAATTAAATGTTATTTGGATAGCCTCTACTGAATGCTTATCACAGGCAGTGTTTTTGCTCATACAACATTTGCATTGTGCTGCAGAGGAGCAATAGGATTTCTTCTGCATTCTGCTACGAGACATAAATCTATTCAAGTTCCTGATTAAGTATGATTACCTGTTACCAAAGATAGCTTGAGTAACAAGACGGTGTACAAAGTCTCTGCTTTTTATATGAAGCTGAAGGAACTGTGTGGCTTTCACAGTCTCCTGTGCTGGCTTTTGCATTTGCAAAGTTGGATTTGATTTGCAGGCTCCCTTTTGTTTTTCATCTGTTGCAACCGTGATTCATTAAAAACAAAAAGGTTTCCAGCACAAAAAGGAACCTATGCTTTGCATTTAAGATAGATTCATTCCTTCCAAAATAGTACAATACAAATACTTGCTATTGTGTGTGTCTACATACATAAAATAGAGACAAAATCACACCTATCGTCTCATAAGCATTTTTCTCTGTTCCACTCCTTTGGCCAGTCTCTGCTCATTAGAATACAAACACAAGAATATTTTAAGTTTGAGTTAAACATCCAAACCCACCATTTTTCAGCAGGTTCTAAATTAGGCAAAATGAGTTCACCCATTCCTAACTGGATTTGTAACAACTTGAAAACCTGGATAAAGGATGCCCTATGTACATACACCATGCCAAATAGTGCTTCTATTTTCCGGACAATGAGCAAAATTTAACTTTGGCTAGCATCTTTCTATCCCCTCCCACCAACCCTCTTCATTTTTGTCTAACTATGTCCTTTTGGAAATTACATATGAATCCTACAATTGCTGTTTAGCACTAGGCCTCTTCCATCTTGTGGCTGCTGGGAAGGGAGGACTCTGCGATCAGGGAAGAGGGAAGAATGTGCCAATTGGTATAAATTCAGCAGCAGAACTACAGAAATCAATCTTTGGGATCAGGGAGTCAGATGCAGAAAGAAACTTAGTCCCACAATCCCAAAACAAGACTGGGAACAGCCACTTACTTGCCCTATTCTGATCTCTTCAATGAATCTTGTTGCTAATTATTCATCTTGCAGGAGTTGCAAAAAACTTCAAATACTTGTTTACATTCATGAAGGCCTGAGAGACCCAGGCAGTATCTCACAGTTGGACAATTTATTACTGATGGGAACAATCCCTCCTAATCAAATTGCTCTAACTGTGCAATGAAAGGTAACTGGGTTTACCCATTACTAAACAAGCTAGCTACACTACTTTGAGGTACAATTGTGATGGTGGAGTTTGGGAAGGATGAAGATACTGTCATTTACCATTTGTTATTAATCTGGATCAGTGGTCTCTCTAGCTCATTATTCTGAGACTATATTTGGCCTCACTGGTCCTATTTATGATTCCTAAAGCAGAGAGTAACCCAGGTTCCCTTCAAGAATATATATTTCTGCCCTTGCTTTCTTGAAGGTGAGAAAAATATGAAGAATGATTCATATGCAGTAGTGAAAGTCTTAAGATTGGTCACCTACTTTAAACTTCTTGGCTTCTTGGCTTGAAATTATATTATTTTTAAGAAACCAACTTTATTTTAAATGCAGGAGAAAAAGAAACCTGATATCTGAAAGATGCAGTTTGTTTCTACAGCTGAAGTTTGAAATGATGAAGATGGAGAGTGGAGGTAAGAGGAGAAACATTGTTGGATGGACAAATAGATTTCATGGACATAGGTATTGGCCATCAGAATCTGCATTGGGCCAAGGCAGACTTTTCCATGGGAAATATTTGGGGAACATATAGGGAGCTGCTAGCACCATGGACGGATCCTTGACAAAAAATGTTGGGGACTGGGGTACTAGTTAATTCCCCTATGTCCACGTAGCTGCTCTCCAGAGGTGAGAGGATTCCAGACCACCAGGACTTTAGGAAAGGATGTATTTTCCCTCTTCCTCCCATTAGAACTTGTGACCAAGATCCTCTGAGCCATCTAAGATATAACAGGTGTCAATCCAGCTCTTTGCCATCTTTGCATTCTTCGGATCTTGGTTAAGAGATAACTTGTCCTGAGATGAGCTGGCAAAGCAATTATCTGTGACGCAGTATTGTTAATAGCTTCAGTTTGGGCTCTGTGGGAGCCAGCATCCAGCTCTCTTAGAACACCCAGAATCATGGATGTTCTAGGGCTGTGGTCCCCAACCTTTTTATGCATGAGATCACTTTTTGAATTTAAATGCAATCCAGGATCTACCTCCAGGATACACCCTTGCCCCGCCTCCTTCTGGCCCCTTCTCCAAGGCCCCACCCCGCTCACTCCATCCTCCCTCTTCCATCCTCACTCACTTTTATCAGGATGGGGACAGGGTTTTGGGGTGTAGAAGGGGTTCAGGACTGGGGCCAGGGTTCGGAATGCTGGCTCCAGCTGAGCACCACTTACCGCAGATGGCTTCTGGATGGTGGTGCAGGTGGTTAAGGCAGGCTCACCCCTACCCTGGCCCTGCACCACTCCCAAAAGCAGCCAGCAAACTCTCCATCCCTGCCTTCCTCTGCTCTGTGGAGATGGACTACAAGGTGGAGGGAAGGGCTCCTTGACAACAGCACCCACCCCCTCTTCTTCCCGTGCCCTGCACAGCAAGCCAGAGGCTCCCAGGAGTGAGGGGTACCTCCAAGGCAGTGGGAAGGAGCAGCAGGGCAATGCTGAGGGGCGGATGAAGTGCTAGCACTTGATAGCCTCCCAGCCCAAACGTGTCAGGATCACCTGTAAAAGGTTCCAAGATCTACCAGTAGATTCCGATCTACTGTTGGTGACCACTGTTCTAGGGAACACTTAAACCTGCTAGTAGCCTGATGAGATACTCTAATTAGCTCACCAGCTAGAGAATGCAGGAAGGAAATCAGGAAGTATAAAAGGCTAATCCAGGGAGCAGGATAACTGCTGCTATGCAGGTGTACTGTACCTGGCACGTAAGAAGGAAACAAACAGCTTTCTTAGTGAAGATACCTTGGTGTATCAGTGTGCTGCTTACATTACCCTGAGAGCTTGCCAGCCAGGGTTTTTACATGGCCGTAGAACTTGTTTCTCTGGAATCAGCTGGTGAAGGAGAAAATAACCTAGACACAATGATAGCACTGAAAATACTTTGCTGCTGAAACGGGAGCAGGAACTCTCAATGCTTTTGCAGTGGTATGTTCTATTATATAGCTTTTTCTGCTCCATCTCATCCTTAGATTTGGTGACATTTTCTGTTACTTACCAATATATAAGAAACTATTTGGGCAAATCAAGATGGGTACAATGAGCTATGTATATTTGTTCTTTTATCAAGGGTGTAATTACTAATTCAATACACAATTTAGAGCATCTTCTAGTAGGTCAGCTGAATGCTTTACAGTGTCAAAAATCCAGACATAGTAGAAGAAAAGATTAGTATTACCAAAATGCAGTGACCCTCACAATTTGGGTGCAGTCTATTAAGTGAGAAGGGAAAGGGTGCTAAAATTGATTATATTGAACAATAATGGACATAGTAAAGTCAACTAGTGCTTCTACAAGGGCAGGAAAACAACAAGGATTCCTATGGCACTTTAGAAACTAACAGATTTATTTGGGCATACACTTTTATGGAAAAAACCCACTTCATCAGATGCATGGAGTGAAAAGCGCAGAGGCAGACATAAATATACTAGCACATATCAAGTGGAGGACCAGTGCTAATGACACCAATTTAGTAGGATGGACATGGCCCACTCCCAACAACTGATGAGGACGTGTGAATACCAAGAGAGGGAAAATTGCTTTTTTAGTGAGCTAGCCATTCCCAATCCCTATTCAAACCCAGAGTAATAGTGTCAAATTTGCAAAATAATTGCAACTCTGCAGTTTCTCATTGGAGTCTGTTTTTGTAGGTTTTTTGTGGGAAGATGGCCACACTTAAATCTGTTACTGAGTGTCCAGAGAGACTGAAGTGATCTCCTAGTGGTTTTTCTGTGTTTCCATTCTTAATGTCAGATTTGTATGCATATATTATTTTGCACGGGGACATTCTGGTTTGGCCAATATACATTGCAGAGGAGCATTGCTGGCACATGATGGCATAGATCACATTAGTAGATGTGCAGACGAATGAGCCCCAATGGTGTAGGTGATGTGGTTAGGTGCTATGATGATGTTCTTGCAGATACAGGCAAATGCAGCTACCCCTCTGATATAAGGCCATAGTTATGGCAGCTGAAAGATTAGTTACATGTGTAAATGTCACCTATAGATAGTATATACAACAGCAACCTAGCAGAATCCTACCTTAAGGAAATGGATGTATAAGACAGCAAATATCATACTACTGCTATATAAACCCATGGTATGCCAACACCTTGAACACTACATGTGGTTCTGGTTGTCCCATTTCAAATCCATATATTATAATTGGAGAAAATATAGAAAGGAGCAACAAACATGATTAGGGATGCAAAACAGTTTCCATATGAGGACAGATTAAAAAGACTGGGGTTTTTTTCAGCTTGGAAAAGAGATAACTAAGGGGATATATCATAGAGGTCTATAAACACATGAAAGGAGAAAGATAATACAGTAATGCTAATAGACAGCATGTTTAAAGTGAACAAAAGGAAGTGTTTCTTCACACAATGCACAGTCAGCCTGTGAAACTCCTTGCCAAGGGATGTTGTAAAGTCCAAAACTGCAATAGGGTTTAAAAAGAATTAGATAAGTTCAAAGAAGAGGCAGTTCATAGCAAGAGACCTAAAAAAGAGTCACCGTGGCTTAACCACCATGTAAAAGAAGCAGTGAGGGACAAAAAGGCATCTTTTAAGAAGTGGAAGTCCAGTCCTAGTGAGATAAATAGAAAGGAACATAAACACTGTCAAATCAAGTGTAAAAATGTAATAAGAAAAGCAAAAAAAGATTTTGAGGAACAGCTAGCCAAAAACTCAAAAAGAAATAACAAAATGTTTTTTAAGTACATTAGAAGCAGGAAGCCTGCTAAAAAACCTGTGGGTCCCCTAGACGATCGAACTATAAAAGGCGCAATCAAGGACGATAAAGCCATTGCGGAGAAACTAAATGATTTCTTTGCTTCAGTCTTCACGGCTGAGGACGTTGGGGAGATTCCCAAATCTGCACCGTCCTTTGTGGGTAATGAATCTGAGGAACTGTCCCGGATTGAAGTGTCATTAGAGGAGGTTTTGGAACAAATAGAAAAACTTAATGTTAACAAATCTCCGGGACCGGATGGCATTCATCCAAGGGTTCTAAAAGAACTCAAATGGGAAATTGCTGAACTATTATCTGTGGTTTGTAACCTATCCCTTAAATCGGCTTCCGTACCTAATGACTGGAAGGTAGCCAACGTGACACCAATATTTAAAAAGGGCTCTAGAGGCGATCCGGGCAATTACAGACCGGTAAGTCTAACTTCAGTACCGGGCAAATTAGTCGAAACAATAGTAAAGAATAAAATTGTGAAGCATGTAGAAGAACATAATTTGTTGGACAAAAGTCAACATGGGTTTTGTAAAGGGAAATCCTGTCTTACTAATCTATTAGAGTTCTTTGAAGGGGTTAACAAACATGCGGACAAAGGGGATCCAGTAGATATAGTATACTTAGATTTCCAGAAAGCCTTTGACAAGGTCCCTCACCAAAGGCTCTTGTGTAAATTACATGGCCATGGGATAAGAGGGAAGGTCCTTTCTTGGATTGAGAACTGGTTAAAAGACAGGAAACAAAGGGTAGGAATAAATGGTAAATTTTCAGAGTGGAGAGGGGTAACTAGTGGTGTCCCCCAAGGGTCAGTCCTAGGACCAATCCTGTTCAACTTATTCATAAATGATCTGGAGAAAGGGGTAAGCAGTGAGGTGGTAAAGTTTGCGGATGATACCAAACTGTTTAGGATAGTCAAGACAGAAGCAGACTGTGAGGGACTCCAAGAAGATCTCACCAAACTGAGTGATTGGGCAACAAAATGGCAAATGAAATTTAATGTGGATAAGTGTAAAGTAATGCACATTGGGAAAAATAACCCCAACTATACGTACAGTATGATGGGGGCTAATTTGGCTACGACAAATCAGGAAAGAGATCTTGGAGTTATCGTGGACAGTTCTCTGAAAACTTCCACACAGTGTGCAGCGGCGGTCAAAAAGGCAAATAGGATGCTAGGTATTATTAAGAAAGGGATAGAAAATAAGACCCGGAATATCTTACTGCCCCTGTATAAAACTATGGTACGCCCACATCTTGAATACTGTGTACAGATGTGGTCTCCTCACCTCAAAAAAGATATTTTGGCCTTGGAAAGGGTTCAGAAAAGGGCAACTAAATTGATTAGGGGTTTGGAACGGGTCCCATATGAGGAGAGGTTAAAGCGACTGGGACTTTTCAGTTTAGAAAAGAGGAGACTGAGGGGGGATATGATAGAGGTGTATAAAATCATGAGTGGTATGGAGAGGGCCGATAAAGAAAAGTTATTTATTAGTTCCCTAAATAGAAGAACTAGAGGACACCAAATGAAATTAATGGGTAGCAGGTTTAAAACTAATAAAAGAAAGTTCTTCTTCACACAGCGTGTAGTCAGCATGTGGAACTCCTTGCCAGAGGAGGCTGTGAAGGCTAGGACTATAACAGAGTTTAAAGAGAAGCTAGATAATTTCATGGAGGTTAGGTCCATAAAAGGCTATTAGCCAGGGGATAAAATGGTGTCCTTGGCCTCTGTTTGACAGAGGCTGGAGAGGGATGGCAGGAGACAAAGCGCTTGATCATTGTCTTCGGTCCACCCCCTCTGGGGCACCTGGTGCTGGCCACTGTCGGCAGACAGGATACTGGGCTAGATGGACCTTTGGTCTGACCCGGTACGGCCGTTCTTATGTTCTTATGTTCTTATGTTCATCAATAGCCATTAGTCAAGATTGTCAGGGATGTATACCCATGTTCAGGGGATCCTTAGCTTCTAAGTGCTGGAGGCTGGAAATGGGTGATGGGGTAGATCACTCAGGGTACATCTAGATTACATGCCTCTGCCAACAAAGGCATGTAAAATAGGCTACCCGACATCGTCAATGAAGTGGGGATTTAAATATCCCCGGCTTCATTAAAATAAAAATGGCCACCGTGCTGTGCCGGGTCAGCTGATCGTTGGCACAGTGCGCGAGTCAAGACGCGGATCGGTCGACAAGGGAAGCCTTTATCGACCACTCCTGTAAACCGCATAAGGGAGCGGTCGACAAAGGCTTCCCTTGTCGACCGATCCGCGTCTTGACTTGCGCGCTGTGCCAATGATCAGCTGAGTCGGCACAGCGTGGCGGCCATTTTTATTTTAATGAAGCTGGCGATATTTAAATCCCCGCTTCATTGACTATATCGGGTAGCCTATTTTACATGCCTCTGTCGGCAGAGGCATGTAATCTAAATGTACCCTCAATGATTGCCTGTTCTGTTTATTCCCTGTGAAGCCCCTGGCATTGGCCATCATCAGAAGGCAGGATACTGGGCTAGATGGAGCATTGCTTTGATCTACTATGGCAGTTCTTACATTCTTACTATTGTGTGTGAACATGGGTTTTAAGGAAAATATCCAATGGACCAGCATTGTAGTGGGTATTCCAGTACAATATAGTGTCTGAATTAAGAGCAAAAATGAGGATTGTATCCCAGGGATGTGAGAAGGACAAAACAATACATTATGCTGTGCTAGTAACATAGCCTTCAAGTCAATGTTAAAAAAAGATTTAATCTTGTGTGGTGGGGCGAGCGTATTGAGCTCCCACTAATAAGAGCTGAGGTAGGAGTACTCAGCCCCTGGCAGGATTGAGCCCTCAAGAAACAGTGAGTCAGTCTGCAAGTAAGTTATGAGCCGCAACCCCTCCATTCTGCCACTGCTCAAGTCTCTGGATGAGGTGAAAGCGAGAGACTTTCCTTGGCCTGAATATTGAATATAAAACATTTACCCTTTTGTATCTTTGCAGATGTGCTGAAGGCTAAACAAATGCTCGCTCAGGCTTCCAAAAGAAGGGAAGACTTAAAAGGAATGAGCGTGGCTCAGCTCCCGCTTTACAAAGAAAACACATTACTATGGCCTTCTCAGAACTGGCTTTAATGAGCATTCTGTGGTCCCAGAGCCCCTGAGCACAGTCCCTGGCACATAGAAAATGGCTGAGTGATAACTGTGAGACAGAGGAATGCTCCAAACAAAAGAGAGGGCTAAGCTGACAATGGGCAGGGGGTGCACCCATTCTGTTTATTCTTGACCTTGGGAATGAGTGACAAGTGAAAATATAAGGGAACGACGTTCCTGCCTAATGCTGCCTGCTTGGCCACAGAGGGCCTAAGAGCACACACTAACCAATGGTTAGAAGCCAATATGCCACACTTGGTGCAATTTCCCTGACACTTATAAAAGCCATTGAAGGCACATATCTGCTATAAAATTACTGGTGTATACTTGACATTTAAATTTATTAGCTGACAATTTTTGTAGTACCATCTGCCATCCTGCACTAAACTTCCTGTAACTAAAGATGCACAAGCCCTGGAGAATTGGCATTAGGTAAAATAGATTCATTTAATATAATTGAACATAATTGTGCATGTAATGCTTTAAGTTAATATTACTCAACAGATGTGCAAATAATAGCAGGGTGATTTACCACCAACCATATGCTGGTGATAAGATAGAAACAGCATTGTAACACTTACCAGGACCAACTCATTGTAGTGGATGAGTGGCTAGAACAATGTACTGCAAGACAGGTGGGGTTATGACCTTGTAACACCAAGACAGGCTTCAAGAAAATGGTGATGCTCTCAGTTTGCGGCAGAGCAGTTGTTAGGCTTTTCACTCTGTTTGTGGAAAGATACTTAGGCTAAGTCTACATTGGCACTTTACAGCACTGTAACTTTCTGGCTCAGAGGTGTGAAAAGAGACACCCTGGAGTGCAGCACATTACAGTGCTGTAAAGCACCAGTGTGAACTGGCTTCTCCCTTCACAGATGTGGCTTATCTAGAGCATTGGAAGAGCTCTCTCCCAGCACTCCTGCCATGGCCCCACTTTCAGTTTAAAACGCTGCTATGGCATCTAAGTCTACCTTAAGCACCAACTTTAAACAGACCTTGTGTGGATTCAGGACAATTTTGTTTCCCCTCTAATACAGCTCTGCTAGGTGAATAATATTGCCTTGCTTTCCTGGATGGTCACCTCAAATTCTAAATTGAGCCTACATTAAAAACACATATCCAAAGCCCCCGGAACTTTGTGCAGATTTGGAGTCAATTTTGTTTCTTTATAAATCCTGATATGAATTTTGCAGCTTATACCCGTGCTGCCTTAAAATAAGCTTCATGTATCCTGTCCTCGGGAAGGTATGCTCCCAACCACGATTGCAGGGCAGCAGTCCTAATGATTGCCATGAGACTGGGGAAATTATACCAGAGCAGAAAAGTAGGAAAATGAAAATGTCTGACAAGTCCTCAGGGCTCCATTTAGATTGCCTAAAAGCGGGATCAAAGATGTGACAGCCTCCCTTTAATATGCCCTGAGAGAGGCATGAAAGAGATGAATGCCTGGGGCATGTTTTGTTCTAAAACAAATGCATAAAAGAGAGATGTCAAGACATTGCTATTTATTGGTACCCATGTACGATGCTAATTGCTATGGACCAGATTCTGCCATCCCTGACATTAATGGGACTTCCTGCAGAATGAGGTATTACTCATCGGGGAAAAACTGGTAGAATCTGACCCATGGTAACTAGTATCCAACTGACATCAATGTGTTAAATTCTACAGTAAATAGCCTTGCCAAACTGTCAAGAAAGCTTGGGAGCACAGGCACAAACTCTACTTGTCTCACACATTCTTTATCACAATAACCAATTAATACTGGATAAAAATAAGTTTTATTTGTCCCCCAAAAGTTTCATTGCCCCAGGTGAGTAAATGGAATTTTAAGTCAGTTTGATTAGTAATTCACTTATTTCTTAGTAATTAATGCCATTTATTATTGGTTACTGTTGAATGTAATAACGATGTTGGGGAGGGTAGTTAAATACCAAAACTTGATGGCTTCCCTCTTCTAGTCACTTGGGGCAAATTTACAATTACAAACGTACTTATGCACCTAAAGATGCAAGTGGGCACCTTGTGGGAGTTTAAAATGCATCATAGACTTTCAAGGGGAGTTTGGTGCCCATCTGCATTGTTAGGTGCTTAAATACCTTTGTAAACCTGGACCTTCATGGTCTATGTTTAAACTCCTATTCAGCAGTACTGAGCTCATAGAGAGTTCTGATGTTAATTTCAGCTGGTGCTCCTTAGAGCAGGGATTGGATGTCGTCTGTGTGCTGCATTGCTCTGAGCACACTGTTGGTGCTTGACAAATTGTACATGAAGAAAATAAGAATATGAAATCAGTGTGTGAGTATGTTACAGTTTACATCCTTAAGTAGTTTAATGCCCTAAGATATAAATGTCAGCTGTTGTTTGCAAGAGAGTGTATGTGTTATTTATTCACTCTAGTGTTCTTTGTCCTTGTCCTGCAAACAGGAGGCATACCTGTGTAAATATAGCATATAAATAGGTTTTAAATGTTACACATTTGTTAACTTTCAGACATCAAAGTGAGAAGAATGAAAAACATCAAATAGGTAATTGGAAGAAATGATTGTTCGTTACAGAAGCTGTGCAAAATTGTGTTGCCTGGCTGTTCATGGTTTCCTAACGGTATAAAACAGTAGGCTATATGCAAAGACTGCCTGCTAGTAGCAGGAACAGAATGTCCTCTGCAATAAAACACTACTTATTCTCCACACCACTGAGATACTCATTATTAGAACAAACACACACAAGCTGTACTGAAGTAACTAAGATTATGACAGAAAGTTTCAGGGCAAAGAAATGTAAGTTAAAGCAAAAACCATTCTGCTGGAATGGTTGCAGAACAAGTGCTAGATAAAAAATCATTCTTTCTTTAGTGACATGATTTATGTTGACACTGTTAAATACTGAATTTCTGGGACTTCTATGATGACCATTTGTAAAACTAACTATATATCAGTGCAAACACAAGAAATATGTTAGCCGACCTGCCTTTGTTTAGTTTTATATTTTAAGACTGGTGTTGATGATTTAGTAGTAGTAGTAATAATAAGAATTGCCCTTCATTAGGAAGATTAAATTAGAGACAGACCCAAGAGGAAGAGTTCAGTTATGAATCTGTTTATGCCTCAGATCTGGGTGTCTTTGGATGTGAGCCCATATCTAGATAGGATGGATGTGCTGGACAAACACAGATATCTACAACAGCACTTTTCACGAGTGCTTCCCATATGTCGGGGTTTTGTTGTTTTTATCTCACTGTAGCGGGGCCTATTTGAAACCCAGGAAATGGGTGGGCAAAGCCCGCCCACTGCTAAAAGCCCCTCCCCCAGCCTTGAAGGAGGGACAACTGGACCTGGGGTTCAACTAAATACTTGGGACAAATAATGAAAAACACGGTCAGGGGGTGCGGGTCACAGGGTCAAAACAAGAGAACCAGATGGGGACACCGAGCAGAGAACCCTGGACAGCGCCCACTGCTCCTCAAAGCTGTCGATGGAGCCAGTGGACGCCGCCCAGAGGAACTCTGCCCGGATACATGACGCTAGGGATGAATGGAAATAGGCCCCACAGTCGCAGGGAACCCCCTCGTCTAGCAACCTCTCCCTGGTACTGTAAATGGTGGTTTTAGCCAAAGCCAGGAGGAGGTTGATGAGGAGGTCCCGCGACTTTGTGGGGCCATGGATTGGGTGTGCATAAAGGAAAAGGTGTGGGGAAAGTGCAGCCAGAACCTCAGTAAGACGTTCTGAAGGAGCTGGAATAGGGGCTGCAACCTGGCGCATTCAAGGTAGGCGTGCGCCAGGTTTTCTCTCACGAAGCAGAAAGGGCAGGTGTCCGGGATGGGGGTGAACCGCACCAGGTACACGCCCGTGCTCACGGCTCCGTGAAGGAGCCCCCAACTGATATCCCGACGGGCCGCGGGATTAAGGTGGAATATATGCTGGCCCATCAGGGTTCCCCACCCTCAACGGGTCTTAGGTAGTCCCACCATTTGGTATCAGGGCGGGACACGAGGGTGGGGAAATGAAGAGTGTGGAGCACGAGCGTGTACAGATGTTCTCTAGGCACGGTTCGAAAGCAAACCGGCTGCAACTTTTGCAGCCGGCTGGGGGTCCAAGGGTGGGGAGGCCGGGGGGGCCCGTGGAACAGGGGCCCGATAAAAAGGGACGGAGGGTTTGCAGGAAGGGAGGGGCAGGGGGTACCCTCTCGCATGGACCGCTGCAGGAAGTCGAGAGCGGGCCTCGGCAAAGCCGCCTTCACCTCCTGGAGTAGGTACAGAGGTACAGAGGGGTTCATAGTCCAGGAGGTCTCCGACCTTGGTGGCTTCTGCCAGGCCCAACCTCCAGCGTACCGAGGGAGACTCCACCACCTGCACGCACAAGGCTGGATTGTGGAGCAGGGGCTCCGCGAGGAGGTCTGCTCCCTCGGCGGCCACAACGGACCTGGTCGCCGAGAACAGCTTCCAGGTCTGGAGGAGGTCCTGGTAGAATTCCGGCAGCTCTGACAGGTCTCGCGGAAGACCCCTCGGGTGGATAAAAAAGAGCTGCCGGTCATATCGGAGCCCTCGGAGGCGGCAGAGGAAGGCGCACGCCAATGTGCTCCATGCCAGACTACCTGCACTAAAGAGGAGTCTCTGCAGGGCCTGGAGGCGGAAGGTCCAGACCTGGCTGCGCACGCAGACCAGGCCCTGGCCCCCCCTCCTCCAGGGGGAGAGACAAGACCCATGCAGAGACCCAGTGCAGTCCTGGCCAAAAGAACCCCAAAGATGTCCTCTGGAGCTTGGCCAGGACCTCCGGGGCCGGGCGCAGGGTGTTGAGCCAGTGCCAGAGCACGGACAGGACCAGCTGATTTAGCACCAGTGCCCTCCCGCGAAGGGAGAGACACCGGAGCAGTCCTGCCCATCTCCGCAACTGCTCACCCACCCTGGCCTCCATACCTTGCCAGTTTTCCGGCGGAGAAGGATGCGTGGCAGATAAATAAACGCCCAGATAGAGCAGCGGACCTGCGCTCCACCTGATGGCCTGCAGCGCGGGTGGGAGGGAGCCGGCCCGCCACCCGTCCCCAACCACCAGGCCAGAGCTCTTGACCCAGTTGACCCGGGCGGAGGAGGCTGCCGAGTAGACGGCGTGGCAGGCCTCCGCCCGCGTCAGGTAGCCCGGGTCCTGGACCACGAGGAGCACATCATCGGCGTATACCGACAGGACCAGCCGCAGCTCCGGCTCTCGGAACACCAACCCCGTCAACCTCCTACGGAGGAAGGGCTCGATCACCAAAGCGTACAGCTGGCCCGACAGCGGACACCCCTGATGTACCCCCCATCCGAAGCTGACCGGCTTGGTCAGGGTCCAGTTGAGCCTGACCAAACACTCAGCGAGGGCGTACAGCACCTGGAGAAAACCCACAAAACGGGGCCCGAAGCCGAAGGCCAGCAGGGTGCCCAGGAGATACCCGTGGTCCGTTCTGTCGAACGCCTTCTCCTGGTCCAGGGACAGGAGGGCGAACGACAAGCCATCCCTACACCCGAGCTCCAAGAGATCCCGGACCAAATACAGGTTAACAAAAATGCTACGGCCCGGAACAGTGTAGGTCTGGTCGGGATGGATCACATCTGCCAGCACGGACCGCAGTCGCAGCGAGATGGCTTTTGCTACGACCTTGTAGTCCATGCTGAGGAGCGAGACGGGACGCCAGTTCCGTACGTCGCGGACGTCCCCCTTCTTCGGCAATAAGGCGAGCATGGCTCGCCTGCACGACAGAGGGAGGACCCCGCTCTCCAAGGACTCGGCCCAGACGATGACGAGGTCTGGGCCGAGGACATCCCAGAACACGCGGTAGAACTCCATGGTCAGCCCGTCCATGCCTGAGGTTTTATTGTTGGGCATGAGATGGAGGTCTTCCAAGAACTCGGCCAGAGTGAGAGGCGTCTCCAGCCGGTCTCGGTCGCCCGCGCTGACCGTCGGGAGCTCGGTCCAGAGCACCTTGCAGGCGTTGGCTTTGGTTGGATCCGGGGAGAACAAACTGGCGTAGAAGGCCCTGGCCCTTCCACACATCTCCGCCAGATCCGTGAGGGGGGTGCCGTCCTCCTCCAAAAGGCAGGTGACGTGCTTTTTGGCCCCCCTCCTTTTCTCCAGGGCGTAGAAGAAGCGGGAGCCGCGATCCATCTCCCGAAGGAGCTGGATGTGAGATCGAACAAAGGTGCCCCGGGCCCTGTGATCTTCCAGGGCCCGGAGCTCCTCCTGCTTCTCCCAGTACACCTCGTGGAGGAGTGGATCCTCGGGGGCAGATGCCAGACGCCTCTCAAGCTTCAAGACCTCCCGTTCCAGCTGCTCTATCGCCGCATCCCTCCGCCGGCTGGCGCCCCGGGAGTAGTCACAGCAGAAGAGCCGGGGGCGCACTTTCCCCACGTCCCACCATTGCAGCGCCGAGGGAAAGGCAGTCCGCTGCCCCCGCCAGAACTCCTGGAAGGACGCCACGAAGCCCACATCCTCCAGCAAGCTATTATTAAAGTGCCAATAGGCCGGCCCCAGCCTCTCCGAACTCAGAGAGGCTTTCACGGCCACCAGATGGTGGTCCGTGAACGGGGCCGGCCAGATGCTGGAGGAGTGGGCTCGTGCCAGATGGAAACGGGAGAGGTAAATGCGATCCAACCGGGAGTGGCTTGACCGATCGTCCTCCACCCGGACGTAGGTGAAGGTGGTGCTGTCGTCCGGGTGGTGGTCTCGCCAGACATCCACCAGGGAGTGATGGTCCACGATCTCCCTGAGGACGCCTGCTGTGGCCTGGCAGTTCGCGAGTCCTACACGGTCCCGGTCATCGAGGGTGGTGTTGAAATCCCCGCCCAGGACCAGACACTCGCGAGGATCCAGAGTGCCGAGGAAGGTGGGCGCCTGCCAATAAAAGGTGACCTGGTCCGGGCCCATGTTCGGGGCATAGACGTTAACCAAGTTCAACGTCAGCCCCTCTACGCAGGCCCGGATGTGCAGCAGGCGGCCCGGGACAACCTCGGCCGTCCCCAGCACCTCGGGCCGTAGGGCAAGGGAGAACAGGGGGCCACCCCGGCCGAGTGAGCGCCGAGGTGGCTAAAATGCACCCCGGCCCCCCACTCCAGCTGCCAGCCAGCCTCGACGGCTGGAGTCATGTGGGTCTCCTGCAGGAAAACCACCGAGTACCCCCCCTCCCGAAGGAAGGAGAGCACCCAGCTCCTGCGGAGACCCGCCCTACAGCCCCGGGCATTTAATGTCGCAAATGTGGTGTACTTCATGATGAGGGCTGGGGTGGATCCTCACGGGCAGGTGAATCGGCGGCCCCCCGCAGTAAACCGCTCTCTGACCCGAAAGTCAGGAGAGCGTCTCAGAATCTGCGGGTCCGGCGGTAGGCCACGCCATCCTGCCTATTGGTCCCTCTCCCCTCCTGCAAAAGGGCTCTGGTGGCCTGAAGAATCGAATGAAAGTCCCCCCAGCGCTGAAGGGCGAGCTGCACCTTGCCCTTGGCCCCGCAGTTATCTACGAGGAACTGGCGCAGCTCAACCCCCAGCGCCGAAGGGGCACTAGGGTTCTCCTCCATCTGGGCCCCCAGGTGGAGCTCACGGGCCACGGAGACAGGCAAGCAGGGATCCAATCCCCTGCATGGCACTGACAGCGACGGCACCGCGCTGCCTGTCCCCAACCTGAGCAAGGAAAGGGGCGGCGGAGGGAACACGGCAGCCCCTAAGGGATTGGGGACCAGCGATACGAATACCACCCCCTGAGGGCCGCCCACAGCTAATGGAGATGAGACGGTCCCCGTGGGGGTGGCAACAATAGTGGTATGGGAGGACGATGGGAGCGGGATGGATTTTGCATCGGGAATGGGGGTGGGGAGGGGATGGGGAGACGGTGGTGGGGGAACGGACATCACGACAGGGTTGGGGGGGGTGGGCTCTAGGCTGGAGTTAGGGCGGGGTTAGAGAGAAGAGGAGTGAAAGGGATAGGAGGGGAATTGGGGACGGGGGAGGACTTGGGGCTGGAGATCGGTTCATAGAGGGTGGGGTCAGGGCCAGGGATGCAAACAGAGGTGAGGGGAAGATCGGTGCAGGGAAGGGAACCAGAATTTGGGGCAGGATCAGGGGGAAGATCCCCCGAAGTTGGGTCACCTAGCTGCAGTGCCTCCTGAACAGGGACAGGGAGGACGGGAGCAGGAAGGGGAGATGGCTGCCCCGCCTCATTTGCAAGGGAAGGGGCGCCCTCAAGCTCGAGACCCGGCCGCTCAGCACCGGCCGTCGCCCCGGAGGGTTCGGCGGTTTCAGCTCCGGCGCCCAAGTCGGCCGGGCCAATTGGTAACACTAGGGGCGCCCCGAGTGTGAGGACGGGGTCGGCCACCTGGGGCGTAGGGTTATCAGTAAGGGTAGGGTCGGGGTCAGAGTCACAGAGAGGAGGGGGTGGCGCCACAGAGGCGCCGCCCAGACCTAGGCCCACTGGCGGAGGGCCATCATCCCCCTGGGTGAGCAGGGTCAGACCCAGGGCCTCGATCTCCTCGAAGATGGAGCTCAATTCCATCCCCTTGGCCCTGGAGCCTTCCCGCCGGCCGCCAAGGTGACACTTACCTCGGCAGTGACAGCGGGGGGCTCAGGTGGTACTAGGGCCAGGGGAGCTCCACCCGAGGCCTCCTCAGGAGTGGGCTCCGCAGGGGGACGATGCCATCCCCCCTCGCTGCCACGGCATCCTCGGCCAGTGCCTCCCACTGGCGCTCGCCGGGGGCGTTCTCAGCAGCGCTGGCCCCCCTCGGGATCTTGCAGGGGGGGCCTTCCCGCCCTCCTCATCGGAGGGGGGAGATTGAGCCCGTGAACAGCGGGCTCTGAGCTTTCCCCCGACGAGCGTCCAGCCCTCTGAGGTGGAGGTGGAAGGCTGGTCAGCAGGGGCAAGGCCAGGGGGCGCAGTTGGTTTTTGGGGAGGGCGTTGAGGTAGGGGAGGGAGAAAGGAGGGTAGGGAAACCTCCACCTGGGGGGAGCCCTCTCCCTCGCCCGGCAGCGACTGCGCCACCCTCTCCTCCTCGGGTCCCACAGAGACGGATGGAATGGAGGCGGGGCCTGCCTGCTCGCTCGGGCATGCCAGAGGGGGCTCCTCCGGCTCCCAAGCACAGCCGTCGGTTGGAGGAGGGGCAGCCGCGGAGGCCGGACTACCAGGGGGGCTGGCGGTAGCAGGGCCGGTGCCCTCCCAGGCCCCGGGGGGCTTGGATGCCTCCCCCGACCGGGCCAAAGGGCGGTCCCTCTGGATGTGGCCTGTTGCCCGGCAGAGGAAGCACCGGGCCTCTCCCGTGGAGTAATGGACCCGGTAGAGGGCCCCCTGGTAGGGCACCATACAGGACCCCTCGAGCGCCACCCTGCCACACGCCGCCGGCGGCATTTGCAGTTGCACCTGCCGGCAGAATGACAAGACCTGGCAGAGGGCGGGGTCCTTACAGCCCAACGGGAGAGGGCTGATAACGGAAATCGGCTTCCCCAGGGTGGAGAGGGAAGGCAACAGGGCGGCATTGGGGAGAAAGGGCGGGACGGAAGTGAGAACCACCCGTACGCCCAGGTCCTCCAGCGGTTCAAGGGGCACGTGCACACCCCCCACCACCAGGCCCCTCTCTTCCACCTCCTGGGCGGCGGCCTCCGAGGCAAGGAAGAACACCACCTTGCCGTACATCTTGGAGGCCGCCACCACTGCCGAGGCCCCCACCACCCTCGCCAACGCCCGCACGTAAGTTTCGACGTGCAGCAAGGCGGCGACCAGG
Source organism: Pelochelys cantorii (assembly GCA_032595735.1). Taxonomy (NCBI): domain Eukaryota; kingdom Metazoa; phylum Chordata; order Testudines; family Trionychidae; genus Pelochelys; species Pelochelys cantorii. Next base: position 116,908,319 of record CM064330.1, on the reverse strand, counting down.
AGGCAACGGACGCCATGCCTCCTGGTCATGGTGGGAAAGGGGTCCCAGGCACTAGGAATGGAGCTGGAGGCAGCAGTTGGGGCAGATGACACAGCACGTGGAGGGGCGGCAGTGGCCACCTGGGCGTACACTCTGGGGGCCGTGGTGGAATCACCCCCGGAGCTGGTGGGGGGAACAGCAGGGGAAGGAGGGGCTGCGGCGGATGGCGGGGCCACAGTGGGCGGGGCAGCCTCGGCTGTGGGAGGTTTGGCCTTCGGGCCGGGCCTTTGCCCTTCTTCTCCCCCCCCCCGGCCCTTTTTTTCCGGCTGAGGTGGAGGCTGCTCCCAGTCCTGAGGGAGCGTTGGCCTTGGCAGCAGCGGAGCTTAGGCCGGGAGGTCAGCCGCAGCATTCTTTGGGCCCAGTGGCAATGGGGGCACCGTGGGACCAACAAGGGCAGGGGTTTCCTCCATCGTGAGAGGAAGGAGTCACAGATGGCAGGGCGGGGGGCAGGGATTAACTGCTCCTCCCCACCGGACAACAGGCAGGGGAGGATGGCGTCAGTGAGGGGAAAGGGGGAGAGAAAGGAAGGGTACGGATTTCAGGGAGGGGCAACTGAGGAAGGGAAGGGGTTTAGCAGCCTCTCCTCCCTGCTAAGGCTGTGGCAGAGGAGGAGGGCGCTATTGTAGGGGAGGGACACGCAAGGGAAGGGGGTACGCAATTGGGGAGGGAGGGAAAAAGAGGGGGGGCCAACCACTCCCTCCCACCGACTGATTACAGGGAGGGAGGGTTGTACCAGGGATGAATATGAATGGGGAACTGAAAGGCCAGCAACCACTCCTCCCTGCAAGGCTGGAAGCAGAGGAGGAGGGCGCTGGCAGGACAGACAGGAGGCAAGGTAACGGGTGCAGGGCAGGGGCCGGCTCCTCCAGCTGCACTGGGGTACAAAAAGGGACTATGGGGCTGTCGAGGGGGGGGTGATGTGCAGGGGGGCTAACTAAAAAGGGGAGGGAGAGGGACACAAGCGCTCGGGGCGGGACCAGAACTCTGGGTGGGGCCAGAGGACTATTGGGAGGCTGGGGGGGGGCATTGGGTGAACAAGGCGGGGCAGGGCAAAATAAGGGCCCGGAAACAGAACACTAGCTAAATGTGGGCGGGGCAGGTAAAACAAACTGAAGCTGGTGTGTGTGTTTGCGGCCACGCCTTGCACCACGGCCTGGCTGCCATTTGTTGCCCTGCCCTGCTCGAGGGTCTGGGCTTGTACCCTGTATGTGCTGCCCCGCCCTGCTCGAGGGCCCGGGCTTACCTACTGTGCTTTGGTGCCGGCCGAGATCCAGGCCGGACTGCGTAAAAGCTGAGAGACTTGAGTCCACAATAGACTACTTCCCCCGTGGCCTGGACCTGAAGCAAGGCCGGGCCCCTGAACTATGGCCTCTCACCCCGGACCTGAAGCAAGGCTGGGGCCGTGAACTATTGACCCCCGGAAGGGGAAAGCTTAGAGGCTGTTGTTGGCACTGCCGGAGGGCAGTGTCCCGAAAAGGACCCCGCCACCTGCCGTCCGAGCTAATTCCCCGGATCGACGGCTGGTGGCGCTGTGGCGGTAAGGGTACCCCGCTACACTCACAGAAAATTAAGAAGTATAGGATTATTGATGGAGTGTAGGAGTGGGAGATGTGAATTTCTGAGGGCACATCTCTTGACTCTTTCTGAGGTTTCGGGAAAGTCATTTAGGATGACATTATCAAACATGGATGGTCAAAGTTCAGCACATGAATCCACATTTGAGCATGTAAATAATGTTCTGTGACTCCTGTACTCCTTGCCCACCTCTGAGTGGTGCTGAGCCACCACAGCACCCATGCACAGCACTTTTTTTAAGAATAAATTTATTTTTGGCATCTAAATAAAGATTTAGGGGCCTTATATTAGGCCAATATGTCTAAAAATGGTGCCTCTGTGTTTCCATCTCTATACAACTGAAGCAAGCTGTGGAGAAGATTAATAAATCTGTGTTTGCAAAGTATTTCTTCTTTTCCCAGAACCTTAATGGAAGGTGCTCCTGAAAGTGCAAAATATTCTAGTAGATCCAGATTCTATCCCACTCTCCCAAGAAAAATTGTGGTGTGGAGAAAGCCCTCCATTACTGGATCTCCCCTTCTGCAAGTAGAAGAAGGGCTTTCACATCTCTGTGGCACAGCACTGCCCCTCAAGTCCACTCCCCAGATCATGTGCAGGCTGTATGTGGGGAGCGGCTGGAGTCAGACTGGGACAGAACTGTATTACCTTTTTCTATATATCATCCTAGGACTGTCTATGACCAGCGGAGTCCCTGGTAAGGTGCTATTAAGAGGACAGAGCTGCTGTGGTTCAGGGTCTCTGTTGAGATGACTCTGGCCTCCCACATATTCCAGGAGTGCTGCCATGTTTGGAGATTTTTCTTCTGATAATTGGACCCCAACCTGCCACAGTATACTTTGGTGGAATCTCCATGAGAAAATCCCTGGGAACCCTCATCAGAAATCTGGCCCTCAGCCCCTCTTGTTTCCCTCCCCCCAACCACCATTGGTGATGAATGATACATTTAGGAGTACATTTAAGAGTACTTAAAGGGTTTCCTTTATAGCCTTCCATATACAAATGTTCACAGCTTTTCAAAACAGTCATCATATGTTTTGTCTAAAACTTTCTATACTTGGGCTTTAAGTGTGTGTGTGTGTGTGTGTGTGTGTGTGTATATATATATATATTGCATGCAATATTTCCTGTAACCTGTTCAGAAGTTGTATTTTACACATTAAGGGCCAAATTCTGTCTTTGAGTCTAATGGGAGCTGCAAGCAAACATCTAAGCCACACTTAGCCTAAAGAGTTTGTCTCTTCTCTCAGTGGAGGATAAGTTGGATTTACCTATCATTGCTAGTCTGCTGTACATGTACCAGGTGTTCCCCTGAACATCAACTTGTATGGACATGAAATATTTCTGCTTCCATTTTTCTTGTTTGGAAATGTAGATTTTTATTTCCTTTACTAGGGTGCTACTTGTATGTAATATTGGTCTTGCTGAGAATATGAGCTGCAGTGCTTTATGGTTTATAGTTTAAAATATTAATGTCAAAGGTTCAAATTAAGTTGTAGGGGTGGGAATTTAATGTGTCCAATCTGGATCTAAAGTTAATACCCATTCACAAAAATCCACACCTGCCCACAGCTTCTTATCCAGAAGAGTGTTGTTCATTTTTCCTTCTTCCACACACCCCAAAATTTATGTATTGCTATTGGTGCAGAATAGTTGCTTTATTTCCCCCTCAGAGTACCTGCATTTGGGGCTTGAAGTTATTCTACTGTCAGTGCAGTCAGTGAAGTGCCCTGGGATCTTCCTGGAGGAAAGGCACAATATAAATGTAAGATATTATTATTACTGCTAATAACAATAATTCAAGCCCAGAATAATGTTTGTGGCTGGGCTGTTATAATCCCCTATACAAATGGTTTTATGTAGAAACAGAAATGCTGACACAAGCGTACTGCAACAAGAGCAGTTCTTGGAGGCATTACTATAACTCAACCTAGGACCAGTCGGGGGTGAGATTCAGTGTTTTAATATGCTGTATATGCTTGAGAACATAGGTGCCAGTTGTCATAAACCACTCCTTGGGTATAATAATTCTGACTGATAATGGAAATGAATCATCATTTTCTGCTCATATGCTCTGCTAGCGTGTCCAAACATGTTCCCCACCAAAGGAAATATCTCTTTAAGTTAGTGAATTTCATTCACTTAAGCCTTCCAAGAGATTCTACGTGCAATGATACTTAGCAACATGACAATTACAGAGGGAACAACTAAAGAGTCAAGACTGTCTGCTCCTGTTATATCTGACAGGTAAGTAGGGCAGATGCTGTTGATCTCAAAGCTACGGGAGTCAAAGTTGCAAGCCATGACTGCTATAGGATACTCAAGACAGACTTAAAATGCCAGTTATTTTAGGAATGGAATAGTGCAGTGGGTCAGCCTGTATATTTATTGTGCTTCCACTGTGACCTCAGAGCACAGGAAAAAGGAACAAGGCTTGGATTCTGCAAAGTGCCAGGTGTCACTGATGTTGGAAGCTGAGGATGCTTGATGACAAAGTGATACTGTATGTCATGAAGGGATCTCGAATTGTAAGGCTTGAAGGCAAAATTCTGAGTCAGAGATAAAAACTAGAATGTTGGAGTTTGGGAAACTAGAATGTTGCACCATTCACATAAGGAATCCAACCTTGTTCCCATTCCAACTTTCACTCTTCTCCCAACACTGCCTTCTAAATTCTGTCCCTGAGAAGTGAATAATGTGCCTTTAAGCCGTGACTCTACCCACTAATCAAAAACAAGAGACCAGACATTTCCCTGTAGGCTACTCTGAAAAACCCAGCATTAGTACACAAGATACTTAATGAGGCATTGGGGTGATTGACTGTTTTGACTACAGTTTTTTAAGCAAAAACTGAAGTTTTGTCAATACAGATGTCTATCATGAAAACAGTCTGATTCTGACAGAATTTGTGATGAAAAGTTTTCTAAATGAATCAAATTTTCATTCTGATTTGAAATAAAAATGTTCATTTCTTGTTGGATTTCCAAAAACTACAGGTTTTCACAAGATTGAAAGTAGATATAACATGCAGGAAATGGATGATCATTTCAATAGAACAATTTTTTTCCTATTTAAAAAGCCTCAAAAGCAAAAGCCCCACTGGGAATGGGTGTATAAGAGATTTTCCCCTTTTATATTTCTTCTTTTCCCAGAACCCAATCCAAGTTGTACTTCACTACCCAACCAAAACTATGCCTACCTTCATATGCTCTGAAATAGTATCATCTTGCTGAATATATACAAAAACTATAACTTACTGCTCAATTTTGAGCCAAAAATACTTGAAATTAATTTGTTTCAGGGAACATTAGAGTGTCAGAGCTGCATGCATTTTCTGCTACAGCAATATATTGGTTGAGAAATATAAAGTTTTCATAATGAATAAAAGGACCACTTACACTGTGGTTTGGGAATCTTACATTGAGGCTATGTCTACACTGCCTTTTTTTCAGCAAAAGCTATGCAAATCATGCCCTCATTTGCATATCTTCTGCTGATCCTTTTTGCGGAAGAGATTTTGCTGCTAAAAAGCCCTGTGTAGACAGGGCCATTTGTCACAAAAAAAACCCCCACCCCTTTTCGCAAGATCCTTTCTTCCGACAAATGGCCCCATCTACATGGGGCTTTTTAGCGGCAAAACCTCTTCTGCAAAAAGGATTGTCAGAAGATATGCAAATGAGAGTGTGATTTGCATATCTTCTGCCGGAAAAAAAGGCAATGTAGACATAGCCAGACTGTCCCAGAGAAATGAAACAACTTCTGAGAAGAGGTAGTAAAGGAAAGATGTCTGGCCCTAAATCAACTTGTGGTCTCCCAGTCAAAAGGATAGAGACTTAAGAATTCTTTTCCCATAAGATGTATCTCTAGCAAGGCTGTGATCTAACATACTGATTGACACAACACAGCTTCTCCAGAGAAACCTATGTTGTGTGGTGCTATTAGAGGGGACTACAGCATCTTAGATAATCTGTGTATCTAAGATTGTGTTGCAGAACTTGTAGAAGACTTTTCCTGTTGCCTTACTGCTGTGAGCCAGATGATTATGGATAGCAGGGAAGAGGTATTGATGTAAGATTGAATGTGCATCAACACTGCAGGGCTTAGCTCAATTTGCATAGCTTATTTTGAGTTATGTCAATTGCGTATCTTATTTCAAAAAAGCTTATTTAGAAATAGGGAGCACCTACACAGCACTTATTTCGAAATAGAGCACTCTTCCTCCAACTTTCCTTACTCCTTGTACAATGAGGGTTACAGGAGTCAGAGAAAGAAGTCCTCCAGCTTGACAGTATTTTGACACTATTTCGAAATAACTGCCTGCTGTGTAGATGCAAACTAAGTTATTTTGGAATAGCGCTAGTTATTTTGAAATAGTATTGCAGGGTAGATGTACCCTGAGTTAACTGTCATGGGAGAGTTGATGTAATGACAACTACTCATATTTCAAAGCACTGACTGTTTTAGAATGTTAAGCACTACACAAAATGTAAGAGGTATGGGGTTCTAAATCTGTTTTGTTTTACTCTTAACAAGTCCACCCCCTATTATATTTCCAAAACTTTAAGAAGAAGAAATTACACGATGAGGAGGGCAACAAGCGCTGTTGCTCCAATTTCTTCTGACTGCTTTGCCAATGGTATGGGCCCAAGGAGAAGAAAGCATGGGGCTTCTTCATTTTGCTACAATTCTGAACAGGAGAGTGCAAATCAGACCTATCCAAGCTAAGTAAAAACTGAAATATTCTTTAAAAATACTGTATTGGTCTAGTGAGTTTTGAAATTGGTCTGGGAGCTAAAACAAGATTAAAAACCTGACTAAAAAAGATAACAAAACATCTTATCTCTGCCTTTTCTGCAAGCATTTTGCATGCTTTGGTGTCTTCCATCTAATATAGCAAAACAAATGTCCTTTATGCTCACAATAGAAAATAGATTTTGTTTGTTTTTAAGCCGCCTCCTTCCCCCATGGAAACCTTGTCTATCCCTATTTCTAAAAATGTGTATACATAAATTAAAACATGGATTAAGTTTTCTTTTTGGGGTTTAGATTTTATATTCTCACATACACATTTTTTGTTTTTCTGCCCTGGAAGATGGAAATACCAAAGAAATCCACTACAGTTATTTGTAAATTCACAAAGGGGAATGGCACAAATGAGAAGCCAGTTAAAGGGAATTAAAAGAAACAGTCCTAAGACTGAAATAGCCACACGTGCATGAAAACTGTTTAAAAACACCATTATAAAGGCACAAATTAAACATGTAGCTCAATTTTTTTTTCTTTTTTTTTAAGTAAGAGGACAAGAAATAGCTACCCTGGCTAAAAAACAGAGAAAAAGAGGCACTTAGAAGCAAATCATCCTTTTAAAAAATAGAAGTCAAATCCCGCTAAAGGTAATGGGAGCATAAATTCATATCACATGCAAAACTATAATTAAATAGAACAAAAATGAATCTGAAGAGTCTAACTAACAAAGCAACTAACAAATGACACTAAAGTATATCAGAAGCAGGGAGCCTGCCAAACAATCAATGAGATACTAAAGAGGTTTTAAAGGAAGTTCAGGCCGTTGTGGCTAAATAAAATTATTTGCTTTGGTCTTCCCTGCAGAGAATGTGAGGGACCATTCTTTTAGATGACAAATCTGAGAAACTGTCCCAGACTGAATCAATAGAGGAGGTTTTAGAATAAACTGATAATTTAAAAAAATACCAGATGGGTTTCATCCAAGAGTTCTGAAGGAACTCAATATGAAATTGCAGAACTGTGTTATGTAACCTATTGCTTAAATCAAGCTCGATGTCAAATTACTGGAAGATAGCTCTTTCTTTTCAAAAGTTCCAGAATTAAAACTTCCAAATATGGTCCAATAAACTTAATTTCAGTACCAGGAAAATTGACAAAATTATAGTAAAGAACAAAATTATCAGACATATAGATAAGTACACTGTTGGGGAAGAGTCAACATGGCTTTTGTAAATGGAAATCATGCCTTACCAATCTATTAAAATTCTTTGAGGAAGTAAAAAACACGTGGACAAGGTTAATCAGGTGGATGTAGTGCAGTGGTTCCCAACGCGGTGCCCGTGGGCACCATGGCGCCTGCCGGGGCATTTATGTGCGCCCGCCGAGTGACCAGGGCCAGCCCAAGCCATTCTTCAGCCCCGGGCCCGCAGCGCATGCGCAGCTTCTGCCCCCGGGTGCATGGCGCATAAGCGGCCCTGGCCATGTGGCCCATGCGCAGTGCTGCCCCAGGCGCGCGGCGCATGTGCGACCCCACCCCCGGTCACACGAGCGGCCCTGCCCCTGGGCGCCCGGCAGCCCCAAAAGGTTGGGCACCACTGATGTAGTGTATAAGGACTTGCAGAAAACCTTTGACAAATTCCCACACCAGATGCTCCTAAGCAAAGTAAGCTGTCATGTGATAAGAAGGAAGATCCCTTCATGGTTAAAAGATGATAAAGGGTAGGAACAAATGGTCAGTTTTCAAAGGGAAAGGAGGGTCTCAACAGGGACCATTGGCATATGTGCATCCAACATTCCTGAATTTTCTGAAAAAGGGGTGAACAGTAAAGTGGCCAACTTCACACATGATACTAAATTACTCAAAATAGTTACATCCAAAGCAGCTTGGTGACGGGGCAAGAAAATGGCAGGTGGAAATAAAGTTGATAAATGCAAAGTAAAGTACATTGGAAAACATAATCATATCTATACATACAAAATGAGGCAGTCTAAATTCTGTTACCCCTCAAGAAAGATCTTAGAGTAATTGTCAATAATTCCTGAAAACTAGGACTGTCAATAAATCACAGCTAACTCACACAACAAACTAAAAAAAAAATGGTGATTACTCACAGTTTTAATCACACTGTTAAATAGAATACCAATGGGAATTTATTAAATATTTTGGATGTTTTTCTACATTTTCAAATATATTGATTTCAGTTGCAACATGGAATACAAAGTGTGCAGTGCTCACTTTATAGTATTTTTTATTACAAATATTTGCACCGTAAAAATGATAAGCAAATGAAACAATTTTTCATTTTTTTTCAGTTCACTTCATACAGATATTATAGTGTAATCTCTTTTGTGAAAGTGCAGCTCACAAATGTAGATTTTGTGTTACATAACTGCATTCAAAAATAAAACAATGTAAAACTTTAGCATCTACAAGTCCACTCAGTCCTACTTCTTGTTCAGTCAATCACTATGAGAAACAAGTTTGTTCAAATTTATGGGAAATAATGCTGCCCTCTTCTTATTTATAATGTTACCTGAAAGAGAGAACAGACATTTGCCTGGTATATTTGCAGCCGGAATTACAAGGTATTTGTGTACCAGATATGCTAAACATTTGTATATCTCTTCATGCTTTGGCCACCATGCTAGAGGTCATGCTTCCATTTTGATGATGCTTATTTAAAAAATCTGTTAATTAAATTTGTGACTCAACTCCATGGGGAAGAATTGTATGTATCCTGCCCTGTGTTTACCCACATTCTGACATATATTTCATGTTATGGAAGTCTTGGATGATGACCCAGCACATGTTGTTCATTTTAGAACACTTTCACTGTAGATTTGGCAAAATGCAGGAAGATACTAATGTGAGATTTCTAAAGATAGCTCCAACACTCCACCCAAGATTTAAGAATCTGAAGTGCCTTCCAGAATCTGAGAGGGACTAGGTGTCGCACCTGCTTATAAAGTCTTAAAAGCTCAACACTCTCATGTGGAAACTACAGAACGCAAATCTCCAAACAAGAAAATCAATCTTTTGCTGGTGGCATCTGACTCAGGTGATGAAAATGAACATGCATTGGTCTATACTGCTTTGGATCAGTATAGAGCAGAACTCAGCATGGATGCATGTTCTTTGGAATAGTGGTTGAAACATGAAGGGACATACAAATCTTAATGTATCTGGCATGTAAATATCTTGTAACACTAGCTACCACAGTGCCATGTGAATGCCTGTTCTCACTTTCAAGTGACATTGTAAGCACCATTATCTCCTGAAAATATAAACAAAATTAAACAACAAGGAGACTGGTGGCACTTTAAAGACTAACACGTTTATTAGGCTAGGGCTACACTTACCCCAAGATCGAGCTTCTGGGATTGATTTAGTGGGTGTAGTAAGGACCTGCTAAATCGACTGCTGATGGTGCCCCCCATCAACTTCGGTACTCCATAGGGTTGCAAGGAGCAAGGTAAGTCAATAGGAGAATTTTCCCCATTGACCTCCTGCAGTGGGGACACCACAGGAATTCAACTTAAGGTACATCGACTCCAGCTACGCTATTCTCGTAACTGGAATTGCATATCTTAAGTTGACTTTCTCTGGTAGTGTAGACCTGGCCTTAGGGTATTAGAACATAAGCATATTTTCTTCCAAGGCAGCGCCAAAATTGCTGTTCCAGTAGATGAACTAGTCAAGTGTTTCCTTAGTCACTGCTGCTTGCATAGAGAAAATATAAATTGAAGTTCTGCACCAGTTCTCAATCTAAAAAGAAGCTGTTGGCAGGGGAGTGATTGGGGGTGAGGCAAAAGTTCAGGAAGTTCATGTCAATTAGAGATTTGTGCTGGGGGAGTGATATGTGATGAGACATAGGAACTCATATTCCCCTTCTGGAATGGAGATTGATTTGTGCATGCTCTATGTCCAATAAAGTCCTTCCACTTAGTGGGTAAACAACCATATTCCTCTACACTTCTTAATTAGCCACAGCTAAATACTTACTTTCCCTTGACTGAGTGGTCTTTTAATTTAACATCCTCCATTTTCCTGTTGTTTCCAATGATAGTCTTTGTTGCCTGCCTGCCTGGTACTACATCAGCAGGGGGATGTGAAGGAATTTATTGCATTAAGTTATAAAGACTCCAGATAATAAAATGAACATTATCACATAATCAACAATGTCATTACCCATAGGAAGTCTGACAAGCAACTGCTAACATGGGAGGCATGAAATGTACAAGCAATTATTCAATAATTGTTTGAAAAGTTTGTTCTGAAAGAAAAAACTATTTATATAAGAATACAAAACATTATTAGCAGGAGTGGGGAAATCTGTATTTTAGCTAGAATTAAAACAAGACTTAACCTCTGCCTGACCTTTGTTTTGAAGCCAGTTTAAACCTTTTGATGAGCATTAAATAATCTAAATAGAAGATATATTAATTTCAATCACAGGTAAGTTAAGTGATCCAACCCTTTCCCAAAAGCCCTTTTGACCAGCTGGTAAAGCTACAGAACTGAGGAGCTGTGTGTGACAGGCTTTCTATCAGATCATTGTATCACCTCATTCAATTTTTAGATTTTCAAAGCATTGCACTGAGATTGTGAAGTACGTCATGATTATTTATGGTGAATGAATAGTAGTATTCACTTATGCACACTGAGTACAGGGCAACCTGAGAGACCTTGTTTTGAGGAGAATTCTTGTGGTAGCAGAACACGTAGCAGAGTGGGTCACTGGAGGAAGTTGGTTTTCACGGAATTGGGAATTCTGTCATTGTAATTTAGTCACTGGCCTGGGTTCCCTGACATCACCGTGACGCAAGATGCTTGCCTTGCTGCTGAGCTGTATGGAGCATCATTGGGCAGGTATCACACGACTGATCATTACAGTCTGATTAGGGCCTTCAGATTATAGGAGATAATTGGTGTATGAGGCTCCCAAATTACAATTCCTCTGAGGTAATGTAAGTTCCTTTTACAGTTGTAGTGATTTTTTGGGTAAATTCAACAAACTGAAATTAAACAGTTTGTTTCAGAAGTATCAAAATGTTTTATTTCCAGTAAAAATGCTGAAACAAAATGTTTTGTCATTTCCTAATCTGACCTTTTTTTTTTTTTTTTCTTTTTGGAACTTCTTATTCCATTTCAAAACATTGCTACTTCCACGTTGTGTCTTGATGCAGGACAAAAACAGATGGTGAACAGTCAGAATATCCTGTGGGATAGAAATGCTAATTGTAGCTCAGCTCTGTCATAATGGCCCACTGATCAAAAAATGCTCAGCTACATATTACAACTGCTGTAATGAGTGAAAAGGTGACAAGCGGCCCCTCTGCTAAATGTCACACGATTAGCATATGGTAAAAGAGCTTTGTCTGGAAAGGAACCTAGACACCTGTAGCTGCTGTTTCACTAATCAGGCCAGCAGGTTGGCTGCTGTTTCACTAATCAGGTAAGCTTTTCTGGAGTAAGATGAGCTTTTCTGCACAAGCAAGATGAGTTTTTCTGAATGACCTTGCCTCCAATGCATGCTACATAATTTTAAAGCATTAATAATTTTTTGCCATTTAGCATGCAGTTAGGTGACCTTCTTTATGAAGTGAGACAACGCATTTTGGGCCAGATTCATCCCTGGTATCATTATTGGCCTGCGTGGCATTTCTCCAGGAATGAGTTTGTCCTGTGCCGTAGTTGTAAGTTCAGAGGGTTGATCCTTATTAGCCCACTGGGGTATTATGCTGATCATTTCCTTGTATGATCTTTTTGGTTGTATGGCCTCTCTCAGGCCGGTGTTCTAGTATCATCAGAATACTGAGGCAATTTTGATAGTCAACATGAGTTTAATATATCATTTCTATGCAAGAGTATGTGTCACTGATGCACAAAATACAAAAACAGCAGACACCTAGATGGGAGAAGGAACTTTGCATTTACCTGCATAAAACCAATTCTTTGAACAAAAACCTGGAATTACAGAATGACTTTATCAGACAGCAGACCACACGTGTCCATTAGTGCATGCTAAAATAACAAGGCTGATAGAGTCTGTGGCTCCAGATAACAAACTAGATCATTATTCTGACCCAGGCTGGCAGTATGATGCTGTGATTAGGGATTTTGGAGATCTTGATTCAGTTCCCTCCTTTGAATAGGGAGGCACCATTATGGGTCTAGGTTCCCTTTGAAGCTTGTATAAAAATGTAGAAAAGTTCAGGAATCAGTTTTGATGTACTTTGAAATACATTCTATAATAGGTAACACCCAGTTGTTCTGTGCATTGCCTTTTATTACTAGAATGATTGAACCTGGGTGCTCTCCGTGGTATATTTACCATAGCGTAAGTGAAGAGTAACCCTACTGAAGTCAAAGATGTAAGTTCAGAAGGGCAGGTTATCATATTTGTGCATTTAATTATAGGTACAATTTATATAAAAGGTCTGATTTTTTAAAACTACATATCCCTGCACCAGATTTGCATTTGTAATCTTGCTCATTTATGTGCAATTGTGCATGTACCTCTGGAGGGTGGTCTCCCCTGAATCACAGACTATTCATTTCCTCCTAAGTCTTTCCTAAAAACTCAGTCATGGTACGTCTATACTGCCGAGTTTTTTTTCAGAAAAACAGCAGTTTTCCTGAAAACTTCACTTTCGTCCACACTGAAATCGTGTTCTTTCGACAAAAAATCGAAGGAACGGAGGGACTTTTCTGACAGCAGTAAACCTCTTTCAATGAGGAAGAACGCCTTTTCCAAAAGAGCTCTTTTGGAAAAAGGCATATGTGGACTGGGAAGAGAGTTTTCTTTCAAAAGAAGAGGCCTCTAGGAAATAACACAAGTGCCCTGGTGGCCACTCCAACCAAAGTAATCAGAACTCAATAATTCCTGTTTCCTGGCACCTCTTAAAGCTGCAGGCACCTGGACAAGTCTTGTGGCAGGAAGCCGGCCCTGGAGCATCACCTGACCGCACGGCTCTCCCTGCTACCCACACAGTGAGCAATGGCCGAGCCACAAGCCCCCCAACACCATCCTGGCCCTTGCACGGGGCTTGACCAAGGCTCCCAGAACCCAACAAGAGGTACCAAGCGGCGGGCACCCTCCTGGTCTGGAGCAAAGATCCTGTCCCTCCTTGAGCTGTGAGGGGAGGAGGAGATGCTACAGGATCTCTGCTCCAGACACCAGAATGCAGACATCTATGAGCACAGGGCCGAGGACCTGGTGGAGTGGGGACACCCACTCAGACCTTAGAACAGGTCCGGAGTAAAGTCAAGGAGCTCTTCCAGGGCTATGCAGGGGCCAGAGAGCACAGCTCTCACTCCAGGGCACAACCCCACTCCTGCCCATAGTATCAGGAGCTGCACCAGATCCTGGGGGATGGGGAAACCCTTTCCTCACCTGTGGTAGTCTACTCCGGACTCAAGACGCCCATCGTCGCCCAGCCGGAGGTCGCAGATGAGGAGGAGGATGAGGGACAGCAGGGGCAGGAGGAGGAGGACGACACAGAGACCATAGTGATGCTGTCCCAGGAGCCGGTACCCATAAGCCTGGACATGTCGCGGGCATCGTCTGACGCTAGGGAGGGATCTTCAGGAGAGGGTGCCAAAACAATCTCAGGGATGTTGTGCTCCCCCATGTAGAGGCGAGTCAGGAGGCACCTGAACCATGCCTTGAAGTGGCCAAAGGCGCACTCCACCTGCATCCTCACCCGGCTGAGGTGGGAATTAAATTGGTCTCTGCTGAGGTCCAAGTGACCAGTGTACGGCTTCATCAGCGATGGCATGAGGGGGTAGGCCACGTCTGCCATGATGCACAGTGGCACAGTGGCATCTGCATGTGCCCAACCGCAAAGTCATGGCAGGGGAAGAATGTGCCCGCCTCCAGCTTCCCGTAGAGGCTGAAGTTAAGAATACATGGGTGTCATGTGCCCTGCCCGACCACCTGACAGAAATGTCAGTAAACTGTCCATGGTGGTCATCCAGGCCTGCAGCACCATTGAGAAGTAGCACTTCCTGTTAATATACTGGGCTGCTCAATGTTGTAGTGCGCGAATTGGAATATGGGTTCCATCTATAGCTCCACCGTGTTTGGGAACCCCAGAGTGGCAAATCCTGCAATGAGCGGGTCCAGGTCTCCCAGGCAGATGACCCTGTGCAGCAGGATGGAGTTGATGGCCCTCACAACCTGCAGAAGGAGACAAACAAACACACAAAACAAAGAATGAGAGGGAGTGCCTGAGCCCTTGGGAGGTGCCTGTCCTCCCCTCCCCCCCCAAACACCCCAGGAGCCACTCCCTATGAGGCTGCCCTCCCCCCCTCCCCCCCCAGCAGCAGGGCTGTGTGAGGGCAGGACGGCACAACCTCCCGGAGACGGGGCTTCCCCATCAGCCCCAACCCCCCCACCCCACTTTCCCTAGGGACCCCTTTTCCAGGACTCCCCTCCCTCCCGGGCAGGGACTGCATACCCAGAGTGCCTTACCTCCATGAGGAGGGCCCTGACGGTGGACTTCCCCACACCAAACTGGTTGACCACCAACAGATAGCTATCTGGGGTGGCGAGCTTCCAGATGGCGATTGCGACCCGCTTCTCCAGGGGATGGTGGGTTGCAGGTGGGTGTCGCATTGTTGGAGGGCAGTGGTGAGCCAGGTACACAGCTCCAAAAAGGTGGCCTTCAGCATGTGGATGTTTTGGAGCCACTGCTGGTCATCCCGCTGTTCCATAATCAGCTGGTCCCACCAGTCGGAACTGGTGTCCAGCCTCCAGAAACATCTTTTCACTGTGGGGTGTGGTTGCATGGGTCTTGCTCCTGTACACAGGGAGAGGGTCTCAAGAATGAGCTTGGTATTGAGCTCGTGGAGGGCCATGAAGGCCGCCTGCAGAAATTGCACCATGGCCGTGTGAGGCCATCACATGCCCCGGGGCTGCTCTGGCTCCATGGCAAAAAGAAAAATGCTGTGGCATCCAAAAAAGCTGGGCAACCAGAGCACACATTGCAAAAGCTTTGCTGTCTCTCGGAGAGATAGGCAAGCACTCAGCAGAAGCAGAGAAATGACTGTCCAGGGGTGTCCCTTTAAGCACGCATCTCAGATAGCTTTAGGCAACAGCACCAGGAAGCAACTACTGACCTAATGCCCTGCCTGAAGTGGTTCTGGGTGGCCTTAATCAATGTGGAGGCTATTGTAGGGAATCATTCCGGACACACTGGGTGCAGGTAAAAACAAGCAGAGGATTTATTGGTTCACACAGCTGGCGGAGTACCCACCAGGGGTTAACCTGGTGAGCACTGATTTAACCAAAACATACATTAAATTATATAGGCAACAGATGGGCGAAGGGGAAGTGATTTGACCAAGGTCAAGTTAACTGCATCTGACGAAGTGGGTCTTTGCCCACGAAAGCTTATGCTCCAACACTTCGGTTAGTCTCTAAGGTGCCACAGGACTCCTCGCCGCTCTTCCGGAAAAGTTTCTTCCGAAAAAAGCTTGCAGTCTACTTATAGGCACGTCTGCCATTGACTAGACTTAATTTCTTAATCCTTGTTACTTTGTTCCTGCATTTTTCTATGTTCTGTAGCTATTCTTTATTATGATATGGAGCAATATTAAATCTGTTAAACTTTTTGTAATCCAGTGCTATGAACAGTGATGCACAGGTCATAGGCGCAGGAAGTAAAGATATTGGAGGGGCTGCTGCAGCACACCGTAGATTTTGTGCCCCATGCTGGGATCCCAGCCACCAATCTGAGCCTGAGATCCCACTGCTATCCAGGGTCCTGGCCACCAACTCCAGGGGATCTCAGCTGCTGGCCTCACAGGCTCCACTATCGGCACCAGAGTCCCAGCAGTTGGAGGCTCTGCTGCCACCCAGGGTTCTAGCAGCTCCACTGCAGGCCCTCAAGCCCCAACCATCAGCCCGGCACCCAGAGCTTTGCAGCCGCCCCCGAGATGTGGCCCCAGCCTGGGGCAGTGAAGGATGCAGATGGAGTAAGGCGGGAGGGTGCACAGCTCAACATCCTTACACTAAAAATTGTTCCAGCACCACTGGTATCAATAACCAAAGCTGCAGAGCTCACACAAATGTGGGTGAAATCAATTAAGTGTGCATGCCCAGCACCTTTGCAGAATCAGGCCAAAAATGTGTTGGTAGTGTTACTGAGCATGCCACTAACCATTCTGTTGCCCTCTGCTTCTGGATACCTTCATAAAAATAACTGTCACCTATTTGTCCTCAAGTTTAAAGCAGAAGTAGAGTAGAGAGCAGTTGTTGCAATCCTGGATTTAATCATATCAGAGGAAATATTAGATTTCCAATCAAACATTGTAACAAAAAGATCTGCTCTCTCAAACTCAGTTAATGAGGGTCCCTCCTGAGCTTACTATCCCTGCGGCCCTTCCTAATTACTAATTAGTTCCTTTCTATTGCCTCCCATGTTGATTGCATGACTGATATCACAGATTGCTTAACAAGTTGACTTAGCACCTTTGCTAATTGCTCTGTGGTATTATGTGGGGTTTTTGTTTTCTTTCAGTGCTTTTAAATATGTTAAATTCAGTAACCCTTTCAGATGCATTGTTGCATTACTTATACCAGCCTTGGCTGAATGCACAATAAAAAAAAGTTGCAGCCCTAACTAGCTGGTGTGTAGTGGTATGTCAGGTATTTATGAGAGCTGAAGGAGAAGATAACGTTCATGGAAATGCAAGGCTGGAAGGTATCTTAAAAATATCTAGTGCAACTTTCTGTGCTGAGGCAGCACCAAGTTAATCTGACACATATTTGTCCAACCTTTCCTTGAAAACCTCCCACGACTGGGGTCAGGGTGGCCAACAGACTTCACCAGGCCCTGGGTAAGGTAGGAGACTTTGGGCCCTAGGAGGGGCTGGGCATTAGGCAAAAGGGGCAGAGGTGGGGGCTAGCCTACCTCAGCCAGTCCTGCAGTGTCGCCTGCCGTATGCCACCTGGAGACATGGAGTCCCATATGCAAGAGGTTCCATTTTCATGTTTATTAAAAAGCACCTCATTAGAAGCATCAGCTTGACTTTTGATTTCAAGAAACTGATTTATTCACTCCCCAGGCTTGTCTGACCATTGTATTTCAGTCATGATTTCAGTTTATGCTATAACTTTACTTTTCGGGTGCGTCTAGACTGGCAAGATTTTGAGCAAAAGCAGCTGCTTTTGCACAAAAACTTGCCAGCTATCTACACTGGCCACTTGAATTTGTGCAAGAACACTGACAATCTAATGTAAGATTGTCAGTGTTCTTGCGCAAATACTATGATGCTCCCGCTCAGGGATAAGCCCTCTTGCACAAGAATACTTGTGCAAGAGGGCCAGTGTAGACAGGGAAGAACTGTTTTGCGCAAAAAAGCCCCAATGGCAAAAATGGCAATCGGGGCTTTCTTGCGCAAAATCGCGTCTAGACTGGCCACGGATGCTTTTGCGCAAAAGCACTTTTTGCGCAAAGGCACCCGTGCCAATCTAGACGCTCTTTTGCGGAAATGCTTTTAACGGAAAAACTTTTCCGTTAAAAGCATTTCCGCAAAATCATGCCAGTCTAGATGCAGCCTTCATGTTGCTACACACATTTTACCATGATTGTATTGACCAGCCAGTTATCAGTTTTCAGGTTATACATCACAAGATGTATTTTGTATGCATATTATTACAGTAGTGTGTAGATGTGAATATAGGCGTGCATTAGGTCATAATGGTGCCCAGAACTGGACATGGTACTCCAGCTGAAGCCTCTCTAGTGTCAAGTAGCCAGGGACATTTACTTCTTGTATCATACATACATCACTCCTCTTAATAAACCCCAAAATACTAGCCTTTTTTGCAACTGCTTCATGTTATTGGCTCATATTCAATTTGTGACCCATTCTAAACCCTGATCCTTTTCAGCACTACCGCTAGCCAGTAATTCCCCATTTGGGGATTGTGCATTTGATTTTTTTTTCTTCACAACTGTAGTGCTTCACATTTGTGTTTATTGAATTTCACCATGTTGAATTCAAATCAATTCTCTAATTTGTCAAGGTCACTTCGAATTCAAATCCAAAGTGCTTGTAACTCTTCACAGCTTGGTGTCATCTGAAAATGTAATTACCATACTTTCCATCCATTATCCAACTCATTAATAAATACTGAAGAGTACTCAATCCAGGATTAACACCAGCAGGAACCTGCCAGATTCACCTTCCCACTCAGGCAACAAATCACTGATAACTCTTTGAATAACTCTTTCAACCAGTTGTGGTACACCCACCTCACACTATGACTACATTTCCCTAGTTTGCATATGAGAAGGTCATGTGGAGCTGTGTCAAAAGCTTTACTAAAAATCAAAATATATCATTTTTCTGCTCCTCCTTTCTCCCGTACACTAGGCCAGTACCCCATCAAAGAATGAAATGGGGCTGGTTTGGCATGATTTGTCTTTGACATCCATACTGGATGTCTTTGACATCCTTATAACGCTATTGGCACTTTCCTCCTTTCTTGTCGCTTCCTCCCTTGCCCCCACCTTCTGTTCAATGAAATTGTTTTACCTTCTTCCATTGTATCCCTCTGTTATAAAATGGTCATGCCTATTCACTTTCAGAATATTATCTGAAGAAGTGGGTCTGCCCCACGAAAGCTCATCACCTAATAAACTATTTTGTTAGTCTTTAAAGTGCTACATGACTGCTTTTTTGTTGTACAAATAGATTGTTTAATAATTTATTCCAGTATCTTTCCAGGTATCAAAGTTAATGTAATTGGTCTATATCCTCATGAGTGAGTAATGTTAATGTGGTGGAACGTGGTTTTAGTTAAAGTTTTATGATGAATATTGATTTGCTTTCTTCATAATTTTTTGTGGTGCCCAGTATAGATAGATATAGATATAGATAGATATAGATATATAGACCCTACTCCCACTCCATATATTCGAACTAGGTCCTGCAAATAGTCATGCCGGCCCTTGATACAAAGTAGCTGCAGAAAATGCAGGAATTATAAATGATGGTCTAGGTCAGTGGCCTTAATCTTTCTAAACTGTTGTACCCTTTGCTAGTGTCTGATTTGTCTTGTGTATCCCCAAGTTACACTTCACCTTAAAACTAGAAAATCAGACATAAAAATACAAAAAAGGTCACAGCACACTATTACTGAAAAATTGCTTATTTTCTCATTTTTATCATATAATTATAAAATAAATCATTGGAATAGAAATACTGTACTAATAAATGAGTCATTGTCTGTATGAAATTTTAGTTTGTATTGATTTTGCAAGTGCTTTTTATGTAGCCTGTTGTAAAACTTAGCAAATATCTAGATGAGTTGATGTCGCCCCTAGAAGACTTCGGCATATCCATGGCTGAGAACCACTGGACTAGGTTATGATCTGCCCAGAAGCATTGTGCTTGAGGGCAAGTCTACACTTGAAAAGGCTTCACTTCTGCACTGCAGTAGCACTTCAGGGAAGATACTCTGGGTCAAGGGAAGAGCTCTCTTCTGACAGCATAGTTAATCTGCCTCCCCTAGAAACAGTAACTATGTCGGTGGGAGAAGCTATCCTGCCAACGTAATGTTGTCTGCATGGAGAGTTAGATCAGTATAACTGTATCAGTCAGGGTACGTCTACACTAGCTTGTTAGTTCGAGCTAGGTAGGCTAATGAGGGCAACCAGAGTAACTCCACGAGGAGTAACGGAGTTTGGACTAAAGGGGATTTAAAAATGGCGGCGCCCGGGAACATGCAAATGAAGCCCGGGATATTTAAATCCCGGGCTTCATTTGCAACTCCGGTTGCCCTCATTACCATACCTAGCTCGAACTAACGAGCTAGTGTAGACATACTCTCAGGGATGTAATACAGTTTGGTATCATCCGCAAACTTTACCACCTCACTGCTTACCCCTTTCTCCAGATCATTTATGAATAAGTTGAACAGGATTGGTCCCAGGACTGACCCTTGGGGGACACCACTAGTTACCCCTCTCCATTCTGAAAATTTACCATTTATTCCTACCCTTTGTTTCCTGTCTTTTAACCAGTTCTCAATCCATGAAAGGACTTTCACATCCGGGCGTTTCACGTCACGTCCAGGCGCTATTTTGAAATACCCTATTTCGAAAAAAGAAACGCTGTGTAGACGCGGTTATTTCGAAAGAAAACCCTTCTTTCGAAATTACCCTTACTCCTTATAAAATGAGGTTTAAGGGTTATTTCGAAAGAAGGGTGAAATTTGCCCACACACATGTATACAGAAGACAGCATACACGTTGTGAAATGTCTGTTGCTTGGATGACTTTTATGCTGTGTTCCCACCGCGAGACATGAATTATGCATGTAATATAGATTTGTTTTGTTTTCTTAGTTCTGTGGCCTGTATTTTTTATCATGCAAAAATGCAACACATTTAGATTTGCAAAATAGGATTTTGCTGTAGAACTGAAAGGCCTGTCGGGAGAAACTTTTGTTCATCCTTAAGACTTTCGTTTTATTGTGCCTCGCATGGCCACTGACAAATACACTGTTTCCTATTTCGTTCATTGGGTTTTGTGTGACTGAGAGTTACTGAGAAGTGCTACTTAGATTGAATACAGCAGAGAAGGCTTGTCTGTGTTGCAATAATGCATTAAGTTTATACGAACTTAAGACAAATTGTACTGGCAAAATTGAAGCTACCCTTTTAAAATTGTGGCACAGCAGGTCTTTGCCATCTCTAAATGTGGTGATTCTATTTTGTCTGCAATGA
This sequence comes from Pelochelys cantorii, assembly GCA_032595735.1. Lineage (NCBI taxonomy): Eukaryota > Metazoa > Chordata > Testudines > Trionychidae > Pelochelys > Pelochelys cantorii. Next base: position 116,887,218 of record CM064330.1, on the reverse strand, counting down.
ATAGCGTAAACTGTTCCCATTTTGTATGTGGCAGAGCAACTGAGATTGAAATAGGTTTTATTTTCTTCATTTGCCATGGCCTCTTGAAAATGTTAAGCATTTGTTTCCAGATATTTGAGTAGAACACAAAATGGAACATACATCCTGCAAATGTGTGATATTTTTCTTCCTGCTGAAGCTGATGCAATTTGATCTATGGTAATAAAAATGTATTGGTTGTTACACTTTGAGCAATGTGGTTCATTTTATGCTGTCAGTGAATGGAGCTGGCAGTCTTTCAGATGCTGACACTGAGTTACTTTTCTAATACCTGATATTCCTCTTGCCACCTTATCAACTTAACTACATAGAGTGGGACTGAGAATGTTTTCTCTTCTGCCTTTTCCAAGATTTGACACTCAGTAAGGAGACATAAAACTAAAAAAAAAAAGCTGTTTCTAAGCCTGTTCTAAAATTAATTCTTTCATATATCGTGAAAGTGCATAACTGCAACTGAACATAGGTACGTATATCTGTGCACATATGACTCAAAAGATAGCCCACACAGTTGATATGGTAAGCTTCTGCCTGCTGGATGTCCTTTTGTTTAGATATCTTACAAATTCCTTCCTCTGTTTTCAGCAGTATCATCATATCATGGAAATTAGAGACAGCAGACGTACAAGATCCCACTGTCTAGGGAGTTCTCCAACTTATTTGTATGTATCACTACAGTGATGTGAGGAGCACTTTCCTCAGAAGAGTATTTTACAGACTAGTAGAGCTCACTTTCAAAATGTTTTTAATTCCATCTAAATTATTACTGTCTTAATTCTGCCTTTATTGATGATTGGAACACCTTCCAATTTGCAGCCTGTGAATTTCATTGACTTCAATTTCCCCCTGCTTCCAGAAGCTGTTAGATAAGACTAACTCAGATCCTTGCCACATTGTAGCTCGTCCTGATTCTACCCCAGAGTCAATATGCTACAAATGATCATCATCCTCTTTGTTTTCCTGCAACTAGTTTTCAATCCATGTAACAGTGCTCATATCCTATTTTATTTTATGTAAGTTCTTATATTGCACCAATCACTGCAGTATCTGATACATTCCAGAATACACGAAGTGGTGTGACTAATATCTGTCAGGTGTGATACATTTTCTCTTTCTCTCTTCCAAGGCAACACAGCATTCTAGCTGTTTGAAGGGGGAGAAGGTTGTAGCAAATGTGTACGTGCTGCTGTGTGTCTTTATTAGAGAAGGAAGGTCAAAGAAGTACTTTTGGAGTAGAAGGTAGAGGGTGTGCTTTGCAATGGCTCTTAGTTCCTGTGAGAGATCTCTAGTCTCAGAGGGTACATCTACACTGCAACGCTATTTTGGGATACCAGAGTACCTGAAAATAGCTATCCCGAGTCTTCACAGCAAGCCCATTATTTCAGGCTCGCTATTCTAACGTCCCTGTAAACCTCATTCTACAAGGAGTAAGGGACATTTCAGAATAGCACTTTATTTTGAAATTTAGTGCTGTGTAGATAGCGCCAAATGACAAAATAAGCTATATCAAAATAGCATCAAAATAAGATTTGCAATTTGCATAGCTCAAATTGCATATTTCGAGTTATGGTGCAGTGTAGATGCTCCCAGGCCATCCCCGAAGCTCTGTCTTCTGCACAGATAAGCTTTGCCCTTGTGGTACAGTGTTCTATTGTTCCTGAGGAGCAGAGTTGTTATCCAGGGGCCTTCCCCCAGACCTTTAAGAGATCTTTTAGATATACTGAGCCAAGGCCATTAAATCCTTTAACTTAATTCTCAGTGTTCTAGGGCAGTGTTTCTCCACCCACTGGTAGAGTATCCTTAAGGGTACTCAAGAGAAGTCTGGGGGGTATGTCAACACAACTGAAATTTGGAGAAAAATGAATTTTTGTTTTAAGTTTTACAGCGCTTTATTATTTTTGTACTTTTTACACCCAAACATTTCATCACCCACCGGGCTATGATTAAGTTGTTTAAACAAATGTGTTGCAATGGTAGAAAAAAAAATGCGTGTCTGAAAACTGTAGGTACTGGGGGTGACTTATAATTTTTTTAAAGGGGTATTGAGAAACACTGTTCTAGGGGAAACTAGTGGAGAGAATGGAGGAAAAGCAAATAAGCTTTCAGGAGGAGATGTATCAAATACATTGCTAAAAATAGTTCTATTCTATCTACTGTGCTCGGTATAGCCACTGAGAAAAAAGAGTACCTAACTCATAAGATAAATGTCAATTGGCTGCCTTACCAGAGATGTATGTATTGCAGACTATTGGGTCCAGATATTTAAAACAAATTTGATAGTTCTTATTCAGCATGTAATCAAGGTTTTTACAGTCACTTGGAAATAGATTGCACCTAATAAATATGATTTTTACTGAGTTATGTAGAATACACAAGACATAATTCAGTTAGCAAATAAATAATTGGCCTATCTTTTCTCAGTCAGGAAACAGTGCTGTGACTGCAAGACATATGTTTTAATTTGATAGCAATGGCAGAAATCCCACTTCTGGCTAATAAAATGAAAACTACATCTGATAGCCATGATGTCATCATAAAGCTGTATTCTGTAACTATGGAAATAAAGCTGTGAAACTTCTTCTCCTCCCACCACCCAGCTAAGAAGAAAAGCCCAAGACAACTTTTTGTAGAATTTTAAGCAGAAAGAACTGCCAATATGCAACAGAGTGAAATGAACTCTGGGATGATTAGTGATGCTCTCTGAAGTCACATTCCACTGCCCTTTGTCAACAATGTCTTGACATTCAATTGCAAATTAAAACAAAAAATCTCAGGTGTATTTGGAGGGTTTCTCTAATGCTATACATTTACTCTGTGCCTTCATTTACATGAACGTAAGTCCTTATTCCTTTATTTTGTTACCAATGATCTAGTCTAGTCTATACAGGTTCATATGCTGCTCTTGTCCTGCTGGCATCAGAGTTTCTAATCTTAACAGAGTAAGTGTGAAATTTTACAATACTCCATCTTTTCCCCTGGAACCATCTATAGTCTTGATTTTTATCCTTGCTCACTATGTCTCCTATTAGTTTCTTGGGGCAGCAGTAATGGTTTGGTTTTTAATCTGAACAGTAAGCACCTGACACACTTTTGGGCACTGTGGGAAATAACAGGCAGAGGAACATTTTGTATATTTATTTTAATCATAAAAGATCTTTTGCGGGGAGGTGGCATCTCTTAGGAAAATCACGGAAAATTTGGATTTAGTGATAGAAAAATAGCTCTTCTAGGCCGTGATTCAGAACAGCACTTAACTACTCTTAAAATTAAACATGTGCTTAAGACCTTTTCAGAGTAAGACTGTTTTCCTGAATCAGGACCCAGACCCACTCCAATATGATGTGAATCTGATCTAAAGTCCATGCGATTCTCTGCATTCACTTCAATAGACTTTGGATAAGGGCCAGTGTAAACAGGCAGGACCCTGAATATCTCCTGATCTAGAATACTAAATATTTGTAGTGATGCTGGACTTTGCAAAACTGACTTGAGCCTTGAATTCAACAGTCTTGGGGGGGTTCTTCCTCATTCCTTTGAGCAATTATTAAGGGGCCAGGAGTGGGCTGGGGGCAGGGTGTCTGGCCAGCCCAGGAGAGGAGGGAACTGGTTCCGTGGGGAGCATGTGTGGATTGCTAGATCCAGGTGGCAGCTTCACCTGGGTAGGCAAAGGAGGGACAGCAGCTGCTGCAGGGGTCTCCCTTCTCCATGGGGGTCTCCATCCCCGGCCTGCAGCAAGCAGGCCTGGGAAAAGGGGCTGGACCCCTCTAGGGGTGGTGAATGCAGGGGCGCCTCAGGCTGTAGAGATTCCTTGCTCTGAAGAGAACTTTCCCTTTCAGCCCCTGCCAGCTGGTGCTGTGATCTCTACCCCATGCGTTGAGGCTGCTCATTATCCTGTCTCTCCAATCCCCACCCCACACGCCGCTGTAGCTGGGCCCAGCAAAGAGCAGCAGGGGAGGAGAGCAGTGCTCCGAGTAGCAGGCGAGAACAAAAGCCTAGAGTCTTGGTGCATGTGGCTGGGCTGGCCGGGGAGCTCTTGCGGGGGCCCAACTTAACTTCAGAGGCAAACTTTATAGCACCCGTCCAGGACAGCCAGAGCATCCGGCGGCTCACTTCCCCATAGCAGCACATGCGCTTCCCTGCAAGCCATATCCGGCGCAGAACCTCGGGCCTTCCCCCACCCGCCGCAGGAAGCTGAGCATTGGGCTGGGAGGTGGCTGCATGGCTCCCACAACTCCCCCAAGCACAGGTGAGAGAAGGGGAGAGGCCGCGCAGCTTGCGGCTCCCACGGATCCACCAAGCATGGGGGAAGGAAAGGGAAGAGGATTCCTGGCTCCCACAGTGTCCCAGAGCATGGGAGAGAGGAGATGGAAAAGGAGAACTGGTGGCTGAGGGCAGAGGCAGGTGGCGGGATGCAGAGTGACATATGATGTCACTCTGTCCTCCCACAGGAAAAGTTTTTTTTATAGAGAGAGAAAGAAAAGAAAGCATTCAACACAAACAACTGCACACATGGTAAACTGGTTACTTCTGTTACATTTTCTTCATTGTAGAATCATGGAACTCGAAGTAACCTTGAGAGGCCATCAATTCCAGTCTTCTGCTCTCCATGGCAGGACCAAGCACCATCTAGACCACCCCTGACAGGAGTTTTGTCTAGCCTACTCTTAAAAATCTCCAACGATGGAGATTTCACAACCTCCCTAGGCAATTTATTCCACTGTTTAACCACCCTGACAGTTAGGAAGTTTTTCTTGCTAACCACTCTTGCTTCAATTTAAGCCCATTGCTTCTTGTCCTATTGTCAGACCCTAAGGAGAATAATTTTTCTCCCTTCTCTTTGTAACCTTGTAGGTAGTTGAAAACTGTTATCATGTCCCCTCTCAGTCTTCTCTTTTACAGATGAAACAAACCCATTTTTTTCAGTCTTCCCTCATAGGTTATATTTTCTAGACCTTTAGTCGTTGTTGCTCTTCTCTGGACCTTCTCCAGTTTCTCCATCTTTTCTGAAGTGTGGTACCTAAAACTGGACACAATACAGGGCGTCCCCGCTATAAGTCATCCCTGTATACATCCATGTTTCATTAAAGTCGTTGGCACTTGTAGGAACTGATGCATTATAAGTCCTCCCATTCCCCGCTCTTAAGTCACACACACACAAAATGGTGCAAATAGAAGTCAGCCATGGGAGAAAACATCCCTGCTTTAAGATGTTTTGCTGTAAGTCCAAGATACATTCCAAAAAAACTTGGATCTTGGACTTATAGCAAAGATGTTCTCCAGTTGAGGCTACTCAGCGTAGAGTAGATGGAAAGGATTACTTCTTATAGCTTGCTCACAATGCTCCTGTATCGCAGAATGATGTTGGCTTTTTTTTTTACAACAGTGACATACTGTTGACTCATATTTAATTTGTGGTCCACTATGACCCCTAGATTCCTTTCTGCAGTATTCCTTGCTAGGTAGTCATTTCCCATTTTGCATATGTGCAATAACTGCTCCTTCCTAAGTGGAGTACTTTGCATTTGTCCTTATTGAATTTCATCCTATTTATCTCAGGTCATTTCTCCAGTTTATCTAGATCATTTTAAATTACAATCCTACCCGTCAAACAAGGCACCATTTATGAGGGGCTGGGGGGACAGTAGCCCTTCCCTCCTGAGTTTGAACCCCTGGATTTCATACTTGAAGTCTGCTTAAAACTGCATGCCCTGACTCCAGAGGCAGGTCTTAACTGCAATACAGTTTGAGCTGCTTGCAGCTTTGCCTTTGAGGCAGGGAGTTTGTTATAAAAAGAGGAAGGCTGAGTGATTTAAGAATAATAAAAGGCTGGGCATTCAAGTAATTGAAAACTTGTTAGATCATCATGAAAACATTGCCAGGTATTCCACTTAAAAGATAGGAGAAAGAAAGAATAGGAATGAGTGTTGTGCTGCTGGGATTTACATTTGAATCACTGCTGTTAAACTTAGATACTAATGCAAATCAACTCTTAAACTTATAAATGTTCTTGAAAATGGGGTGAACAATGACTAATTCAAAGCTGACTGCAAAGAGTTACAAAGGGATCTCACAAAACTGGGTGATTGGGCAGCACAAGGGCAGATGGAACTCAGTGTTGATAAGTGCAAAGTGATACTCATGGAAAAATAATATCCCAACTAGACATACAAATATGATGGGGATCTAACATAGCTACTGCCACTTAAGAAAGAGATCTTGGAATCCTTGTGGATAATTCCCTGAAAACATCTGTTCAATGTGCAGGGGCAGTCTGTCACATTATTGGGTTTTAATGTGAGTAGGCAGATCATTGCTGCACCCACTAGTGTGTGTTTGTCCCAAATTCGGTGCAAAGTGGACCATGTGATGTGTCAAATGAAAGCTCATGCTATGATGACTCTGTCTAGGCTATTCATGTACTTGTACAGTCTGTGTATTTAATGTTATTAATATGGGCTTTGCATTTATATTTTAAAAGTTTTCTACTGGGAGGGGCAGTTGCCTAATGCTGCATGGACAAAGGCTCTTAAGTATTGTCAATGGTCTCTTGCCTGAGAAGGACACACCTGGGGACTACATGGTTCCTTGCCTAAAAAGGACAGAAACTGGTTTATAGGTCAGCCCATTTTGGGAGGCAGCAGAGCCCAGAAGATTAATGGGTTTTCCCTCTGCATAGGCAAGATTATAAAAGTATCATAAGGGTGCCACCATCTTGTCTTCACTCCTGCCCTCTGCTCCAGAACCACCACTGATAAGGACAGATGACCCAGAAGAGTTTGTTGACCCATCCTACCATAGGATGTAAAGCAGAGACTTTTAAGCCAGCAGTTTGTTACATCTCTGCTAAGAGCCTGCATCAAGAATTTGGTGATTGATGTATGTAATGTATTCTCTTTAACAATCTCACTCTCATCCTTTTCTTTCTTTTTATTAATAAACCTTTAGATCAGGGGTCAGCAGTCTTTTCAAACCAAAGAGCCAAACTACATCAAAATTCAGAACAAGTGGTCAACAAAAAGCCGTATAGAATGCCCATTTGCATGATTGAAAATATACATCTTAATATTATTGATAATTAACATAATGATTAATAATAGCATAAATGAAACATTGTACTCACAGACTTTATTTAATGGGACTCCTGCCGCTCCATCTTTTCGCACAGTTCTTTAAAGTTTATATCATAACTGGTCAAATCTAGCTTCATGCATGCATTCAGGCTGTCTTCTGTCAATCTTGTGGCAGGGGGCTGGTGATGGGGGGGTGCAGGACTCTGGGTTGGAGTGCACGAGGAACTCAAGGCAGGAGAATTGGGGTGTATGAGGAACTCAGGGCACAAGGTTGGGATGTGTGGGGGCGCAGGAGTGTTATGACAGAGGACTGGGGACATGGGAGAATTAGGGGCTCATACTTGGGGGGGCATTGAGGTGTATGATGGGCTCACGGTTGGTGTGGGGGGGAGGCGCAGGAGTGTTATGATGCTGCAGCCAGATGGGGGCTGGACCCCAATTGTGGGCTTGTTGGCCAGACTTCATTGTTAAATAAAGTAAAATATTATGTCCAATACAAAAGGTTTCAATATTGTCTATTTATGGCAGAGGTGGGGAACCTTTTTTGGGTTGGGGGCCATTGACCCATGGGAAAATCAGTTGGGGTCCACACAACTGAGAAGCAAAAAAAAAAAACCAACTGCAAAACCCCCTAACCCTCACTGTGACCCCCAACTGAAACACCTCATTCCCCTGATGCTCCAGCCCCATAGTGGGGGGAGGATCAGGGAGGACTGAGGTTCAAGGCCTTGGGCCAGATTTACTCTTCTGCAGTTCTAAGGTTAGTCAATTTTGAGTCCCCTCCCCCCCCCCCGGCAAGCTCTGGGTTGTGGCCAAAAATGAGGCATTAAGTGTGTGTGTGTGGGTCAGGGCTGCCAGTGAATGGGATGGGAGTTCAGGATCTGGGCGGGAGGGGGTGAGGGGGTGAGGTCTGGCCAGGGAGCAGGCTGCCTAGCCAGGGGCAAGGGGCAGGAGGAGGCAGGGGGCTGGCTGTCTGGCCAGGGAGAAGAGGGCAGGGGGGATTTTGGCCAGGGGGCTCAGGGCAAGGGATGTCTGTCCAGGGGGCTGGGGCAGGGGGATTTTGGACAGGGGGCAGGCTGACTGGCCAGGGGCTGGAGGCAAGGGATGTCTGGCTGGGGACACAGGGGATTTTGGCCAGGGGGCTGGCGGCGGGGGGTGGGCAGAGGGCAGGGGGGATTTTGGCCAGGGGGCAGACAGCAGGGGGTGTCTGAACAGGAGGCAGGGGTGACTTTGGCCATGGGCAGAGGGCAGGGGGGATTTTGGCCAGGGGCAGGTTATCTGGCTAAGGGGGATGAGTGATGGGTGGGGTCTAGGCTTGAGGAGGTGGGGGGGGGCACTTCCTTGTTTTTGCCCCATGTGGCAGGCACTATGTAACACGCCTCCCACTGCTCCCATTTGCCAGCAGGAAACATCTGGAAAGGGTTGGCAGGGGAGGCTGCAAGAAATGTGTCCTGAGGGAACAAATTAGCAATATGCAGGGACCCATCTTTGGTTCCTGGTTTCCCCCATGCTGGGGGGAAGGAAAAAGATGTTGTGCTGAGCCATGGTTAGCTCTGCTTTCTCCCCACCACTGGCATTCCAGTCTTGCCATAAGGCTGGGGGCCGTAAGGCTGTAGCACCAGCGCTGGCTCCCTGCTGTGGGGAGCTGAGCTGGGGCTCCAGAACAGCCATATCTGGCTCCCTAGAGAGACATATTTGGCCCACTAGCCATAGGTTGCTGACCCCCACTTTAGATTATAGATGCTAAAAGACTGGCACAGCATGCTCTTTTGGGTAAGATCCAAGGTATAAATGTGGCTGTGGGACTGGGAGAAACTGTTTGGAATTGGTGAGACTAGAAATGGCCAAAGGGTGGGGGGATATGTTAGAGGCCTAGAAAATCATGAATGGTGTGGAAAAACAGAATAAGGAAATTTATTCATTCCTTCACTAACATGATGCAAGAAACTGACCCAATTAAATTTATAGGCAGAAGATATAAAACAAACAAAATAAATTATTTTTTCACAGTCAACTTGTGGAACTCTTTTGCCAGGAAATGGTGAAAAGGCCCAAAATATAACAGAGTTCCAGTAAGAACAAAATAAATTCAAGGAGGGTAAGTCCATCAATGGCTACTAGCGAGAATAAGCAGGGATGGTGTCCCTAGCCTCTGTTTGCTTGAAGCTGGGAATGGGAGACAAGGGATGGATTATGATGATAGTCTCTTTTGTTTATTCCTTCTGAAGCACCTGGCATTGGCCACTGTTAGAAGACAGGATACAGGGCTAGAAGGACCATTGGTCTGACCCAGTGTGGTCATTCTGATGTTTTTATATAGAGCTGAAATATATTTGCCCCCTTGCTATAACCCACCAGATCCCACTCCCCTTCCAGAGCTGAGATAGAGCCCTGCAGTCCTGATGGGGTCTCTCTCTCTCCACAGAGTTAGTAACAAAGTAGGGATGTTAAAAGCAGGTAATTTGCTAATCATGCAGTCGATAGAATTTTTATTGGCTACATGATTAGTCAATAAGGGAAGGCAGTTAAAGTGCTCAGTCCCAGTGCTCAGTCCCAGTTCACACTGTGTCTGGGACCAAACCCTGCTGGGGCTCTGCATTTAAAATGTAGTAGGAGCTGGGCGGGCAGGCAGCCCCCGGCTCAGTCCTGGCTTGTGCTGGGTCCGGGACCGAACGCCAGTGTGGCTCTGCATTTCAAATGGCTCCTACCACATTTGAAATGCAGAGCCACAGCAGGGTTTGGTCTCTGAGCCGGCGCAAACTAGGACTGAGCCGAGCTGCCTGCCCGCCACAGAAGGTGTAGGACCCAGCTGTTGCTCTGCATTTAAATGTATATGGTCGATAGCATAATAAGCAAAAGTTAATAGGTTAATTGACTATACTACTACATCCCTATGACAAAGTAAAAATATACATTAAAATTTTAAGGCTAACTGCTAAGCTGTCTGCCAAAAAAGTAGTGTTTTCCAGTGCCTTAGTAGCCCCTGGATAGAAGTGATGTGTATTTTGGGCATGTGAGTGGATAGGGTTGGTTTCCCTCCCCCCATTTGGTGTTTGGATTGTATTGAGCATGATCGGTAACACTGCTGAAGCCTCTATCTTCAGCCTCCCTCCTCCCCCATGCTCTCACTCTCTTTTCTTTCCCTACCCCCATCACAGCATGAACAGGTCTGCTCCCCCCTATCAAAATCTGAAATCGCACCCCTGCCTCCAAAGCATATTCAAGCCCTCCCATCTTGGTATCACCTGCAAACTTTATAAGTGTACTCTCTATGCTATTATCTAACATTGATTAGTATGTCTCATTTGTTTTTCTCTTGGTATATTGTTTTACACAGTGCTTTTTTTGTAAGAAAAAAGGTGCTGGTACTCCAGGGCAAAGTTATTGAGGAAAAAAAACCACCGCGCTGGGGGCCCCTTTAAGAGCCATGTGTCCCAAGCAGACTACCGTCAGGATCCAAGCCGCCCCAGGAAAACAGGTGCCAGTATGTTCCTTTTCTGTGTGCTGGGAAAATAGGTGATGGTACCTGTTCCGGGCCGTACCTTCACAAAAAAAGCACTGATTTTACATAACTGTTGTGATCAGGTATTCAGTATAGCCTTAGATAACTAGGAATGCTAGTATAGGGAGGGGGCGGGGAGACTTTGTTTTGGAGCAAGTGGACCTATTGGCTGTTAATAAATAACCAGACAGTTTGTAGTGGGTAAAGTCGGCAATTTTAACTCCTCCTTTTTCTTATGAAACCAAATGAAATATTAAGAATGTTAAATTCAATTAAATCCCACTTTTTCTGTTTACCTGTATTTAAACTGTTTAGGCATAGATGGGTTAACACTCGGGGATAAGTTTGAATTAAGATATGCAACTTCAGCTACTTTAATTGAGTAGCTTAAGTCGAAGTATCTTAACTCGAATATCAGTGCCATCCACACTATGGGAAGTTAAAGGAAGCACACTCACCCTTTGACTTCCCTTACTCCTCACAGAAGCAGGACTACTGGCATTGACAGGAGTACACTCTCAGTTCAAATTAGCGTGTCTTCACTAGACCTGGTTATTTGAACCCTGGAAGATCGACTCCGGCTGCTTGAATCTTATCTGTAGTGTAGACGTGGCCTGGGTGATTAACAGTCTGAAGTTACATCAGTGTTTTAATAGTCCAATAAACTCATTACAAAACTGCTAAATCAAATCTCTTGTCAATGTATTTACTTCTTTTCACCAATGCATGTTGACATTTTGGGGAGATTTCCTTGGGTGATTTAATATTAATTCTTTTCTGGTTTTGTTTTTTCTTATCTATCTATGACAACTTGTTTGGAGACATGTACAGGATACAGTATGGAGAATTTCCTCTCTAAGCAAAGTAACAGGGGGTGTGATGAGGAGTCCTGTGGCACCTTATAGACTAACCGAAGTATTGGAGCATAAGCTTTCGTGGGCAAAGACCCACTTCATCAGATGCATGTAGTGGAAATTTCCAGAGGCAGGTATAAATATGCAGGCCAGAATCAGGCTGGAGATGACGAGGTGGATCCAATCAGGGAGGATGAGGCCCACTTCTAGTAGCTGATCTGGAGGTGTGAATTCCAAGAGAAGAGAAGCTGCTTTTGTAGTTAGCGAGCCATTCACAGTCTTTGTTTAATCCTGAGCTGATTGTGTCAAATTTGAAGATGAACTGTAGCTCAGCAGTTTTTCTTTGAACTCTGGTCCTGAAGTTTTTTTTGCTGCAGGATGACTACCTTTAGATCTGCAATTGTGTGTCCAGGGAGATTGAGGTGTTCCCCTACAGGTTTTTGTATATTGCCATTCTACTACATGCATCTGACGAAGTGGGTCTTTGCCCACGAAAGCTTATGCTCCAACACTTTGGTTAGTCTATACGGTGCCACAGGACTCCTCGCCACTTTTGCAGATTCAGACTAACACGGCTACCCCTCTGATACTTGACACCATGCAAGGGGGTGTGATGGATTCACTTCAGAAGTTTTTTTTAAAAATACCATTCTGATTTTAATTAAATGATAGGAAAATACACCTTGTTCTTGCTTACCTTCTAGACAGTTGCTATACTCTTGCATTAGCTAAATGCCTTTGGGGTTTGCTTAGGTGACCAGCTGATTTCCTCAATATGCAGTCTGTTCAATGAATATGCAACCTTTTTTTGATTGCTTTTGTTTTTCTTTTGGCAGAAAAGATTTTGATAACTTTCTTTTTATTCAGCCCATCTTCTGAGAATTTTTTTTACTTTTATAAGATTAAAAGTAAATGAAATTCTCTTTTTAAAGAGTCCAAATGCTGTTGCTCTTTATAAGAAATTCTTAATTCTAACAACAATCTTTGCGTCACAATTTTCAGAAGGATGATTTTCTTCTTGTCCTGCAGTGGGTGAGGGCTAGATTATGAACTACCCATAAATAATTAATTAACTCTTCACTAATTTATTCTATAGTTAAATGACTTCTTAAATCAGGAATTAGTCTAACATTTAATTGTGTTTCTATATTTCTATGTGTAAGCAGGGTCTGAATCAATGCAGCCAGCTGGAAGGGGAAAGGTGTGGTTATGCTCATTCAGGCTACATCTAGACTGCCACTTTTTATCAGAAAAAAATGATTAAAAAAAAACTTTATCCAATTGCTTTTCCCAACAAAAACCTCCTCTTTTGAGAGAGCCCTTCTTCCTTGTGAATCAAGGGAAAACAGGGCTTTCAAAACAGCACGTCTGCTCTTCCGCAAAAAATGTCAGAAGAGCAGCCGTGTTCCCTGGCACGTACCTTATCCACTGCGCCGCTGGAGGAGCCCCCCTACCTCCCAACCTTCAGGGCCCCCTTTTTCCTTCCTGTGTTCCAAGGGGAGCCAGCTCCATCCTCGGGAAGCTGCTGGTGCCTGACCCCAAGGTGGGTGGGACTCCAACTTTCAGCCACCTACTCAGTCAGCACGAGCTTCCCCAGCCCTATTTTCCAATGGTGCCAGCTCCAACTGACTACTCCGTAATCTAGACATAGCCTCAGTTGTTTAGCCCTGTAATGCAGGCGTGGCCAACCCGTGGCTCGCGAGCCGGATGTGGCTCTTCCCCCAGTCAGTGTGGCTCGTGAAGCCGCCCCTGAGGCTCACAAAGCCACCCCCGCCTCCCAGCTCCCCTTTGCTCACTGGGTCAGGGGAGCTGTCCGGATCCAAAATGGCAGCTACAGACGGGACCCTGCTGAAGCCAAAAAGCCTTCCCAAAGGGCCAGTCATTTTGGTTTTGGTTTTGTTTTTTGCTCTACCATTTTTTTGCCCAAGCTCTTCGCACTGTATCCAGCTGGATTTTGGCTCTTCGTCCAAAATGGGTTGGCCACCCCTGCTGTAAGGTGTTCAACTGTTATGTAAATACAGTTCATGCTGGAATGGGAAAGAAATCCTGGGTGTGCTTATGTAAATCCAGTTCAGGCAGTGCTGTAGGCCTGATGGATGCTCAGTTGTTAGAATGGTATTTTGACTATTGTAACTACTTTGGCTGTTGTGGGGTCACACACCATGTTAACCCTAAATGTAGGAATTGTAAAATATGACCAATGCTTGCAGGAGAGACACTGTCATTGTAAAAAATCTCATATAGACAAGCCTTTCCCATCCAGACTCAAGTGGATTGGATTCGGGGGGAGAGCAGAGCAGAGCTCTGAACCAGCAGGCTTCATGCCCTCCAGGCAAGAGCTGTAAGACTGGTTCGACCTGTTTCTCTCCCTCCGCCCCGTTCTAATGATAGAACTAAAACAGACTCCATAAGAAGCCTTTTTAGTTTCTGCTGGCCTGTACTGTGGGTCAAGAGCTGAAATCACTGAGAAGCTGGAATCACAGAGAGCTGAAACCACTGGGTTTAGTTCAGATCCAAACCCATCGGCAGCAGGCTGGTAGGAGCAAGTGGCCGGCAGGCGGCTGGTGGGAGCGGCAGCAGGCGGCCAGTAGAGCAGCTTGCAGAAGCAAACAGCGAGTGGGTAAGACACCTCCTATCCCCACCCCCATGGGTGGGAGGTGAGCTCTGAAAATCATCTCTGAGCCCTGGCCTGCCCTGACCAAGGGCAGCAACTGTGAGGGGGTACAGGGAAGGATTGGGCGTGTGAATGGGACACTTAAATTGCTGGACTTGTGAGCCTGAGAGGCAAAGGACATTGCTCAACCTACTTGAGCTGGGAGGTTTACTCGTGGGTTGGTTGTGAACTCTGTGATGTTTTCCCAAGTTAATGCCATGTTACTTCTCTCCCTCTTTCATTAAGAGTTTCTTTTCTATGCTCAGACTCTTTGCTTGCGGGTGGGAAAGCATTGCCTCTAAGAGGTGTCCAGGAGTGTGTGTGAATTTCCCAGGCTACTGGGTGGGGGCTCAAACCAGTTTTGTGTGAGATGACTAAAAAGAAACCCCTAGATACTGAACCTGGGCCTGGCTGCTGCCGGTGCTACCTGAAGGGTTACATACGTAAAATATCTTTTTATTCATATAACCATGACAAGGAGTAATCACATGAAGGCCCACATTTAGATTTCAAATACACATATTAAAAAGAAGCTTATGCCATCATAAGCATTTGAAAAATGGCATAAGTTTTCACCTTCAAGTGAAAACATGAGCAAAAAGTGTTCAGTATCTTCTGTAAAACATTGTCCATCATAAATGTTTTCAAAGATTAAAGAATAAAGACATTAATTGCTTACAAAAGAAACTAATTTCAGTAGGGGCATTTACAATTTTGTGTGGATTTCTTTTTGAAATGAAGGGGGAGGGCTGTTACAAGCCCACTTTATCTGTTGAGCTTTATTGCTCTGATAACACAACCCTGTATTCCTTTCGCAATCAGGTTTCTTCCTAAAAGTGGTATATGATTTGTCTGCTTAACTTGCTTGTCCTTGGAGGGTAAAAGTAGAAACCTAATTAGAAGCAAGCTTGGCTGGGCAGAACAGGAAAGGCTTGTTATGAAGCCCAGTAGCTGAGAGCAGAAAAGGGGGCTGTAGGGAAAGGCTGAAGGATCAGATTCTGCAGTCATTCTCAAGAGAATGGAGAGTAGCCTGGTGAACCCAAAAAAAGAGAGGAGCCAGTTATGTAGGAAGAAGACCAGTGGAAAATAAGCAGCAAGGGCTAAGACCACACAGGCCTTGGCTGCATGTTACAGAGTCCTGGGATGGAACCCAGTGCAAAGGATGGGACTGGGTTCCCCTGCCCTACCAGCCACCGAGTAGTGGCACACAGGGCATTGCAGACTTCAGCCAACCAGCTGATCCAGAGGAACTGTGATTCCCCAGAAATGAAGGAAGTTGGCCCTGGACTACACTAGGGAGTTATTCCGAAATAACTCCCCTTATTTTGAAATAACAAGCGGAGCATCCACACTACCAAGCCCATTATTTCAAAATAAGGGGTTGGTTATTTTGAAATAATAACTCCTGCTTTCCACAAGGAATAACGCTTATTTCAAAATAGTTATTTCAAAATAGCAGTAGTGTGGATGCTCCACTCCTGCTATTTCAAAATAAGTACTCCACAGAGTCATTCAAAGTAATTACTTCCCAGCGCTTTTTTTAAAAAAACACAGCAATGAGAGCTGTGGGGATGGAGCTTCCAGGCAAGGGTAGCGTGGGAACAGAGCTTCCCAGTGCTCGCGGCAACATGGCTCCAGCAGGGAGGATGGGAGGAAGGAGTGGCACCACACAGAGCTTCCTCCTCCTCCCTCCACCAGGAAGGGCTGGCCCAGAACAAAGAGGCTTTATGTGCTGCAGCCCCTAAAGCCACTTTCTTAATCCAGCCCTGTTTGGCCCGTAGAAACATGCCGCAGCCCTGGCAGGGAGTGCTGCAGGTGGAGGAGAGAGGCCTCTCCCCAGCTGCATCAGCTCTGTGTGTGGCAGCCCTGAGCCCCTGCATAGGGCTTATTAGGCGGCTACGCAGCTTAGAGGGAACCTTGGTGACAAAGTGTCCTGGTTTTATAGAGGTGCCTGGGTAATCCACTGGTGGGTCTGCAATGCTTTGTTTATTCAAGTGTCCATAGCCATGGAGACTTGCAGCTCCCATTGGCTGCAGTTTGCTATTTTCAGCTAAGGAGAGCCGCAGGAAGTGACATGGCCCAGGCCACCACTTCAATATTGGCCATGCCTGGTCAAGCCAATGGTCCATCTAGCATAGAATTCTGTCTTCCAATCATACCCAATGCCAGATGCTTCCAAAGGAATGAACAGAACGGCAATTGTCATGTGATCCATCCCCTGTCTTCCAGTCATAACATCTAGCAGTCAGAGGCTTGCACTAAGTCTTGGAGCCTGGGAAGATTCAGAAGACTTGAAGAAACTTCACGTTGTGCCAATATTTTTGAAGTGTAAAGGGGGTAATTATGTTGGGTTGACAGGCCTGTCAATCTGGGATAAAATAAGGGAACAAGTGATATGCAACTTGATTAAAAAAGCATTAAAAGGGGGTAACACAATGCTAATCAAATTGGATTTATGGAAAATAGAACTTGTCTAACTCAACTGTTTTTTAAATATGATTACAAGTTTAGTTGATAAAGGTAAGAACATGGATACTTTTGACTTGGTTCTATGTAACATTTTAAGAAACTAGAATGATGCAAACGTGGCATATTAAATTGACTAAAAGCGTACTAACTAATAGGCCTCAAAATATAATTGTAAACAGAAAATTATTATCAGTTGGGTGTGTTTCTATTGAGATCCCACAGGGATCAGTTCTTGGGTTTATATTATTTAACATTTTTAGCAATGATCTGGAAGAAAACATAAAATCATGATTGAAAGTGTGCAGGTGAGCTAAAGATGGGAGAGTGGTAAATAATGAAGAGGATAGGTCACTAATACAGATTGATCTGGATCTCTATGTGAGATGGGTGCAGTCAAACTTTTTGTTCTGTATGTACAATGGGATCCTGATTCGTGACTAGGGATTGTAGGCACTATGGAAAACAGTAATAAGAGTTAATTTGTGCAGCAGAGAGTATATACAGCTGCCTCATCTACACTATGCAGTTTATCCTATTAAAGCAATGTGCCCCAGATTTTTATAACAGGGTTTGGTCTTGCTTATGTGAATTTGCTGCATGTTGTGGTCCTGTTAAGGATGGAATCACTTAATGGTCAGAGCAACTGCAGGTTTATTTATGGTTATAACAGTTCAGCCACAACTATACAGGCTCCTGCCCTACCCACAAGAAGCCTTCACTCTCTCCCGCACCCCAACCCCTTGCTCCAGCCTGGAGCACCCTCCTATATCCTGATCCCCTCCTTTTTTGCCCCATGCTGGAGCCTAGAGGAAACCCCTAGTCTCCCACTCTGCTCTCCCCCTCCAGGGCTCTGTGGGACAAGGGGTCAGTGGCAAAGTTCCCTACTCCTGTTCTACCTAGGCACTTATCAACTGCTTCCAAATCTCTGACAACGGTGGACTTGCAAAGTCATGATCCATCCCTTCCAAGTGTGTGTGCGTGTGTGTGTAAGTAAAATCCATAATTGCCTTAACAGCTCATTAGACACATTGTAGGAATCAATGTGCTCTAAAACTTTCTATCATAATATTCCTATAAAATTCTCTGTATATTACTTGGAAAAAAACACACTGGAAAAAGCCCGCCCAGCCGTTTAGCCTCATCCTAAACCAGTTTCAAAACATTCATGAATAGCCAGATTGCTAATCACACTGAAAACTCTGCAACAATGCGGTCCCTTTCAAACAAATGGCATTGGATCCACTTATACTAGAGCAGTGTTTCTTAAACTGTGTTCCTCAGTGAGGCAGTTGGAGGCGTGTTACGGAGAACAACAGAATTCAAAATGGCCACCCTTAAAGGGGCAGGTGACCTTTTTTCCTCAATAACTTTCCCTCCGACTCTTTTTTCCCCCCAACCTTTTTCAACCTTTTTTTTTCTCAACAAAAAATCCTTGCTGTTCCTCATAAAAAAAAATAAATTATTGTTTGGTGTTCCTCAGTCTTAAAAAGTTTAAGAAACACTATACTAGAGCCTAATTTGGCCTGGAAAATTTAATTTAAAAAACATCTGACAGTTCAGCTGGGAAAGGGGTGAAAGGGAGTACCTTGGAGAAATATATGTTATTTACTGCTGTGTATTTTCTTAATTTCTCTAACCTTTTCAAAATGACATAAAAGGTTAGCTGAATTAAATTATGTTTCTAAGCCTCTCTTTTCAATGAGCACCCCACTTCATTAAATCTAAATCTTTTAAATCTTTTTAAAGTTTTTTTTCTTTTAAAACTACCTAATGGTGGTTACAATACACTGTATTATATTAGACTAACCAAGCTAAAGACAGGCAAAGAAACCAAACACCAGATACCAGAAATTGCAGAACACTGATTATTTTTTAAAAGAATTAACCAATCAAGAACTGAGGTTGCAAATTTCCTCATAGCTCTTTCACAATCTTTGCTTTTCTTTAGGTTCCTCTTTTTTCAATAACTTATAACAAGCTCCTCCACATCCTATTTTTCTCACGTCCCACCCTCTCCCTCAGCATACACTTGCTAGATTTTTTTCTAACCAAATACACGATTTGCCGCATAGTCCTAAATATCAGATTAAATCTCCTGTAAATCTCATGCAGGCAAAACTCCCACTGACTTTACAGAGACCAGGATTTCACTGAGAAAAAAGCAAAAGCTAGAGAATCTAACTCTCACTAAAATTAGTAGGTTGTACCATGTCCAGACTACTGGATGGTTCCTGACAATACATCTGTTAGGGTTTGTCTACAATTTCTCACATTCTACACTTGGGGATTTCAAATTGATATTGTTACTTTAACACACTTTTTATAACCACTGGTGGGTACACTGGATAGCAGACAATTCTGTTGCATTTTGTTCTTGGTTTCCCTATAGCTTCTATAAATTGGTAACCTGATTTTTAAATGAATTTTTATGGCACAAATTTATCATTTTATTTTTATTAAACTTTCATTTAGTGAGTTTTCCCCCTTCCTATTCTGTCATGATGACCTCAGGGCCCTGCTAGGCAGAGTTTCTGGAGACTGATTATTAGTTTGATGAATTTTTCTGGAGGCATCAGAAGGATCTTTACAAAGGGAATTTTCAGTCTAAGCTGGGCACCTATCTGTCATTTGTGCATTTTAAATTCTCCCCATTAGTGCTCTTAACTTGGCATCTCATATATTTTGCTTACTGTAATGCTAATGAACTTTTTTGTTTTCATTAATCATCTTTTGCTTCATGGAGTTTGAACACAACATGTACAGATTTCATTCCTTCTCTTAGGATACCTGAGGCCTGGTCTACCCTACAGTGAAAGATCAACTTAAGATACACAACTCCAGCTATGTTAATTAAGTAGCTGGCAGGGGCGGCAGGTTTGTATAAATTTTGGTGGTGCCCCATTAGCCACACCCCCTGACCCCTGTTAACCACACCCCGATCCCCATTAACCACGCCCCTGACCCCCATTAACCAGGCCTCTGGAGGTAACACGCTCGGGGCAAGATGGACACATGACCACAAGTAAAAGGTGTCATGTCACCCCTCTCGAAGGACTTTTCCCACCATCCTCCTACCAACAGGGATTAGTTTGGCCCCCACCAAACCCCTCTCATGCAACTATCCTGCAATTGCATTAACCCAATGTGTGTGACATTAATTCGGGGGCAGAGAAGCTGGGGGAAGTGTTCCCTCTAAGGCTATGTCTACACTTGCGGCTTCTTGCGCAAGTACAGTCGTTCTTGTGCAAGAACCCACAGAGTATCCACACTGCCCACCTGCTCTTGTGCAAGGAAATTTACAGTACGGCATGGTAAGAGAGGGCATCTTGCGCGAGAGCTACGCTCTTTTCTAACAGGTGTAAGCTCTCTTGCGCAAGAGGGCAGTGTGGATGCTTGGCAGGGATTTCTTGCACAAGGAACCCCTATGGCTAAAATGGCCATCAGAGCTTTCTTGTGCAAGAGAGCGTCCACACTGCCATAGATGCTCTTGCACAAAAGCACAGCTCACACATGGCAGTGTGGACGTGTTCTGGTGCAAGAAGCCGCCAGTGTAGACATAGCCTAAGAGTTTCCTCCCATGAGCAGAATGAATTTTGTGTTGTGCACCAGTACTGAGTTCATGTGGCTTGTTTGGATGTGCCACTGTGGCACCCAAGTTATTAATAAATATTTATAAACCTTTACCTTTTCTCTCTGCTGCCATGTCACCTCCCCTTGCTCCATCAGCTCCCCTGGTGCCTGCTGCCCCCCAACTCCTCACCCTCCTCTGCTGTCCTGACTCCTGCCCTTCTCACTGCCCTCAGCCCTCTTGCGACCTGCCCCCCTCCACCAGCCCTTCTCTGTCCCCTGTGCCCAGTCCTCCAGTAGCCCCACTCTGATCATGTGAGCTACCCCTCCTCATCCCCTCTCCTAACATCTTCCTCTACACACCTGCCTTGTCTCTCTCCTCTGGTGCTGGTCCCTCCCCTGCAGGTGTCTGCCCTCTGCTTCACCCCCAGAATCCCCTGGCACCTGCACCTTCCCTTAGCCCTGCACCCTCCTGGTGCCTCCCCCTTCCCTTACTGTCCCTGTCCCCTTTGCCCTGTTTTTCCCTGATGCCCACCCCCTCACCACTCTCTGCCCCCATTGCCTTCATGCCCCTCTGTGCCCTCAAACATGACTTGCTCCATCCCCACCTTTCTCATGCCCACCCCTTCTTTCAAGCCTTCTCCCAGAACCTCCCCCTCCCCCCTCTAGACCCCAATGCCCTTACTCTCGCCTCTCCCAGCATCACCCTGTCCCCCTCCCACTGATACCTCCCCTCCTGCCCTTTTCCTCATTGTCTGCACTTGGCCCCCTGGCATTTGTCTCTCCTCCACGCTGTCCCTTGGTGCCTTCCCCTTTCTTCCCCCTCCTCCTCCCCCTCTGCACAAGCCCCTTCCTCTCCCACCCCTTCCCCTATTTTCCCCCTCCCCCTCCCGCTCCGCACAAGCCCCTTCCTCCTCCTCCACACAAGCCCCTTCCTCTCCCACCTCTTCCCCTATTTCCCCCTCCCCCTCTGCACAAGCCCCTTCCTCCCCCTCCCCTTCCCCCTTACCTTACCTTTCCCCTTACCTTACCTTCTGCCTTCCACTTTGCGGGGCCGGAGTCTGCGCTCGGGCCCCAGAAGTCCCCGGACTCCAAACCTGGAGCTAGGCTGCGCAGCGCAACGCCCGTCACGTCACGCCTGGGAGTCTCCCCACTCACCTGTAAACACTGCACATGGCAGCAGTAGCCAGCAGCGTGCGCCAGCAAGGGGGAGCCAGACTGAAAGCTGCGCACAGCAGGGAGGGGATGGGGTCGGGGGGGACGCTCTGGGGCCGGGGCGGGAGGACGCGCGGGGGGGCTGGCAGGTGGGGGCTGGGGCCCGCTCCAGGCAGGGCCAGGGGAGAGACCCAGCTCCAAATATTGGTGGAGCAGGGCCCCCAGCTCTGAATATTGCTGGAGCATGGGCACCACGAGCCCATATTACTCGCTGCTCATGGTAGCTGGAGTTGATGTATCTTAAGTCGTGTTTCTGTGCTTTTCACCCAGTGGGAGGTCAATGGGAGCAAACGCTCCTGTCAGCTTCCCTTACTCCTCAAGAGGAGCAGGAGTACCAGCACAGACAGATGCAGCCTCTGAGTTTGACTTAGCAGATCTTTGCTAGACCCGCTAAACTGAACCCTGGAAGATTGACTAAGGCAGTGTCAATCTTCTGCATAGTGTAGACATGGCCTGAGAGACTAATAACATCAGGAACTCTGTATACTCTCTGTACCTCTAATTAGATCAAATGTTAAAATACCTTTGTCTGGCCCTTTTGAAAAACGTTTTTTTAACTGCCACCCTGAGGAGTTGGTTATGTCTCTACTTCCTTGTGTTATGACAGTGTGTTAGACATTGTGTGTTTTTGCATAACATTAATATAGAAGTAGATTAAAGTTACATATTTCACTTACGGTGGTATTTTAGCTTCAGAGGTTACTAATTCTGAGCTTGTCTGTGCATAATTAGTTACCCGGGATATTTAACAATTATAGATCTTTCAAATGGCACCAAGACAGTAATATTTATATTTTAAAACTAATTACAATTAAAGCCTACATTATACAAAATAATTTAAATGGTGAATTGCAGGCTTCATGATAAGAAGTTTCCAGATGCCATGTACTGATTTTTCTTTTAGGTTTGAGGTGGGAGGGGAAAAGTTTCCTGCATCATATAAACGTCTGACCACTAGCACACGTGCAATGTAAAAAACCTGCATATTGAATTTGGCTTTGGCTAATGAAGAACATATTTTTTAAACATTGTGGATGTTGTCTGTGCACCCAAAAACTAAACTTGCATGTTAATTGAATGACTTTGTCCTTAAATGGATATTTGCACATGAGTGGTGGGATTTTCAAAGGTGCTAAGGAACTTCAGTGCCCAATTCCCATTGACTTTGGGGGGAGAGAGGAAGCTTTATCTTAATTTCTCTTTTCTTATCCTTTTTTTTTTAAGCTGTAGGTCCAGTGTTACTAATCTGTCACTTCACTCCATGCACATATAAGCCATGCTTATAGAGGTACTTTGTCCCTTTCTATTGGCAAGACCACCTGGCAGCATGAATCTGCCAAAGCAATTATTATTTTGTTTATTATTTGCATTACTGTAGTGCCTAGGTGCCTCAGTCATGGACAAGGACCTCAGAAATAAAGCCTCTACTAGCTCTCTTCTGTATGTTTATACTTCCCAGTCACTAGGATTCTTAACTCATGTTAAGGTCAGGGAGAATAGGACTGGGCTCTAAGGAAAGGACAGCTCCCAATTCCACTGGAATCAATGGAATGTCTCTGATGGACTTCAGTTGGGTTTGCACCAGGAAAGAATGGCACACATAGTAGGCCAGTTCAACTTTCCATTACATTGGTGTTAGTCAATGGAACTGCACTATTCCTAACATTTGAGCCAGATTCTGCTCTCAATTTTTTTCTTTCTGTTGGCCATAATGTCAGTCCCCTTGCAATAGCCTGCAAAGTAGCTGGAGTTCTTGCTTACAGCTACTGTTCAGAAACTTACACTGTGCTTTGTTCTGCCAGCACCTTCTTTCAAACTTCTAATCAAATGGGCACCAGGACTTAATCCTCCTTCCCAAGTAAAGTTGCACAAGTCCTGTTTCTGAGTATCTATTCTGTAATATGTGTACAATATGTCCTATTACAAATCAGTGTTTTTATTTTGGATAGAAGGCACTGGGATAACTGTACTGAGGATGTTTTCCTGTACTGTTGACTGTTCTTCTGCTGATACATGTTTTTATCTTTTCAAACTGACTTGCCAAATAATGTTTGCAGGCCAAAGCCTCAGCTGATCTCACTTGGTATCAAACTCAATTTGAACCATGAGGATCTGGTCCTGCATGTCTGGCCTAACGCTTTGAGATATAATTACCACTGGAGCACTGATGGCATTACTTTGTCATTAGATTCTTAAATACAGTGAGTCACATAGGCGCTTGAGTATTTGTAGGCGCTTGTCACCATACTATATAAGCAGTATCACATCTCCTGTTTTTGCCAAGTCTCGCACTGTTTCATTTTCAGTCAGCTTTAATTTTACAAAAGCATGGTGTTTGGGAAGTGTACCATACATTTTCACAGCAGAGCTCTGCATTTTATTGTCTGATAGTTAATGTCAAGTGCTGTTACATAATGTAACATGGCCTATTCTTTCCACCTTCATTGTATGAGCTCTGTAATGATCATTCCCTTTATCTTCTACTCATAGAGATGGCATGTAAATAGACGATGGTTCAGTTACAGGAACCTGGCACAGGTTGCACCTCTAAAATCCAAGATTCTCTGATCCGGCAACATCCATGATCTGGTATTACCATGGATGTTCCAGAAGCAGAGAGTCCCAGCATGCTGAAGGGGGTGCAAGCCAGTGTTCCCTCTAAGCTGCGGTGCAGCACAGCTTCACAGGTGCTTAATCAGCTGTGCCTGGCTCAGGGCTTAGAGGGAACACTGGCTGAGTTGGGCTGCAAGGGGGGAACCAGGAGCTGGTGTGCAGCTCAGCTGGGCTGCAAAGGGGGGGGCAGGAAGCCAGAGCGTGGCTCATCTGGGCTGCAGGAGGGGCCAGGAGCTGGCACGGCTAGTGTGGGGGGGAAACAGTCTGGGGGCAGGGGCCTGAAATGACCTCCCCTGGTCCAGAAAAATCCCTCATCCAGGGCCAGTCAGGTCCCAAGGGTGCCAGACCAGGGAGGTCCAACCTGTATTTAATCAGGGTGGGACAAAATTCCACCCATCTATCTGTCTACAACATCTAGCTCACATCTCCTCCATTCTGTTGTCAGCAGGATATACCTTTTACTGAACTGCACTTCTCTGTTTGGCTCCTGTGCTTTACAGTTTTTAAAATGTGTTCATCCTAAACAGTATTCAAGGATGCACTCAGCGTTCAGTATAAAGCATTAAAATTTAGGCCATCGGTGTTGGGTATTTGTATGAAAAGGGCTATTATTATAAAAGATAAATGATACCTTGTTGGGACAGTGCAAAGCCTGTAACATCTTGAAACTTAATGTCGAAAATGCTCTCAAAGTTCTTTAAACCCTTCTCAATTAAATTACAAGATTTCAAGATCCCCAAGGTTATGTTTTTGTAGAAGAATCATTGGAAACAGTTTGTATTTTCAAATGTAGAATACTGGACAGAGTAGAGTTCATTCATTTATATACTGGATTCTTTGCTGCTGCTAAATAGTCTCATTTGCTTACATTTTAAGCTTAACTATGTTGCAGATCTCATCCAAAACATATTTATTTACCATTGCCCTCACTTTTTCAGTTACACACTGATATAGTACTGGTAGGAACACACTTAGGCTATGTCTTCACTGTGAGTTCTTCTGGCAGAAAATATGCTAATGAGGGACAAGCCCCGTTTTGTGCAAGATCTTTATGCCTGTAAGGATCTTGTGCAAAACATGATTTTTGCGCAAAAAAACCCCGTCCACACTGCTTCTTGAGCAAAAAGAAACAGCAGAAAATATGCTAATGAGACTGCGACTTATGCTAATGAGTCCCTCATTTAGCATATTTTCTGCTGGAAGAATTCACAGTGAAGACGTAGTCTTAGGGTACGTCTACACAGTAGTGTTATTTTGGAATAACTAACATTACTCCGAGTAACATAGTCTGCGTCTATACTACAAGCAGTTATTTCGACATAATGTCAAAATAATGTCGAGCTGGAAGACTTCTTACTCCGACTCTTCTAACACTCATTTCATGAGGAGTAAGGGAAGTGAGAGGAAGAGTGCTTTTTCATGGACTTCCTGCTGCGTAGACAGCACCAAAAGCCGAAAAAGCTATATCAACTTAAGCTATGCAGTTGACGTAGCTCAAGTTGCGTATCTTATTTCGGCTTTAGCCCTGCTGTCTAGACCTACCTTTAATATCTTTATTGATGAAGCATTCTAAATTTTCTGCAGAAATTGTTGGATTCTGTGGATGAACTAATTTAAACATCTGTAAAAATATATTCCATTTCAGACATGTGAAACCAACCAGTATGACGGGAGTGGTTTGTTTGCTTTATTTGATTTGGATAGCTTGTGAAATGTCCTGGATTGAGAGCTCTGGAAGTCAAGCCCGTCTATTTACTCCTCATGAAAGAGACTCCTCCTGAGCACAAGCAGGACAGGCTTCCACATAGTGTCGAACTAGAGGGCCTCAACCCTGACATGGATAACGTAAGGAAGAATCATCTCTAGGATAAGAGACTAGTATAGCTTCCATGATCATTGCATCTGAGGACTCTCTGCTGGGACTGCAGACAACAGTGCCAATTCATTCCAAGGCATTAATGTTAATGAAATCAACACCATTCCACTGGAAAATTGAGAACCCATTTTACCCAGACCAGTAAACAGCATGTAGTGACTGTGTTCAGACCATGCACTTTTTGATGATGGCTCTGTACTTATCTCATATTGAGTAGCAGCAGAATCTCACTTATTATATGATAAGTTATAAAAAATCTCTTCGCTGTGCAGCACAGTGGCTCATTTCCTAGGTGCATCCCAGTCCAGGAAAGAGGGTATTAAACTAAACCCACTAAACTTCTTCCAAAAAAGCCTTATTCCTGTTAGAATTTTCAAATTAATGGCAATTGTGAAAATGTAAGTGCACCTTCAGTAATGACATTGGACAGTTTCAAGGAGTTAGTTCAAATATGAACTACATCACAGATATTAGAGTCTTTGCTGTATTAAGTACTCCAGCATGTACATTCATGTGGCATCTAACTGACAAACAAAAACATTGGCAGCTATTAACTGAGAGCCAAGTTGTGGGAGGTAGTAGTACTTCACAAGCTGCACAGACAAAATAGATATCAGAAAATACATGATTAGAGGTTTTAAGCAGCCAGGGAAGATGGTCTTCCACATTGCCTTACATTGTTCTAGATGCTGAGTGTGCTGTGGCCATTGGGGCAAATGGATAATTCCTTCTTACTAGTTGCTCTGCTGCACAAAAGGAACCCTGCCTGAATTCAGTGAACCTGCCTCTTAAAAACAAGAGCACAAATGTCAGACCCTAATTGTATATGAGCAGGTATCACGTATCTTTGTTCCTTAGTTTCTTCTCAGGAATGCACTGTTGTGAAATTATTAGCAAGAGAAATGTATTGCCAAAGCAGTGGAGATCCCTTCTCTGGCTTCTCATCTCCAAGATGGATTTCAATAGAGAGGGGTTTATCTCTGTCCCTGTTGCTATATTTATTTAAAAAGTACCATAAATGTATACAGAGCCATCCCATCCATAGGATGAACTGGGCGGCCACCCCAGGCCCTGTGTTTTTGGGAGCCCTGCAGTGGCTGCCCCAACTGATCTATGGACAGGAGGGACCCAGGGGATGGAGGGAGCCTGGTGCTACAGCAGCAACAGGGGTCAATCCTCCCCCCTCACTCATCACACGAGTGGCCCTGCTGTCTGCTCTGCTCTGCTCTGACCCACCGTACTGCCCTCTCTCAGCCCACTGCACATAGCTTCTCAGCGGCAGCAGGAAGCAGAGAGCCCCAATCCAGGGCACTCCAGTTCCGATCACCATGGAGAAGTGAGGCCCAGCGGGCGGGAGGGCTGTGTGTTGGGACGGAGCTGAACAGGTAGGTGCAGGAGATGAGTGTAGGAGGATGAGACTCCTGCTACTGCCACATCAAGCCCCATAAACACCCAGGCCACATTGCTCAGGGAAGGTGATGCAGAGGTGGGATTTGGGGAAGGAGTGAGCAGGGATGGAGGAGGTTGCCCTGGGCCTCACACCTGGGACACTGTAGAGGTTCCGGATGGCCCAGAGTGTATATAACATAGTGACTTCAGTGAGAGCATGGATTAAGTGCGAACTGCAGGATTTAGCCTTATGTTGCTTAATCTTTCTGCAAAGGGCATTGTAAAACTAGGCCAGGGGACAAAGGAGAAGTCCATTGTTTGTTTACTCCATGTTGATTGACAGGTTATATACATGAACAAATATATAGGTTTAGTATTTTACAAAAAAAAATCTTTAAAGAACAGTTTCTGATTATGTCTCATGTTTGAATTTGGTTTAGAACAATAGATGGAAATCACACTCAATCCTTTTTTGGAATAGGAGTCTGCTGCTTGTGCAGTGGTTTTAATAAATTCCTTTGATTTCCTGACAACAAAAAATCACTTGGACTGAAGTTGAAAATGTTCTATCTAATATTTTAAGCAATTTTACGAGAATAACTGTGAACTCAATCCTCACTTATTACTTTGCTGGAATGAATTTCCTTTAGCATCAGAAGCTAGTTTTCTCATGCTACTCCTATGAAAATTATTTTTATACTACTACATACTTCTATTTCTCTGTGCTGTACAGTATGCCAGCTACTTAGGAAACTATAAATTATACTCTAATCAGAAAGGATACATGGAATTCTACTAGGATTTACTTGAAAGCAGAGAAAGAAAATATTCAATAACTTTGTGACATTTTACTGTGAGGAAACAGACATATCACCATCCTTCAGGGTAAAAGAAGATTACTTAAGGATCCATTTTGTCTAATTACTAGTTTTGATGTTAATCCGTGTCTGGATTATGCCAATATTTTGGGCATTATTTAACACACCTGGCTCAGAAAAAGCTCCTATAGACTTCAAGTTTTTCCTGAACGATGGGTATTAAAGGCCCTATATTTCAGTCTTAATACTTTTCCCTTGTGGATAGAAAATAAACTGGAAAAAAACTGTTTTCCCTTGTTTCTATTTACCTTGTTTTCTACAGCAAATGCCACTACAGTATATATTTTCTCCATAGTATCTATATCTAAGCATTTTTTGATTTGTATGTGGTTTTGTTTCACAAAAATGTCTCCTATATAATATAATTGGCATCCAGATACTCTAAATTTTTCGCAAAGGCTATGTCTAGACTGCCGCTTTTTGTCAGAAAAAGGTACACAAATTGCGCTCCGCAATTTGCATACCTTTTTCCGATTGTTTTTTTGGAAGAGACTTTTCCGAAATTTGGCCCATCTACACTGGGCCAAATTTTGGAAAAACCTCCTCTTTCGGAAGAACCCGTCTTCCTCGTGTCAGAAGAGCAGATGCGTTCCCTGGATGGGGCGGAGTTTAGGCTGAGAAAGCTAAGGAAAATTTTCCACATATTTAATTCAGCCACGTATTCAGCAATGACATGAGGCAATATCATACAGTCATATGAGCACCAAATTTGTACAGCTATATTCATTTATTTTTAAAGGGTTTGATACATTTTAACTGAATCTCACATAGAAAAAGAATAGCATGTATAATTATACAGAACGCTGAATATATAACAAGGTATTGTTTACAACCATATGACAATAGAAAAATTATTATAAGAAAATTATACAATCAAGGAATGCAGAATAAACCTTGATATAACACAGTAAATAAGTTAGAAATAACACTCCTAAAGAAAATGTAAAAACCAAACTACATAAACAGCAACTTCCATCAGATGTAAGCCTAAACTTTTTAGACTCTTTAGAGTTAGTCAGTCAGAAACACAATTTTAGTTAATTTTTCCATTATTTTTCTGTTTTTTAAAATCACAGTCTTTCTCTGATATACAGATGCCTGAAATTGAAACACAGAGAAGGAATAGTACATGTTGAACCTCTCTAGTCCGGCACCCTGGGGACCTGGCTGGTTCCGAACCAGAGAATTTTCCAGACCATGTGAGATCAATATTGTCTTGCAGCATTACCAATATTTCCACTGCTTACTGGACTGTTAGGGCACATCTACACAGCAAGACTAAAGCTGAAATAAGCTATGCAAGTTAAGCCACGTCAATTGTGTAGCTTAGTCAAAATAACTTATTTCAGCTTTTGGTACTGTCTACATAGCAGGAAATCCAAGGAAAAGCACTCTTCCCTTACTCCTCATAAAATGAGGGTTACAAGAAGTCCTCCAGCTCAACATTATTTTGACATAATGTCAAAATAACTGCTGTGTAGACGTACCCTTAGAGGACATTTAGGGGTAAATTAGAACTAAATAACAGCACAGAACATTGAGATCTAGGACTGGTGGCTATAAACAAACTTTATGGCACCATGGGAAACTTGGCCACACCCATGAAAAGTGGACATCCGGTAACTAAAATCATTCCAGATAATGGATGTTTCATGACCAGAGAGTTCTGGACTATAGACAAGCAATACATATGAAAGCAAGGCAGCATGTCCTAGACAGGGATTGAGTCTTCTTTACCATGCACCTTCTGCAGTTATTTAGATCAAGGCAAATGGGTGTGAAATTCTAATCAGTCCCCATGGTAATATTTTACATCTTCTTTGTACTGATGTAAATGACTGTACAAGGCATAAGGCAATGGAGAATCAGGCCCAAGGTTTCATTCAAAGGGAAAACTCACTTCTAACAGGTACGGTGGGAAATTTCTTATTGCATATGGGCTTCTCTCATTCTAATTGAGAGGAGATTTGCTATAGACTTCAAAGGGAACATGACTGATCACACGGAGAACAAACAACCACAGCACAGTGACAGATGCATATTTATATTAGGCTGAAACTTCAATGGAAGTTTTACCTGGGTAGCACTGCAGCAGCTGGCTCTACAGAAGCCAGTATCTGTAACTGTGTAAAGGTTTCCAAGCTGTACTTTTATTAATAAAAGGTTATTGTGCAGTATTAGTAGTCCACATATAACTCAAAAGATCTTGCTAGATGTGTTTATAAGTAGTGTTTATTCACTCTAATGAAAGACATGTTCTCACATTTGGCTGTTTCCAATTGACCACTATATACTTGAGTTGTACCCAGCATTCTAGCACTTTTCCATAGAATCAGAGCCATAGTGCAATAACCATAATGATTCTGGATTACAGTAAGAGAAGGATAAGGAAATGTTAGTATTTGAGGATCTATAGCATTTGAAAATACTTTTCAAACTATCTGTAAATTCCAACTATTTGCTCTGCCACTGAATCAAATGAAGACAAAAAAGCAAAAAAGAGACATGCATGTTACCCCATCATCACATTGTGTCTGGGATACCACAATGCTGTTGGAAAAGTAAAATAACCTACATCTGTAATATCAGAAGCAATGCTCCAGTCCTCAAAATAGTAGTGCTGGAATGCAAATACTGGAAGTACCATTCCAGCTTCCCAAAAAGCTGGCTAGAATGACATGAAGCAGCATTAGGGCATGCCTCAAGAGCTATTTAGAGATTGCTTAATAGGCACAAAGGAATTCTTGTATAGAGCACACAATGGTCTGGGACTATGAGACAAAAAAATCGATCTGTTGAGCTGGAGATTAGCATTACTCATTAACTCTATGACTGTGATCATGGTCCAGCCAGTGCAAATTCAGTCAGAAAACACTGGCTCCCATTAAGATTCCTTACAAGTATCTTGTTATGATGGATTATGTGTTGCAAACTATAGTAGCAGCAAAAGCATTATAATACCTATGATATGAGAATTGCCTTAAATACTTGTGAGAAGGCAGGGTTAGAATTTGCCTTTTCCTAGGGTTATGAGATATTAAAATGATAGGCAAGAAGACAAATTTCAGCTGCGGTTGTTGCCTTGGCTTCAGTGGAGCCACACTGATTACACCATTCGGTCCTAGGCGTTTAATTTGACCCCAGCAATGTTGAAAATAGTGTCAATTAATGTGTTGGGGGTGAAGGGTTCTTATATTGTACCTTCTTTATCTTGTGCCCTTAAATGCTTTTCCTGCTACATCTTTCCTTTTGACACATAAGCATGCAAGTTTTGTATAGCTACCAACCTCCAGATTAATGCAAGTTATGCTGCTTAGCCATTTACGCTCACTTTCTGACTTTCTTATATAATATGTAACTTAATCAGTCATTTACATAACCAATTAATTTATTCTTAGCCAACATACTTTCACTTTGACAGAGTTTTTCAAGTTGTGAGAACAGTTCTGCAAGAAAGTGTGTATTTCCCTCAGCAATACTAAGTATAGACCACAGCTAAAAGTGTTAAGAAGGAGCCTATCAACAAAGAGACAAAGACTTTTAAAAACTGAAACTGTAAATGATTCAGAAGTAAATGTTATAAGCAAAGTTATTATACTAATCTGGAAATGCTGGAGAGGAGCTGAGGGGCTTTTGTTGTTGTTGTTGTTGTTTTTATTTTGAGAAAGGCATCTCAATTCTTTGTTGAAGTGAAAGAAGCAAGACCTGGAAATGCTGGAGCACTGTATATACTTTTAGTTATGCAAGCCTAGTTTGGAAATCTCAAAAGCTTGGATAAAGTTTGAGTAAACAAGTATGGACTTTGGCCCCAAACAACTGAAAACCTCCATACATTGTGAAAATTACACCTTGTTAACATTGACAGGAGGCACTCCAAGATTTTTAAACACCATCATGAATGTTTTTATTGGATTTCCTGTCACAGCTTCATCAAATCCAAATCTTCTCTATCACTGCCAATCACACACATGCAAGTAATGATAGGTAAACAAAGAGAGAGGCCAACATTTTCAAAAGTGGTCCAGTGTCAGTGGAGCCTCTCCACTGCAGCTGTGAGGCTGTGGTAGGACCTGCTGGTGCTGTGCTTCTGTTCTTTGTAAGACCATGGCTAATGGAGCCCAATTACATGGGGTTGCAGAATGAAACTCAACAGACCTGGATTCTGCAATTTGCTGAAGAGGTGGAGATTCCCTGCATAGTTCTTCAAATCCCACCTCTCTCATATAGTGGTAATACACCATATGAACCACAAGCAAGAGTCTTGTGATCACAGAGGAAGGAACAGGGTTTCCTCCATTAACTCCCTGGAGCCCATATCACTGCTTGCAGTGGATGCAAAGTAGAGAATATTACAATGGTAAAATCTAAATCTTTGAAGCATGAGATGGAGAGCTAAGTACTAGTGGAAATGAGCTGCCTTCTTGATTTTTTTCCTGTTCATGGTGCTGTAAGTAAATGAACATACAACACGTGTATAAAAAGATGCAACAGTGCCATCCTACCATCTACAGCTAATCAAACTAGCTTATTTCTCAGAATGTCATCAGTCACCAGTGAACCACTAGGTCCGCCTAATTAAGAGAAGTAAAACTCAGTAGGGGAAGTGAGTCTGAACAAGAAACAGACAAGGTCTTATATGAAATTAACAAGAAAGAGGAAGTTCTACTATTGCTTATCAGAAACATGCAGTGTTCTCATCATGCTTAATTTACAACAAAGGTTAAAATCCTTAATTTCAATGAAAGTGGTGTTTTAGACATTGTTTCGATTTGAGAAACTTGTCATCCAAGATTCTCTAGTTAGAAATGTTGCACTGGGTTGTAATGATCATTTTGTTTGCTTGTCTTTTGTAAATCAAATAGGGCACTTGATTCTGAGGTCTTTAAACTTGAGGGGAAAAGGACCTATACAGAACCCACCCAGATAGTGGCATGACTAGTGGACAGAAGATCTAGGTCCAAGTTATTGCTACATGTTCAGCAATCTCTGCTGTAGAGCATCAGTTTTGTGCATACATCCACTGAGCCAACATATTATTACATGTTTCACATATCACTAAATTTTGCTACTATTTTGTTAGCCTGTTTTCTGTTGGAGATGATGGATTTCCAGTGACAGCCACCATAGTTGTTGACCATGGTGGCCAATAAGGGTTCTGCATCTCTTTTAATAATATGGGATTTATTCCCAATTTCCAACTTGGATCCTTATATTCTACTGACCCAAATTCAGCCCTGGCTTCATTTTCAATTGGATACACTATTATCTTCGATTCTTATACTAAGCTGTTGTATAGTACTGCTGAGTGTTGTTAAATGCCTCCATGCCAGAGGTGGCGCCATTTTAATGAGTGAAGTGATCTCTGTATAAAACGGGACAAACTGTGCTCAAAATATTGATATCACGATCTTGATTTAACATCTCATGTGTATTTAAAAAAAAAATCCTAAGGTGTTTGTGGTATGTCTCTGTTTCCTAGCCAATTTCTCCTTGAGACAGTTACATTCTGCTTTCCTAATCTTCCTTCACTGCTTAAACAAGATTTCCTCCTTCATTTGTACAAAATAGATTGTAGAAGGTTGGTAGGTGCTGTTTAAAACACCATTTCGGTGGTAGGAGGAATGATTCTTCAACATGTATAGTTCTGTAACTGTATAAAGCTCCGTCAACATTATGATGAATACTATAGAAATAAGTAATGCTGATTCTGCATCCTTGCTAGTGAAGTTTGCTTAGCTATTAAGATTACTTCGGTGCTTACCTTAGCAGTTACTGTCTTGCTGAGATCTGAGAAATCACACCGCTGTGACCTACAATGAGCATGCTGTTCACCTCCTTCCTGTTTGCGCATGCATGTGCGTGCGTACACACACACACACACACACACACACACACACACACAAACCCCACTGTTGATAGATGGTCAACAACTTTAACATCTTCCCTGTTTCTTTGTTTTATCTTCATCTTTCTATTTGTGCTGCCGCCACCGTGCCTGATAACTGGTAACAGTAATAAAGGTGCTGCTTTTCTAAATTGTCATAATTGGCTAAACTGCTCTGTCTATACCTCACTTGGGAGAGCAATGGTGGAAACACAGATTGTTGCTGCCAGTGATGTTTTTGGGAGATGAAGGAGTGGACTCTTCAACTGGTGTCTATCATCTCTCAATTAAGAGAAGCAATGGACTTGTTGGCTCATTCCTCTGGTAATGGCAACTTTGTCAATCAGCTCCAGTAATTGAGAGGAACTGGGGAGTGGTAAGGCAGTATTGGAAACCAAAGAAAATCACTATCACACAATCTCTGAGAACAAAGATGTGCATAATAAGAAGCTAAGGGCAAAATTCTGTGGCATGGAATTAAGGCTTTACTGATATTGTTAGAGATCTCCAGTATAACATTAATTCTTTCATGTCACCATAGGCAATCTGACCAATTCACATTCATGCAGGGTAAACAATTTACCCTACAACATATAACTGTAGGTCATAGTGCACTCCTTTTAATTTCCTTTTAATATTACGTTTAATGTTATAATATTTAATTTTAAACTTCAGGCAGAAGTATTCTTTCTTTGTGGAGCCTATTATTAACATAGAATTCTGTATAACAGCTCTGCTGTGATAGTAAGCTAACTGGGGCATATTCTTCCCTGAATTCATATCCATTTTCATTATTGATTTCAAGGGAATTACACATGCAATGAATATGGCGCAGTGTGTGGAACCTAAGGAGAAATGGAGAAACTGATTTTTGGGTCTCCAAGTCAAATCATTTAGTCTCTCCACCGCATCTCACACCATATACAGAAAGTCAAGATAATGAAAATGCCTGTTTTCCACAAGTCCTCATAGCTGAGTTTTAGTAAATATTATTCTCTTTTCCATTCACCCACATCTTCCTATATTTCAAAAGTTGAAGATTTTCCCAGTGTTGCTTAGGTCCTTCAGAGCCGGGGGCTGGAAGTGAGAGGGTACAGGAATCAGGGCAGGGGACTGAGATATGTTGGGGGCACATGGGAGAGAGTGGAGATGTAAGAGCCAGATCAGGGGTTGGGGGCTCAGGGAAGGGGGTGGGGTCGTTATCAGTGTTGCTCCTCAAGGCCAACCCTGAGCAGCGGGGGCCACACTGCCCAGCCCACCGGTGATGTTGCTCCCCAGGGCTGGCCCGGCGCTGTCTGGGTGATTGGGAAGCGCTTGCTTGTTGCCCCCAGCTGGTCATGCTAGATTATTACTGTCCCTGCTATCACAGCCCTCCCTTTCCATTTAATAAGAAACAATTGCATTCCATACATATCCCATTGTCCTGGCACAACCAAACCCTGACCTTGCTCAAAGTTATGATAAGAGGAAGCTGCATACCAAATTTGGTGGTCTTAGCTCTTACCATTTAGCAGGAGTTCTCGAACGAGCAGACTCACAAATGGATGGACACATAGCTACACAAAGTCTCTCAAATATATAATAGATGACATTATTCAGGAAAGGAGACGTTGCAAATGTTTTTTTAAAAGTGTTTCATTTGGTTGTTTGCTTCAGCTCTGGCTACAGCCTGAACTGAAATACCACCTCCTTTTTGCTTTGTTTTATATTCTTTATAATTAACTTTGTCATAGAAATGCAGGGTTAAGCCTTGCCATCAGCAGTATTTTCTGCTTGGAAAAACATTTGCTTACATAGCAATATGTCACTCACCGCTTTTTGATGTCTTAGCAAAATGCACCTGCATGCCTATTATTAGTATTTTCAGATCATGTAAAATGGGATTCTTATTTTGTTGTCTGCATGAAGAAAACCCAAAGCAGTAAAGGAAAAAGAGAAAGGCAAAGGGCAGAGTTGCTGCCAGAGAAATGAATTGCCTTTCCAGATACCTCAGCTTAGAGACCAAACAGCAATATACATTAAAAGAAAACACGTCCTACTTATTTTAATCATAATGTTTAACTCTCGTAATAGTAATTTTCATCCATAGCTTTCAAAGCACATTCCCCTTTTACTAATGGGGAAACTGAGACACAGAAATGTTAAATTACTTGGCCCAGGTCACATAGCATATCAGAAACAATAATAGAGCTCAGGTCTTCTAACTCCCTCCTTTACCACTCTGCTGCTTCACTAAGGCTCTATATTGCTAGATTCAAATTTCCTATTAAGTTTCTTCTAACCAAGCTTACTGTTTGGCTCACAGATCAGAGGTAAGGTTTGCCCCCAATTACTTTTGATATCCAAAAGGAGAGACATGTAAACAGTAAACTGTATAAACAATGAACAAATTAACATATCCTCTCAATTTTAATAATTTTAGATATTAGTAACTACGGTGAGGAATTTTAAAAATATATGTAAGTTCAAATTTAGACCTGATGTGAGTAGTAAACTCCACTGTAGTCAAAGTTGCCCAGCTTGTTTATGTTAGCTTTGAGTTTGATGTCTGATTTTTAGTTTGACTGTAGCAATTTAAATTTCAACTGCTTTTATCACTGCTAGCTAGTTTTGTGACATGTTCCACTGTTCAAATAATAATTGTACACAGTTTGGGGTAATTTTAATTGAAATAATAGTATAATCCAATAAGCATACATAATAATTAATATAAAATAAAAATGTATATAGTGTTTTCTGAGTGATATTTTGTAAAAATAAATAAATAAATAAACACATTCTTATTAGTGGATGATCTAAAATCTACTACATATTTGAGAAAGTTTATCTGTGAGCAAGCAACTGAGTGAGTTTTTCTGTCCATCTGCTCAAGAACTCCTCCTAAATGGTCAGAGCTAAGACCACCAAATTTGGTAAGGATTTAGTTGTGCAGGGGAAGCTGAAGGTTCCCTCCCCCCATGCATATGGGAATGCATTAGCATTAAACCATCCAGAAAAGGGACAGGATCACTAGGAAAGTAAAAAGAGTTGACTGGGGGCATGCCCCAGCCCCGAGCCTCCCACTCCACAGGCACCCTTTGAGGGAGGGGGGACTGCAGCTCTCCCCTCCCTGTTCATACAGGAACATTGCTGGCTGCAGTGGTCTGGGACTTAGGAGAATTCAGTGCCATACTTTTGCCTTAAATTTCCTTTTTGCAGGTAGGCAAGTCACTTAAGCCAGAACCCCATACAGAACTGTAGACAAGACTGTCTAGTTTCCAACACTACAGCCATAAGCTGTGTCTTATTTATAAAACTGGACCCTTTATCTGTTCATATTATAAAATCTTCAGACCAGGGAGTACATGATAGGGTTCCCAACTTTTGTGACATTTGGTATGTGGTTTTTGATTGGTTGGTTGGTTGGCTGGGTTTTTTGTTTTTATAGATTCAGCTTCTGGAGTCATGAAATTACAAAGGATTACAAAGTCCTATAACCTTATACAGGTTGCACCTCTGAAAACCAGCACTCTGTGATCTGGCACCATCTGTGGTCCAGGAGAGGCTCATACTCAGGAATTTCGGGGGGGGGGGTGCTTTTTTTGTAAATGTGGACAGCAAGGGTGCGAATGCACCCCCAATGGTCCCGCAAAGCACCGTATGTAATTGCTACCTGTAAGATTGTGCTATTTCTGGTAGCAATATCTTACAGGAACAGTTCCTTATGACTGTACAAATCAGAAACTGCTACCAGTGGCACAGTCCTATAAGGGAACAGCTCTCTACAAACCACCAGTTGGCCAGGGGAAGGCAGGAGCAGCATGCTGCCCAAGCCCCCCTCCCCAGTGCTCCGGCAGGCCGGGGCAAGGCTGGGGCTGATTCCCCCACCTCCCCCAGGAGCGAGGCCCAGTCCCACTCCAGGCTTTGTTCCTGGGAGGCTGGGAAAAATCAACCCCAGCCTTCCCCCCACCAGCTGGAGCATGGGGGAGGGAGGATCAGGCAGCACACCGCTCCTGCCTTCCCCCCGCCGGCCAGAGCACACTTACTTAGGGGTGATGGAGGGGTGCATTTGCATCCTTCGCACACACACCATGTACGGGCCTGCAGGAGGACCACATATGCTCCTGGAGCATACTGGCAGGAAGGCCAGCAGCCCAGCCAGGGGCAGCGGGACAGAACCCCACAGCAATGATGGGGCAGGAGCACAAGGCTGGGAACCGAAGAAGCCTGGCCACCCACAGCAGCATGATCCAAGGGCCTGGAAAACCCCGGCAGCACACAATAGCATGGATCTGGAGAAGCTGGGTCACCAGCACCACTGCAGAGCAGGGGAAACCTGGCCACCTGCAGCAGTACAGGGCCAAGGCCAGAGAACCCCAGCCACGCATGGCAGCCCAGGGCTGGGGAGCCAGCAGCAGCATGGCATATAGCTCATCTGGGAAGGGGGTAGAGGGGCCAGAAGCAAGGAGCTGGCTGGCTCAAGAAAGGCTAGCGGCAGGGAACACCTCTCCTGGTCTGGTAAATTCTCTCCTTAGGTATGGGTCAGGTCCTGACCTTGCCCAACTAAAGTGGTCCAAGGCGGTAGTTGAAGAGGAAGTGCCCATCCTTCGTGGTATGGACGCTGGCACTGGTGAGCCTTAATGTTTAACGGATCAAAATGGAGACCTCGAATAAAAATTCATTTTTAATACCAGTTCTGAAGGCGTGGCTGTGACTGTGGTAGCTGTGGCCTGGCAGCGCACAAAGGCCTGAACCAAGCCCCTCCTGGGACAGGCGGCCTAGGGCTACAGTGCGATTTCCTTTACAAAAGTAAAAGCTTGACACGCGGCGATCCGACTGAGACGTGCCCCTCCCCGCTTCACGATTTTAAGCGAACGGGTTTCTACGGGGGGCAGCGAGGGGCTGGCTCATAATTTTGCCGAGGGTTCGCCAAATCAGTGCTGCCAAGCGACGCGCCCCTTCCCGCCAGCCCGCCCGCGCCTTTCCTTCCGGCGAGCCCGCAGCCGCCGCTTCAACAGCACGCGCACGCTCCGAGTCGCTCCGCTCGCGAGCCACGGCTGGGGCGCATGCGCAAGGGGAGGTTTTTCTGAGGCCGGCGGCGAGCCTGGTTTGTTTACCTGCGCCGGGTAGCCGTTCCGGCGCGCGGTGGGCTAAGGGGACTGCGGCTGCGCAGGTAAGGTGGGGGAGTAGCGGCCGGGGGTGGCTGGGGCCGGGACGGTTATGGGGGAGGGGCCGTATTGTGTGGCTGCGTGAAAGTGAGGGGGAGTGACAGGGAAGCCGCGTGGGCTCGGGGCTCGCATCTGGGCTCTGACCCTGGCTCTGCCACGGGCTTGCGGGGTGACCTCGCGCGCCTCACCTGCCCGTGCCTCAGTTTCCCCATCTGAGACATAGGGGTCGTGAGCGCCGTTGGAAACGCGCATTGCGCTGTCGCGGCGAAATGAGCCACCCGGCAGGTGGGTGGCGTTGTCGTTTGGGCGCAGCTCCGTTACTCACCTTTGTGCAGTGAGGGGCCTCCTCCACTCAGGCGTGCCTGTGGTTTGGAGAGCTTGCGTTTTCGCGTCTCTGTGGTTTTAACACTGAGGTAAGGAGAGCTCTGTCTGTCCCACAACCTGTGCAGTCACAACTTTCACCGCGCTTCCTCCTTGGCCCCTGCAATGCATTTCTTCTCTGGGTTGGGAAGCCTCTGCTTGAGCTTTGCAGAGTTAGCTCCAGTCAGAATAACCTGTTAGAATGGACAGGCTGAATAACTCCTTAAAAACAAACAAGGGGTTTTATTTAAATATACATTTTCTGTTTAAATGCGGGCTTGTTTTTTAAAATCCAATTTAAATGTGAAATTGACAACGTATGTTAAGCCTTAAGCTTGTTATAATCTATTAACATTTAAATGCATAAAAAAATATTAATCCATATGTGTTTGCTGCTATACTTTCAAGAAAGTCAAACTACAAAACTGCAGAAATTTGCTAAAAGAAATTTTAGTCTCTTCTGCAAGGCCAGATACTCTGTAGGGAGAATATTTTCTTCATATCAGGTTATTCAACTACAGGTTGGATCTCCCTGGTCCAGCACCTTGGAGATCTGACCTGTCCCAAAT
Source organism: Pelochelys cantorii (assembly GCA_032595735.1). Classification (NCBI taxonomy): domain Eukaryota; kingdom Metazoa; phylum Chordata; order Testudines; family Trionychidae; genus Pelochelys; species Pelochelys cantorii. The sequence continues at coordinate 116,847,136 of CM064330.1, read as the reverse complement.
ATATAACACATTAATACAACATGATTTGTTAGATACTGATACAGATATACTCCCTCTCAAGGATGTCCTCTTTTTTGAATGTTCAAATATGGTAACCCTAAGGGAATTTGCTGGATTGGGGAGGTCCCCTGCCACCAGCCTCTCAGGACCCTGCCCCTCCCACTGGCTGGCTCGGCTCCAGCCCTGCTGCTATGGGACTTGGGCTTGGCTCTGGCTCACTGCTCTCAGGTGGCTGGGGCTCTCTGGGGATAGAGCTCCCCAGCTGTTGCAGCCCTGTTTCTATCCCACCTGGCCGGGGCTTCTTGGGCCTGGGGCTCTATGGGTGCCCTGCTGCTGCCATGCCAGGTCAGGGCTCTATGTCTGCCCCACTGTGCTGTGCCAGGGCTCACCGGTCCCAATGGTGGGGCTTCCCACTGTGGGACTCCCAACCTGCTTGCACTCCCAGGCACTAGGGCTCTCTGGTCCAGCAACAGAGAACTCCAGGGTTCAACCTGTAGTTCTGTGACCAGTTTAAGAAACCAATCGGGTATTGAAAAAGCGGTAAAATTAATTTTCCAATCTATGAGTAAAAATTAGGTACAAGAGGATCAGGACTACTAGTTCTAAAATCTTGGCAGACATGGTGCATAGAAACAACCCATTCAGTTTATCAATGACAACTAATTTATTCCTTTTTTAAATCACAATGGTTTTAATATTGTCAGCCAATGAGAATAAATCTTCTGCGTTGATTAGGCCCCTGTTGGAGTATTGTGTCCAGTTATGGGTACCACGTCTCAAGAAAGATGTGGAGAAATTGGAGAAGAGCAACAAAAATGATTAAAGGTCTAAAAAACATGATCTATGAGGGAAGACTGAAAGAAATGGGCTTGTTTAGTTTAGAAAAGAGAAGACTGAGAGCGTACATAATAGCAGTTTTCAAGTATCTAAAAGGGTATTACAAGGAGGAGGGAGGAAAAATTGTTCTCCTTGGCCTCTGAAGATAGGACAAGAAGCAATGGGCTTAAATTGCCACAAGGGAGGTTAAGTTTCAGCATAAATGAAACATTGTACTCACAAACTATTTAATGGGACGGCTGCTGCTACATCTTTTCACATATTTCTTTGAAGTTTACATCATAACTGGTCAAATCCAACTTCAGGCTGTCTTCTGTCAATCTTATGGTAGGGGACTGGTGATGGGGGCATGCAAGAGTCTGGGTTGGAGTGTACAAGGGTGTTGGGGCAGGAGATTGGGGTGAATGATGGACTCGGCACAAGGTTGCGGTGTGTGGAGGTGCAGGAGTGTTATGGCAGGGATGTGGGGATAAGAGGGGCTCAGGGCAGGGGGTTCAGGTGTATGATGGTCTCAGGGTTGGTGTGGGGGGGGGGGGTGTGCAGGAGTGATATGATGCTGCGGCTAGATGGGAGCGAGGCCCCAATTGGGGGCTTGTTGGCCAGGCTTCATTTTTAAATAAAGTAAAATATTATTATGTCTAACACAAAAGGTTTCAACATTGTCTTGATTTATGGCAGGAGTAGGGAGCCTTTTTTGGCTCGGGAGCCACTGACCCACAGAAAAATCAGTCGGGGACCACACAAGTGAGAACCCAAAACCCCCAACCCTCACTGATATGACCCCTAACTGAAACTCTTCACTCCCTTGATGCTCCTGACCAATAATGGAAAGAGGGGCAGGGAGGACTGAGGTTCAAGACCTCAGGCCAGATTTCCTCTTCTGGGGTTAGTGGATTTTGTGGGCCCCCCCCCATCCCCAGGCTATGGGGTGGGGCCAAAAATTAGGGGTTAAGTGTGTGGGACCGAGCTGTCAGAGAATGGGATAGGGATGGGAGTTGAGGATATGGGCGGGAGGAGGTGGGGTGTAGGAGGGAGGGAGTGAGGCCTGGCCAGAGGGCAGTGGGGGGAGATTCTGGCCAGGGGGCAGAGGGCGGGGAGAGATTTTTGGCTAGGGGCCTGGAGGCAGGGGGTGTCTGACTGGGGCGGATGAGTGAGGGTGTTGGTCTGGGCATGACGGGATGGGGATGCACTTGTTTTTACTCCACGTGGTAGGCATTATGTAACATGCCTTCCTGTTGCTCCCATTACCTGAAAGCCTCCAGAAAGGATTCACAGGGGAAGCTTCCAGGGAAGTGTTTCCTGGGGGATGAAAAAGACCAGTGCACATGGAGCCATTTTGGCTGCTTGTTTCCCCCATGCCAAGGGAAGAAGAAGAGTAGTGCATGGAGACTTTTTTTGCTCTGCATATTCCCTGAATGCTGGATTGGGGCTTTCTCCCCTTCCCCACACAGGAATCCAACACTGGCGTTCTAATCATGCAGGGGGCTGTAAGGCTGCAGCTCCAATGCTGGCTCTCTGCTGTGGGGGGAGCAAAGGTGAGCTGAGTTGGAGCTCCAGAAAAGCCATATCTGGCTCCCTAGTGAGACATAGGTTGCCGACCCCTGGTTTAGACATTTGAAAAAACTTCCTTACTGTCAGGGTGGTTAAACACTGGAATAAATTGCTATTGAGGTTGTAGAAGCTCCATCACTGGAGATATTTTAGAGCAGGTTGGAAGACATCTATCAGGGATGGTCTAGAAGGTTCTCGGTCCTGCTGTGCAGGCAGGGGACTGGACTCAGTGGCCTCTCGAGGTCTCTTTCAGTCCTAGGTTTATATGATTCTCTCTTTTTAGGCTAAGTCTACACTGTCACTTTTACTGTGCTACAACTTTCTACTTCAAGGGGTGTGAAAAAACACACACTCACACCCTGAACTCAGCAAGTTATAGCACTGTAAAAGCCGGTGTAAATGGCATCCTAACACTGTTAGCTACTTCCCTCTTGGAGTCCCTTTAAAAATGCAGAGTGGCAGTGGGAGGCAGGGGGTGGGTGGGGAGGCTTGTGCTGAGAGATAAGCAGGACTAGCTGCCACTACTCTGTTGCTTTCAGAATGCAGAGTGGCGGCAAGGGGGCTGTCCTGGGACCCGGGGAGGGACCAGAGACTGAGTCAGCATATTTGCATGCTGGCTCCTCTCTCTCCCTTTAAGAATGCAAGAGCAGCGGGGAGAGGGAGTGGTCGATAGTGCAGAGCTTATCAGGTAGTCAACCACTCGACTACTCATTCACATCCCTATCCCAGACCCCACTCTCCCTCCTGCACCCCAATCTCTTACCCCAAACTCCATTCTGCACCCCACCTCCATCCCAGACCCCACACTTCCTCCATTAATATCATGGAAGAGTGTGGCCCTTGACCACTTTTCCAAAAACTTGGAGTGGCCTCTCCATCAAAAATTATTGCCCACCCCCGAGTTAGCCAGTGCTTCAGTGCAGCACAGAGAAATTATTCAGGGTTTGTTAAATGTATAAACACTTGTAGTAGTTTTTTGCAGAGGGGAATAAAACAATCTGAATTTTGTGGAATAAATTTCTTCAGTTGTACATTATTCTGTTTATCCTGTACAGACTAACTCAGATGCCCCCTGAAGATTATAAACAGTGTTAGCAATTGCTGCTCATGAGCAGAAATTGCAGGATACAGATTGTGTGTGCGTGTCTGTCTGTCTGTCTGTCCCCATCCATCTGTGAGTCTGTTTGTTCAAAAACTCCTTCTAAACTCTTTGGTGTGCAGTTTCCTCTTATCATAACATAAAGAAAGGTAAGAATTTGCTCGGGGTTTGTGCCAGGGTAATGGGATTTGCATGGAATACGATTGTTTCTCATAAAACACAAAGCAGTCACAGTTCTACTGCAGAATGACCACAGGGAGGCAGGCACACCTACAAGAGTGGTCGTGGCTCTGGCCACCATGCACAGATAAGGTTCCCGTGCTGGTAAGCTGCTGCAACGCAGCCCTGGACAGCCCCAGGTAGCTACTAGCCAGGCAGCCCTGGCCATCTCCAACCCCTGCCCTGATTCCTGCACCTCACACCCTCTGCCCTGCGCCCTTCCTCATCCCCGAACCCTGACTCCTACACCACTCCCACATCTCCAGCACCTTCTCTGTGTCCCCCACATCCCTGTGCCCCTCAGTGACCTGAGCCATGCCAACTAAATGTGCTAGTAAATATATAACTGATTCAAGAGCACGGTTGATGTTTTGGTGGCTCAATGATAGGTTTCTGCTCTGAAAGGACTTTTTTTTTTGGTATGGGGAAGTTGTGGTTCCTCTAAATCAATAATGATTTTAACTTCAATTTTCTTTTGTGTGAGTTAGACAGATTACATTTGCCAAGAGCGTACCAAGTTTATCTGTTAATAATAGTATTTACTAGAAGACTTATCCAGCTGTGCCTAAGTCCTACAGGACAGGGGGCTGGTGGTGTAGAGGGTGGAGGAGTGAGGGCAAGGCCTTGGAAATGTGGGGGAGCAGGGCAGGAGGCTACAGGTGAGGGTTGTGAAATTGAAGGAGGGGGGTAAGGAGGGGTTCAAGGTGGGAGTTCCATCTGTCAGGGCTTTGTCTTCCCCCCTCCCCCCCCAGTTCTCCCCCAGCCACCAGGGGCCTTTTGTCTCTCCACACCTCTCCAGCACTGCAGCCAAGGGCCAGGGGAACAAAGGTCAGAAGGGCCACTTACCTGGTCTGGTCGCAGGCAGGATGGCAGAGCCCCAGCCACGCTGGCCACTCTCTTGGTGGTATGATTGCCCCCAGTGACCACTCTCAGTATGGTGCCCCTCCTCTTTGTGCCCCTCTTTCACATCCCTCCTCTCTCTGCCCGCTCCCTTTCTATGTTAGGGAAAACAGTCCCATTCCCCACACTTCCTGTGTACTCAGCACAATCAAACCCTGATCTTGCCTTAAGTTAGGGTAAGAGGAAGCTGCATACCAAATTTGGTGGTCCTAGTTCTTCCCGTGAACAGATTTACAGACAGTCAGTGCCCTTTCTAAAATATGTAGCTGGATTATACAGTATTTATAAACAGTCATAGTATCTGGAGTATTATTTACAAAATAACACAAAACGGTCAAGATTTACACCTTTCTAGTTTGAAATGTACACTGTAAATTAAATGTCTGGCACACTATTAATTTGTGAGGATCATGAAAATATTCAAGATTAGGGATGTGAAAGTGTAAATGTGTACACTGTTAACCGATGAGCCTTGGCTCATCGGTTAACCTTCATGGTTACACGCAGCCCACCCCCAGCCCCTCTGTGCACTGCTGCCTGTGTATCAGAGACACCATCTTGAGGGGCGTGCGGGGGAGCCAGTGCTCACGGGGATCTGGCTTTTAAGAGCTAGGTCCTCGGAAGTATTGGCTCCCAGTGAGCTGCCTCCCCCCTGCCCGCCCACTCTGCTGTCTCTGATACAGAAGCTTCAGGGGGTAGCCGAGTTAGTCTGTACAGAAAAAAACAACAAATGGTCTGGTAGCACTTTATAAACTAACATGTAGATGGTATCATGAGCTTTCGTGGGCACAGCTCCGGTCAGCTGAAGAAGTGGGCTGTGCCCACGAAAGCTCATGATACCCTCTACATGTTTTGTTAGTCTATGAAGTGCTACCAGACCATTTGTAGTGTTTTTTCTGATACAGAGGCAGCTGTGCAGTGGGGGCAGGCAGGAGCCAGTACATGCAGAAAGCCAGCTTTTAAGCTAACTCCCAAAGCATACTGAATCCTGTGGAGCCTCCTGCCCCTCCCTGCACTGCTCCCTCTTGAAATTTTCAGGAGTGTCACATTTACCTAAATAGACACATTTTAACATCCCTATTCAAGTTATCTGTAGCTTCATATTTGATTTATACAAGTTGGCTTTAGAGTATTCATGTAGAAGAGAATTGAAAGACACTTAATGTACAATTAGGCCTTTAAATTTAAATAAAAGATTTATTTTATTATCCAACTGGTATGTAACAGACTTGTACCCACAACCTTACTTAAGTCAAAAGTGCACTTGTAGACTTAATCCATACCCAAATACTTAAGGTAGAAATCAAAGCTAGTCTGTAAATCTGTTTAGAGAAGAAGAAAAGGAGCAAACTACCAACCAGCACTACTCTCACTGTTTCTCTTTTAACACTTTTTTTTCCTAGGCTAAGGAAAGAATGTGATTATTAAGAAGCAGTCATGTCAGCTCTCTGTCCACCACCTTCTCCGGCAGTTGCCAAGACAGAAATCTCATTGAATGGGGACTCACCACTACTAGCTGCTACTTTTGCCTACTGGGACAATATTCTTGGACCTAGAGTCAGACACATCTGGGCACCTAAGACAGAACAGATGCTTCTCAGTGATGGAGAAATAACTTTTCTTGCAAATCACACATTGAATGGAGAAATACTTAGGAATGCAGAGAGTGGAGCAATAGATGTGAAGTTTTTTGTCTTGGCAGAAAAAGGAGTAATTATTGTGTCTTTAATCTTTGATGGAAACTGGAATGGGGACAGAAGTACATATGGATTGTCAATAATACTTCCACAAAGTGAACTTAGCTTCTATCTTCCTCTTCATAGAGTTTGTGTTGATAGATTAACACATATTATAAGGAAAGGAAGAATATGGATGCATAAGGTAGGTTTTTTTCTTCATTACAATCAGATGTTAAAAGCCTGATAAGACCTTTAATCCAGTGGTTCCCAACCTTTTTTATACCAGGGACTGGCAAACTTGTTCACAAACTTTTGGCAGACTGGTAACAGTTTATTTGCATATTCATTGTGCAAATAATGAATATTCAGCTATGCAAATAAAATGTCACCAGTCCACCAAAAGTTTGTGAATGGGTTTGCTGTTCCATGGTATAAAAAGCCACAGACCTACATCCCCTCACCCCTCCACTATTCCCACCTAGCGCCAGCCAGTGAACCCAGAGTACCCTGCATCCAGCCCCCCCCTCCCCCCCCCCCCAGTGACAGCCTCTTGCCCTCAGAGTTCCCTAAACCCAACCCCCACTTCCCAAATGCCTTAGTGCCAGCCTCCTGTTTCCAGAGCCCCACTGCACCCAATCCCCCCCAGGTCCCCTGTGCCAGTCCCTAATATTAGCCCCTGTCCCCAGTGCCAGCCCTGCCCCCCTCACCCCCTCATTATTAACCCCACCATCAGAGCCCCCCGGTGCCAGCTCCCCATCCTGGATGTCACAGTGCCCCTCAGTGTCAGCCCCCCACCACCACCACCTCTAAGAGCCTCCCACCCCCAGAGCCTCCCAGCACTAGTTCTGCCCCCAGAGCCCACCGTTGTCTGCCTTGACCCCTGCCTCGACCTAGCCCTGCTGCTGCCTTCCAGCTGAGCGCAGAGCACTTCCCTGTGTGGTGGGAGGGCTGTGCGGAGCCCGCAGCATGCTGGGCCCCTGCTGAGCACCACGGCAGCCAAGCTCCACGTGGCACTTGGCCCCAGCTGAGTGCCACAGCAGCTGGGCCCCTGCTGAGCACAGCTGCAGCTCTCGGCCAGGGCCAAGCGCCACTTGGAACTGAGCACTGCGGCAGTCGGGCTCCACCCAGCACTTGGCCCCAGTGCTGAGTGCCGAGTGCTGCTGCTGCCCATCACGCGGCCCTGCCAGCCAAGTGGCCACCAGAGCTGGAACTGGGGTCACAGTAAGGCTGCCCCAATAGGTACAGCCTCACTGCAGCCCGGCTCCAGCCGCAGCACAACTGGTTGCCCACTGGGCCACTCACCCCATTGGTGCATGGGGTTCATTAGCTGCTGGGAGTTGCTTTAATCAACACAGAGACATTGCATTGTATAGAAAATAGGTATATGTTTTATAAAGGCAACAATCTCCCTGGGTCACATTAGATAACAATCCAAGAAACAAAATCTCATAGATAAATAAAATCTCTACCTCAATATGCCTGCTAGAGTTGTATGCTGAAAATAATACTACCAGGCTCTGAAATTGAGAATATGCAACTCCTATCAGAGCTGGTAATGACGTGCATGGCATCGCCCTACAGTTCTACTCAGTTCATGCTAGCCTCCTATGGAACTTTTTTTTACCATCCCCATGTTTATGATAAAAATTGTTACTTTTATTTTTATAAAATAAAACAAAAATCCTTGTATAATTGCTCTATGCCACACTGAAGTCTGAGAGGGAGTTTAGGTGAAGGAAGGGGTTGTGATCTGGGGGCAGAGGCTTGGGATGCAGAGTCTAGGAGGGAGTATGGGTGCAGGAGAGGATTCTGGCTGGAGGGAGGGGCTCTAGGAGGGAGTGCAAGGTCTGGGAGGGAGTTGTGACCTGGGGGAAAGGCAAACAGAGGGTTTGGGTGGCGGCCTGGGGCAGGTAGTCAGGGTGAGGGATCAAAGGGATATCAGACAGCATGTCTTCCTGGCTTTCAAGAGTTCTGTCATAAGACAGACAGCAGTTCCAACCAGATTGTATTAGGAGGGAGAAACTCACTGAAAATTTTGAAATGGCATCCTGCATTGGCAAATTCACTCAGATTCAGATACATGCAGAGCAATGTTAAGAATAATGTATGTTGCCAGTGATTCTCAATGTATTTACCATTCTGGGCCACACATATATCCCACAGTGTGTTATGTGGGCTACTTGTACGGCCTTAAGTTTGTCACCCATGCTGCAGCTCTGTGCTGATTGGGCTGCAAGTGGCCCACAGGTCACAGGTTGAGAACTATTAAAAGCAACTGTTTAGAAGTAATTCCAAATCGGGTCTAGAATCTTGTTTAGCTTTTACAAAGCTAGATATTTGAAGTGTTATGTGGGTTTTTTCCAATAATTCATAGCAGCTGTATTTCAAAAGGGGGAAACTTGTTCAGTTTCAACTACATGAAGCTAAACATTTTTTTAAAAACAAAGAATCTTCTCTGTCAAGGAAGTTATTTCTTGTTGAAGCCTAACTCCAGGGAAGTGCCTTTATGTATTCTGTATAGCACCAGTGTTGTTTTTCATAGGCACTTGTTTCAGATTCATTTAGGTTTTATCGTTGGCAGGAAGAAATCTACTCTAGCGCGTTTCATTCCTCAGATATTCTGAGGAGTTGTTTAAGCTTTCTGGTCTGCAGTTTATCACTCTTCAGTGGCTCTGTCACAAGAGACTATTGAGTAAACCTGCAAAAGATGTGACAACTCTCAGCTTCTATAAGAAGACCTCTCTGGAGCAATAGAATCTTTATTGCCTAGAGTGTTGTTCTGACTGTACTGTTCATTAGTGCCAAGTTTTCATAGCATACTGAGCTTAATAATTGTAATTGATTGTGTTCATCATAGGCTATGTCTAGACTGCATGCCTTTTTCGACAGAGGCTTTGTCACAGTATCTGTCGATAAAGCCTCTGTCGAAAAAGAGCGTCTAGATTACATTATGTGGATCGAAAAATCGATCCTCTTTTTCGAAAAAGAGTGTCCAGACTGCCGGATGCTCTGTCGACAAAAGAAGGCCCCCAGAAGTGCTTCTGGCAGGGCATGGGGGCAGCCTTTATTTCCAGGTGCTGCTTCCTGCCCTTTGCAGGGACACGTGCTTAAAAGGATCCCCCTGGACAGCCGTTTCTCTGCTCCTGCTTCTGGCTTGCCTACCTCCTAGAGGGAAAGCAAAGCTGCTGCAGTGCTTGCTCTGGTTGCCCTGCTTCCTCAGACACCACAGCAGTTTATTATAAGGTTTTTTTTCTGTTTTTCCCCTTTTATTTGGCCATGGAGCCTGAGCTGCCCCTGGGCAGGCAATGGCCCCACACTGCCATACTGCAGCTTCTGCTGCCTCTGCATGACTCTGTCATGGATCTCCTGCCCCATATGGACCCAGACCGCACCGAGGAGACCCTCCTCTGGGGTGCAGGAGCTCTGCCCTTGCCCCCAAACTTTTCTGGAGACAGGCAGATTTGGAGGCACAAGACGAGTTTGGACTGGTGGGACCGGCTCGTCATGCAGCTCTGGGATGACGACCACCGGCTCTGCAACTTCTGGATGTGGAAGGCCACATTCCTGGAGCAGTGTGCCTGGCTCGCCTCTGCTCTGGAACACCAGGACACCCACCTGCGGCCCACCATCCCCCTGCAGAAGCGGATCGCAATCGCCCTGTAGAAGCTGGCCACCCCCGACAGCGACCGCTCCGTGGGACACCAGTTTGGAGTGCGGAGGTCTACCGTCAGGGTCGTCTTGGTGGAGGTAAGTCACTGTCGGGGGACAGGCCCTGCTGAGTGGTGGGGTTGAGAAAAGAGGACTGCCAGGCAAGGGCAAGAGGGAGTGGGGGATGGAGTGGCTCTCGAAGGCCGTTCCTTGGCCACCCCTGCACTGATGCGGGGGAGGAGGGCGTCCTGACAAGGGGAGGCGGAGAGGGTTCTCCTCCCAAGCGCTTAGGTAACCTGTCTAACTCCCTGATTTCTGTCTATTTGTCTCGTGCTGCAAGTGGTGAGGGCCATCAATGCAGAGCTGCTGAAGAGGCTCGTCCATCTTGGGGACCTGGACAACATCATTGCCGGGTTTGCCACCCTTGGATTTCCGAACTGCGGAGGATCCCTCGATGGGACACACATCGCAATCCATGCACCGCCCCATCGAGCAGCCCAATTTATAAACCGGAAGGGCTACTATTCCATGGTGCTGCGGGCCCTGGTCAACCACCGGGGACACTTTATGGACATTTGTGTCGGGTGGTCAGGGCGGGCACATGATGCCCGCATATTCCAGAACTCCTACCTGTACTGCAGGTTGCAGGCAGGAACATTTTTTCCCCCAGCGGCACCTTGCACTTGGGGACGTGCACATGCCAGTGTGCATAGTGGCCGATGCGGCCTACCCCCTGATGCCGTGGCTCATGAAGCCCTACACCGGCCACCTGGATGCGAGCAAGGAGCTTTTCAACACGCATCTTAGCCAGGCTCGCATCCAGGTGGAATGTGCCTTTGGCCGTTTGAAAGGGAGGTTCTGTTGCCTCCTCACGCAGCTGAAGATGAGCAAACGCAGCATCCCGGAGGTGGTGACTGCGTGTTGCACCCTCTGTAACCTGGTGGAGAGGAAAGGGGAGACCTTCCTGCCAGGGTGGGGGACAGGTCCTGATAGCGAAGAGAGGCAATTTCAGCAGCCCCGGACGGCTGCCATCCGCCAGGCTCACCAGGTTGGTGTCCAAATCCGAGAGGCCCTGAGGGACAGATTCTCAGAAGGAGCCCACTGACTCTCCCCAGGGCCTCCCCCATGCGGGGTTTGGCCTGGCCCATCCCTACCTTTCCCTCTGCAACCCTCACTCTCTTTCCATTAAGAACACATATAAGACCCACTTTTTTTTGTAAACAGAAATTTGCTTTATTAGAAATACTAGCAGTAAAGAAAATGTGTGAACTGTTTAACAAAACTTTCTCTTTTAACTGGTCACCTGTTTATGCACAAAGGATAATCTGTCTGTCAAAATAAAGATTTTGTAACATAGCTTAAATGTCCTTTAACTGGGGTAGTGGGGGACTGAAAACCTGGAGGGGGGCTCAAGTAGGCCGCTGCTTCCCTGATCACAGGGTCCTGCCACCTTCCTGTGTCCTGGCATCGCCACGGCCTTGGGATCGGGTGGAGCGAGACCTAGTCCTGGCCAGTGCAGGAGGGGGGTAGCTATTGGGCCTGTGAGGGCTCGGGAGCAGGAGGGGCTGGGGGGGAAGGGGAGGGCTGGAGGAGCAGGGGCCTGGCGTGCAGGAGGAGCGGTGCCCGTGATAGGGGCAGGCAAGGCGAAGAGCTCCCTTATTGTGGCACAGATGTCAGTGTGCTGCTGGACCAGCTCGTCCAGCAGCCTGGTGTGCCACTCGGCCTCTTCCTGTGTCCTCTGCTGGAGGGTCCTGTTGAGGTCCTGCAGGGCCACAACATGCTCCCTCAGCAGGTCCATGTATACACACCAATGCCTGCGGGTGCCACGGGTCCAGGATGATGGTGGTGGGGTGGGTGTGGTGCTCCCCTGTTGGGTAGAGGGTCCGGCTGTGGAGGAAAAGAGGAGACAATCACTGTCTGTGTGCACCCCTGCTGTCCCCGAGGGCATGCCATAGCTGTCAGGGGCTCTCCTTTGGACAGGAGACTCAGGGGTCTTACACGTGACACCGCGTGTGAGTTGGGCAGCGTCCTGAAAGCCTCACAGGGGCCCCACAGTGGCAATGGGGCTAGCTGGGCCCCCACACTGCCAACCCTCCCATGTGTGGTGACCCCTCAAAGCATTCACCTGATGTTCCCTCCCCGATGTCCATGGATGCCTGGGAGGCCTCTGGGGTCTGGGTCCCTGCTGCCTCCTCTTCCTCCTCCTGGTGCAGCTCTCCCACCTCTCCTGCCTGGTCTTCCTCCCTCAAGAGGGGTTGGCCCACGATGTGGTGGGGTACCTGGGCTCCACCACACACAGTGGAGTCTGGGCTTCCCCACCTCCCAGGATCTGCTCCAACTCCTCGTAGTAAGGACAGGTCTCGGGGGCTGCCCCGGAGTGGGAGCTCTGGTCCCGGGCCTTGGCATATCCCTGCTGCAGCTCCTTTACCTTGTCCCTGACTTGTGCCATGGTGTGGGGGTGATGCCCTTTGGTGGCCAGGCACTCGTAAATGTCCGCATTCCTGCGGCGAGTTTGCAGGGCCTGCAGGGCTTCTTCCTGGGACCAGAGCTCCAGGAGGCTTTTGATTTCTGGCCCTGTCCAGGCTGGTGCCCACTTTTTGGTGTCCCTGGGTGGGTCCTCGTCTCTATCCTGAGAAGGGCCAGGGGGGCCTTGAGGCTGGGACATGGCTGACATGGGTGCTTTGGCTAGCTGCCGGACAGCGAGGCCTGTCTGGGTGCCTGTGCCTTTAAGAGGCTGCAGCCAGGAACCACAGAGGTGCTCTACCTGTAAAGGCTAGACTGTCCACCAGGGCTTCTTCCTGGAGGCCTTTTTTGTCAACAGAACTGGCTCCCTGCATCCACACACGCCTTTTGTGGACAGATCTCTGTCGACAAAGGCGTTCTTCCTTGTAAAAGGAGGTTTACCGCTGTCGACAAAACTTCCATGTTCTGTCGACTTACTGTCAACAGAACGCGGCGGTAGTGTAGACGCAGGTATAGTTTTGTCAACAAAAGGCCACTTTTGTCGACAAAACTCTGTAGTCTAGACATACCCATATTCACTACTGAGCTTCTGATGACTTGAAACTAGCAGAGTTTTCACTTAGTTTTTGGTCTGACTTTTGTGTATCATGTGATGAGATGCCTTGATGTTTCCATGGATGTCTGCAATATTTAGCTCTAGAACAGTTAATGTATTGAAGATGTTCCAGTATATCAAGATATGGAACAAATCCCCTTCCCAGAAGCAATTAGGTTTCCTCTTCCTGAAGATTGAATTTTCCATTATTTTGTTAGGATGGAATAATTTCCTCCTTTTGCAGTGAAAAAATATATAGCAATTGCATCTTTATTTCCCATGAGCAAGATCCAGCTGGTATTTTCTTGATCAGATAGTAAAAGATATTTTTATTTTAGCCTTCCTTCCTCCCCATGCAAGATAGAGGTTTAAGGAGGAGGGCATGTCCCAGAGGGTAGTTTGCCACAAAATAGTTCTTACTGTCCACTCATTAAAGGAAAAAGCCTTGAACATCAAAGTGTGGATCAAAGAAGTGTGATTGTACAGGGAAGTAAGTTTACCAGTTGACTGATGTGTGCATAATTTTATAGCCAAATACAAGGGCTTTTATAATTTGTATGAAAAGTGATTGCTTTTCTTGCTCAGGAAAGGCAAGAACATTTCCAGAAGATTGTCTTGGAAAGCACAGAGAGAATGGAGGATCAGGTAAGAGTGACTGATTGATGCATATGGCATACCATCACAAGTCTATTACTGGAACTGGTGACTGTAGAAGTCAGTATTACTGCTTATTTTTGGGATCCAGGAAAATTTTTCTTTTGGACTAGTTAGTGATCTGTCGTATACAGAATGCAGTCTTTACGAAGATAAGATTGTGGAAGCTCTGACCAAATTGAAGGAAAATATATCCTATCACTTTATGGTTAAAGAGGAAATCTATGAATAATATTAGCTTTCAGAAATGGGGAGGTGACTTATTTGAACATGACCTCTAAAGATAGCAGCTTACTTAAATTTATATTTTCCTATCTTTATCTATTCTGGGTAGGTTTTTGCTAGGTCATTAGTTGGTCAGGTGAGAGAACCGGTGCTTAGTAATGATTATCTTTTAACTATCTAAGAGAGAAATGTTTATATACTTTGTGGCTGAGATTACAAAGATAATTTGGTTTCTGAAGCAATAAATGTAAAAGCACAACCCTAGAACTTGTTGCAAAAGACAAGACTAGAAAAATCGTCATTTGATTCCTATGCTAATCTAGCTAATGAGCCTGTATCAGTTTGTCATCTTGTCACTTAAAACATGGACATTTTAAAATAAAATATATACTGATAATTGCATCTAATACCCTACCTCTCTAATACCCTACCTCCCTACCTCTAGAGGTAGTCACCTACCTCTAGACTGCCTTGTCCAAGTCAAGCCAAATTTACTGGATATTTAGCATAAAAGCCTTGAAGCTGATTATAAACATTCTTGTTAATGGATCAGCTGCCTGTTTCCACTTGGCTATTTTTGATGAGCAAAACGGAAAAACATATGCATCAATTTCTTCCTCCCTTCTAGATTTGTGGCCTTGCCTCCTCCCCTCTTACTCCCTCCCCCCCACCCTAAAACTAAAAAGCTGAAATTGTTCTTTCTTCAGTGTTACAAATTTCAGTTACTAGTAGCTTTCTCTGCTGCATGCTATTCTTTTCTTTCATAACATGTTATTTATTGCACAGGGCCAAAGCATCATTCCAATGCTGACAGGAGAAGTTATTCCTGTAATGGAACTTCTGTCATCTATGAAATCACACAGTGTTCCAGAAGAAATAGATGTAAGTTCTTATATATGCTGTATCTTGAAAAGAAAGCAACTGTGCTACTCTTATTTAGTGCTGCCTTTGGTAAAGTAAATGATAGATAGCATAAATCATTATGCTCTTAATTGTTTGGCATAGGTTAACTGGCCTTAACAGTGTTTTTGCAAATCATAGTTTCTCATAAATATCTTAGCAGTAGCAATAATTTTAGATCAATGCTTAGAAAAATTGACTGTCACCTGTTGTTATCCCTTTTAAAAGGGAAAGGAAAGGGTAATTTATCAAATAAAATTAATATTAGAGGAAAGGGTTATGAAGGCCAGATTTGTTAGAATGTGGAATAGTACTTCCCTGGAAAGGCGAGGAATCCTCACTTGGGCCATTTTAAAATATTTTGGTTGAAGCACTAAAAAATATACTATTGGGAACAAATTATCAGTAGTGGTTGAAATGGGAGGAAGGATTAGATGATCTAATGGGGGGGGGGGGATGTAAAGGGTTAACTGGTTACCCTGGTAAGCATGTTTACCAGGGTAACTAGTTAACTCGTGGGGTGTTGCTCTGTCCAGGCCTGGCCTGGTTGGAGAATCCCTCCTACAGGCAGTCAGTTAACTATCACTACATGTCATTAGAAATCCAAAATAAAATGTTTTTAATGTGACTTATTACACCACCTTGTCTAAACTTTCTTTTTGTTCCTTTGCACTCCCAGATAAGTGACACAGTGTTAAATGATGATGACATTGGGGACAGTTGCCATGAAGGTTTTCTCCTCAAGTATGATTTTATTCTCTATTTTATGCTCTTGTGAAACCACTTTAAAAGTAAATGATGCCAGTGTCTCTTAATCGGTTGTGTTTTAGGCTTGGAAGAATTGGATTTTCATTGTTAAATGTTGATTTCTCCAGATCCACACGAAGTGACATTTATCATTGATAATCAGAATTTACAGAAAGGCAAGAAAAAAGTTGCTTAAGAACTTACAAGAATTTGATTTGTTATTTGCTTTGTATATTTTGGCATGAATGGTGACAATTTGTGTTTTACCAGTTACAAAGCTTTAAATTTGAAATCTTAATGTCTTTTGTCATATAATTGTTGTCTGACACCCCAACCTCATCACTTCCCATCAGGGTGGAAAAAAGCTCAACAATAAAAAGCAATATCTGTCAATATTATTTTAAAAAAAATTAATTCTGCCAAGTCTAGTTGTATTGGTGATTAAGGTTTAATTTGAGGTAAAGAGAAGTTAGCACTGGTAATTCTTCTTGATCTATCTGCCTGTCTAAGCGATAATCTAAAGATTGTTTCCTTTCTAAATTAGTGGTTGTGGGTTGATGGCTCTTAAAGTTTGTGGGCTGATATCTATCAACCCATTTTGATATGAGTATAGGACAGCTGTTCTTTATCACAGGAACAACATACTTAGCTAAAGCATTAATTGATAAGGTTATATTAGTGTCAAAATGGCAGAGAAGATGCAAAATTGTTAAAAGTAGTCAGGGGAACATAGACAAAAGGTTTTGATTTTCTAAACAGAGTAAGTCAGGTAGTGGTTATTAAGGATGTAATATCCATTTAAAAAGTTAACCAGTTAAATGATATAATTGTAATCATTGAAACAGTTAACCGTGTGTCTGGGTCCCATGTCTGGGGTCAGATCAGCCTGCGTCCAGCCCAGTCCTCCCCAGGCAGAGCTGCTCCAGCTGGTCAAGGTCCTGACATGCCACGGGTGGAAACTGCTCTAGCCGACTGGGGTCCCATCAGTTAAATGGTTAAACTTTTACATCCCTAATTTATATCATAGGAAGTTTAGGAAAAGTCATGGGTTAAAAGCATAGATAAAGAATGGCAAATTTAAATGTCATCCACAGAGAAAAAGTTAACCACTAGTAAAACAGTACACAAATGTCTCTTGTCATGAGAAATCACATGACACGCCTCCATATTTCGTGGAGGCATTGACTGATCTTCTGTCATTCCTCAAAACATCTCTGTAATTTTGCTTGGCAAGTTATTGACTATGTTAATAATACCTATAAGTTTCATAGTATTTAATGCTCATAAAGCACTTTATTGCAAGGATTTATTTAAATTTTCAATGCTAAGGCAAATTAGCTTTTAGAAATACATAAGTACAGCTATACTAGGTCAGACCAAAGATCCATCTAGCCCAGTATCCTGTCTTCCAACAGTGGCCAATTCCAGATGCCCCAAAGAGGTAATCATCAAGTGATCCCTCCCCTGTCACCCATTCCCAGCTTCTGGTAAACAAAGTCTAAGGACACTGTCCCTGCCCATCATGGCTAATAGCCACTGATGGACCTTTCCTCCATGCATGTATTTAGTTCTTTTTGAACCCTGTTAAAGTCTTGGTATTTACAACATCCTCAGGCAAAGAGTTCTTTGTGTGAAGAAATACTTTATTTTATTTTAAACCTGCTGCCTATTAATTTCATTGGTAACCCCTAGTCCTTGTGTTATGAAAAACTTCCCTACTTACTTTCTCCACACCTGTCATGGGATTTTATAGATCACAATATTATAGTGAATACATATCACTAGATGGTATATTGTATAGGTTGGACTTCGCTGGTCTGGCATCTCGGGATCTAACTGGTCCTGGATGAAAGTTTTTCTGGAACTGGGGAGGTCATTTCTGCCCTTGCTGCTGCCAGCTGCACGCGCCCCTACCCCCCCCCCTTCTGCAGCCCAGGTGAGATGCGTGCCCACAGCCCAACTGAGCCACACGCTGGGCCCCCCATGTTACCCCCCTTCCCAATAGAGCTGAGACTCTCTGATCCTGGAACCTCTGAAGTCCTTCCAGACCACAGATGTTGCCAGACCAGAGAGTTACGACTTAGAGGTGCAACCTGTAGGTGAATTGCTTTCCAACAACACACATCAAGAGAAATTGGTCCTGTGACAATGGAACATTGAATATTTATTGTCGCTGGTACAATAAATAGCAGCCCTTGCTCTTTTTGGGTTTTGATTAAGACATAGGTACAGAGAATAGCTGTTTATTCACTGGATCATTCTCAATAGTGAATATCTGAATTGAAAATTATTCAGTAAACAAACATCATGTATGCACCAACATTGCAAATAGCCTGTTCAGCTGGGCTTCTTGTATGTACTATTCAGAGTTATGCCCTTGAGGAATAGGAGAGCTTCCTGGCTTTTGCCAGTTTAAAATTAGAATTTATGGCATCAGTATAGATTTTGATTTTTTTTCATTGACTAAAAATTGAACTTAACATAATAACTATAATAATTCTGACTATGTAAGTTAAGCACATACAAAGAACTCTGGAGGGGATTGCACTGAGAGAAGTGGTAGCAATTGCTTGTGGGATTAAAGCCTTGTTGTGTTTTAGTAATTGAAAGTAGCAAAACTCTGGACCTTTCCATACTGGTTATATTCCATTTCCAATGAAAGCTGTTTAATCCATGTAATTCAAATTCCCTTAATTTGAAGGAATGATTTTACTTTCACTTACCTTAAATAATTTACCTTTTACTCTTAGACATTAAAGCCATAATTGAGTTAGCCCTCCAGTAACTTAATTCAGTTCCACCCAGATGGTTTCATGGTAATATTTAAAAAACAGATTGCTAATTCATAAATGCATCAAATCATAATCTTGACACTATGAAAATCCAAAAGTTTAGTATTGTAAAAGTAAAGCCTGTCTGAAGACTATTTTTTTTGTTTTGTTTTTCATGTCTGCATATAGAATTATGTTGAAGCACTTGTTTTGGAATAATCCATTGTATCTGTTAATCTGTATTTTGTTTTAATTTGCAGTGCCATCAGTTCACACCTGCAGACTTGCGGTTGCTCTGTAGTTGTAGGTAGCAGTGCAGAGAAAGTTAATAAGGTAAATGCATTTTATAATTCTCAAAACTGGATTCTGATTATTTGGACAATCAGCAGATTATCTGCAGTAATATAAAAGTGATAATTAATGAGAAGCATAATATTATGCAGTTAAACTGTATATTACGAAGTATATTAGACGTGGTGAGAGCAACACTGTATTGCTACTGAACTTTTTATTTGTTTCAGAGGGATAGCTGAGTTAGTCTGTAACAGGAAAAACTTAAACAACAACAAATAGTCTGGTAGCACTTTAAAGACTAACAAAACATGTAGATGGTATCATGAGCTTTCGTGGGCACAGCCCACTTCAGATGACTGGAGTGTTAGAAGTCCAGAACCAAGAATAAATAAGGCGGGGGGGGAGAGGACATTGGGTAGATAAGTTTCTAAGGGATAGCCCAGACAGTCTGTAACAGGAAAAACTTAAAAAACAACAAATAGTCTATTAGCATCTTAAAGACTAAATAGTTAGAGGCAGCTGTTATGAGTTACTCTCACGTATGGGCGTTTCAAATTTTCTAGGCCACTAAGCACCATCCCCAGTTCTTGGATTTCTCCTCATTCTTTTGTTCTGTGCTTTGATTTTCCCATTATACTTACAGTCTTAATCTACTGGATATTTGAAGGCGTTTGTTTGTTTGTTTGTTTGTTTGTTTGTTTGTTTGTTTGTTTGTTTGTTCAAGAACTCATCCTAAACAATAATAGCTAGGACCACCAAATTTGGTATGCAGCTTCCTGTTATCATAACTTAAAGCAAGGTAAGGTTTTGTGGGGGATGCTGAAGCTCCCTTCCTCCCTCCTCAGTACATCTGGGGACGCACACAACCATACAGAAAAGAAACAGTCACCAGGCAGGTGAAAGGGAACCCCATCCAGGACTGTTCAAGCCCTGAGCCTCCCAGTCCCCAGGTATCTTTTAGGGAGGGCAGCTGAGGGCTGCAGTTCCTCCCCCAAACCATTCAGTACAGGAACATTGCTGGCTGTTCTCCTTCGTCAGAGAAGCGCTACTGCAGTATAAATAATAATCTGTAATAATAATATGTATGTAAATTGTCAGATAAAATATATATGTATTCTAAGCATGATAATTAAAACAACTAATTAGTAAAGAGTTAATCTTTTTTTTTTTTGCCCTTAATGTTTGGAGGATATTTAATCAGATCAACAATTAGAAAATGCTTCCTTATTAAGGAATGAGAAGTAAACAGAGAAAAAAATAAAATAATAGATCTCTGTGGGGTTGTAGAAGTAGGAGCATGCATGTAGCTCATAAAATGTGCATTATCGTGGCTAAAGAAATCTGAAAAAAAAAAAAGCTCAGGAAATGCATGTCTCAGAACAGGCTAGAAGAAACTATACCAGCGCATCTAAATAGTTTCTCAAACTATATGTTTCTGTTAATGATACAGCTGGAGTGTATAAAGTAAACATAGAGCTTCAGGAAGTCTGCATTAGTGATTTTTATTAGTCTTTCTGAAAATGCAAAAACATCTATTACTGCATCATTAAAACAGGTTTTTGCATTTTCTGGCATAAATATTAGTTGTCAAAATTCCTACAACAAGAGCATCTTTCGAGAGAGACATTTTTCTGAGCAACTCAAATCGCTAATGTGCTGCTCTGTTTCATCGTGCCTTTCAACTGCTCATTGTCTATTTCCATTTGCAGCTTGGAACATACTTTTTCTCATCTTCTGAGTAAAAGCATTTAGAACACTTAAAAGCATATCATAAAAATTATACTGGGTGTACAACATAGCCAAAACTAGTGTTGCTATGATAACCCTCACTTCTGTGTTAGATGTTTAATATATTATATAATCTTGACCCGTGTGTTTTAATTTTAATAATTATTTTTAGATGTAAGTATATAACTATTTGACATTATTGTAGCATTCTCTTTTGTAATGTGTGATGAACTTTCTGAATTTCACTTATTGAAATCTGTACTAAATTGTGTTTTCAGACTAAATTTCCTTTATTATACATCTGCCTGGTTTTTTTTACAAAGCTTTCTGTATTGCAGATAGTGAGGACATTGTGTCTGTTTCTTACTCCATCAGAACGGAAGTGTTCCAGACTCTGTAGAAATGAATCTTCCTTCAAATATGAGTCGGGACTGTTTGTACAAGGATTGCTCAAGGTAAGGTGATTTTATTGTGCCTTTTGATTGTTTTCTAAATTATTTTCCCCACTATCCAGAAACCTACAACTTCTTAATTTATATAATTGTCTTAATTTGAAAATACCTAAATAAATTGTTGCCTCACAAAGGTAGTCCTCTTCACTTCTGAACACTGTGGGGCAGGGACTGTGTCTTTTTTGTTTGTGCTAGGGACTGTCTGAGTCTATAGCTAGAGCTCCTAGCTACTATGGTAATACAAGTAATAAACAAATCAGAAATAACCTCTATTTCCATCTGAAGGCTGTTTCTGGAAATGCAAGAATTTCAAGCTATATTTTTCTCTATACTGTCCATTCTTTTTATGAATAGTTTTTCTCGTTGTTCCTTCACTTTGTGAATAAATCTATAGATTTAGTACTTATGAGGATCTTAAACCCAAAGAGGCAAGAGTTTAAAAATTGAATATGCTAGCTAAATCAGAATATAGAAAAGCACTGCAACATTCTATGAAAAATAGTTTCAAAATACTTACTAAGGTCAGTAGGTGCTTCATTGGCAATTGTTACAAGGCTCTGTCCCAAGGGGCTTTCAGACTAAACTTGACAGATGATGATAAACTATGAGTAAATGACATGAAGAAGAGGAACAGACTGAAACTTTACAATAAAGTTCACAGAATACTCTAGAAATTAAACTGTCAAAAGAGAATAACTATTTTAGAAGTAAATACATAAAATTATTAAGGGCTTAATTGTGGTTTATTCACTAATCCCGTGTGGATAGCGAACTGCTGCAGCAGCAGAGCAGGACCCCAGAGCCATAATTTGGAGCCTTGTCTATCCTTTGCTCCCCCTCCTCTATTTCTCCATCACCACAACCTTTGCTTCACACAGGAAGCAACTTGTCAGCTATAGGGAAGGCACAGGTTCCCTCCCTTTCCATTCCAGCTCAGCTGTACTAGCCAGCACATTAGGAAGATAGAGCCAATGCTCTCCCACTGCCTGGCCCCTCTGACTTCAGTTGGAGGGAAGTAGGGACCCCATTGAACTTGCTGTCCGTTTTATACCAGCAGTGAGGCATCCTACACCAGAGAATTAGTGGGCACCTTATATTCCTTGCATTTACATGAACAGTGAGCCACAATTTTACATTTAATTTTTATTTTATTTACCTAGCAGTACCAGTATCATTTGGGGGGACCAATGCCTTTTGTCAAAACCAAATAAAAACTCAGTCTGTCTGTTTAAGATATGGTCCCTCCTAATTAGGTAAATTCAGTAGTTCTTTGTTCTCGGTAGCAAGTGTGTACTTGTGGGAAAGGTTCCTAACTTGAAATGCTGATTGTATGCACTGTCTATTTATTGTTGAAAGAATTTCTAAAGCTTTGTCTACGAGTGAAGATAATGATGTTCCCATCACTGACGTTAATTTTAAGGAAACCAAACTTGTGCATGCTTAAACTTCTCAAAATTCAGAAGGCTAAATTTAAATGTTGCCATGTTTCCTGCATGATAAATATTGCATAATATTGTATAGTATTCTCTCCTGACCTCTGTTCAGTTCACTAGGTAGGGTACTTGCTCACTTAAAGCTGCCCTCATAGCTCGTTGCTGTTCTCCTTTCCCATACTGCTTTATAACTCACTTTAATGCCAAGCATTGTGCAGCATGTGAGTGATGTGCCATTTGGTGCAAGGGAGTTACTGGAAGGGTGTTATCACTAACAAGGCTGTCTTCAAACTATGCGGTGATGTGCAAATCACTATTTTCAAAAACCCCTCCATAAAAATTGATATTTTATGTTTATTCTGTCACTTTAGACAACCAACCTGTTTTATAACAGGATTGAACTAGAATTATAAACACTCATCCGAAAAATGAAATGCATTTCAGCACCCTGTTTTTAAACTTAAGACTGGTACTTTAATGTTTCAAATACCTTACTTTTTGTAACTGGGAGACTTCTCTAACTCTTCTTATGCTGTAACAGGATGCAACTGGAAGCTTTGTGTTGCCCTTCCGTCAAGTAATGTATGCTCCATATCCTACTACGCATATAGATGTGGATGTCAACACAGTGAAGCAGATGCCTCCTTGCCATGAACATATCTATAACCAACGGCGGTACATGAGGTCTGAACTTGCAGCGTTTTGGAGAGCCAGTTCAGATGAAGACATTGCTCAGGATACCGCTATCCATACAGATGAAAGCTTCACCCCTGATTTGTATGTACTACCCTGATATTTTCAATATTATACTACTTTAGACAACATAGTAATGCAGTTTGCATTTTGTTCAACCTTTTCTAATAAAATACAGTTTTATTCGGTAGCCTCTTTCCTCAATCAGAATAAATAGCCTATGATTTATCTCTATCACACCTTCTTTAATCCATTTCCCAGTCAGGCCAGAGGGCTACAGGAGAGTAGTGGAGGGGAAATATATTGACCCCAAGTAGACTAATGAGGGTTGATCTAGAACCATCAGGAACCTGCTAGAATCAGTCAAAGTAATCAGTTCAATTAAAACACCTGGAATCGATTAGGAGGCTTCTAGACTCAAGGGAGCCAGACTAATTAGAACACCAGGAGGCTGGCTAATAGCCAGCTGAGACTGGTTAAAAAAGGCTTCCCTTCAGTTTGCTCAGTGTGTGAGGAAAGAGCTGATGAGAGTAAGCCTTGGTCTACACTAGGGGGTTATTTCAAAATAAGAAGCTAAGCATCCAAACTACCAAACCTATTATTTTGACATCAGGGGCTGGTTATTTCAATATAATAACTCCTGCTTTCCATGAGGAATAACGCTTATTTTGAAATAGCGGTAGTGTAGACGCTCCACTGCCACTATTTCAAAATAACTACTCCCCAGAGTCATTCAAAGTAATTACTCCCTAGTACTTCCTGTGGCTCTATCAAGATAGTGCATTCACATTATGGGGAAGCCTCAAAATTAGTCCAAGGAAGACTCCCTTAATGTGGGTGCACTATTTTGAAGTTATTATTTCAAAATAAGTTATTTTGAAATCACTTCCTAGGGGTAGACATGCCCTAAGTGTGGTAGGTAGTCTGGGAGAAGAAAGTGCAAGCAGGTATCAGGTGGAAGACCTACAGTAACAAAAGTGCTGGGGAAGGCTGTGGGGAAGTGGCCCAGAGGTTTGTAGCTGTCATGCAGTTATCATCAGCTGTCTGTAATGTTTCTAGTATTACAGGGTCCCTGAGCTGGACTCAGAATAGAGGATGGTCCTGGGTGTTTCCCCCACTACCAACTCCCCATTTCAGGACTGGGAAGAGACTGACTTTGATAATAGGGTTTGTCCTACCCTGTATCACTAGGGAGGGGCCACAGAGACTATAAAGTTTGGTTTCCCCTCTTTTTCCCCATGCTGGCCAATGATGAGATTAGCTCAACAAACAGCAAGCCAGTGTCTAAACTGAGGGCTCCTGTGAGCCTCTAAGGTAAGTAAATTGCCTGAAAGCGCAAGACCCACTAAGGTTAAGGAGGAGCTTTGTCACAAAGGTTAAAAGCACTACAGGAGTAGAACTATTGCTCAGTATTTTATTAGCACTCCATTTCAATGAAGTTCCTGATAGCATCCCATCAAATTTGATATGGTTGAATACTAAGTGCTTCTAGAATGAAAAAGTTTGGTTTCATATTCCAAAGTAACTTTTTTTAAAAATATAAGCCATACCATAATTCACTAAAACTGACTATTTAAAGTGATTTTAAATTCTGCCAGACTCAACTGTGAAGCTGTTACCAGGAACAAATATAATATATTTAGTGCTTCCTTATCACATTACATCATGCTTTCTTTGTTGTCTCTTCAAAGGAATGTTTTTCAAGATGTCCTGCATCGTGATACATTAGTAAAAGCATTTCTGGATCAGGTAACAGCTGTTCTTTCAGACGAGCAAAGATGAAAATTCTCTATTCTCATATAACAAATACACCTGAACCTCTTTAATCCAGCAACCTTGGTAATTAGGCTATGATGGACTATGAAATTTTCCAGACCATGGGGGTTCATGTATACTTTTTCTGTTGAAGGTGAAAACAAAGCTTTTTTTTTGGGGGGGGGGGGGGGTAACATACGTATGAAATAAAAAGTTAGTAACATAGACAGCAATATATATGTGGCCTGGGAAGTGAGTTGGAGGGATGGGGGGAGGGAGGGAGGGTGCAAGAGTGTGCTGAGACTGGGGGAGCAGGGCTGAGGGATTGAGGGTGTGGGGTCTGGACATGAGGATGGAGGTGGGGTGCTTACCTGGCGCCCCATTCCTGGAGGCACATGTGGCTTGCTCTTCCTGCCACTTGCAGGCACTACGTCCTACTGCCATGGGAGCAGTGAGGGGCTAATGGCTACACTGCCAGTTTTTTGCGGAAGAGGATATACAAATGTAAGTGCAATTCACATATCCTCTTCCACAAAAAAAGGCATTGTAGCTGTAGCCAGGGGGAGAAGCCTCTAGAGAAGTGCTGTGCTGTGCGGCCATTTCCCCAGATGGGGGGAGGGGCTAGCAGCAATGTGCAAGGTGTAGCTGGATTAGGGATACTCGGATTAGAGGTTCAAGTGTATTTTAACATAAATAGATTCTTCTCTGTATTATTTGTAAATAGAACAATAGTAGTACTGGATAGATTCCTCTGAACGTGCAAAATGTAATTACCAGCTAATTGTAAGTTCCTACAAAATAGCTGTTATTGTATGACCTTAATATTAAAAAAGTAATACTGAGTTATGTACAAGTGCCAACCTGCCATTCCTGTTGATGCTGTGATCTTTTCCTGACAAGTACATTACCGGAGGGACTGCATCCAGGAAGGACTACAGTGACATTTGAGAGGATGAAAAGTACACTCAGCCTAGAACAGTACCTCTCAGCATGGATTAACAACCCAACCTGGTGTAGAATTAAAGATTGGTCTCAATTTAAAATGTCTGATTGTTCAGTAGAGACACAGTGGGACCAACAGTTCCTCACATATTGCATGTGTGACTGTAATACAAATAGATGGTCATTAAACACTCCAAGCTCAATTTGTAGTACTAATGTAACACTGAAAATACTAGCATCAGAGGAGTAGCCGTGTTAGTCAGAATCTGCATAAACAATGAGAAGTCCTGTGGCATCTATATAGACTAACAGATTTATTGGAGCATAAGCTTTCATGGGCAAAAACCCACTTCGTGACACCCTTTGTGAAAAACAAGGCACACTTTCTGTTGCCCTCAAGCACTGTTTGAACTTGCAGCATTGTATAATCATTTAAGTCCGATCCATTTCAAGTAATGTAAAAAAAAAAAAAAAGCAAAATGTTATTTATCTTAATAGAATTGCAGAACGTCTTAACTTATTGATGCTGTCCAAATAAAGAGTCTAACATGTATCCTTTCATGATCATACAGATGCTTTAGCACAATTGTTATGTGTAAGCTATTTCACTCTGTTAGTTTTCCATGTTCCTGGAATGAAACTTGAGTTGCATGGGTCTTCCATGTAATTTTAGTTTTCTGTTGTAATTTTTAACAGGTCTTTCATTTGAAACCTGGCTTGTCTCTGAGAAGTACTTTCCTTTCCCAGTTTCTGCTAGTCCTTCATAGAAAAGCCTTAACTCTTATAAAGTACATAGAAGATGATACGTAAGTAAAAAGATAATAGAAGAGAAGGTGTGGGAATTTCTTGTTGACTAGGGATTCTTCCTGTGTTATAACACTTACTCTCTTTACTCTCTTGCAGGCAGAAAGGAAAAAAGCCTTTTAAGTCTCTCCGTAGCTTAAAAATAGACCTTGACTTAACAGCAGAGGGCGATCTTAACATAATAATGGCTTTAGCTGAGAAGATCAAACCAGGTCTACATTCCTTTATCTTTGGGAGACCCTTCTATACTAGTGTACAAGAACGTGATGTGTTAATGACATTTTAAAGATCGTGTATGCTGCTGAAAGAAAGCTAATAATGTAAACACCATTTTTTTTCCTTTTTGGTAAGCAGTCTTGCATTCTGACGCAGCAGTTGAGAACAAGTTACACTACAAACCAGCAGAAGTGGGGAGATAGCATTATTAAAGGGAAAGTCGCTTAGGTAAACAAAACTTCAAAAGACCCCTTTTTGTTTACAGTGAAAGTAAATATTGCAGTAGGTTTTTATGGTATTTTGGGTTTGTTGTGTATAAATACCAAGCAAAATATTTTATCACTGACTGTGTTGAACCATAAAGCATTTCAGGGTTTAATTACCCACTTTAATTGAACTTTTTCACTTGGATAACCATTGCCAACCTTTCTTTTTATAATCTGCTCCTTTGCTCTTAAAAGGGGGAGGGGGGCACATTAAAACACTAACCCACCTGTGCCTTTGTTGTTTTTGGAAATAACCCATAGGATATAGCCAAACTACAAGATAAACAGTTGCTTTCTTTTCATGTTACCTTTGTCTGTGTTTAGCATAACTTTATTCAGAAATCAATGTGGCTGTTAATTAATAGAAACAGCTGTGTTGATGGAAAAATAAACTCTGGTTCAGTGATTGATATGCTAATCTGTCTCTTCCACACCAACACACTCACCTCTCATGCCACTTGTTTTGCTTTGCATAGAGAATATGAAAAACAGCAGGAAGCCAGGAAATGTAATTGACATGCTTTCACAGAATGTTTACTTGAATAATCTGAGTTATTGGATCTAGTTTTCAGATTCTGGAGAAGCTTTACAGGCTTTGCCATTGTGCTGCATGGTGTACTATACTCAGTGATGCATCTGCATTGTGTGCTCCGATCTTCTACCTTTCTTTTCCCTCCCCCTTAAAAAAAAAAAAAAAAAAAAAAAAAAGAGTCAAAAATCTACTCTGTAAATGTAGTGTGTTGGTGTTACTTCATGATCAGAGATTCTGTGCCAAAGAACTATGTTGGTAATTGGGAATCTCTAGGTTAGTGGTTCTCAACCTATTTATCATGGTGGGCTGCAGGTTGAGAACCACAAGAATTCCTCCCTGTACCACCAGCCCCCCCACCCATACTTGTACGTGTAGAGCCTCTCACATGAGACCCCTCCAGAGTGGGGCCATGAGTGTAGTCCTGGGTAGGGGACGGCAACAGCCCTTTCATTGACCCTGAACCACGCGGACAGCATGGCCACTGGGAACCTGGACCCAGCCTTTTGGGCCTGTTGGCCTTTAGCACACAGCTAGTCTGCAACTGTGTGCTAACTGGGCCACATGCGTGTGGGCTGCAGGTTGAGAACTGCTGCTCTAGACAAAGCCATTGTTGCTTTACCAGTTAAACCCTTGATATAACTTTTTTGTATAGGATGGGTTTGCTCTGCGAGCTACTCATTTTCTAGTTGTTTCATTACTTGAGACATAAGACATAATACTTCAGAATAATGGATTTTTCTATAATGTCCTCTTTTCTGACCTAAAAATAGCTAATGTCGAAAATGTGATTATATTTTTCTTTAAGAAAATGACATTTGACAATCTAAATATTTAGGACTCTTAGGGAGGGGGAGGAGAGCAAGGTAAGCCATTGTGTACCAAATACATATGTGCAGTTACTATAGTTGCATGTAAAAATAAGCCGATTACATATGCATTACTGTATATATGCACAGTTACCTTATTACATGCATAATTATTCTTAAAAATTAACCTTTTCCAGTCTGTTTTTTAAAAGTATACTACTCTTTTGTAGAGTCCCTGCAAAATGTTTCATGCTCTTGCGCTTCCTTCTTCCAGCTTCTCATCAGGAAATTTGTTGGAATTAAGCTGTTTTAACCATGATACAGAGACCATTTCAGTTTGTTGCCATTTTTTATACATTTTAATTTTTTTGCCTATTAGAAAATGGCATAATTCCTAAAATATTTTTACTGCGTGGCTTCTCAGTTGGAATTAACAACTAAAAATTGTTGACATTACATTTCTGAAATAGAATTAAGGTGCTAAGTTCAATTGACTTCAGACAGAGTGCTGGAATTAATTATTGTACCATGGCAAATCTTTGAAAACTTAATACTGACATTGCTAACAGCAAAGCTCTGTTGTTTACTAAAAACATTTGTGTGCATTTTCACTTTGCAACAGTTAATGCTGGAATTTGTTCCAATGCTAGTTTTGTTGCACTATTGTCATGGATGTGGACTGTACAGTGAAATAAATTATTTAATGTGTTTGCAATCTCTGCAGTAAAATTTATTGCAAGGACAACAAAGGCTTTTTATTTAGTAAAAAGTATGTGGAATTTTATTTGTCCTTCTGGGCTTTCTGCGGAAGAACTATAATTCAGTTTCCAAGATGGAGTGAACTGAATAATTGTTTTAGGGATGTTAGATAGCGTGTAATTGAATAGTCGTGTAACCGCATCGTGTAAGGCCTCTCCTTGTTGACCATAAGGCCCACCAATACTCGCTCTGCCTAATTGCTTGTAATATGGACCTGCAGGCTAAGGAGGTAGTTTATCTACCAGTATGGTCTTCTAACCCCCGAGGGTCCATCAAGCGTCGCTCTCCCTCTTACCAAGACAATCTAGAAAACTAATTCTACCATCTGACAGACCCCAGCTTCTGTCCATGCCAGGGATGTGGAAGGAAAATACATGCTCTCTAAGAAGCATGAATTCCTCTTTTCATATCCTGCCCCATGCTCATTAGTAGTCTCAGCAGTGGATGAGAAGGAGGCCAAGGCCAGCAGACAGCTGCTCCTGAAGCCAAAGGGCTAAACAACGCTTGGTCCTGCCATGAGAGCAGGGAACTGGACTCGATGACCTCTTCAGGTCTCTTCAAATTCTGTGATTCTATTTAGCATAAAGTCTACGATGCTAGGGGAGTGCAGCCAAGGATAGAAAATCAGGAAACTTTCCTCATCAGGTGCAATTTTAATGCATGGGATGCCCTAACGAAGTTTAAAGAGCTCCTCGGGGTGGGAGAGGGTCCCATTTTGAGTTTGCTGCCCTGACGGATATGGAAAAACTGTGTCCAGGGTAGCTCTTCAAGCCTCCTTAAAGGCAACTGGCTCGGCATCCCACACTGTATCAACTGGAGTGGCCATGTTCCGTTTAGTATAGCTTCAAGAATCCGGCTTACCTCCTGAGCTCCAGCACACCTTGCAGGACCTCCCATTTAAAGGCTCTGTTCTCTTTTCTGATTTAACAAGCTCGGAACTCCATAGCCCAAAGGACACTTGTGCTTCAATGCAGTCTCTGGATATGCAGACCCCACCCACCCAAAGGAAAACCTTTTAAACCACAGCCACAGCAGTAACATCATCAATGCTCGTTCCAATCGTGCCCTTTGCAGAACTCTTTGCCACAGGAGACAAAAAACAGGTGCAGGGCATCCTCCCCGTCAGTGACTCAAGACAAAGCATCAGTGAAGCCTCAATCCAGTTCAAAACAAGGATTTTGATGGGATGCCCAAATTGCCTTCCAATCCAAATCCCCAATTTTTCCCCCTGTTTCTGCAACCATCTTTCCTATTTCCTTTGTGCACCTCAGAATGCTGGGTCCCCCACATGATGGGGATGGGCTATCCACTCCAGTTCTGTTCCTCATCTCCTTTCAAAACCCCCTTCTCCATCCCTTTTCAGGGACTGTTCTCATGAGCAACTTCTTTGTCAGGAGGTAAAATCACTCTTTTCTGTAGGAGCAGTGGAGGAGGTTCCTCAGGAGTTAAGGAGCCAGGGGTTATACTTCTAATGCTGCCTAAACCCCAAAATAAAAGGGGTCTGTGGTTGCCAGAGGTTGATCATCAATAAAATACTACATGTCTCATTTACAAATAAGTTACAATTAGATCTTATAACAAGCATGCTATTCCTACACTTACAGTCTCATTAAATGAATTAATGGCTCCAGTTTGTCCAGTCTAACTGTCCTGGAAAGGAAAAGGGAAGACGTTATTTGGCACACGTAGTTTCCTATATTCCCCTATGCATTTGCCACAGAAAAACTAGCTGTAAAAGAGACCCTATCTGGGAATATTTTGAAAGAATTTGTTCCCTGAGTAAAAAGTGTAAGCAGATCAAGAAGATGCAGGGTCTAGCTGCAAGAATGAAACATCAGACATATCACATCATTTTCTCCCAATAAGCAGTTTTTCTGAAGAACCATGTGGTTCCATTTTGCAGTGCATCATACATCAAGATGCTGTCTCTGCTTTTTAGTATAAGTGTGATTTAAGAAGTAAATTCCCAAGCTATTTGCTATGTTGGATGTGGCTAGAAAAAAGGTTAGCCTAGCTAATCCTTATGGCTTGTTTAATTAGTTAACTAGGTTGAGAATATATCATCCAAGTATGCAGTACTGAAAACTGCAGCAAGAGAAATCTAGAATTGCCAGTTAGTACTGTGTCATTTTCTTATTTTATATTACACAATACATGTCTCTTATATTGGAACATCATGGTCACAGACCATAATGGTGATGTCATAAGGCTATTCCCTATTTTACTTAACCATAACTCAGCTTTCCCAAAGGAACCCCATCCTATGATTGTTTCCAGTGGGACTTACTGCAAAATTAAGTGCACTCTAAGCACAGTTAGTCTTAGCTATTTAGGTAACTTGGGATCAGATCTTCATTGAAATAACAGGAGGAGTGGGGAAGACGAGAGCTTGTTGAAGTTTTAAGGACAGCATACATTTAGAGTTCTGAGTACTCGTCTTAGAGTTAATAACATTTGAAAATTGCTTGTACTGAGCTGTAAATATGTTTTAGTGATCAGATTTGCACTATTGTTTGAAGAATGTGTGAAGAAGTATTACTGGTAAACTTAGTTTAAATCAATGATTTCTTTTTTTGGTGATTTAAATTAATTATTTAAATCACCTTCATTTAAATCAGTCTACCCTGCTGGTCATAGGACAGGATTTCTCACCACATCGTTGTCAAGGAGCTCAGGTTAGTTCATCAATCTAGCCCAGGGCTACTCAATACGTGGCCCATGGGCTGCATGTGGCCCATGGCCCATTAGTTTGCGGTCTGCGGGTGGGAGCCAAAGCAAAAAAGTGGTCAATATAATGGTCTTCTGTTGATATGCATTTTAGTAGTTAAGTTCCTGGACTGTCATTGCTCATTAAAAGTGCTGTCATATGGGTGGGAATCGGGTAAATATCGCATTTTATTAGTATCAGCAGAACTGACTTAAATGGGGCCTGTGTGTTGTGTAGTCTTGCCTTAATCTTTGCATTCATGCTTGCCAGTGTGGAAAAAAAGCTATTTGCATATATATTTGCATGTACATGCAACCACACTAAGTTGCGGCCCTCAGCATGTGCTATGAGTATCATTG
Source organism: Pelochelys cantorii (assembly GCA_032595735.1). Taxonomy (NCBI): domain Eukaryota; kingdom Metazoa; phylum Chordata; order Testudines; family Trionychidae; genus Pelochelys; species Pelochelys cantorii. The sequence continues at coordinate 116,815,102 of CM064330.1, read as the reverse complement.
TGGCCCCCAGGGCTTCCAAATTTGAGTAGCCCTGGTCTAGCCTGTCAGACCTTTCACACTACTATGCAAGGTCATAGCCATTGGCAGTTGGTGAAGTAGGGCTGGGGGAGACAAGCCCCCCAGCTCCACCTCTAGCCCCACGCCTTCTGCTGAGGCCCTGCAACCTTCTTACCCCCCACGGGAAGGCAGGACAATATGCCATGTGCACATGCCTCCCTCCTCCCAGCCACGAGGACAGGAGGGGAGTCGACAGGCATGTGCTTACCCCAGCCTCTGAGGACCGGGGGTGGGGAGGAGGGCACACAGCACAGCCCCAGCCTTCTCAGTGCCAGGGGAGGGAGGGGTATGCATGGAATGGCCTCACCCCGGAGCACCTGGAGAGGGAGGAGGGCACATGACATGGCCCCAGCCCTGGAGTACCAGGGGAGGGAGGAGGGTATACGGTGCAGCCGCAGCCGTCTCAGCCCCAGAGCACTGGGGGAGAGAGGAGGGCGCACGGTATTCCAATACCTGCCCTCCTTCCCCTTTGTCAGAGTAGCCAGCAAAAAGGAACCAAAGGGGGAGTTAGATCGGCAGGGTCATATATTGAGTGCCCTGAAGATGCCATTCCAGCAGGCTCCACCACCAACTGCATGGATGCTGCTAAGGAAAAAAGTTTCTGACATCAATCACACAACACATGCACACCTCATAGGAATGGACATGAACACATCTCAAAGAGCAGTAATTGCAAGAAGGTGCATATCCATTTCTTTCAGTCCAAGTATGTATCAGGAAAGCTATCTTGATAGTGAGATTTGTAAGGTTACTAGAAGACTTACTTGGTGTTGCCTGGATCCTTCAGGGCAGGGGGCTGGCAGTGTGGTGGTTGCAGGAGTCAGGACAGGGCATTGTGGATGTGGGGGGGATGGGCCAGAGGTGGGGGGTGAGGAGGGGCTCAGAGTGCGGGGGTCCCATTCAGCTGGGCCTTCTCCCCCACCCTTAGCCAGGGATGCACTTACCCAGGGGTCTCCCAGCCAGCAGCCCTGTAGGAACCTAAGGTAGGCTTTCTGCTGAAGTCTTGTCTTGGTCTCCTGGCTTCACATGGCTTTGCTCTGGGCATGGGGATGGGAGGGAAGAAGGCTTCACACGCTGCCCAGGCCCCCAGCAAAATTTCTCCGCTCCTATTGGCTGTGGAGGCAGCATACAAAGCCTCCCTCCTCCCACCCCAACAGTCCAGAGGGGAGAGCAGGAGGCTTTTAAAAAATGTTAACTGCTCTTGGCAGCCTCTTGCCCACCCCTGCCTTAGGAGGAGCTCTCGAACAAATGGACTCACAGACAGACACACAGAGACTCAAAGATAGAGAAATCTCTAAAATACATATATAGATAAAATAATCTCAGAGAGAAGTGGTAGAAGCTTTATCACTTGGCACATAAAAAAATTAGACTGGATTAAAATGTTATAAAATGTACAATAGCCAAAATGTTATCTGCTGGACCTTAATTCTGTGCCAGCTTCATTTATGTTTGAAAATCTTACTTTTCATTTGTACATAGTTAAAAAATTAAGAGAGGTGCCCCCTTTGTTTTTAATCAAATACAATTTATTTTACATGGTATCCATGCCTATGGTTGTCAAACAACTGAACATGGGGCACAGAGTAGAGAAGGAAGGTTAAGGTTTGTATCTCAAACAGTTGCCAGTTTGAGTGTGGGGAGTGCACAGGCAGGCACAAGTTAGCATCGTGGAATATGTACATCACTTGGCTATTTCTGCTAAAAAAAAAAAAAAAAATCATTGATGACATCTTAAAATGATACTTAAGCTGCATTAGTTTTAACACCCATTCGGATGAGTTCCCAGCGCTCAGTTTTGCAGGCTATCTGCAGGCTTGTGAAGGTTCTGGGCCAAGGACATATTTTATGTGATTCACATTTTTAAGCTTACCTCTGCTACCACAAGCCCTGGAAACTGGCACTTAAAATGCAATTTTAGATTCTGGGACATAACTCTTCAGCCACAGGTGCAGCCAAAAAATACAGAGAGCCCTGCTAATAGGGAACAATATTCTGTTATGCCCTCCTGTGACTGGATATGTTAGGTCTTATGGGGCTGATTCAATGTACTCCAATGCTTGTTCTGTTCTTGGAAAGAGGCAATATTACATCAAGCTAAATTTCAGAACATAACAGAATAACTGATACGACAGCTTGACACTGTGCTTGTCATGATGTTGTGCTGACATGATGGTGAATGCTAATGAGATGATTATGCGATCACAATGTTGTCTGGCTCTTGCACTTCAATTACTTTATAGCTTCCTGTGACTCCATTTGGTGTTGACTCTTTAAGAGCTGATGCTAGTTAACAAGAGGCCATTTGTTAGTGTCTTTCTACTAGTGCATATTCACGCATTAAAAGCCATTTTGTTCTACTGACCTACATTTCACCCAGTTCTTTCATGCTCAAGAAGAAACTATATCCTATGGCTTTCTATCTAGGCAGGTACAGCCCTTGTAACTGTAGTGTCTGACGTCTGTCCAAGTATTTAAATTTAGAAATAATCTTCATGCTATTTAAGTTGGTCTATATACAGACAAAACAATTTCTGTGTGTTGTTGATCTGAGGCACAGAGATGGAAAAATGGCTAATAGTGTCATTCTTGATGATGCAGTTTGGAAAAATAGCTTTCCAAATCAGTTATTCCAATTAAAAGTCAGTGTTCGCTTTCAAAATACATTTTTCCCCGAACTGGCCAAGCCTTTTTTCCACTGATTTCTCCCCCCTTCCCCCCCCCCAACCCCAGTGTTCTCATCTTCATCTATCTGCCATCTCTCAGTGGGTCTCTTTGTGTCTGTGTGAATAAACATGCTGTTTTATTGTCATGTGCTTCAGGAAATGCCCAACAAGTCCTATGGATATGACTACAGGAGGATCCAGTGTATTACTTTCAGATACACATTGGCTTCAAAAGCAACATCACAGTCATTAGAAGAGCTAATGTCAAATCTGAAGACAGGCTTTCAATATTTACTACAAATTGTATTCACTTCTTTTCATGCTGATTTACAATGTCTGTGCAGTGTTTGTACTCGCATTTTTTAATAGTTTCTTTATAATGCATTGATATTTTGGTGGACCCTGCACTACAAATTCCACTGTTCCATGTGAGTTTGGTATGTTAGTCTGCTGACTGTATTGTATTTGTTTTTGAAAAAAACCCAAAACCGATCATAGGTTCATGAAGCATAGCTTTCTTATATTTTGTCAGAAACTGGCAAAGCTAAACATTGCTGATCCAGTTGTCCTACCTGATTTCCAGAATGGCGAAATTACAGCCAGCCACAAACACTGTAACATAAAGAGACATTGGAATGGTCAACTAAAGCTGTGGCCATGCTGCAGTTGAGATTATGCTGGCAATCGCGGTGTTTATAAATGATAGAACTTAAAGTACTTTTTGGGGCCAGATACTGAACCGGTGTAAATTAGTGTAGCACCGTTGTAGTCATGTGAATAATTCTGTGCTCATTTACATCAGTGGAAGATCAGACATTTCATCTTTTAAGCCAAGAATTGAGCTCAGTTTAGTAAGCTGTGAGAACATGGTCATTAATCCTCGAATCCCTTTAGTAAAATGTACTGATCAGTCTTGCTTATTTTATTTTTCTTCATTGTTATCCGCATGCCCTCGTGTCTGTTTTTAGACTCAGTCATTGAACATGTAAAACATGTTGCTGGGAATGTATTGCTATAGATTTTTTTAAAAGATAAAAATAAATGCAAAATGAATATTAACTTCAATGCTGTTGTTCTCATTTTACAGAGGAAGAGAGATTGTGATTTGCACAAGGTCTCAGATACGTGATCTGAGGGACTATATTAGGACTTGAGAATCCTTTGCTCCTAGTCCAAGTCCAGCATGCAGATCAGGTGAGCAAGCAGGGTCCAAACACAGTTCGCCAACTAGTGACTAAAGATTTATTTTATGTTGTATCTGTGGTGCAGATCGGTGTTATAAACTAGTATAGCAAAATTGTCTGGCTGAATAATCTTAAATACTAGCTTTCTCATGGAGAAATTAGTTCCTTATGTGCCCTTTCAGAAGCTTGTGTAGAAGAATAGTGGTTTTTTAAATCTGCAGACACTGGTCTCAAATCCAAATAGCTTTATTGTGCAGAAATTTAAAAATATTTTTTATTTTAAGCCAAACAGAAAACCTCTCATTTGGAACAAAAGTTAATATTATTCTGCTTGGTAATGAAAGGTCAATTCTTTGGACTGTGAAAAGGAGGATTTTAATAATTTGACATCCCACAGGCTTAAATACCACTCTGTTTTCTTCCATTTGCTTTTACTTTTTTCACCGAGAAGACCTTTTTCTTTGTGGACCATGTTTACTGGAGACAATTCTGCTGCAATCCACTGGCATTTCTTGCTGGACCAATCAAGACAGAGCTGATGGGATTCAAATATGTGTAGTGCAAAAAGAATTCATTGAATGTCCTGAGAATAATGGGGGGAAAGCACATTGACACAGCAAAAAGCGATTGTGTTCCCTGCAGTGGATGTACAGGTACATTTAAAGAACAGTGGCCACAACTTACTGTGTGACTGGACCTGAAAATCTTCCCAAGCAGGGAAGGTGGAAAGCCCCACTATGTGAGGAAAAGGAATCTCCAAAGAGCTCAGCCTTGTGGGAGAGTGATGTCTAGAGAACTGCAGTAGCATGGGGACCAGAGGTGTTCATGGTACACATGTACATGTGTGGGAGATTGGTACATACATGGTGAATGGGGTGGGGGGTTTCATGGGTGCATTGGGAAGCCCAATAAACAGGGGCTGTGGTGGAGGGTTATCTAGTGAGGGATAAACGATTGCATCTCTGAGAGAGGAAGATATTGCAAGAAGGAAATTTAATAAATGGGTACTGTGAGGGGTGCAATCACAAAAGTCCCCTTGGGATTATTCCCCAGTATGCTGGTCATGCCACCAATGCCTGCCTTCTTGCTCTTGGGGGCTCCCTGCCACCCCATCCAGCTGGGCCAGGCAAGGCACAGGGTTGGGATAACCAGTCCCATGGGCGGCTGGTATGCTAGGCAGAGGAAGACACTGCCTTCCCAAACCACCAGCCTGGTACCTCCCACACTCCGCCTCCAGAATGCCTACTGTAGGCATACTAGGGGTGGAGTGTTGCTGTCCCTGAGCGCCTGCCCTCCCCGTGTTCTGGGCCAGAGAGGCTGGGGTCAAGGGCCCACTCTCCCTATGCTGGGGTGGGGGGGCAGTGCACTGTTCCATCTCCCTGTGGTGCAGGTATCAGGCAGGGAGGCAGTTTAGCTCCCGTGGGGGGTAGGGCAGGGGGCTTGCCTTCCCCAGTTCTACCTTCACCCACTGCCCTTTGTAGCGCAATGCAGACACTGAATCACTTCAGCTCTGGGAGGGTATAGTTCTAGGGCTCAGCACCCAGGAAACCAACCCCCAAAATGGATCAAAACCCCAAATCCTTCTTTTTCTGTGTAAAAGTTTTACGCAGGTAAAGCTCATGCAGATGTTCACCCCCTTTATCAATGAAAGAGAGATGTGTACAGTGGTTGCTCCCCCCACTAGGTAATAATTATAGTAAACAAAATATTTTTAATAAGTAGAAAAAGGTATCATTTAAGTGGTTGCAAGTGAAAACAGACAAAATAAGTTACTAAATTTTAATGAATAGAAAATGCATTAGTTCTAATTTACTAAAAAACCTGCTGCATCAGATTCTTACCTGAAGTAAGAACAGCTATTTAGGGTATCCGCTTCAAATCAGAGTCAAGCTCTTTTTCTATGAACATAAGAACAGCCGTACTGGGTCAGACCAAAGGTCCATCTAGCCCAGTATCCTGTCTTCTGGCAGTGGCCAATTCCAGATGTCCCAGAGGGAGTGAACAGAACAGGGAATCATCAGGTGATCCCTCTCCTGTCACCCATTTCCAGCTCCTAACAGAGACTAGGGACACCATTCCTACCCATTCTGGCTATTCCTAACCCATTTACTCTGGCTACGTCTAGACTGCCACTTTGTATCGGCAGTTTGCGTACCTTTTTCCGACAGTTTTGTCGGAAGAGGCTTTCATGAAATTTGGCCCGTCTACACTGGGCCAAATTTCAGACAAACCTCCTCTTTCAGAAGAGCCCTTCTTCATGGAAGGAGGAAGTCAGGGCTTCTGAAAGAGTGTATCTGCTCTTCCGCTCTTTGTTCTTCTGCGCAAAAAAAAAAAAAAAAGACGCATTCCTTGGACATGAAAAACTATCCCGGAAAAACTCCATAGTCTAGACCTATGCTGGAGACTCAAGTCAGAGACTTGCTTCAAGTCTCCTCTTAGGATGTGTCAGGCAGTTTCAAAGGCCGTCTGAACACAAAGGGCTGATAGCTCCCATTGTTTAAATAGACTCTTCTCCCAAGGACGGAGTCTTTTGTGTTTGGCTCCTCCCCATCGCCCTTCACATGGAAAAACACCAGGTTCAAAATGGATTCCGGCACCAAGTGGTTGGTCACATGTTTCCCCAGATGAGCCATCTTCTGCAATTACAAGACAAACAGGGCTGTTTACAAGTCATTGAGTTGATCACCAAGCTATTACACTTCTGGTTCTCATTAGGACATTTAAAACTATAAACCAATTCATACTTCACATATCTAACTTCACATACAAGGATGACACATGCACCAACACAGGATACACAGACCCAGCAGACTGTAACATTAAAATCAATAGGTTACATGAGATATTTTGCTTAAAGCATCTTCAAGTTATGCCTATTCGCATTCACAAGTTAATTTTCATAAGGCATGGGGGGCTGTCACAGGGTACATGGGTCATTGTATGTTGTTATGTGGCGGGTGTTCGGCATCGTGAATCCATAAGTTTGATTATAGAATCACAGAACCATAGAGCTGGAAGAGACCTCAGAAGGCCACCAAGTCCAACCCCCTGCCCAAGGTAGGACCAATCCCAATTAAATCAACCCAACCAGGGCTTTCTCAAACTGAGACTTAAATACCTCTAGGGATGGAGACTCCACTACTTCCCTAGGTAAACCGTTCCCGTGCTTCACCACCCTCCTCGTGAAACTGTTTTTCCTAATATCCAACCTGGACCTCTCCCACCGCAACTTGAGACCATTGTTCCTTGTTCTGCCATCTGTGACTACTGCGAACAGCCTTTCTCCAGCCTGTTTGGAACCTCCCTTCAGGACGTTGAAGGCTGCTATCAAATCCCCCCTCCCTCTTCTCTTCTGCAGACTAAATAGACCCAACTCTCTCAGCCTCTCCTCGTAGGTCATGTGCTCCAGCCCCCTAATCATTGTGGTCGCCCTCTGCTGGATCCTCTCCAATGCATCCACATCCTTCCTGTAATTGGAGGCCCAGAACTGGACACAATACCCCAGATGTGGCTTCACCAGAGCTGAATAAAGAGGAATAATCACATCTCTGGATCTACTGGCAATGCTCCTCTTAATGCAACCTAATATGCCATTAGCTTTCTTGGCTACCAGGGCACACTGTTGACTCATATGCATCTTCTCATCCACTGTAATCCCCAGGTCCTTTTCTGCAGAACTGCTACGTAGCCATTTGGTCCCCAGCCTGTAACAACGCTTGGGATTCTTCCGTCCCAAGTGCAGGACTCTACACTTGTCCTTGTTGAACCTCATCAGATTTCTTGTGGCCCAATCCTCTAATCTGTCCAGGTCACTCTGGACCCTATCTCTGCCCTCCAGCGTATCTACCTTTCCCCCTAGCTTAGTGTCATCTGCAAACTTGCTGAGGGTGCAATCCATCCAGGTCATTAACAAAGATGTTGAACAAAACTGGTCCAAGAACAGATCCTTGGGGCACTCCGCTAGAAACTGAACGCCAACCTGGCATCGAGCCATTGATCACTACCCGTTGGGCCTGACAGTCTAGCCAGCTTTCTCTCCATCTTACAGTCCATTTATCCAATCCATATTCTCTGAACTTGCTGGCAAGAATATTGTGGGAGACCATATCAAAAGCTTTGCTAAAGTCAAGGTATATCACATCCACAGACTTTCCCATATCTACAGAACCAGTTACCTCATCATAGAAGCTAATCAGATTGGTCAGGCACGACTTGCCCTTTGTGAATCCATGTTGACTATTCCTGATCACTTTTCCCCTCTTCCAAGTGCTTCAAAATGGATTCCTTGAGGCTCCCCTCCATGATTTTTCCGGGGACTGAGGTAAGGCTGACTGTAGTTCCCTGGATTGTCCTTCTTTCCTTTTTTAAAGATGGGCACTACATTTTGCTACTCTGCTTTCTTCCTTTGGTCAAGAGCCTGAAATCTACCATCTCATGATCACTGCTTCCTAGGTTGTCACCCACCTCTACTTCCCCTACTAGTTCCTCCCTGTTTGTGAGCAGCAGGTCAAGCTGCGCATGGCCCCTGTTCAGTTATCCCCAACATTCTCCAAAAACTTCCTGGATTGTCAGTGTACTGCTGTATTGGTCTCCCAACAGATGTCAGGGTGATTAAAGTCCCCCATGAGAACCAGGGCCTGCGATCTGGAAGCTTCTCGCAGTTGTCCAAAGAAAGCCTCGTCTACCTCATCCACCTGATCCGGTGGTCTATAGCAGACCCCAACCACGACATCACCCCTGTTGCTTCCACCTCTAGACTTAACCCATAGACTCTCTCAACAGTCTTTTCTTCCTCTAAAAACTGGAGCTCTGAGCAGTCATACTGCTCTCTTACATACAATGTAACTCCTCTTCCTTTTCTCCCCCGCCTGTTCTTCCTGAACAGTTTATACCCTTCCATGACAGTGCTCCAGTCATGCGAGTCATCCCACGAAGTCTCTGTTATCCCAACCAAATCGTACTTCTTGGACTGGGCCAGGGCCTCCAATTCTTCCTGTCTTCTACAGCCAAAAAAAAAAAAAAAAATTAGCTTGAGTCCATGGTTGTCACATGGGTCTTTTAGTAGCAGCATCTGAGCGAACGGATGTGGCTAAGTAATAGAGGACAAGATGCGAGGGTAATGATAGAAAGGAGAGCCTTAGAGAATAACAGAAGGAGAAAAGAGAAAAATAAATATTGACTGGAAAGAGGCGTTCTCTGGAAGGATCAAGGGAAAGAAAAGGAGGAGAAAGCATCCGTCTAAATCTGGTGAGGGGAACAGAAACCACATGTATTTAGAGCCTGTGGTTAGAAAAGGTCTCTTTTTATCATTTGTATGCTTTGAATTCACACTTCTAAAAAACCAGCTGTGTGTGGTAGAAGGAATGAAATAAACATTATCAAACTGATTATATTTTACATTCCGCTTCTTTTTTTTTTTTCTACATTTGGTTAAGATTAGGACCATTTTCTCTGTAGTGATGGGTGAGTGTTTTCAGTGCTAATCACTTGCACTGTTTTTTATTTCTAGTAGAAAATTGCTTCATCATCTACAGTGCTGAAAAAGCTGGGAAGAAGTACATTATTGACAAGTCTTTTTTGCACGTGCTTTACTGTAACTAGGTTTCAGTAACTATGCCAAAGCATGGACATGCTTGTACGCATATATGGCTTAAGCTTACTGAAGTCAGTGAAAATATGACTGCTGACTTCCATTGGGTTTGGATAAGGGCCTTAGAACAAATAAAATGTTGGCCAATGAGGAATTACATACTTCAGTTAACCATCCTATAGAATTTTGACCATTTTATAAAGGATCGTAACTATAGAAGTCGACAGGCTGGTTCAAATAGTGTATAGAAAGGATCTCCTACTCTTTAATTTCTACAGTATTTTGGCATAATAGAAACCTGTTATATTTCTGTACAGCCCTGTGGGTTTCAATCTCTATTTCATTTTACAGGGCTTCTTCATAAGAGCATTAGGTATTTGTGATGTCTCCACATTTCAAAGCTTTTGAAATGATTTTTTTATTAGAAACATATTGCAATACAAACAAGCTAAGGAGTCTTAGGCCATCTCACACTTGTGGAATGCTGACTATTTTGAATTTTTAAATCTCCCATATAAAATAAAAACTTTAGTATAAATAGCAAAATTACAGCAAAACCAAAAAAACCTCCCTTTGGTTTAAGACAACTTTTGTGAGCTTGTGCAATGCAGAAGATAGATGATGCTTTTTTCTTTGCTGACCTGGGAACACAGACTTAAATGCTAGAAAACTTTTTTAGCATTTAATGTTTCAAATCTCTTTAGTGCAGAAGCCATAACAGAGGATGTTTTCATTTTTATTTTGTCACATCTTCTCACTCCTGTATGTGAAATCTCATAAGTCTGATGATGATTTCTAACATCAAAGGATTAAATGGTGTCTCCTGCAACTTGTACTGACTTCAGCTGGAGGCATATGTGCTCAGTGTCTTTACAGTCATCTCATAGGCTACAGCTACACTACGTGCTTTGCCAGAAGAGGCAATGGAAATGAAGCACAGATTAGCATTTTCTTGCACTTCATTTGCATGATCTCTTCTGGGTCCGTTTCTGTGCAAGTGGGGAGAGGCATAAGGATCTTGCGCAAAACGGGGGCTTTGTGCAAAATGGAAATGTCCACACTGCTTGTTTTTGCACAAAAACCCCTTGCTCAAAAATGGATCAGAAGAGATTATGCAAATGAAGCATGAGAAAATGCTAATCAGCACTTCATTTGCATTGCTTCTTCCAGCAAAACCCATAGTGTAGACATAGCCTCAGTGGATGTGGTGCCTCTTCAGTCATTGTGCAAACTATTCCATCAATAGTCTGCAGTCCCAGAAATAGGTAATAAGGCAAGTCTGCCAATCAATGTTGTGTGATGCAGCCACACCTTGGAAGGTGCGCTAGGGAGACAACCTAGAACAGCTGATATGTTCTTCCCTGACTGGCAGACTGACAACATTGCCAGATCCAAAGATAAACCAATCTCAACCTAGGAGCTCTACTTCCAAACAGAAATCAGCAAAGATCCCACAGTGCACACACCTCTGTACAGATACACACATACAATTTTAGCCCCATTGCTATTAGTATCATGTCCTAAAAACTAGCAGGAATATAACCCTGGGCTGGGGATGGCTGAACTGCACTCCTTGGTTATTTATTCCTGACTCAGTCACAGAATTACCTGTCACAGTATGGACGTGCTATTTCAAAATAGTTATTTCAGGAGTTATTATTTCAAAGTAACCTGGTGGTGTAGACATAGCCTTGGTGAGCTCCGCTATTCCATATGAATTGGCCTACATCCAGATTTGCACAGCTACTAAATCCTAACTGGTGGTTGAAAAACCCTTCTGAGACCTATCCATTTTGTTATTAATTTAGAGTAGTTGCACAAGGTTGTTAAAATGCTGTTTTAATGGTTGACACAGTTTGTCCTGAGCATTGAAATAATCCCAAAGTCAACCTAAGCTAAGTAACTACTTTTTCAGTAATAACTTAATTTACATCCCAAATCATCTCTGGGGAATGTTAAAAGCCTCAATACGTCAGTATTTCGTAGTCCACAATATTTCAGTTATAACTGAATCTCTTTGGCCTGACAGTGAGATTTGAGCTCTAGACTTTATCATCTACAACATAAGCGTGTAACTCTTGTTTATACACTTAGGCTACGTCTAGACTGGCATGATTTTCCGCAAATGCTTTTAACGGAAAAGTTTTCTGTTAAAAGCATTTGCGGAAAAGAGCACCTAGATTGGCACGGATGCTTTTCCGCAAAAGCACTTTTTGCGGAAAAGCGTCCGTGCCAATCTAGACGCACTTTTGCGCAAGAAAGCCCCGATCGCCATTTTAGCCACTGGGGCTTTTTTGTGCAAAACAATTCTGGGTTGTCTACACTGGTCCTCTTGCGCAAAAGCATTTGTGCAAGAGGGCTTTCGCCCAAACCGGAGCATCATAGTATTTGCGCAAGAACACTGACGATCATACATTAGATCGTCAGTCTTCTTGCGCAAATTCAAGCGGCCAGTGTAGACAGCTGGCAAGTTTTTCCGGAAAAGCAGCTGATTTTCCGTAAAAACTGGCCAGTCTAGACACAGCCTTACTTTTTTTTAGCTAGATGCAGTAATACAGTAACACATCAGAGTTACAAACACCTCAGGCATGGAGGTTAGTGGTAACTCTGAAGAGTTCATAACAAAATGTTACGCGTGTTCCTTTAAAAGTTCACAGCTGAACATTGCTTACTACAGCTTTGAAAGGTGATAAGAACACAGGAAAGCCAAAGAAGGAAGCAGCATTTCATATAGCTATGTAGTAAGTGTTCAGTTTTAGCCAAGTGGGTCAAATCCGCAACTGGCAGAGCTCTGTCTGGGTTCTTATGATGAATGCTAAGAATGGTGCTTTAAAGAGAATGAGCTAGTAGAGGATGGAGGCAGGACTGGCAACATACATTAAAAATAATTAGGCTACGTCGACACTGCTGAGTCTTGCACAAGAACATATGCAAATGAGGCATGGTGATGAATATTGCTGTGCCTCATTTGCATACTTAATGAGCTGCCATTTTTGCACAAAGGACTTTTGCGCAAGAAAGGAGCATGTGCCCCCAAGAGCCAGCAGGGGATTAGCAGGGTTGGGGGCTGGCTCCAGCAGCAGGGGTCTGCTTCCCTACCCCCCTCCACTCCACTCACCAGCAGCAGGACAAGTGGAGCAACTGCCCAAGACCAGTGTGCGCCTCTGGCCATGTGTGACAAACTGGGCCTGGTCTGGGCACGGCCGAGGGCGTCCGCTCAGGGCTAATTGCTCAAGCTCGGGGCTCCTTACAGCCCCAGACTAGAGACCTTCCCAAATAGGTCACAAACCAGTCACACCGAGTGCTCCAGCTGCCTATCTGGCCAGCCAGTCACAAGCAAAACCTCTCAGACACCTCAGCTCTTCCTGTGCCCCAATCAGCCCTGGGTCTGCACACAGGTGAGGGGTTATAGAACCCAGTCTCACCTACCCTGAACAGGTTCTCCCGGTCCCAAGAAACTAGCCACAGGTCCCGATCAATTTACACTCTGGATCTTACCCACAAGATCACGCTGAGCCGATCCTTTAGCATCTAAAATCTAAAGGTTTATTACTAAAAAGAAAGAAAAGCGTGATAGTAAGATTGTTAAAGGATATACATTACATGCATCGAATCACCCAGTGCTCGATGCAGGCTCTTAGCAGAGATGTTATAAACTGCTATCTTAAAAGTCTCTAGTGTACATCGTATATCAGGCTGGGTCCATGGTTCTTTCCGGCTCATTGTTCCCTGCAAGGCTGCATCTGGGATCAGGAGCAAAACTGAAGACAAGATGGAGGGTGCCACATGGCACTTATATACCTTTCTTGGCATCTTCCTGGCCAGCACAGGTCACTGCAGGTCACATGGTCCATTGACCTATCCCTGTGACCCAAGTCAGCAACCATTATTCTGGTTGGCTTGCGGATATCATGACGTTCCCCAGGTGTGTCTCTGGCACTTAGAGATCTATTGTCCCTGGAGCCTCACTAATTAGCATAGCCACTGGCTGAACATTCCTTGCCCATTGCTCTGCCTCAGAGAGAGAATTTTCCAGCCTCCCTACAGAGTACATGTTTATAACTTCACACACAGATATTATACAAGTACATGAATAGCACATACAGAATCAGTAGAACACAAGCTTTCATGTGACACCTCACATGGCCCCCCTTGTATACACTTTGGGGCAAACACCCCCACAGCGGTGCAGCAGTGATCTGGCTGCTCCCCTTAACATCCAGTAACGTGACACCATGTCATTCAGTGGGGTGGTGTGGGACTGCCCTGCACTCACCCATGGGAAGCAGAGCAACATGGCCAGGGGAATAAAGCAAACTGGGGCTGATGCTCAGCTTGCCTTGCTGTTGCTGGTAGGTGCAAGGAGGCAGATCCCTGGTGCTGGCCCCTGGCCCTGTTAGTCCCCCAGATTGCTTTGCTGGGCGGGAGGGGGGGGGGCGAGGTGAGGGCAGGGCAGAGCAAGGGAGGCCCAGGGGCAGGGAAAGAGGCTGGTGAAGGTGGAGGAGGGTTGTCCTGGCCCTTCTCTGGGCTGGGGGATCCCATGGCTGGTAGTCTCCCAGATCCCCTTCACCAGATGCCTATGAAACAACCCCAGAGACACACACATTGGCTTCTTCCAACTCACGTTCCTGTCCTGTAGGCCTTGGTTTACGAGTGATGTTTAGTGGCTGAATAAAATGCATAACAGGCAATCAACCTGGGGACATTACTTTAGGCTACTGCTCAAGTTCCCAGGCATTGGCTGCCGCTGCAGAAGGACTGAGTAAAAGGGCTCAGTCAGACAGCATCAGCACTGATCATGTGAGAAACTCCTACACTTTGTTTTAACAGCTAGGTGGGATTTTATACAGCCAATGTCAATCTAATGTATACAGATATAAGTCACTGACACACAGTTAGCCAAATAATAGAGAGTGAGGAAGGAGCACGTTTGTGCCAAAGAAATAATGAACCACAAAAAATAAAAATTTCACTGAGGGCCAAATTCTCTGCGAGGTTTTGTGTACAAAACACCATTAAAGTCAATAGAATCCATGTACTCCACCAGAGAATTTGGCCTTAGCATTTTAATTCAAAATCAGCCTAGAAATGCAGCCTGGTATCTAAGTGGCTAACAACCATAGGTGGAAAGTAACTAAGTAGAAATACTTTGTTACACTACTCAAGTACATTTTTTCGGTATTTGTACTTTACTCGAGTAATTTATTTTTGTGATACTTTGACTTTTACTCAAGTAGGGTTTTTTTAGAAAATATTGTTCTTCTTTACTCCACTACAATTTCCGGAAGCACTTAGTTATTCTCTACTTTCATCAGTCTGATTTGCCTAAGCACAGCTGCATGTACAAGCACCCAATCATCCAAAAAAATAACCAATCTATAAGCACAATAACCCTGCCAACAAAGAAGCCTTTTAATAGCCCCATCAACACCTTTTCATTCAAAAACATTATCTATGCAGGCACTGCCAGCCTGAGACCTGAGCGAGCAGGGTGGCTACCCAGGGGGATGTGCTGAGGGGGTGCATTTGAATAGTCTCATGGGGCCAGCCATCTAAATAGGAGGGAAACCCAGCAGCCAGCTCAGCCAAGGTCAGGGAGGACAGAGGCACCTCCTTTTGTCAGGTAAATCCTCTGCATTCTCCCTGGACAGAGGCTCCCCATTCTCCCTGGGACAGAGGGTCCCCCACAGAATCCCTGTGGTGAGAGGGTGGGGCCGGCTGTGCTGGAAGAGGCTTGGGGTCGGCAGCTGAGTTTGGTGGGGATTGAAGAATTGTGTCTGTGTGTGCAGCTTCCCTCTGTGTGCTGGTTGGCTGGGATTTGGAGCACTCTGCTATCTGGATGTGTGCTAGGGTGGAGCAGGTGTGGGTCCACTCCCCCCTCCTTATTTTCCCCTTTCTCCCTAAGATCCCCATAGGGATTCTGAGGAGAGCTGGCCTACTGGCTCGAGAGAGGGCTATAACACTTGAAGTTGTTGGGAGGGAGACCTTTAAATTGCCCCCCATGAGCAGTTGGTCTTATCCTCTTTCTTCCCTGGCTGGCTCAGAAGTTTTGCTCACTTTTTTGGAGTGGGGGGGGGATGCTGCTGCTTCCCCAATGTGAGGCAGGTGGGTGTTGAGGAGATGTGTTACTATGATCAGCTCTCCCATATGCCTCCTAGGGAAATGAGTCACAGTGGGTGACGTCTAGCCAGAGGCATAGTGAGGGTGTTATGCGCCCGGGGACGAAGGCAAAATTGGCGCCCCACCCCCCACCCCGCCAAATGGTGGGGCCCCGAACCTGGCGCACAGCTGAGCCCAACCCTGGGAGGAGTGGGAGGAGCTTGTACCGCATCTTATACGACCCCCTCCACACACACTAATCCTCTGGCAGAGGTGGAGGGGGTCGGACTGGGGGCAGAAAGGCGGGGGAGGAGGTAGCTCCAGCCGGTGGCAGTGGGCACAGGAGGAGCAGGTGAGCAGAGGGATGACAGGGGAAGTGTAGGGGGACTATACTGGCACCTCACTTGTGTGGCACCCAGGGGCCACTTCCCTCCCCCCCCCATACCCTCCTCACTACACTACTGTAAATAATCCACCTCTTAGGATATTTATTGTTTGATGAATTAATTATTTTACTAACTACAGACATATAAATTATAAAGTTTTGTGGTTTGGGTTAGAGTGGGGTGGGTGCTCTGGGGTAGTGAGGGGAATTGGGTTAGAACGGAGATATGGGAGTGCCTGGCTCTGGGGGAGTGGAGGGGGATATTTTGTTAATGTTTTGGGGTTTATTTATTTATTTCCAAATAAAATCACAAAATGTATATTAATTTTATATCAAATATATGTCAGTTTTTTTGCAATTGCATGAATAATTATATGTTTATGCAAAATCTCAAACTTACAAAGTATCTGAAATTTTCACAGAAGCCTGTTCTATTTGATTGACCATGGTCTATACTTGTTTTTATTTCAACAAAACAAGTTATGTATCATATAAAAAATGTAAAAGTACCTTAAATTTATATTTAAATTAAAAATTATTTTATGAGTAAATAACAATTTTACACATCAAATTATTGTATTATATTAAAACAAGGCCTGAAAAAAATATTATAAAATATACCTAAAACAATCTGTAATAATAAATCATTACAACTTTCCGATAGAAGTACATTTTCTTTGGTGTCCCTGAAAGCTATCAGTTTTCATTTGTGTGGCCCTCAGTGGGCTTCAAGTTTTACATGCCTGATTTATATCTTTGTTAGTCTTTTAAATGTAACCAGACTATTATTTTTTTCAGTTTTTTCTTTGGCTATAAAGTATCTTTTATTTTTAAAAAAATTATAAGTAACCCCAATGCACCCACCTCTCCCCCAGAGCCAGCCCCTCCCCAGCGTCCCCCCATCCCAATGCACTCCCCCCTCCCCCCTGAGCCAGCCCCCCAAGCGTCCCCCATCCCAATGCACTCACCCTCCCTCAGAGCCAGCCCCCCCTGCACCCCATCCCAATGCATTCACCCCTCCCCCTGAGCCAGCCCCCCCCCAGCACCCCAATCCCAATGCACTCACCCCTCCCCCAGAGCCAGCCCCCGCCACAAGGCCTCCCCTCCCATACACTCACCTCTCCCCCTGAATCAGGCCCCCCCAGTGCCAAGAGCACCCCCCCATCAAATCCTCCCCCTCTCAGAGCCAGGCACCGGAGGAATGGAACGGCTGGGTAAGGAAATCTAACCTTTAAAGTGGCCACTGCTGCCGCCTGGCCCTGC
Source organism: Pelochelys cantorii (assembly GCA_032595735.1). Taxonomy (NCBI): domain Eukaryota; kingdom Metazoa; phylum Chordata; order Testudines; family Trionychidae; genus Pelochelys; species Pelochelys cantorii. Next base: position 116,797,858 of record CM064330.1, on the reverse strand, counting down.
TGCCTCCACTCGCGGCATGTAGAGAGCCAGGAGCACTTAGCCAACTCCCGGGTCTCTGTTCAAAAGTGTCACATGGGCCAGAGCAGCGTGCACTTCGCTCCCACCCCAGCCCGGCGTCCCCCTAGTGTGGCGCCCGGGGGCAACTGCTTCCCCCCCCCCCGCACCCCCTTCGCTATGCCTCTGTGCCTAGCTGGATGGTTGAAACACATTTACCTTCCATTCAGTTCTTAATGACCTATCCACACCCTCAGGTTTTGTTTATGTTTTCACTACAAGTTGTATTTATCAGTATGCTGACATTTCTCAGGTCAGGGACCTTGTTGAAGCTACTGTTAGAGCAATGTTGTTCTTTCATTAAGATTAACAGTAAGGAAATTTTCTTTGCTCCCTTCTTTATGCTCTGGAAGTCACTGGAGTTCCTAGTGTGAGAATCTGAAGATAAAGTGTGATTGTTGTGACTTGCAGTTTTAATGAGGCACTTAAACTCAGAAGACCTTAGTGGCAATATAGGCTTTTTCCCATCCTCCCATCTCCTGTGCAATGCTTCACCCCTGCTCTACATTACAACATTGTAAACTATGTAATATTGATCACAGTGGTATAAGCTCTTAAGCTCTGTATTTCATTGCTAAAAATATATTGAACGTAGTCCTAAATTTAAAGGTACTTTTATGCTTCCTCTCTATTGGGACCATCTGCTTTGGGCTGAGCACTATGCACTGAGCACCATCCAGGTCACCTTGCTAAGAGGCCCCGCTATATCCGTTGCCACCTTCTGGAAAGGCTCCTCTATGATGGGCAGGGGCCTCAGGGAAGCCCTTTCTTCCTATCTTGGGCTTTCCCCACCCGCTGGCAAGAGTCGCAGGACTGGCAGTACCACTGCACAGCATCAAGGACCCCCAGCCAGTAGAAGTTCCGTAGTAGCCTCTGCCAGGTGTACTGAATCCCTTGGTGTCCTGAGAGCGGGATGTCATGAGCCAGGTACAGCAGCCTGTGGCGATACTTTTGGGGGACTACCAGCTGCCGCCGGGCCCCCAACGACTCCACTTTCCCTGGGGGAGCCATTCCTGGTACAGGAATCCCCTCTCCCACAGGAACCTCTCCTGGTAGCTCCCCCCACTCCCCTCCCTCCGCCCCTCTCCCGGGGCTGAGCTGCACCAAGGCCAGCCTGGGCCTTCAGCTTTTACAGGGAGGGATCTGTCTGCAACTTGTCCAGGAATTCAGCGGCTGGGGAAGGAACAGGGACCTGTTCCCCCTCACTGCCTGTGTCCGGAGTCCCAGCTCTGCTGAGCCCAGCCCACTGGGGCCCTTGTCTGCTGGGATAGGGCTCTGTGCCCCCTGCAGGGTGGGCCTCCCTGAGGGCCCCTCATCGGCGCTGGCTACGGGTAATGATTAGGTTACTGTGGGATCCTTCCAGCCAATCTTCTAGGTCACCCCCCATCAACACCCCAGCAGACAGGTGCTGGTGCACCCCCACTTCCCTGGGGACCTCCTTAGCCCCCCATTTTAGATGCACTCAGGCTACAGGCACCTTGAATGGGAAATAAAAGTGTTTGGGGCACTGAGCACACTTGTGGCCCCTTTACCCACAGCAATGGCAGGTCAGGTCCCACAGGTCCTACATGGGCCAGCTGGTCCGCCCGGGTACTGGCTGTCCCTCTAGGGTGAAGGTTGCTGGGCTCTCCCTTCTGGACCTGCCCCGTGGGCACCTCCCCCCATTGCACAGCCTTGAGCCAGTCTCTCCGGGATTCCCTTTCACACCCAGACTGGCTGTCTATGAACTCATCAGCCAGTTTCCCTGCATTGTGCTCATCCTCTGGCTTCCTGTCTTTCAGCCACACCCTCAGGTTGGGTGAGCAAATTTCATAGAACTGTTCCAGGACCATCAGCTTAACCAGGTCCTCTGTGGTCTGGCCCCCATCCGTGAACACCCACTTGCAGAAGTATTGCGTCATGTGGGAGGCCAGGTCTACATAGGTCTCCTCGGGACCCTTCTGCGCACTCTGGTACTTTTTCCTGTATGCCTCAGGGGTCAGCGCAAACTTGTGCAGCAGAGCTTGTTTGACCCGTTCATAGTCCCCCTGCTGTAGCCTCTCCAGCTGGCTGAGCACCTCTGCGGCCTTCTGATCCAGTATGGGGCTGAGCTGCCAAAGCTGGGGGGGGCGCTGGTGTAGCTCACAGGCTCACTCAAAGGAATTAAGGAATCCATCCAGGTCCCCCACATCCTTGCACTGGGACAGCACATAGCTCTCAAAGTGACCTGCAGTCCCGGGCCCCCTGGGCCCCTCCCCACTCACTGCAGCCTGGGCCTCTCAGCTTCTTAGCTCTGCCATGGCCTGTTCATGCTGCCGCTGCTTCCTATGGTCCTGGCGCTCCTTCTCATGGTCCTGCCACTCCTTATCACAATCCTCCAATTCCAATAGCCTCAGCTCGATCTCCAGCCATTGCAGATCCTCCGAGGGGGATCCTGCCTGGGACGAACTGCTGCTGGCTGAGCGTGGCCTGGTGAGAAGGATAAGGGGCCCATGAAGGTAGGAAGGTGGGGTGGCTACTGCAGTGGCCCAATGGGGTTGAGGGCTCGGGAAGCTGGTGGTGGCTGAGCCAGAAGCTCATGGTGGCTGAGGGTTTGGCAAGCCCCGGAGCGAGCAGGGAGGGAGGGGAGGTGGCTGGAACAGCGGAAGCCCACGCCGTTTGATGCGCGGTGCGGACGAGCCGAGAGGCGTCAGAAGGTGGGCGGGATGAGGAACACAGAGGGGGGGTGGAGGGAGGAAACCCCCGGCGTGACGTGGCCCGCTCAGAGCTGACGTCAGAGCGCGGCGGAACATGGCCGAGCGGAACTGATGGCAGGAGGGAGACGGGAGCGGGGAATTCAAAAGGAGGCGAGGAGAGAACCAGGGCGGGAGGTAAGAGCCAGCGACGGTTCGCGAGAGGGACGAGCGGCATCGGCCCATAGACAAAGGAGAGACTTTAGCAGGGTCGGAGCCATGCCACCGGAGTCACGGTAGCTGACAGAGAGAAACCGACCGTTTGACAGAGTGGGGAGAGGAAGCAGCCCAGGGCAGGGCAACACATTAAGGCCCGCGGGCTGACGTGTTTCTGCGAGGAGCCCCGTCAGCCGGACAGGTCCAGAAACAGTTCATGTCCTTAGGGCCCTGGTCTGGGGCCCGTGAGTGAGGGTGGGCCTGGGCCCCCCTCTCCCCATCACCAACAGTCACTAGGTTTGACTACGGCAAATTTAGGAGCAGCCGCGCCCATAGCGGGGCCAGAGAACAGCGTGGCGAGCACTGCAGCAAAAGAGCTTGCGAGAACCTGTATCTAAGCCCCAGAGGGAGGAACTGACCAAGTAGTGGGGACTGCACAGGGGTGTACTGGGGGATTACGGCCCTACGGAGCCAAACACCCGAGAAGTCTGGTCACACATACAAGTGCAAAATATCAGTGAACTAGGCTTTGGAATGGCTAGGCTAGCTACTATATTGTTAGCATTAATCATTCAGGTTTGATACTTTGCCAGCTGAAACACTCTGTATAATCTCTTGTGATGTATCAGTCTGTCCTTTGCACATTTCAGGGAGTTCAAAGAACTGCACTTCTGCTTGCTCCTTAATGAATAACTATATCTTATTGAATCACAAGCTTGACTTTGTGGTGGAGTCCAGTAGGCTATTTTTAGCTCAATAGTACAACATTTTTATAATGTTATTTGTTCTGGAATGAGAAAGTTCAGGGAGGCAGATGGAGGATTTCAGGTCTTAGCTATGAATACTCAGGTGAGGTCTTGACATTCTTTGTTCAAGTGACAGTCACCTTGCAAAGTGTAAACTTCCTGGACTAATTGTGGCTGTCTAAATTTCAGTAGGAGCTACATGCATGCATCTGAAGACAGAACTTGACTTTTGTCTTCAACTGGCTAAGGTGAAAATGTCCTTGCCATATGTAGGACTCAGTGCTTGTGTGTTTAAAGAAAAGGCTGATTGCAGAGGCATAGCAAGGGTGTTATGCGCTCGGAAGCAAAGGAAAAATTTGGGCCCCCGCCGCAATGTGGCATGGCCCCAATCCTGGTGCACAGCTGAGGGGAACTTGTACCGCATCTTCCCCCACCCCCTACAGTTTGGGGCCGGGTTCCCGCATGCACTAACGCGCCAGTGGAGATGGAGGCAGGTCGGGCATGGAGCAGAGAGGCAGGGAGGAGGCTCCAGCTGCCACAGCAGGTGGAGTAGGAGCACGTGAGCTGAGGGATGATGGGAGGAGCAGAATGGGATTAAATTGGCACCTCCCCTCCGGTCCCCTCGCTATGCCACTGCCCCCCCTCCTGCAGATCTATCATCTTATGCATGTGCAAGATCTGTGAGAGCCGTCCCATGAATCTGCAGTTAGTGTCTGTGGCTCCTGCTTCTGGGTGGTGTCTCAATGCTGCCACATTCACCTCCAAAGAGGGGGCTTCCCAAAGCAGGTCCTTGCTGCTGACCCCCAAGGCATCCACAGGTCCAGTCTCCTTTCAATGGGCCCACTTCCCAGGGCTCATTGATCTTGGATCTGGCTTCCATCCCCTCTCCAACCTTTGCCACTGCCCAGAGGTGCTCACCTTCCGCCTTATACATTCCCACCTTATTCACCCCACAGGGACAGTCTCTGCCTCACTTGTCCTAGGGACTATTCTACCAAGACATAATACAAAGTTTCCACGTAAAAGGACTCAATACAAAGCTAAAAACTTCAATGAAAGAATGATTAATACAGAGACGTGCCCACATCTGCTGCAGGGAGACACCTCTGCCTGCCTCCACCCCTCTTCCCCAGAGTCTACAGCCCCATTGCAAAGCGGGGGAGGGGAAGGAAAGAGTCTGAGGCCCATCAACGGGATTGAAGCAGTCATGAGCAAGCCATGCCCGGGAGCCATTCTCCTGTCCATTGCTGGTGCTGTGTTGCTTCAGGCATGCTGAAATGCAGTCACCTCTAGGGTGGGCTGGACAGCTGTTTAACACCTGCACAAGGTTTCAGGCAGGGGGCAGTGCGGGCTGCCTTCCTGCAGAGCCCCCATTAGAACCACTGTGCCCTCCTGGCTTAGAAAAAGAATAAACAGGAGGATTGGAAATTAACCCGCCCAGTCTCACGTCCCCAAGGCAGAGAATGAGCCATCTACATTAGGCCCCAGCTGGAGTATCATGTCCAGTTCTGGACGTCACATTTCAGGAAATGTGGAGAAAGTCCAGAGAAGATCAACACAAATGATGAAAGGTCTAGAGAACATGAGATATGAGGCAAGGCTGAAGAAATTGGCCTTGTTTACCTTGGAAAAGAGAAGACCGAAAAGGGACATGAGAGTAGTTTTCAAGTATCTAAAAGAGTATCATAAGGAGGAGGAAGAAAAATTGTTCTGCTTGGCCTCTGAGGTTAGGATGAGAAGCAATGGGCTTAAATTGCAGCAAGGGAGGTTTAGGTTGGACATTAGGAAAAACTTCCTGCCTGTCAGGGTGGTTAAATACTGGAATAAATTGCCTAGTGAGATTGCGGAATCTCCATCACTGGAGATATTTAAGACCAGGTTAGACAGACACCTCTCAGGGATGAGCTAGGGCAACTCAACTTTGGAAGCCCCAGGGGCCACACTGATACTTACAGAACATGCTGAGGGCCTCAACTTAAGTGTGGTTGCATATGCAAGCAAATATATACAAATAGCTGCTTTCTGACAGGCATGAATACAAAGATTAAGGCAAGACTACACCACACACAGGCCCCATTTAAGTCAGTTCTGCTGATATTAATAAAATGCAATATTTACCCAATTTCTACCCATGTGACAGCACTTTTCATAAGCAATGACAGTCCAAGAATTTAACTACTAAAACACATATCAACAGAAGATCATTACACTGACTACTTTTTTGTTTTGGCTCCCACTGCCGGCCATGTGTTGATGCCCACATAAACCCAAACTGCACCGCAGGGCGCAAACAAACTGGCCGTGAGCAGCATACCAAGTTATTAATAAATATTTTATAAACCTTTACCTTTTCTCTCTGCTGCCATTTCTCCTCTCCTTGCTCCATCATTTCCCCTGGTGCCTGCTGCCCCCCAACTCCTCACCCTTCTCTGCTGTCCTGGCTCCTGCCCTTCTCACTGCCCTCAGCCCTCCTGCGACCTGCCCCCTTCCAGCAGCCCTTCTCTCCCCCTTGTGCCCACTCCTCCAGTAGCCCCACTCTAATCATGTGAGCTACCCTTCCTCATCTCCTCTTCTAACACCTCCCTCTACACACCTGCCCTGCCTCTCTCCTCTGGTGCTGGTCCCTCCCCTGCAGGTGTCTGCCCTTCTGCTTCACCCCCAGAATCCCCTGGCACCTGCACCTTCCCTTAGCCCTGCACCCTCCTGGTGCCTCCCCCTTCCCTCACTGCCCCTGTCCCCTTTGCCCTCTTTTTCCCTGATGCCCACCCCCTCACCACTCTCTGCCCCCATTCCCCTCATGCCCCTCTGTGCCCTCACACATGCCTTGCTCCATCCCCACCTTTCTCGTGCCCACCCCTCCTTTCAAGCCTTCTCCCAGCACCTCCCCCTCCCCCCTGTACCCCCAATGCCCTTACGCTCTCCTCTCCTCTCGCAGCATCACCCTGTCCCCCCTCCCACTGACACCTCCCCTCCTGTCCTTTTCCTCATTGTCTGCACTTGGCGCCCTGGCATTTGTCTCTCCTCCACCCTGTCTCTTGGTACCTTCCTCTTTCTTCCCCCTCCCCCTCCGCACAAGCCCCTTCCTCTCCCCCCTCCCCCCAAGCCCCTTCCTCCCCTCCCCCCACCCTCCGCACAAGCCCCTTCCTCTCCCACCCCTTCCTCCTTGTTTCCCCCCTCCCCTACCTTCTGCCTTCTACATTGTGGGGCCGGAGTCTGCGCTCGGGCCCCAGAAGTCCCTGAACTTCGAACCTGGAGCTAGGCTGCACGGCGCAACGCCACACCTAGCAGTTTTAAAGTCCTGGGCCATGACATCACGTCACGCCCAGGTGTCCTCCCCACTCACCTGCAAACGCTGCGCATGGCAGTAGCAGCGTGCGCGGGCAAGGGGGAGCCGACTGAACGCTGTGCAGGCAGGGACGGTCTGGGGCCGGGGGGGATGCCCATATAACTCGCCGCCCATGCCAGGTGAGCCTGCGCAGCGTGCACTCGCTCTCACCCCTGCCCGGCGCCCCCCCTAGCGTGGCGCCCGGGGGCAATTGCCCCCCGCTATCCCCTCTTCACTACTCCTCTGACTGATTGTGCATGCTATGAGTTTCTGTCAATGCATTCAGTAAATCAGGGTGCACTTAAAGGGAAATCAGCCTGCCCTGGTATCCAACTCAAGATGTTTCAGTGAGTGACAGTGGAAAACTGGAACAACTTTAGCTGCTGATATTCTAAAAACAAAGGGCTCACTCCTGTGTGCTGCTGAGCACCATTAGTCCTTCTGTGAGGTGAGACTATGTAGCACCTTACAGGAATGCTCCTTAACTTATAATGTCAATCCTCTGCTACGGCTGCTAGTTATTCTGTGCTGTTTGAGTACTCCACACTGCGTACTGCTGGTAACTCCTTCTGGGCGTGTCTACACTAGGAAATAATTTCAAAATAAGTAAAATTGAAATAACTCCAGAAATAACAAAATTGAAATAGCGTGTCACCACTACAGGGGAGCATTGAAGTTGCTCAGAATTATTTCAGAATAGTGCATTCACACTGATTGGAGCCTGCCTCATATTTACAGCCCCCAGAAGCACTCTGCAGGGGTGGGCACCAGGAGGGCGGACACTGCTTGTGGCTGCTTGGTCAGGCAAGCTGGGATATGTGCTTTCAGGGGCTCCTTTCTACAGCCACGTCTCACAACCCACTCCTCTGCTGCTTTCCCTCTCACAGGACACTGTGTGCTCTGGTTGCCTTTGCAGATGCCACAGCACTCACATCATGGAGCCAGAGCTGCTGCAAAGCAGTGCCAGTGTCACAGGCCTCATGCTGTGCCTCATAGCACAGTACTTCCACACTGCATGCATGCTGCTCCAGCAGGACGAGGCCCAGCCTGGACTGCAGGCCCTCATCACCCAGTTTCTGGTGCTCCTGCTGCTGCAAATGCCCCTCAATCCCCTGGACACCACTTCTGGTGGAGGGAGACCAGTTCGGACTGGTGGGACGGTATCATCCTGCAGATATGGGACAACCAGCAATGTCTCCAGAACTTATGCAGAAGGCCACCTTCCTGGAGCTCTGCGAGTGGCTCACACCTGCCTTCAGGTGACAGGACACCCAATTGAGACCCACAATCCCCGTGCAGAAGCACATCACCATTACCCTGTGGAAACCCACCGTGCCAGACAGCTACTTTTCCATCAAGAACCAGTTTGGCATTGGGAAATCCACAGCTGGGGCTGTGCTACAAGTAGCTAAGGCCATAAACAATGTGTTGCTACAGAGGGTTGTCACTCTGGGCAACATGAACACCATCATGGATGGCTTTGCCACCATGGGCTTCCCCAATTGCAGGGAGGCCATAGACGGCACTCGCGTCCCCATTCTGGCCCTCGACCACCATGCCTCAGACTACGAAAACAGGAAGGGGTACTTCTCCATGGTGCTGCAGACCCTCGTGAACCACAAGGGATGCAAGTTTGCAGATGACACTAAGCTAGGGGGAGAGGTAGATACGCCTGAGGGCAGAGATAGGGTCCAGAGTGACTTTGACAAATTGGAGGATTGGGCCACAAGAAATCTGATGAGGTTCAATAAGGACAAGTGCAGAGTTCACTTGGGATGGAAGAATCCCAAGCATTGTTACAGGCTGGGGACCAACCAGCTAAGTAGTAGCTCTGCAGAAGAGGACCTGGGGGTTACAGTGGATGAGAAGCTGGATACAAGTCAACAGTGTGCCCTTGTAGCCAAGAAGGCTAATGGCATATTAGGTTGCATTAAGAGGAGTATTGCCAGTCAATCCAGGGATGTCATTATTCCCCTTTATTCGGCTCTGGTGAGGCCACATCTGCAGTATTGTGTCCAGTTCTGGGCCCCCAATTACAGGAAGGATGTGGACACATTGGAGAGGGTCCAGTGGAGGGCAACCAAAATGATTAGGGGGCTGGAGCACATGACCTATGAGGAGAGGCTGAGGGAGTTGGGTCTGTTTAGTCTGCAGAAGTGAAGAGTGAGGGGGGATTTGATAGCAGCCTTCAACTTCCTGAAGGGAGCTTCCAAAGAGGATGGAGAAAGGCTGTTCTCAGTGGTGACAGATGGCAGAACAAGGAGTAATGGTCTCAAGTTGCAGTGGGAGAGGTCCAGGTTGGATATTAGGAAAAACTATTTCACTAGGAGAGTGGTGAAGCACTGGAATGGGTTACCTAGGGAAGTAGTGGAGTCTCCATCCCTAGAGGTGTTTAAGTCTCGGCCTGACAAAGCCCTGGCTGGGTTGATTTAGTTGGGATTGGTCCTGCCTAGAGCAGGGGGCTGGACTTGATGACCTTCTGAGGTCTTTTCCAGCTCTATGATTCTATGATTCTGAGGGATGCTTCACTGACATCAATGTCAGATGGTTGGGGAAGGTGCATGACACCCACATCTTCTGGAACTCCTGCCCATTCTGAAAGATTGCGCACTGGCACCTGAACCTCAGCGATCTCAACATCCCCTTTGTGGTGGCGGCCTGCTGTGTGCTCCACAACTTTTGTGAGAGCAAGGTGGAGACTTTCCTGCAAGGGTGGGGGGCCGAGGCTGAACGGCTGGCCAGGACATATGAGCAGTTGGACACCAGTGCCATATAGAGAGCACATCAAGGGGTTGTGCTCATCACGGAGGCCTTCAGGGAGAGTTTCAGCCAAGGCAACCTGAGAAACTCTCCCCCAAGCCTCTCCACAAGGGGTTCCTGCATTCCCCCTGTGTGCCATTCCTCCTTTCCCACCTTCCCCCCATCCCCTGCTGAGCAAATAAAAAAGCTTTTTTTGTTTGAAAAAATGAGTGTTTATTTGGGGGATATAAAATAGGGGAGGGACTGGGGAAAGAACCTGGAATGGCGGAGGGTGAAGAGGAGGGGGGGGGGCCTCAGGGATGGGGCTGGGAGTGGCACCTCCGCTCCATGTTCTGGGGCCCTGAGAGGGTAGGAAGGGAAGCCATGGTAGGGGGGTGGGAAATGTGACTGTGGCCTGCTCTGTGCATTTGGCCATGTGCTCCATCTCCGAGCTGAGGGAGGAGCACATGGTCTCATGTTGGCACACCAGCTGGTCCCAGGCAGCCTTGCACTGCTGCTGGTCAGCCCAGCCCTCCTCCTGGTTGGCAGCCTGCTCTCGGCACTTCTCCTCAAGCCCCCAGATGAGGGACTAGAGGCAGGTCATCCGCTCACACATTACCTCTTCCCGGGTGCATTTCCTCCAGCAGATCCTGCAGAGTCAGGAAGATGGTGTGGGAGGTGGTGGACTCACTGTACTCACAGCTGGCCCAGCTGTGAAGAAAAGTGACAAGGGCAGTCATCCCAGGGGACACTGCATATGACACTACCCTAATCTCTGAGCTGACACCAATGGTCTCGGTTCAGACAATGGTGATGTGCTTCAAGCAAGGTGATATGTTGCCTAGACAGTAGGCACTTTCCCGCATGGGCATGGAGATCCCAGGGTAGCATCGCTATACCTACAGCCTTGGGTCAAGCAGGCATAGGAAGGTGCCAACTAGGCCAGGAGCCTGGGGGCAGGAAGGGGGAATGGGGTGGCTCAGTTTCTTTCTGTGTCCTGCACATGCAGGTCTGGAACTAGCAGCATCCCAGAAAAAGAGAGAACTTCTATCCATGGCTGCTGGGGGAGGGGGAGGTTGGGAGATGTGTGAGTGAGTGGCAGAGGCCACTTGCTGGAGAGAGTGCTACTGGGGTTGTCTCCTCTTCCTCCCCTGGCAGGTTCCCATGCAGAGGATCAGTCCCCTTCACATCGCCATGCTTGACTGGGAGTGGATACTGCTTAAGTGAAGGCATTAGCCTTTGCCATTTGCACCACTCCTCTGTGGTTCCATGATCCCAAGCTCCATAATGGTGGCTTATCATGGGAAAGTGTCCCACCATGGAGGCTGGAGTAAGGCAGGCCACTCCAGGAACCTTGTGAGAAGGACTGAGGGGTTCCTGTGTGAGAGCATCATGGGGCTGAGAGCTCGGGATGGTGCTCCATGTGCACCCACTTGCACAGGCTGTTGTGCAGCCCCCAGGCTGAGTAGGCCAAGAGAGGAGTGTGCAGACCCTTGTAGCTGGTTACCTGCCCCGCATGTGTATAGGGAAAGTTATAGAACTCACCTGAAGTGCCTTCCCTGGGTTCATCCAACACCTGGGAGACCACCTAAGAAAGGGGACTGGCTTCTCAGACAGGCTAGTGGCCATCCAGCTGTAGACATTGGCCTTTCTCTTTCTTGTGTGGAGATCCTGGAGGTTGGTCTCTTTGCCCGAGACCTCAAGGAAGTCCACGATCTCCGCACCAGTCCAGGCTGGTGCTCTCCTGCAGCCCTGGCCAGTGACAGCCAAAGGTACTGCAGGAGTGCTGGCCGCCATGGGGGCTCAGAGGGAGCGCTGGGGTCTGCCATGGCTCTTTCTGCTGAGGCTGTATGGCACAGGGCAGGCAAAGCTCTCCACATGCCACAAGCCCTTTTCCTGCAGCCTGCTGCTTTAAGCTCTGTAGAAGGGGAGCAGTGGATCTGGCAGGTGTGGCCAGAGCAGCCACAACTGCAGCTGTGAGAGGTCTCTGGAGGCCAATTATTTCTAATTAGCAGCACCGGATTGTCCACACTTACACCATTTCAAAATAACAATTTTGAAATAAGCGCTATTCCCCGAGGAAAGCAGGAGTACAAATTTTGAAATAACCAGCCTGTTATTTCGAAATAATGGGCTTAGTAGCGTGGATGCTCTGCCTGTTATTTCGATATTCCAAAATAATTCCTTGGTGTAGCCCAGGGCTGTGAGATGTAGGCTGCACATTGTTGGCCTGCAGGGTAGCTTCCCCACATGAAAGATGGATGTGTTACATTAAGGGCTGCAAGTAGCACATGGGACTGGACTCCCATTTATTGCAACTCTTCTCTTTTTTTTAAATGGGAGAATAGTTCAGGTTCCCCAAAAGCTGAGCCCCCTGGTTCCCAGGTCTCTGTTCTACTATTTCAGATCTGGCTGGCTTAAACTGTAACCTTTTGATTTGCTGGATTTCTTGAACACAAAGGAAATTTAATTAGTTTGTTTATCTCATTTATTTCAGATACAAGTACTAGAAAGGCCATGCCCTGCTCTGCTCACACTTTCCAATAACTGAAACTGACAACAATTATTTAAAAAACTGTATTGTAAGTGGCACTAAATCCACTGCCCTCTGTCCATACAGTCATAATCCATTCTGGTTCCACAAATTAATTATACTTTGTTAACAGCTAACCCCATCCAACCCTCTCCCCAGCCATCTCTCAAATGCCAGATTTAAAAGATTAACTTTACTGTGTGGCTGGAAAATTGGAAAAAGCTGTGTTCTGGTGGCCCAAGGCATGAAACACATTTGAGAGTCAAGACCCTGCTTCTCCTCTCCTATACAGAGGCTGCACCAACTTGAATGCCTCTGCTGACAATAAAACAACCCAGATCATTTAGAGCTTTAAGGCTACGTCTACACTGCGCATTATTGCGCAAGAAGATATGCAATTGAGGCGTGGAGATGAATATCACTGTGCCTCATTTGCATACCTAATGAGCCACCATTTTTGCGGAAGGGGCTTTTGTGTAAGAATGTGCTGTCTACACTGCTCCTTCTTGCACAAAAAACCCCTCTTGTGCAGGAGCCATTCTTCCTGAAAATAAGGATTTTTTTTTGCACAAAAAGGAGCACTGTAGACAGCTCCTCCTTGCGCAAAAATGGTGGCTCATTAGGCGTGCAAATGAGGCACAGTGATATTTATCGCCCCGCCTCATTTGCATATCTTCTTGCACAACAATGCACAGTGTAGACGTAGCCTAGAGGTTTTGCGGTCTCCCCAGGAGTCCACAGGCAGTCAGAGCAGTTGTCTGTGGAGTAAAGTAATGTGCTCCCAACATAAAGCTTCATTTAGTAAGTGGTTTGCTGGATTCCAAACTAACTTCAGCTTCTGAAAGGTCTCAAGATGTAGCCCCCCAAGGAGGGTAGATTATAGGAGTCTGATTTTGAGAAGACTGGGTTAAGTGTAGCCAGGTTTCTGTCTGAAGCAAACTAAATACACATATGCAAGATCTTCACTTGGATGCAAGAAACTGTGTAGATTTTCTCTATGCGAAGTGTACACGAGTTGTGTGTTTGAGATCTTCATGGAGGTATAACATGGATTAATTTGGTTCATAGTGTTTTCTAGTTGGCTAAGGGTCTTTTTTGCATCTACAAAAACTATCTTCAGTAAAGTGGATTCAGATATAAAGTAGTTGATTCTTTTCATGAATAGCATAAATGCACTTAATATTTAAGAATATTTTTTCACTAACCCAGCATGTGTGTTTTCAGGGCTTGAAACTGGATGCCAGCATAACAACTGAGTTAGAGACCCTGGGTTTTCAGGTCTTTGTATGAAGATTTCTTAAGCTCCCCATCCATCACGTGGTGGGAAAATATATTAATAACAGCCATCATTCAGTACAGATGCTGCTAGCAAGAGTCACCAAATGGGCCATTCTTAGAACCTTGCATGGTAATACAGGCTCCTCTACTAAGCTATTCTACTGTGCATCTGATGCAAGGTTCCAGCACCAGTGCAGCTGTTAGAAGAGGCTACTCAACATGCGGCCCGTGGGCCAATTGCAGCCCATGGCTCGTTTGTTTGCGGCCCACGGGTAGGAGCCAAAACAAAAAAATAGTCAATATAATGGTCTTCTGTTGAAATGCATTTTAGTAGTTAAATTCCTGGATTGTCATTGCTCATTAAAAGTGCTGTCATATGGGTGGAAATTGGGTAAATATTGCATTTTATTAATATTAGCAGAACTGACTAAAATGGGGCCTGTGTGTTGTGTAGTCTTGACTTAATCTTTGTATTCATGTCCATCAGTGTGAAAAGCTATTTGCATATATTGGCATGTATATGCAACCACACTTAAGTTGTGGACCTCAGCATGTGCTGTGAGTATCATTGTGGCCCCCGGGCCTTCCAAAGTTGAGTAGCCCTGTGTTAGAGCCTTGCATTAGATGCAGGGTAATTAGTGCTAACTCAGGATGGTGGGAGAATCTTACTAGCTTATGAGGAATTGAGAGATGCTGGAGGATCAAGCTAGAGAAAGGGTGTGATGTTTTGAGGCCCCTGGGATGCCAATTGAGGTGCTAAGATGCCACTGAGTCAGCCTTCTCTGCCAGCCTGAAACCCCTTTTACCTGTTCTTGCTGAGCCAGGCTCTCTCAAGCCTCCTCCAGCAAAGCACACAGGCAGGGCCATAACCAGCTACTGGTACAGACACTGAGAACATCTCTGGAAGGACTCAGTTTAAGGAATTTACCCCAGCATCCAGATGTTCACCCCCTTGGGTGAAATTCACATCCTTCCTCGATGTGAAGGAAGATATATACAGCCTCTTGCCACCCCCACCTAGAGATTACATAAACTGGGTTATATTATAAACCAGAAATAAGTTTATTAACTAAGAAAATGCGTATTTTAAGTAGTCAAAGAGGTAGCAAACAGAACAAAGCAAATTACTAAGAAAATAATCCAAAGCACACAAATTAAGATAAAACAAAAAACAGGACTATGTAGCACTTTAAAGACTAACAAGATGGTTTATTAGGTGATGAGCTAAGATAGTTAAGATAGTTACACTATAAAACTGGTTAAAATAATTTCTTACCCTACTAATTATTTCAGCGCTGGTTAAAATAATTTCTTACTCTACTAATTATTTCACAGGACAGGTAACTCTTAGTCTAGGTCCAGCAGTTCTCCCCTCCCTCCCCCCACTTAGAATCCTTTTCTTTCCAGGTGATTTCAGGGTGAGGAGGCACAGGTAAAGCAAGCTGAAAACAATCATTGTTTTCCTCCCCTAGCTTATTTCAAATTTCCATAAGATTGGAGTCTATTTGATTCCCCCTGGTCTCCCGTGGAAAAGTACATCAGACCAAAGTCATCTGAGTCACCTAACTCAGTAGCGGTATGGAATGTCCACAGGAAGACCAAGCCAATTCACAGTACTAGCTGATGGGCCATCAGCCCAGTCTGCATTTGCCATTGTAGTCCCTGCAGTGTCAGCAAATATGAACTACAGATACGCTCAGGTCCATAATCCTGATTTCATCTACAAAAATGATATATGCATATGAACAGGATAATCATATTCAGTAAATCTTACATGAGCCATCTTGCATATCTCAGTTATGGCATATTCATATCACAAGCATATTTGCAAAATATACAGAGTGTTATGTCACATTGCAGAGGGATTAAAAGATCAGAAGAGGAACAAGGACCTGCCACGCATGGGGAGAAAGCTTTAGCCAGACATCAAACTCCAGGGAGGAGACATGGTTGGACTATATGCAGTATGAATATACCCTGCCTGCTCACTCTGGGTTTGATGACAATGTCTCTGACTACTGTGGAGGGGATCTTTCCCCTCTTTATAACTGTTTTTTAAAGATTCATAATCACTGTGTATGCTCTTCAGATCTGCCACATCTCTCTCACGATGAGTTGCTGTCAAATTACTCCTGTCCCAATGTGGGATGAAGAATTTTGCCACTTGGTTCCAGTAAGACATTTTAAAAATTGCATTGACAAGTGTTTGTTCATTATCATACTTATTTAAACTGGCTGGCTGAAGAACCTTGGCTTTTGTCAATGGGCTTTTGTGTCTTGCACGTGCTACTCAGAATAAGTGGCTGCAGCTTAAATGCCTAACAGAAACTCAGTTGGCTCTCCAGATAGCACAAATAAAATAAAGGAAAGCTTTGCTGACTATTAACACATTAAGAATATGGCCTTTTGGCCCACACATTGGTTTGAAATAGCAGAGCAGAATTATGAGTAGAAAAAAGTTCAGTGTCATAAAGCATGAGGTGTGCACATTGCTGTTACTCAAGAGAGATGGCCTTGAGCTGTGCTTGATTTAGAAGAAACAGTAGTGTGATGACAGGAGTGTTTGCCTTCCCAACCCAGTGAAAACACACAATATCATAAGTCCAAATGGTCAAAGGCCATTGATTTCTACTTGCTAGTCTCATTGGACGCCCTGCTGTCAGTGAAGTAATTCTGGATTTATGCTAATGTAACTGAGAGGAAAATTTGGTCCAGTGTGTTTGATGACAGACTCTAGATGATTCTTTAGGTACCTGTTCACAGCAGAATTTCTAGGCAGCTTTCCTTCGTAGAATAACAAAAGTCAGTTTTGACACAAAATGTAGGGAAGGAAGAATACTATTAGCCATTCCCTTGCAGTCACTGTGCTACTTACTTACGTTCCTCAAATATATTTCATTATTATTGTTTGTGGTGCCTGGAGAATCTCAGCAGGGTCCTAAACACAGAAAGCGGAGAGGATGACCAGGTGTTGAGAGAGGTAAGGTAAGGTAACTGTGAAATGAGCATTTCTGGTGCAGTTAGCAGTTGTTGCACCATCTGCTTTTACACCATGTGACTTTAGTGGAGTAATTTCTGCTTAACAGTGACGTAGAAAAGAGCAGAGTTGGTTCCTGGATGTTGTTTAGTTGCTTTTCTAGACTGGGTACTGTACACAAGTCATAAAAATGTGATTTCTAGTGTCAACAACATTTGGTCAGAGAATCCTAACTGTGCATTCACATTAATGGTCTGATATCAATTCACTAGGGTTATTTTTCCCTTCTTCTAATTTACAGTTCAGATCTGTCATTGAGCAAAGCAGATGAACTCTGAAATAAAGGCAGGCTACCCATTGGCAAGGGTGCAATGAAATACAGTCCAACCTCATCACACACCATGGAAGAACCACAAAATTCTTGCTAAATACCAGTCTGCTGATGGCAATGAGCAGCTCTACAGGCAGCAGAGAGGAAAACGGTCTTTCTGAACCACTGAACTAGAAAATAGGCTGATCATCATAATCTCTGGCTATCAACAACATGAACACTGTAGTTCTAAGTGTAACCCTTCTGCCGGGTAGACCAGGCAGCAACCAGGGCCGGGTTCAATATCTAGGGGTCCATCTCACACAGAACTGGCTCGAGCCCCCACCCAGTAACCTGGGAAATTCACATACCCCTGGGCACCTCTGAGAGGCAATGCTTCTCCGCTCGCAAGCAGAGTCTGAGTGTAGGAAAAACATTTAATGAAACAGAGAGAGAAGTCATATGGCATTAACTTGGGAAAACACCACAAACAGAGTTCATAGCCCAAACCACGAGCTAAGGGCCCCCCCCCCAGCCAAGAATCATCCAAAGTCCCAAAGTCCAATACCCCAAAAATCTTTGTCCCTGGTCAGTGCCACCCAGGGTCCAAAAGTTCACCTGCAGGGTTTTACCTCCCAACCTGGACGGAAAGGGGGCGGGGGGGTTGATAGGGGCACCTTACGTGGTCCGAGGCCAACGGCCCCACCTCTCCATAGGGTTCTGCTGCAGTCTTTAACACGAGCCACTCCGCCACGCTCCACCAGCTGTCTCGGTCTGCTCCTACCGGCCGCTCCGCTGGTCGCCTGCCGCCGCTCCTACCAGCCGTGCTGGTGGTCGCCTGCTGCCGCTCCTACCGGCCGCCTGCCAGTTGTTCCCACCAGCCACTCCGCTGGCTGCCACCACTCCTACCAGCCGCCCGCCGGTCATTCCTGCCAGCCACTTCACTGGCTGCAATGGGTCTGGCTCCCAGTCAAACCAGTGATTTCAGCTCTTAGTGATTTCAACTCTTTAGCCACCACCTCGACTGGCAAAATATTCCAGCTTCCACAGGACTAGCAAAAAGACTCCTCAAGGGCTACATCTACACTCGCGTGATTTTGTGCAAAAACTCTTTGCGTTAAAGCAGTTGCGCAAGAGAGCG
The DNA here is from genome assembly GCA_032595735.1 of Pelochelys cantorii. NCBI lineage: Eukaryota > Metazoa > Chordata > Testudines > Trionychidae > Pelochelys > Pelochelys cantorii. The sequence goes on along the minus strand of CM064330.1, from coordinate 116,779,888 downwards.
TCTATATTGGTCGGGGCTCATCGTCAGAGCGATGCGCTTTTGCGCAAGAGAGCGTCTACATTGGCAGGACGCTCTTGCGCAAAAGCATGAGCCCGGAACCACTTTGGAGAGGGCAAAAGGGCACCAGGACTTTCCGGGGGTGGGGGCTGGAGCTCCTTTGAGACACGTGCTTTAAGGGATCTCCCTGGACAGCCGTTTCTCTCCTGCTGCGAGCTATAGGACCTCTTGCAGGGACTGACAGCCATAGCAGTTCTAGTTGTGGTTGCCCTCTGCCTTCTTGGACACCACAGCTTGTGCCTTAGTGCCATTTGGTGATTTTTTGCCGTCAGCTCTTGCTGTGCCATGGAGCCAGGGGTGGCCTTGTGCCTGCTCTGGCCCCTTCCGGCCATTTTGGAGTGCCTGCAGCTGCTGCTCCAGGCTGCTGCACTCCTTATCCAGGACCTCGAGGTGCAGGTAGCTCTGGACTCCCTCACCATGGAGGCGGTGGCGTCCCTGTGGCATCCCCACCCCACCATGGAGAGGCTCTTGTGGAGACTGGACACCAGTACCGAGTGGTGGGACCGGCTGGTCCTGGGCAATGAGACGACCAGCAATGGCTCCAGAACTTTCGGATGCGAAAACAGATGTTCCTGGAGCTATGTGCCTGGCTCGCCCCTGCGCTCCAGAGAACCACCACCCGACTGCGGGCACCCATCCCCGTGGACAAGAGGATCACCATTGCCATCTGGAAGCTGGCCACCCCGGACAGCTACCGATCGGTGGCACACCAGTTCGGGGTGGGCAGATCCACCGTCGGTGCCGTCGTCATGCAGGTAAGTCCTGAGGGGGGGGAGGGTGCTGCACTCCATGCCCAGGGGCAGGCAAGACTCCAGGCTGGGGTGATGGGGAGAGCGGGGGATGCCCCGTCACCCAGGGGTTTGGGCCATCCTTCCCTCGCACAGGCCTGCTGATGGGGGGGGTGTGGCCCGTGGGGCGAGCGGGCCCTGGTGTGTGTGAGGACAGAGGGCATCAAAGGGGGGGTGGGAACCCCCCAAGGGAGCATGCACTTACCCTGCCTTATGTGATGCGTTCCCCTGTGTTTCTGTGCACCCTTCTGCAGGTCGTCCATGCCATCAACGATGTCCTGCTCCAGCGAGTCATCCGCCTGCGGGACATAGACGCAACGGTGGCTGGCTTCACTGCCCTGGGGTTCCCCAACTGCGGGGGAGCCCTGGATGCAACCCACATCCCCATCTGTGCCCCAGAGCATCGAGCAGCCCATTTCATAAACCGCAAGGGGAAGTTCTCCATCATGCTCCAGGCCCTCGTGGACCACCGTGGCCGCTTCACAGACATTTATGCGGGCTGGTCCGGCAGGGCACACGACGCCCACATTCTACGACACTCCAGCCTGTTTCGCAGGCTGGGGGCGGGCACTTTCTTCCCCCAGCAGGAATTTACTGTTGGGGACGTGCCCATGCCAACATGTATTGTGGGGGATGCAGCCTACCCCCTGCTGTCCTGGTTGATGCGGCCCTACACAGGGCGGACCAGGCATGATTCAATGACCACCTCAACCGGGCCCGCAACCAGGTCGAGTGCGCCGTCGGTCGTCTGAAAGCCCGGTTTCGTTGTTTGCTCATCCATCTTGAGATGGGTGAGCGGAATGTCCCCGAGGTAGTGGCTGCGTGCTGTGTGCTCCACAACATCGTGGAGCGGAAGGGGGAGGCCTTCCTCCCGGCATGGATGGCAGGCGAGGGCCAGGCCTTCGAACAGCCCCGCACAGCTGCCATCCACCAGGTGCACCATGATGGGGTGCGCATATGGGAGGCCCTGACGGAGATGTTCTCCCAGGCCCCACAGTAGGGTCGCCTCTGTCTCCCTTTACATCTCCCTCCCATTCCCAACCCTTCCCTCCTCCACTCCCCTTACCTCCCAATAAACAACACAGTTTTTGTGGAAAACAACGCATTGAACTTTTTATTAACAATGGGGACGTAGGGTGGGAGGAGGGAGGGGGCTCTGAACTGGGAGGGGGAGGAGGGAGCTACTGCTGGGAGGGGTGGCCCCTGTGACCGCCTCTGTGGGGGCGGACAACTGCATGGCGTTCAGGCTGCATCGGGGCAGGCAGCACAGGGAGGTGGGCAGGATGGGGTGCATCAGGAGGGGGCATGGCAGCGTCAGGAGGGGCAGCATGAGGGGGCATGGGCATTGGCATCCCATAGTGCACAGCGTGCCCGATGTGCGCAGTGAGGACGGTGACAGCATCACACACGCGGTCACACTGAGCCTGGATGTGCCCCGAGGCCTGCTGGCGTCACTCCAAGTCAGCATCAACCTAGCGTGTGATGGCCGCCTCGATCCCCTCGACGGCCTGTATGTGCCGCCAGAGGAGTTGGTCCCGCTGCCGGACCCGCTGGCTTGGTGCCTGGGTGGTTGGGGGTGCTGCTGCTGCTGCAGGGCTAGAGGCTCCCTCGCTCCTGGCTGGTCCCACTGCAGGGAGCAGAGGAAAGGATGGGTCAGTCAGGCAGCCCTGGCCACTGTCCCCGCACCCCATCCCCTCTGCCCTGAGCCCAGGTGACACCACAGTACTGTGGCTTGGGCCCACTCGGTCCCCCCCCGTTTGCATACAGGACCGCCGACGGAGTAGGGTGCTCCTCCATGTATTGTAACCACCGGTCTGTGTCCTGGCCCTTTGGCATGTGTTGTGTTAACCTGTGGAACTCCCTGCCGGGGGAGGCTGTGAGGCTTTGGACTAGTCAATGGTGTTTGACAGGGAGCAAGATGAATCCCCAGACAGTGCCTGGGCGCACATATGGCAGACGTGGTCTGGGCTCTCAGATCCCCATCACTTGGATATCTCCTGGACGGAACCAGGGGTGACTGGGGAGTGTACCATCCTTGCAGCGAAACTCAGGTGGCCCTAGGGCCGGCCCGAGCGCTTCCCCCCCTCCCCCTCCCGCTAGCCCTCACATACGGTAGCCCAGGGACATGTGTGGCCACAGTGCGGGACTTCCCCTCGGGGGGCCAGCCAAGGCGCCAGGAGCAGGCGAAGGGGCTCAGTGGGGGCTGCGCTCACAGGGTTGTGTCGCTACAGTTTTCCCAGGAGCAGCTGGCTGTGTCACACAGCCAGGCATGACAGTGTGTTTTCTGTGTGCTGCACCCTTCGGGAGGTGTGGGCTGTGGCCTGAGCCGCTGGGGCCCTGGCTGGTTCCAGCCGGCATCCACCCTTCCCCCCGGTCCAGATGTGTGTGAGCAGCACAGTCCCAGGCATGCCTTGGAGCTGCCTGCCGCGGCCACATGCCACTCAGTCACCAGGCTGCACGTGGTTGCATGTGCTGCATACTGGTACACAGCGTGCAGCTCACACTGCCTGAGTGACGCTCCCTCCCCCTCCCCCTCACCCCCGGGCACCTGGCTCCCCCCCGCCCTTGTGAGTGCAAAGTGCAACAATCACCAGTGGATCCTTCCCCAGCCTCCGACGATACACAGGAGCTGTCTGAGCTGCCTGACACCGTTTCGAGGTGCAGGGTGACGGTGCTTCCCTCGTCGTCTTCCTCCTCTGACCTGGTGGGCAGCTTCGCCTCATCCCCCACCTCGCTGTGCCTGGTGATGGGGCGGGGGGGGCACCTGCTGGTGTCCACGGGCACCGAGGGTCCCTGGGGTGCCACCTCACCCAGGATGGCATGGAGGCGCTCGTAATGGGGGCAGCTGTTGGCTCCTGCCTGCTGGTCCTTGCTGGCCCAGACATAGCCCAGGCGCAGCTCCTTTACTTTGGCCTGGACCTGTTCGAGGGTCCAGGCTTGATGGCCCTGGTGGGAGAGTGCCTGGGCCATGTGGCGGAATATGTCTGCATTCCTCCGACGGGCACGGGGGTCACGGAGGGCCGCCTCGTTGGCCCAGAGGTCCAGCAGAGCCTCGATCTCCACAGGGGACCAGGACAGGGCGTGCCTCTTGATGCCCCTTGGGACCTCCTGCGCTGGGAGCGCAGGTTGCTGGTGCCCCCCTGGAGTGGCCATCCTGGGTGGTGCTGGTGGCTGAAGGAGCAGAGCCGTGAGGGAGAGCTGGGTGGCAGATGTGCTTCTGCCGCATGGCCTCTGCAGGCTGCGTGTGCCTTTAAGGGGGCTTGGGTTACCAGGAAGTCCGGAGCGGTGACTGCGCGTACAGAGCGTCCAAGCGGCCACTAGGGCTGTGTCTACACTGGTGGGTTATTGCACAAGAATGGCCATTCTTCCAGAAAGCATCCACACTGCTCACCAGCTCTTGCGCAAGAAGATTTACAGTCCACCGTGGTAAGAGAGGGCTTCTTGCGCAAGAGCTACGCTCTTTTTTAACAGGTGTAAGCCCTCTTGCGCAGGAGCTCTTGCGCAAGAGGGCAGTTGGCGGGGATTTCTTGCTTAGGAAAGCCCTATGGCTAAAATGGCCATCAGAGCTTTCTTGTGCAAGAGGGCGTCCACACCATGGGCACTTTTGCGCAAAAGCACAGCTCGAACATGGCAGTGTGGACGTTTTCTTGCACAAGACTCCTTGTACAAGAACCCTTGTGCAAGATGTTCTTGTGCAAGAAACCACCAGTGTAGGCATAACCTAGGGCTTTTTTCCATTTGGACAGCTCTTGCACAAAATCTTTTGGCTGCCTGTCTACACTGGCCTCTTGCGCAAGAACAGTTGTGCAAAAGGGCTTATTCCTGAGCGGGAGCATCAGTGTTCTGGCGCAAGAAGCCCTGATTTCATACATTAGAACGGCAGTTTACTTGCACAAGAACACACAGCCAGTGTAGACAGACAGCAAGCTTTTGCACAAGAGCGGCCGCTTTTGCATGAGATTGCGCCAGTGTAGACACAGCCATGGAGTTTGCTTTAGGTCTCTCCTTAAAACAAAGCGGGGAAAGGGGCAGGTTGGACCAGTCTTACAGCTCACACCTAGCAGGCATGAAGCAGGCTGACTCAAGCCCTTTAGCCCTTCCCCCCAACTCCATTCACTCAATTCTGGAAGGGGGGAGGCTTGTTCCTCAGAGACTTCTTCCAATGATGGTGTCTCTCCTGCAAACACTGGTGTCATGTTTTACAGTTCCCACATTTAGGGGTAGCATGATTTGTGACCCCCACAACAGCCCCAAATTATTTACAGTACACCACATTCCATTCCAACACTGATCTTCCATCAGCCCTGGCTGAATTGGATTTACATAGCCACACCTCGGATTCCTTCCCCCTCCTAGCATGAGCTGTATTTACATATCAACAGTTAACAGTTAATTATCTTGCAGAGCTAAACAATTGGGCTATGTCTACACTGGTGGCTTCTTGCACAAGAACATCTTGCGCAAGGGTTCTTGTGCAAGAAGTCTTGCGCAAGAAAACGTCCACACTGCCATGTGCGAGCTGCACTTTTGCGCAAGAGCATCCATGGCAGTGTGGACGCTCTGCAGATTCTTGCACAAGAACAGCCATTGTTGCGTAAGAACCCGCCAGTGAAGTCATAGCCTTGGAGTGAGCATACCCACGCCCAGGGCAGCTCTCTCCTTTTAGCTGGCTGATAACAAGCAGTAGTTCAGCCCTTGCTTACATCAGGAAACTGTGGCAGGGAAGTTCAATTATGTGATATTTATTTGTAATTCCCTCATCTTCCATCTCCCTTCTTACATCTGTGCTCACAACAAATTTATGTACAGTGAGGTCTGATTGGAGAGGCAATGAGGACTCGGCGCTTCTGCTCAGCAGTATGAGGTGCTCTGGAAGGATGTGATAAAAATGACAAAGCTAGGATAAACTACCTTCCTCAGTACCTCCTCTCCCCCAATACACTCCATGGCTACTAGTTATCGCCATGGCACACATAATGGATAATGGAAGTTGTTCACATTTTAGAAACTTCTTTTATTTTAATAAAATAAAATGAAGATGCAAACAAGAGAGGGGGTGCCTGTCATCTGAGGAGATATCTGAATTTAAAAACACCAGTCACTCTACACACTTGTATCAATCTTAAATTGGTGTAACACTATTGACTTCCACTCTATTTTGATTGTAAGGTCTTAACAGCAAAGACTCCCTCGTTGTGTGTTTGTACACTACCAATCACGGTGTGGGGGGGGGTCCTGATCTAAGTGTATGCGTCTAAGAATATGTCTACACTGAAGAAATAAACCCATTCCAGTGAATCACAGAGCCCAGATCTACATATTGGGCTTATGGGGTCATGTTACTGTGCTAAAAATAGGCATGTAGACATTCTGGCTCAGTCATGGCAATTTTCAGCATCATAGCAAAAGCCTGAGTTTGTAGATCCAGGTTCTGACTTACTGCTGCGATGTGCGGGTTGTTTTCTTTTATGGGGGGGTGGAGATTGTTTTGTTTTGCCGTGTAGACATACTCTAAGTGCTACTATAATCAACCAGGACACAACTCTACAAAATCTCATTCATGTGTAAGAAAATCTCAAGGAGGTGTTGAGAATAAGGACTATTATGGTGAGTTGGAGCTCTCAGGATTTAGCCCTTACAGCATAAGGGCTGGTCTTGGGGAAAAGACTCTGCTTTACTTTCTCTGGTGCTGCACACAATGTATTGTTGACATTAAACAAATGACATTGGTTACAATCTTGATCCGGCAATCATTGGTCACAAAAGGAAATGCTGCCAGTTCCACATAACAGAAATGTCATTTGTGAAAAGCATTGCTGACATTCTTACTAAGAGTTTGGTTTGTGATATCAAAAATATTAACTTGAGTCTTTGCTAGACTGAATTACATACAATGTAACCCTTAAGCGTGATAGTGCTTTTGACATAAATAACATAACATTCTGTTGCTTTATGTTTGTTTTATTTTCTGCAAACCTATGTGGTTTTTGAAACACTGAAAATGATGGTGCTTGTAAGAGGTAAAGTAGGACTTTTCATGGCTAGGTTCTACAAGAATTTAAGAAAGTGTTACAAATATTGTTTGTATATCTATTAAATGAAAGGTAAAGGTGCTGGTACAAAATTAAGCTTTCTGGAAGCTGCATTGGACCCAGAGGCGGTGTTTCAGCATAAGCCGGCTTTTCTCCAGGCATGGTCACATCCCTGCAAAAATGGCTGTTTTCCAAAACTTCTTTGTGATAAAGTGGATCTTTTAAAAAATAGATATTGGGTAGGATTGATGGCAGGGAAGTTCCATGATAAGATGTTGCACCATTGCCAACTCTGAGGCCTGTGCTAGCTGTGTTTTTAAGAGCCCCAGCTGAGAAAGGGAAGACATTGAAGGATAATCTCAGCTTTCACTTGTAAAAAGTTTCTAGTCCTTGTGGCTATAGAAAATTTTTTGAAAATGTAAAGCAAAAAAGACATAGAGTTTCAGAAACCAAAGATGCCCAAAAATCTAATTGTTACACCATCTTCATGATTCTTCTGTGTGTGTTTGGGGGGGGAGGGGTGCTATTTCATGATTTTGGAATGCATGAGGTGGGCAATGCAGGATGACAAAGGCCTTTAGAAATGTGACATAGACAGACTAGAGTCATGGGGCATCCTTCAAAAGTGTGTAGCTAGTGGTGTTGTGGAAAAGACAGTGACTAATTCTTGAGTGAAAATGAAATCAAGCCCATGAAGTGCCTGTGGTAAGAAAGGAGCATGTTTACCAGCAGCATTTGATATACACATTCGGTAGGTGTCACTTGGGTACTGCTCAGGCTGCGCTGCCCTGGAACTGTGAACTCAAGGGGCCTAGAGTGGAGCTGCCAATACTGGTGACTTTCCCCCACCTTTGATAGCCAAATGATTGTTGCCTTTGGTATATGTGCTCCGTGTGACCACTCATTTCTCAGTGTAGCTATGCCAAGCAGCCATGATTTGGCATTTCAAACCAAGAGAATATGTTCTGCTGTTCTTTAAACAATTTGGTATTCTGTGATGTAGAACTGAAGATTAAATTGTCTAGTGTAATCAGCAATCCATTCTGTATGCAGCTCAGCCGGGCCAGGATTCGGGTAGGCTCTGTGTGGTAACACTGTAGGGCTGGCTGTGGCCCTCCACTTGTGAGATACAGCCAGGGTGCAAAGGGTCTGTGTACGTCCAGCATCTCATATGAAGACCCCCTTTGTGCTCAGTACTCTCACAGCCCATCTCTTCTCCATCAGGAGGGACACTGCAATTAGCAATGTCTCACTTATTAATACTTCATTAATACCATCCCTAGTGATGCAAGGAGATAAGGGAGAAATGCCTGCATTACCCAAAGCAAATCAATGGAACCAATCATGATCTCATTTACAATGGCATGGGCAATTGTGTCAATATATATAGAAATGTTCCTGGTTTACCCTGTGGTGCAGGGGTGGGAAATAATCTTTGATAGGGGGCCACTTCAGGAATTTGGAAAGTGGTCAAAGGCTGCACTTTTCCACTATAATAATGGAGGAGGTGCAGAGTCTGTGATGGAGGTTGGGTGCAGAAGGGAGCTTGGGGTAAGGGATTGGACTGCAGGAGAGGATGTGGGATCTGGGAGGGAGCTTGGGTGAAGAAGGGGGTTGTAACCTGGAGTAGGAGACTGGGGTATGGGAGGGAGTTCAGGTCATAGAGGAGGTATGGGTCAGGAGGGGATTTTGACCTGGAGGACAGGTATAGGAGGGGGCGCAGGGTCTTGGAGGGGATCGTGACCTGTGGTTGGGTTGCAAGAAGGGGCTCAGGGGGTTGGATTGTAACCTGGGTCATGGGATTGGGGTACAGGGTCTGGGAAGGTGTTGTTGTGAACTGGGGCAGGTGTGCAGGAAGGATTGCAGGGTCTGGGAGGGGTAGGAGGGGGTAGACGATTGGGGTGAGGGAGGGACTGGCACTCCAGAGGCAGGTTGTAGCTGGGAAGTGCTTATCGGGGGGGGGGGGGGGAGGAGGAGGAGCTCCTGGCCAGCAGCTCTGCCCCAGCAGAACGTTCCTTAGCCAGGCACCTGGACTTCCATGCCTCCACACATCACACAAACCAGCTGACTGTGGGGGCCATGTGCTGCTCTGAATGCTGCGAGCCCAGGGAAGAGCAGGTGGGAGAAGGGGTACTTCATGCGCTATCTGTCCTGCAAACAGGCATCTCTCATTGGCAGGAAACCAGCCAATGGGAACTGCAAGTTTGTGCTGGGGGTGTGGGCAGAGCACAAAGCCTCTTCCCCTTCCCCCTTCAGCTCACAGTATTCACAGAACCACATGGACATTGTCGCCGGCTTCTCTGCATGGCATGTAGTGCAGACAGGAAATCTGGCTGAGGCTCCCACTGGGCCGTGGGCTGGATGCAGTGGCTTGGCAGGCCAATCCAGCCTGCAGGACATCTTTAGCCCAGCCCTGCTGTGGTGAGAACCCAGCAAGGCTCAGTGTGTGAGTCAGGCACAGACTGAAGAGCTTAGATGGTGACATTAGGCCAACAGCTGTTAACAGTCTGAATCTAAAGCAGGTCAGACCATGTGAAATTATTTGCAAATTCTGTTGATTTCATTGTAAGATTTACTTGAGGAGTATGACATTTGTTTTTCAAATACAGACTATTTTAAAGTGCATTAAGAGACAATCAGACTCATTAGCAGCATCTCCAGTTAAGAATTTATATACACGTGCATCTTTTTATCTTTTTTTTTCTTAATTCTGTGTGAAGCATTTGGTGTGTCTGGCATACCACAAAATTTTCTTCCATAGACCTGAAGGAAAAAAAATTGGGACTAAGGAAGGGGAGTAGGGCTTCAAAAACTGGTGCCTTTTTTATCGTCCATCAATTTTATGAGTACCAAGCAGTCTCTCTTCTTTTGCTGCTCCTTGCATATGAGTGAACCAAAAATAATGAAACACTAGTTATTTTTATTCTGTTATGATGCAGTCTCTCTCACCCCAAAAAGGCACTCTTGGTAAAATTTTCCTTCATACTTGCAAAATTAAGCATTTTTTTAAAAACGAATTTTTATTGACATTCTTTTGTATATGGTATATATGGTATAGACAGGAAATTGGAGCCATTTGGTTTTACATGTTAGTGCAGAGTGTCATTTGGTGTAAGTTGGGGAGACTCGTTACTTTCAAAGGAACTCTGGTGACTTGTTCTGCCTCAGTACATTAGTGGAGCACTGACTCTAGGCATCCATGTTTAAACAACAGAGCTGCTCTAGTATAACTAAAATTGTTTTTGTAATTGATTTAGTTAAACTCCTGTGTGGACGCTCTTAATTTGATTGACGTTTGGTTTATGTTGATTTAGACAAGTCTTCATCTTAAATTGAGTCTGTGCTAATTTTAGATAATATTAAATCAATACTGAAGTGAAGGTGAGATTGAATTAAGAGTGTTCACACAGGAGTTTATCCCACTACAACTAAATCAATTCATAAACTGAATATAATTAAACCAGCACAGCTTTCTGTAGACTAGGGATGTTAGTGGGTAATAGAATAGTCAACTAACCACATGAATGCTCAGTAGTCCCCAGGGGTAGGGCCAGCAGCCAGTGCACTCCAGCCCCACTCCTGGGGAGTCACCTGTCACCCTGTACTGTTGCTTCTGTTTCAGAGGCATCAGCATGGGGTGCCAGGCAGGAGGGGAGCCAGTTTAAAAACCAGCTCCACTTGTGGACCTCTGATACAGAAGCAGCAATGTGGGGTGGCAGCAGTCCTGTCCACAGGGAGCTTGGCCCCCCATGGTCAGGAGCTGCTGCCACAAAGCAGCCCCTTCCTGCAACAGGCCCAGGAGTGTCGTGGACAGATGCTCCTTTGCAGGATGCCGCTGTGGGCTGGGTCTGCTGCCAGAAAGCAGGTGGCACCACGGAACTGGTGCCGAGGGGAACCAGCTTTTAAACTGGCTCCCCCCAGCACCGGTTCCTCTTTCCCCCCTCCCACGCCGATACAGAGGCAGCAAGGTGGGGGGAATGTGAGTAGTCAATTAGATTAACCTATAAGCATAGGTTTATCAGTTAATTGACTGGTCAACTACTCATTTACAACCCTTGTGTCGACTGGGCCTAAGTTCTTTTTTTAAAGATCATGTAATTTTGGCACATAAGCAAAACTCAAGATTTCAAAACTTAGGTAAGCTTTAAAAACTTGTTTATAGTTAAAGCATGGATTTACTGCAAGATGGGGCAGTAGTAGACTGTTCATATACATTTCTCTAGCATCCTATACCTACGTATAGGCTGGAGAATCTCCTGCCTGACGTGGTTTCCATTATATACAGGGTTTACAGTTTGGTCAGTGGCTTTCAGCACCCCCACTATACAAATTGTTCCCACACCCCTGCTAAGTGCTGTTGTTAGATTCAAACAAGCTCCTTTCAGTTTTGCTTATATGGAACTAGACTTTGCACCGTGTTCTCCAATCGTAGGTTTCATTCTCCAGATACTGTATTGCCTGAGAAATATTCCTTTCCCTGTCCTTCACTACAGGGTACAGTATCAAAGGAAACCAGCTTGGACCTTCATCCCAAATCTACTAAAATCAAACAGGTTGTTTCCACTGATCTCTGTTGTTTCTGGATCATTCCCACAATGGATCACATTGCCTATTGGAAATAGCTCTATTTCAGTATAGTCCATCACAGGCTTGGTTTCCCAGCTTTCTGTGATGTGGTGTTGTTGCTTGGGCAGAGAAAAGAGTGTGGATTTAGGAAGAACATAATGTTTTCCTAGGCTTAAATCCTTAATTTGGCATCTCAAGTGCTGGGTAAGGAACTGCAGATTGCTCTCCTTGTGGTGATGGTACTGAAAACACAATCAACCTGAGCAAGGCAAGAGGGTTATAGGTTTTAAATTAAGGAAGAGAGTAGGAATATTACTAGGATGTTTTGCAAAATGATCTGTCCCTGCAAAGTTAACACAGCATCTTCCAATATCAGGATGTGACATTTATTGGAGACAGCTAAAGAAAAAGCAAGCCCGGAATTTTGTTTTCAAGGAAGGAATTATGTATAGCACCAAATTGAGCAGCTTAATAAGCACCTTTCCCCATTGGGAACTGTGCAATAATTACCATCTATTCACTGCTGCTGTGAATCACTTTCTGGTTCCCCATGAATTACTATTGACAAAACACCAATATGAGACTCCAATCAGTCATTTCAGCTTTGTATTTTAAAATGCAATATTAAATTGGAGAAAGACACTCACACCCCTGATCCACAGACACCTATCACTACTAATCCCATACATACAGAAAAGGGAATATAATACAGCAATTCCTGATATAACTCCACTGAAGTAAATGAATTACTGTGGTCTTTTGACTCTGGTCTCACCTCCATGAGTTAAAGGAGCAGCTCTATTAGCCCAGCCAGTAAGTCCAGGGCATTGTTATATCAGAATAGTTGCTGGTCTGTTCCAGTCAGTAGAAAGCTATGATGCACATACTCCTGCTACAATGAGATCTCCTTGAAGTATATACCGTATAGTAAGGCACTTTGAAAGAGCATGAAGTGAATGGAGCTAGTGCTCACAGCTAGCAGTAATTTGTGATTACTAGCATAAAAACCAAGTGGCCACGGATTGAAGCGCAGAAGCAGAATCGTGTATTTGGTCTGTCTTCTTTGGGTTTCAGTTTGATACCAAAAATAACTTGTTGATATAGTTTAATGACTGTGAAATACAAAGCAGACAATGTTGTGTTCAAAGGTCCCGTCAGCCCTAACAAATCTTCCATGGTTTTCAAGACCATTTCTATCTATAAATCTAACCTGATGCATTTCTAGATCCACCTGTGTCATGTCTAGATGGTAAGGGTTCTTGAATTGGCTTTGGGTAACTCAAGTCCTGACTTGAGTAAGTAGTTCAGTTTTTTAAATGATTGTTGAAAACCACTCTCGGATCTGATTTTTGTAATGCTGTATTTTGGGTGAGCAATATACAGATTACTTCCAGCCTGAGTGTATTCCAATAATTCCTCAAACCTTTGTCTTCAGATACCCAAGGAAATAATTGTCTCTCAAAAACAAAACAAAACCCTAGTAAACCCTTAGCTTGTAACTTTGTGTGTGCACAATTTCTTTTTTATTGTTTAATGAACTTGATCCTGCAAATGTGCTGCACAGATACCTATTGGTTTTAGTGGCAGTTTTAGCCATGAAGGTGCTGACTGAGTCAAGGGATTGATAATGAGATACATAGCCTCTAAGGCTAAAATTTCCAAAGGTGCCTAACTTAGTGATTTAAACCAGGACAATATTGGCCAAGATGGGAAGTTTTTATCACGAACATCTGTTTGGACACCTATAGGATAGCAATTAATGTTCTCAACACAGTTTGTAATGGAGCTGTGTCCCAATGCTAAAATCACAATCACCATTAATTCTCTTGATAGTTGCTTTAGTAGGGAAACCAAGGACTGAATGGCAGTAGCAACTGGACTTTCTCACGCTATCTCTCCTAGTACTGATTTCTCTCAAGCGGGAAAACGATGTGCATCAGAGCAGAACAATTAGGGGTGCTTGCCTGCCTGTCTGTGGTATATCTGTTTGCTGGATAAATAGCACATTTTAGTTCCACTGGAGGTGACTCTAACACCTTCCATGTGCACCAAGGACTCAAGCCTGCAAGGTCAGGGCTGGTATTTTTGACTCCCCCAAAATTGCTTTTTGAGACAATATTCTCTATATAGTATGACATTTTCCAGGTTTTGATTTCCAACAGAATGAGTTGAAATGAAACACTTGTTTTAATTTTAGTCAAGCAAAACTGAAATAAGATTTATACCGGAATAAGTTAGCATGCTAGGAGCACCTTTATACTAGTATAAAAGCATCCATACTAGGCGAGGTTGTTCTAGTATGGTTGAAATAGTACAGTTTGTGTGTAAGCAAGCCCAAAGTTTGATCTCTGGAAAGGGCTGCTGCCAAAGACTTTTATGGTTAGAGATTTTCTACTGCCTATTACATCTCTAATTACAGTTTCAAAGAAGTCATGTGTTTGCTACCTAAACCAACCCTTGTAGATAAGTTTCTGAGTAAGCCTTGTTAATGATTGTAAAGGCCTCCTAAAAAAACAAAACAAAACAAAACAAAACAAAAAAACCCTCAAACAAACCAAAACTAACCTTACTTGTTTTGCATTTGGATAGTAGGACACTAGGTAGAAAAATGTTTTCCAGTGTCAAAAGCCCTGGTCCACGTGGGGCTGACCGGTCTTTGTGCTATGAGGAAAGGGGTGGGAGAGAATAATACTAAACAAGATGTAAAATAAACCTGATAGGCTGTAACTATTTTGAAATTATTTTGGAAAAGAGAGAGAGTCTTGGTCAGCAAGGAAGAACTGGGATGGTCACAGGTGCCTGCATGGGTTAGGAGCACAAATACTTAGCTGTGCATATAAAACAGCTAGCATCCCATTTGAGAGCATCTTGATCAAGGGGGAATCTCTCTGCCTCCTGCGGTATAGGGACTAAGGTTGTGTGTTAGAGAAAGGGAGGCAGGGGCTGCCTGTCTGGGCTGGTTCTGCGATCTCTCCAGTGCTGCTACTGAGTCCAGGTCCCATAACTGCTTTCTGCGGTGTCTCTTGCACTTTCCTTGAAGCAGCCCCGGGGTTAGCTAGGACAGGAGGGCGACTCTATTCCCATAGTTTTACGTGCAGGGGAGTTCAGAGTCCGGGGTGCTGAGGTAGCCCCTCCCCCGCCCTTGGTAACAACCCGTTAACGCGGATTTTCCGTTTCAGCGTCCTCCTCCGCTTCCCGTTTGTCCCAGAGCCCGCTCACAGCCCAGCTCCTTTCCGCGCCGTTTGCAAACTTTGGCGACGGTCCCCAGAGCCGCGGCCAGCGTTGCAGGGCTGCAGCGCCCGGCAGTGGCCGCCAGGGGTTGCCTGCCCGTCCCACTCGGAGCGCAGCGCCAGGCAGGCGCGGGTCTGGCCGGGGCGTTTGTTGGGAGCGCGGCTCGGTGCATGTGGGGCTCTCCCGCCGCCCGCGCGAGAGGGAGTCCGGCTCTATGCGCCCCGGCGGCGCTCGGGCTCCCTGCACCCCGCGAGGAGAGGCGGCAGCGGGCAGACGCAGCCGGGCTCAGGGCTGGAGGTAAAACCCCGCGTGGGCAGCTCCTCCAGCTGCTTTGGGTTCCCTTGTGCTTGCCCCGGGCCCTAGCGCCCAGCCGGGCATCAGTCACGCGTGGGGGAGGCGGGAAGGGGGTCAGAAGAAAGTCCCGCATTGCTGTGCAGCGGTGTGGCAGAAGTTGGCCAAACGGCTAGTTGTTCCTCGCGTGCAGGGGGATATCCAGTCCCGGGGCAGCTCATTGCTCTTGTTCTCTCCCCTTCCTGTCTCTCGACATAGCCCTGCTGCGATGGACGAAACGCGCGTTCTTGGGAAACCGGGATCCTTGTAGTCTTGTGCCTGCTGCTCCCGGCTGCTTTGCCGCTCCGGAGGGGCCCGAGCGGGATGGGATGGGGGATGGAATCCGCACGCTGCTGAAGTTTGTTCAGTAATAGGCTGGCAGTGGTTTCTGGTCCTGCTGACCGCGGGGGGGGGGGGGGGGCAGTGTGCATGGGGTTGTTTTTCTGGTGTGTAAAAAAAGAAGATAATGTGGGGATTTCCCTTGATCTCTTAGCCCCACCCTCGTTTTAAAGAGACCTCCCTCCCCCCGCACAGCTCCACGCCAACTAAATCCTGATTTCTCTTAGGGTGGGGGATGGGGGCTAGGAAGGCTGTTCCAGCCGCTGGCAACAACTGTCAAACATCTGGATTCGCAGCCCCGCCCTTCAGTGTGCGAAAGAGGTTTTTTTTAAATCCCTTTGCTCGTTCCCTTTGATGTTTTTCCTTTCTCTCCAAGCGAACGAAACTATTAAACAGCCAATCTGGACCCCTCTCCAAGCATGCAGGATCCTGGTTGTCCTTGAAAGGCTCTGGCATTCATAGCAAAAAGAGGGGAAATGCCCACCGAAACAAAACAGTGCATGGGCTTTTGTTTGCCTATTGTTCGCATCCAAGTGTGTAGGGGCTGGGAGGCTGCAGTGGAGATTGGGAGCAAAAGGTTTAAAAGAGCAAAAGCGAAATAAACTAATTGTCTGTCATTAGCACCCAGGGCAGGTCTGATGGTAAATGACACGAAGGGCGATAAGCTAGTAGCAAAGCATGTTATCCTGCTCCCTGCATGCCACGGGAGTTTTTCTTGCTGTGCCGTTCAGGAGGGCAGGTCTTCTGTGCTGGTGAACAATCATGACTTCTTCCTTCAGCGCCTCTGGGAGTTTGCGTGGCTTCCCTTAAGGGAAGTGGCTGCCACTTTACTGCCTTCGGGAGGTTGGGGAATCCCCGTGGTTTGGGGGCTATTGCTCGTCGTGCGGGTTTGATCGATGCCTCTGAAAGCCAATGCAGCCAAAACTGAAACTGTCAACAAGTGTGTGCATCTGATCCGGTTGTTTCAGCCATGTGCAGAGGGGAATCTGCGGTTCCCCTGCAGGGTAGGAGGAGTTACAGGAAGGCACGGTGGAATAGGGCATTCCGGAGGAGTGTCGCTCCGCTAGCTATCCAGAGCCCCCCCCGTGCTTAAGGCTGGTTGGTGGTTCCCCCCAGCCTTCTCTCTATGGATTGCTCTGAAATTGCCAGGCGGGAGCCTCAAATGCTTAAAGTCCCATTGCAACTGGTGATGTTTTGCATGGGGAAGGGAGCCCCAGAGCCAAACCTGGGGATTTGTGACCTATTTGTCACTCCTGCTTGGCAGCGCTCAGGCACAACTCCTTACAACTTGAAATTGCACAATGTTTATTGAAAGCACCCTGTTTACTGTTTCACTTCATACAGCCAAGCTGCCAAATCTTACTCATTTGGAGACAGACTCATTCTCCAAGTGGTGTTTTAAATAGTCTCCCTCCCTCTCATGATTTTGCTGAGTGAGGGAATGAGGGATTTAAAAATCTTCCTTATGAATCTTAGTGGGATGGGCCAGATATAAGGCTTTTTGGAATTTGGATCAGAAGCTGAGAGATGAATAATCAGCCTTCTAACCCTGAATTCGAAGGCCCAGTGCAGAGAGCAGGGTCAGTGCTCACTTGTGAATTTGTAAACCAACCAATAGCCTGAACCAGCCTGAAGTGGGGAAATCTTTCCTAATGAGATGATGATTATTTGTGGGAGGATAGCACCCAACATCATGGCTCCATTGTGAAAAGCACTCTACAAGCATCTCGATTTCTCAGGTTTTTTCATAGTTCACATATGCTGCTTGAATTTTAGGATAATTTTACTTTCTCTTAAATGACACTTGAACAAAGGTGCCATTGTTCCTGTTAACTGCTCTGGTTAATGACTAGGCCTATAGCAGCTGCTGTTAATAGAGCCTGACAGAAGTGAGACTGCCCAGATAGGTGCTGCACAAGGAACCAGCAGAGCCTAGAACAGGGATGGGCAATGAGGAATGGTGGGTGGGCCGCATGAGTGGCCCTCCTTCATCTCAGTGAGCCACAGCAGCCTACAGCCCACTGGTGTTCCTCCTGTGGTCCCATTGTCTCCCTGTTTGCCCGCCCGTCCCTCCCCTCTCGTGCACCTGAGCCCCACTTACCAGTTCTAGGAATGTAAGCGACTAGTCGACTATCTGATAAGCAAAAGCTCATCAGTCGACACACTAGTCGACTAGTTGCTCTCCCCCTCCTTGCTGCCTCTATCAGAAAGAGGCAGCCGGGGGGGGGGAGGGAGAAGAGGAGTACTGGGGGGAGACGGCTTAAAAGCTGGTTCCCTCCAGCTTCGTCGGAGGGGGCAGGGGTGCAGCAGTGGTGTTCCATCTTTGACATGTACAAGCGTCCCTGCTGGGGCTCTTGTACATTTCAAAGCAGAGGCACAACATGGAGCCTCAGGGAGTCCCCCGCTGGCCCTGGGCTCCACATTTCAAAGGCGGAACACCATGCAGCACTTCTGTCTTTGAAATGTAGC
Organism: Pelochelys cantorii; assembly: GCA_032595735.1. Lineage (NCBI taxonomy): Eukaryota > Metazoa > Chordata > Testudines > Trionychidae > Pelochelys > Pelochelys cantorii. The sequence goes on along the minus strand of CM064330.1, from coordinate 116,762,076 downwards.
AACAGCTCCGGCGGGCTCTTGCTACATTTCAAAGAGGAAAAGCCCTTATTGACTAATCAAATAGTCGATGGAAATTCCATCGACTATTTGATTAGTTGATTAATCTAATTTTAACATCCCTAACCTGTCCCTCACACTCCCACCACTTTTGAAGCTGTACAAATTGCCTGATTCACACTCCATCCCCACTCATCCTCCCTCCCAGAGCTAGAACACCACAAACAGTTGATTCACAGCATTCTGACTCTAGGAGGGAGGGGGGAAGCAGGGACAGAATGCAAATCAGGTGATGTGCTTGCTTAGAAAGTGCTGGGAGAGAGGGGAAGGAGTAGGAAGTGCTGGTCTCTGGTGCCCAGATGCACAAGAGGCATGTAGGGGATGGCGGCAACCAGGGAGTCCGCGAGTCACAGGTGGAGTCCCAATGGGCTGCATGTATCCCGTAGACACCATTGGCCTAGAAGTTGCCAGTGCTAAGTGCAGCTTCTAATGGCATCGCCCCTGTGAAATCTTGACTGCAGTTCACAACTACCCCATCCTGGTAACCACCTGCCTTTCCTCTGAGTGGAGCATTAAGAATCTACTGGTGTAGGGGAGTGAAATTTACACCTGAATGTACAGTATGAGTCATTTTAGCCCAGGATCATGAGAGCAGGCCAACGGTAGCAATAAGCACAAATGGTTCAAATAGATCTAAGATACATCTCTGCCTAGTCACATTTTGGTATAAATCACCAGCATAACTGTAGTGGGAGGTAGAATTTGTTCTCCCTGACATGCTTACCAGGGTAATTGCAGGCTGTGGTCTGCTCCAGCCTACCTGGACCCACGGAGCACCGTGGCGGGCCGGTTAACCAGTTAGACATACAGTTTAACCAGTTAACATTTTTAATGAGATTTTACATCCCGAATACCATTATTTTGAAATAAATAAAAGAATTAAATTAACATTTGTCATCATTGATCTGATACTGAATAGTCTAAGTGTTAATGGTGAATAATCCAGATATGTTTTTTCTCACAAAAATCTTCTCTTCTCTTCTCTTCTCTTCTCTTCTCTTCTCTTCTCTTCTCTTCTCTTCCAATAATCCTTGTAAAAGAATCCTGTCATCTGGAAATGTGGTTAGTTTTTTGGGGAAAAAAGAGTTAAAAGACATTTCAGCTGCTGGAATCTGCCTGCCAGTTGTTGTGGTTTGCATGCAAAATTTCCTTTTTAAAATAAATGACCTTTTCATGTTGTTGGGTGGAAAAAGCCACAAGAGGAAATAACTGATGGAGAAATCCCTGAACTGGTCAACACTCACAGTCAATTAAGTAAAAAAAAAACCCCACCTTAATAAACATGTAAATAGTTTTGTTTCTCTGATTCTTCAGTTATGATTATTCTTAGATGTTACTTTTAATAGTTGAATTAAACACTTTTATTAATCTATATTATATTAAATTGAAAGTGCTTTAAAATAAAAGGTTTAAGATTTAAAATTGTGTGAACTCAAATAAGAGAAGACCACTTAACAATTTGCTATTTCATTCAGTTGCGCTCTCTTCATAGGAATGGACAGCTGCCTGTAAAGCCCTGGTTGTGGATGAACTCTGAATTTCAAAGAGGTCTTTAACATCATTCTTGTTTACACTATTTCTTTTACCTTGGCTAACTCAGGTGTGTTTGTAAAGGCTAAAGTAGACATTTCACAAACATTTGTTCCAGGACATGCTAGTGCTTATGAACTCATAGTTACCTCAAGACACCTGACAATCCGCTAACTCAACAGAAAAACCTCTAGTGTAGCTACATTCTTAGTTCTTTTGCCAATATAAACCTAAATTGGCTTTTGAATCTCGTTGCCAGAACAAAAGCTATATCTTGTATTCAATGACACAACAAGGACAAGTCATACTTAGAAAGAAAACAGTCTAGCAGGCACAGCTGCTTTAAATCTCAATGAAGTATTTCTCCCAAACTTTAAATGACATCTAACAGTCACTAATAACTCTGTGCTCCCATGCACAGCCAAAGTTCCCATTGACTTCAGTGGGAGCTCTACCTAAGTAAATTCAGCAGGCTTGTCTCTTGTAGTTTCTACAAAGTCCTTTGCATATTGCCTACTTCTCTGAGGCAAAATTACAGACATTCTGCGTAGTCTAAGTACAGATATATGTCTAGCATAAAGTCTAAGCACGGAGGTATAGCTATGTCCAGCATCCATTTAAATATACAGATCTGACCTGCCTATATCTTATATGGTACAATATCCACAAGGCAACTTCAGGCACCTAGGTTCCAGTTCAGTAAGGTGATTAAGCATGTGCCTAATTTTAAGTACCTGAATAGTCTCATTAATGGATTGCTCATGTCCTTTGCCAATATAAGGCCATAGAGCTGTTAAACAGTAGTCAAATTATTGGTTTTTTTCCTCTTTAATTCTTTTTAGTTTGGAAAGCTTTTAATCTGCAGTGCATTAATACCATATTTTCCTGTGATCTTGCTGCTTTTAAGATGTAGTTCCTCACTGCCATTTTGTCACACCAAGGCAGGCATAATCCTGTGCACAGGGAAAGTGCCACCCATCTTCAGAGTCATTTTCTAACCCAGTGTTTCTTAAACTTTTTAAGACCAAGGAACATGAAACAATATTTTTTTTTTATGGGGAACACCAAGGATTTCTTGTTGAGCCAAAAAAAAAAAAAGTTACAGGGAAAAAGAGTTGGGGGGAAAGTTATTGAGGAAAAAAAGGGTTGGGGGAAAGTTATTAAGCCAAAAACAAAGGTCGCCTGCCCCTTTAAGGGTGGCCATTTTGAATTCTGTTGTTCTTCCTGGCACACCACAGTTTAAGAAACAATGCTTAACACAGGTGTAAAATACTGCTCTAACCAGAATTGAAGGTTGACATTTTTTTCAAAGCAGTGGAGGATGTTTAGCCACATTTTCCATTCACGACAGGAAGATGAGTGACTAAACTCCCGCACTGCTTTGAAAATCTCCCCAGTTTTGCATAAGTGTAAAATAATTACTAGTAGGGTTGTCAGGTGTCCGGTATTCTACTGGACAGTCCGGTTTTTGGGCCATCTGTCCGGTAAAAAAATCCAGAAAATACCAGACACGTGCAATGTCTGGTATTTCCTGGATTTCTGGCTGGGCGCCAGACGGAAGCCTGGCGGGGGCTGGGGGAGTGGCTGGGAGGCGGGGCACGCTCGACGCTGGGAGCCTTGGCTGCATCTGATGCCTTGGGGAGGAGGAAAAGCCCTGTCCCTGCTCCTGAGTGCGTGGTGGAGCCGCAGCTGGACTCACTCGCGCTTCTCCGGACCGTGCGCGGGACTGACAGCGCCGCAGGATCTGCATGTGCCCGGGTCAGTCCTGCCCCCCCACCCCCGGCTTCCCCCGACCCTTCCCGACCAGCTCTGCTGTCCCTGACCCCCTCCCGGCCACCCCTGCTTCCTGTCGGCCGGTTTTCTTCCTCCCAATCTCCCCTGGCCAGCCATGCTGCCCCCGACCCCCCCCCCCCCCACATCTCCTCCAGCCAGCCGTGCTGCCCCCGACCCCTCCCCCATCTCCCCAGGCCAGCCGCGCTGCCCCGACCCCCCGCCCGCCAGCTCTGCCCCCCGGCCCCCTCCATCTCCTCCGGCCAGCCATGCTGCTCCTGCCCCCCCCCCAGCCAGCCCTGCCCCCCTCACGGCTGGTCCCCCTCTCCCCGCCATCAAGTGTGTCCGGTATTTTTTCTAAACCTACCTGGTAACCCTAATAACTAGAGCCCTGCAAATTGTGGATATCCACTTTATATCTGTGAATATTTGCCTCTAAATCCATGGATGTGGATATCCGTGGATCATTTTTGCAGATGGAGATGTGGATACCAATTTTGTATTGGCGCAGGGCTCTAATAATAACTCTTGTAAATCTGACTGGCAAAAGATCTTAGAGTTTTTTCCCCTCCAGATTCTGTAAATTTATAAAAACTTTTCAGAACTGTGCACATTAAGATTTTTTTGTTATATAGTCAGATGGGAAAAACTGAGTAAGTCTAAAAGCTGTGTACACACTCCTTCCTTGAATACAGTGGAGCTGATGGATGTTTGAAGAAAATCATTTGTTTTATCTGTTTAAGAAAAAAGGGGAGAGGATGAGAGGGTTGGGGAGATTTGATTACATTAGTTGCCAAGGTATGGACTGCTATTGTTTTATTTGTGATCTTGATCACATAAATGAACACAATATAAATAAAAGCTTCCTTTTCTGTATTGGGCTGCGTCTAGACTGGCATGATTTTGCGGAAATGCTTTTAATGGAAAAGTTTTTCTGTTAAAAGCATTTTCGCAAAAGAGCGTCTAGATTGGCACGGGTGCCTTTGCGCAAAAAGTGCTATTGTGCAAAAGCATCCGTGGCCAGTCTAGACGCGATTTTGCTCAAGAAAGCCCCGATTGCCATTTTCGCCATCGGGGCTTTTTTGCGCAAAACAGTTCTTCCCTGTCTACACTGGCCCTCTTGCTCAAGTATTCTTGCGCAAGAGGGCTTATCCCTGAGCGGGAGCATCATAGTATTTGCGCAAGAACACTGACAATCTTACATTAGATCGTCAGTGTTCTTGTGCAAATTCAAGCGGCCAGTGTAGACAGCTTGCAAGTTTTTGTGCAAAAGCAGCTGCTTTTGCGTAAAATCTTGCCAGTCTAGACGCACCCTTGGTGTAAGGCACTGAATCCAAAAGTCTGTTCCAATGTGTCAAAGTAAACAGAGAAAACAACTCTAGAGTTTACTGTGACAGGTGCATTTGATAAGTAGAGGATTGTATCTGGAAACTAATTGTCTAGGTCAGAGCCTCTGTCAGCCAAATCTCTTGAGATTTTCTTGTTTTTTACAAGTTGTGTCCTTCCAATATTTTAATCAATCCGTTTAAAGAAATTCTGGTACAAAGTGTCAGATCTTCTTAAATGACATACCTTAGATCTTGGTAACAAATGCAAGAACTCTAGGAAGGTGTATTATCTTTCTGACTTGTGCATGTGGCTCTCTCAGACTTCTTTTTTTATTAATGTAGAAATCCCTAAATTTCTGAAAAGAAAAAAATCAGTGTAAAGATAAAAGATTAGATAAATAAGGTAAAAGGTAAAGATAAATAATTAAAAGCCAGACAACAGTTGATAGACCCAGTGAAATTGCCATAAAACATTTCCCCAGCTCTGGGATGGAATACAAAAATACTCTTAAAAAATCTCCACTTAGTTTTAGGATAAATTTTTTAGGGTCAAATTTTCAAAAGAGCTCAGCTCCCACTGAGAGCAGTGTCCACTGCTGTATGCTGAGTGCTTTTCAGATTCTGGCCAGTACATTTTAGCTTTCTAACTGGGACAGCTAGACCCCAGCCCCAGTTACAGGGGTATGATATTTTTGAAAAGCTGTTCCTAAGCCTATAACATTTTAAGTGGAAAATTGCTACTTTCTATCCAAGAGAAAAATTACCTTTAATTGGTAAGGTGGATTTTTTTATGAGGTGGTCAATAAACAGAAAGACATCTCGTTTCTAGTTGAACTGTTTTCCAGGAATTGTGTGTATAGAGCTTCTCCTTTAGGAAATCTTTGATTCTTTAGAAGTATTTCTTCACTTTCAGAGTGCTCTGTACAACTTTATTTTCTGAGCTGTCTATTATTGCCTGCTGTACTTCTGCACCAAAACATGTCTCCAGCTGTTTGATTTGCCAGTGAAGTCCATTTTGGATTTTTTTCTATGCATTTTGTATTCCAGTCAGCTTAAGGGTTCTTGCAAAATAAATTGCAGATCTCATGCATGATCTTATGGATTGTCACCATGACGTTAATCTTCTCTCTAGCTTTGGGAATGGCTATGGGAGACCTGAAGTCTGTCCTTTCAATTAGACATTGCAGAGGAAACTGCGCACCCATCCTGCAGAGTAGGTATAAATTGCTCTGGTTCATTTGGCTTGTAGGAAGTAGCATTCTGGATATGAGATTTTTGGTGAAAGATAAGAGTTTGATGGAGAACACCAGCACAGGGGAAATTGCAAGAAATGCCTATGAGCCCAGATGATCTTCATGTAGAAGTTCTCAGTCCATCTCTCCTTCTTCATGCAGAACCTCTAAGCCAGGATGGAGTTTGTTAAATGTCTTTTGCGGACTCCATTGTTGCTTTTCCATGATTCTAAATGTATTTATTAGATATGAGAAAGTTATATAAGTTATATTCTGGAAGTGGTGGTTTTCTCACTTTTTTATACCTTTGAGGCTTCTGATTGCTTTCATTTTCTGTTTAATGAGTTAATTGGCACTATTACCACATTTTTCACCCCTGTCAAAAGTATGATATTAAGTAACATACCGTGGACAGACAATAGACAATATTCTGTAACAGAGTAATCTGATCCCAAACATGTCCCATCCTCTCCTTCTCCTCCCTAGGATGCTTCATGTAAAGCATTTTCCCCATCTTGTGTCATAGAATCATAGAACCTAGAGCTGGAAGAGACCTCAGAAGGTCATCAAGTCCAGCCCCCTGCTCTAGACAGGACCAATCCCAACTAAGTCAACCCAGCCAGGACTTTGTCAAGCCGAGACTTAAACACCTCTAGGGATGGAGACTCCACTACTTCCCTAGGTAACCCATTCCAGTGTTTCACCACTCTCCTAGTGAAATAGTTTTTCCTAATAGCCAACCTGGACCTCTCCCACCACAACTTGAGACCATGGCTCCTTGTTCTGCCATCCGTCACTACTGAGAACAGCCTCTCTCCATCCTCTTTGGAACCTCCCTTCAGGAAGTTGAAGGCTGCTATCAAATCCCCCCTCACTCTTCACTTCTGCAGACTAAACAGACCCAACTCCCTCAGCCTCTCCTCATAGGTCATATGCTCCAGCCCCCTAATCATTTTGGTTGCCCTCCACTGGACCCTCTCCAATGCGTCCATATCCTTTTTGTAGTGGGGGGCCCAGAACTGGACATAATACTCCAGATGTGGCCTCACCAGAGCCGAATAAAGGGGAATAATCACATCTCTGGATCTGCTGGCAATGCTCCTCTTAATGCAACTTAATATGCCATTAGCTTTCTTGGCTACAAGGGCACACTGTAGACTCATATCCAGCTTCTCATCCACTGTAACCCCCAGGTCCTTTTCTGCAGAATTACTACTTAGCTGGTTGGTCCCCACCCTGTAACAATGATTGGAATTCTTCCGTCCCAAGTGCAGGACTCTGCACTTGTCCTTGTTGAACCTCATCAGATTTCTTGTGGCCCAATCCTCCAATTTGTCAAAGTCACTCTGGACCCTATCTCTGCCCTCAAGCGTATCTACCTCTCCCCCTAGCTTAGTGTCATCTGCAAACTTGCTGAGGGTGCAATCCATCCCCTCATCCAGGTCATTAATAAAGATATTGAACAAAACCGGTTCTAGAACCGAACCTTGGGGCACTCTGCTAGAAACCGACCGCCATCCTGACATCAAGCCATTGATCACTACCTGCTGGGCCCGGCCCTCTAGCCATCTTTCTATCCATCTTACCATCCATTTATCCAATCCACATTCCCTAAACTTGCTGGCAAGAATATCTTGGGAGACCATATCAAAAGCCTTGCTAAAGTCAAGGTATATCACATCCACTGACATTCCCATGTCTACAGAGCCAGTTACCTCATCGTAGAAGCTAATCAGATCGGTCAGGCATGACTTGCCCTTTGTGAATCCATGCTGACTATTCCTGATCTCTTTTCTCTCTTCCAAGTGCCTCAAAATGGATTCCTTAAGGATCCCTTTCATGATTTTTCCAGGAACCGAGGTAAGAATGACTGGCCTATAGTTCCCTGGATCGTTCTTCTCCCCTTTTTTGAAGATGGGCACTACATTTGCCTTTTTCCAATCATCTGGGATCTCTCCTGATCTCCATGACTTTTCAAAGATAATGGCCAAAGGCTCCTCAATGACATTTGCTAACTCCCTCAGGGTAGGTCTACACTACAGCGCTAATTCGAACTAGCTTATTTCGAATTTGTTAATTCGAAATAAGCTAATTCGAAATAACGCGTCTAGACCTAAAAACTAATTCGAATTAGCATTTTGCTAATTCGAAATAGCGCGTCCACACTGATTGGAGGCTGGGTCGCATTTAAGGGCAGCTGAAACTGGTTCTGGCAGGGCATCAGGTCAGTAGTTGCTTTTTGTGGCTGCTGTCTGAGGCTATCTGACGCTCGTGCTTAAAGGGACCCCCTGGACAGCCGGTTCTCAGCTTTTTCGCTTGCTTGCCTACCTCGCCGAGGGACAGCAAAGCGTTTTCCTCTCTGCCTGCCTGTGTCGGTGGTTCCCATTGGGGATGCCGCCGCAGTTGGGCATTCTGCTCCAATTTTTGGACTTGCTGTTGCAAGCCTGCCAGCAATGGCTGGAGGCTGCCTGGCACCATCTGGTGCACGTCAGACTCCTGCCCCTCCCCCTGGCCTCCCTTGGGGCCGTGGAGGAGCCGTAGCAGTGCCCGGATGCCAGCGTGCCCCGCCGCATCTGGCGTCTGGACACCAGCAGCAACTGGTGGGACCGCATCGTCCTGGAGCGCTGGGGAGAACAACAGTGGACCCAGAACTTCAGGATGAAGGAGGACACCTTCCTGGAGCTCTGCGAGTGGCTCGCCCCTGCTCTGCAGCGACGGGACACTCGCATGAGGCCCGCCATCCCCCTCCAGAAGCGGGTGGCCATCGCCCTGTGGAAGCTCTCCACGCCAGACAGCTACCGATCCATCGGGAACCAGTTCGGCGTGGGGTAATCCACCATCGGAGCAGTGCTCATGCAGGTACGGCACTCAACGGCCACTGGGCCGGGGGGCGGGGGGGCTGCAAGGAGGGGATGGGCCGCCCCAGGGAAAACGGGGGGGGAGGAGGCAAAAGTGCCCTGCACGGGAGGGTTCGGTCTGTCCTGGCCGTACTACACGCCGCCCGCGGTGGCCAGGATCGCAGCGGGGGTTGCTTCTGGGAGTGGGGTGCGGGGCAGTGCCAGGGAACGAATACTCCCAGCCACCCGGGTGCCCCAGTGATTCGCAGTTTGGTGTGTCTCTCTGCAGGTGGTCAAGGCCATCAACCGGGTGCTGCTCTGCAGGGTGGTCCGCCTCACCAACCTGGACGTGGTCACCCAGGGATTCGGCGCCCTCGGCTTCCCCAACCGTGGGGGGGCCATCGACGGGACGCACATCCCCATCCATGCCCCGGAACACCAGGCCTCCCAGTACATCAACCGCAAGGGGTACTTCTCCGTCCTCCTGCAGGCCGTGTCTGACCACCGGGGTCAGTTCACAGACATAAATGTGGGCTGGTCCAGCAAGGCACATGACGCCAGGGTGTTCCGCAACTCCTCCATGTTCCAGAGACTGCATGCCGGGACCTTCTTCCCCGACCGCCACATCAGGGTCAGGGACGTGGACATGCCCATCTGCCCGGTGGGGGATGCGGCCTACCCCCTACAGCCCTGGCTGATGAAGCCCTACATGGGGCACCTCAATCCCTCCCGGCACGCCTTCAATGCCAGGCTCACAGGGCCCGCATTGTGGTTGAGGGGGCCTTTGGATGCCTGAAAGCCCGATTCCGGTGCCTCCTCACCCGCCTTGACCTCGCCGAGCACAATATCCCTCCCGTGGTGGCAGCATGTTGTGTGCTGCACAATGTATGCGAGCGGAAGGGGGAGGCTTTCCTGCCAGCCTGGATGGCTGAGGCGGACCATATGGCTGGCCAGTACATGCAGCCCCGCACCGCCGCCGTCCAGGAGGCCCAGCGGGGGGCCGTCCAGATCCGGGAAGCCCTGCGGGAGAGCTTCCAGGTGGAGGAGGACTGAATTCTCCCCGCATGCCCCACTGGGGCCTTCTTGCACCCTCCCCTCCTTCCCCTTTCCCCTCCCTAACCCCCCTTCCTAATGTCAAATAAAAACACCTGTTTTGCCAAAAAAACCTCTCTTTATTGTACATAACTGGGGTGGGGGGAGGGAGGAATGAGGGTGGGAGAAGGGAGGAGGAAACCTGGGAGGAGGGAGCTGGAAGGGGGAGGAAGGGGAAGAAGGGAAGGGAAAGCTCAAGGTTCGGGGTCCTGCTGGCTCTCCCGTCTTGCAGCACTGCGGGTGCGGGGGCGTCGGGGGGGAGTGGGTGTGGAGGGTGGGGCAGGAAGGACAGGGGGTGCGGAGGAAGCGGGAGGGGGAGCAGGGGTGGGAGGAGGAGCGAGAGCTGGGGCGGCTGCAGGGGCTGGATCAGGAGGAGGCAGGAACCTGTCCACCAAGGTCTGGAGATGACCTCTGAGGGCACGGCCCTGCTCCTCCAGCGCCTCCAAGCTCTACTACCGCAGCCGCAGGTCCTCCCGGACCCAGTGGTCCTGGGTGCGGAGCTGGTGCTCCAGTAGCCACAGGTGCCGCCGGTTATAGTCCTCCAGGTTGCGGGTGCGCCTGCTGGCCCGGGTGCGGGTGGCTGTTGCAGGCAGGGTGGTGCGCCCTGCAGTCTCAGGTGCTGTGGCTGTGGTGAAACAAGAGCAGTGGTCAGTTCTCCCTGGGGACACAGTGGGTGAAACCCAGCCCTACTCTGCAAGGCGAGGTTGGCGTGTGGGGAACGGGCCAGGGCCCCTGCATGACACCCAGCTGCTGCTCCATGGTGGGCAAGGCCCAGGCGCACGGTCCCTGGGCTCCCTCTCCACCCCCCACCCCATACACATAAAGGGAGCATGATGGCACTCACATGTGGAGCCCTCCCCGGCCTTGGACGACACAGCCAATGTGCTCTGTGGGATGCCTCGGGGGTCCTGGGTCCTGGGCAGGCTCCCTGCAGGCTCCTGGCTCTTGGCATCCTCCTCCTCCTCCTCCGTGTCAGGGACAGGGCCCTCTGCCCCGGGGTTGATCACCACCCGGGGGGGCATGGACTGCGTGAGCCCCCAGGATGCGGTCCAGGGCCTCATAATGAGGACATGCCTCCGGGTCGGCCCCTGGCTGGGAGGCTCTGGAGTAGGCTTGCCGCAGGTCCTTTATTTTGCAGCGGACCTGCTCCTGGGTCCGCTTGTGGCCTCTGGTGGCCAGGTTGGCAGCCATGCGGCTGTAGACGGCTGCGTTCCTGTGGCTAGTGCGGAGATCGTGGACGTTGGAGGCCTCCCCCCAAACCTCAACGAGGTCCACGATCTCCGCACTAGACCAGGCAGGTGCCCACCTCTTGCGGCCCCGGGCAGGCTCCTGTGAGCCGCCAGCCTGGTCCTGGGAAGCAGTGGAGGGCTGGGTGGCAGCGGGTGGTTGGCTCATCTTGTGCCAGGTGCAGGGTCTGCTGGCTGGGTGCTGGCAGGCTTGCAGCTGGCACAAGCACCGTAGCCAGACCGTGGCCCTTTAAGGGCTCCGGGGCCAGGAGGGGGGCAGAAGAGTTTCCTTGGTTTGGCCCAGAGTGGCCACCAGGGCAACCTGGGAAGGGCTAGCCTCCAACTAGTTTGAATTAAGTGGCTACACAGCTCTTAATTCGAACTACTTAATTCGAACTAGGCGTTACTCCTCGTAGAATGAGGTTTACCTAGTTTGAATTCGGCGCTCTGCTATTTCGAATTAAATTCGAAATAGCAGTTTGCATGTGTAGCCCCTATTAAAGTTTATTCGAACTAACGGCTGTTAGTTCGAATTAACTTTGTAGTGTAGACATACCCTCAATACCCTAGGATGCATTAAGTCCGGACCCATGGATTCATGTATGTTTAGCTTTTCTAAATAGTTCCTAACCTGTTCTTTACCCACCAAGGGCCCCACACCATCTCTGATCACCTTCTTCTTGTTAACATGCCTGTAGAAACCTTTCTTGTTATCCTTCACATCCTTTGCCAGTCGCCCTATCTTCTCCATTTGAATCAGGGGTCCTCCTTTCTTGCTCGTTCCTCTTTGCATTTCTTCCCAGTATCCGACTTTCCCACTCCCCTCAGGGTTTTGGTCACCGTCCCCCAACAAACCTAGTTTAAAGCCCTCCTCACTAGGTTTGTAAGCCTGCCCGCAAAGATGCTCCTTCCTCTCTTGGTTAGGTGGATCCCATCTCTCCCTAACAATCCTTGTACCCGGAACAAAGTCCCATGGTCGAAGAAACCAAAGCCCTCTCTGCACCATCACCTGCGCAACCATGCATTTACTTCCTCAATTTGGCGATCCCTGCCCAGTCCTTTCCCTTCAACAGGGAGGATGGACAAGAACACCACTTGCGCTCCGAATTCTTTGATCCTTCTTCCCAGCGCTACATAATCCGCAGTAACCCGCTCAAGGTCATTCTTGGCCGTATCGTTAGTTCCCACGTGGAGAAGCAAGAAGGGGTAGCGATCCGAAGGTTTGATCAGTTTTGTATGCCTCTCAGACACATCCTGAATTCGAGTTCCTGGTAAGCAGCACACCTCTCAAGATTCCAGGTCCGGATGGCAGATGGATGGCTCAGTCCCTCTTAGGAGAGAGTCCCCGACCACCACCACCCGTCATCTTCTTTTGGGGGTGGTGGTCGTGGAACCCACATCCCTAGGACTACGCATCCCATGCCTTCCAATAGATGGTGTTCCCTTGTAGTTTCTTCCTTGTGAGGTCCCTTCCAAAGCATTCACCAGTGCAGAGCCTGAGGAGAGAGCCTGAAAGCAAGTACTTACCTCTATAGCATTGGGGGATTCCTGTGCTGGCCTTTTTCCCCTTCTAGAAGTTACATGCTGCCAGTTCTCTTCCTGGTCCCGTACTGCCCTCTCTGGCTCTTCTGCCTGCTGTGCTTGCAGGATTAAACGCTGCCTTCTATCGAGGAAGTCTTCATCCTCTCTGATCAAGCGTAGGGTCGACACTTGGGCCTCCAGTCCTCTAATTTTTTCTTCCAAAAAAATTGCCCATCCACACTGCCTTCTTGTGCAAGAGCTCTTCGTGTCCACCAACATCTCCTGTAATTTCTTGCTCAGAGTTGTGGCTGTGTTTATATTTTTGTCCCCTGCCCCACCTTTGACCTTGCTTCCAACTGGTAATTGAAGCTTTAATGTAATGTTTTTCTTCCCTCTGCTGCACTCACATTCGTCTATAGAGGTTAATGGTGAAACTCCATTGACTTGAACAGGGGCAGAATCAGCCTATTACAAATTTCCAGGCTGCACAGATATTCTGACACTTGAGAGAAAACCTCAGTTGGGAATTCAGAGCCGTTGCCTCAGTTTCTCCAAATCTGGCTTTAATTAACCTTCATAGGGACCAAGTGCCTAATGCTGAGCTACTTTGAATTGAAATCGGAGTGTTCCGGGTGTGCAACGAAGGCTAGATTAGACACTTAGGCTACGTCTACACTGCACGCGCGTTCTTGCGCAAGTAAATTTACAGTAAAACATCGGAAAAAAGGGCTTCTTGCGCAAGACTTATTCCTCTCCCCATGAGGAATAAGCCCTGTTGTGCAAGAGCACTTGCGCAAGAAGGCAGTGTGGATGGGCAACAGGAGTTTCTTGCGCAAGAAACCCCTATGGCTAAAATGGCCATCAGAGCTTTTTTGCGCAGGAGAGCATCCACACTGCACAAAAGCACATCTCTTGCACAAAAGCACATGGCAGTGTGGACATGCTCTTGCGCAAGACCTTTTGCGCAAGAACTCTTGCGCAAAACAGTTCTTGTGCAAAAAGCCTGCAGTGTAGATGTAGCCTTAGGGTGTATCTACACAGCAGGGCTTAACTCGAAATAAGCTATGCAAATTGAGCTACGAAATAAGCTCAATAAGCTCGAAATAAGCTATGCAAATAAGCATCTACACAGTACTTATTTCAAAATAGAGCACTCTTTCTCTGACTTCCCTTATTTCTTCTACGATGAGGGTTACAGGAGTCGGAGTAAACAGTCCTCCAGCTTGACAGTATTTTGAAATAACTGCCTGCTGTGTAGACGCAGACTAAGTTATTTTGAAATAACACTAGTTATTTTGAAATAATATTGCTGTGTAGAGCTACCCTTAGAACTAGTACTATCCTAACTCAGCCATGTGAATGGCTTATTCTTTCTAATATAGCAATTTTATATCGCTCTCTGATTGAACTGTTGTTTTTCAAACTTGTTTTTTTTACACTAAACGTATTATTTTAGATCAGGTCTTTGTATGTTGGTGCCGAACATCATCAGACAGAATTTAACTGAAACTTTAGCAAAGCATATATATGAACAGGATTTTATCTTGACTCTTTTGCAAAAGCATCTTATTAATTAGGTTCCAGTGAGTATGCTTTCTGGCTATGGAAATTTATAGGTGGTAACTACAAAGGAACATTCTGGGAGCTCATTTAACTAAATGCTGTTGAAACAGAGTGGAGGCCAAGAAGAAAAATGAATATTTAATTGACTGTTGGGTCTGCTCCCTTGGCCCTCGTTCATCCCAAGATCTATGTGCGTACTGAAGGTAGTGCACACCAAATAAAGGTACTGTGTAAGTGTGTTCATGCCCAGAACTGTACATGTGCCACTCCTGCTGCTTTCAGTTGGAAATACACATGAGCGGGGCTCAACAAATCGCTGTTTGGCGAGTAGATTTCAGCCGGTCGCCCTGTTCACCGGCGGTGTGCACATGCGCAATGCGGGTCTTGAGCATGCGCAGTGCAGGGCTGGCGAGTAGATTTCGCCGCCGTTTGTCAAGCCCCGCACATGAGCATTAGCAGACAGGTGGTTGGGATCTTATGGGTTTCAAATTTTTCAAATGCAATTTTTGTTGAAAAATGGCCATATTTGAAAACAAAATTAATCGTGAACATTTGACAACTATTCTTATTTTTCTGGAAAAAATTGTGAAATATTTGAATAGAAATTTTTATTGAAAATGTTACTTAAGCATTTACTGAAAATCAAGTTTTAGTAAACAGTAAAAAAAAAATACTGTAAAATTTTGAAATAAAAAAGATCTATTTTAAACCCCTTGAAATTATAACAGGTTTTTGTTCTTGTTTTTTGGCAAAACTCAATTTCAGCCAGGTTTAGTGTTGTTTCTTGACTGAAAAGTGAGAAGAAGAAAATAAATATATTTTACATTTTAATTACTAATTCTCCCCTATTTGAGCACTTGTGAGAGCTCATCGAGGCATTTGTTTTTTTTTTAAACAGGAAATTTTGCTATAGAAACTAAAATACTGGTTGCAGTTGCCTGAAAATCAAAAATTCCAAACAGGGATTTTTTCTCATAAGAACGGCTATACTGGGTCAGACCAAAGGTCCATCCTGTCCAGTATCCTGTCTGCCGACAGTGGCCAATGCCAGGTGCCCCAGAGAGAGTGAACCGAACAGGTAATGATCAAGCGATCTCTCTCCTGCCATCCCTCTCCACCCTCTGACAAACAGAGGCTAGGTATACCATTCCTTACCCATCCTGGCTAATAGCCATTAATGGACTTAATCTCCATGAGTTTATCTAGATCTCTTTTAAACCCTATTACAGTCCTAGCCTTCACAACCTGCTCAGGTAAGGAGTTCCAGATATTGACTATGCGCTGTGTGAAGAACTTCGTTTTGTTTGTTTTAAACCTGCTGCCCATTAATTTCATTTGATGGCCCCTAGTTCTTATATTATGGGAACAAGTAAATAACTTTTCCTTATTCACTTTCTCCATACCACTCATGATTTTATAGACCTCTGTCATATCCACCCCCTACTCTCCTCCTTTCCAAACTGAAAAGTCCTAGTCTCCTTAATCTCTCCTCATATGGGACCCATTCCAAACCCCTAATCATTTTAGTTGCCCTTCTCTGAAAAGAAATTTTTAATTAAAAAAAAAAAGTTTAAGTGAAAAAACTCAGACCAGCTCTACCATGGCTTACTGGGATGGTACACAATATTACAGTGAGCTTGTCAAAAAAAATAATAAAGCTGCAGCAGAGAGTAAACTTCTGGGACAGATTTTTCAGTTAATGTAAATTCATGGAATTCTACCAATTCACACCAGCTGAGGACCTGCTTTTCCGTAGCTTGGTTTTGACAGGTCAGTGTCTCAAGTTTGATCCTGTATGGAGTGTAATGGCAGGGCTTGGTTTGTATCATGGCTTGAAAAACAATGAGTAGTCCTGTGTAGGGATGTTAAATTTCGAGTAATTGACTAATTGAATAGTCGATGCAATTTGCATCGACTATTCGATTAGTCGATAGGGCGCCTCTGCCTGTGGAGTGTAGCAACAGCCCCGGGCTGCACATAGTGTTTCAAAGTGGCAGTGCCACGTGGACCCTGGGGTCTGGCCCCAGGCTCCATGCAGTGCTGTCACTTTGAAGTACCATCTCCTCTTCCCCCCCTTGCTGCCTCTTTGTGATAGAAGCATCGGGGGAGGGAGGGACCAACTAATCGACTAGCCTGTCAACTATCCGATAAGCATTTATTTATCGGATAGTAAACTAGTTGACTAGTCGTTCACATCCCTAGTCCCGTGGCACCTTAGAGACTAACAACAATATATAGGGTCATGGCTTGAGTTATTATTCCTATTTTCATTCCAGTGCATTGGAAAGGTGAGTACAAGGAAGGCAGAGCTGCTTGATAGGATGACATATGAGTGTGAGATTCAGGAGATTCTTATGGCATTCTTTAGCCTCTCAGCAGATCCTGCGTTTATTTGAACTTCTGTCTCTGAAGACTCCAGCTCTGGGAGTTTTCAACAACTGGATAGCAGCTTTTCTTACACTCCCAGTAGCACTTATCTAACCCCTTAGATGCCTAGGGGAAAGATAAGAGGAATAATTTCTTGGCTATATTCTCAAGCTATTTTTGGATCTTTGCTACACAAAGAGATGCTGAATCCCAGGCACAAATGTAGCAGAGCAGAACTAGCTGCATTGTTTTATCCTGGTTGCCTCTGCCGAGGTGGCCCAGTAAAACTTTTCATTCTGGTAAAACTTGCATTGATCTCCCATGGATCTTGTTGGAAGTTCTGAGTATGGAGTGATTTGATTTGCTTAAAATACTTTGTTACAGTCAACATACTCTTCAGTGATTATTACACTTTTCCAGATCTATTGATTTCAAAGCATGCCATGGCTTACAGCAGATTAACACATCATTTATAATGTTGTCCTTGGAACTAGTTCTTAAGTAATTGCATCTAATAAATTAATATTAACATGATATATGTGCCTATCTATCAAAGATCAGGACTATTTAAGTTATGGTTCTGTCATCTCTGAATTTCCCAGTACATCTTGTCTTTCTGGCTGCCTTTTAGCAGGTTACGTGCATGTTAGAGCAGGATCTGTCTTATTTTAGTGTATTGTACAGCACTGAACACATTGCCACAGCTTATATAAATAAAAATACTAGCATGGACAAATAAATCCTGACCTGCATGGTGCAGAAGAGGTATGAATATCTCTTAACATATTGCTAGTTAACAAATATTCAGATTTAAAATTTTGTGAATATTGTACAAAGCTGAAGAAAAACTGTGATAGAGTGTGTCATGGGATAGCAGATTTTAGAGGAGACTGCAACATGGCAAATGAATAGCTACTCAGTAGTAATGCTGTTGTTGATAATTTCCAGTATCTACATTTGTTTCACATTGGGAACATGTATTTAGAAGTGTACATATGTGTGTAATTTATTTTGTGGTGTGCATGACTTTCTGCATGTACCAAGCAAGTCTTTCCAGAAATTGTATGTATGCAAAGACAGATTTGACTCCAAACTTGACTACATGTTGCAGACCTGGATCAAGGAAATGGCTAGTCTGTCTTACTTTCTTAAAGAGCTACTTGTGAATGACTATATTCTTTAAAACAGCGGGTTTCGAAGTTGGGTGGCGGGCCTGCCCAGATAAACCGTTGGCAAGCTCACAATGCTTTGTGTATGTAAGTATCCATAGCCATGGAGCCTCACAGCTCCCATTGGCTGCTGTTTGCCGTTTCCAGCCAAGGGGAGCAGTGGGAAGCGGCAGTCTGGACTCTCACAGCTCCCCTTGGCTGAAAACGACAGACTGCAGCCAATGGGAGCTGCAAGATTCCAAGATTATGGCACACTTAGGTACACAAAACATCACAGGCTCACCAGTGGCTTATCCGGACGGGCCCGCCACCCAGCTTTGAAAACCACTGCTTTAAAGGGTTTATTATTGTTCACATTTATGCACAGAAATATAACCACTAATATTTTCCATTTCATAACTTTTTACTTCCCTGTGTTTGAAAATCTCTTTGTGTTTATACACAAACCCTACTTACTCTGTTCCATAATGGGGCATGAGCCATAAATGACATCACTGATCTTCTTCTTTCCTCTTCTGCCATGACTTTGCAAACTTCTGTAGGGCAAATGATTAACAGCATACTAGACATGAGATTATGAAGATACAGACGAGATAATGCAAATCAGACAGCACTTACTGAAGTACCTAGCCTCTGGCAACTGTGGCAGTAAGCATTACTGTTTGAGGAAGACAGCTTTATGATCTGGATTAAGAGCAGGACAGTTATGTTAATTGTAATAGAGAGCATTTCTCTTTTTTGTGAGTGTAGATCTCCTGAGAGGACTGGATTGCCCAGTTTGAAAGGGGGAAATCATCTGTCTGTAACACAGGGCAATGTTGGTGTGTGTTTTCTCAACTGTCCTACCATTGTGCCTCGAAGGGGTGAGATTCTAGCTGACTCTGGGACCATCCAGTGTTTGACATGCCCCTGGAAACTGCTGAAAAGGATGTCTGGTGCTAGTGATCATCTGTGAGGAAGTAAAGCAAACTCACCACCAACTTGCTACAGGTTGTACCTGGCAAGTAGGGATGCAAATATTTAAATGGTTAACAGGTTAACCAGTAAGCTGGTTACACTGGAGGTAGGGTGACAAAGTGTACAGGACATTAGACTGGGGCTCAAGTTTCTGCTCCAGGCCTACAAGACACCTCACTTCTCTGTGCCTCAGTTTCACCTTTGTAAATTGCTTTGAGATCTGTTGATGAAAAGCACAAGAGCAGGGGGTTTAGAGTATTATTACTTATTATATAGCACAGTGTTAATGTTCTGCAGGTAAAGGATGAGGTCTAGACACTTAGTCCCTTTTTTTCTCACCTGTTGTTAAGATGTGCAAGGTCTTTAAAGCTGGTGAGACTTACCTGTTAAGATTAACTCATGAGGGCAGGGGGCTGCTCCAGACCAGGTCCGGGTATCTGACAGGCAAAGGCTGCTCCTGCCCAGCCAGTGCAGCCCAGAGAGGTCTTCCAGCTGGGTGGGAGTGGCTCCCCACCCACTCCCCCTTTAATTGGTTAAACATCTAAACAGGATTTTACATCCCTACTGGCAAAATGCCATGGAAATGCTATGATAATTTTTTTAGCCACTTTTGACCTGGGTCAAAGGTAACTCTGTGTGTGTGTGTGTGTGTGTGTGTGTGAGAGAGAGAGAGAGAGAGAGAGAGAGTGGTTTCATGGTATCCCTTGGACAGGTATTCCCTCTTCAGGAATCTTTTTAACCAAATCCTAAATCTATGTAAAGCTGAATTGAGAAAGTCCTGAAATAGCTCTCTGCCATTGAAAGAGCGCTGGAATGTGGTATAATGCAAAATTCTTTCCATCCTTGCATCTCAGTGAAGTTGTGTGATGCATCGAGTCATGACACAAAATGAAAGCCCTCTTGTGGGATTGGAAGTGGCACTTGCTCCCAAACCTTTTATCTTGGTGATGCTGGTGGACTGGAGAATAAAGACATGCATGTGGTTTTGAGAACAGAATGCTATGGGAGTGTGTGGCAATCAGCGTTCACAGCAGAAGTACCTTAAAAGACATAAGAGAAAGGAACTCTTTGATTTGAGCAGCAAAAGAAACTCACTGTCACTCTTGGAAAGTGAAAAGTGAAAAAGTGTAGATTTAATTTCAGAGAGAGCCTTTTGTTCTTACTAAAGGTTTTAAGTGTTCTTCAGGTGTTAGTGGGTTGGCTTAGTCATCTAGACCAGGGTGGGCAATAAAATGATAGCAGTTCCCCAGGATTAGCCCCTGGTGGGCCTCTGCTGCTATATTTACCTGCACCTCTGTAGATACAGGTGATTGCAGCTCCCATTGGCCAGGAATGGCAATCCAATGGCAAATGGGAGCTGGGATCCCCCTGCGGAGTCCAGGTAACTACAGCAATGTGGGGTCCTGCCAGGGGTAACCCTGGCAGACCGGATCCGGTCACAGGCTGGTATTTGCCTGCCCCTGATCTGGACATTGTTAATGTTCTGTAAGTAAAGGGTGAGGTCTAGACACTTAGTCACTTTTTTTTCTCACCTGTTGTTAAGATGTGCAAGGTCTTTAAAGCTGGAATCATCAAAATGCCACAATGAAACTAGAGAACAAAGATTTGGGTTATTTCCCCTCCCCTAGTAGATTAAAATTCCTCAAAGACAAATTGCAGCCTATGAGAATAATTAACTGTAAACCATACATCAGGAGCCATTTATGACTACAGTATCTTTCCAATGAAAGAGCGGCGAGGAGTCCTGTGGCACCTTATAGACTAACCGAAGTGTTGGAGCATAAGCTTTTGTGGGCAAAGATCCACTCCGTCAGATGCATGCATGCTCTTGCAGATTCAGACTAACACAGCTACCCCTCTGATACTTTCCAATGAAAGTGAGTGTAAAACAGTTGGCTTTATTGTCTAATGGGACTATAAAATGATAGTAACCTTTATTCAGAAGATGCTTTAACAGACAGTGGGGTACTGGACAAACACACAGTCTTGCTACAGCTCTGAAGCTAAAAAGACTTGTAACAATTTGTCTGCAAACTGTAAGGAAGTTGCCTTAATCATTGAATCATAGTGCTGGAAGACACCTCAGGAGGTCATCAAGTCCAGCCCCCTGCCCAAGGCAGGACCAATCCCAACTAAATCAACCCAGCCAGGGCTTTGTCAAGCCAAGACTTAAAACCCTCTAGAGATGGAGATTCCACCACCTTCCTAGGTAACCCATTCCAGTGCTTCACCACCCTCCTAGTGAAATAGTTTTTTCTAATATCCAACCTAGATCACTGTAACTTGAGACTACTGCTCCTTGTTCTGCCATCTGTCACTACTGTGAACAGCCTCTCTCCATCCTCTTTGGAACCTCCCTTCAGGACGTTGAAGGCTGCTATCAAATCCCCCCTCACTCTTCTCTTCTGCAGACTAAACAAACCCAAATCCTTTAGTCTCTCCTCATAGGTCATGCACTCCAGCCCCCCAATCATTTTGGTTGCCCTCTGCTGGATCCTCTCCGATGCGTCCACATCCTTTCTATAGTGGGGGACCCAGAACTGGACACAGTATTCTAGATGTGGCCTCATCAGAGCCGAATAAAGGGGAATAATCACTTCTCTGGATCTGCTGGCAATGCTCCTCCTAATGCACCCCAGTAAGCCATTAGCCTTCTTGGCTACAAAGGCACACTGTTGACTCATATCCAGCTTCTCATCCACTGTAATCCCCAGGTCCTTTTCTGCAGAACTGCTACTTAGCCATTCGGTCCCCAGTCTGTAACAATGCTTGGAATTCTTTCGTCCCAAGTGCAGGACTCTACACTTGTCCTTGTTGAACCTCATCAGATTTCTTGTGGCCCAATCCTCTAATCTGTCCAGGTCACTCTGGACCCTATCCCTGCCCTCCAGCGTATCTACCTTTCCCCCTAGCTTAGTGTCATCTGCAAACTCGCTGCGGGTGCAGTCCATCCAGGTCATTAATAAAGATGTTGAACAAAACCGGTCCAAGAACAGATCCTTGGGGCACTCCGCTAGAAACCGAACGCCAACCTGGCATCGAGCCATTGATCATTACCATTGGGCCTGACAGTCTAGCCAGCTTTCTCTCCATCTTACAGTCCATTTATCCAATCCATATTCCCTGAACTTGCTGGCAAGAATACTGTGGGAGACCGTATCAAAAGCTTTGCTAAAGTCAAGGTATATCACATCCACTGACTTTCCCATATCTACAGAGCCAGTTACCTCATCATAGAAGCTAATCAGATTGGTCAGGCACGACTTGCCCTTTGTGAATCCATGTTGACTATTCCTGATCACTTTTCCCCTCTTCCAAGTGCTTCAAAATGGATCCCTTGAGGCTCCCCTCCATGATTTTTCTGGGGACTGAGGTAAGTCTGACTGGTCTGTAGTTCTCTGGATTGTCCTTCTTTCCTTTTTTAAAGATGGGCACTACATTTTGCTACTCTGCTTTCTTCCTTTGGTCAAGAGCCTGAAATCTACCATCTCATGATCACTGCTTCCTAGGTTGTCACCCACCTCTATTTCCCCTACTAGTTCCTCCCTGTTTGCGAGCAGCAGGTCAAGCTGTGCATGGCCCCGGTCGGTTATCCACAACATTCTCCAAAAACTTCCTGTATTGTCTGTGTACTGCTGTATTGGTCTCCTAACAGATGTCAGGGTGATTAAAGTCCCCCATGAGAACCAGGGCCTGCGATCTGGAAGCTTCTCTCAGTTGTCCAAAGAAAGCCTCGCCTACCTTATCCACCTGATCCGGTGGTCTATAGCAGACCCCAACCACGACATCGGCCCTGTTGCTTCCACTTTTAGACTTAACCCATAGACTCTCAACAGTCTTTTCTTCCTCTAAATACTGGAGTTCCGAGCAATCATACTGCTCTCTTACATACAATGCAACTCCTCCTCGTTTTCTCCCCGCCTGTTCTTCCTGAACAGTTCATACCCTTCCATGACAGTGCTCCAGTCATGCGAGTCATCCCACCAAGTTTCCCTTATTCCAATCAAATCATAGTTCTTCAACTGGGCCAAGGCTTCTAATTCTTCCTGTTTGTTTCCCAGGCTTCTCGCATTGGTGTACAAACACCTTAGATAACCAGTTGATCGCCCTACCTTCTCCATCCGAATCAGGCGTCCTCCTTTGTTGCTTGTTCCTCCTTCTGATTCTTTCCAGTGTCCAGCTACCTCATTATTATTGGTATAAACTGCAGTGTTAAAAGGAATGGGAATGTCCATCTGGAAATATCAGGTAATAAAAAAATGACAAGGAGTCCTGTAGCACCTTATAGACTAACAGATGTATTGGAGCATAAGCTTTCGTGGGCAAAGACCCACTTCGTCAGATGCATGCGGATTCAGACTAACACAGCTACCCCTCTGATACAGGTAATAAAAAGTAACTAAAGGTTATGTTAGAGAGATGACAATAAAGTACTAAAATAGCATCCTTCCTAAACGGGTCACAGAGCCCTGTCTGATGAATCACTGCACATTTATCAGTGATTAAGCAAAGTTGAAATCAGCAGCAAATATATTTCTTTATTTTCATTTGAAATGTCAGTACACAGCATGAGCAGTATGAATGGGGTAAGGTGCCCCTTGTATAATTGAGAGGGCATAGTGGCAGAAAACTCTGGCTCTCATTCTCACATTATAACTAGGGCAGATGAAGTAATACATGGCTGGGAGCATGTGGTGAGGGATTAGCTAAGTATGCTGGGCTGAATTCATTTGTTTAGGGTATTAATGTGATTAAAATAGGTCATTCTGATCTTGGTTGTCTTGCTATAAAGGCAGTGTAACTCCATGGAACTGTGCAGATTTTACACCAGAATTCAGAATCTGGACCAAGAGCTTTAACACAAGATGTTATAGTGCTTCATTGTAAGGTTTCAGTGACAATGTAGATGGACCAGATTCAGTTCTAGCATAAGCAGACAGACAGCCATTCAGTGACCAAGTGCCTGCTAATATCTGGACTTGGATTTGATTCAGTAGCTGCAATCAAAGAATCACAGGGTTAAAATTAGTGGAGTGGCCTTGTCATTTTATAACACATGGGGATCAGCTCCTTAAGATTAAAAAAAAAAAAACAAGAACAAACAAACAAGAGCCCCTCCTCCCCAGTTGAAGCAACAGACTTGGGCCTGATTCAGTACTGTTTCTACAGTTCTACCCCAGTACCACCCCAATGATTTCAGCGGGGCAACAGTGGCATAAAATTGGAATCAGACTGTGGTAAATCAGGGCCTTTATAGTTGAGCCTGATTTTGCTGTCGTATGCCTGTAAATGAGACATAAACTCACTGATTTCAGCAAATCCCATGTGTGTAAAACAAGTGTAAAAGGAAAACCTGTCAGAATTATGCTTCTGGAACAAATACTCTACTTTCTCCTTTAAAAAAGACCCCCCCCACCCCAAGGTCTGGTTCTCCTCTCTATTTACACCAGTGGGTGAACAGAATTAGGCCCAAATTCTTTGCTCTTAGGAGTCTCCCAGTTGATCTGGAAATTACTGTGGTGTTGGGGTTTGTATGTGTGTTCGTAGGAGAGTGACACAAGATGTTAAGTGAGCAGTGATAATAAAAACGATGTTGAGCTCTGTCAGAAGCATCTGAACTATTAAATTTTTCCATAAGTAAAATTTTTCCAAATTTATACAAATAAATCCAAACATATGTAATAATATATTTGTTCTTATTGCTCTGATTTAAGATCAGTGCCTCATTGATTTTCTAGGCATTGTGCATACACCCATAAGTAAAGACAATCCCTACCCAAGAGAGTAGAGTTGTTTGTAAATTCAGAGTTTTACTTGAGATGGTAACTCCTCCAGTTTGTTTTGTATGCATAGAAATCTACTTTACTCAAGATAATTGTTTTGATTTGAAACTTCCCTCTTGAAAACACAGAGAAAGAGAGCTTCCTCACACATTTCTTCTTCGGTGATTCTCTTCTAAAGCAAAGCATCTATCTAGAGACCAGTCTGTGCACAATGACATTTCACTAACCTAGTGTTGGCTACACATCTGCTGTGACTGCATATGTGTAAGTATTAGCACCATGGGACCTAGGGGAAATGACTCCAGTAATTAAATTAGAACGGTGACTGAATTTTTTAAATCAATAAAATAAGTCCCATATTAATTTTTCACCTCTGAAACAGCTCTCTGGAGTTTGGCAAATGAACCATGTTCCGTAAAACAACTTGTTTGTCATAAAATGAATGAGAGAGAATGTAACTTTAAAAAGTATATCACTCTTAGATCAGATTTAAAAAAACCTCACAACAAATACAGCATAAAAGGACCTGTTCCCTTCATTGTGTTGGTTTCACACAGAAATAGGGATATTAGAGTTTAACCGACTAGGGATGTAAAAGAGTACATGTATAAACAGTTAACTGATGAGCCTCGTCTCACTGCTTAACCTTCATGGTTACATGCAGTGCCTCCTCCTCTCTTCCCTGCACTGTTGCTTCGGTATCAGAGGCAGCGGGGTGGGGGTGGGGGAGGCGGGAGCCACCGGCTCCCACCTGCCCACCTTTACTGCTACCTCTGATACTGAGCTGGTACATGTGAGGAGTCGCGGAGCCACCTGCTCCCCCACTGCTCTGCTGCCTGTGTATCATGTGGGGGGACAGCAGCACGGAGGGGCAGGTGGTAGCTGGTGAGCATGGGGAGCTGGCTTTTAAGCTCTCCCAGCACTCTATGTAAACCACCTATGGGGAGTAGCTAACAACACTGGGAGTGTGACTCCCAGCTCTGTAGCAGTGCTTCTGAAAATGGGACATGAGCAAAGTGGCCCTTGGATACTCTGGTGCTGATGGGTGCCTTAGAATCTAACGATAATAATGATCCGTTTTGATTGAGGCACTGAGAGAGAAAGAAATCAAATGGTTTGAGAGAAGGGTCTCCTATCTCAGCCTGATGTTTGTGATGAGAACACACTCTACAGCAAATAATGTTTTCATTCTGTATTGATGTAATCTGATAGAGTCCTGGAAGCCTAATCTATGCGAAGATTTAAGCAGATGACAAATTAAATGGTTGAAATGCTGTTTTCTGTGCCTTTTAGGTGAAACAGTTCCATAACATCTGCCTGCTAATGAAAAAATGAAGTTGAAAGTGCAGTAATGCAAGCACTGTTACCAGTCAAGGGATGTGATAAATCAAAAAAAGCAAGATCGGGTTACTCCTTATTCCCTATTACCTGGCTCTGAAATCTCTCCCAGGTTGCCTACCAGGGAAGCAGATACTGAACTGATACATTGCAAACTAGGCACTGGGAATTATATTTTGTACTCAGTTACACTCCTTTTAAAAACAATGAGATTGCACAGATGTGTGACCTTTATGGAAAAGCCTTATAAAATTAACAGGAATAGATCCACTTTTCTATAAGCCTTTTTGACTAACCCGTAGAACTCAAGAGAGAATTTAGCCCTGCTATAGATTTCAATAGACTGTTTTAAAAAACTTTAGACTCTCAGTTTTTATGGTAAAATGCTATAGCTTTTAATTTTTGTAGAATGCTGTTAAGTTTCTATAGAATCTTATAGAATCCTATCCTTATTACATTTTATAAGGCTTTTCAGCATTGGCCTGATTGAAAGCCCATTGAAGTTGGCAAATTTTGGACTAGGCCCTAACAGAATTGTGTACAGAATTTGGCCTCCAAAGTCAAATCCAATGATTAAAATATATATTAATGTGAATATATCTGAATATTTGTTAGTGTGCACATTTTCCATTTTCAGAGTGCATACATTTCAGAGCTGTCAATTTGTTTGAGTTGCTTCTGTTTCCAGATAGTGCAACCGAGGAAGAAATAGTGGGTAGTACTTTTGGAAGGAAAAAAGTAGCTACTAAAAGAAATGGAACATTAATGGCACTTACCAAAGCTTGGAAACTCCTGACTTCATTGAGGTATAAAGTTATTCCATAACAGTTGTAAAGTAGATGATTTCATCTCTGGGGGCTTGCTGTTTTTCCTTTAGATCTTTTTTCTTGTCCCATTCTCTTAGCTATCATTATACCATGATATGGTCTAAACTGAGGCATATAGAAACCTCATCATATAAGTCAGTCCAGATACTGCTGCTATTATTTACATTGATTTCATTGAGGCCACTAAAAGAATAAGGGCTTGTGTCTGATTTCACTTAGAGCATATCCACATCAGACTTCACTGGAGTTAATCTTGATTTGTACCAGAGTAAGTGAGACTAGAATCAGCCCCAAAGTGGGTAAAGCAATAAAATCTGAGCACTATAAAACATGTATGGTGATATGTTGTCCCATTATTACAAGACAGTCTCACTTACATTCTCTCTTATACACATATGTGTATGCGTATGTATTCAAACACAATAACTGGATCTGTATGCACGTAATAAGAAAGGAAAGGAATGTTGTCAGTTTACATTTTATTGCAGATCTGTCCATATGTTTTCAAAGTTAAATCTAGGATTAGAAACTCAGAGATACACACTAGGATCTAGTCAGAAGCCTTTGTTTAGGTGGCTGCTGCTTTCATGGCCTTCACAAAGGCTTGTGCCATCTCCGGGGCTTTGACTTTGAATAGGAAAGAAGAGCAGAATAAAAAGAACAAGGAAAACAGAGAGGATAATAAAACATTTGAAATGAAGAAAGGAGCCGAACAAAGGGGTGATATAGCACAGGGTGGTTCCAGAATTTTGCCTTTCATTGTAGATTTAGTGGGATGCACAGCTGGGATTCTCAGGCAGAGTTTATGTAAGGGTAACATATGGTGTCAATGGCCATCAATTAGACATCATCTGTGGTATTACTCTGACACATAAACACTGTGGAGTATTTGTCTCCGTGGTGTGGAAGACGGCGTGAAATACATTTCTAGAAGATGTGAGAGAGTGTGTGAACCTGGACTTTCAGAACTAGGAAGCCAACAATAAAACTGACACTTATCTACCAACAGTACTTATAACATTATTCCCATGTTTGAGAGCTTGTAGGATTGGGGCCATGAATATGTCTGGTTTTCTTTGCATCAGCTCATAGTACGGAGCCATTGCAATTTTCATATATATAGTTGCAAAGACATTAAAGTTAATTTGCAAGTATTGTAACTGATTTTCAAATAGTAAAATTTGATTTTCAAATAATAAATATAGCACCGGCAGCCCGCCAGAGCCTAACTCTGGCAAACTACCTGTGGCTTATTCGCTACCCCTGCCTTAGGACTTTGAGCCAACAAAGCATTTTATAAATTTTAAATAAGTGAGGCATCTCATTGGCTACCAAGGGTTGAGTCAATCAGACTACTCACGTGCTTTACTTACATACTTAAGTGCTTTGCTGTATCAGGGCCCATATGTATGCTGCTGGTAGGGTTGCCAGTTTTGGATGGACATATTCCTGGAGATTTTATCACGACATAATCTTTCATTAAAGAGTAATCTTTAATTCCTAGAGGGCTACACTAGTTACTGGAATTAAAGTCACCGCTTTGTTTCACTAGGTGCATTTTCAAACTGGACTATTGTCAGAGCTGCTGAATTCACATTTTCCTGATTTTTATTTGTGCCTGTTTGTCATTGTTGCTCGGATATTAATCCTGGAACAAATAGGATGAGGATTTAGTCACCATTAACACTCCCACTTTTAAACTGTGCCAGATTCACAGTTAAGATTTTAAATTAGAACAAGCAATTGATTTTTAGCAAGGACTAAATTAATTTCCTCCATTAGGAGGAAGCTGATTCCAGGTCAAACTGGCTACAGTGCAATAGCACCCTTCTAAGCATTTATTATTTGCACTTACCCTGGTGGTTGGCTGCTGTTACCACATAGACAAAAAGGGTAATTGGATATTATGCTTGAAGACATAAGCTGTTTACTGCAAGGGCCGGGAAAGAACCCAGCTAACCTTCCTTCCTGCTCAGTTTTTGACATTCATGTACCTAATGGATTTTTTATCTTCTTCCTTCTGAATCACCAAGTATTGGGCACTGCTAGGCCAAACTTGTCTTTATAGGCCAGATTCTCAATTTGAAATCAGTGGAGCTGTGTCAGTTTTTCAGGTAAGGATCTGCAAATCCTATTTCAAGTGGCTAGAAAGGTTTGGCTCCACCCTATGCGAATTGGTGTTCAGAGATAGATGAAACTATTGTCAGACTTGGCTCAGATGGGTTCCAGTGCATATGGGGCAAGGCTCCTCTTTACTTATCCTTATGGTGTTCAGTAGTTCGAGGATGCTGTGGAATTAATTCCTTTACAGTATATTCTAGTACAGAGGTCCCAGAACACTGGTCTGGGAAGCTGGCTGGTTAAATGATGTTGACTTCTCTTCCTTCTTTCTAGCTGCAAAATTGCACTAAATCACAGCTGGACATATTTATTATTTTTTCAGTATGACTTCTGCAAGTGATCATTCACTATAGTCACAATTGTCATGTGACTCTAAGTGGGTGGGAAGGTGGGGTGGTGTGAGTTTGTGGATGGTAGGGGATTGACAAGGTCTTCTACCTTATTTCCTATGTTATTGTGTTCAGAATGACTGGGTGGGAACATAAGTGCAGGAAGTGGAAGTGGTTTGTAGCAATTTTGTTGGGAGGGAGAAGTTGTGGCTTTTACTAGTATGTGGGTACATATGTGGGAACAGAAGTCCGTCTGTCTATAGTTTCTCTACAGATCAGATTTCAGGTACAGCAAATGCTCTTAAAAGCTCTCTGTTAACAGGTGTGAATGTGATCCTATGGATGGGCCCAGCTAGACACAAATATTGATTTAAGCTTTCAGAGTGTAGGTGACTAACAAAGTTCAAATATCAGAGGGGTAGCTGTATTAGTCTGAATCTGCAAAAACAACGAGAAGTCCTGTGGCACCTTATAGACTGAGGGTATGTCTACACTGCCACCCTAGTTCAAACTAGGGTGGCTAATGCAGTCATTTGAACTTGCAAATGAAGCCTGGGATTAAAATATCCCAGGCTTTATTTGCATGTTCCCGGGCACTGCCATTTTTAAATGCCCGGTAGTTCGAACTCCCTGCCCGCGGCTACACGCAGCACGGGCTAGGTAGTTCGAACTAAAGCCCCTAATTCGGACTACCATTACTCCTCATTGCATTACTACCGGGCATTTAAAAATGGCCGCACCTGGGAACATGCAAATAAAGCTCGGGATATTTTAATCCCGGGCTTCATTTGCAAGTTCGAATGACTACATTAGCCACCCTAGTTCGAACTAGGGTGGCTAGTGTAGACATACCCTAACAGATTTATTGGTGCACAAGCTTTCGTGGGCAAAGACCCACTTCGTCAGATGCATCTGATGAAGTGGGTCTTTGCCCACGAAAGTTTATGCTCCAATAAATCTGTTAGTCTAACAAAGTTCAGGTGCTCTGTTTCTAGCCTTATTTAAAGAGGTATATATTTAACTTACTCACTGTTTTTCCCTCTGTGTAATACTAGTTCATTTCAACCGAATGATAAGGTTGAACATGATGAAATTGCAGGGTGGTGATCAGGAAGGTTTTTGGAGAAAATCTCTGCAGCGCGAGGGCTGGAAAGTTTAGCTGTGTGAGGGAAGATCAGATTCTGAAATGAGCTCTCTCCACAGACATTGCTGCCACTTTATTTCACTGATTGTTGAAAGTACAGGACATACGACCAATCAGTCCCTTTGACTTCATCACTGACTGTCACATTTCTCTCTCTTCCTGTAAGAATTGTAAGCAAGCAGCTGTCTGTGAAGTACAGAATTAGCACAGCTGCCCACTCTAGGGATCAAGTATATTACTGTGCTGTATTTAGTAACTCTTAGAAGCTCCAACCAAGATCATGGCCCCATTGTGCTTGGCACTGTATGTAAATTAGTTAGCGACAGTCCATGTTGGGAAGAGTTTATGTTGTAAATAGTCAAGATGAACATAAGAAGTAATTTACAGGTGGAGAAGAAGATCCAGAATCTGAACCCAGATCCTTTGGATTCTAATGTCTAGCATCTTAAGTTCAAGACAGTTATTCCATTCAGTACTTAGAAAGATAAATTCTCCCTTGGCATTCTGAAATGAATGCATCTTGCAGTAGGTTCTATTTCGTTGGCGTTTGACATTCTTTGTGATACAGCAGATTACTGCAGTTTAGGAGAATGCTGCCACATATCCTTTTCAGCATTTCTGTCCAAACCCTTGAACACTAGATTTCTGCCAGTACTAACAGCTATTGTGACATCCATTCAGAGATACGGATAACAATTAGATCACCACGTCAAGTGTGTTTCAAGAAATAGTAAGCATCGGAAAGTTTGGAATAACAATAATTATCCCCTGCACTTACATAGCACCTTTCATCTGTGTTTTTTGCACTGTTTCACTGAGAGAGTTATGGGTTGTCATCTCTGATGCACATATGTGGAAATATCAGTCATCAGGTTAATTCACATTTTTAATCCATTAGGAAAAGAAAATTATAAGATTTTGAAAATTAAAAGGCTTGGGTTATTGCTGACATTTATAGGTAATTGTTCATTTTCTTTCATACTTACTCATCTTGTAAGGAACTAGAAATTTCACACTAGATTTGGCAAGCCCTGCTGAGGAGCAGAACCCATCTTCCCTCCTCTAAATAGAAACCAAGTCCTTGGACCTGCACTCCAAGACTCGGCATGCCAAGTTCTGAGTCGGAGGGAATCTGTCATCGGGCAGGTCAGGCTGCAGGCTAGAACTCAGGAGACCTGGGTTCTGATAATAGAACAGAACTCTGCTACTGACTCTTAGGCTACGTCTACACTGTGTGTTTTTTGCAGAAGAGGAAATGCAAATGGAGCACTCATTTGCATATCTTGCACTCTCATTTGCATATCTTCTGATCCTTTTTGTGGAAGAGATTTTTGCAAAAAAAAAGCCCTGTGTAGATGGGGCCATTTGTTGGAAAAAAACCCTTTTGCGCAAGAGCCCTTATTCCTCAAAAACTGAGGTTTACAGGCTCTTGCACAAAAGGGTTTTTTCCCGACAAATGGCCCCGTCTATACAGGGCTTTTTATCACAAAAATCTCTTCCCCAAAAAAGATCAGAAGAAGATACGCAAATGAGAGCGTGAGATATACGAATGAACACTTCATTTGCATTTCCTCTTCCGCAAAAAGCACACAGTGTAGACGTAGCCACAGTGATTTTTAGGAAAATCTGTTCCTCAGTCTTCCCATCTGTGAGATGGGTTGAAAGATACTTGTTCCTTTATGAATGAAAAACACTATAAAAATGTTAAATATTACAACATTTATTATAATGTGGTGGGCAGGCTGTAGCGCCAACCCATTCTATGCTGGCTGTTGGATGTGTACCTCCATGCTGGTGTGTATCTTTCCAGCAATCCCAGAACACAATCCCACCCAGGAAGCTGGAACTCTGTTGGGGTAGGATGCCACTGCTGGCCTCCCACCTCAACAGCAGTCTTTGGCAGTAAAAGCCAGAACTAGGGCTTGAGATGATCTCAGTGCCTTTTTTATAACTGCCCTTTGCTATGTGCATGTGGAACACGGATCTCTTTGAGAATGGATGTTTGTCTTCCTTTCGCTCAGTTTGCCTTAATGAGGGCTGTGTACATGTGTGTGATGTGACTTTGCATCTCTCTTCTTGTACTTTCCTGGGATGCAAGAGAGAAATGTTAATTGCAACAACCCTGCAACATATGATATATTGATTTGATATTTTTTTCTTATAGCAACCTCTATCTGTGTTTTCCAAAGCTCAGACAGAGACAAAAATAAAACTCATTCCCTCAACTGGATGCACAGTGTTGTGCTTGCAGTTTCAAATGAATAAACCCCTTACTTCCATTGACTTAACTGTTTCATTGGACATGTGAGACAGAACTCTGCTCCAGGGCTACTTTGTTTAGTGTCTCACCATTCAGTTTATAAAGAATCCTCCCTATACCACCAGGCCTGGGCAAAATAAGACCCACAGGCTGGGTCTGGCCTGCCAAGCCACCAGATCCAGCATGCATACTCAACCGGGAGCCCCAGGCAGGCTCCCTCCTTGCCTCACCCCACCCATACGTCTCTCAGAAAAGCTGCTGCCTGCGTTTCTCTTTCACAACTGTGAGCCTGGAGGGGAGGAGAGAGAAGCTCCATGAGCGGCCCTGACCCCCAGCACAATCCCATTGGCCGGTTTCTGGCCAATGGAAGCTCCTATTTGAAAAACAGGCAACACACAAAACACATTGCCCCCCCCCCCGGCTTATAGTTATTCACACACGTACATGGCCCCTGCAGTCTGTGCAGAGGCGGGACGGGCAGGCTGCCTGAGAACCCTGATAGGCAGGAGTCACCCAGGTAAGTCTCCCCGCCAGAGCCTTCCTCTGGCACTCCAGCCCCTTCCTCCCCAACCCTCTGCCTCCCCCCCCACACACTACATAACCCAAACCCTGTGCCCCCTCCTGCACCGATCCCCCTCCCAGATCCAACACCCAATTAATTCTCTGACCCAGGTCATAACCCCTCCTGCCCTAGGTCCCAACCTAAACCCCTGCTCTCTTCTGTACCCCAATCCCCTGCCCCTGCTTCCTTTTGCCCTAGGTCACATCGCAAAGCCCTGCACCCCAGTCACCTGTCCTAGGTCACAACTGCCTCATTCATCCAAACTCCCTCTCAGACCCCACACTCCCTCCTGAACTCTAATCTCTTGCCCCAAAATCCCTTCTGCACCCAACCTCCAACCCAGACCCTGCACTTCCTCCATTCATATCATAGAAGAGTGTGACCCTCGACCATTTTCCGAAATCTTGGAGTGGCCTCTCACATCAAAAATTATTGCCCACCCTTGCCATACACCATTGGTGTTGTGCAACCCAAACTTCATGGTGGTACAAACAGTGGGTCATACATGTTATTCTTGTTGCTCTCTGGAGCCACTAGATTGTAGCAGTGACTGCAGAGGTAGTTTGATGCACCCTAGGCAGTCCCAAGCAAAATGGCTACGGAACACTGGAAAGAGAGAGGAGTTCCCCTGGCTTGTAGCACTCCTTGAACTCAGGGTTTCCCAAACTTTTTGATAGGACAGCCCCATTTTAGTAAATTATTTCCTTCCTGAACTCCATACACCATAGGGGGATGCCATTTTGCAGAGCAAAATGGTGTTCTCTGCTCAGATGTGACCTCACATGTACTGTATGTGTGAGGTCCTGCCTCATGATGGAGACCAGTTTGCTTTACAAAATGGAGTCCTCCCCAAGTGTTACTTCATGTATATGGTGTATGCACAGTTGCATTTTGCTTCACAAAATGGCTTCTTCCATGCATTGAGACCACTTACACACTTTGCAAGCAAAACCTCGCTGTGTGGAGTGAAATGGCATCCTCCGCATGCTAGGGATCACTGCGACCTTTTCTGCTGATAGCAGACTCACAGTTTGGGAACCACTGCTGCCTTAAAATCCATTTATATAATTATTCCATTGCCATTTAATTTCAAAGCTGCACATGAATTTCCTTTCATCTCTGGAACTCTGTCGACAAAAGGCGTTATTTCTCGTAGAATGAAGTTTACAGCCATTAACAAAACTGCTGAGTTCTGTCGACATTATGTCGACAGAGCTCAGCGGCAGTGTAGACGCAGGTATAGTTTTGTCGACAAAAGTCCACTTTTGTCGACAAAACCCTGTAGTCTCGACACACCCGAAGTGTTGATAATGCTGCTAGACAATATTGATCTCCTGTGATCCAGAGAATTCTCTGGTTTGGAACCAGTCAGGTCTTGATGGTGCCGGACTAGAGAGGTTCAACCTGTAACAGTAATCCATATTCAAAATACAGGGAAATACTGTGGGCGTGACTGGAACAGCTGTGTGGTAATTGACATGTTAATCATGACCACTATATCACAATAATATTTTGTGAGAGGTACTAGATCGGTGTGGGGAATAAGACAGAGGCAGTTCGGGCTGCCACTGCTTTATTTACCTGCTCCGCCTCAGGTACAGGTGTTTACAGCTCCCATTGGCCGAGGGTCTCCATTCCATTCCTGGCCAATGGGAGCTGTGGGTAGCATCATGGACTGATTCTCTTGTAAATCAGAGGTTAATCCATTGCAGTCAATAAATTTACATCAGTGTAGAAGTGGTATAAAATAGGTAAATAGGCACATCTTGGAACGAGATCATATAAGTACATGGATTGGTATTTGCCATCTCCTTATTTCAGTCGAAAGCTCTGTCCTGTTGAGTGTGGTGGTTACCCAGCAATTTATACTTGGACACAAACCACTGCAGATCCTGGAGGCTCAACACCTGTGTCAATTTTTCCCCCACAGCTGTTGTATTTATGAGGGACTGCCTCTGTTTTTGACTGCTATATTCACCAGGTTCCCCCTTTGTCTCTTCAGAAAGCTTGTGAGTTTCACTGGAATTATAAGGCATGGCTCTGTTTCCCATTGCAAATGTCTCTACAGTATTTGTAGCTTTCAAATGTTGTTAAGCAGAAGTCAGTCCAATGTAATTATCACTTGCAACCTGTTATATGGGATTTTTATTTTTAATATCTCAGATTCTACAAGTGCTTATAACCCATTGGATATCACTGTTTCATCGTGGATTCAATCAATCATCCTTTATACTGTAGAGACATGAAAGAAATAAAAACAAAACTGGGCTTTTCAAAGATACCTAAGTGATTTAGACACCAGCTCCCATGGAAAGCCAATAGGTGATGGGCACCTAACTTGGTTAGGAAATCAGTGGGAGTTGCATGCTTAGGTCACATAGTCTTCGTCCTAAATTTTTCCACATATAGCATGCCGGACCTAACTTTTCTCATCTGCTGTGTGATTTATTACTTGTGTTGTGGTAGCACCTAGAAAGCATGGCACGGGACATTGCTGTGCTACATGCTGTACAAAGGCAAACAAAAAGATGCCCTTTCTACCCCAGAGAGCTTACATTCAAAATAAATGGATGTACTGTCTCTTCGTTAGACTGCGTCTTGTTTACTTGACATTTTCTAGCTAGTCATTGACTCCTAGTCATATCCAATACTATATTTTTATGTATTATCATTATTTACTTTGAATTTATTTAATTTTTTTCTTCCTCATTACTTCAGTAATCCACAGGGAACATAAGCTAATTATGGGCTTGTATCAGTTCTTGACATGTGTTTTTTGAAACCCTGATGCTTCCATTAGGTGTTAATAGGTTTGGTGGATCTGTTAGGCCTTAGGATTGAGGACCTGATTCTACAAACCCCTTGTGAGTAATTTTAGTCAATGGGATTATTCACATAAGTTAAATTACTCGGTGAGCATTTGCACGTTTGTGCCTGTAGTAGATGAAATACTGGAGTTCCTTGCATTGTACTCAATTTGTTGTACATATTGTGGCCCTTTTTCTGATCTTCCGTCAATGATTGCCTGATCTTATGCTGGTGTAAACAGGATCAGAGTCAAATCCTGTATCGTTCATATTGATTACTCTGTTGCAATTCTATTTGGAGAATTAAATATCAAGTATTGTGGGGTTTTTCTTGTGGTCTCTTAGACTGTGGGCATGATCCTACAACGTGGGATTAACTGTTAAATCAGTGAAGTCAATTTTCCCATTTTCTCCTTTCACACACAGAACTGAATGCACATTATTGCTTACTAATCAGATTTTTGTTTGCATGACAAACGCTTCTAAACAGTTGGAAAAGCTTATTTCCAGTCAGCACTTTCCACCCGAGCACTTCTATGAGGTGTTGATTTTTTGTTGACATGTAAGGATTATTTAAACCTAGCCTTCCAACAGCTATGAAGAACAGAGGGGGAAAAACCCGATAATCCTTTAATGAAAAGGACTTTGAACCAAATCTGAGCTCCACTGGCTCCAGTGGGATATACACCATTATAAATGCCAGTAGAATCTGGTCCTACAGCCGTAGACAGCGTCCTTTCACTGGATGGATTAATCCTCCAGTGTTTATATTTTAGGTATGGACATACACAGGCTGCCAAGCAGTCTTACAAACTGCAGACAATGGAATGGGGGAGCATAAATAAAAAATATTCAAATTCTTCTGCTCCCAAAACCTCTCACTGGCACAGCAAAACCTGCAGAGGGGCCAGAGGTGTGGTCTTTGTGTTTGTGTTTGTGTGCCTAGTTTGGCAAAGGACATGGCATGCCTTTTAGTGTTGTTGCTAGAAGCTCAAGTAATCTGGGTGGAAAGTGGGTGTCTCTGAAGTGGGTGGGGAGGAAGCAAGGGCATGTTGCTGGTCGCAATCTGCATGGAAGATTAAGAACCACATACATCTATGTGCCTGTTTTAGGGCCCTTTTGCCAACGGATTATGATTTCCTTTATGATTCTTTTTACTTACACAATTCAATACAGGCACAACCATGTTTGCAGTGTCAATTTCTGTTGCCTGATATACACTGTAGATAAGTAGGGTATTTTCCCAATGTTGAATGTCTCTCCTTGTGATGTCGTTACATTGCTAGCGAAACACAATGTGGTGGTTTTGACTGTAATTGAAATTGCACCCTTTAAAATAAAAATATGTAAATAAATGGCATGAAGGTTATTATTCTAAGCTACTCAGACAGTTCCCCTCATACACCAGGATAAGTTTATTCTGAACTCAGGACAACACTTTGTTTTTCTTATTTGGCAGATTTGCTGTATGTAGAAGTTAAAACAAAGAATGTGTTTCAGCCTGTGAAACCCTGTGGTTTGCAAATAGGAGTCTGGTGATGCTATAAATGTGCACTTACGCACGCAGCCGTGGGCCAAATTTTTGCCTGGTTTAACTCCATTATATCCTGAAATTATGCCAGGGATGAATGTAGTCCCTTGAATAGATAGGGAGACAGGAGGCCAAACTTGAGACGTTTCTAAAGGGCTTGATCCAAAGCCCCTTAAAGTCAATATGTATTTCTGTTGACTTCATGGAGCTTTGAATCAGGCCAGTAGAGTTCTTAAGACAGAGGATGATGTTTGGAATGGCAGGGGAGAGCGTTAGGGTTGGCAGTGAGGCATTTTCAGGAATATTGCCAGCTCCGATGCTAACGCAGGCTCACTGTGTGACAAATGCAGAATAAATCACTTCACACTGCTCCAGTTTCTTCTTCAATAAAATGGGGATAATAATACTGCCCTATCTCACAGAGCCATGATCCGGCAGAATGAGTAACGGTAGTGTGTTGTGACCTCATTGTAGGAAAGGTGTGTGCGTAAACAAATGTGTCTTTTTATTGACTGCAATTACAACTCAATCACATTGTGAAATTTTAATTCAAAGTGTGCACATGAATGGCATGATATGTTTTTATCCTTAGTCACTAAGACAGTGTGTTTGTACATTTATTTCTATGTGATGACTGGCTGGTTTAAGAAGTGTTTTCGACTCCTTTGTGATTCTCTTTGTCTGATTCTCACACTAACAGCTACTACAGTACTAAGTCTGAGTCTCCTATTTGAGTGGTGGATGCAAGGAGAGCAGCTTCTCTTTCCCTGGTGCCACTGGGGAAGCTACTAAGGACCCACCTCTTTTCCTGATGGGATCTCAGCATCTGCTTATCAAACACTAACAGTTAGTGTCACTCAGAGCACTTGTCCACATGCAAGGCAGGTTCATTGAACTGAATTATTCCTCCCATCCAAATCTACCTTGTGGGCAGCTGGTGCTAACTGTAACACACTTCTTTCAAAGGATGCTGCTATTAAAAACAATAGCCCTGATTTTAGTGTAAATTGGGAGTAATTCCAATGAAGTCAATGGAATTACAATGGTATAGGCGAACGGAAAGCAGGCTCAAAGTGGTTTAAGTAATCTGTTAGCAAAAATGCTTTATATTATTACAACAGATTCCCAGGGAATGAAAACTGGCTTCACTCTATTGGAAGTAAACAGAGCCAGATTGATTTATACCAACTGGGGATATGACTTCAAGATTTTTTTTTTAAAGTTTTTGTGCTTCAGGCTGGTTAAATTTGACTGAGGGGTTTCCCCTTTGTTTAATAGTGTCAGGGTATGAAGCAACAACAAGTTTATATTTGGTTTGCATTCCCCAACACTGTAGGGATATGTTTAAATGGCAGTCTCTACAACCAGTGATGGTATGTGGAGCCTGTCCTCATAGAGGGACGGCTGATTCTAGAGTAGTTTAGTCGTGGCTAAAATGTGTTACCATCCAATGGCTGTCACGCGGCTACTAGTAGGCTTTGATGGCAGTCTAAACACTGAAGCAGGGTTTTTTTAGGCTTGGACTGAGCCTGGAAGTTGGCTGGGATTTTCAAATTAAGCCTAAGAGAGTTGCATGCCTCCATAAATCCCACTGAATTTCATGGCGAGTTGGGTGCCTCACTCCCTTAAACTCCTTTGGAAATTCCAGTCCCCACTCATCTTCCACTCCTGAGTTGAGGCACTCTAGCAGGCAGCATGGGGCATCCACTGCTCCTTCCTCTCCTGCAAATGGCCTGAAAGTTTCATTCTCCTAGGCTGTTACAGTTTTGTTTTTCATAAGCATTCGGTTTAGAAAAGGTAAATTCTGGAAACCAAATGGAGCTGGTTGCTTTAATGAGGGAATGTAACAGAAAATGAGAGAGCTGGCTGTTTCATCTCCTTTCTGGGCTGCTCTTTGGGCTGTTTTATAAGCTGGCAGAGATCCTCACAGCCAAGGCTCACAGAATTATCTCAGATGGTCTGGTTCACCACAGGATCCCATGGAAGTCGGATGATACCTCCTCTCCCCCCTTCTTGTTGCACCTTCCCATGAAGGGAAAAAAGAGAGAAAATGAGTCTTTTTTTTTTTTACTTGCTTCAGTCATGTTTTGTAGAGATCAAAATCACCGTTAGCTGAACATGAACTATGAGTCTGATGGGCAGAGTGTGGCCTTGCAAAGGCAGTGAATAGTTACACTTTTTAATATTGGATAATGGGGCAGGGAGATGAATGAAGAAGATCCGGGGTTTATGTCATACAGTACTCAGCACTAAACTCTGCACTTGGGGTGTGTGCAGGCACCTCTCATTTATTTACATTCTGCCTAGGTATTCACAGACAACTTCCTCTAGCAGCATGCATGTATCTGATGGCCTGGTTTGGCCCATTGAGTTCAGTGGGAGTTGTGTAAGTTGGAGCAGAATTTGGCCTAGAGGGAATTGAATGTGTGTTTCCAAGGACAGAATTTTGCTGGCATCCTTTACCAGTGTATGTGAACAGGTCAGAAAGGAAAGCTGAATATTGGAAGGGAAATGTCAGTGGTGTTTAGGTGGGCATAATGAAATGGCTTGAGCTGGAATGAGCCATGACCCCAGGGTTAGCATCCCATCTCTTGCAGAAAGCACACTGGGATTCTGAAGAGGTTATAACCTTTGGTTTTGCTTTTTATCCAAAAGTTGGCACTTCCAGCAGCACAGCATTCCCTGATTCCATGCTGGGACATTGCAACTTCCCACAGCACTTGGCTCTTCCTTGAGAGTCTCCCATACAGCCTAGGGCTGCTTAGCATGGACGAACTGGAGCTAGTGTGGCTTAGCATCATTAGATTATGTTGGGAAACTGTTTCCTAAACTGCTGTCGTTTTGTGCTTAGCGAAAGAGTTTGAAAGTCAGTTGCATTTAGCTTTCTTTCTTTCTCCTGTCTGTGGACTTATCTGGATCTTGGTTTAACTCGCTGCAAGGGGCATATTGGGCATGAAACCTGGATAGTTTTATCCATCACTCTCCACTGACTCAGATGCTACAGGGATGTCTATTAATCTTTGAACCATGTGTGCAATGTTGCTTAGCTACTTTTTCTGACAAATTGGCAGGATGCTAATCTCTGACTATTTTTGTTTTCTTTATGGCTCTATTATGAGGAGGATGCTTCACACCAGTTTGCTGTCTGCCGAGGTCTGTGTTGGTATCTTTTGTTGTTAGGATCCTTTCCTTCCCCCCTCACTTTATCCCCAGTTGGCAAAGACCTGAGAGATAATCTTTAGAAGAACATAGATTTAGTGCTATGCATATGCGGTCTAGCAAAATTTGTGTGCGTCTGTGTCTCTCTTTCGGAAAACAGTGGAGCAGCATAATCCCATAAAGAGAATTCATTAGAAATTCATTAGAACACAAGAGTTTTGTAGATCTATGAATATTTGGAACCTGTTACTGAATTTGAATAACACGCTGGATGAAATGCCCCATCTCTAAAGATTTATCCAGAAAGCTTTTTTGCTTGTTACTGAGCAAAACTCCCATTAACCTAGCTACTAACCACACATCAGCTAGTACTATGTTTCATTTATGTGTGATGATAATCTCTGGGCAAATGCGCACGGAACACTGTCCTGGAAGGAATAATTTCTCCCTTAGACAGGCCAACTATAAATGGTACCCTGTCAGACCAATTCAGAAGACATGCCACAATATTGTGGAGAAGTCCTATAGAATTTTCTAGAAAGTGACAATCTGTTCATAGATTTTTTTTTTAAACTACCCCATAGAATTTAATAGAAAATTAAGGCTGTGCTATAGAATTACATAGACTGGTTGAAAAGACCAATATAAAGGATGTCACTCTCCAGTCATTCTATACATTTGCGCTACGTCTACACAGGCCAGTCTTGCGCAAGAACATATGCAAATGAGGCATGGTGATGAATATTGCCACGCCTCATTTGCATACTTAATGAGCCACCATTTTGCACAAGAGGCTTTTGCGCAAGAGCCGTTCTGCCTGAAAATAAGCGGCAAATCGGCTCTTGCGCAAAAGCGCCTTGAGCAAAATGGCAGCTCATTAAGTATGCAAATGAGGCGTGGCGATATTCATCGCCACGCCTCATTTGCATATGTTCTTGCACAAGACTGGTCAGTGTAACGTAGCCTTGCAGTAATATAGGTTTCACCTCATTAGACCCTGTAGCCTTTGTAAAATGAATACATATGAGTACTGGTGGCAGGTTGATCTCAAGTACAAGAAGGCCACCAAGTTGCCAGCACCCCAGTATATGAATCTTCTCATGGACTAATTAAAAGTACAGAATTTGGTAAATTCTGACAGAAATATTTGTAATCTGTAGGCACAGAAAGAAGAGTGTGGGTTTTTAATTAGAATTTTGTTTAGATACTGCAT
This sequence comes from Pelochelys cantorii, assembly GCA_032595735.1. NCBI lineage: Eukaryota > Metazoa > Chordata > Testudines > Trionychidae > Pelochelys > Pelochelys cantorii. Next base: position 116,720,353 of record CM064330.1, on the reverse strand, counting down.
GTTATGAACAACTGGACACCGCATTCCAAACTAAGATACAAGATTCCTCTTGGTTAAATTTACAAATAAAGGCGATATGATCACTGTAAAATTGGGCACAACTGAAAGATATGTTCTCAAGTTATGGGTTCAGTAAGAACTTGGGAATATATTATGCACAACACATTTTTCCCCTTTTGCTAGTGATTATTGATTTTAAGTGCCTCTGGATTTGCATGCCAAACTTGAGACATTTTAAAGTGGCCAAGTGTTCAGCTTATGCTGAAGATTAGACCCCTTTAAGGTTCTCACATTGGGCACCAAAAATGGAAACACACAGAACAAATGGTCACTTTTTAAAATTTTGGCTAATATCTTTTGGAAATTTGCTTTTTCAGATCCTCAAAAATATTCTTCTCATGGTTTTGAGCATGATAATAAAACAATGGCAAATTGACAAGGCCAGAACTGGGCTTAACACTAAGATATCTTTCCATGTCTTTAGGAACATGATGAGGTCTTATGGGGAAGCTTTCAAGAGGAAGAGCTGGTGGACTGCATAGACGTTGATGACAATTTGCATGACAAGACTGGGACCTGCAACAGGAAAGATTTTTGGAGATATATTAAATCTTTTGAGTGCCTCTTTGCCAGTTGCTAGAGGGCAGAAAATTACCAGACATGTCCATAGCCCTCAAGCAAGTTTTTAATAAAGACAAGACCTTCCGTCCCAAACGTAAATTTGAACCTGGGACCCAGAGGTTTGAGCTCCATAAACGAGCACAAGCCTCGCTAAACTCGGGAGTGGACCTGAAAGCAGCTGTGCAGCTGCCCAATGGAGAAGACCTAAATGACTGGGTGGCAGTTCATGTTGTTGACTTTTTCAACAGAATCAATCTGATCTATGGAACTATCTGTGAGTTCTGCACAGAGAGGACCTGCCCAGTGATGTCTGGGGGCCCTAAGTATGAGTACCGGTGGCAGGATGACCTCAAGTACAAGAAGCCGACTGCATTGCCAGCACCCCAGTATATGAACCTCCTAATGGACTGGATAGAGGTTCAGATCAACAATGAGGACATATTTCCTACCTGTGTGGGTAAGTCCCAGCAAAGCTTAGAGCCACACACAGATTTTACTCTGTATGCCTAGAATGTGCATGTTCTTCTCCCTATAGTAGAGGCCCTGAATTCTGAATGCTGGAGTGCTGCTGGGGAAGTGTCAGGCATTCCCCAGGAGTGGCACATCAGAAAATGAAATGTTAGCTTGTGTTTGTTTTTAAACATATTTAAAATCTTGTCCGCCCAGCCACTCATCCCTGGTAAGCTATTTAGCTTAATTAGCTGTGGCAAGAGGGACAGCAAGAATATCTTAGTAGCCAGTTGGAGGTTAATCAAGTCTGAACGTTCACTGCCTTGAGTAGTCATTGACACCTATACAAGTGAGCCTAAAAGGCTACCTAATCAGAATGGTGGCATTTACATCCATTTCTCCAAGATGTGCATGGCTGTGCATAGTGCAAGGCAGTAGAGAATCAGGATCACAGTGTGAATTGTTATCCCTGGTACCTTTGCCCCCTCTCCTGTTCCCCTGTCCTCTCCCACCACAAAAAAGAAAAGGGGTGGGGAGAGCGAGGAACTGTCTTGTCTGAGCCCAAGTCTTTATGATGGCTATTGCTGCTGCTATTTTCTTTTGCTTTGTAGTTACAGATTTTTTAACTAGGAACTGGGAGTGTTAAAATGGGGTAGTTACTAATTTATAACATAGACACCTGGATATATTTATACTGTACTCTCATCCCTGGGCCCCCTGTCAGGATCACAGTCTTGTGCGTGTCCTGTGGCCTTTGGCCATTTCCTTTTGTGCTTTCTTCTGTCATTCTGAGACATTGATTTGCTGATCTTGAAGTTTCTCTCTCCCTTCTGTTGGTATCTGCTGCTGGCAAGGAAATAGAGGTGCTGATAGCAGAACAGTGAGGGGCTAACAAAACCATTTGCTGGAGATAGGAGTCACTGCTTCCTGGCAGTATGAAGCCTAAAAGGCTTTTTTAGGTGCACTGTCCATGCATGGGCTGCTCCCTCATGACCCCTCTCTGTTCCTCTGGGTAGCCCTCCCTGCACACACCCCCTCATGGGCACCAGTCGCCTATGTGTTGTGGTGATAGCCTCTTGCCTTCTTTTTCCCCCACTGTTCTCAGTTTTTGTTTGAATTTTTGTGAAGTGAGAATATATCATGTCTCATACAAACAGTTCAAGGCTACGTCTATACTGTAGCATTTTTGCGGAACAGGAAACGCAAATGAAGCAATCATTAGCATTTCTCGTGCTCTCATTTGCATAGTCTCTTCCGATCCGTTTTGCGGAAGAGGTTTTTGCGGAAAAAAACGCAGTGTAGACAAGGCCATTTTGCACCAAAAAAACACCTTTGCGCAAGAAGATCCTGTATACCTCCTTTTTTGATGGATAAGGGATCTTGCGCAGAAGGGGGGTTTTTTGGGGCGCAAAATGGCCCTGTCTACACTGAGTTTTTTCTGCAAAAACCTCTTCCGCAAAACGGATAGGAAGAGACTATGCAAATGAGAGCATGAGAAATGCTAATGAGTGCTTCATTTGCATTTCTTCTTCTGCAAAAATGCTACAGTATAGACGTAGCCCTAGAGATTGAAATTCTCCATAAAGCTGCAAATGTCTGTCTCCCTGCAATCCCTTAATCATGCCTCAGTCTTTGTTTCTGGGATTTATGTCTGTAGTGTGAAAGATAGTTCAGTCTCCATGCCCACTTGAGACTACTGTGCTGAAGCCATCAACACTGGTTTTGACAGAAGAGGGGTTTTTTTTAAATTAAGTTTTTATTGGTTATCCCTAAAGAAACAGACAATGAAAAGTACAAAAAGCTAAATGGTTTACAGTTTGTATATGCTTCCAAATACCGCATGCTGCATGAGATCACCAGCAAAATTATAGAATTACGCAGTTTTACAGCTTGTCAAAGCTGCAAGGCTGAGCATCACAAAGCCAGACAACATTAACATGTAGGGTGGGAGTAATGGTAATAAAATAGACAAGGAACATGATGGGGAGAGGGAGGGAGAGTGGGAAGATGGGGGAGAGAGCAAATGAGGTTAGGTGGAAAGGCTGGTTAGAGTCATCTCAACTTTTTATATACAAATGTCTCTAGAAATGGGGTACAAGTGTCAGAGAATTCATGTTGCTGTTCTATGTGGTGATGAGCTCTTTTTTCTTTGTCTGATAGGTCAGACAGGTCTGAATACTATTGCTCTATTCTGAACATAGTATTCAGATTCATGGGTTTTTAAGGCCAGAAGGGTCAGTTTTCATTTTGTTTGACCTCCTGCATAACAGAGGCCACAGAACTTCACCAAATAACTGTGCATCGAGCACGTACCGTGAAATGAGAATTCCATATGAGAGACAGTATGTTCTACTAGATTGAACATGGGCTGGGAGCCAAGAAATTCTGCATTGTAGTTCCAGCACTAATATTTTATTTAAGTGGTGATATAAGTTCACATTGGGTATAAATTGATCAGAAACTAGGTAAATTCTAAAGGTGCCCCAATTTGGCAATTAGTTGAAGTACAAAGTTACCTGTGCTGTAAGGACCTTGTCTAAACTAAATTTGGAAGGCATTAGCTACCAGCCTAGTATAGCCAAGGCAGTCTTAAAACTGATGCTCCTCCCTACGCTTTCACTTAACCAGTTTAACACATATTAAAAGGTACACGACACTAGGGTGTTTATATGTGGTAGATGACACCTTCTAGATCCTGGTGTAGATAATGGCTGAGAGGTGAGGCAGTGGTGGCCTATCATATGAATGAAACCAAGGATCCTAACATACATTAGGGATGTTAAATATCGGTTAATTGAATAGTCGAGTAACCTCGTGAAATCTTATCGGTTAGTCGACTATTCTATAGTCCTGGGGGGAGGGGCCAGCAGCTAGTGCACTCTGGCCTCGCTCCCAAGGAGTCCCCTGCCACTCCACACTGCTGCCTCTGTACTAGGGATGTTAAATATTGGTTAATTGAATAGTCGATTAACCTCATGAATTCTTATCGGTTAGTCGACTATTCTATAGTCACCGGCCAGCTCCTGTCCAGGGGGGAGGGGTCTGAGCTCCTGGACCCAGCACGAGCCAGAACTGAGCCAGGCTGCCTGCCCACCTGGCTCCTAATATACTTTAAATGCAGAGCTGCATCAGGGGTAGGTCCAGGACCCAGGGCAAGCCGGGACTGACATGGGCTGGTGGCCAGCCAGCTAAAAAACTTACTGGCAAGAGGTAGGGGTGAAATGTGTGTAGCCTATAGCATTAACTGATACGCTTTTGCTTATCGGTTAATCGACTACACTATTACATCCCTACTCTGTACCAGAGGCAGCAGCACAGGGTGCCAGTTGAGAGCTGGTCCACGAGGGGAGCCAGTTTAAAAACCAGCTCCACTCGCGGACCAGCTGCCGGTCGCCCTGTGCTGCTGCCTCTGATAAAGAGGCAGCAGTGCAGGGTGGCAGCAGCCCCAGTGTAGAGCAGGATCTGAGCTCCCTGACCCAGCATGAGCCAGAACTGAGCCAGGCTGCCTGCCCACCCACCTTCTAATACACTTTAAATGCAGAGCTGCAGAGGGGTCCCAAACCCGCCATGAGCCAGGACTGAGCTGGGCTGCTGGCCAGCCTGCTAAAAAATTTACTGGGGGGGAGGTGAGGAGGGAGAGAAATGCATGTGGTCTATAGCATTAACCTATAAGCTTTTGCTTAATCAACTACACTATTACATCTCTAACATACATTTAATAAGGTTTATTATAGTTTCTTTTTAACCATTCTGTAGCATTTTAAGACAAGGATATAAATAAGGTATATAGAATGGTTCAAAAAGTCAATACAATAGTTACATTGTTGTTTACACTTCCATTAGTAGTATACAACTTTTCCATATGGGCAGGAAAGCAACTAACAGGAGGGTGTAATGTGAGGTGGCATTCCATATGCTTCATGAAAATATATTTATAATGTGAATATGCCAAAATTGAAATAGGCTTTATACAAGATGGCTCATGTAAGATAGCATTAGAAAGCAAAAAGAACAGAGTCCTTTGGCATCTTAAAGACTAACAAATTTATTTGGGCATCAGCTTTTGTGGGCTGGCACCCACTTGATGCATCTGATATTAGCATTATTCCAAGATTCTTTTCAGTGTGTCCCAAGCTTGAGTGAATGAGCTTTAGTTCAGTTAATGAAATTTAACACCTTATTAGTTTAATCCCTATTAAATTACATATGAACTTCCACTAAGGAAGAATTGGCTTCTTTTTATAATATTTATAAGTTTAAAAATTTCTACTCTGTGGGCAGAATTTGGCTATAAAGGACATTAAAATCAAAAGCATAAAACATATTGTACCTCTTTGCCTCCCTTATAGCCTCTCACCCTGTCCTGGTATTGGTAATTAATTAAAGGCCTGAGTGAACAAGTATGCTCTGATTCATCAGACTGGACTCTGGAGGACTACTAGGTGAAGCCAGTTCTGTAAGGCAGCAGAGCATCCAACTCTCTGATCTGGGAAAGCATAGGTTTCTTCTTCTCTGTTTGGGAAGTGAGATGTTTAATTCCTTCTGCACTCCTTGCCCTACATGAATGAAGAAATCAACAGGTGATAGATAGGCATGTGGTCATTGTGTCTCTCCAGTCATCAAACCACATCAATTTTGTGTGTGTCTGACAATTGCAGAACATTTCTGCTTTCAAGACCCTGCCAAACTAGGTTATATGTCACCCTTCACCAGCCTGGTTTTTGTTCCTATTGTTCAGGAGCTAACAGATGTCTCTGCATAAACTAGGCCAGAAGATAAACCAGCTTTTAAACTTCAAAAATATTAATACAAATAAAGACAGTTGCCACCTCCATCAGCAGGGCTGATAAGCAACCCACTAGAACCCTCTGGATAATGAACAGTGCAGTTTACAGGATAATTAGAAGCCTGGTCTTTTCACCACTCCAACACCTGTCTTGTGTAGCTCATTACCTCTGAGAACAATTAGAATCCTTGTTTTTTGGTGTTACATAACATTTGTTCACTACCTCACACTCTGTGCCTATGAAAGAATTAGAACCAAGGCATAAAAGTAGTCTAGACAAGCTCTGGGCCCAATCACTCTTAATTACTTTGGGGGTAATAATGATCACCACAGCTCCTGCCTAGCACTCATCCCATCTGTCATGCATTTTAATCAGGAGCAACTGCACTGCTCTTCTAGTTACAAGGCTAAAGTCAAGACTAAGGACACTGGCTAATTTTGAGTTTGTAAGTTATCTAATATGGATACAGTGTAATTCAGAACAAATTGGATGTTCTTTTGGGATTGGCTATTACATGTTTAAGCGAGTAGATAGTGTACAGCTGCAAGTTATAGCCAGAAACAGGACAGCTTTGGCAAACTGCTGCTCCCATTTTCATCAGCATAACTCCATTGATTTTAGGGGACTTCTCTGGAGTTAGTTCCATTATGATCATCATCATAGGAGCTTTCTGTAAATGACATGGTAGAGTCCGAGATTTATTCTCTCTCAGTGGTGTTCATAGCAGCTTTGCTTCATTTCTCAACAAAAAGGTATGTTTTCAAACTGCCAGCCCTATACAGTCAAGCTGAAATTTGGAAATCAAACTCTTATTCCCACCTCCTAAATCCATAAGCAGCAGCACCTCCTGAAATCCCCAGATGAGCTGATTTGGGGTCAGGGTAGTAATTTGCTCTTGTTGAGTGATAGTGGCAGATTCCTGTTTGTTGGAGTCGGGTGAAAGGAAGGAATTGTATCTCTGAGCAGCAGGAATCCTTCCCTTCGCTGTCTCTGTGGTGTGTGTGGACCAGCAAACAACCCTCCTCCATTGCTTCAATAGATCAGATTGAAAAGCAATCCTGTTACCCAATATTAGGAATCAGAAAAGCTCTTGGTCTCTCCTTCCCTCCTCTGTAAGTACAAATGCAGTAAACCTCAAATCAGCACATTTACTGGTACACTGTGGCAAGCCTAATGATCTAGCTGTTGAAAACCTTTTCTGAGTGCAAACTCCTGAATGACAAAAGGCTTTGTGGTTCACCAAAGTCCTCTTCCGCAGTGAATGCTGCTGGCATGTGGCCATGTGTGCAGTTTAATGGAGGACAAAGTCTGCTTCCAGTTCAAATATGTAAATTACACCTTATCTCAGTCCTCTGTTTACAGAAGTCTGTCAGTTCTTTGGCATTATTTCACAAGGGAATCCTTCACTCAGGCGGCAGGAAGGTGGAATTGTTTCTCACCTGGAAAGTGTATATTATAGGATTGGCTCTGAGGAGGCTGTTCTTTTATATCCTATTATCAACATGGTATCTGAGCCACTTGCAGGTTTATGGAAATGAACATAAGGTTTCATCATCTCCCCATGCTGCAGGGATTTTTTGTTAATGGTGGGGTTGAAGAGGGAAATCTCAGGGTTAGGGCAAATAAGTGGGTTTGATGTTTTCATTCAAATTGCCTGAGGCTTGTACTCAATCTGATCTCTCCTGGGCTAGTCACAAGAAGAGCTTTGTCTCTTGTATACATAGGTTTTGCTCTTGAGTTTACCAGTTCAAGTGTTCCAGTGGGAAATAGCTAGGGTGGCAGGTCTTGATTGCAGAAAGTCACATATCTCTTGTGTAACAAGGGCTAGTTGCATGGAGAACTTGTGGAGTCACACACAATTGAATTTCAGACTCACCTAGGCTAGGATCTATGGCATTGGTACAACAGGGATCAAGTCAGCAGTGTCTTGTTTGTATATAGTGTGGTAGCATGAGGAACTGGATGTTTACATGGAAAATTTAGTTGTGCTCTGAGGAGTTATTTTTGTGTTACATTAGTATATCAACTTTTAACAGCAGTGACTAATCTTTGTATATTTGTGCAGAACCTCTCCCAGAGGAGCCCTGATCATAAATGAGGCCTTCAGATGCTATAGACATGCAATATTAATAGTCTTAATAGAGTTTAGTCATTAAAGAGTAAAGGAATTTTAATCAAGCTTGATGCAAATCTCAACATAGTCTTCCTTATGGAGCTGCTTGGGTGCTTCTGTCATACGCTGCAGGTCAAATTCCAGAGCTTTGTAAGTAAGTCTAACCTGGTTGCATCTGTTTACACCACAGATGCTCCAACTTGTATGAGGTCTGAACTCGGGCTTGTATTTTTTTTTCCAAACAGAATGGCAGAATATGAGAAAATTTGAAATCAAACAGGAAAGTCCTTATTGGGCTACTTTAAAGGCAACCCTCTTGTCTTTATAGAAGTTTTTGGACTTAATTCAAGTATGTACTTAAAAAGTAACTGGTTAAATACCTCTTCTGATAATGAAAGCCACATGCTTTTAAAAAGTATCAGGGACCCACATATTCAGATAGATATTAGATATTTCCTAATGTTTTAAACTACTCTTGGATTTTTCTGTGCTGCAGAGAATTATTCTGCATGGATTCTTCTGTCACTGTCATCCCCAGCGTATCTGGGTGCCTTCCAGTAATGCATTGAGTGATGTGACCAACTTCTGTCACATGTGCCTTGCTCTTTAATCTTCTTCCATTGGGGAAAGTTGTATGTGCCATGTAGTGTTTTAATTTGGGAGAGTATTTTCCAATGTATATGACTCTGTGTGTTTGTATTAGAGAAGACAGCTTGAAGAAGGGCAAGGTAGTGAAGTTTGTGATGGCCCTTCATTCCTATGAGAGTTCCATAGCCTTGGACTAGCCCCCAGAGAAAACTCTTGTCTCCTGCACAGAATAGCTTTATCTTGGTGCCATTGTGCCTGATAAGTGGGTTTATTGTTTGCAGTGTTCATCCTAGATCTTTGTCATCTTTTAGGTGTTCTGGGCTCTAGCCATTAAGTGGCTTGAAGACAGGGACTATGACTGTGACCCTGAAACTGACTTGACCTGGAGTAGTGAAATGTCACTTTGGAAATTTCCACATGTATATGACACATCTAATAGCCTAACTGATGTAAGCCTGAAGTACTGAGAGAGCCTGCACTTTTCTTCTAGATCGGAATGGGCAATGATTTTTGACGGGGCGCCACTCCAAGATTTTTGGAAATTGGTCAAGGGCTGCACTCTTCCATGATGTTAATGGAGGAGATGTGGGGTCTGGGATGGAGTTTGGGTGAAGGAGGTGGTTGTGACCTTGGGCAGGGGACTGGAGTGCAGGGGTTTGGGATGTGACCTAGAGCAGTGGTGCTCAACCTTTTTTAATTCGTGACCCCCAGGGCTGAGAGAGTTTTTGTTGAGCAAAAAAAAAAAAAACCCGCGCTGGGAACATTTTGTTGTGGCCCCTTTAATTTCAAGCACCGGTCTGTTCCCCTGCCGCTTCCCCTCGCCCCATGTACGTCAGGTGCCAAGCCAGGAAAACAAAATGGCGGCTGGCCCGGCGCTGCAATCCCCCTTCCCCCGCCCAGGAACACAGCCCATGGGTGTGCACCGCTGACTTAGAGTACAAAGGGATTGTGATCTGGGGCAGATTGGGTGGCTTGGCCGGCTGGATCCAGCCCACGGGCCATATTTTGCCCAGGCCTGTCCTAGATACACAGGCAAGTTTCAGACCCAAATGTAAAGGGAATACTGGTTAGGGAACACAGTCAAAGAGAAAATGAAAGCGAAGGAGAGTGTCCTTTGTGACAAGGTCATTCCATAGGAATGTACTTTGTATGCCAGAGATGTACTCTCAGTCACTAGCAGTTGTCTTCTGCTCTGCAGATGGTCGGTGGTTCTAGATGTTAGTTTCTGTATTTCCTGTGCTAGATGTGTCAGCCAGTGGATAGCAGGAGGCTGAGTGCACTAGCTTTTACATTTAGTGAAGCCTAGAATGGGTTCAGATCCTGACTGGTGCCCAAATGAAAATGAGATTGGTAGTTTGTTCTTTTCACGTCACAGAACTGTTGCACCGTGTTCAGCAGAACCTCAGCGCTAGAACAGCAGAGGTTACTGCAGGGCAGAACTGAAATTCATGGGCGTGCTACAGCATGTAAGACAGTTCACACCCGAGCATGCCTGCCTGCCTGATCTACGGTGGGCTCACGTCACTTCTTGTCAGCCTCGATGAATGGGAGAGGCCTGATCCTGGGCAGTGGCGGGTATGTGTAACTCCCATTGAGTTAAGAGTGTGAGATGCTCAGGATCCACAAGCCAGTATTTTTTTTTTTTTTTTAAAGCAAGAGAATACTCATCTCATCTATACAAATTCTGGGTTGAGATGTGATTCTCTGATAAATGAAATATTAGGCATAATAATTAACAACACCTCACATTTTAAATCTTCCTAAAATTAGCGGATCAAATTCTCTGTGTTACTGTGTTCTCTGTGTTAAATCTAGAGTAACTTCCACTACTGCTTACTGGAGAAATACCAATATAACTGAGAACAGACTTTGGCCTAATATCCGTGCTAGTGTTGATATAAGAGTCCCTTTTGCTAGGGCATGTTGTGCCAGGTTGGATATTATATGACAGAGATAAAAATTAAAACTCCATTCAGAAGCCTTTGGATTTCTGGCAGGCATAGGAAACAGCCTTGCACACAAATTTGTTAAGAACAAAAGAAAAGACATTTGGGGAGACTAATGCCATATGTGAGATGGTGGAAGGAAAGTGTGTGGTCTGTGTTGTTGATCCTAATTGCCTGCTGTTGTCTTGTGCATTGGGATCACTTTTACCTGTGCCTATGTAATTTTAATGGGCACTTGTCTCAAGTGACAAGTTGCTGTATCTAAATACCAGCTGGAAGGGGCAACCAGATACTGGAGGTTTTGTAGGTGCCAGAGATTAGAACAAAAACAATGCAAAGCCTGTGGCAGGCAAGTTATTTTCATTAGCTTTTAACTGACTGTCCACCCATGTTCTTTGTTGGGCAGCATCATAAACTACAGAGCCACCTCACAAATGCTGAAAAAGGGGGAAACCATTCCAGCCATTATTGGCGCCTCGGCCTGTTTATCACTGAGAACTTGGATACTGGGCTCACAGAAAATAGACTGCAATATGGTAATGTCCCAGATGTGGTCTTGAGCGACAAATAGGGCCCTGAAATGAGGTTTTAGCCACAATTTGCCTGTAACGGGGTATAGCTGATCAACTTCAGGGTTCTCATTTGTCCAGTTCAAAGCCAGAAGAGACCCTTAGACTATTTAATGTGACCACCTGCATGCTATTAACCATTAAATGTCACCCAGTTAACCCAGATTTTTTGTTGCTCATGAAGTCAAATAACAAACAAATCTTCTATTGGAATGCACGTGAGCAATCCCTCAGTGTGTGCATGCCACGTGCAGGATCGTCAGAGAATTTTTCCCTTCGCAGTATCCATAAGGTTGGCTGTAAAGCTCCCTAGTGTGGCACCTTCATGTAACAGGTTGTAGGCTTTACATGCTGTGCCTTGGAGCTGATGAAAAGAGACACTTGGAGAGATGGCTGAACAGTGTAGAGGGAGAGCTCGGTGCTGTTACAGCTGTTGAGTGGCTACATGATACCATCTACATGTTTTGTAAGTCTATAAAGTACTACCAGACTATTTGTTGTTTTTTCAGTTTACCTGTACAGGCTAACTCGGCTACCCCCTGAAGCTTCTGGATTCTTAGTGTTGGTCATTAAACCATAAGATGCTGGTTCTTGCAAACCATCTGGCCAGATGAATGCATAACCCTGACAGTCCTCAAACTGAGCACATTCATCCTGAGGATTCTGAGTTAAGGAATGAGACTCTAGTCAATTTGGCTGACTCATTTCATTGCTCTCTTTCCCATCCCATTGGGAGCCCTGCTTCTAGCTCTTTCCCTAAGCCTGATGAAGCTCCTCCCATATCTCTGGTTATCTTCTGACCATCCAAGTGCTAGGAGAGATGCCTTTCCGTACAAGGGTGGCCCGTGGACCTAGGCAAACTAGGCAGTTGCCTAGGGCGCCGCAGCCCCGGGCGCCCGATGATGACGTCACGGGGCGCCGTGGTGCCCCGTGATTATGTCACAGCCATTGACGGCCGTGCAGGCGGGGGCGCAGATTGTGCCTTCTGCCTAGGGTGCCAGTTGCCGCAGCCAGCCTCAGGCCACTCCTGTTTCCATATCTGACTGAGAACCAGTCAGTCAGGAACCCTCTCTCCTTACTCTGACGTGCATGCTGCCTTCTGTGCAGTAGTTCCTTCCTGTACCAGGCTTTAGCTGCTAGTGACAGTCCAAGGCTGGATGGAGAGGGACTGTGTCAGTAAGGAGGTTATGAGTGCTCTGCCTCAGTGTGTGTAGGCTGCCAACCTCAAACCTGTCGTTAAGATAAAATGGTGTGGTAGCTCTCCTCCTGAGGGAAGGGGGCAGGGCAAGGTTTTAAAAAATGGACAGTTTAGGGCTTTCCATCTTGGTAATTTGGAAAGTTTACTTTCACCAAGAGGCTTGGTCCCATTTAAAATGAATGCCTATCTGATCCGGCACAACAGTGTTGGCTATTATATAGGAGATCATTAGAATTGCTAACTGCAAGCCATCAAAAATCATGAGTCGGGCCCTAACATAATCAGGAGATTGGCTTAAAAATCATGAGATTTAATACTTTTGGGGTTCTTTTTATTTTCCATCCTTTTCACTGAAATAGGAGAGCTAGAAGATTACTTTTAAATAAAAGCTGAGATTTTCACAGGATAATTTTATTCCGCAACTGGGACTCTAAGAAAAACAGCAAATGTAGTAAAAATCAGGAGAGTTGGCAACACTGTAACACACAAACCAAAAACTAATAAGATGAAAACTTGTGTTGGTTTACACAGAGATCAGAAATGCACACATACATAAAATGGGCATAATACTGACATAATTCATGGGATCTCCTGATGCTCAACTAATGAATATTTATAATATGCCTGAGTTTCAAGCATGGACCACGCTATATAAATTAGATATAATATTGTACTATAGGGCTGGCTGAAAAATGTCTAAAAAATTAGATTTTTGGATGAATTAATTTTTTCACTAAAAGTCTCTGCTTTCTTTGGGAAATTATTTGATTGTTGTTGAAAAACTGACCACTGAAAAAGAGAAATATTTTGTGCTTTTGGTTCTGACTGAAAAATTCCTGTTGAAAATCATAATGTTTTAATTTTGAAATGTCACCAGAGATCTTTCGGACTGGTTAAGAATTGTATTATTTTTAAAATATCTTTTCCCCCACTCTAGAGAAAAGAGCAGTGTGTTTGGAGTATTGGACAAAGGAAGGATTTAGTAGCCTTTCGTATACCTGACATTAGCTCCTTTCCTGTCCCTCTGCTCCTCAGCCACCCACCTTCCAATCTGACATTTCTGGTTTCCCAGCACTTGAGACACAAACACCCAAATGTGAGTGGCTGAAGGGCATTTTGTAATGCAAAGAGGGTTAACCCCTTCTAGTCTCATTGTCAGTCAGTTTTCAGTATCAAAGTGAAATAATCTCACCCTAAGAAATTGAGAAGCCCTTGATTTTTGTGCTTTTCATTCCTTGATAAAGTCTGGTGAGGAGCAGGGTGTCATTCTCTTTTTGAGATATTTTCCGTACGCACCGTTTATAATCCTTTGTCCCTCTCCAACCCCATCCGCGATAAACTAGAATGAAGAAGTGGGCTGTGCTCACGAAAGATCACCTACATGTTTTGTTAGTCTTTAAAGTGACACTAGACTATTTGTTGTGTTTTTTTTTAAGTTTAGAATGAGTGAAGAATTCTTGGAAAAAATATACTAGACTATAGGATACAATCCTGATGTGATCACTGGCTAGATAGGATCTGCTAGTCTTTCACAAGTTTAAAAAACTTCTGTTTTTTTAAATTCTCATTAATTTCTATGCCCTGGCTCTGGGCACATATTCTGTGGGTTCTTACCAGAGAGCTCCATAGCAAGTCGGAATCATAGGTAGAGCAATGGGCAGCATCAGTGTAAATCTTGTATCTGGCTGTTATTCAGAGGGTTTTGGAAATATTGGCTAAGTTCGTGCTTATTTATTTATAGTTTGTATAAATGTGGGCTGAATATCAGGAAATGCTTCCTAATGGTGAACCTCCTATTACTCTGGGGGAAGGGTATAAGCACCATCTTGAGAGGTGTTTAAAACTAACATAGCAACTAGGTTATAGAGTGAGCAAGCTTGTGTTTCCTGGGAAGACTGGCTGGTCTCCCACTAGGTCCAGTCCATCTGTAACACCCAGCAGTCCGATCCTCTGGGGCTGTAAGTAGGCTTGGCTCCTTTGAAGTTGACAGAGCTGTGTCAATGCTAGGGATGTTAGAGGTTAGCTGGCTAACCGGTTAATCAGTAAGCATCACCCATACTGGTTAACCAATGGCCCAGCTGGGCTTGGTCCATTACCTATCTACTCAGCGTGGTCAAAACAACTCCCAACTTATGGTGGGCCTACCCTGCCCAGAGCAGCTTACCACACCGGGGTTAGGGAGGGAAGCTCCAGCCTGGCTGGAGCAGCGTGCTGTGCTGGGCTACCCCATTTAAGCGGTTAACTGGTTAAATGAGATTTTACATCTCTGGTCAATGCATACCAGTTGAAGAGCTGGACCTGCATTTTTATGACTTTTTAGGGCCTGATTCTCCACGCTGTTATACTAGTTTTACACTGGTGCGAGTCCATTCTTATTGGCTTATGCGCAACGTGCCGCAGGTGGCACGTGACCAGCATGACGCTCAGCAGCCCAAAGATAGCAGCAGGACGTGTCACATTCTGTTCTTGGTTTCATCCACGCATCTTGGTTACATCCACAAAACCCAGTGACTGCAGTGGGGTTGCACGAGTGTTAGTAAGGCTGGGATTTGGCTGAATGTTCCCTTGCATTGCTGTTGCACATGATTGGGCTTGTGTTCTGAACTGATACAGCTCCAGTGTTCCCGCTAATCTTTTCCATTCATGTGTAGATTTTTCCACCCATGTGTGGAATAAGTGGCAAATGCCTTGGTGCACATCACAACAATGTGCACCACCAGGTGAAACACAAATGGGCACTCTGCTAATCAGCTGAGTGGCATTGGAATCTCTCCAGAGCCGCCGCACAAGTGCACAGCTTACAGGGAACACTATACAGCTCCTGGGAGCACTTTTGTGCTTGGGCAGCTGTGACTGAAACACACCAGCCAATGCACCAGAGAAGTGCAGACAGCCATGTGAGAGAAGAACCAGAACCTGTGTTCCGCTTACACAGCTTGGTATTGGAAGCCAGCAGATGGAACACAATCACAGCACTGTGGCTTTGGCCAAGCCAACTCATTTAATTGCAGATGAGGAAGAGAGCTGATGGGTTGCTGAAATATTGTTTGGCTGTTAAAATTCAATAATCCTTTCCCATTTCTTAATTACCAGAAGGCTTTTCCCCTGCATTAGGATTATCTTTATTTTCCCCATCTTGCTAAAGCCAGAGTGAGCCTTTTCTAGGTGTGTCCATTCAAGCACTGACTTCCAACCATGAGCAGGGATGGGGCAAAGCGACCTCTACATGCCAGAAAATAGAACTAAGCCAGATGCTATTAGACTACAGCCTGTGTTACTGTTCCACTTCCTGGAGAAGAGCTAGATAGTCGGACACAGTCATTGCTGAGCTGGACTGATAACTCAGTGCCACAAACTGGAATTGAGTGGGCATCCCTCACAATAGAAAGTTCCCAGAACACTGTGGTCATCATGGGTTTTCTCTGCCACTGCAAAGCTTACTTATGCAGCAAGAGCAGAGAAACATCAAATCATTTCCTTCATTTCATATGCTCTTGGTGTGAGACCCAAAACCTTTGGTTAGGTGAAGCGAAGGGCTGACAGAAGACACATTCCTAACCATGAGTCAGTTCTTCCAAATTAGGGATGTAAGTGACTAGCTGACTACCCAGTAACTCTAGGCTTAAAGACTGGTTCTGTTGATTGGTGTGCCTGGAGGAAAAGGGAACCAGCCTAAAGGAACGTCTCCCTACCCACTTCTGTCATCGGGGTTTATCTCACTCAGCACCTTAGGAAAAATAAACTGACTGAAATGTGGGTGCTAACAATCAGGGTTTTTATTCAACAGTTCAAACAAGGTAAGAATGTAACTATAACCAGGACCCCCACAACTAAAGGTAAGTGACAAGAAGATTGTGCGTGAGTCGGCTTGGGTGAGTGCCCTTTCCCAGGATGGGACCCAGGTAAGGAGATAGAGTATTATAAAATCACTACCATATCCTGCAGCTTGTGGACTCTTATGATGGTGAGACCACTCCGGATTCCGTCTCCAGATGTAATTCAGGTGAGAGTGATCAGGCTGTGTCAGCTCTGCTCTGGTGATGGCCCACTCCCCTCCCTGCGCACACACTCGTGGGTGTGTGTATGTCATTGTTGATAAGGGGTAGCAGCTGACAGCACACCCCTTGCGTGCAGGTAAGGTCACCCTCCCACAACCAAAACCTATCTGTGTGGTGCTGGCCTACCCTCTAAGCAGCTCCGGACTCTGCCACTGAGAAGGGCAGCCCCTTGGAACTAAGTTGCTGTTGCTGGGCAGAAACTAGGTCACATGTCTCCCTGGTTTTCCCACCAAAAGTGCGGGAAAATTTCCTGAGGGGAGGAGGGAGAAGGTTGGCCAAGATGGAGCCCATGTTGTTGTTTGGACTTTTACAAAATGGCATATGTGTTATTGATTACCGGAATTTTCCCCCTACATTGCCCTCCTTGCCAGCAAAGAACTCGATACTAGGAGTTCTGATGCCAGCACCCAATTACGTGGGAGGCATATTAGCACATCGTGACCTTTGCCTCAGTTTACCAAACTACCTTTGTGCCCACCTACATTGAATTAGGTGCAACACAAACATTAAAAATTGCAATATGAACCAGATAGACAAGGGATGTGCAAGCAAATGCCAAGTGTCTGCTACTTCATGGGGGTCTGAGAGTAGAAATTGCCACCAATGGCTGATCGCAGCAGACTTTTTAACCCTCTTTAAAACAGCCTCTATTTGACTGGAGGAGTGATGCACAGTAATTAAAGTGGTACTACTGCATTCCATCACTTTCTCCGCATGTTCAGCCAGCTCAGGGTGCTCCATTAACTGCCTAATGGAGCAATGTATTCAAATCTAAACTTACAGGTTCAACGTGATCATACATATAAAATGAGGTTCTGATGTTCCTTGAGGTTATCAGCTCTGATTGGTAATCTACATCACATCCCTTGATTGTAAGTACAAAACAAAAATGTGGGTTTATATCATTGTCAATTACATAAAAAGTATTAACTAAAAAAGACTTGCAAGTGCTACGGAGACATACACAATTATTGGCTATCACCACCACCTGTGAATGCTCTGAGGTCCTTGGTTGGAGCTCATAATGACACCTGCCTTCATCCACACTCAAACAGATGTGTTCCCTATGATTACCTCCGAGGGACACAAGTACCCCTGATTGTTTTACCACAGGCATGAGCTGACCTCCCTCTACAGCATGATAATCTGTCCCCTCTGGATTACCCACTGGGGAAGATCTGTAGGCATCATAATGGTGGTATTGACAATGATGCCAAGGGGAAGTAATGGGTATGCCCATAGAACGGTAGCATTCATGATTGTTAAGATCCTAGCTGTGGCTTCTTTAGTATAGGGGTTATATGTAAAATCAAGGCGCTTCCACCAGGCGTGATGTTCAGCCTCAAATGGAGAGACATCCTGAAGCATGCTGTTCCTTATCTCTATGGCCAGGATTCCCTGAAACCTTGTCTGCAGGATGCTACTGGATACTGTTTGCATCCACTGCTGCACCTGAATGCAAGGAAGGGCCCAGGAGATATTACCCTGTAGACCTTCAACACCTTGCAAGATTCTAACAGAGTCCTGCTTCTGTGCACGATACCATTCCTTAATGACAGCGGATAAGTCATACCCTAAATCATTCATTTTGTTAAGGGCTTCGGAGAGCGTTTGATCAGTGTGACCACTTCCCTGCCCAGATTACTAATTCTGAGCGCTAAAGACCCTGTTCCTATGGAGATTACAGATCCTAGTCCAGCACCTACTCCCCCCATAATCTTAGCAGATAGATCTCGTCTGCCACACCCCCGGAACCTGGGCTCTGCATCTCGGACCCATGGTTCCCAGCCTAATAGTGCTGACGTCACAAAAGGCAAGCACTTGGGCTCCAAGCTGCTGACCAAGTGATCTGCAGACTGATTTTAACCTTTGATGGAGTATTGAGGCTCTGAGATTATAAAACGTTTCAGATTCTTATTTACCACCATGGATCCAGTGTAACTGATCTGAATATGAGGTACCACAGTTACCACCAAAGTCTGGACCGCACCATATGGTCCGTACCATATGTCTCAGTGGTAAGTGAAATGACTCCGTAGCACTTGCTTATAAACTCATTCTGGGTCTGTGCAGAACAGAACCCATTAACAGTAGTAAACTCCCACTACAATTAACCAGAACATCATTAAAGAGCGGAGTGGAGTATGCATCCTAAACCTCAATTTAGGGACTGCGAACTGAGCACTGAAGGCAATGCTACTCAATTTTGGAAGGCCCGGAGCCCACAATAATACCCACAGCACATGCCGAGGGCTGCAACCTAAGTGTGGTTAAATATACATGCAAACACATATGCAAATAGCTTTTCACACTGACAGGCATGAATACAAAGCACTTCCCACAATGCCCCGGCACTTCTGACACCTCCTCCCTGGGGGCTAGAAATGCCGACACCTTGTATCCGTCTGTTCCAGCTAGCCCGTCTGCTTGTGTCTTTCAATGCTCGCCCAACTCGGGAGATGCTTCACCATTGTGGAGTGTGTTCCTGGTGGAGGCCATGTTCAAAGGATCCCACCCGCGGGCCAAGTGTTGAGCCCCATGTAAACCCAAACCGCACCACGGCCCGCAAACAAATGAGCCGCGGGCTGCATGTGTCCCATGGGCCACATGTTGAGTAGCCCTGACTTAAGGAGATATGAATAGTCAAGGGTCCCTCCCAAATATGGGAGGTCAAGTTGGTAACAAAACATATGCACTTTGTTGGACAGGCAGTAAGAGGCCCACCAGAACACATGATTAGTGTATCAGTAACTTCCCAAGTGCAAGCCCTTTGAATTTGGTTTACTTGTCCCAAAGGCCCTGCATCCCGAACAGAAGTAAGGTAGGACCCTGGCGCTTGGCCCACAATGGAATCATGGAAATTTTCTGTTTCAAGGACCCATAACAGAACACATTTGGGCCCGTCCACATCACCAAAAATGGTTAGTGGCAACACCTCCTTATTCCTCCAGTCACCATGGAAAACCCTTATCAATTCCAGACCATCATTTTCAGTTGAGGATGTAATCCCCCGATCACAATAAAAGTGATTCCCCCCGCTTTCACAAAGAATACCTCTTGTACACTATTTACAACAATTACAGCCATGATAAATGCATGCCCATGGAGGAAATGATGCTGGTGGGACTCCTATAGCACAAACACAGAAAGAACAACATTGAAGAATCATATTAGACTTGACATCGCCCTTCCAGGCTTTCATTTGGCTAGAGTGAAACCATTTCAGTTTCTTTCCCTGATTCTCAGGGATTTCAAGTTGATATACTCCCCTCCCTGTGCCGTTGTGGGTGTGTGTATGTCTTTGTTGATGAGGGGTAGTAGCTGGTAGCACACCCCTTCCGTGCAGGTAAGTTCACCCTCCCACAACCAAAACCTATCTGCGTGGTGCTGGCCTACCTTCTAAACAGCTCCAGACTCTGCCACTCAGAAGGGCAGCCCCTTGGAACTCCAGAGACAGCCTTTAAATAAGCTGCTGTTGCTGGGCAGAACTTAGGTCATGTGTCTGCTTGGTTTTCTGTCAAAACATCAAAAGAGCAGGAAAATGCCCTGAAGGGAGGAGGGAAAAGGGTGGTCAAGAGGGAGCCCATGTTGTTGTTTGGACTTTTGCAAAATGTCGTACATGTATTATTGATTACTGGAACTTTCCCCCTACAGTTCCTCCCAGCAGCGTCTCTGTGGGGGGAGCTGGGGAGGCAGAGGTGCAGCAGGGGAAATGACATGAGCAGGGACCAAAGCAGTTCCCACTCCCTTGGGGTCCTGACTGCTGCACGTCCCCGGGTGGCTTTTGTATATTTCAAAGGCAGAGGCACAGTGGGATAGCATGCACCCCACATATCAAATAATCGACGGAATTTCCATCAACTACTCGATTAGCTGATTAATCAAAAATTAACATCCCTGCTCCACATGCAGATAAACAATGGGAATTTCTTAGAACACAGACCCTCATAGGAATAAAAGTATCTCCTTTCTCAAAGGAGTCATCCTTTAGTTGGCTGATCTTCTGGGCATACTTAAAATTTCTGAATGATGAGCAGTGAATGGCTGAGGTGAGTGTCTGATGACTGTTGGATGCAACTTTGAATGAGACCCTACTTTCAAAGTGGGGAAAAAGGGATGTTCCCCTCTCCCCCAAAAGAGGCAAAAGTACCTGCAGCTCAATGTGTGTCCAGTTTACCCCATCTAGGACACACACTGTTTCTTCCTCCTCATGACTCTCAAATCTGTCACGTTCCTGAGGAGTGCCAACACAGCCAAGGCTGTTCAAAAAGCTACAGAAGAAATTTTTAGTCCCTTCTTCCTATAACATGATTCAGCAGCACTCAGCATTTGGGCAGGGGAAGTTGACCTAGCACTGACATCTGGAGTCAGAAACACAGAGAATGAGAGAAATCCAACATCTGACAATGGATGGAAGTTTTAAAACATGCATCTCGGTTTCTTTTAGTGCCAAAATGCAGTGGAGGTAAGGGAAAAATGTCATCTTTCAATAGCCAGATGGTTACCTAAATACATATATTATATAATTTATCATAAAACATGTATACCCAATGCTAGTTTAGTGTAATATGGAGATATAATGTTTATATACTGTCAACCCTAATAAGCTTTGAGAGATAGAAATTTGCCCAGTAATAGACAAGTCTATAAAGCTTGGAGCTATAATGCGCAGCAATTGAGGACGATCCAAACCACATGCCTGGATGAGGTCAGGCCATTTGTAAAGTGTCAGCAAATTTTTAGGTATTAAAACAATGAGGCAATTTATGCTTTAAAATTAGTTACATTCCAGGCTGTCTTTATATGTATACTGAAGTCATATAGAGTTGGGTTTTTTTTAAACTGCAATCCTCAAAGTGCACTCTGCAAATGAAGATAAGTATGATTATCTTCATTTTACAGATTGGGAAATGGAGAGACACGTAATTTTATAAGGCCAGAATTCTCATGGAAATATGGGTCTACGCCATTGCTCAGAATCACACAAGTAAGTCAGTGGCAGAGCCAGGCGTAAACAGTTACCAAGCCTCATAATATTTGGTACTTTTTAAAACCATGGTTCCTGGAGCCATGTGAATATGTGAGAGTCTCAACTGTAATTTAAAATACAACTAAAAGTTTCTAGGCCTGGTTGCAGAGGAAAAAACTGAAGAAAAATAAAAAGAACCCTAGCCATGTTATTTAAAAAAAATCCACTCACATTCACCTTTCATGCTCTTTGGTGCCAGATTCATGGTTTCTAGATGATTGGGTTGGAAATACAAAATAGGACTCAGATCTCGTGCCTTGCAGACATAGTCCCATGTTTTCCCTGTTAGAGCATGTTTCTTCCTCACCCTGACAAAGCCCAATTAGTGAGAGTTGGCTGCGTGCCTCCATCTAGGAGCCGGGCCTGCTGCTTACCACTTAGGGGATGTAGCGCAGTCTGCAGTGCCAGGACAGGCAGGAAGCTGCCTTACTCTCTCCCTCCCCCCCCCCCCCCCGCTGGTCACCTGGTTGCCCTACAGCAAGGTGACCCGGTGCCTGTCTTTCCACAACCCAATACTGGGGTTGCAACCCGTACTTCGAAAATCACTGGAACAGTAGACTTGAACAACTTCTATTTGGGACAAGTCAATTCTTTTTTTTTCTCCTTCAGCTGCAAGTGAAAGCAAAGTCCATCCACGTAAGCAGCATGTAAGGGGTGTAAAACCAGATAACCAGCATAACGAGAGAAAATTTATGCCTTTTTGTGTTCTTTATAAATTGGCTCACTTTTAAAGCTTTAAAAGCTTTAAAGGTAACTGCAGCTATCATTTCTGTGTGGTGAGACACACAGAGAGGTTGCAGTAAACAGGTATGGCTACCTTAAGAGTTTTTGATCATGCGGTAACTCAAGCTAGTTAAACTGCTAAAATTCCGGCTAACTAGCTTATCACACATTCCTGTTCTGAGTTTCAGCATGACCAAAATCTCCAGCAGAACTGTGAAACCCACTTAATTGTTTTCTGAGGGGAAAATGTGGAAAAATCCTGCAGCTTGTTGACACCAAAGAATACGTCACTGTGTAAAGTAAAATATTTGTCAGCAGAAGCACAGTAAGACTTTGGCTGTGCAGGTTCCATGTTCTGTGCAGACAGTTGAATCGCAGAGCACTTGGGACTTCCCTTTGAAGAAGCAGCTGCCTGCACAAGAGCTAGGAAGCCTTACAGTGAATCAAGTGA
This sequence comes from Pelochelys cantorii, assembly GCA_032595735.1. NCBI lineage: Eukaryota > Metazoa > Chordata > Testudines > Trionychidae > Pelochelys > Pelochelys cantorii. The sequence continues at coordinate 116,697,820 of CM064330.1, read as the reverse complement.
TGACATAAATGTTCAGGCTGAAAAAATCTTTCTGTGGAATGTAGCCATCGGCTGAAATGAAGGATTTGCTTGTTATCTCTTCTGTCATCTGCCTGAGCTGATCTTACGATGTCTCCTATTATGAAATCTCAGCTGTTAATGCAGACAAAACTTCCTTTCATTCCTTTTTATTGATATGTATCTGAACAGTCCTGTTCCTTTAAAAAAAAAAAAAAACAAACCACCAATCCTCTGTCCTTCCATTATTAAAGTTAGCATGGGTGAGAGTGATGCTTCTTGTTAAATGTTTAAGCAGTCTCTGATTTACACCCAGAGTTCTCATAGGGGTTCTTTATAAAAGATATATTCATTCAGTTTGGGTTTTGTTGCTTTTATTTTCTTTCATGTATATTTCCTTTGCTATTGTCAGGATCACCTGAGCTTCTTAATCAGGATAAATATGCGGGGAGGGGGAGAGGTGGGGTTTAAGAGCTCAGGACCCATTGACTTTCTGTGGAGATAAACCACCTAAATCTCTTGGGCACTTTTGAAAATCTCCCTTGAAAACGAGCTCTTCCACATCTCATAATTCAGGGAAAGTTGAGCTACTGATTTCAGTTCTTGCAAGAATCTCAGCATTTGGGAACAAAAGGGCAATTAGGACAGCATACATACACATCTCAAAAATAGTGGCTGATTTTGCCCAGTGCTCTCAAATCTCTATCTAACACTTGGGCAGTGAGATGCAGGGGATCGGTGAGAATTTCTGCAGTACACGATAAGGATGTTAAAATGCAATTATCTGGCTAATCGGGTAGTCAGTATAATTTGTATCGATTAATTGATACGCGCCTCTGCAGAGCTGCAGCAGGGGTAGCTCCAGGAGCTGACTGGAGCCAGGACTGAGCAGTCCTGTCTTGTGCCAGCTCTGGAGCCACCTGTGCTGTGGCTTTGCATTTTAAATGTAGTAAGAGCCACTGGGTTTTTACTACATTTAAAATGCAGAGCCACAGCAATCAGCGAGAGTTGGGACTGCTTGGTCCCGGCTTGCGCTGAGTCCAGTAGCTCCTGTTTGCGGCAGCAAGGGCTGGCTGAGGTCAGGGTCTGCTTAGGCAGCAGCCCCTGTCCGTGGCCAGCGTCTGCTTAGGCAGCAGCCCCTGTCCGTGGCCAGCCCTGGCTGCTGTGAACAGGGCCTGGTACTGGAGCAGTCTCTGTTCATGGTGGCCAGCCCTGGTTGCCATGAACAGGGGTTGTTTGGCAGCAACAGCTCCTGTCTGTGGTGGGGCTCAGCTCCCTGCTGGGACTCCCAAGGACAGGGGCTGCTTTGCAGCAGTGTCACGTATTCTAATAGACGCAGCTGGGGTGGGCACGCAGCACCCCGGAGACAGTGCTGGGGGGAGTCAGCTTAAAAGCCAGCTCCTGTCCCCCCCTTATTGCCTCATAGAGGCAACAGGGGGGGTGCGCTGCAGGGAGCACGGGGTGAGTGGGGACTGCTTGAGTCTCTGCAGCTCATCTGCTTTTGAAATGTACAAGAGCCCTGTGGTGCTCTTGTACATTTCAAAAGCAGAAGCGCCTACACTGGGAACCAGCATGAGCCATTTCCTGCCGTTTCCCACTTGCGCCGTTTCCTGCTGTGCATTTGCCTCCCCTGTCCCCCCCCACCTCCCCCGGCAGAGACAATGCTGGGGGGAACCAGCTTTACCGGTCCCCCGCCCGAGCACCAGCTCCTGCTCTCCCCCTTGCTGCCTCTCTCTGAAAGAGAGCAACTAGTTGAGGTGACTATCCCTAGTACATGAGTTGTGTAGGGCCGACAAAAGTGGCACTACACAGTCCCTTTGGAGACTGTGTCTTATGAGACTGTCACAGGAAGAGAGATTAGCTGCATCATTCGGCTCTCCTGAGCATTCGGGGCCGTAGGCAGCCCCGGGAAAGTTGCCATATATTAGAGCAGCCAATGGGAGTGAGGGGACATTTCAGACCCTTTAGTAGCCTGGAATGGGCACAGGTCGCGACCTGACAGCTCCTTTGTAATACTGTCCTCTCAGTGCCATAGCAGGAGTTGCTGTTGAGGCTGTTTATGCAGATAGGGATCTAGATAAAGTATTCCCATAGCAGAGATTACACTGCACTGTTTTTCCCCCCAGGATAGAATCCTCCTTATCCAACATTGGGGTCTTTGAAGCACACTTCCACAGTGGTGCTGTAGCTGGGCGTTGCCTGCAGGGAGTTACATTGCTGAAACTCTGGGCTGTATTGTGGAAATGACACTTGTTTACACTACTTGCCGTGCTTTTGGCCCAAGAGGATTGAGCAGGATGCAATTTCAGAGCCTTTCAGAAAGTCCCTAGTATCAGTTGACTTCCATCTTCATTTTCCACTTACTTGGACAGGCCTTTAAAGAGTTGGGCAGTCCAAGAGTCAGATTCTTAGAGTCCTGCAAAGCCATGGATATCTACTTTATATCCATGGGTTCCCACATTTGTGGACTTTGGTGCAAATACCTGCAGATCCTTTTGAAGATATGGATGCAAATACCAATTTTGTATCCATGCAGGTCTCTACAAATTATGCCCTTGCTCAGGCACGGGTCTCCCTGAACTCATGGTGAGGTTTATGCATGGGCCTGAGGTTAGCATTTGGGTCTAAGCTTTTTGCTTGCTTGCTTGCTTTAGAGCGGGGGTGGGTAATAACTTTTAATGGGGGGCACTCAAAGATTTTGGTAAGTGGTCAAGGGATACGCTTCTGTGGAGGGAGAGTGTGGTCTGGGAAGGCGGGTGGGGTATAGAAAGGGGGAGCTTAGGATAGAGGACTGGATTGCAGGAGGGAGTGTGGGGTCTGAGAGGGAGTTTGGGTGAAGGAAGGGGTTGTGATCTGGGACAGGGGTTTGGGGTGCAGGGTCCAGGAGGGGTTATGGGTGCAGGAAAGGATTCTGGCCTGGAGGATGGAGGTAGGAGGGGGTGCAGGGTCTGGGAGAGAGTTGTTACCTGGAGGAGGTGGGGAGAAGGGATACACAGAGGGTTTGGGGGGTGGCCTGGGGCAGGTAGTTGGGGGGAGAAAGGTAGTGGTGTGCCATAGGCAGGCTCTGACTGGGAGGTGCTTACCTAGGTGGCTCCCAGCCAGTAGGTTTGCAGAAACCTGAGACAGGCTCCCTGCCTGTGTGTGTGTTGGGGGGAGGGGATGGAGGTGCTGATCCACGTGGCTCTGCTCCAGCACAGGGAGAGAGGGCATAAGGAGGCTTCATTTGCTCCCCCTGCCTTCAGCAAAATGTTTTAGCTGGAAACTGGCCAATGGACGCTTGGGGATTTTGTTAGGGGGCAGGGACAGTACACAAAGCTTTCTCTCCCTGCCCAGTTTGCAGAGCAATTAGCAGCCTGCTGTTTAAAGTGGTTGTAGCTGCTTTATTATAAGGGTGGCAGTGAGGCAGCTGTGGGCCGGATCCCACGGCTTGGCTAGCCACCTCTTACCCACTCCTGCTTTAGAGGTTATGTGTCTTATTCTGATACAATTCATGATGTTAGTTATGTGTTAGCTTGATGATTCCTACCCTTCCTCCTCCTTACCCTGCCCTGGGAGGGTGGCAGCTGCCTGGTTGAGGGACTACACCTCCCATCTGTGTTTTGCCTGTAAGAAGATATTGTGCCCCTTCTAGGCAGCTTCCACTGCTGTTTCAGAGTATGAAATATACCCAGGCCCTCACCCTTCTTCCTTTCCTGCTGTACAGGCTGCGTCTCTGCAGTGGAAGTATATACGTTGTATATTTTCTCTCATCCTGCACATGCACCTACACCCAGCTTTGCTGAGCCACCTCTGGCTCCTGTGTCCTGTATTGTCTCCAGGGGCTAGTTCTGAAAAGAGATGACCTAAGCTTTTAAAACTTAGTTCATCAGCTGCTCTGGTGAACAACCTCCCCAGTTAGTATGTGGCAGACTCACTCATCTCTCTGTCACAAAGGATAGTGGGTAAGTGCCTTCCTGCCAGGGCAGGGTACAGCATTTTCATTAGAGACCAGGAGTATCCTGGCCCAGATCCAGCAAAGCACTTAGGGATGTGTGTTAAGTGCATGAGGACGCTTGCAGCTCCCATTGACTGCAGATCACTGTTCCTGACAAATGGGAGCTGTGAAAAGTGGGGCAGACCAAGCCATCACTTCCTGCTGCTCCGATTGGCTGGGATCGGCTATCTGCGGTCAACAGGAGCTGCAATTGCCTGTACCTGTGGAGGCTCAGGTAAATATAGTGGTGGCCCACCAGGGGCTAACTGCTGCTATCTTATTGGAGATGCCTATCTCCTAAAGCTGGAAGGGACCTTGAAAGGTCATCAAGTCCAGTCCCCTGCCTGCCTTCACAGCAGGGCCAAGTACCATCCCTGACAGATTTTGCCCCTGATCCCTAAATGGCCTCAAGGATTGAGCTCACAACCCTGGATTTAGCAGGCCAATGCTCAAACCACTGAGCAATCCCTCCCCCTGATGTTAGCTATGTGTTATTGCACACCCCTGGTCTAAGTCTTTTAGAATATTATTCATTTTCATTCCAGATGTACTGGATAGTGAAGCAGAAATTCTATGGGCATTGTTCTGAATACTTTTGTGTGAATTGTTGGTAGGGTACATAACAAGATATAGCAAAAGGTATAAGGCTCTAAAATCTCTCCACTGTGCAATTAGTTATCTTCCTTTTCATATTCTTTAAGGGGAAGAGAATGTACCTCAAATGATTGGCCCATGTCTTGTTGGAAACAGAGAGAAAAAGACAGGGTGAAGACAAACTAAATGTATCTTGATGTAACTAAACTCCTGGTAGAACAGTGTTCAGTAACCATGTAATGCCACAGGGACAACAGATCACAAATCATTGAAACCAACAGTTCTTCACCATTAGTACTAGCGGACAGCAATAGTAAGGTCTGTTTTAATTTAAACTGATAAGGCTTGAGGAGAGGCCAGAACCCAGAAATTCATTCTATAGCATTGTATGTTTTAGTACAAAAGAGGCTAACTATACATGGTCTATAAATCATTTTCATATTCTCAGCCTCCGTCTGTGGGGATGTTCTTGCTTCCTTTTTGCCAGAAACTATATGCCAGTTTCTCTCCTGCACTGAGCCCTGTGTAGTCATTCACACCAGAAGAAAGTGGTATAAAATGCTACTTAATCAGAATAATAGTAGTTTACATGAGTTTGCACTGGAATAAAGATGACACAAAATTCAGGGCAATGGAGATCAGGCGCATTAATTATTTTTTGCTGATTTTTTTCATATTAGTGGAGATGTTGAAAATTAATCTACAGCAAGTATTTCGAGTTCAATAGTGTTTTATCTTTAAAAGTTAAATGGGAAAATGTTTCCAGCTTTTGGCTATGGGGCTGACTCTTTTCTTGATTAGAACTGAATTCTCTTAGGGTGCTATGTCTTGCACACATTTTAGTTTTAGAGAGTTGACAAACATTCACATTCACCTGGAGCAGATTTAAACCAGAAAATCAGACACACAATGCTCCAGGTTCTGTTACAAATCCCATTCTCCCGAACTGAAATATTTTATTTGTAGGTGTACATGTGTTAAGAAGTAAGTTTACCTTTTTGTGTGATTTCCCAGGATACTCTGCTAAGCCAGTGAGCACTGCTTTCTCTCCACAGTGCTTCCCAGTAAGGCTATGTCTAGACTGCAGGCTTCTTTCGGAAGAACCTTTTTTCAGAAGAGATCTTTTGAAAAAACTTCTTCCGAAAGAGCGTGTCCACACACACAAGCGCACACTGAATGGATTATATTTAAGCTGTGATTACTATGGACGAAGTGGCTACCAGGGCATCTGTGCTTTTTCTTCTTTCCTATTCTTTCAAAAGAATTCCCTATTCACAGTCCACACACGCCTTTTTCCGAAAGAGCTCTTTCTCATAGAAAGAGGATTGCCAACGTCAGAAAAACCCCTCTGTTCTTTTGATTTACTTTCAGAAGAATGCGATTGCAGTGTGGACGTAACTCAGGTTTAGTTGGAAAAATGGCCGTTTTTCTGACAAAACTCTGTAGTGTTGTCACTGGAGACAGGCTAAATAAAGACAGAGTGTAAAGACTATCAGATGCAGACTCCAGCTGCTGAACTCTGCCAACAGACCCCTGTTGGCTTCAGCAGACGTTTCTTCTTTTTAGCACTGGATCTTTTAATGAGCAACTTCCCCTTCCTTACCGGGGACAAATGTCAACTGTAAAATCATCTGAAGATATTTTAAGATATACCTATAAAGCTTTCCATCTGCTTACCACATTTAAAACAACTTTACTGCCACATACCAACAGGATTATTGCCACAAGCGATACAAGAAGTTCACATTTCCAGTAGTCTACCTTGCTTGAACATTGCATATCTGTTGTTTGTGTTAGCGTTTTTGATTTTTTTCATAAATGAATTAGAGTGCAAAGTCACAAATATTGAGAAATTGTTTTCAGCTTTAATCTCAGAGAGAATCAGGAGCTTGACTGTTGTTATATTGTATATTTTAGAATCTCTGTACTGTACATTGGCCAGGATTTTTGAAGTTGATTAATGATTTGGGTGCTGCAGTTTTGGGGGCCCCATTGTGATACCTTTTTAAGGACCCTGATTTTCATATATTTGCGCAGATACAAATGACCACATGTGTTGCGGTGCAGTGGAAAATCAGAGCCACATTCTCTCCCATCCTGCATTTTCAGCTATACAAATACTGTAAATATTAACTGAACTTTGTTTCATGCCAGTGTGAACACTGTGGTGTAGTACTGCATCCTGACTGGCCTCCAGCACCCTTCCCACAATGCCTGTTCTCGCCTCTCTGGTCATCTGTTTGAACTCTACTGGCCTGTCTCAAGTGACCAATCTTCAGACCCGCCCTTTGCATTTCTTTGGAAATTTGAAAGTCCGCTTCCTGTTTGTTCGATGACACGTGGTGTGTTCTCAGCACTTCTCTTCAGCTGGCCATGCCTGCTCCACACACCAGGAGATCCCAAGCTTAGAGCCATGCTGAGGTGCTGGATCTCATCAGTGTTTGGGCAGAGGAAGCAGTCCAGTCCCAGTTTCATTCCAGATGTAGGAATTATGATGTCTACGGGCAATCTCTACGTGCATAACTGAAAGGGGCCATGGCTGGGACACTGCAGTGTAAGGTCAAAGCGAGGGAACTATGAAACACTTACCACAAGGTGTAGCAAGCAAACTGCCCTCTGGTGCTGAACCCATGAATTTCAGGTGTTACAGAGAGCTGGGTGAAATACTTGGAGGTGACCCCACCTCCATTCTGAAGTCCTCCATGAGTACCTCGGGATCTCCGGGGGCGTCAGGCAGCGAACCGAGCCGAGAGGAGGAAGTTGTGACTGAGTGTGCTCGGGGGAGAAGGACCCAAAGCTAGAGGGGGACTTGGCATCCGTAGAGGCTTGCAGCCAGGAGCAGTTTTGTACCCCCAATGAGGCAAGGCACTAAGAGCCCTTGGAGGCTGCAGATGATGCACCTGGTATGTTGTTGGGAAAACAACCAAACAACTTGCCAGGAGTGGGAGGGTGGGTTTGGTGTGATGCTGCTATCAGCAGAGTGTTTTGGCTGCGGTGCTCTGTGAGCTGCACTGTAACTGCCAGTGCTTTGCATCTGCCAGGGTAGACGTGACCTCAGAGTCTGCTGGAGTTGTTTTGATCTTGCTACGCATCAGCCTCCGGTTCTCTGAAAGGGTTAGGGTAACCTTTTATAATAGGACCATTTAAGAGTCCAGAGCAAATGAGTGGCATTCCCAAGCATAGTGCACAAATGCTTTCACTTTCCCGCTTCTTGCCCCTTATAAATTGAGATGGGTCACTCCTATAAATTGTCCTCTTGATTTTTGGACCTCTGTGGAGTCAGATGGATGCACTCGAGCAAATTTTAAGGCTAGTATTGCAAAGTTATACAGTCAAAGAAATGCAGACTAAGAAAATCTCTTAAGTCTTTTAGCAAGTCCTGAGAACAAGTTGTGTCTCACTGAGAGATAAGATAGGACAGTTTTTGTCATGGGCTTCAAGCTGAGATCTCTGTTAAATTATTGGTGTAGTTCCTAATTCTGACCTTGCACTGATCATTTTCTCTCACACTCTGCAATGAGGATAATAGGTTAGTGCTTATTTTGCATCTTCAGACAAGTGTCCAGACACCTAACAGATCCCCAGAACACACCTTGGGAGATAGGTCAGCAATGCTGGGTTCCCTCTCAAGCTATGCTGGTCTGCAGTTGTGCACTGAGCTCTTTTAAGAGACTATAGTCCTGCAGTGGATGAGAGGTGGCTGTATGGCAGTCACTGCAGGGCTAGTTGTTTCTCCTTTTCTGCAAGAGGCAATGTGACAGCTAAAGAAGAGAAGCATTGAAGCTTTAGTCTGAAAACCTCTTGAGGCATCTGCTTCCTCACTGGAGGTAATAAACCAGGTGTTAGGTTTCACCAAATTGTATTTGACTGGTCAAGAGAGCAAGCTAGTTCTCCTTTGATGTTCAGACACTTTCCAGGAGATTCTGAGAAGTCTGGTCTGCAGCCTTAGTGTATGAGTCAACCTTTTGTCCTCCTCTTGTTAGGTACTCATGTGGTCACTAGAGAAACCTTATCCTTCTGGGGCAGGAGAGAGAGTGATTTCTCCCAAGTGATTTCTGGAGCACTGGAACCAACACTCTATAAAGGCTTGGGGACAGCTTTTTAAACAAAAACTATCAGTGATTTTAATTTTTTTGGAACTGCTTATCCCATTCCTAGTTCCTTCTCCTCCTCATGACACACCTCAAATGGATGTGGCCTCCTTGAATGCCAGTTGGGCCTATCTCTAGATAGGCCCTTAGGGTAAGTTTAGATGACATGATTCTTTCGAATGAAGCTTTTTTGAAAGAGAGCACCCAGGCAATCTGGATGCTGTCTTTCGAAAAAGCCCTGTTTGCGGTCAAGAGTGCTCTTTAGAAAAAAAGGCATTCTTCGTCGTAAAATGAGGTTTGCTGCTGTCGAAAAAATCACCACATTCCTTTGATTTAATTTCGAAAGAAACACGGCAGCAGTCTAGACGCAGGTGAAGTTTTTTCAAAAAAGGCCACTTAAAAAAAAAAACAAAAAAAAAACCCTCTGTAGTCTAGACATAGCCTCCTACAGTCTAGCCAGATGTTCAGTTTAAGTCTGTCTTTTGGTGAATTCTAAGTCAAAATTCCATTGTTTTTTTTCCCAAATGCTTTGTTAGAACCACCTCAGTTTCCTCCTTCTGGTTGAGAGCAGTGTTCATTCATTTGAGAAGGTTGTTCTGAAAAAACATTTGACTTCAGTAGAAATTAAAAGATCTTCATACTTTCTTTAGACAGCACTAACAAATTCAAGGTGTGTAGTGTAGTGTTAACTGTTTCAGGCCCTTTGCGGGGTCATTCAGAAAGTATGAGTCAGGCCCCATAATTGTGAGAAGCAACAAATTGGATGTTTTTATTTGCTTTTGTTTTTCTGATCCTTTAGTGTTCACATATGCAGGCTTTGCTTATTACCTATAAAGGCTAAACATTTACTTTAAAAAAATAAGAAAGTTGAGATTCTTACACACTAGTATGACTCCAAGAGCTGAGGCCTTAAGAAGAAAACCAAATATTGCAAGATCTATGATAAAACCAGGAGATATGGCGATACTATATGTCCCACATCAAATAAGTCTCTTTGTTAGAGGGGCACTTTGTCTCTAAAGTTCTTTTTCAAGAAAAATGGGGAATAGCTTCATGGGAAAAGGGCCAACTTTAATGAAGATAGGATGGCAAAGCAGTTCAGCAAGTGGATTCCTGGTTCAAGGGCCATCTGAAATAATAAGGTCTGAAGATGAGAGCATGAATGGGAAACAAAGGGAGCAGAGCAAAAACATTGAGGAGGAAAGTGAAAGGACGTGAAAGCAGAGAGAGAGGCAGGAGCTGAACCTCTGATTGTGCAAAGCACTAAAACGTGCTTGAAGTCCAAATGGTGAAATCCATGCCTGTTCAAAACAACACATAAGGCCTAAACAAAAACTCACTGAAGCCAACAGAAATCTCTCCATTGACTTCAGAGAGATTTTAATCAGGCCTTTAAGAGCACATTTTCATTTCTGGTGACATCAATGCGACTTTAAGGACGTGTTTAAATGCTTTGCTTGATATAGGTATAGTTAAGCATATGCTTAAGTGCATTTCTGAATTGGGACCTAAGATGGGTAAGTTCTGATGAGTAAGGATTTGGAATTATGGTATGGCCAGAGCAACTTCAGATTTGAACTTTAGCTCAGAGAGGCAATGAAATTAAGGAAAATCTTTTAGGTGTGAGACTTCAACTAGGACAGCTCAAGAATAATAGGTGATAATTACCTGAGTTGTTCAGACAGGACAACTGCTTTTGGAAGGTGTTGAATAACCAGGCTGTGCATTTGCCCTTAGTTGTAGTTGTTATAGTTTCTAATCTGCGTTTGGAGATGCATCATGTAATCAGTTCTGCAGCATGCAGCTCACTATGGCGCTAGCAGGGCTGCTGGCTAGAGTAGTGACTTAGCAGAACAGCCTGAAAAACATCTGTGCTGTGGATAGGTCAGGGAGATTGTCAAGATGCCACGGGTGTCTCATGGTTCAGAGATTGATGCTGCTTTCGTTTTAATCCAAAATTTCCTGCTAGGAAGGAAGTGAAAGTGTTGCAAACTATACACACAGTTCCATCAGCTCCAACAGCATGGGCTTTTTTATCGCCCCCCCCCCCCCCCCGCTTCTCTTCTCCTGGGTGTGAAGAGACATCCTCCACAACAACAGCCTCCTTTCTCAGGTCTGAGCACTGTGAACACTTAATGTGGATTACAGATGGCCTGCAAGGGATTCATCCCAGAGATACCACAGATGAATAAACACACTATAGGAGGACTGATATCTAACAATGATTTTGCACTTCATCTGCAGCTGGAAGCACAGCATGAAAAGTACCTTTGGTGATTGGAATAATGCCCAAAGTATGTGCTACAAACAGCAAGAGAGTTGGCAAAATGGCAATACTCTCTTAAAGTGTTCAAAATCTGAGATAACTTTAAAGTAATGAGAATTTAAACATCTGAGTTCTTTTTGGAGTCTTCTGGTTTCTGGTTCATGTTTTAAAGCTTTCCCCTGCTATCTTGAAACCTAAAATTACAACATTGTCGGCCCTGTAGGCTGCTGGCCTCCTGGGCCACAGGTGCTAGAGACCTGCGAGAGTTTTACCGGTAGCTGGAACCAATATGCATCAGTTTATCAGTTAACCAGCTGAACTCTTATACAGCCGGTCCCCGAGAGATGAACGGATCGACTTACGACCGTTCGTATTTATGACCAACCTCCCATACAGCCGGTCCCCGAGTTACGAACGAAATCCGCACTTAAGAACAGCGCGGCCATACGTTAAGTGAATGTAATCCGACTTACGAACAGATTGAGTTACAACCTAGTGTTTGGTACGTAACTCGTTCGTAAGTCGGGGACCGGCTGTATCCCTAAAGATGAACAGTGATAGAGATGCAGCCATGTTAGTCTGGTCTAGCTGAAACAAAAGACAGAACTATGTAGCACTTTAAAGACTAACAAGATGGTTTATTAGGTGATGAGCTTTCGTGGGCCAGACCCGCTTCCTCAGATCAATTTGTGGAAGAAAATTGGCACAACCATACATACCAAAGTGATACAATCAAAAAAAGTGAACACACATAAAATTGACAAATCACATTTTAGAACAGAGTGGGAATGAGGGGGGAAGGTTAGTGTCTGTGAGGTAATGACATTAGGGGTGATAATTGGGGAAGCTTCCCCAGTTTTCTGCCTTTGTTAGATAACCCAGGTGATACATCAAAATCTTTTCCTTGTTGTTAGGTGGGGAACTGGAGGAAGGGCAGAAAAGAAGCATTTCTATTTTCATATCTAGTATTAAAAGAACATTAAGGATTATTTTTTTTTTTATCTTGGGCTAAGCAAGGACAACACAATTTCTTTCAGGGCTACATTTGGCTGTAAGGCTCAAATTTCTATGCTAATTGGGTGCTCCGAGCGGGGGGGGGGGGGGGCAGGTTGATCATTTTAATTGTATTTATTTATGTATATCGTTTGCTGTTTTTGAAATTAATTTGACCTGCACCTAACTCAGCTGGGCTACCCTGTATTCAGTTATTCTTAAATACAATATAGGGTTATTTATCTGTAAAAATCATTGGGCAAGGTCAGGGTAGTACAGTATTAGAAATTAGTTGCAATTGTCCTTTTTCTAGAGATTTTTAAATGAAGATATTCCACTCAAAGCCATTGTATGTTCCCCTTGACAATAATGATGATGCTCTGTTGTTTGATGATGTTCAGGGCCTGCTTCCAATTAAAGTCGCTTTGAGGCTTCTTTCAGGAGTGCTAGATGGAGTCCTTAGTATTTTAATGCTTTCCTTATAGACCCTATGTTGCACCAACATGTCATAATTGTCACCGCTCCTGTGATTGGGCACTCTTAACTTAGTTTAAGAGTTCTCTTTGTTTATTTAGCTTAAGTTGGTAAGAAATCAGTAGGGAAAGCTTACAAATCTGAAGGTAATTTTTCTATAGCTATCAAAACTGAAAACAAACCTAAAAGAAAAGTGGCCTCAGGAAGAAATATACATTTAACGCTTTAGATCACTTCCCTGTTGTTACATCATCACCTTCTTTAGCTCCTATGTTTTGTTTCTTGGCATTTTAGCCTGATCTAAGCCTCTTAGGGCATGCCCTCACTAAGCAGAAAATCGATGCTGCTGCAGTCGATTCTCTGAAGTTCAATTTAGTAATTCTAATTAAGACCTACTAAATCAAACTCAAGGGCGCCCCATCAGCAGTCAGTACTCCTGTGCCTGTGTGGAGTAAGGGAAGCTCATGAAAGCATTTGTTCCTGTTGGCTTCCCATTGTGGGGACAAAAGGGAAATTCAAATCAAGGTACATAATTAATGTAACTGGAGTTGCGTATCTTGATTCAACCTTTCCCGTTAGTGTGGACCTGGCCCTTAGTGTTAATGACAGTCTTTCCTTTGACTCCATTGGATCAGGGCCATAGTTCTTCAGATTCAAGTATGGCAGTCACTTTACATTTGCAGTAGTGTTTTCCCAGGTTTGTGGATGGTGCTAGAAATGTCTGATGTAATGAAACAACACCCTCTCTTCCTCCAGCTAGTTTGGCTGCATCAGGGCTTTATCTGACTCTCAGTGAATGCACCAGTGGTGTCATAAGAAACAGGAAGGTTAGCACCTCAGATACTCATCAGTGGGGGATAATGCACTTGCAGCAAGGAGGAGGTCTTAAATATAAATGACAGCACGGTTCACCTGAATACAATTTAAAACAATTGTCTAATATTTAAAGGCCTTTTTTTTTTTTAAACATTCAGCTAGTGGATTCATTTGGTTTTATTGTATTTTCCACTGGACTTTTTTAAATTATTTGTTTTTCTAGCAAATCTTCATTGTGTTATATCCAGTTCCAATGCTATTATCAGGCTACAATAAAAACAGAGCATAAAACAGGTAATACAAGTTTTAAAACCTTTAGTAGCCCTCCCCCTTCAGTCCTGAGGCAGCCTGTAGAATTCTCTGCCATTAGACGTCATACAGACAAACCTCTGGGCCCCATCATGGTCTGTTATGCCAGGTAAATCATGGTTATATTCCCCCAAATCAATAAACCAGATTCTGCTCTTTTTCTCACTGGTGTATATTTGGATCAATACTGCGTCTAGTTCTAAACTTGATGGGGACAGTTAAACAGCTGTCTCTTCCACTTCGAGAAGTGGCTACATTTCATGGGAGAGTGAGTTGATTCCTCTGTAATTTGCAGTATGACTTGTGATCGTTCCTGAGAAACTGCTCATGTAGACCTCAGAAGTTATTTTTGCATATACAAGATTCTGTCTACACAACCGAGAAACTAAAGGAGCAGATGGAGCTAAAATCAGCTAGACGCATGGGAGAGATCTAATCTATGGTACAAAACCAGTTTCCTAAAACTATTTGGACATATTTCATAATTGCTCACTGAAAATCAACCTAAACCAAGTATGTGTCTCGAGTAAAAATCAAGTGCTGTGAACATATCATTTTTCTAGAGAAATATCTTCTTTTCCTGTTCTGTGACTTGTTTTTTAATTTCGTTTGTAAAATTAAGAATTTAAATGAAATGGCTAGTGTTAGTGTCACAGAATGGATTTTGGCAGGTGTATGAGTCTAGGTACTTATTGTTAATTACCAGCAAAGTGCATCCTAGGGACAGCAAAATTCATTGCCTGGCATAGAGCACATCTGCAGTCATTTAATGGTGAAGGTACCAACATGTTTCCTCTGATATTATTGTAGACCCAAGACAGACTGACTATGAAATCCTCTTAATGTCACTCATTATTACAGGGGAAAATTTGGGTAGTGTTAAAATTTTTCAACTGCTCAAATGGTTCTTCAGCCTTTTTATCCCCACAAATAATGGGTTTCTGGTAGAATACCATGGAAACATGCAAGGGATTGATCCAAAGACTGTTGAAGTCTACCCTTTATTCTTGCCCTGCAGTTCATTTTGAGGAAGTGATGTTCACCTATTCTAACAGGGGTTCTAAGCAAAATTATTCTCCTTTCATGTGTGACTAAGCCCCACATTCTAGGAGCCTAAGTGTCTGCAGAGTGGAGGAGTGGGGAACTGGGAAACCATTTAAATGAAATCACTTTCTCATAGCTAAGCAAGAGGATGACAGCTAGAGCCCTGTAAATCCATGGATACCTACTTTATATCCATGGGTATCCGCATCTGTGGATGTGGATATCTTCAGCTCATTTTTGTGGGTACAGATGCTGATTTGGATACAAATTTTGTATCCACACAGGGCTCTAATGATAGCTATTAAAGTGAATGTCTGCTGGAGAAGTTTACTTTTGTTTCTGAGTTATTGACTAGAGATGTTAGATATCATGTAATTCAATACTTGTGTAACCACATGAATTCTTAACCAGTTACATGACTATTTTATGGTCCCCCAGCCAGCAGTCAGTGTGCTCCTGGCCCCATTTCTGGGGAGCCCCCTGCCATCCTGCACTACTGCCTCTCTATCTGCCTGGGGTGGCAGGCAGAAGCTGGTCTGTGAGGGGAGCCAGTTTAAAAACCAGCTCCCCATGCAGACTGCTTGCAACCCCATGCTGCTGCCTCTGATGCAGAGGCAGCAGCATAGAGTGGCAGCAGCCCCTGTCCAGGGGGATCCATGCTTCTCATGGACAGAGGCTGGTCCACGGGATTCCGAGCTCCCCGCAGACAGAGGTTGCTGCCACAGACAGAGGCTGCTCCATGGGATGCCAGAGCAGCCTCTGTCCATGAGTAGCTTGGTCTTCCCGCGGACGGGGGCTGCTGCCACGGACCAGCTTCTGTCCCCAGCAAGCCTGGGCCACTGCAGACAGAGGCTGCTTTGCAGCAGCCTCCCCAGTCCCCCTCCCCCACTCTGCTGCCTGCTAATAGAGGCAGCAGCGAGGGGGTGGGAGGAGACAGGTGGATCTGGTGTTCATGGGGAGACTGCTTAAAGCCAGCTCCTCCCACTCCCCCAGAGACAGCAAGGGGGTGGGGTGCATGTCGTGGACAAGATTTACCGATAACCTAGGCTTATCGGTTAATCATGTAGTCAACTACACATTGACATCCCTAATATTGACAGTGTGGTGCAATACTCTGCTTTTGTAATTTGAAACAAGGGTGAAGACCTCATAGACAGAACAATAATTTTTTTATAGTTCTTGGATGCAATCTGATCTTTTCAGGAAGCATTTTGATGGGCATAGAAATGATTGAGCTGGATCTACAGAGGCAAGAAAAATATCAAAAGTGTGAAGGTCACCCCAGTCATGCTTTCGGTTTGGTGGCAGAGTTTTTAAAAGACCCGCAAAGGAGATCAGTCAGAGCACACTCCATTTTGTCACTGCTTTGGGCACAGAACTGTTGAAAGAAAATCATGAAATAAATAAAGTGGGAACACTGTACTATCCAGTCAGCTCAGGCATCATCTTGATTGAATTTTCAGCTGCTATATGACAAGCTACACATATATCCCCTTTAGCACATAATTATTCTCTCCTTCTGCATTCTTTCCCCCTTACAACATTGGGACACTCTTCACAGTGTAAAATTTTACACACCCCTCGCGTATAAATCCAAGTTTGTACTTCTGAATGAGATGGGGAACATGAAAGTAGTTCAGATAAATGGAATTTGGAATAAACAAGGGAACTTTCAGTGTATTTGCAAAAACACTGCCATGGTCATCATTTTGTCTCGTTCATTTTCCTCCTGTCTCTGCAGTAAGATAAAGAGATCTGTCTTCATCCCTCTTACCCAGCTCTTCCTTAATCACAGTTTGTGTGAGTTCTAAAATAGCTCAAGAGCTAATGTGATAACAATTCTTTGATTTTTAAAGCTAAAGGGGACCACTGTGAATTTCATCCAGTCTGACATCCTGCATGGCACAGGCCATAGGACCTTCCCCCTAATGTCTGGAGTATTCTTCCCCGCCTCGTAAGTGAGCACTATCAAATTTAGTAATCTAGGGCTGAATTTGAGCATGTCTTTTAGAGGGGCATCCATTATCAATTTGTAAAGACACCACTTTCCTTGGGAAGCTTTTCCAATGATTAATTACCCTAACTGGCAAGAATTTGTCTCTCATTTCCAATGGATTTTTTTCTGATTTCAGCTTCTAGCCAAAGGTCATGTTATGGCTCTGTGTATTAACATACAGGCTAGATTAAAGGATCCGCTAATATAAGATTTCTTCCTGTGTAGATACTTACAAATTCATGATCCCCAAATTGTGGGGTTTTCCCTCTATAGGGAGGCATAGAGAAATGTTGGGGGGTATAGCAGACCACAGGCCAACCCCACTGCCATCTCTTTTGCTTCCAGGTCTGCTGAGGTCCAGCTCCGACATACCCCTGCCCGCACCTCCGCTGCAAGCCCTAGCCCTGTTGGGCTATGCTCTCTCCCCCATTTTGTCTTTGATAGGCTAAATTGGTTCAGCTCCTTAAGTCTCTTGTTGTGAGGCATATTTTCCAGACCTCATTTTATATTTGTAATTGTCTTATGTTAACAAAAGTTTGATTTTTGTGTGGGTGTGCGCATGCCCACAGCCAGGCTGTGCTAGATTACAATATGTTATTCTATAAGGGTACGTCTAGAGTACAGGCTTTTTTTGACAGAGGCTTTGTCAACAGATACTGTCGACAAAGCCTCTGTCGAAAAAGAGCATCTAGACTGCATTACTCAGATCGAAAAATCGATCCACTTTGTCGAAAAAGAGCGTCCAGACTGCCGGATACTCTGTCGACAAAAGAAAGCACCCGGAAGTGCTTCTGGCAGGTCACAGGGGCAACATTAAATTCCAGGTGCTGCTGCATGCTCTTTGCAGAGACGCGTGCTTAAAGGGATCCTCCTGGACAGCCGTTTCTCTGCTCCTGCTTCTGGCTTGCCTACCTCCTAGAGGGAAAGCAAAGCTGATGCAGTTCTTGCTTTGGTTGCCCTGCTTCCTTGGACACCACAGCAGTTTATTTTCAGGTTTGTTTTTGTGCTTTGCACTGTATTTTTGGCCATGGAGCCTGAGCTGCCCCTGGGCAGGCGATGGCCCCACACTGTGATGCTGGAAGTTCTGCTGCATCTTCATGAGAGCATCGTGACGTTTGCGGCAGAGCTGGATTCAGAGCCCAGCTTTGAGCCCCTCACTCAGGCTGCAGCCCTGCTGCCCTTCCCCTGAACTTATTCCTGGAGAGGCAAGTTTGGAGGCTGGACACCAGTTCTGACAGATGGGACTGGCTTGTTATGCAGCAGTGGGACGACGACCAGTGGCTCCAAAACTTCCGGATGCGGAAGGATACCTTCCAGGAGCTCTGTGCCTGGCTTGCCCCTGCCCTGCAAAACCAGGACACCCACTTGCGGCCTGCCATTCCCCTGGAGAAGCGCGTCGCTATTACTCTGTGGAAGCTGGCCACCCCCGACAGCTACTGCTCCATGGGACATCAGTTTGGCATGGGGAGGTCTACTCTTGGGGCCATCTTGATGGAGGTAAGTTACTCTCAGGGGACAGTCCATGGGGGTTGAGGCGGGCGGATAAGGGGGACAGTCAGGACCGGGCACAGGGAATGGGGGATGGGGTGGGAGTGGTAGAAGCCTGCCTGGCCTCACCCTGTGGTGGTGCGGAGGGTACAGGGAGATTGTCTGAAGGGGGGGCTCTTGGGGTCTGGATGGGGAGGGATAGGGGAGCACCTCAGCTCATGCAACTCCTCTAATGTCCTGTTATGTGTGTTTGTATTTGTACCTTTCTGTAGGTGGTGACGGTCATCCACTCAGAGCAGCTTCACAGGACTGTCCGCCTCAGAGACCATCTTGGCCGGATTTGCGAGGCTGGGTTTTCTGAACTGCGGTGGAGCACTTAACGGGACTCACATCCCGATCCGCGCACCACCCCATCGAGCAGCACAGTACATTAATAGAAAGGGCTACTTTTCAATGGTGCTGCAGGCCCTGGTCGACAACCGGGGACAATTCACAGACATTTGTGTCAGGTGGTCAGGCCGGGCACACGATGCCCGCACACTCCAGAACTCATACCTGTACCACAGGCTGCAGTCTGGGGCATTCTTTCCAGAGAGAAACTTTGCAGTCGGGGATGTGCAGATGCCTAAGTGCATCATGGCTGACGCGGCGTACCCCCTTATGCCCTGGCTCATGAAGCCGTTCATGGGACACCTGGATGCAAGCAGGGAACTCTTTAACTCCCGTCTGAATCGGGCTCGCTTCCAGGTGGAGTGCACCTTTGGCCGTCTGAATGGCAGATTTAGATGCCTGCTCACTCGGCTGGACATGGGGAAACACAACATCCCCGATGTGGTTGCAGCATGCTGTGTGCTGCACAACTTAGTGGAGAAGAAAAGGGAGGCCTTCCTTCCTGCCTGGAGGACACAGGCTGATGTGGAGGGGAGGCACTTTGAGCAGCCCCGAACAGCTGCCATCTGGCAAGCCCACCAGCTGGGATTGCGCATTCGAGAAGCCCTGAGGGAGCAATTCTCCCAAGCAGGCCGATGATTTTCCCCAAGGCCTTCCAAATGTGGGATTGCCCCATGCCCCCGGTGCCTTCGTCCCCAAAACCCCTCCCGGCCCCACAGTCACACATTGTACGCATTCATCACACACTGACAACAGAGACAGGTGTTGGTGAAAAATGTTTACAGTTTATTTCACCGTTGTTTTTTTTGAAAAATTAAAATACTCTTTTGTTCAGAAAAATAAAGTGTTTGTAAACAAAGTAAAGTGCTTCCCTCAGTGACTCTCACAGGTGGGAAGGGGGAATATCAACCTGGAAGGGGGGAGGGAGACTCAGGGCTGAGGGTGCTGCCTTGATGAAGAGCCCCTGGCACTTTGGCTGCGGAGGCCTTTTCGCAGACGGCCATGCATGAGGGCTGGGACAGTAGGGGGCTGGGCAGGAGGTGGGGCTGTATCTGGGTCTGGGATAGCAGGGGCTGAGTGGAGTGGCAGGCTGAGCAGGAACAGGCACAGGACCAGGGAAGGCCATGGCCTCCCGGATAGCAGCACAAATCTCAGTGTGCTGCTGGACAAACTTGTCCAGCAAGCACCTCTGCCACTCTGCCTCTGCCTCCATCCTCTGGTTCATTGCGTCCTGCATCCCTTGCAGGACCAAGATGTGCTGGCGCACCAGGTCCAAATACGTGCGCCAGTGCCGACGGGTTCCCTGCAGCCGTCTGGGTGGTGGGGCAGGTGTGGCGCTCCCTTCCTGGTCAGCTGGTCTGGCTGTGGAGGACAAGAGGGGAAAAGTCATCAGCCATGCATGCCCACACTTTCCCTGAGAGGGCATGTTCTCCTTCTCAGTAGTCAGTGCCTGTCCTAGGGTCGGAGGATGCTCATGTGCATCTCAGTAAGGCGTGGCGTGGCCTGGCCAGCAGCCACAGCCTCCCTGGAGCCCAGAAGGTGTGCAGGCCACCATCCTATCCCCCGTCACGCACACCCCATGGCCAAGCAGCACAGACGAGTGTCAGGCCACAATTGGGGTTCCCGCAGGTTACTGAGAGGCCTGAAGCTGTGTGGCAATCCCAGCATCCCCAACCCATGCCTGCACCTGGCATCACTGCCTGCAGGAGCAGGTGGTGCCTCGCAGCCATGCGAGTGCAGGGATAGGATGGCCCTCCCTGAGGTCGGCCATGTGTGTGACCCCCTCCCCCTCCCCCCCCCGGCTGTGATCAGCATGACATGTCACAGCACTGCGCCATCCACTTTGCTCCCGCCTGCCCTGCCCTGTGTGTGTTGGACCCTCACAGCACTCACCTGATGTTCCCTCCCCGGTGTCCGAAGTTGTCTGGGAGGCCTCCTGCACCTGGGCGTCTGGCTGCTGGGTCAGGGTCACTGTGCTCCTGGTGCTGTCTTCCTCCTCCTCTTGGAGCTGCTGGTCCTCTGCTGGGGTCTCACCCTGGAGTTGCGGCCGCTG
Source organism: Pelochelys cantorii (assembly GCA_032595735.1). NCBI lineage: Eukaryota > Metazoa > Chordata > Testudines > Trionychidae > Pelochelys > Pelochelys cantorii. Next base: position 116,677,336 of record CM064330.1, on the reverse strand, counting down.
CTGCACGGGGGTCTCCAACCCAGACTCCGCAACCCTCTCGGGAAGCAGGGGTTCCCCTGCCCCCAGGATCCGGTCCAGGTCCTCATAATAGGCACAATAGTGTGCCGTTTCCCCAGAGCGGGAGCTGTGCTTGCGGGCCCTAACGTACCCCTGACGCAGCTCCTTGACCTTGGCTCTGATCTGGTTGAAGGTGCAGGGGTGGTGGCCTTTCCTTGCCAGGCCATCAGCCATTCCGGATGTAAATGGCAGTGTTCCTCCGCCTGGGCTGTGAGGCCTGAAGAGACTCCTCCTCGGACCAGAGCTCCAAGAGGGCTTTGATCTTGGGCCCAGACCAGGAGGATGCCCGGCATTTAGTGCCCCTGGCTTCCTGCGGGGATGTGTGCCTGGAAGGGCCAGGGGAGTCTTGGGGGGCTTGTCCCTGGGACATGGCTCCGAGTGGCCCTACCAAGAAGAGCTACGCAGTAAGGGTCCTGGCTGGAGCTGGCTTGTTGCCAGAATGCTAATCCTGGGTGCCTGGGCCTTTTAAAGATGGCTACAGGCAGGAACAATAAAGCTGAAAGCTGTGGCAGGAGTGTCCACCAGGGCTTCTTCCTGGAGGCCTTTTTTTTCTACATAAATTCTTCCCCGCGTCCACACTTACCTTTTGTCGACAGAACTCTGTCGACAAAGCCGTTATTCCTCATAAAATGAGGTTTACCACCGTCAACAAAACTGCCGCGTTCTGTCGACCTACTGTCGACAGAATGCGGCGGTAGTGTAGACGCAGGTATAGTTTTGTTGACAAAAGTCCACTTTTGTCGACAAAACCCTGTAGTCTAGACACACCCCAGGTAACACTGGCAAAATAAATAATCTTTGTTTTGAATCTCATTAGTAAACAGCAATTTGTTGCTAAAAGTTTTCTACTTCCTTGTAAACCAGAAACCTGGACTAAATCGTACCTATTTTGAAAGCAACACAGCAGATCATAACACTTGCTATGTAACTAAGATGGGAGGTGAGTAAGTAACATAACTTAAGAATTCGTGGAATTGAGTTGATGAGAAAAGTGACCATAGCTCTGTGATCATCTACAGTATTTAGGTGTAACTTATTTTGGTTAAATGTATTTAGCTGGGCTGCAGTATAGGGATGACAGTGGGTAACAGAATAGTAGACTAACCACATGAATTCTTAGTGGTTAGTTGGGTGTTTTATAGTAACCACTCCAGGGAAGCCCGCTGCCACCCTGCACTGCTGCTTCTGATACAGAGGCAGCAGCATGAGATGACAGCAGCCCCCGTCCACGAGCAGAGGCTGCTGGGAGGGAAGGGCAAGAGAGGCTGCCGCGAAGCAGCCTCTGTCTGTGGCAGCCTAGACTGGCAGTGGACAGAGGCTTCTTGGCATCAGCCCCTGTCCACAGGGAGCTCGGACCCCCTGCGAACAGAGGCTGCTGTCACAAAGCAGCCTCCCCTGCCCCCAGAGACAGCAGCATGGGAGCATGGGGGAGGTGGGTTCAGGCTTTCACTTAGTGTATCCTTAATACTGCAGCACTTTGTGACAGCAGCACTTAGAAGTAGGATCAACCTTGGAGGGCAAAAAAGAAAGTATCCTGTGACAGTAAATAAATCATTCCTTAAGAATTGCATCTGTAATGCAAAGTATCATAGGAGACTGATGATGAATCCCCTCTTGCATCATGCCCATAAATAAAATAATCACCATATGAATGATCCTTTTGTGTTGCTGCCATAAAATGCAATCAAAATATTTCATGCGGAAGTTGGTAGAGTTGCTTCCTGACAGAATGTAGCTAAAAGCATCTCCATTACCCTGCAATGAAATGTCTTCAGTGTCATTTATGACCACTAGAAGAAAATCTGTGCGTAGCAAATAGCATGCACGGTAAATCAAAGTTAACGCTGCTTTCTTGCCCATTAGTAGTAGTTAAAGATGCCATTGCTCTGGAAAAGAAAATGGATTAGAATTACTCAATACAGAAGACAAGATAAGTCAAGTACTCAAATAACCAACCTGCTTACCTATACTGGAAATTTCTCCTATGCTTTCACAGGACTCCGTGGTAAAAATTTGATAACGTGGTCTCTTCTGCCCTTTTTCTTGCATCTAAATACTGCTGTTTGCACTTGCAATAGATGATGGATTCAAAATGAAAGACTACTTCAACAAAATATGGACAAAATTAGAGACTGCTTGAACAAATGGAGGCATGCACTTATGTGGTCAGGATAGGAGAAAGCTTCAGAACGATAGCTGTGTTGTATTCAAACCTGGCATGACTTTACTGACACCACTGAAACCACAGTCCAGTTTGGCCTTCCTCCCTAAAGGCCCTATGGCTGCTACTTCCATGGTTAGTGATCATTCTGGAAGTTCCTCTAGTCTGTCATGTCAGACAGCTTTTTAAGACTTCATTAGGTACCACAAAGAACTAATAAAATATGTCCGGGAGCATCTGCTAAGTTGTATAACAACTCCAGAAGTCACTGTCAACCCATAAGCCTGAGGTAGCTTTAGAAAAATAAATGAAACAGTTTTTCTAATGGCAGATCTATACCTCCTTCATCACTGCAGTGAACTAGTTCCAAATAAGATGCAAAGAGTATTTGTTTTTGCAACAAATGGGCTGGGGGAGGAGGAGAAGATTTTTATGAATCATTAACTTTTACCTGCAGTGTTTAACTTGTGGTTTGCTTTACTTGATCTCTCTCTGAATCAAGTTATATATAAACAAAGGATTTCCTAGATCAGACCATCGGTTCATTAAAGGCAATAAGCTAATAGCTGATGCACAATACCCCCATGTAATGCACATAGCAAACTCTGACAAACTGACTTTTTATTAAAATAGCCCTGATGGCAGAAAACAGTTGTTACCCCCTGGCCTCAGAGCCACAAGAATTTCAGAATAGCTAAACAAAAAGCCTAAAATAACATGCAATTGCCCTGGAGCTTGTGTAGCTAGTAGTTTTCCTTTCATGCTTGGGTTCTGTTACTTCTCCTCATTTGTCATACATCCCCCTTCTCATCTGTTAAATATGACACATAAGGTGTGTCTACCTGGAGATTTGAAAAAGCCCTCAGCACAGAATCTCAGAGCCTGGGCCAGGTGACTCACAGAGATGGGATTTGGGCTGAGAGACTAGGGTTGCCAGATGGTTTCAACAAAAACACTGGACACACTTGACATTACATCTCAGTCTACATTACATCTTATTTAGAAAATACCGGACATTTATATTTTCTCAATTTGTTTCCCAAACAGAAAGCTCAAATACTGGACTGTCTGGTTCAAAACCGGACACCTGGCAACCCTATATAAAATTGCAGCATAAACATTCAGGCTCACACTGGATCTCAGGCTCTAAGACATCCCACTCCCACCTACCAGTGGGGTTTCTGAGCCCAAACGCCTACACTGCAATTTTTAGTCCCACAGTCCAAGCCCTGTGAGCTGACTCAACTGACGCGGGTTCTAAGACTTGATGCTGTGAGTCTTTTATTGCAGTGTAGACCTGTGATTCATTGAAAAAATAACTGCAGGCAATACTCCTCTGGTGTGGCCAGGCCCACTGATGTGGGGGCTGAGGATAGAGGGTGGACAAAGGGAGCAATTGCCCGGGACCCAGTGATTCAAAAGGGCCTCCCTGGGCCCTTCAAGTCACTGTTGGAGCCTGGGGGGTGCTGAAATGCTGGGGGTGGGCTCCACCCCTTCTGCCCCATCCCTTCAGGGAGCACCGAGCAAGCTCCCTCCAGGGGCTCAGCAATTCTGTTGCCTGGATGCGGCACCTTTTAATATCAATGGGAATAACATTTTAATTTTACTGAAATTTAATCTGGCCCTATAATCCAACATCCTGTTTCCTTATCTTTCCAAACTCCCTGAAATCCATGAGGCTTTTGAGACTTCAGCCTTTTTCCATCACAAAGTTGTAGTGCATCATCCTTCATGAGTGAGATGGTCTATAACTATGCCCAGCTTATTTCCACCCTTTTTATGTCAACTGTAGTGGTCTAACAAGGAAAGCCTTCATGTCCCAGCAATAAATGATTGGTTTAGTATGCTCTTGCAGCCTGTAACTATTAATGCTAATTATTTTTTAAATAATTAATTTAGCTTGTTTGAGAAATGGTGGAAACTTTCAAAGGACATATTGTTTTTTATTAGATATGATCTTTTGGCATATATAGAAAGATTTTTGTCATTTTAGGAGTTTTTGCTCAGTTTAGTAATTATTTGAAATTTCATAAATAATTTTCTAGTATCAGTGTGTGATGGGAATTTCTCCCAGGGTCATCAGACAAAGAATCACTTATGGGTCTACCATTTAAAAAGCATGACATATTGGTATCTGCAGAGAACAACAACCAGACCTTGATATTCAGTAACATAACTACAGAAAGTCCCCAATTTATGAATGGGTTGTGTTCAGTTTTCCCTCTAAACTGCACAGCAGCACAACTTCACAGGTGATTAATCAGCCCCGCCCAGTCAGTCAGCTCCATGCATGGTGCTCTGAGCCTCTGACTGGGTGGGACTGATTAATCACCTTTGAAGCTGTGCTACAGCATACTTTCCAGGGAACACTGGCTCTGTTACCAAAGTTTGTAAGTCAGTTGTTTAGAACTCAGAATGCATTTTCCCATAGAAACAATATTATAAATCAGCGTTTCTTAAAGTGTGTTCTGTGGCACACCGGCAGTCGGAGGTGTGCCATAGAGAGAACAGAACTCAAAATGGCCACCCTTAAAAGGACAAGCTCCCTCCTCTTTTTTTTTTTGCTCAACAAAAAAATCCTTCGTGTTCTCCATAAAAAAAAATTATTGTTTGGTGTTCCTCAGTCTTAAAAAGTTTAAGAAACACTGTTAAAAATGGTAGAGAGGTTCAGGCTAGCCCATAAAAGCCTATGTAACCCATAATGTACCTGAAGTTTACTATATATTTGAGAGAATTTGTCTGTTGAAGAACTCTTCCTAATTAGTAAGAGTTAGGACCACCAAATTCGGTATTCAGCTTCCTCTTATAATAACAAAGCAAGATAAGTTGGTTGTGTCAAGAAAATGGGATGTGTCTGGAATGGAATTGCTCGCATAAAACCATACAGAAAAGAGACAGAATCACCAGGTAGGTGAAAGGGGCTGGCTGAGATTACACCTTCCTTCCCTTCCCCTCCCCCCATCCGAGACTGACCCAACCCTGATCCTCCCATCTTTCCAACACCTTTTAGGAAGGGTAGAGCATGCTGAAGCTCCCCCCCGCCCCCCGCAAGATTCATGCAGGGACATTGCTGGCTGTTCCCCTTCATCAGGGAGCAAGGAGAAAGAGCACAGTTTGCTCCATTCCTCACTCTGGGAGTGCAGAGGGTAGACGAGTTGTGCACTTTGCTCTCCCTCCCTGACAGGGACAGGAAGGGGACGAGCAAGCAGCTTTGGTATGAATCTTTGAGGGGCTTTGTACCCCCCTGTCAGCCGGTGGTCAGGGCAGTGAGTGGTGTGTGTGTATTATACACCTGAGACTTCAACTGCTAGGACTGGGGTCCCTTAGCAGCGGGCAACCTGGAGGAGGTTGACGGGTGCCCCAAGAAGTTTACAGGGAGAGCTTATTACACCTCAGATTTTGACTGCTAGGATACACGATCCCTTCGCAGCGGGCAGCCTGGGGAGGCTGAGAGATGCCCCAACGGATCTGTCCCCTGGAAGCGACGTGATCCAACGCTCAAGCTCTCCCTATATCTGTCCCTTATGACCGGCTGGAGTTCTTTTTAAAATTGTGCTTGGTTCTGTTACAGCAACTGAAGGAGTCAGGTCACAGCTTAAACAGTTACTATTTTATTGTTACAGGGTAAACTTAACTGTTAAATGCTACTACTGTGTTACAGATAACACAGCCACTACAAAGGACAGGACAGAAATTACACTAAGTAGTCACTTACAGGTACCATGAAGCCCTTTTGGTTCTCTGAGCTCTTATTAAATGCATGCAAAATAGACACCTAGCAGGTATATATTCTCACCCCTGCGTTCCAGACTTGGCGCGGCCAGCGTCTTTCTCTCAATCCCTCGGGAAGAAGTAGGGCGAGGTTGGGCGTCCCACAGACCTCGGGAGACAACCAGTACCTGCCAGCAGGTGTAGGTGATTGGAGCTCAAATGGGGTGGGCTACTAAACCCCTCTTTATACCCCTTGGGTCACGTAGGCTTCTTCCTGGTCTCAAGTGGCCAATTAGGAAAAATGGCTTTGAACGCCAAGTTTCCCACAAAGGATGCAAAGCATAATTCACACCTGGGAAAATGCAGACAGTGGGCACCTCTGGTATGTGATGGGCGAAGATTCCTCTCCTGGGACAGTGCAGGCGTGTCAATTACTGGTACTAGCCATCAGGGCGGCGGGAGGCCCCGGGTCGTCAGCTAGCCCATTTACTGTCTAGTTTCTGTTTATGGTAGAGTCAGGGACAGGCAGCACACCTGCGTTCCCAGGGCATCAAAGGCTGACTGCCTTTCTCTTGCTCTCTGGGGGGGGGGGGAAACAAGATGGGGTTCATGTCTGGCTACACCCCCACCCCGCTTTCCCTACAAACTCACCCCCCATACACAGAGTCCCCCTGCCCAGAGCCTCTCCTCACCCCCCCCCAAACCTGACTCCTGCACCCCCAGCCCTCTACATTGAGCCCTTCCTTAAGGACCTGAGCAATACTAGGTAAATGTGCAAATTGTATATTTGCTATGAAATAGCAGAAATAGTTTTTTATTTAAACATGAATGCTGGTGCTTGAGGAAAGGCAGGTTTCATCAGAGCAGGGTTTCCCAACCCATGGGTCGGGACCCAAATATGGGTCACCATTACATTTCAAAAGGGTCGCCAACTGTCTCCCCAGGTGGCTCTGCCCTGCCTCCTCCCCCCGTTTTTGAATCGCCTTGGGTCACCAACTCTTCCTGAATTGTCAAAATGGGTCCCCACCTGGAAAAGGTTGGGAACTGCTGCATTAGAGGAAGGTAAGGAGGTAGATGGAGTTTTGGAAGGGGACTTCTGGGCACCCGCTGGGCACACACACCCCTACTCCCCACCCCCACAGACTGCATCCAGTCCCCACTCAACCAGGAGGCAGCGAGCAGCACAGGCTGGCGGACTTCAGAGAAGTCCCACACAGTCAGAGGCTCAGAGCTCCATGCGTAGAGCTGACTGTCTGGGCAGGGCTGATTAATCATCTGTGAAGCACCATTTCTCTTCTGCTGCAGGGTCCACCTCCTGCTTCTCTGGAGTCCTCTGGCTAGCCCTTGCAGTGCTCACCATCACTTGTGTCTCTTGCCTGCTCCCCTGCCGAGGCTACCGGTGAGCTCTTGTTTGTATGTGTGGATGTTCGTAAGTCGGATGTTTGTAAGTCAGGGAGTGCCTGTGTGCTTGCGAAAGCAGTATTCTCCATAGTGAGGCAGCAGGATCCCACTGGAATGGTACTGCTATCAGAGACATAGGCATGTCTCTTGTGATGCCATGAGAAATATGTCTGTGGGCAGTTAATTTTGCAAACAAACTGTACAAATTTAGTGCTGGTGTCATGGATTGGCTGCATAGCCCTGAAGATTAAAGTCCTCTGTTGATCCACAGAAACAGGTGCAGCATGGGCTGTAGCAGTGAAACTGGCTCCATGCTTTACTGCCTTGCCCCTAGTCTGGAGAGAGAACCTCCAGGAATAAGAAGAACGATTAATCTTCATGTCCATTCATTCTTCAGCCACCAGTTGGGGTAGTAGATTGTCTTGCCGAGGACTAGGTGGATATCAGTGGATAGTTAAACTCATCAGTTCAACCAGGGATACACAGGTACATGTAAAAAGTTGGGGGAAACTTCACAAACTTCTTCAAGAACCTTAGCAAAAAAGTTTGCAGTTTCCTCTCGCAGGGTGGATGAGCAGAAGATGGTTCAATGTCTGGCTGGCAGTCAGTATCAAGTAGTGTGCCTCAAGTGTCAGTTCTAGGGCTGGTTTTGTTCACGTCATTAATAAAGGTGTTGGATGAGGGGATGGATTTCACCCTCAGCAAGTTCGCTGATGACACTAAGCTAGGTGGAGAGGTAAATACATTGGAGGGTAAGCATAGGATTGACCTAGACCGGTGCTTCCCAATTTTATTTGGCTACAGAACCCTTTAAAAAAAATTCAGGGGGGAACTGGTTGACTGAAAAAAAGAAAAAGGTGGAAAAACTGTCAAGCAAAAACAAAAACAAAAATGGGGAAACTGGTCAACCTCTTTCCTCCCCCCCGTTTCCACTAGACACCCGTGCCCCTAGCAGGGACGGAAGAGGCTCTGCACACTCCCCCCACTCCCAGGCCAATCAGGACCTGGGGAGCGCGCGAAGCCTCCTCCCACCCTGCGAAGAGCATGTGGCGCTTTGAAGTGCCCCGCGCTCCTTGCAGGGCCAGGGCAGGGCGAAGGAAGCTTCACGCAGCTCCCCCACCCGCAGGCCCTGATTGGCCTGGGAGCGTGTGAAGCCTCCTGCTGCCCTACCCCCGCCCTGCGAGGAGCACGCGGCACTTCAAAGTGCTACGCGCTCCTCGCAAGGCAGGAGGAAGCTTCGCACGCTCCCCCGCCCCCAGGCCAATCAGGGCCTGGAGGCGGGGGTGCACATGACGGCTCCTCCTGCCCTGCGAGGAGCGCATGGTGCTTCAAAGCACTGCGTGGTTCTGCCAGGGCGGGAGGAAGTTTTGCGCGCTTTCCTGCCCCCACATCCTCTTTGGGGGTGGAGGAGTGGCAGGGCCTCCGCGGCCCAGATCAACTCTCTTGGCGGGCCAGATCCAGCCTGCAGAGGCTCTGTTGCCCACCCCTGCATTAGAAGGAGCGTTGCCAGCAGATCTAGAGAAGTGATTATTTCCCTTTATTTGGCACTGGTGAGGCCACATTTGGAGTATTGTGTCCAGTTCTGCGGCCCCCACTATAGAAGGGATGTGGATGCCTTGGAGAAAGTCCAGTGGAGGGCAACCAAAATGATTAGGGGCTGGAGCACATGACCTATGAGTAGAGGCTGAGGGATTTGGGCTTATTTAGTCTGCAGAAGAGAGGGGGGGGGGGATTTGATAGCAGCCTTCAACTTCCTGAAGGGAGGTTCCAAAGAGGATGGAGAGAGGCTGTTCTCAGTAGTGACAGATGGCAGAACAAGGAACAATGGTCTTGAGTTGCAGCGGGGGCAGTCTAGGTTGGATATTAGGAAAAAACTATTTCACTAGGAGGGTGGTGAAGCACTGTAATGGGTTACCTAGGGAGGTGGTTGAACCTCCATCCCTAGAGGTTTTCAAGTCCCAGCTTCACAAAGCCCTGGCTGGGATGATTTAGTTGGGATTGGTCCTGCTTTTAGCTGGGGGTTGGACTTGATGACCTCTCTTCTAGCCCTAGGACTCTATGGGAGTGTCCTCATTTTTTGAGGAATACGGGATCTATCGAAAAAGGGTTTATTTTCGACAGATCCACATCTAGACTGTCACTTTTTGTCGACAAAGCTCCTTGTCGGAAAAAAGCGGCGGCCATGTTTATGCTAATGAAGCATGGGATATTTAAATCCCTGCTTCATTAGCAGTTTCGATGTGCCTAATCTGCATCCCTATGTCAACAGAAGGATGCAGTCTAGACGTAGCCTATGATTCCTCAGGAAGTCAGTGATATCTCAAAAATAGCTAGGTATGCTAGTAGCATAGGGCCTGAGGAGAGAGCCCAAAAAGCCAAACAATGCTGCTGTAAGAGTGCCAAGATGATGGGGTTTCCCACGTTTATGGATCTTGGGTAACAGATAGACTATCCCTGGTCGGGGTTTTAGGGGTGTGTCTATGTAGAATTGTTCCAGTTCTTCTTGAGGAATTTTCTTGAGCAGATGGTGTAGTTTCTTTTGGTACTCCTCAGTGGGATCAGAGGATAATGGCCTGTAGAATGCTAGACAACTCTCCAGCACTACAGCCTCCCATTTGTAGTCTGACTACAGCACCTCCTTTGTCAGCCTCTTGGATTGTAATGTCAGAGTTGTTTCTGATTCTGTAGATAGTATTGCATTCTGTACCACAGCTGAGGTTATGGGGAAGTGATGCTGTTTGTCCACAATTTCAGCCTGTGCACATCGACAGGTGCACTCTATGTAGAAATCCAGTCTGTTGTTTTGACCAATAGGAGCAGACCACACAGACTCCTCCTTCGTGCAGCATTGGTAGGATGGTTTCTGTGAGAGGGATGGTTTGATGTGCTGTTTGGTGGCATGGCGGAAAGATTCCTTGAGTTGAAGATGGTGAAGGTAGGCTTCCAGGTTACCACACAACTGTGTCATTTGTGTGGGGCAAAAAGAGTGTCCGAGATAGGACAGGCTCTTCTATTGGGCTAAGTGTGTAGCTGAATAGATTAACAATATTGTGGGGTGAATTAAAGGTACAGCTGTTGTGGCCTCCTTTGGCATGTTGGAGTTTAGATAGATAATTTATTTTGATATTTTTTGTGAGAAGAGAGCAAAGTGTGTACATAAAAGGCTTGTCTTGTTTTTGTAAAGCCCAGCCATGTAGAAGTTTCATATGGAAGATTGGTTTTTATGAGAGTTTCCAGATTTGAGAGCTTATTCTTGTTCTCCTGTTGGTGTACAGGATGCTGATCAGGTGGTTCTGCAGCTTGAGTCCATATGGCATGATGTCTGACTGTTTGCACTTGGAAAGGAAGATGATGTCAGTCTGTATCTGTGTGAGTTTTTTCATTAAGCTGATAGATTTCCATTTCATACAGCTAAATTCAGTGTGTTGCATGTTAACAAGTTTCAGATGGGTAGCCGTGTTAGTATGTTTCAGCAAACTGGCTTATAAACACTAGAGGTTGCTGTGCTGGACACAGTTTAGATCCACCAGCTGTCTTTGAGAGGGTATAGTAGAGTGGTGAATTCTATGGGGACTGTTTCTGACAGGTAAAAAATGAGAGAAGGGGAATGAATTCCCAAGGACACACTCCTCCATCCATTGTTTCAACTCTGCAGGCTCCCTCAGAGTGCTGTCCTAGAGAAGTGAGCACAATCTGGCATCACAGAAAGGACCTGAATTATCCTTCCCGACTCTTTCCCCCAAGACAGCTACTTCTGAGAGAGAACTTCTATCACTCCCAGTTTGGAGCCATCAAATTCATACTGACAGCTATACCATCACAAATCCCAATGTGGTGCCAGGGAAGAGAGGGGTTTATGAAAATAAACATCTGTCGTTTTAAAATTATGAAGTGCTGTTTTTTAAAAAAGGCTGTTGAAATGGCTTCATGTGCCTGCCTGCATGTGCAATAAAAGGGAAGCCAGAATGTTTGTTTCTAAATATACTGAGTGTTACTGACAAAAGTAAAGACTGCTGATGATTCCAACCACAGAGGAATGCCGAGGTGGCATTCCTGCTTGCAGTGCTAGAACAAGCATTTTAGAGAAAAAATTATTTAATGAACCCATGGCACTCATGCAGTGGGGGAGCCAGATGTTAATCCTGATATCTTGGCCAAAGTCCACCATGGGGCAAGTACATTCTTCTTACCTACATTCCCCCTGAAGGTTCTTCTGGAGATGATGTTTTTTTTGTGTGCTACGCTCTTACCTTGGTTGTGGCTGCATTCCTCCCCCAGGGTGGAGCTGCATTTCAGGGGTGTGTGGGTGTGTGTGTATGTGTGTGTGAGAGAGAGAGAATATGAATATTTGGGGGCAATTGGAACAAAAGGGTTAATATACTAATGCTGAGTAAAAGCACACAGATGCAGAGTTCCACAGAGTTTGTCACCCTGCTTAGTTAATACTCATCTAGAGCTGCTTATGGGGGCTAATTCTGAGTTGCCATGCCATGGACACATGGCTCTGATTTTGCTTTTCATTTACACCCAGTGCCTTCAGTGTCCTTAGGTCCATTATAATGCATTCTTCCAGTCTGCTGGCATCTTGGGGACAGGACCAAATCTGTCAATCACTGGTTGCTTGGAAATGCCCTTCCTTCTGAAGTCTTAGCGGGGTAGCTGTGTCAGTCTATATCTGCAAGAACAATGAGGAGTACTGTGGCACCTTAGAAACTAACAGATTTATTAGGGCATAAAATTTTGTGGGTAAAACCCATTTCATCAGATGAATTGGAATGGAAGTTATATACTCCTACTTCTGTAACTTCCACTCCATGAAAGCTTATGCCTTAATAAATATTAGTCTCTCAGGGTACGTCTGTACAGCAGGGCTAAAGCCAAATTAAGCTATGCAACTTCAGCTATGTTAATAGCCACATCCCGCAACCCCGCCCCAGTCATGAACCCCTCCTGTACCCTAACCCTCTGCCCTAGCCAGGTGAAAGTGTGGGAGGATGGGGAAGAGAGGGAAGGAGAATGGAGTGAGCAGGGGCTGGGCCTCAGGGAAGGGGTACAAAGGAGGCAGGGCAAGGGTAGTTGGGTTTGAGGTAGCTCTTGGATTGCACTTAAATTCAAAAAGCAATCTCCTGCTTAAAAAGGTTGGAGACGACTAACTTGGGGCATCCTTCTCAGGAGTCTTCTTTGGGGTAGGGATGGGAGGAGAGGGAATATGGTGGAAAGGAGGGAAAGGGGAATGACTCAGCCCTATTACACAATCCAAATTGGGTGTGGTTTTTAATAGCATATTATTGCTTGCTCCTCACTACAAGTCTGAGCTTTAGTTTTGAAATGGTATGTCCTTAGTTTCTGTGCCAAGGGGAGTCTGTTTTCTTTTCTCACATGTATTTATAAGTGACGTATTGAGAATGAAGGACTGATTTTGAGGACTTGTGGAAGGATTTTCACATATGCAGTGCTATTTCAGCGCACAATTGACAAGGGACTTACTAAATTTTCCCAGATAGAGCTATCACTAAAACAAAACAACAAACCCAGATACAACCATTTCTGACTGTAGTGAACATACAGTTAGGATCCCAGAAGACTTCACTGGAGTGGGGATTTCTGTTCATCCCTTGTCACGCAGCAGGTGTACATCATTCAGGAGCTTTATACAGACTTATCACTTATCTAATGTGTTTGAAATGTACTGCCGGTTTCCTCAAAACAAAAATTTCAGACCATATAGAGGGTTTCCCCATGTAGACATAAGACCTTTGGAGTTGGCTTTCTGCAGACCCTTTGAGAGTTCTGCATAGGTTGAGATGGGGGGAGGCATCAAAAGGCCTAGTCTGTGAGGTTTTTAAAATGGAGCCCCTTCCTGTTCAGCTCAGGGCTCTAGTCACCCTCTCCCACTGTGTCTACATTTGGTCCTGTGAAGAGCAATTGTATTATAACCCCCTTTGCAACACTGGCTTTGAACCTAGACTCTTCTTCACCACATCACATACCTCTGCTATGCCAGCTAGCAGACCTTTAACTGGTGGAAGTAATAGGCTGCTATCTTCTAGTTGAGCACTCATTGGCATGGGATGTGTGTCACACTTTTCCATGTAATATATAATCTGTGGTATCACATATCTCATTAGCTGGTAGCAGTAGTAGGTTGTTATCCTCTAAAGCATGAGTTCTCTGTCTTTATGATTAGATAGGCAAAGTGTAATGAAATGTTTGTTGTAATATTAAGTCACAATTTAGAAAAGTCTGAAGACCAGCTCCTAGAAGGGATGTGTTACTCACTTTACCAGTATATTTAATAATCTAGGGTAGGGGTGGGCAAAGGGGCCTCCACGAACCAGATGTGGCCTGCCAAGCAGGTGAATCCGACCCATGGACACCCTGCCACTCTCCCACCCCCAGCCTAACGGCAGGAGGAGCACACAAAGTCTCTTGCTCCCTGCAAGCGCCGAGTGCCCCTTGCAGAGTGGGGGCAGGGAGCGATGGACTTCGTGCGCTCCTTCTGCCCCCAGGGGCTCCTTCTGCCCCCAGCCCGCGAAGTCTCCTCCTGCCCTGCAAAGGGTGCACTGCGCTTAGAGTGAAAGTGCCGCACGCTCCTCGCAGGGCGGGGACAGGAAGTGCATGAAGTCTCCTCCCGCCTTGCAAGGGGTGCGCAGCACTTTCACTCCAGGCACCGTGCGTCCCTTGCAGAGTAGGGGCAGGGAGCAAGGGATTTTGCGTGTTCCTCCCACCAAGTTGCCTCCTGCCCTGCAAGGGGATGGGTACCTAGAGGGAACCACCAGTTGTTCAGAGCAGCTGGAAGTTCTCACTAGGTCAGTGTTTCTTAAACTGTGTTCCATGGCACACCGGTGTGCCGTGAGGCAGTTGGTGGTGTGCCACGGAGAACAACAGAGTTCAAAATGGTCGCCCTTAAAGGGGCAGGCGATTTTTTTCTTAATAACTTTCCTCCCTGGCCCCCCCCCCCGCCTTTTTTTTCTCAACAAAAAAATCCTTGGTGTTCCTCGTGAAAAAAAATTATTGTTTGATGTTCCTCAGTCTTAAAAAGTTTAAGAAACATTGCTCTAGGTGGAGCAGGGGCGGGGGGGAGCACAAAAGTGCCCTGGTCCCGCCCCTTCTGCCAGAGGCCCTGGCCCTTCCAGGGAGGCCCAGGGCCACTTAAAAAATCAGTTCAAGGAAACAGCAGCAGAAAAGCTGGGAAGTATGGATTAGCGAGTGGAGATATAAAATAAAACCATCATGTTTCTATGCTGCACTCATTGTGGTATCTGAGCGCCTCTGATATACTTGACCTTTGTCTCTCCAGAGAGTAGGTTAAGAGTTGTGTGTATCCATGCAGGGTTGGCACCAAAGGAGCTTGAACTGTGTGTCTCGAATGTTTAAGAGTCATTTCCATAATTTGGCATAGTCTTGGGGCATAATCAGGAGCCCTGGGACTCTGAACTCCAGGTTAACAGAATCTTTCTGTTGCTCCCCTTCTCACACAACAGAGTGCCCTGGCTTAGTTTGCTGCTGAATTGAGGCCAGTTTGCTCATCCAGAAGTAGGTTTTTTTCTCCTTTAGCAAGTAGCAGCTAGCTCAGAAGTTCCACTGTCTTTTGGGGGGGGGTTGCCTTTTAATATCCATCATGTTATCCCAAATTTAATTGGGGACCACCCCAGGGTTACACTCATATGGATTTATTAAATGAGGAATTAACACATGCGCACACGTGCACACATACATTCATTCATGCCCTCAGGCACTCATACACTTACACACAAAAAAGGTTGCAGAGTGAGCCAAGGCATATTATGTCCGGTGCAGTCATGAATCCCAGCAGGCGAGCTGATCATAGAAGGGACCTCTGCTGCTTGCTCTCTCCTTGTATTGGAACTGGGAGCTACCAGGCCCGCTGGGTCCTTCCTCCTTGTTGGTCACCCAGGAGCATGCCCCGACCTCCCTCGATTGGAGTCCTTTGTTTGCTTAGAGCAGGGTTGTCTCTATGATTGCTTTAATTAGTCACCACCTGGCTCTGCGCGTTTAGCCTTGCTGTTTCTCTCACCCCAGACATGCTCCAGTCTCTATTCACACACACATTCTTATCACGGGGTGGAATGCAGCTTAGAGCAAGTTATAAGCAAAGCGGCTTAAAGTTACAAAGATTACAGAGTTGCAAAGCTTAACAATCTTACAACAAGTTGCGGAATTTAAGACGCGGTAGCTGAAAGTTACAAAGAAACAATTACAAAGCTTCAAAGCTCAGTGGTTACAAAGATACCTTCCAAAGCACAGCAACTGACTGAGAACAATTTCCATTTTAATCATCTACAAATCATCAATAATAAAGTGACTTAGAAGACAACTGCCCCCCCACCCCAACAGTGTTCACAGCAATGCAGTCAGCAGCAGGTTTTGTCATTCTCTAAGGGTATGTCTATACTACAAAGTTAATTCGAAATAACAGCAGTTATTTCGAATTAACTTAAAAAGCATCTACACAGCCAAACCGCTATTTCGAAATAAATTCAAAATAGTGGAACCCTTATTTCGAATTTGGTAAACCTCATTCTACGAGGAATAATACCAAATTCGAAATAGCTAATTCGAAATAAGTGCTGTGTAGACACTTATTTCGAATTAGGGGGCCTCCAGCCCTTCCTAGGGAGCCCTGGTGGCCACTCTGGGCACAACCAGGAAAACTTGTCTGCTCCCCCCCCCAGCCCCAGAGCCCTTAAAGGAGCAGACTCTGGCCACAGTGCCTGTGCCAGTTGCAAGCCTGCCAGCACACAGCCAGCAGACCATGCACCTGGCACAGCATGAGCCAGCAACCCGCTGCCACCCAGCCCTCCACCGCTCCCCAGGACCAGGCTGGTGGCTCCCAGGAGCCTGCCAGGGGCCGCAAAAGGCGGTCGTCTTCCTGGTCTAGTGCGGAGATTGTGGACCTCATTGAAGTTTGGGGGGAGGCCTCCAATGCCCACAATCTTTGCACTAGGTGCAGGAATGCGGCCGTCTACAGCCGCATGGCTACCAGCCTGGCCACCAGAGGCCACATGCACAGCCAGGAGCAGGTGCGCAGCAAAATTAAAGAACTGCGGCAGGCCTATGCCAGGGCCTCCCAACCAGGGGCTGACCCGGAGGCCTGCCCGCAGTACGAGGCCCTGGACCGCATCCTGGGGGGTCAGACGGTCCGTGCCCCCCTGGTCGTCATCAACCCCGGGGCAGAGGGCCCTGCCCCTGACACGGAGGAAGAGGAGGAGGACGGTAGCCAGGAGTTGCAGGGAGCGTGCCCTGCACCCAGGACCCCCGAGCCAAACCGGAGAGCCCGTCAGCAGCCTCATCCGAGGCTGGGGAGGCCTCCACATGTGAGTGACATCACGGTCCCCTTATGCGGGGGGGGGGGGCAGGGACTGTGCGCGTCGGCCTTGACGACCACAGAGCAGGCGGCAACCTGTGCATCTGCCGTGCCAGCCAGGACATGTGGCCCCAGCTGGGTGCCATGCAGGGGCCCTGGCCTGTTCCCCACGCGCGTCTACGCGTGAAGGCACATGACAGGCTCCTGACCCCGGGGAGAGACACTGCACACTGCCCTCCCTCCAGACGCCCCCTCTACACAGAGGCAGGGCACATCTCCCCTCTCCCCCCACCCCCACTCACCACACTATAGGCAGCACAGGGGCTGGGGTGCAGTCCTGGGCCAGCTCACACTACCGGGGACAGCAGGATGTGATGGTGCGGAGACCTGCCATCCTTGCCTTGCAGAGGGGGGCTGGGTTTCACCCACTGTGTCCCCAGGGAGAACTGACCACTTCTCTTGTTTCACCGCAGCCTCAGCACCTGCGAGTGCAGGACGCACCACCCCGCCTGGAACATCCACCCGCACCTGGGCCAGCAGGTGCACCCGCAACCAGGAGGAGTTCCAGAGGCAGCAGCTGTGGTTGCAGGGACGGCAGGTCCACAGCCAGGAGCAGTGGGTGCAAGAGGACCTGCAGCTGCGGCGGGAGAGCTTGTGGGAGCTGCGGGAGCAGGGCCGTGCCCTCCGCGAGCACCTGCAGGCCCTGGTGGACCGATTGCTGCCTCCTGCTGCTCCAGCCCCTGCGGCTGCCCCAGCTATTGCTCCTCCTCCCACCCCTGCTCCCCCTCCCGCTTCTTCCGCCCCCCCCCCCCATCCCTCCTGCCCCAGCCTCCATACCCACTCCTCCCGGGAATGCCAAGGCCCCCGCACCCTCAGTGCTGCGAGATGGGAGGGCCGGCAAGACCCCCGACCCTGAGCTTCCCCTCCCCCTTCCTCCCCTTGCCTCCCCCTTCCAGCTCCCAGGTTTCCCCCCTCCCCTCTCCTGCCCTCATTCCTCCCCTCCCCCCGCCCCAGTTATGTTAAATAAAGAGAGTTTTTTATGGCAACACGGGTGTTTTTATTGTACATCAGGAAGGGGGGTTAGGGAGGGGAAAGGGGAAGGAAGTGGGGGTGGAATGTAAGGCACAAGGCACCAGTGGGGCATGCCAGGGGGACTTCAGTCCTTGTCCGCCTGGAAGCTCTCCCACAGGGCTTCCTGGATGCAGACAGCCCCCCGAAGGGCCTCCCGGCTGGCAGCCATGCGGGACTATGCATACTGGCCAGCCAGGCGGGCAGCCTCTGCCATCCAGGCTGGCAGGAAAGCCTCCGCCTTCCTCTCACATAAATTGTGGAGCACACAGCACGCTGCCACCGCGTGTGGAATATTGTGCTGGGAGAGGTCGAGACGGGTGAGGAGGCATCTAAATCGTGCTTTCAGTCGGCCGAAGGCCCCCTCGACCACAATGCAGGCCCTGCTGAGCTTGGCATTGAAGGCCTGCCGGGAGGGGTTGAGGTGTCCCGTGTAGGGATTCATCATCTAGGGCTGTAGGGGGTAGGCCCCATCCCCCAGCAGGCACACTGGCATGTCCACATCCCCGACCCTGATGTGGCGGTCGGGGAAGAAAGTCCTGGCGTGCAGCCTCTGGCACACGGAGGAGTTGTGGTACACCCACGCGTCGTGTGCCTTGCTGGACCAGCCCACACTGATGTCCGTGATCTGGCCCTGGTGGTCAGACACGGCCTGCAGGATCACAGAGAAGTACCCCTTCCTGTTGATATAGAGGGAGGCCTGGTGGTCCAGGGCACGGATGGGGATGTGCATCCCGTCGATTGCCCCCCCGCAGTTGGGGAAGCCCAGGGCGCCGAACTCCTGGATGACTGCGTCCAGGTCGGTGAGGTGGACGACTCTGTGGAGCAGCACCCTGTTGATGGCCTTGACTACCTACAGAGAGAGACACAAAACCGAGGGTCACTGGAGTGCCCGGGTGGCTGGGAGTGTTCGTTCCCTGCCACTGCCCTGCGCCCCACTCCCAGGAGCAACCCCCACTGCAATCCTGGCCACCGCGGGCGGTCTGTAGCACGGCTGGGACAGACCAAACCCTCCCGGGGAGGGCACTTACACCACCTCTCCCCCGTTTTCCCTGGGGCAGCCATGTCCTCCTTGCAGCCCCCCCTCCTGGCCCAGTGGCCAGTGAGTGCCGTACCTGCATGAGCACCGCTCCGACGGTGGATCTCCCCACGCTGAACTGGTTCCCCACGGATCGGTAGCTGTCCGGCGTGGAGAACTTCCAGAGGGCGATGGCCACCCACTTGTGGAGGGGAACGGCGGGCCTCATGCGTGTGTCCCGTCGCTGCAGAGCAGGGGCGAGCCACTCGCAGAGCTCCAGGAAGGTGTCCTTCTTCATCTTGAAGTTCTGGATCCACTGTTGGTCTCCCGAGCACTCCAGGACGATGTGGTCCCACCAGTCGCTGCTGGTGTCCAGACCACCAGATGCGGCGGGGCACGCTGGTGTCCAGGCGCCGCTCCTCCAGGGCCCCCAGGGGAGGCAGGGGGAGGGCCGAGGGCTGGCCTGCAGCAGAAGGTGCCAGGCAGCCTCCAGCAATTTCTGCCAGGCTTGCAGCAAGACATTCAACATGAGCATCAGAGTGTCCAGGGGTGGCTGTGGCTCCATGGTGCTGAGTGCTGTAGTGTCCCACATGAGAGTGACCAAAGCAGGCGGAGAGAAAAATGCTTTGCTGTCCTTCAGCGAGGTAGGCAAGCAAGCGGGAAAGCTGAGAACCGGCTGTCCAGGGGGGTCCCTTTAAGCACGAGCCTCAGATAGCCTCAGACAGCAGCCACGCAAAGCAACTACTGACCTGATGCCCTGCTGGAACCGGTTTCAGCTGCCCTTAAATGCGATCCAGCGTCCAATCAGTGTGGACGTGCTATTTCGAAATAGCAAAATGCTATTTCAAATTAGATTTTGTGTCTAGATGCATTATTTCGAATTAGCTTATTTCAAATTAACTAATTCAAAATAAGTTAATTCAAAATAGCGCTGTAGTGTAGACTTACTCTAAGTCATGTGTTGGCAGGACCTTACAGTTTATGCATTTCCAGAAAATGTATGTGTATATCAAGTTAGGGATGTGATGAAGGACTAGTCGACTATCTGATAAGCAAATGCTTATCGGCTAGTCGACAGGATAATCGACTAGTCGCTCATCCCCTCTCCCCCCGCCTCTATCAAATAGAGGCAGTAAGGGGCGGGGGAGAGGAGGGCGTACTTCAAAGCGACAGTGCCGCATGGAGCCTGAGGCCAGACCCTGGGCTCCACGCAGCACTGCCACTTTTAAATGCTGCGTGCAGCCTGAGGCCAGCTGGGGTGTCCCCACCCTGCACCCGGCGTTTCAAATGGCAGCACCACGAGGAGCCCGGGATCAGCTGGGGACTCCCCCCTTGACGCCGGGCTCCTCGCAGTGTTTCAAAACAGCAGCTCCACATGAAGCCCGGGATCAGCGGGAGAGTCCCCAGCTGACCCCAGGTTCTAAATGGCATTTTTGCCTTTGAAGGCAGAGGTGCCCTATCGATTAATCGAATAGTCGATGAAAAATGTATCAACCATTTGATTACTCAGTTAGTCGATATTTAACATCCTTATATCAATATGTTTACTATGAAGGGCCAGGAAAGAAAAGATTGATTTTGGACTGTGTGTGAGAGGATTTTGGAGGGGAGGCAAGTAAATAGTATTGTTGTTAAGCCAAGTTAGTAAAAAATGGTAATTTACCAATTCAGAGGTGTAAATTAAATTAATACAAGTGACTCCTGAGTTCTGATTGTGTTCCATAGCTGGTTACTTCTAACAGTGAATGCTGCAATGGAATCAAAACATTTGGCCAAATTCTGATGTTGCACATCCCAATTTAAATCTGAAGTAACTCCACTGACTTTTTAATTTTGTTGTTAACAGAGCAACTGTGTTTTACCTCAGTGTAACCCAGACTGTCTTCGAATTTAGACAAATGCTAAAACCTGGGAGTGTTAATAATTTTTCTGCTGGATTTGGATAAAACAGAGCAGGAAGGAGGTTGACATTTGTTCGGTGTAAAGCCACAGATTCTTCCATGCACTATATATTTATAGTAGTATGTGCCAAATCCTGAGGTCCTTACTCAATTGTTGTTAAGCCCTCAGTCAGGCAAAATCTCAAGAAGTAAGAACCTCAAGACTAAGACCACAATTAATGGATCATATGGTAGCAAAAAATATATTTAATGTGCTAGTATTGCATGTTAACATGTAAATAATTTAGTGGAAGGGAGTATAGCCATAGAGTTGCTAGATAAAAGCAAGCATAAGCCAGTGATTTGATCATGTATTGCTAACCAAAACAGAGACCTGTAGCATGGCAAGTGGAGTTCAAAAGATTTCATTTTCTAATATACAGTGTTGTGAATTCACTGGCTCTTTGGAAATGGATTAGAAATACCAATGTGTTATGTTAATCTATGATAGAAATTAGATGCCTCAGTCCATTTTATATCTACAGTAAGTGCAATGGATTTCACAAACAGACAGATTTCCAGAGGTACTGAGCATCCACAATTGAAGTCCAGAGGAGTTACAGGTATTTCAGGTCTGTGAAAATTAAACTCCTGTAGGCAGTTACAGTAACACAGGACGTCTGCAAACTGGCCTATCCCCTGATTGTCATGTACCCCTCTATAAAAGGAGTGAAAAGTGCATGTAAAATGCCACTAACAGGAATTCTCCACTCATGCCAGCATTTCACTCACTTTGCATGTCTGAAAATCAGCACTAGGGGGCTAGAGAATCAGGCTTTTAGCATTTGTTGGTTTGATTTATTGGACTAATGTTAGCTAATTAATAATGGCCTATGAATTTCTTCCTTTATTTTGACATCATGCTAACAATGACATGTCACTCAATTGCAGGGGACAGGAAACTAATTACTTTCTACTATGGAGCATGTCTAATCCAAATCATACAATAAGGGGCTGTGGAGATTTCACGCTTTAACCCTATGAGCAAACGTGAGCAAAACAAATCAATCCCAGGTTATTTCCTATTCAGACCTTAACATTTCATATATTTAAAACATTTTCTTTTGGAGATCCTTTTTCTTTTAATTTTTGAAGCACAGCAGTGGGGCAATTATTCATGGAGTTAGGCAACTCTCCAAAGGTTGAAATGTGATCCTCCTTATTAGCAAGTGGCTAACTGACGTCTCTGCCATTTCCTGTCATATTGTATTCAGTTGGCCGGAGAAGATAAGGGTTGGTCCTGCTTTGGGCAGGAGGCTGGACTTGATGACCTTCTGAGGTCTCTTCTAGCCCTAGGATTCTATGATTCGGGTTTATTTAGTCTACAGAAAAGAAGAGTGAAGGGGGATTTGATAGCAGCCTTTAACTACCTGAAGGGAAGTTCCAAAGAGTATGGAGAGAGGCTGATCTCAGTGGTGACAGACGGTAGAATGAGGAGCAATGGTCTCAAACTGCAGTGGGGGAGGACTAGATTGGATATTAGGAAAAACTGTTTCACTAAGAGGGTGGTGAAGTACTGGAATGTATTACCTAGGGAGCTGGTGGAATCTCCATCCTGAGAGGTTTTTAAGTCCTGGCTTGACAAAGCCCTGGCTGGGATGATTTAGTTGGGGTTGGTCCTGCTTTGGGCAGGGGGGCTGGACTTGATGACCTCCTGAGGTCTCTTCCAGCCCTAGGATTCTAAGATAACTAATTGGGATTTGAAATAACCATGGCTGTTCATAAAGGCCCTTGGATAATTCTGCCTGTTTTGATATTGCTGAGGCAGTCTGATATTGTGCCAGTTCCTCAATCTTAGTTCTATGGAGTGAGAATTCACAGTTCCAGCACTGCATGCTCCATGCAGATAGCAGCTGTGATTTTATAAAGCTATTGTAGCCGGCTCTGTATCCCCTGCCTTTGGCACCCAGGGTGTGAGGGTGTGTGTGCATGCTCCAGAAGTGGAATAAAGGAGTGTGATCCTTGACAGCTGCCACAGGCTATTGTCAGAATGATGTAGAGCAGCCCTGAAGCTGCTCTACATCAAAGTTACATCAGGATGTGTTTTGGCTTTCAACTGGTTGAGGGTGGGGTATGGACCCCCTCCCCCCAGCTGTGCCAGCTGTAAACTCAGCACAGCTCAGGATTGGGCATCATGGGTACATTTTAGTTGCATCTTCCTTTGTAAAGGGAGATAAGGGAGCTCTGGACCTCCCCAACTGTGCAGGATCTGGCTTTTTCTCTCATTCACAATCCCTAGCTCTCTCCCATATGGTGGGGATTTTTTTTCATTAACTTGATGTGGACAATTCCTGTCTTACCAGAGTTTGTGACAAGTCAGTGGAAGCAGAGCCAAAATACAGAGGACCTCACTAGTGGTCTTGTTTTCCGTTAATTTGATGCAGCCGAAGCTTGTTAATCTAGGCTTATCCATCATGGGAATCCAAAAGCTTTCTGCAGTTATCAGTTTCATACAACAGACATGCTCCTGAGTCTTTAATCTGAAAGATTTTATTTCATGTAAATTTGAACATAGATGACATTTTGCCAAATGATTTGGATTAACTGTTTCTGAGTGTAAGTCGTCAATGCATACAGTAGGAGGGGAATATGCATATAGTAGGAGTGGAGTATGTTCTTAGTAGTCAGAGGAGTGGATTAGTAGTCAAGGTCCCTCATGATCTATTCCTGAGGGTACTGTATATTGGCCTCCTTCTGTGGCTTTGGACAAGCTACTGAAATCCATCTGCTCCCCTCATTCATGGGACAGGCAGGGACATTAATTTACACAGCAATGGGCCAAAGAAGGTGGCTGTGGAGAGAAAATGCAGCAATGCAACCATAATGTAGCTACATAGCGACTGCTAATAGCTTCACATAAAGAGCTGCACACACGAGGTTTTTTGAGTTCTGCCAAAGCTTGAAGCTATGCTGCATGTTCTGGAGCAGTGTTTCTCAACCAGTGCTATGAGTACCGTTAGGGGTACTCAAAAGAAGCCTAGGGGGTACATCAACACAACTGAAATTTGGAGAAAACTGAATTTTTGTTTTAAGTTTTACAGCACTTTATTATTTTTGTACTTTTTATACCCAAAAATGTCATCGCCCGCCCGGCTATGATTAAGTTGTTTAAACAAATGTGTTGCAATGGGAGAAAAAAGTTTGTGTGTCTGAAAACTGTAGGTACTGGGGGTACTTATATTTTTATTTTGGAAAAAGGGGTACTTTATTAAAAAAAGGTTGAGAAACACTGTTCTGGAGCACCATATAATGGCACTATATCTATTAACTATTTACATGATACAGATTGGACCTCCGTCTTCTGGCAGCCTTGGGACCTGAGTGGTCCCAAGGGAGTGATTTTGCCAGACCAGGGGAAGGCAAGCCTCTGGCTCTTCTGGGGCTCCCTTCCTGGACACTGGCTCAGCCAGTGTGCTGCCCCCAGCTGTTGGCAGAACTCTACTCACAGCTGCCACGCTGCTCTGGTCTGTGGGGCTCCCTTCCCCCAGCTGGTGGAGCTCTCTGCCCTTGGCCAGCAGTGGCTCTGCATTCCCAGCTGGCGCTGGCTCCATGTTCCCAGCCACAGGGGCTTCCCTGCTCCCAGATGGTAGTGGATCCATGCCCCCATCTGGCTGGGGCTGTGTATCCCTAGCCAGCACACAGAGGCTCTGTGTCTCTGGCCGGTGGCAGTTCCACGTCCCCAGCTAGCAGAGGCTCCACTCTCGGCTGGCAGGTCTCCCCACCCAGCCCTGCTCTGGATAGGGTTGTTAAATGGCGTTTAATCAGCTAATTGACTAGTTGATGGAATTTCCATCGACGAGTCGATTAATTGATAAGGGGGGGAAACTAAGGCAGCCCCACCCAGCACTGGCTCCTGCTTCCCCCCTTGCTGCCTCTCTCTGTTCTCCTTTAACATTACTCAATCCTTACATCACTCTGGTAGAAAGGTAAGTGCGGCATAAGCACAGTTCTGCAAATCTGCAGATATCTGTTCTATATCCACAGAGCATGTTTGTGGATCAGATGCAGAAGCAAATTCTGTATCGTCGCAGGGTTCTAGGCATACACGGTTTGCTGGATTGGAGCCTGTATCCAAATCTTCAGAACTCCCTTTCGGAAAGCAGTGATCTAATTTAAAGCAATTATCCTCCCTTCTCGATTCACAGGTGTTCCCTTTCCAAAGAACTTCCTTCAGATCTGCAAGAAGATCCTGTGCAGACTGTTCCGGGTATTTGTTCATGTCTACATTCATCACTTTGACCGCATCATCATCATGGGAGCTGAGGCTCACGTCAATACCTGTTACAAGCACTTTTATTACTTTGTAACAGAGCTCAACCTTATAGACCGCAAAGAGCTAGAGCCTTTGGTAAGTGGTAACATACAGCTCAACATTGTGGAGAATCCTCCTTTTCCTTTCCCTTAATTGAGCCTTTTCCAAACCTGTCCCAGTTGATTTCCACTAGGAATGAAAGGTCCATGTTTCAAGACGGATTATTTAAATAAATGAATACATGCCTCTGTCAATAGGCCAATTCCCTCTACTGTAGCATTTACAATTGGCAAAGTAGCAAAAATAGTGTGCAGTGTATTCCAGATGGAGAAGTGCAGAGGCGAAAATACAGAGACTTTAAAATCGAAGCTAATTTTTCTCCTGCTCCTTCCAGTACTAAGAAGTGGATTTTTTCCCTAATTTTTTTCCAGTGGTTGGCAACAGCATGGTACTTACAGAAATAAATCATCACAGTGTATGTAAAGCAGCAGTTCCCAACCGCCAGTCCACGGACCGCTGGCTGCCGGGCCACGGCGGCGGCTGGAACTCAACCTGGCTGTTTGTGGCACCTCAGCTCCAGCAGCCATGGTGGATGAGTCAGTGGCAGGAGGAGGCGGGGCAGAAGGCACAGAACATTGCTCCCTCCCTTCTTCTTTCTCCCCCCTCTGTTCATGGGGCGTAGGGGTGGAGGTCAAAGAGTGTTAGGCACTGGGGAGCAAGGGGCTGGGTTGGAGCTAGGCGGACAGGTAACATTTTATTTGCATATTCATTATTTGCATAATAGGTATGCAAATACGCAAATACAACGTTACCGGTCCACCAAAATTGATGAATGGGCTTGCCAGTTCACAGCATAAAAAAGGCTGGGAACGACTGATGTAAAGTGTGGGGAGAGGGGCTGTGCAGAAGATAACCTGTGTAATGAACTAGCATTTCCTTTGTAATAGTTATATAGGTGTTGTATAGGTGCTGCACTTGGATTTATTCACTTTCAGTCAGAGTCTCAGACAATCAATAATGCAGCAAAATCAGACTCTTTCCTTGACTTAGGAAACTTGGCTCTAGATCAGTGTTTCTCAAAGTGGGCCCCAGGCCCACTCTGAGAAAGCTGCTAATGGGCTGCTCCAGTTTGTTTACTTACCGGCTCTGCAGCCACGGAGGCTCGCAGCTCCCACAGGCTTCAGTTCCCTGTTTGCAGCCAATGGGAGCCGCGGGAAGTGGTGTGGCATGGGCTGCTGCTCAGCTCCAGCAGTTGTGGTGGCTGAGGCGGCGGGGCAGGATGTGCCTCCCTCCCTCTTTCCTTCTCCCCCCTTCGCACCACGGAGGTGCGACCAACAGCCCACTTTCAGAAATAGTGCTCTAGATAGATCAGTGTTTAACTTATCGTCTCCAAACATTAGAACCCCAAAAAGGGAGTCGTTTTCACCATTGCCTGAAGGTTTTAAAAAATATTAGAGAGAAGAGGGAAGCGTCTGTTTGGAAAGGGGTTCTCTGTGCAAATGTTAGCACTGGGCCTGTGGGCATGCTTAGAATGGATGGGGCTAAGTTGCAATTCTATATCTTACCAGTTATTAATGAAGTGTTAGCACTATTCTGCTTTTTAATGGTTAATACACATAACAAGCATGTCTGAAATGTGTGTCTGTGTGTAGAAAGTAGAGACTTACCTCCATGTCTCTCTGTGCATGCATTCACATGTGCAAAAAGTAGAAGCCCGTGTTGTGTGTAACACAGATGCCCTTATGTGTGGGGGAATGGTTATACGTTTGTTGACTGAGGCAGGAAATGTGGAGTGAGACGAGAGTATTTCTCCATAGTTCCCAGAAAGGAACAGCCAGTTAAGAAATTCCCTTTCATGGCATTCATTAATCTACAGCGTTATGCCAATGGGAAAGCTTAAGCACAGAGGGGATGATTCTCTGTTGCACTGTGGTCCCTTTACACCACACTGGCAGTGTAAAGGGGCTTTAAAGGTATGAAAACAGGCCCTTGAGGATATCCCTGCAGAAGGGAGGACTTCCCCATTGGCCTAGAGATGCTAAAGCAGCTCCACGTCAGCCCTTGTCTCTGTGCCCAGCAGGGGGAACATGTCAGAGGCAGGAGATATGAGACGTAGACCAGAGCGTGTTTAGAGAACATTGCTCCACAAGTAAGAGGTCCATGCTGGCTCCAGCATACTGAGAGAGGAAAGGCTGTTTAAGGCCACTTTCAGTGGTTAACCACCTTATTCCTGAATTTGGACTGAGCAATGGGAAAATTGAGGCCAGAGCGATAAAGGTGCTTGCCCAAGTCCATAGTGAGTCAGTTGCAGAGGGACGAATGTAATCCTGCTGGTGATATGTCCATTGTGTGCAAATCCTCTAGCATTCCAGCATTCTGTTCCTGGGAATGGAAGTTCTGTTTCGAATTCTGATGGAATTCAGCAGCTTCCAAGAGGTTGTTCTATTCCAGACCTGCATCAGGACATACCATGTCAGCAGGCTGATGGAGCCCCACCTGTTCTCACTGCCTCCCTTTCAGAATCTTCCTATCAAGTGTCCACCAATACCACAACCTGGACATACATAAATAAAAGGTCCATATCTTCCTCCTCTTCTGAGCAAAGAGAAGGGAGCTGAAATGCCAGAGTGAATGCACACAAATCACCTCAAACATTACTGCTAAGGATGAGCTGTTCCCCAGTAAGTTAACCATTGCAGGAAATGAGCCCAAATTATCCCACTTAATTAGAAAATGGGCCAAGCTCTGATTAAATAAATAGATTGCCATGCACTCTATAAAGCAGAAGCCAACTGATGAATCAAAGTGTTTTTGAAAAAGGGAGATAACTCCAGATGCTGGTACTGGATTAATATAATGCTGACAAATACTACCCTGGAGACAGAATACTGGCTTTTTAAATTGGGGCTTCTCCGACTTCTCTGTTCTATATAGATTACTTCTTTTAGGCGCTTATCTGATTAGCTTTTTGAACCAAGCAAAAGACGAGGCTGTATTTTTAAGCCCTGGTCATCTGCCCCTCCCCAACCAGATCTGGTTATTTTCACAGAGTTTTAAAAGTTCTTTGTAGAAAGTTTTGTTCCATGTGGAAAAAGGGAGAGCTGATTCACTCACTGGCACTGCCAACATTTCTAATGAGAAATACAAGAGCCAACGTATGAAACATTGGGAAAGTCTTCCTAAACATGCCCTTCAGAGCAGTTGATAAGCAGGACACCCTGAGATATTAATGTAAATATTTTGAAATTTAAATTTGATTCTTGGTAAAAATTCTAATGGAGCTCCAGAGAGATTGCAAAATACTGATCAAATGACAGCCCTACTGCCTGTGTTAATGCCTTACTCCTGATACTTGTTCTCTTTTCCTGCAGCAAACCAAGTACCATTAGTAATAAAAAATAGGTAGCTTTACATTTTCATAGTGATTTACAGACATTAATTAGAGTCATGCATTGTCTTGTGGTTCAAGCTCAGTCTTGTTAAGTGAATTACCTTTTGTTGCCACAGATTTTTTGTCTGACATTGGGCAAGTCAATTAACAGCTCTGTGTATTTGTTTGTCATCTATAAAACTGATATAATGATAACAGCTTTGCAGGGTATTGTCGTTGTGAAGTTAAATCCATCGATGCTGGTAAAATGCTTTGTGAACCTTGAATGTAGAATGCAGAAATGCTGAGGAGGTTGATATATGACTATTACTCTCTCTTCTGCCACAGAGGAGATCTTGAAACTGTCTCACTGCACTTACAGCAGCCGTCAGCTCAAGTTAGTTCAGTTGACATCCAAAAGAAATAAAGTACAAAAAAACTATAGGCCTTTTAGGAAGGCCTTTTTGGATTTGTTTTGCAACCAGTTTAGGTGCTTCTGCCACGATCAAATTGAAATTTTGACTTAGGCTGCAGTATAGACGTTGCCTATGTCAGTATAACTTGCATCATTCAGGGGTGTGAATAAATCACACTCCCCCCAAGTGACATAAGTTGCACAGATATAAACACACACCGTGTTTACAGCACTGTTGGCAGGAGAGCCTCGAGCCTGTCTCGAGCAGGTCTACTAAAAAAAAAGGTGCTTCAGGCGGCTGCCTACAAGAATTATATCTAATGACAGCCTTGTACCTCAAGATTTTTCCCCCCAGGAGGACAGTGGGAGTTGCAACATAGTTATGCCAACAAAATGTAGTATGTAGACTTTTGGTGCTACAGGCAAAAGCATCCTTTAGACGATGTTGTTCAGGAAGTTGATTTAACAAGGCCAGCAAACGATCTTATGCTGGTATAAGTTGCTGCATAGGAGGTTCTGCATACAGTTATAGAGACAAAGGGTTTTTAGGGTAGACTAAAGTACCTTACAAACCATGGGTCTGATTCTGACCTCTCTTGCACCAAGGTAACTTCACTTGCATCAGTGGAGTTACTCCTGATTTGAATTGGTGTAAGTGATAGCAGAATTTGGCTCTGTGCTTTACTTTCCCTCCTGATGTGACTTTCGCTTTGCCTCATCCCTCAGGAAATCTGTGCTTTCTCCCAGATGTCATTTCTTATGAGTATTTTGTTTTATGAGAACAAAAAGTAATAACATGGGATGTAGATGAAGAAAATTAAAGCAAGATATTTTCTAAATGTCTATTTACCATATGTGTTAAAAATAGTTTGTCATTTAAAGATGGCACATTCAGCCTTAATGTAAGCGGTTGCTACTCCAGCAGAATCAATATAATTGAATTAATGGAAGGAATCCAGTGGTGTTGGTACCATCTAATGCTAAGATTAAATTTGTCCCACGGTGCTCAAACATAAAATGTCCTTATCCGCTCCACTATATTCAGTGTTACAACTGCCATTGACTTCAAAGCAGGCTTGGGCTTCAATATATTTTCACTTAATTTTTGACACAATTAAAAAATAAGCATCTAAAATTACCAAAAGAAAATGGTTTTACATTTCTCTCTATAAAACTCTCTCTACTGAACATACGCCTTTTGTTTGTCTAATCCAGGGATTCTCAAACTTCA
Organism: Pelochelys cantorii; assembly: GCA_032595735.1. Classification (NCBI taxonomy): domain Eukaryota; kingdom Metazoa; phylum Chordata; order Testudines; family Trionychidae; genus Pelochelys; species Pelochelys cantorii. Next base: position 116,647,384 of record CM064330.1, on the reverse strand, counting down.
CTGCACTGCGACATCCTTCTGACAAGAAAATCACTACAGAACCCCAGGAGTGGGAACCTGCATAGGCCTGCCAGGCAGGGAGGTGGGGAGGCAAAGCTCAAGGATTTCAGTCCAAGGTGGTGGGGGGGGAGGGAAGCGGTAACTTGAGCTTTGCCACCCTTAGGAGATGGGGTCAGGCTTCAGCCTCAGGCCCCAGCAAATCTCACTCCAGCCCTGGCAACCCTATTCAGGTAGAGTTATGATCCATTTTGAGGTCCCAGCCCACAGTCTGAGATCCACTGGTCCGATCAAACTCTTGGGCTACGTCTACACTGCAGGCTTCTTGCGCAAGAACGGCCGTTCTTGCGCAAAAACTTGCAGAGTGTCTACACTGCGCGGGCGTTCTTACGCAAGTAAATTTACAGTAGAGCGTCGGAACAGAGGGCTTCTTGTGCAAGAGCTCTGACGCTCCATTTGAGGAAGAAGCCTTCTCGCGCAAGAGGGCAGTGTGGACAGGCAGCAGGGAGTTTTTGCACAGGAACTGGCCTCCCAGGAAAAAATGCAGGTGGCCACTTGGATGCGCTATACCCAAGCTACTCACAGCTCGCTACTTCCTGCTTGCCAGACCCCCCCCTTAAAGGCCCAGGCACCCTGCAGACGCCGCGTGGCAGCAGGAGCAGACACAGCAGCTCCATCACACGACTCTGCCCTGCTGCACTCAAGAACTCCAGGAGATGTCTGTCCTGGAGCCACCCCTTGAGCCTGCACCCCCCTCCCAGCAGCCACCCCAAGGCTTCCAGCAACCACGGAGGGGCACAAAGCGGCACGCCCCATGCTGGTCAGGGGCAGAGGTCAAAGACCTCCTGGACCTGTGGGCAGAAGAGGAAGCCCTCCACGACCCCCGGTCCGTCGTTGCAACGCCGCCATCTTCAGCCGCATGGCCCAGGTGCTGGCCAAGCAGGGACATCCGGCCCAGACCCTTGAACAAGTCTGGGCCAAGGTAAAGGAGCTGCTTCTGGCCTACGTGAAGGCCACTGAGGGCGAGGGGGCAGGAGCCAACACCTGCCCCTACTACAAACGCTTGCACGCCATCCTGGGGGAGACGGCAGTCCAAGGGCCCTGACCTAGAGGAGGAGGGCAACCTGACCGCCAGCTCCAAGGATGACAGAGAGGACCGCACCAGCACCATCACCCTCCACCTCGAGCCAGTGCCCAGCAGTCGGGACGTCTCCCGGGCCTCGTCCCAAGCTGGCGACAGATCCTCCGGTGAGTGTTGCACTTCTCACTCGCAAGGGTGGGGGAGGCGGGTGCCCGGGGCGGGGGGGGAGGGAGTCAGGTAGTTCGAGCTGCACGCCATGCAGCAGCACGTGCAACCTCATGCAGCCTGACTGTGTGACACGTGGATGCGGCAGGCAGCTCCAGGGCACACCTGGGACCCTGCTGCTCACACACGTCCTGCCCAGGGAGGGAGGGGAGATGCCAGCTGGAAGCAGCCAAGCCCCAAGGGCGCAGGCCACACCCCACACATCCTGAAGGGTGCCGCATACAGACAGCACGCAACTATGCCTGCCCATGTGACACAGCAGCTGCTCCTTGGAAAAGCGCAGCGAGCCACCCCTGTGAGCGCAGCCCCCACAGAGCCCCTCGGCTGCTCCCGGCCCCTCTGCTGCCCCCGCGGGAAGCCCCCCACTGCGGCCACACACTTCCCTGGGCTACTTGTCCAAGGGCTGGAGGGAGGGGGAGCAGGAAAGCGGCCAGTCCGGGCCTCTGGGCCACTGAGCCTTGCTGCAAGGACAGTACACTCCCCAGTAGCCCTGGCTGTGTCTCCGAGGAAATCAATTGACAGTAGTCCGAGAACCCAGACCTCGTCTGCCACACTTGCTCCCATGCAATGTGGGGATGTACACGCAAGCATGACTACAGCATCAATGGTGTATGCTCACAGACAGTGACAAGAGTAGAAGCCATGTGCTCTACCTTGGGGAGGGAGTGTGCACAGTGCTAGGCAGACAGACATAGCATGCCAAGTGGCTAGGACACAGACAAAGGTCTCCATTCACAGTGATGTCTCCCAAAGGTTACAGTCCGTGGAGGATCACTTCACTCCCCCAGGATTTTGAGCTAGTCTGTGTGAACACACACACAGGGGATCGACTGGGCCCAAGCCACAGTTGTGTGATGTAATGTGAGGCTCATGGAGAAGGGCACGGGGCTCAGGGACACTGTGGCCAGGGCAGACTGACCACCTCGCTGTTTTCTGTGTTCTCTGCAACAGGACCAGCCGGCAGCGAGGGACCCTCCAGCCCTGCAGCAGCGGCACCGACGATCCAGCCACCAATCAGGCGGGCCAGGCAGTGGGATCAGCTCATCCCGTCACATGCAGGCCGTGGAGAGGATGGAAGAGATGGTCAGCACGAAGCTGTGGGCTGACCAGGAGTGGTGGCAGCAGGCATGGGGCCGGTTCCTCCAGCGCTGCGACCGCATGTGCGACAGCGTCGCTGTGCTGACCTCACACATTGGCCATGCCGTGTACGGAGGCATGGCCTTGCCCCACCCTGCTGCCCTCCCTGCTGTGCCTATGCCCCCCTCCTACTGCCCCTCTTGCCGCCCCTCCTGCCGTGCTCAGACCCCTTCTGCCGCCCCTCCTGCCGTTCCCATGCCCCCTCCTTCTGCACCCCATCCTGCCCACCTCCCCATGCTGCCTGCCCCAACCCGGGCTGAAGGGCACCGAGGCCTCTGCACCTGCAGAGGTGCTGGGAGGAGCTGCCCCTCCCAGCAATAACTCCCCCTCCCAGTTCAGAGCCCCTTCCTCTCCCCCTCCCACTGCCCACCCTTCGTCCCTATATAAATAATAGTTTCTTGTTTGTTAACCAAAAACAGTTGTGTTTATTGGGAGGTGAGGGAAGGGTTGGGGATGGGAGGGAGATGTGGATGCCAGACAGAAGCGACCCTAGTGTGTGGCCTGCGAGAACATCTCCTTGAGGGCCTCTCGTATGCGTGCGAGATGGCGGCTGTGCAGGGCTGCTCGAATGCCCAGCCCTCGCCTGCCATCCACGCCGGGAGGAAGGCCTCCCCCTTCCGCTCCACTATGTTGCGCGGCACACACTTGCTGTGATAACCTCTGCGATGTTCTGCTCGCCCATTTCGAGACAGGTGAGCAAACAACAGAATCTCACCTTCAGCTGTCCGAAAGTGCACTCCACCTGGTTGCAGGCCTGGTTCAGGTGCTGGTTGAATGTTTTCTGCCCGGGGTCCATGCGTCCAGTGTACGGTTGCATCAACCAGGGCATGAGGGAGTAGGCCGCATCCCCCACGCACAGTGGCATGTGGACGTCCCCAACCATAAATTCCCACTGGGGGAAGAAAGTGCCCACCTCCATCCTGCGAAACAGGCTGGAGTTTCTGAGGATGCGGGCATCATGTGCCCTGCCTGACCACCACACATAGATGTCCGTGAAGCGGCCTTGGTAGTCCACGAGGGCCTGGGGCACCATCGAGAAGTACCCCTTCCGGTGTATGAAGTGGGCTGCTTGATGCTTCGGTGACCGGATAGGGATATGGGTCCCATCCATGGCTCCCCCGCAGTTGGGGAACCCCAGGGTAGCGAAGCCAGCCACGGTTGCATCCACATCCCGCAGGCAGATGACCCTCTTGAGCAGGATGTGGTTGATGGCTCTGATAACCTGCAGAAGGGCACATAGAAACACAGGGGTACACACAGAATGAGACCGGGCAGGTACATGAGCCCTTGGGGGGGTGCCTCCCCCCCCTTTGATGCCCTCTCCCCCCAAACACGCCAGGGCCCCATTGTCCCGGACTCCCCCCTTCCCCCCCACCACCAGCAGGGCCATGTGAGGGAGGGATGGCACCAGCCCCTGGGTGACAGGGTTTCCCCCTGCTCCTCCCCAGCCTAGACTCTTCCCTTCCCCCAGGCAGGGACTGCAGCCCTCCAGAGGGCCTTACCTGCATCAAAACGGCACCCACTGTGGACCTGCCCACCCCGAACTGGTGTGCCATCAAGCGGTAGCTGTCCAGGGTGGCCAGCTTCCAAAGGGCGATGGCGAGCCTCTTGTTGACAGGGATGGCGGGCCGCAGCTGGGTGTCACGTCTGAGGAGCGCAGGGGCAAGCCAGCCACACAGCTTCAGGATGCTGGAGGCCTTCATGCACCGGCATCCACAGGACTGGGACGAGTACCTGCCCCACCTGCTGTCTGCACACAGGGAGGAACCCCGAGGGTCTACCAGATTCTCCCCTTTGAAAGGAGGAATGTGGAAGTGCCTATCGATTAGTCGAGTACTCAATGGAAATTCCATCAACTACTCGACTAGTCAGTTAACCGCATTTTAACATCCCTACTGTGAAGTAATGGTGCTGCATGTATGCCAGTGATGGTCATCTCTAGAACAGTAGACTGAGAGATCAAAAACCAGAAATATTACTGTGCTACAAGTTCAGAGGTAGGGGTATCTGGGCTACAGGATGGGAGAACCACTTCATTGCACTCCAACCACCATCCTGTTATTATCCAAATTCTTTATATCTATCCCATCCCCTCTCTCAGCATGTCTTGGTTTTATAAGGAAAAACTTAAAAAACAAGTAATAGTTTTGCAGCACTGTAGGGTATGTCTACACTGCCACCCTAGTTCGAACTAGGGTGGCTAATGTAGGCATTCGAACTTGCAAATGAAGCCCGGGATTTAAATATCCCGGGCTTTATTTGCATGTTCCCGGGCGCCGCCATTTTAAATGCCCCGTAGTTCGAACTCCCTGCCCGCGGCTACACGCGGCACGGACTAGGTAGTTCGAATTAAAGCTCCTAATTCGAACTACCGTTATTCCTCATTGCAGGAGAAGTAGCGGTAGTTCGAATTAGGAGCTTTAATTTAAATCCCGGGCTTCATTTGCAAGTTCGAATGCCTACATTAGCCACCCTAGTTCGAACTAGGGTGGCAGTGTAGACATACCCTTAGAGACTAACAAAAAATGTATCATAAACTTTCATGGGCACAGCCCACTTCTTCAGATGAATGGTGTTTAAGAGGTCCAGTTTTTAAATAAATAGCACAGGGAGGGAATTGGGGGGGAGAGAGAAGGTTTATAAGGTTGCCCATCACCATGATATCTCAGGGTGTGTCTACACTACACAGCTTTTAGGGTACATGTAGACTACAAGCCTCTTTCGAAAGAGGCTTTTTCAAAAGAATTTTTCGAAAAAGCGAGCCGCTTTTTCGAAATAAAGTCTAGATGCTCTCTTTCAAAAAAGCACAGTTTGCATTCAATAGCACCTTTGTTCGAAAGAGTACTTTTGAAAAAAGGCATTATTCCTCATAAAATGAGGCTTACCGCGATTGAAAAAACTGCCTCATTCTTTCGATTTACTTTCGAAAGAACAAGATGGCAGTCTAGACGCAGGTGAAGTTTTTTCGAAAAAAGGCTACTTTTTTCAAAAAAACCCTGTAGTCTAGACACACCCTTAGTGACACGATTATGTCAACATAGCCCTGTGTCTAAAAGTAAGGCAGTGTAAACACTATTTGTCCACGCTTTTGGGGACAAAAATCTTCCCCCCACCCCCCATGAGCCACAGTTTGCTTTGTCAGCAAGAGAGCAAATTGCTAGTGGCAAAACTTTTGTCATTCACAGGTGCTTCTCCCCCCCTCCCAAACATTTTTTATCTCCTGTTGTTTCAGCTAGTCTAATACTGATACGGTGATTTGAAGAATCTGTACACAAGTTATCATTTCCTGTTTAAGAATATGAATTCTCTGCATTGATTTCTATCAAACTGCATTTTGATTGTAGGACTAGTTTACCATCTCTGCTGTCTATTTACTTACATTTAGGGATGAAATCTCAAGATCTGACAATACAGGACTAAAATGGAGGTCATTAAACCTTGATAATCTTCTATTCAAATGGGAGCCACCTTGGTCAAAGAATGTGGCCAGACCAAGAAAACCAGTCCACTCAGATAGGGTGGCAATGAAGCAATGAGGCTTACTAGGGTCACCTGACAGATGCCTGCAAATTTATAAAAGGAGGACTCTTTCACCAGCCAATGTAGTGGGAGGGAGAAGAGACTAGAAACAGAAGGCAAGGCTGTGCGGCAAGAAAGGGGAGTATCCGCACTCCTTACAGGACTCTGATCTATGTCCATATAATGCTCAAAAGGAGTGAGGAAATGGGGCAGGGAAGCGTGTGTAGGTGTTTTATTGTTTTGTCTGGATCCGTATATCTCTGCTACTATTTAGAGCAATCGTTCCTCAACCTTTTTACTAAAATGACCCTTTTTGAGACACACCCCATTACATATGTACACCTCCTCCTCAACAGCAGCTCACCCTGAGCTTACCCACAGCATCAGTTCTTGTCCTGCAGGGCTGGACCCAGCTCCTCACTCTGGAAGTTGCGACCTGATGCATGGGATAGCATCACCACTCAGATCACAACTGGGAGGTATCTGGACCAAGCCTGAGTGGTGCTGTGACTTTGTGCACCAAGTCTCAGTAGCTGGAGCAGGGAGCTGGGCACCAGGGGACAGGAACCACCATTGCAGGTGGAAGAAGTGTATGTTTACTTAGGCCAGGACCCATCTAGAACCTCCTGTGATACAGCATTGTTTTGGAAACACTGATCTGGAGTAAAGAGTAATTGTTTAGAATTCCTCTGCAAATCCCTTTGTGTTATTCAGCTAGCATGTGTTCCTGGAGAGGTAAACTGCAAACCACCAGCTGGAGCTCCTGGAGTGGGTGTACTTAGACAGCTGGTGGGGGGGGGGGGAGGGAAGAAGGCGTGTCATTGTATATTAGAGTGTTATCAAAGAATAGTTGTCACATGCTCACTTTGGCTTGAATGTATTCCATAAGACTGGCACAGGTCCCATAGACTATTCTTTCCTGATCCTATTGACATTTGAAGCCAGTGATTAAATTCCTAGTAAAATCAGTGGGAGCCTGCTCCAGGGCATGCACAAATTATTCATGGGGTTTTCCTTGTTTTTGTGGTTTCTTTTCTAGCAAGTTTGTCACAAGCCATATCTTGGCCCTTTGATTACACGTTAGTCAGCACAGGAGAATTGTTTATCTCCTAGGTTGTTGTAATTCCTTGAACAGTGGGTCAAACTCATCTGTAAACTAACCTCATTGAAACCTGTGGTGTTACACGAGAGATTAATTTGGCCCTGGTTCTCAAGATAATTGAGTAAATTCAAGTAAAAGAGTATATGAACCAAATATCGGAAACAAGCAAATGAACATCAGACCTCTTGGCTGTTAATCAGAAATCTCTCTCACTGAATACATTGCATATAGAGGGAGCTTACCAAAGAGAAGGTGAAGTGGTAACTTGATTAAAATCTGTAAGTGTCTATATGGGGAATAAATATTTCATTCTTCAGTCTTGCAGAGAAAGGAATAACATGATGCAAGGGCTGGAAGCTGAAGCTAAATTCAGATGAGAAATAAGGTATACATTTTTAAGTCAGAGTAATTAATCATTGGAACAATTTAGCAAGAGTTGGGGTGATTCTCCATTAAGGACAATTTTTAAATCAAGATTTTTCTAGGAAGTATTTTTGGGAAGTTTAGTGGTCTGTGTTTTACAGGAGGTCAGACTAGATCGGGGTGGGCAATAATTTTTGCTGGGGGGGAGGGGCACTCCAAGATTTTAGAAAGTGGTTTAGGGCTGGACTCTTCCATGATATTAATGGAGGAGATGTGGGGTCTGGGATGGAGGTTGGCTGCAGAAGGGAGCTTGGGGTAAGGGATTGGAGTGCAGGAGGGAGACTGGAGTCTGGGATGGAGTTTGGGTGAAGGAGGCAGTTATGATCTAGGGCAAGGGACTGGAGTGCAGGGGTTTGGGATGTGACCTAGGGTAGGAGGGGATTGTGATCTGGGGCAGGAGATTGGGGTGCCAGATTTGGGAGAGGGTATGGGTGTAACAAGGAGACAGAGGGTTTGGATATATTGAGTGGGAGGAGCAGAGGGTTGGGGCAGGAAAGGACTGGGGTGCCAGAAGCAGGCTGTGGCCAAGAGATTTACCTGTCAGCTGCCAAACTAGCCTGCCTGCCTGCGGAGCTTAAAACGTTTCTCAGCCAGCCTGCCTGCCTGGCCATGTGCTTCATTGAGTCACTGAGCGGAGGAGAGGGGGCGTGGTTCTTCTTGGCTGCCTGTTATTCTAACAGGCAGCTCCCATTGGCCGGTTTCTGGCCAGAAACCGACCAATGGGATTGTACTGGGGGTGGGGCGGCTTCTGAAACTTCCCCCCTCCCCTCCAGTTTTAAAACAGAAATGGAACCCTGCAGCTGAGTTTCTGCACAGTACACGGAGCTGCAGGGTAAGCAGGGGAACCTGCCTGGGGCTCCCCGCTGCCTCTGCAGGCTGGATTCGGTGGCTTGGTGGGCTGGATTTGGCCTCAGGCCATATTTTGCCCAGGCCTGGACTACATGATCACAATGGTCCCTTCGGTCCATAGAACCTACACATCTGTGAGAGGGATATAACCCTTAGATCTAGGGCACAAGATTTGAACATCTTTATTTTTGTGAAAAATGTTTGTAAATATAGCACTGGGGCATGGTTCTCAGCAAAAACACTGCATTACTACGCAGGTAAAAGGGAAGGAAGAGAATGCTGTTGCAAATGACCTTACTGTTTCAAGATTGGGTTCGCGGTTCACACTATGGTTAATTAGTTGTCTAAGTATTGGTGCAGTTACGCAACACTGGAGCCTGAAATTCTTGATCTGTGTTGTTCCCTGGTAAACAGCCTGTTTTTGTAACCAAGACACTGAGGGCTTTGTTCAGTAAATGGTTGCTTGCCCTTTATGAACACTGAAGTCTTTTAAAAGAAAACAACAAAAGCCTCATCAATTTTTGTTTTGAAGCCATTCACATTTGTAAGCCTATGCCCTGTGAACATAAACCCATCTGTCTTTGTGCACTATTTCATTTGCTTACTTGGAACACCAGTGGTCTGATTAGACACATTCTGATGTCAGTGACAACATTTACCCACTGAAGCCAACTAGGAGTGGTCAAGCCACTGAGAAACATATACTGCCATCAGAGTGCCTATGGGACTTCCCTTGATACTGACTCTACTTCCAAATACCTTAAGAGACCACAGAGAGAAAATGTGGTGTTCTGTAATGTGTATGTGCCCACCACCACAGTAGTTCCCACTGCTGCCAGTGTTCCCATGGTGTCTCTCAAGAATGTTGTCTTCAGAGCCAGATGAAAACTCCTAAAGTTGGAGCCGTGGAAAAGGAGGTCCTTCCTGAGTGGCTGTGCTTGGCAATGCCATGAGAGGATGGATGACTCTTAATGGAATAATGTATTTTATAAGTCATCAACTTTGCTACATCATTTTTGAAAGGTCTGTTGCATTCTGCACCCAGCACTGTCCTCCAGATGAAGTTTAGTGCAAAGTATCCTCCCCTCTCTGTATTCGCCTTCCAGGTTGTGGAGTGTGCTCCTTTCGTGGGCTCTCTAGAACAGAGGTGGACAATAAACAGCACCTGGGACAGAAGCAGATTGCCAAGGATAGCCCCTGCAGGCCACCAGACACTTTATTTATCTGAGGATCTGCAGATATGGCTGCTCCCAGTTCCCATTGGCTGCACTTTGCTGTTCCTGGCCAATATCTGTGGAAACTCAATTTCCATATGGGCTGGCTAGCTTCCATCATTCCCTCTCTGGATCCAGGAGATTAGTATGCTGCCCGCAGCCTGAAGGACACTTACTTCCATATAGCAATTTCTTCAGGTCACAGGAGGTTCCTTTGTTTCATGGCGGCCTCCACACACTACCAGTTTACAGTTGTCCCCTTTGAACTGGCTACAGCTCTGAGGGTATTCACCAAATGTATAGTGGTAATAGCAGTCTACCTCAAGGACCAGGATGTCCTGATTTACCGTTACCTCAATGACTGGATGGTCAAGGCCAGATCCAGGACTCAGGTCTGTCATGAGCTAGCACTTCTTCTAGACCAGGCCTGTGCAAAATACGGTCCCCGGGCCGGATGCGGCCCACCAAGCCACCAGATCTGGCCCACAGATGCTGCAGGGAGCCCTAGGCAGGCTCCCAGCTTGCCTTGCCCTATCCACAAGCAGCTCAGAAACACGGCTGCAGGGCAGTTTCACTTTAAAAACTGAGCTCAGAAGGGAGGGGGAAGTTTTAGGAGCTGCTCCCACCCCCAGCACAATCCCATTGGCCGGATTCTCCCCAGAAACTGGCCAATGGGAGCTGCCTATTTCAATAACAGGCAGCCACGAAGTACGAGGGGCTCATAGTTATTCACAGAGCACGTGTCTGCAGCCTGTATGGGGGTGGGCATGGAGGCTGATTCAGGAATGGGCTGCTGGCTGGTAAGTCTTCTGGCCAGACCCTGCCTCTGGCACCCCAGCCCCTCCCTTCCCCAATCCTCTGCCCTCCACTCCTGCCCCCCTACTCCACATACCCAAATCCTCTGTCCCCTCCTGCATCCATACCCCTCCCATATCCAGCACCCCGATCCCCTGCCCCAGATCACCATCCCCTCCTGCCCTAGTTCACAACCCAAACCCTTGCACCCCCTCTTATATCCCAATTCCCTGCCCTAGGTCACAGTCCAACCCCCTGAACCACAGTCCAGTGCCCCAGGTCACAACTGCCTCCTTCACCCAAATTCTCTCCCTTATCCCAAGCTTCCTTCTGCACCCAACCTCCATCCTAGACCCTGCACTTCCTCCATTAATGTCATGGAAGAATGCGGCCCTCGACCACTTTCCAAATTCTTGGAGTTGCCCCCTCTCAAAAATTATTGCCCATCCCATTCTAGACACCTGCCTGTCACTGGGCCTTCTGGTCAACAACAAAAAGTCCATGTTAGCACCAGTTCAAAGGACAGAGTTTATCCACTGGACGCATGCAAGAGCATTTCTGCCCCTAGACAGATTGCAGGAACTGCTACACTTCATTCAGGAGGTGTTCAAGTATCTTTTGACCATGACCAGAGTTTGTCTGCATCTTTTGAGGCATATGGCGGGCCTGTACAAATGTGGGGCGACATGCCATGCTCCACATGTGACCTCTCCTGCAGTGGCTGGCATCAGTATATTCAAGACTCCCAATTTATGACCACCTGGACAAGGTGATCACAATCCCCTCTCAGATACTTTCTGCTTGCAGTGGTGGACTGTGCCAGAGAACATCCTGGAGGGAGTCCTCTTTTCCATCCCAGCCCTCTCCCTTGAGCTCATGTTGGATGAGTCCTGTTCTCCACCCCAGCCCCCTCCCTCAAGCTCATGTTGGATGCCTCAGATCTGTGCTGGGCCACACACCTAGCTATGGGCTCCAGAGGAAACAAGGTTGCACATAAACTTCAGGGAGCTCAGAGCAGTGCATTTGCCCTGTGGAATATTCCTACTGCTTGTGTCAGGCATGGTGGTGAGAGTCCTCACGGACAACATGACTTTGATATTTTACATCAACAAGCATCTCATGCTGTGAATGCCCCATGGCTGAGTGAGGTGGAGTGTACCTGCTTAGAAAGGTCCAGTTGGGAAGCAGGAAACCTTCAATGAAGCTGGCCTACCTAGTGAAGTGGGTGAGGTTCTCCCACTAGGTGGTAGAGCAAGGTATCTTTCCCAAACATGCTCTGGTGTAGTCGGTTCTCAACTTCAAGCGGCAACTCTAATGCCAAGTCCTGGCACGCTCCTCCACTGAGGTGCATCTTGCAGCCATGTCCGCTTTTCATGAGCCGATTCAGGGGCAGACAGTTCTCCAGCATGACATGATGGTGAAATTGCTGTGGAGTCTCAAGCAACGCTATCTGCACGTGCAGATCTCTGTCCCTCAATGGGATCTCAGCCTGATCCTCTCCTGGCTTACGGGGACACCCTTCAACCCACTTGGAGCTTGCTACCTCTCCCATTTGCCCTGGAAGGAGGCATTTTTGGTTGTGGTGACATCTGTGAGGGGCATTTCAGAAATCCGTGACTTAACTTCAGAGTAAGTTTTTTCTGCGAGGATGAGGTCCATCTACAAACCCACCTGGCCTTCCTACCAAAAGTGGTCTCCTCCTTCCACACAAACCAGGATGTCGTTTTATCTGTGTTCTGCTCCAAGCCTCACAAAACAGAGGAGAGGCGGCTGTATGCCCTAGACTTTCAGCTTTTTGTCGCTATAATTGATGGCATGAAGGGTATATCAGTATCCACACAAAGGCTGGCCAACTGGATTACCTCGTGTATTCATGCTATGACCTGACAAGGGTCCCCCTGCAACACATCATTCGGGCCCATTCAGTCAGAGCCCAGGTGGTGGCAGCACCTGGTGCAAGTGCCAATCCAGGAGATCTGTAGAGCTGAAACATTGTCCTCGGTCCACACATTTATAATCCCACTAGACCCTTATGCAGCAGGCTAGAGACAACGCTGGGTTCGGCAGAGGCGAGCTGCAGTCAATGCAGCCATGAACTCCTGACTGCCTTCATGGGTCTGCTTGGAATCACCTAGTATGGAATGGCCAAGAGCAATAACTCAAAGAAGAAATGGCAGTTCCCTTTTTTGTAACTGTGTTGTTCATGTCCATTCCACGACTCGCCCTCTTTCCTGCTATCAGAGTTTCTGGGAAGAAGGAAGTGAGAGCAGGGAAGTGTGCAGCACCCCTTATATCGCACCAGGGAAGCACCACTCGAAGGGTAACCAGCACCACTCCCCTATGGATGCTGTTAGGGGAAAACTTCCGATGCCAGTGCGCATGGCAAGCATGCACACCTAATGTGGAATGAACATGAGCAGCACATCTCGAAGAACACCAGTTACAATAAAAGTAACTCTCCTTTTTTTCTCCCTCTGATCCTTTCCTGAGCCAGCATAGTTATCAAAGGTTGATGAAGGGGGGGAGTTTAGCATATGATTTAACTAGCAGCTGTAGCATCATGTAAGGGCAAAAGCATGGTATGCCATCTCTGTGCTGGTTGCTCATCAAAAGACATCCTGAGTCTGATGCGGTTATGAAATTACAGGGGAGGGGGATTTGAATCTGTGAGGTAGTCCCAGACTTTGAATTCTCTTGAATGTCCCCAGAATGAATTTATCCTGTAGATATGCTGGAAGCTCTTGATGTCCACACAGTTTCAGTAAACTGCTCAATTTGTCTTTGAGTTTGTTTGCTTCCTGTACAGGTCCACTGAGCTGCAAAAAAAATTGAGTTATGTCTAGACTTATCTGCTTAATGTTGGAGGGAGAAGAGGCATTCATCAGAGAGAGAAAGATGAATTAACCTTTCAGAAATGTGTGTGTTCCATCTGGGAAATCATTTTAGTATTTCCTGAAAAATATCCAAAAATGCTTCATTCTGTGACATCACAAAACCAGAGACTGCAGTGAAATTTCTGATGTTTGTGAAATTGTGTTCTGGGATGCCTGCAGCAAACCAGAAAGTATCAACATGATTTCACAGGGTAGAACAAAGGATGCTCCTTACAGTCTGGTCCCTGGGCATATTCAGTCTGTAAATTTCTTCTTGATTCATTTTTTTTCTCTGTTACATCTTTAAACAACACCAATAATTTCTGCCATTGGCTGTTGTATATATTCCAACACTTTCGGTAGCAACCATTCTTGATGCATTGGCTATACAATGATTGCAAATCAGCTCACAATTGCTGTTAAAAGGGGCCCAGGGCAGGGAACCCCAGCAGCGGGAGCAGCAGAGTCCAGCAGGTGGGCCAGGGACAGCACAGGCTGGGGGCCAGAGGCCAGGAGAGGTGCCCCTTGTCTGGCAAACTCCCTTGCTCAGAATCATAAAACACTAGAACTGGAAGGGACCTCGAGAGTTCATCAAATCCAGTCCCCTGCTCTCACAGCAGGACCAAGCACTGTCTAGATCAGGGGTCTCCAACCTTTTTAAGCACAAGATCACTATTTGTATTTAAGTGCAATGTAAGATCTACTTCAAACCCAAGTACCCTCGCCTCACTTCCTTCCAGTCCCTTCTTTGAGGCCTAGCCCCTGTTCTACCCCTTCTCCAAGGGTATGTCTAGACTACATGGCTCCGTCGACGGAGGCATAAGGGATCTGACGAAAAAGCGATCTGGGGTCGATTTATCCCCATCTAGACTACCGCGCTGTGCTGACAAACAGCTGATCGGCACAGCGCAGCAGCCATTTTGATGTAAATGAAGCGGTGATTATTTAAATTGACACTTCATTTCCTTTTGCCGAATACACTCATCTACATGGCTCCGTCGACGGAGCCATGTAGTCTAGACACACCCCAAGGCCTCACCATGCTCACTCCATCTCCTGCTTTCCCCATCCTCAGTCACATTCACCAGGTTGGGGTAGGGGGTTGGGGTGCAGACTCAGGTCTTGGGCCAAGGAGTTTGGAGTGTGGGAGGGGCTCCAGGTTTAGCCCAGGGCAGGGGATTGAGGTCCAGGAGGGGTTTCAGGGTGTAAGCTCTGGGAAGGAATTTGGGTGCAGGGGGACTTATGTCTGTGGCAGATTGGGTGCAGGAGGAGGTCCAGGGCTGGGATGGGGTTCAGGAAGCAGGCTCTGGCTGGGCACCATTTCACTGAGACAGCTTCTGGGTGGTGGTGCAGTGGGGTTAAGGCAAGCTTATTCCTGCCCTGGCCCTGCACCACTCCTGAAAGCAGCTGGCATGTACAACAGTGGCTCCATGGTGCCATGTGCTGCCCTTCATCCACTGAGCCCATAGGTTCTACTGGCCACAGTTCCCTGGAGGAGTGGTGTCTGCAGGCAAGGACAGCATGTGGAGACCCTCTCCTCTGCCTTTCTCAGGGGCTGCAGGGACATGCCAGCCGCTTCCAGGAGCAGCAGTTACCACAGCGATAATGATTCCAGCCATGACAGATTTGACATTTTAGAACTCACTGCTCAAAGAATTAAATGTAAGTGCAAGAGAGAAATTAAAATTATGAAATGCACAGACCAGTCAAAAACTAAAAATAACCCACATTGCAAGCAGTAAAGGAAGTAACAACTCCCCATGTATGTGTTGGGTTGGTAGATGAGAGGGAAGGACAGTGTGTGTGTTTGTGAGAATGACAGACACACACAGCATGTGAGTGACAGAGATTTGCATTGCCAAGCTCCCTCCATCTCCTTCTCTCTGTGTGGAGACGGTACAGAAGTGGAGGGCGGAGGGACACCCTTTCTCCCTCCCACATCCCCCTTTCTCCCTCCCTACACAGCAAGCAGGAAGCTCCCAGGAGCAGCTCCAAGGCAGAGGGCAGGAGCAGCATGACAGTGGGTGGAGGGGCAACTAAAGTGCCAGCAACTTGAGAGCTTCCCAGCCAAACCAGTCAGGATCATCTTTCAGAGGCTCCAAGATCTACCGCTAGATCCTGATCGACTGGTTGGTGACCACTGGTCTAGATCATCCCTGATAGATGTCAATCCAATCTTCTCTTGAATATCTCCAGGAAGATTCCACAGTCTCCCTAGGCAATTTATTCCAGTGTTTAATCAGTTTATTCCAATGTTTATTCCAGTGTTTAATCAATTTATTCCAGTGTTTTTCCTAATGTCCAACCTAAACCTCCCTTGCTGCAGTTTAAGCCCATTGCTTCTTGTCTTATCAGAGGCCAAGGAGAAAAAATTTTCTCCCTCCTCCTTGTGATACCCTTTTAGATACCTGAAAATCGCTATCATGTCCCCTCTCAGTCTTCTCTGGTCTAAACTAAACAAGCCCAATTCTTTCGGTCTTCGTTCATAGGTCATGTTTTCTTTAATAATTTTTGTTGCTATTCTCTGGACCTTCTCCAATTTTTCCACATCTTTCTTGTCATGTGGTGCCCAGAGCTGGACACAATACTCCAATTGAGGCCTAATCAGTGCAGAGTAGTGCGGAAGAATGACTTCTCGTGCCTTGCTCACAACACCCCTGTTAATGCATCCCAGAATCATGTTTGCTTTTTTTGCAACAGCATCACACTGTTGACTCATATTTAACTTGTGATCCACTATGACCCCTACATGCCTTTTCTGCAGTACTCCATCCTAGACAGTTGCTTCCCATTCTGTATGTGTGAAACTGAGAGTTCCTTCCTAAGTGGAGTACTTTGCATTTGTCCTTATTAAACTTTGTCCTATTTACCTCAGACCATTCCTCTAATTTGTCCCAGATCATTTTGAATTATGAGCCTATCCTCCAAAGCATTTGCAACCCCTTCCAGCTTGGTATCATCTGCAAACTTAATGGCTGCGTCTAGACTGGCATGATTTTCCGCAAATGCTTTTAACGGAAAAGTTTTTCTGTTAAAAGCATTTGCGGAAAAGAGCATCTAGATTGGCACAGACGCTTTTGCGCAAAAGCACTTTTTGCGGAAAAGCGTCCGTGCCACTCTAGACGCGGTTTTGTGCAAGAAAGCCCCGATCGCCATTTTCGCCATCGGGGCTTTTTTGCGCGAAACGGTTCTCAGCTGTCTACACTGGCCCTCTTGCGCAAAAGCATTTGCGCAAGAGGGCTTTTTCCCGAACGGGAGAGTCATTGTATTTGCACAAGAACACTGACGATCATACATTAGATCGTCAGTGTTCTTGCGCAAATTCAAGCGGCCAGTCTAGACAGCTGGCAAGTTTTTCCGCAAAAGCGGCCGTTTTTGTGGAAAAACTTGCCAGTCTAGACACAGCTAATAAGTATACTCTCTATGCCAATATCTAAATCATTGATGAAGATATTGAACAGAACCAGTCCCAGAAAAAGATCCTTGTGGAACACCACTTGTTATGCCATTCCAGCATGACTTTGAACCATTAACCACTGAGAACTGTTTTCCAGCCAGTTATGTACCCACCTTATAGTAACCTCATGTAGTTTGTATTTCCCTAGTTTATTGATAAGAAGGTCATGTGAGACCATATCAAATGCTTTACAATAGGTATACCACATCCCCTGCTTCTTCCTTATCCACAAGACTTGTTATCTTATCAAAGAAAACAATAAGATTGGTTTGACATGATTTGTTCTTTACAAATCCATGCTGTCTATTACTTATCACCTTATTTCAGGTCCTAGGGTACCATGCCAGGAAGGTCCAACTTGTAATTTTTGTTGTCAGAAGAGTGCAGTGAAGTTTGAAAACCCCTGATCTATATAGAACTGGGGTTTGGCTATCCATTTCTTATTGCTTACCAGATTTGGTGAGAGAGTTTGTTGTGTTAAAACAATGATTTTTAATCAGTGGTTCAAATCCTCAGGGCCACAAGCTATGTCGAAGGAATCTGCAAAAGGTTGCCATTTCCATAGAACTGTGCCTTTTAACGTGTGGTCCACAGACCCCTGGGAGGTCCACAGACGATGTCTAATTTTGCCAAAGGCATGTCCACTGCCATCCAAAAATATTTAGGTGCCCAGAAATGCAAAAATGTTGCCATTTCCATAGAACTGTGCCTTTTAACCTGTGGTCCGCGGGTGAAAACCACTGTGTTAAAATATTTGAAGGAAGAATAATCATATTGCATTTTTGAAAACAATGCTGTGAATTTGAGAGATTATTTGTCAAGAAAAAACAGACTACTGTGGAAAGCACCGAACAAAAGGCTCTAATTGTCTCCACATTTTATAATGGAATACTTAACATTGCTCCTACAGAAAGTCGCCTTTAGTCACATTCCTTTCTTTCAGCCCTTCCTCCCCCAAAATCACCCCATTAAAACATGTGACTGAGAATAATTTATTTTATTTTCTTCATAATAATTTTTATTTCTATTTTAGAAACCATTTTCTGATTATTTTTCTTTCCTATTGTAAATTTCCTTTAGGGGAATGACTAGAAATAGAAAGTATGAGTCCCCGTCTTCGTGCACACACACATTCACAATCATCCCTCTAAAGAAAATAATCTATACCTTTAATTTGATATCACTCTGAGGTTAGTTGAAGTCAGTAAAACCTGTGCCTTTGCATAGGATGGAATTTAGCCTTGCTTGTCTCTTTGACCATTTCTCTGATGTTAACTTCCTGGGAACATTGTGTAGCCATTTAGAAACACCTTCTCTGCTTAAGTCTATGTCTACTCTACAAAATTATTTCGAAATAATAACTCCCAAAATAACTATTTCAAAATAAGTGTTATTTCTCATCACAAGCAGGTGTTATTTTGAAACAAGCCCATTATTTCAAAATTATTTCGAAATAATGGGCTTGCTGTGTGGACACTCACCTTGTTATTTCGAAATAAGGGAAGTTATTTAAAAAAAAACCTCCCTAGTGCACGCATGCCCTAAGTGATGGTAATATTGACAGCCTGGTGTCATGTTCTGAATCTCTGACTCCCATAAACAT
The DNA here is from genome assembly GCA_032595735.1 of Pelochelys cantorii. Lineage (NCBI taxonomy): Eukaryota > Metazoa > Chordata > Testudines > Trionychidae > Pelochelys > Pelochelys cantorii. The sequence continues at coordinate 116,629,109 of CM064330.1, read as the reverse complement.
TTCCAACACCAAAACCAAACAGGTATTGGAACAGAAGGCCATTTAAATAGGAGTGTGAAGGCAGGATTGGAACTACAGAGCAGCTTGCACCAACATGGCCAAGTGGAGGATGGAGAGAAGGCGTAAGTTGGATGGGACTATGAAAATAATTACGCAGCCAGACAAAACACTACATATTTTATGATACAAAATGAGGGGTTTTTTAAACTAATGTAAAGGGAAAATTCTGCTTCAGCAAAAATCGGAGACATTGTAATGCGGGCTCATGCTCCATGAATACTTTAGAGATGAAGCATTCACAGTTGTGCTTTGCAAATGCATTAACATGGGAAGTGTTTTTAAAGCCATTAGTAAATATACTGTGCATAAACTCCATATCTCATAGGCTCCTCTCACCGCCTGTTAGCTGTTTCTAATGACCCCCTTCACTGTTGTAGCTGAGCTCTGGCTTTTCTTGAGTAGAGTTTCAAATTGTTGTTTTTTCTGCTCATTATTTATCTGGGAGGGAAGAGTTTGCTTCCCTCTGATCCTGAAAAATGAGCAGATTTACTGACACCAATTCTCTGCATCTGCATAACCACCTTCTTTGTCCTCTTAAAAAATAGACAGACTATTGGTTGATTCCTCCAGTAGTTGTGTGGAAGCAGCTGCAGAAGGAGGAATGTTTGTCTGCCATGTATTAAGCTTACAGAGACCCCATCGCTATGGTATCTAGGCTCCAAACACATAAGTTAAGCATCTGCAGATATTAAACACTGCTTCAGGAAGTATCAATATCTAATCAGTTTGCTGATGGGAAACGACCAACGGCCTGCTGAAGCCTGGATAAAGACATTGACCTTGCAACAAGAAGCTGCTAACAAGTTGTTCAATAGTTTGTTTTTCCTGAGTGTGGGGGAAGAATTTCTCAATGTGGCAGATTTTCAGAGGATGATATACAAATGGAAAAATGAAGTTCTAGAATTTACTCTCTGAGTTTAATGTCAATGTGTTTGGCTCCACTCAGTGGAGATGAGTAAGAATGCAAACTGCACTGGAAGGGCTTGTAGCAGCACTGAGCCACTTCAATGACCATTCATTGTTTTAACAATATTGTCTGGAAAAATCGAGTTTTATAAACTCTCACAGCTCTCCCTAGTACACATCTGAGAGTTAACAGAGCTGATCTGTATTTTCAGCTGCTTTTTCCCCATCAAGAAATGGTGTTTTATTGTCCTTTAAAATAAAAATTAAAAAGCCCTGATGTTGTTGAATTCCCAAGTCCTAAAATCCTTCTTGCAGGAAACAGGGTTTAGCAAGCATGCACTATATTAATATGCAATAAATTACTTATGATTGTGTGTCTGCTGGTAGAAATTTCTGTTGACCTTTCAAGGCAGCAAGATTATAGGGATCACTTCTGTAAGAGAAAGCAAACAACTATGCAGATGTATAGTAAATTGCATTGAATGTTGCTTTTAAGTTTTCATTGTTCTGGAGGAAAAACCTGAGGATTAGGGTTAGTTAAAAAAATGCAATTTTGTTTATGAAAATGTTCATGAAACATTCACCCTATTTTTTAACCACCCCTAAAAACGATGGCAAAACAGCTTACCATTCTGTTCTCTGCTAGTTGTCTTTTGCTTTTAAGCAGCCTTGAATGACAGCATTCCATACTGTATGCAGTGTAGTTGTAGCTGTGTTGGTCCCAGGATACTAGAGGCATGAAATAGATGAGAGTTAATATCTTTTATTGGATCAACTTATGTAAAGTAATTTCTACCATGGAGGAAGGTACTCCAGCTAAAATCTTTAGATTGTATGGTCTGTTAGCAGAGTTGGGGTGCCATGCATTTAGCTTGTACATATAGAAATATTAAATACAGCACAGCTTCTCAACATCATCTTACAGCAGACTAGATGACCTTTATTTACATTTCAATTTCTTTACACTGTGGTTAGAGTCAACCAGAGGCCCAGGAGCACCTTTGAGAGCTGCGAGCACATTTCAGGGAGGTCCGCCAAGCAGAACCAGTGTTAGATTCACCGAGGCCTGTGGCAGATAGCCAAAGTCTCACTAGATAGATTAGGGATGTCAATGTGTAGCCGTCTACATGATTAACCATTAAGCCTTGGTTACACGCACTCTGTATCATAGGCAGCAAGGGGGGCGGAGTGGGAGCCAGTGCCCGTGAGGAGCTAGCTGTAAGCAGGTTCCCCACAAGCACCAGATCTGCCTCACCCCTCTCCCATGTGCTGCTGCCTCAGATAGAGAAACAGCAGTGCAGAGGGTGAGGCGGGGCAGGCTGGAGCCAATACTCACAGGAAGCCAGCTTTCAAGGAGGCTCCCCATGCCTGCTGGCTCCACAGACCTGCATCCTCCACAGACCTGCATCCTCCTCTTAAAAGCTGGTTCCCCCCAGCACCAGCTCCGTGGTGCCGCCTGCCCCTCCCCCACCACGCGCTGCTGCCACTCTATGGTTTACTGCCATGGACCAGCCTCTGTCTGTGGGAAGCTTGGACCTGTTCCTTCACAGGCACCAGGTTCAAGTATTTCCATACCTCAACAACTGGCTGATCAAGGATTGCTCCAGGACCCAAGTGGAGGCCCCACCTCACAGTCATCAGCGTCACCTTTGACAATCGGGGTCTTCTTGTGAATGAAGTAAAATGTACTCTGTCCTCCATCCAGAGAATAGAGTTTGTAGGGGCAGTACTGGACTCCACCCAGGCCAGAGCATTCCTGCAGGAAGTGAGGTTTCAGACCCTCACCAAGATTATTCACAGCCTCAGTTTCCTATCACCATGGCAAAGAACTGCCTGAAACTTCTGGGGCACTTGACAGCCTGTATCTATGTGATACAACCTCTTCAGGCTTGGCTGGCTTCAGCATACCAACCAGTCAGAGACGGTTTGGACAGGATTGTAACCTGCCACACCTTCCAGCAATACCTAACGGCATTGTGTGTTAGTTATGACAGACAATGCAATGGCAGTGTTCTGTATTAACAAATGGGGGTGCATGCTCCTCTCTCCTGTGCCAGGGAGTTTTAATGCTCTGAGTTTTAATGTTCTTTGTGGAGCATTCCATATACCTGCAAGCCATATACCCAGGGCTTGACAATTAGGGCAATCTACTCGCCTGTGGCGAGTAGATTTTAGCCCGGCACGGCGCCACAGTGCGATCAGTGCATGCGCAGCATGGTGTGCACTTGCACAGCGTGCCAAACCATGCGGCTGGCGAGCGGGGCTCACCGCCGCTTGTCAAGCCCTGCATATACCTACCTTCCCACAGTGCAGATTGTGCTAATGGACCACTGTAGCAGGTCCTTTCATGGCCATGAATGGTTGCTTCACCCGGAAGTAACGAATTCAGTCTTCCAAAGGTGAGGTCTTCACCAGATAGACCTATTTGCCATGCAGCACAACAGGAAGTGCTAGCAGTCCTGCTCCTTCCAAAATCACAGCCCAGGCTCCGCAACAGATGCATTCCTCCTACACTGGGGAGGCCACATCTTGTACTCCTTTCCACCAATCCCACTTGTCCGCAAGGTACTCCTCAAGATATGAAGGAATCGAGCTTAGTGTAAAAGCAGACTCTTTGTTGGCCAGGCCTCGTGCGTATAGCCTCCCTAGCTAAAGGTCAGCTCCCCCTTGACAGAAAAACCCTACGCTATGAGACTTAAAGGTCAGGAACAAAACTGACATGTAAAGTTCACCTTGGCTGTGCCATACCTTGCAAGGCAAAAGAGAAAAAAAGGAAACCGTCTCACCCCTTCCGCCACATTCTGTCACATATCGGACAGGGTTTGCTCGCCTATCACAAAAAAGCGCGTGGAAGCTCTCTCTATAAATCAGCTCCCCCGCCTGTACCAAATTGAGGGTTCCCGAAAAAAGATTGGAAGGCAGAATATGAGCCAGGTCTGAGGACTGATCACCCGAAGACCCCCTCCCGCTCACCAAACCAAACGAATTCCCCATAGAGCGTAACGTATACCGAACATGTTGTTGTTGCTGTTATGCTTTGCGTGTCTGTTAAATATAAGTATTGTTATCTGAAGTTATTTAGAGGTATTGATAAGTAGTAGTGTTAATAGTCTTAGATAGATGGTTAGCCTCATGAGTAATATTGATGTAAATGTAACCATTGATAATCCCTGGACCCTTGTTGATAACTATTGGGATTTAGAAAAACCTCAGGGAATCTTTCTTTACTGTATTGCATTTTGCCTATTGTTCATGTTAGTAGTTATTTGGCGCCCACGTATGTAAGAAATTGATAAAATAATAAGTTACACGTGGAAGCCCTTCAATAAAGGTTTAGACGATATCCAGAAAATATCTATTTCTGCACCTCCCCAGGACCAGCCACATTCTCGAACCTTCTACTTTAAACAACACTTAGGTCATTTTGATAGCATCAGTTTAGCCCCATCAACAATGGTACACCTCCCTACTGGACATGTGGACATGTCAGTGGAGGCCCCAGTCCCACTTCCACTCTTTCTAGACCTTCGCGCACACAATAAAAATCAGTCAGGGGACACACACAAGAAGAAACAACAACAACAAATCCTCACTGACGTGCCCCCCCCAATTGAGAAGGAGAAAGACACTCTCCACATTCCCCCTCACACACCAGACCCTAGTGGAGCCCAGACTAGTAGATTTTGTGTGCTCCAGCTACGCAGGACGGTGGTGGAGGAGTGGCAAGGCTGGAGCGCCAGAGCAGGCTCCCCCCAATGCTGGGGGTGAGACCTGAGTCTCAAGGGCCAGATCCAGGCAAGCCAGGGGCTGCATCTGGCCCCCAAGCCTTAGGTTCCCCACCCCTGGGCTATAGCATCCAGACCTCACGGGTGTGGAAGCTCCATAGCTGAATCCATTGACGCTCTCATGCGCTGACCAGGTTAGAGAAGTTCACCTTGTCAGTAGTAAACGTTCCATGAGAGCCACCCACTTCACCAACTGGAAGAGATTTTCAGTTTGGTCAGCACCACACAACTTGCCCCCATAGCTGGATTCGGTGCCTTCAATTCTAGCCTACCTCTTCTACCTCAAACAACAAGGACTTTCAATCTCTTCCATAAGGGTTCACTTAGCCTCCGTATCAGTTTTCCAAATGAGTGCATAGGGACACTTGGTGTTTGCAGACCCCAGGGTCAGCCAATTCTTAAAAGGCTTTGATAGACTCTATCTTCAGGTCCTCCAACTGGTCCTGAGACCTCAACCTAGTCCTTTCCAGGCTGAAGAGTCCTCCATTGGAACCATTGGTCATGTGCCCCCTGCTCTGCCTTTCTTACAGGGTAGCATTCCTGATAGCAGAGGGAGTCCAAGTTTAGCGCCCTAACATCGGAGCCCCCTATACAGTATTGTATAAGGACAAGGTGCAGCTCTGACTGCACCCAGCCTTCCCCTGAAGATGATGTTCCATTTCCATGTGAACCAGGACATCTTCCTCCCAGTTTTTTTACCCCAATCCGTACTCTAGTGCTTGAAAGCAAAGACTGTTTTCCCTGGACTCCTGCTTTTTACATTGATAGGAAGTCGCTACAGTTGTTTCCAGTGGTGGCTGATAGAATGAAATGCCAACCCATATTGTCTCAACACATCACATCATGGGTAAGTATCCTGTGTCCAGGAATGCTACAACCTCACAGGAGTGCCTCCACCTCCACTCACTGCACACTCCAACAGCGGTCAAGCATCATCCACAGTCTTCCTGTCCCAGATCCCTACTCAGGAGATCCATAGAGCGGTGACCTGGTCTTTATATGCACCTTCGCCGCACACTATGCAATCACCCACCAGGCTAGGAATGATGCAGCATTTGGATGAGCAGTGCGCCAATCAGTGCAAGACTTTGATCCCACTACCTGAACTTGGGCTTGTGAGTCACCTGATTGGAGTGTACATGAACAAATTCTCAAAGAAGAAAAAAAAAACTCACTGTAGTGGGGTGGCAAGGCCACCCACCACCCCGGGGAGGGAATCCCTCTCCAGGAGCCATTTTGGGCACAGCCTAGCCCCTCCCTATTACCTGACCAGAAGTCAGATAAAGAGCCAGGCTGAGAGCTCAGTCTGAGTCCAGCCTCAGTGGGAGACAGAGGCCTGCCCCGAGGCCCCAGAGACCTGGTTAGGCCCACTAACCAGCCTGCCATCTGACTCAGAGGAACCGGAGGCCTACACCGGGCTCCCTGAGAGGAGACTGGGGCGGGGGCTGGGCCTGCAGGGAAGGACCCCGAGGACCTGACTGAACCCGAGGCCCTGCCGGAGCCCTGATTCCCACCTGTACCCCAGGTCCATGTGTGCCTGCCGAACTGGCAGGCCCCGCCGGCCGTACCTGAGAGCCAGGAGGACCTGACTGACCAGTGGGACCTCCCTGAACCCTGGTGCCAGCCGGCACCCCCGAAGCCTGAGAGCCTGCCAGAGCTGCTGGACGAGCAGGACCCGAGGGCCAGCCCAGACAACCCTGCCTGCTGCAGCCAGCCTACCAGCTGGAGCCAGAGGACCTGGAAGCCGCTGAGGCCTGGATCGGGCTGCCGGGACTCCTGCCAGAGGAGACTCTCCTTGACTCCCCAGGGGACCTGCCAAAGGATCAGGTACCAGCTGAGGGGGAGAAAGGAAGTGGCCCAGGGAATAGCTCGGGCTGGTAAAAGCCCTAGGCCAGCGCGTTTCGGGCTGGAGCCCCCGCTGTGCCAACGGCAGCTGTCCTGCTGCTTCTAGGGCCCTGGGCCGGGGCGCAGTAGAGTGGGTGGGCCTGCGCCCCCCCCCCCGCCACCCACCTATCGGGTGACAGTCTCCCCCTCACCACCACTGCAGGTGAACTACCTGCTCTCCTCCTGAACAAGAAGCTTCCCCAAACTTGTCTGTTTACTGCCACGCCCTGAACCAGGGCCTGGCCCCCTCTCTTTGAACCGCTACGGGGTTTGCTGTTGCCCAGCCTCGGACCAGGTCTGGGCCTCTAAAACTGTGTTGGGTGCCCCGCCCTGCACCAGGGCCAGGGCTCAGTTACTGGGTTTGCTGCCCCCGTCTGTGACAGGCTTGAGGCCTCAGAACGCACGTACTGTGTTTGGACTGCCCAGCCTGGAAGCAGGCTTGGGCCTCTTAAGTGGCAGGACTATTGCTTCTGCCTCGCTCTGACTGAGGGCTAGGGCATCCTAAACTGTGGGAGCTTAGTGCCGGCTCTACCTGAGCCTTGGGACGATGGTGAACCCTGCACCTGTGACCTGGTCCGGAAGGAAGGCCGGGTGCCAGAACATTTGCCTCCCCTCTCGGCCTGAAGCAAGGCCGGGCCCCTGGACTAATTGCCTCTCGCCCTGACCTGACGGAAGGTCAGGAGTTGAACTTTGGGACTAGAAACTTGGGGAACTATTTTAAGAGGCTGCACAGTGGGGTGGATGCGCCGCCCACTGGCCTGGAGGCGGAGGAACACTTCCGGGAGGCCTGCCGGTCTACACTCACCTTCCTGTAACTGTTGTTCTTCAAGATATGTTGTTCCTGTCCATTCCAATACCCATCCTCCTTCCCCTCTGTCGGAGTAGCAGGCAAGAAAAACTAAGGAGGGGGGTCAGTCAAAACACCTCTAATATATTGAATGCCATGAAGGTGCCATTCCAGGGGGCACCCAGACTTACCCTACGACTAGCTGCTAGAGAAAAAAATCTAACTACCAAGCATGTATTAATCAATATTCTTTGATAACTATCTGTGCATTACACTGTATACTTTAGCACTCGTGATCACTTAGATCCTAGTTACATATGTATAAATCAGTCATATCATGTGTTATTAAACTGCCAGCCAATGTGGCTAGTTAGTGATCTGAGCCTCAGCTTTGGAAAGGCTATTTTCTCTGGCCACTCGAATACTGATCTCAGTGGCATTTGCTCAGTCTTTGATATTTCAGAAGTAGATTAGTTGGGGACCCTACAGCTCATTTACTATGTATTATGACGTAGAGATATAATAAAATGGACCTGTGATCACACACGTTTTATTTTTTTATGCAAACTTACAATCTGAAATCCTGTGTATTTTTTATATGAACACTGAAGATCCTGTGGCAGCTTTAATAAGTAATACAGGTTGAACCTGGTCTGACAACATCCATCATCCGGCAGGACCATGGTTTTTCCGGGACTAGAAAGTCCTGGTGGAAGCCTGGAGGCTGGGTCCCCACTGCTGGGCTTCCCAGTGTACCGCAACTAGGGAGCAAGGCACAACCCAGTGGGGATGCCCAGGGGATCCAGGAGGTTGGCACTCCACAGTGTGCTCAGGAGCTCAGCACACTATACCAGGCTGCCCAGCGGGGCCAGGAGCTCAGTGTGCAGGGAGCTGGGCTGCCCAGCATAGCAGGAAGGGAGGTGGGAGGTCTGGCAGGGCAGAGGGAGGCTGGCAGCAAGAAGGAGCCAGGCAGGAAAGTCCAGACCCAAACTTCATGGCTTGGATCCATCCCTATAATGGATTGAACCAAATCCCACATCAGAACATTGCTGATGTGTGAGAAATTTCCCAGATTCAATTCTGAATCCAAACTCTGCAGCTCCAGCTTAAATCTAAGAGGATCTAATATGTGTGTCTCAGTGTGTGGTAACTAGCTAGAATATTTACCTTTTATATTTCAGAATTGAGGATTCTTCCTCTTGCTTTCAAGTTCAATGGCAAATTGGAATTGCATTTTTTACATTAATTTAAAATGCTTCCAGCATGATAGCTGAAGAGGACTTTTGCGGGTGATTTATCTCCTTTATGTAGGACACAGTGCCATTTAACTGGCACAGTTAGGGAATTAAGATGGCATTAAAGATGTCAGAAGTGATAAAAGATTTTATGCTAATTTCCAATTACGTGCGCTGTCCTTGAAGATGACAAAGAATAGCACAGACACGTGACATATGAAGCTACATGGCTCTTTCTGGTGTGATGAAATGCGCAAATAATAAATGGGCAGAGGCTATGAGCATATTGTAAAACCGGTGACCTTTTGATTTTTAATTCCCTCTTTTGCTTTACAGAAAGAGATGACAACCAGGATGTGTCGCTAAAGAGCCACCTGGCGAACAGAAGAGAAATACCGTTTCCGCCTTATTACAAAGCTAGAGATCATGGGAGGCCTCCTGGGCTGAATCTGCCTGTTAATTACCACCCATGAGAAAGTTAGGGACAGAAGATTTCTTTCACAGATGCTTCCCAACATTACGTGTGCTCTTAAATCTAAATATGCTGCTAGGAACCTCCTCTGAATGATATGGACTACCAAGTGAGAGAGAAATGACTTGGCATTTTTTTCTGGTTCCTGATCTATTGAGGAGGAATTCTTCAGTCACAAAGACGTTCCATGTTCCTGTTTTTCAAGCTTTATTGCAATTCAGGTTTTTAGCCTGACTTGTGTATTTGTACTTTGGAAATGAACCTGTATTATTAGCTGGAAAGATTTTGTGTATTTTGATTTTGTGTACTTTGTTTTCCAAGTTCAGCACAATATTAAGTCTCTGGAAACTCAGCAAGATTTTTGCATGGAGCCTTCTATGTCTACACTGGGGTCTAGATACCAGCCAAGGTTTGTTGGTAAATGTTCCAAAACGCCACTGAGCCTCAGCATTCGTAGGAACAAAGGTGCTTTCTCCAGCACACCTAGCAGTGTGTCCTTTGTGTGTTTTCTTGGTTCAGCTCTCAGGTGACAGTGGGCCAGATTATGATCCCAGCTACATCAGTGTAAACCCAGACTAACCTCAGTGATTTCAGTGGAGTTGCCCTGGAGTTACACCAGCGTGACTGACAGCAGTCTGGCCCAGTATCTGTACAAAGAAGGATGGTGGTAATTAGAGTTGAACTAAATGCCCTATATGCTGTGTTTGGTGCATATATTTAACTTTTCCCCTCTGGTTTTTTTTTGTCCTATCCTATTTCTTTTTCCTCCAACCTCATTCTTTTCCAGGTGAGGATATTCCTCTTGTTGGGAAAAAGGGGTAAATTAATGAAGAATTGTAAGTGTGAAGGTGAGGTCAAAACCATAATGCATGATTGTACTGTATGCAAATAGTGTCTTATAAGACAGCCTGTCTTCCATACTAGAAAGATATTGTATAACAGTTCTCAGCATACAGTCTAATTTAAATCAATGAACTCAAGTTATTCATCGTAAACTCATTAATTCATGTACAGTGTGCTATGGTGATGGGCCCACTACAAATATTTTAATAGTATTTACTGAGAGAAGATCTCCAGAGACCTAGTTTAATAAGTGGAAAATATACAGAACAGTCCCATATATTCTGTGCCTTCTAAAGAATTTGGCATGTTATGTTATCAAAATGATTCTCCCCAAATCATGCTAAATTAATAGTTTTTCCCTATCTTTAGAATTATGCAAATATATATTGAACCTCTCTAGTCCAGCACCCGCAGGATCTGACCAGTGCTGAACCAGAGAATTTGCCAAACCACAGGCAGTCATATTGTCTAGTAGCATTACTAACACTTCCACTGCTTAGGGTAACTTAGAGCTAAATAACAGCACAGAACACTGAGAGTCAGGACTGGTGGCTACAAACAAACAGCAGGAAATTTGGCCACACCCATGATAAGTGAACATCCAGCTTAGTAAAATCATGCTGGACCAGGGATGTTGCTGGACCAGAGAGTGCCAGACTAGAGAGGTTCAACCTGTAGTGTTTGCCCTTGCCTTCAAGGAATGTTCAACTTTCAGTTTGTTACATTGAACTAAAGTGCTCTTTCCCCTTTCACAGCTCTTCTGCAACCAGCTTACCTCTTTAATACACTAAGGGACATGATCGTCTTAATATTCATTTGGCTGGTGCTTAACCACTGCCTAGTCATGGGACTCAATGCTACAAAATATCACTGAGGCCAAGAATTTCACAGGATTGTTACAAAGGTGAATGATAATTATCCATCACCTGGTTTCTTGTACCTTAGTCTGAACTAGCCACAGTCGGAGACATAACTGCTGGTCTGGTGTGGCAAATCCTGTATTCCTAATTTCCAACATTTTGAAGGGCTAAAACAAATGGCAGGTTACTACTGATATTTCCACAGCTTTGCAATATGCAATGAAAGTATATATAAAGAAGATGCAAATCTGTGGAATCTATATGCAAAAAATCAAACCATGGCTAGATAAAATTGAAAAGCTTAACATTTTATCTACAAAATCATTTTCATTCTACTTTTCACTAAAGCCACTTACTAATATACTGTTTGGGTGTAATTAACATAGTGTAACTCTAAAATGTGCAGGAATTTGTTCCCTGTTATCTTGATTAATATTTTCGTGAGTGTGATAATTTCACCAAATTTGAAAAACTGTTTTAATTGTTTTTTAATTGGGTCTCAGTTCAATTTAATAACTATTGTGCTCTCTCTCATGGCTGCTGTAGATTCTGCAGCAGAGAGTCCCCACAGACATCATGGCTGTCTCAGCCAGAATTCCAATGGCATGGTATTACAAGAGTCCAGGAGCGGCCCCAGCTGTTGAAAGATGGAGTGTGTACTTGCCTCCTGTGCTCGTTGATATAGAAAAGGGGTGTAAACATGGACCCAGACGTGGCCCATCCTGATCGGGCACAGTCCTGCTGCTGCTGCTTTTAGTCTTATCCTTGTGCTGAGGTCTGATTCCTATACAGAGGAACAAGAAGTAAGGAATGGCTTTGAGTTCCTTCCTCTTTGCGCTCACGTGCAAGGCTAAGTGCATTCTGGCCCAGTGAGCAGTTATGAAATGAGCATCTCATAGCTGCTCAAGCAAGTTTATTATTACAAAAAGTCCATGCAAACCTCAGTCCCTAAAGCTAATATGCTAGGACATAATGAAATGTATGTCATTGCACCACTTTGATGTATCTGTCATTGACTCTAGCTGAATATTTCCCAACAAGGATTGCAGGAGTCCTCTGTCTTTCTGAAGATAATATACGTGTTTAATTCAGCACTGGCCCGGATGCTTCAAACAATGTGTCATGGCTCATTTTCCTCCTTCCTCATCTCTGTGACTCTTAACAGCCCAATAATGACAATGTGTGGAGTATTGTCGGATTTACAAGTCTAAAATTAATTCTGGCATGAGAAATCAGAGAGCCGGGGTCCTGTAAACATGAGTTCAGATTTTAATTTCACCCTTGACAATCCATCATGAGAGATAAATATAGTCTTAGTTGCTATAAGATAAATTAGATTCAGTTGCTAATCACTTGCCCTGTTTTATACAGACTCATCAGCATACTAAACAAGAGAGTGACTAAAATGGATGAAAATCTTACTAATTTCAATGGATGAAAATCTTACTAACCCATTTAACATAAGACCACCCACTAGATTGCTATGGAGAATTCTTAACTTTCTTGTGGCCTTTCGTATAGTTCAACTTCAAATATGTGTGTGCTTCTGGGTTTTTTTGCCATTAACTCCTTAAATCCTTCACTCGGGTTATAGCCATTGTGTCTTCTGTTTCTTGCCTTCTAAAAGAGGGATTGATCTTTATTCCGGTGCTTACCTAATCTTAATGCTAAAGATAGCAGTCAGTTTCAGGGGAATCCAAGAAGAAAAACCTACTTTTGTTGATCAAGAGCATTGCTGGTTTTATGCCGGGATTTGGGATGCTGCTGTGTGACCAAAACTGCCCCAGAACCAACACTGATGAGGAATTTTGGGAATCGCTGTTCTTATGGGTGCACTACTCTTTGATGCACATAATGACAATGGGGTCATATGCCAAACTCCTCCCTTGGTTCTTACTCCAGGAAAAAGTTCCATTGACCTTCAGTGGGAGTTTTCCCTTAGTGACAGCTAAGAGCCATATCATGTGCGCCCATGAGCAGGCAGAGAAACTGCATGTGGGAAACCTGAGTTTCTTTCCAAGTTATCCCGCTGTAGGCAGCAAGTCTTACATAATGTGGGATGTGCAGTGATATGTGGTGTGAGCCCACAAAGATTTACAGAGAGCTGGTACATTCATGTGAAACCCAGTGCCCATATATTGCCATGATTATCTTATTTGGGGAAATTCCTATGGTTTGGAGCAGGGGTGGGCAATAATTTTTCATGGGGGCCCATTCCAAGAAGTTGGTAAGTGGTCAAGGTCCGCACTCTTCCATGATATTAATGGAGGAGATGTGGGGTCTGGGATGGAGGTGGGGTGCAGAAGGAAGCTTTGGATAAGGGATTGGGATGCAGGAGGGAGGCTGAGATTTGGGAATAAGTTTGGGTGAAGGATGGGGCTGTGACTTGGAACGGAAGACTGGGATGCAGGAAGGGGTCCAGGAGGAGGTATGGATGCAGGAGAGGATTCTGATCTGGAACAGGTATGTAGGAAGGGGTGCAGGATCTGGGAGGAGATTGTGACCTGGGGCAGGAGTGCAGGAGAAGGTTCAGGGATTGGATAGGGGATTGGGATGCAAGGCCTAGGAGGGGGTTGTGTCCTGGAGGAGAGGGTGCAGAGTCTGGGAGGTGGTATGGGTGCAGGAGCAAGGGTGCAGCGGATTTAGGCTACATGGAGTAGGGCTGCAGGTGAGGGAGGGGCTATGATGCCAGAGGCAGGCTTTGGCCGGGAGGTGCTTACTTAGGTAGCTTCTTGCCAGCAGCCCTGCCCAGCAGGTTCTTCAGCCAGGCAGAGGTCATGTGTGCTGCTCCGAACACTGCAAGCCCATGGGGAAGGAGTACTTCGCATGCTGCCTGATTTCCAGCCAATGGGAGTGGTAAGATTGTGCTGGGGGCGGGGGGCAGCGTGCGAAGCCTCTGCCCCCTTCCCCTGGGCTCACAGCATTCAGAAAGCTGCTCGCAGCTTGCGGGGGCAGGGCAGGCAGGGATTCGGGTTGAGGCTCCTGCTGTGCCTGGGGGTTGGATCTGGTGGTTTGGCAGTCCAGATCCAGCCTGCGGGCCATATTTGGCCTGCTCCTGGTTTGGAGGGTGCTACTGCCAGCTGCATCCAGCTATGCCTCCCAAAATCAAGTAGTCTCAGTTCCTGCCCTTTGACAACATTTAGCTCCACGAGCTTGGTTTTTGTTCCTTCCATTCCCTCCAGTGAGGAAAAGAAGGTGAGGGCTGCATGTGAGAACTACAGAATAAGATAATGTGTATAAAATAGGAATAGTATGCTGCCACATAAGTGCTTTAGGAACGGGACAATGTTATGGGTATCGCACAATACTTAGCAAGCTGTCAGTAATGGGGGGGCATATATCTGTAGGAAGGGAGATCTTTAGAATGGGTTTTTCCTGCTGGTTCCAAGGGTAAAGCAAACCAAAACTGGCCTCTGAATCACTAATAATAACCTTGCAGTTTTATTCTTCTAAATTTAGTGGATTGAATTTGATCTTTTGTTTTTCATCGTGAGAGAACGGCAGGCAACGCTATTTGAAAGTTAGACAAACAAAGTTGAAGCTTTGAAATGGGGTGGTTGTTTCTTTTCTGTGTAACAGATTTTTCTGGTTTTAAATGAATATATTATAACAAAACTTTAATAAAATATTCTCCCATTGAAGAAATGAATTAGTCAGCTGAGCTGTGTTCACAATTTTTGTTTTTTTTCCCAGTGATTAGATACAGAGGATTTTTTTTTGTCATTTTTAATGAAGATGCTTTTTTTGTAACAAATGATTCCTTTTTTCCTTCCATGCATCAGTGCTGTTCATGATGTTAATTTTTAGCAATGTCCAAGACATTTTTAATTCTATTTGTGATTAAATGAAGGGTTCAGCTGTATGAAAAAAGACTCCGACACTAACTGTTCAAGTCATATTAAAAAAAAGGGTAAAATGGAAGACTACTTGTCAAATCAATCCTAGTGTATGAACCTAAGGAATTCAAACATCACAAATAAAAGATACATAACCCTGCTTAAGTGACCTCTAGTTGTTTTGTCTGTAACTATTTTGGCAAGAAAAGTTCATATCCTTTATACAGTAAGCTACAATCCCTCAGGAGCACAGGAATGGAATGTGGAAAAGACCTAGTGGATTACTGAGTCAGTCCTGCTGCATATAAGTCCCTGAGAACTGATACAATACTTGTGACTATGGGCTGGATTCTGTTCCCATGGAAAGCATTAGCCCCAGTGGATTATGGGTTGTATTGTAGCTTTGTGATCTGCCAATGGAAAGTGCTGCTTGCTGCACTTCACCTGGTGCAGCCCATATTCAGCCTCTCAGCCTTTGAAGACCCTGCCTCAGTCCACTGCTTCTCTGGAAAAGTCTCCTCGGCTTGATTTATACCTTACGCATGATCTTTTCAATAATGAAGCCACAAAAAGCAATTCTCTACATAACTACAATAAATCCAGAGCAACAAAGGGGGGCTGATGTGTTAGAGGAGAATGGCATTATGAAGGGTAAACATCAAGGACCAGATGCTTAGCTAGTATAACTGGAGCTATGCCCATATTAGAGCGATAGACCCTATAAACATAGATACATTTTGTGGAAATTCTCCGCACTGTATCATTACAAATGGAGGAAAATCCTTTTTTATATCCATATTAGGCATCTTCTGCATCTCTTATACTATATAATCAGATATAGAAACTGACTCAGTCATTAGGGCATAGCAAAGAGGAGCAATCGTGTATGACAGCAAGAGAATATACCCTAGATTTTCACATGATTATGGAAAATCAAATGCTGTCTCCCAAGAGTTGAATTAATGAAGTGGTTTTTACACACGTCTAATCGTCCTGAGATGTACTGTGTTCTGTAATGTTTGGACTGCTGGCTAGCCAAAAAGAACATTTCTTTTTGTGATGGCTTGGAGTCAGTGCTTTGCAATTCCTTTAGAAGAAGGCTCTATTTCAGTTTATTTGATCTTGATATTTTTAGGAAAAGAGAATCTTGGGTTTTGTACCTACATGGAAAACCTTCCTCACATAAGGCAGAGCCTCAGCTGAAGTAAATGTTCACAGCTGCAAATGGATCCACGATCTGCTCCTATGGTTCCAAATAGGCCTGAATTGGGATTTCAGTGATGTAGAGGCCCATAGATCCACAAAGCTATGGTGGTGCCTCAGTTCCATTTTAGGCACCATTGTGATCAACAAAACTCTTGCTCGACTGCCACCTAATCGAGTAGGTTCCTAAACTCAATTTACACCTAAGTTTTTCCCTTTGGGCTTGCACTCTGCAGCCTCATTTAAGGTGCCTGTTTCCTGCGTGAGTATGAACAGTGCTAGGTCTCCAGATGCCCATCTTTGACCTAAGCCCCAGAACAAGTCACAAACTGGGAAACATAGGTACATAGCAGCCCAAGCCTCTTGCCACACTTACCAGGTTGGGGCCCTCACGCAAGTTCACATAAAACAAGGTTTGGGAGGGGGAGGGGAGGAGAAAGTCCTTCCTTATAATTTTTCTCCTAGTACAGAGGTTTCCAAACTGTGAGGTGCACCCCACAGTGAGGTTGCTGGAGAGGGGGTTCAAGGATCTGATGGAGAAACACTGAAGGGCTGGGGTGATGAGGGGGCTCTGTCTGGTGGGGGAAGTGGATGGAGCTCTGTGCAGGAAGTCTGAGGCCTGGTCTATACTCGGTATTTAGGTTGAATTTAGTTGCATTTGGTCGATTTACTAAATAAGTCCACACTACTAAGGGTGTTCCCTTGGCTTAAGGGCCATTAAAGTCAGCTTTTGTACTCCTGCTTTTCATGAGAAGTAACTGCTAAATTCGATCTTGCATGTATTTCCAATAGTGCAGATACAGTGCTGTAAAAGTCGACGTCCTTGACCTCCGGGAGGTGTCCCAGAGTCACCTGGTCTGGCCACGACTTTGAATTCTACTGCTCTCCAGGGGAACAGGAAAAGCCCTGGGAAAATCTGAATTTCATTTCCTGTGTGGCAAGCAGACCTCAGAGAAAGCAGCACACCTGATCAGGAGTTCAAGTTCTATGAGCTCCATGACTCCCTAGGCGTGCAGATGAGCACCAGCATGCAGCATGCAGGAGATCCTGGACCTCATTGTTGTGTGGGAAGAGGAATCTGTTCTCACAGAACTACTAACCAGCAAAAGAAATGCAGATATCTATGCCAACATCGCAAGGGGCATGGAGGAGAAAGTACATGCCAGGGACACCCAGCAGTGCTGCATGAAAATAAAGGAGCTGAGACATTCATATCAAATGACAGAGGAGGCAAATGGATGGTCTGGAGCATCATCATAAACATGCTGCTCCTATGAGCAGCTCCATGCAATGCAGGGGGACCCGACCAGCTTCCCAAGTTTACAAGAAGTGGAAAGTTGGACAGATGACTAGGGAGGAGTATAAATATATTACTCGAGCATGCAGGGGTCTGATCAGGAAGGCCAAAGCGCAATTGGAATTGCAGCTAGCAAGGAATGTGAAGGGTAACAAGAAAGGTTTCTATAGGCATATTAGCAATAAGAGGGTGGTCAGGGAAGGTGTGGGAACCTCACTGAATGAGGGAGGTAATCTAGAGACAGATGATGTGGGAAAAGCTGAAGTATTCAATGCTTTTTTTTGGGGGGGGGGGACTCTGTCTTCACCGATAAGGTCAGCTCCCAGATTACTGCACTAGATAGCACAGTATGGGCAGCCCTCAGTGGAGAAAGAACAGGTTACGAACTGTTTAGAAAAGCTTGGACATGGGGCCAGATCTAATGCTTCCGAGGGTGCTGAGGGAGTTGGCAAATGTCATTGCAGAGCCTTTGGCCATTATCTTTGAAAACTTGTGGCGATTGTGGGAGGTCCAGGACGATTGGAAAAAGGCAAATATAGTGCCCATCTTTAAAAAGGGGAAGAAGGACACTCTAGGTGTGAGGGTCTTCATCCCCTGTGTGAGTTCTGAGCTCCTTCTCCCACTCAGAAACCCTCTTTAAGCAATCCTCCTCATACTCTGGGTAGCCTCTCGCAGAGACCCCTTTTTATCATCCAAATTCCTTTAGCCTTCAACTCTTGTGGCTCCCAACCCTAAGTCTCCCTACTTGGGCAGTGTGCCTCTGGTGTCCCAAGGATCCGACTGCCCCCTCCGGAACGTCTATTTCACCCTGGCTCAACAGTCCTGCCTGGGGTGCTTCCCACCTGTACCCAACTCCCTGTTTGGAATCGGGATTCAGCGTCAGTCCCAATAGGGGTTTTGGTGTCCCTTTATGCGCCGGGGAGAACCCAGCCCTCAGATCCCCAGGAAAGCTGCTCCATCCACCATCATCTGGATGAGGGGATGGATTGCACCCTCAGCAAGTTTGTAGATGACACTAAGCTAGGGGGAGAGATAGATGCACTGGAAGCAGATTTAAAACAAACAAAAAGACCTTCTTTTTCACTCAGTGCACAGTCAACCTGTGGAACTCCTCACCAGAGGATGTGGTGAAGGCTAGGACTTTAACAGGGTTCAAAAAAGAGCTAGATAAGTTCATGGAGGTTAGGTCCATCAATCGCTATTAGTCAAGATGGGTAGGAATGGTGTCCCTAGCCTCTGTTTGTCTGGAAATGGGTGATGGGAGAGGGATCATGTGAGGATTACCTGTTGTGTTCCCTCCCTTTGGGGCATCTGGTACTGGCCAGTGTCGGCAGACAAGATACTGGGCTAGATAGACCATTGGTCTGAGCCAGTATAATCATTCTTATGTTCTTAGGGTAGGGATAGGGTCCAGAGTGACCTACACAAATTGGAAGATTGGGCCAAAAGAAATCTGATGAGTTCAACAAGGACAAATGCAGAGTCCTGCACTTGGGATGGAAGAATCCCAAGCACTGTTACAGGCTAAGCAGCAGTTTGGCAGAAATGAATCTGGGGATTAGAGTGGATGAGAAGCTGGATATGAGTCAACAGTGTGCTCTTGTAGCCAAGAAGGCTCATGGCATATTAGGGTGCATTAGTAGGAGCATTTCCATCAGATCTAGAGAAGTGATTATTTCCTTTTATTTGGCACTGGTGAGGACATATCTGCAATGTTATGTCCAGTTCTTGGCTCCCCGTTACAGAAAGAATGTGTACATACTGGAGAAAGTCCAGCAGAGAGCAAAAAAAATTATTAGGGGGCTGGGCTTACGAAGAGAGGCTTAGGATTTGTGCTGCTTTAGTCTACAGAAGAAAAGAGTGAGGAAGGATTTGATAGCAGCCTTCAACTACCTGAAGAGGGGTTCAAAAGACGATGGAGAGAGGCTGTTCTTAGTAGGGGGTGACAGATAACAGAATGAGGAGCAATGGTCTCAAGTTGCAGTGGAGGGGGTCTAGGTTGGATAGTTTTTTCTAATATTTCACAGTATTTTTCCAACAAATTAAAGATGTATGGACTGGATGAATGGACTATAAGGTGGACAGACGGATGGTTGGGCTCAATGTGTAGTAATCGATGGCTCAATGTCTAGTTGGCAGCCGATATCAAGCAGAGTACCCCAAGGGTTGGTCCCGGGGCTAGTTTTGATCAACTTCTTAATTAATCATCTGGATGATAGGCTGGTTCCTAGTCTTGCTCCCACCTCATTCCAAGTCCACCCTAAATGCCTGTGTGATTAGTTGAATCACAGAGGTCTCTGTGGGGTTGTCCCCAATGTGTTGATCATGCCACTGACACCCACCTTCCTGCTTTTTGGGGCTCCCAGCCACCTTGTCCTGCTGGCTAGATCCTCTGGTCTCCCCTAGCCAAACCACAGAGTTGAGGTTGCTGCCCGCTCTGCAGAGCAACACAGACACTGAACCAGTTCGGCGGGGGAGGGGCTGTGCATGCACCGGGTGCCCAGGGGCGGGGCTGCACATACGCCGCACTCCCAGGGGCAGCACCGCACTCCCGGGGTGCATGAATGGCTCGGGCCGGCCCTGCCAGAGGTATCCCGGAAAAAACTCCGTAGTGTAGACATAGCCTCCAAGGGAGAGAGGCAATAAATGTGGTAAGTACTGCCACTGTGAGACTGACATCTACAATGACCTGGAGAAGAATTTTAATATGCAGAATGTCCAAATCCCATAACAAAAAAAAATGAGCATGATAGATCTCATTAGGGTCCATCTCTCAGGGGGTATCTATTCATTAGGAAGGCAGTCAGACTAATTATTTCCTGATAAAAGGAGGGCAAGATCAATGATTTATGGCAAAATGAGACATGTAATATTGCAAGACAATAATTCCACTGAAGATACATTGCAAGATAGTTAATTAATATGCTAAGATATGATAAGCCCACTATAAAGTTCGGGAAAGCAGAAATAAGTAAACTATTTAGATATAGAGATGAATTTTCAAACTGCAAAACTGAGACCCAGTTTCAAGCACACTGAGGTTACAGCTGTTCAGATTTGGGGCTTGATTTAGTACATTAAAAAGCTAAGAGGTATTTGCCAAACACAGTGCGTGTTTACATCCAAGTTTTTGAACAATACGTGGACTCAACTACACATCTTTGTGCTACCCTAGAGCAGCTGTAAAGACTAAATGTTACTCTGATCCTGAATCACAGTCTGCCTTCTGAATTCTCCCTTGCTCTGAGAGACAAATGCCCTGTCGGAATCAGGTCTACACTCAGCATGGTGTTCTATGTGTGGCACTTGCTCTCCTTCCTGTGCTACTACCCATGATCCTAGACGCTGGTCCAAGAAATAAGGAGACAACTTACATCCTTATTGTCCCATCTACGATGGACATGCAAGCCAGGCCGCAGTCTGGCCCTGTGTAAGCAATACAATCAGAAATCAGTGCTAATTATCACACTTTGGGATGGCGCACCACCCTGGTTGATATTTAGAGGCTATGGCAATATACATACTAAATAATGGTATGGCAGGTGTCACTGTTGCACAGAGTTCCTTTTACATGAAAGCAAATGTTCTGTTTTGGGAAGACATGCTGTGTTGCTGTTCGGTATTTTGCTGTGTTAGATTCTGCGTAGGGGCATGGTCCTTGATGACGGAGCTGTGTGAGCAGTCAGAGAGTTTGCTTTCTTCCTTGGTGTCTGATTGGAGTCAGTTTCTGAGGCAGATTTGCTTCCTCAGATGCAGATGTAAGTCATGGTCTGAGATTTGTGGCACAATTTTTTCTTCTGTTTTCTCACTATATAATTTAGAAATGTGATTCTGTCTCCCGTCTGTCTCTCATATTTCATGGCAGACACCAGAAGACTTATGAAAGTGTATGAAAATGCCAATATAGGTTTTGCATTTTATAGTATGAATTACCATAGATGTTATAATTACACCATCAAAAGAGTTCCAGAATGCTCTTGGATCAAACTGTAGACAAATGTCTTCTAGCATGAGTTATCTTCTAAAACATATTTTTCCAGAACTTAAACATAAAAAACCCAGACATTTCTCTATGTTCAGAAAACATCTTATTTTTTAATTAAATTTTGTAACAAGCAACGACCTGTGAATAAGATTCTGTTTACAAATTCTAATGACATCACAAATCAACAGAATATCATTAATGTAGTTACCATGTCATCAGAACCCCATTTTCTTTATGGCTACGTCTACACTGGCATGATTTTGCGCAAGAACTCTTTTGTGGAAGAGTTCTTGTGCAAAAACTTTTCCAGAAGAGAGCGTCTACACTGGCATGTGCTTTTGCGCAAGAGATGTGCTTTTGCGCAAGAGCATCCATGCCAGTGTAGACGCTCTCTTGTGCAAGAAAGCTCTGATGGCCATTTTAACCATAGGGCTTTCTTGCGCAAGAAATTCATGTTGCCTGTCTACACTGGCCTCTTGCGCAAGAACAGTTGCGCAAGAGGGCTTATTCCTGAGCGGGAGCATCATAGTTCTTGTGCAAGAAGCACTGATTTCATACATTAGAACGTCAGTGTTCTTGCGCAAGAACTCGCGGCCAGCGTAGACAGGCAGCAAGTTTTTGCGCAAAAGCGGTCGCTTTTGCACAAGATCGCGCCAGTGTAGACACAGCCTATGTGGTTAGCTATATGGCAGTAGTTATTTTCTCTCTACCTCTCCAAATATGCAGGCATCAGTCAGATCTGCATTTCATCAAGAGCATTATTCCAGATGTGAATAGTTACCTGAAAAAGCCCATTTACCCTTCAGAACATACTCACTGGGAGAAGAAAATCTCATGGATGCATGCCACTTGTTTGATAAACTAATTTTAAAACAGAATTTTATGTGGACTCCAATCCTTGAGAGGCAGAGAGCTTTGGAGAGTTAACTTGCATAGACTTACAGACATACAAAATTAGCATACTAATAAGCCACTGCACAGTGTACAATACATAGCAATAACCCACAACAGTGAAGACATTAGTAAGCCAACAATAGGCACCTTTGGTATACTGAATCAAAACCATTCAACCACCAGTATTCAGCTAATATACCCCATAAAGGTGCTTTATTTTTTTCTGGTATAAGGCTTATTCAGTTTATATATATTTTTTTAAATGCTTTTGTTTCTAACCAATTATGTGGTTTCCATGCAATGAAGCCTTCCATTATGAAAAGTAGTTCCTAATATAAAGCTGACAAATCCAGGTTGACAACAGGTGGGATTGAACCAATGATATTAGGGCTAACGCTATATGCCTCTACTGCATGACCTAAAAATCCACTAACCATTAGCTAAAGCTGTAGAGCTGTCTTCCCTCTCCCTTTCTCAATGGTCTCAATGCCTCTGGGTTAAACTAGTTAAATTGGGTTAAATTAGAATAGTGACTAATAAAAAAGGGAAAATTATCAATTTTACTCTACAAATTTTCAACTTCTACTTTGAAAACCCTTGTTGTTGGTTCATTTATCCTAAAACAAAACCTTCATATTATTTTTTCTCCTCTCTTCAGCTCTCTGTCTCTTCTCTTCCCAAGTGAGAAGAGTGAAGAGAGAGGATAAAATAACTTATGTGGGATTCAGTGATTATATGTGGTTTCCTGTTGGTGCACTCATGAGAGTTGATGCATAGCTAAGACATAATAGGGTCACTCCCAGACATATGATTTATCCCTCTTCAGTCTATGTATGGTTATCTTCCTTGTCCGTGGCATTGATCTGGAGACACCCACGTTCAAACATCTTTGCTTGCTCACCATCTGCTGTAGCATTCAATCTCAGCTTTGTGTAGCCACTTTCAAAACTGTGTATCGTTCTCCCTATTTATTTCATTATGGGCATGTCTACACAGCCGGGCTAAAATTGAAATAAGCTACTCACTTGAGCTACGGTAATTGCATAGCTTGCAAACAGGACTTGCGTAGCTTGCGAAATAGCTTATGAACAGGGACTGCTATAACAGGGAGTTTGGAGAGGGCGTTCTCCTGGTGAAGGAGGAAGCTAATACAGGACCCTTGAGGGAAGTGGCTGTCTGTAGTGTGTGTTTGTGTTTGGGGGTTTCTTGCTGTTTGCTGAGCTTGTGTTTGGCTGTTTGGGGGGGGGGGGTTTGTTTTGTTTTATTTTGTTTTTTTCCTTCCCCCTCCTCCCCCACCCCCGGAGTGTGTTCTGTGGCTGGCAGGTGGAAGCTGTGAGCTTCTAATTAGGGTTTGAAATCTAGAAGCCTCTGCTCATTGGTTGAGCTTTAATCAGGGGGAAGGGCTAGCAGGCAGTCCAGGGCTTTATAAAGGAGTGAGTCAGTGACCAGGGAGCTTGTGAACAGGGACTGCTAACAGGGAGTTTGGAGAGGGAGTGAGAAGGGGGCAAGATACACTCGCTATTCTTTAAAAATTTTTGCTGCACTCCTGCCCTTCAAGGAGGCATTGAATAACAACTGAGGAATCTCTCAGAAAGAAGACAGGTATGGATAGTGATAGGTCTGCTGTTATTACCTGCACAGCATGTGCCATGTTTGTCTTCCTCCCAGAAGAAAGAAGGGATTTCATCTGCACTAAGTGCAAGCTGGTCGCCATTCTGGAAGAAAAAATTAGGGGACTTGAGGCCCAAGTATCGACCCCACGTTCCATCAGAGAGGATAAAGACTTCCTCGATAGAAGGCAGCATTTAATCCTGCAGGCACAGCAGGCTGCAGAGCCAGTCAGGGTAGTACAGGACAAGGAAGAAAACTGGCAGCATGTAACCTCTAGAAGGAGAAGAAGGCCAACTCAGGTCTCCCCCATTCCTGTAGAGGTGAGTAACCGCTTTCAGACTCTCTCCACAGGCACTGCAGTGGAGAATGCTGTGGCAGGGACCTCTCAGGGAAGAAATCAGAAGGGAACACTATCTACCGGAAGACATGGGATGCGTAGTCCTAGAGATGGGGGTTCCACGACCACCACCCCCAAAAGAAGAAGACAGGTGGTGGTGGTTGGGGACTCCCTCCTAAGAGGGACTGAGTCATCCATCTGCCATCCAGACCTGCAATCTCAAGAAGTGTGCTGCTTACCGGGAGCTCACATTCAGGATGTGACCAAGAGTCTTCAGAAAGTGATTAAACCTTCAGATTGCTACCCCTTCCTGCTTCTCCATGTAGGAACTAATGATACGGCCAAGAATGACCTTGAGCAGGTAACAGCAGATTATGTACCACTGGGAAGAAGGATCAAGGAATTTGAAGCGCAAGTGGTGTTCTCGTCCATCCTTCCAGTTGAAGGAAAAGGTCCGGATAGGGATCGTCGAATTGAGGAAGTAAATGCGTGGTTGAACAGGTGGTGTCGGAGAGAGGGCTTTGGTTTCTTTGACCACGGGACTCTGTTCCGGGCACAAGGATTGTTAGGGAGAGATGGGATTCACCTAACCAAGAGAGTAAAGAGTATCTTCAAGAGTATCTAGGGCTTTAAACTAGGTTCGTTGGGGGATCGTGACCAAAACCCTGATGTAAGTGAAGAAGTTGGATACAGGGAAGAAACACAAGGAGGAACGAGCAACAAAGGAGGACCCCTGACTCGAATGGAGAAGGTAGGGCAATCAACTGGCTACCCAAGGTGTTTGTACACAAATTCAAGAAGCCTGGGAAACAAACAGGAAGAATTAGAAGCCCTGGCCCAGTCAAAGAACTATGATTTGATTGAAATAACGGAGACTTGGTGGGATGACTCGCATGACTAGAGCACTATCATGGAAGGGTATAAACTGTTCAGGAAGAACAGGCGGGGGAGAAAAGGAGGAGGAGTTGCATTGTATGTAAGGGTATGTCTACACTAGCCCCCTAGTTCGAACTAGGGAGGCTAATGTAGGCATTCGAACTTGCAAATGAAGCCAGGGATTTAAATATCCCGGGCTTCATTTGCATGTTCCCGGGCGGGCGCCATTTTTAAATCCCCCTAGTCCGAACTAACTGCCCGCGGCTACACGCGGCAGTTAAAAGTTAATTCGAACTAAGGACTTAGTTCGAATTAACTTTTAACTGCCGCGTGTAGCCGCGGGCAGTTAGTTCGGACTAGGGGGATTTAAAAATGGCGCCCGCCCGGGAACATGCAAATGAAGCCCGGGATATTTAAATCCCTGGCTTCATTTGCAAGTTCGAATGCCTACATTAGCCTCCCTAGTTCGAACTAGGGGGCTAGTGTAGCCATACCCTAAGAGAGCAGTATGATTGCTCGGAGCTCCAGTATTTAGTGGGAGAAAAGACTGTTGAGAGTCTATGGGTTAAGTTTAGAGGTGGAAGCACAGCGGTGGTGATGTGGTTGGTGTCTGCTATAGACCGCCAGATCAGGTGGATCAGGTAGACGAGGTTTTCTTCAGACAACTGAGAGAAACTTCCAGATCACAGGTCCTGGTTCTCATGGGGGACTTTAATCACCCTGACGTCTGTTGGGAGAACAATACAGCAGTACACAGAGAATGCAGATTGTTTTTGGAGAATGTTGGGGATAACTTCTTGGTTCAAGTGCTGAAGCAACCAACCAGAGGTCATGTGCAGCTTGACCTGCTGCTCACAAACAGGGAGAAACTAATAGGGGAAGTAGAGGTGGGTGACAACCTGGGAAGCAGTGATCATGAGATGGTAGATTTCAGGATCCTGATGAAAGGAAGAAAGGAGAGTAGCAAAATACACACCCTGGACTTCAGAAAAGCAGACTTTGACTCCCTCAAGGTATGTCTACACATCAAACACAAGCAAATCACTATTTTGAAATAAATTTGAAATAGCGGAGCGCTTATTTCGAATTTGGTAAACCTCATTCTACAAGAATAACCCCAAATTCGAAATAGCTAATTCAAAATAAGTGCTGTGTAGATGATTATTTTGAAGTAGGGGGCCTCCAGCCCTTCCAAGTTTCCCCTGGTTGGCACTCTGGGCCAAACCAGGAAAACTCCTCTCCTCTCTTCCAGCCCTGGAGCCCATAAAGGGGTAGACTCTGGCCATAGTGCATGTGCCAGCTACAGGCCTGCCAGCACAGAGCCAGGAGTCACTGACCCTCACCCAGTGGTCCCGTATGAGCCGGGCAGCCAGTACCGGCCAGATGTCCCCCGCCCAGTCCCCCAGCTCCTAAGAGCCAACCATGGGCCGGAGACGGCAGGCACCCTCCTGGACTAGTGAGAGATCATGGACCTCATTGAGGTTTGGGGGGAGGCCTTCAATGTCCATGATCTCCGCACTAGATGGAGGAACACCACCGTGTCTAGCTGCATATCTGCCACCATGGACACCAAAGGCCACATGCGCATCCAAGAGCAGGTGCGCATGAAAATTAAGGAGCTGCAGCAGGCATACACCAGGGCCACTCGGGGCAGCTCCTCAACAGGGGCAGACACCTGCCCCTATTTTGACGCCCTGGACCACATCATGGGGGGCGGGACGGTCCGTGCCTCCCCGGGGGGCACTGATCCAGGAGCGGAGGGCCTGACCAGAGCGCGGAGGGGAAGCTGCAGGAGCCACCACGGAGGGTGCCATGCCGACAAGACCCCCGAGCTGTCCCAGCAGCGGCGTCACCAGGGTCATCCAGGGAGGCCACACCAGGTGAGTGCCATCACTGTCCCCTTCCTGGGGGGGGGGGAGGGAAGACCAGGGACCGCGCACGTGGGCCTTGCTTATCACGGATCACGCAGCAACCTATGCACGTGCAAGCACATGCGGTGCCACCCCTGGGCAGGTGGCTCCAGCTGCCTGCTACACAGGGGCCATGGCCTGATAGCCACATGCATGTGTGAAGAGACATGACATGCTCCTCACCCCGGGATGGGACACAGCAGGACGCCCTCCCTTCACAAGCCCCTTCTACACAGAGGCATGGGACATCTCCCCCACTCCCCGCACCTCGGCTGCACTATACACAGCACAGGGGCATGGGTGCTGTCTCGGAGCAACTCCCACTCCCGGGGATAGCCGGACATTCCGACCATGGCCTCTGTGCAAGCAAATTGGTTCTTACAGTGCAGGGCACGGTCATCCTCACCTCGCAGAGGCGGGCTGGGCTTCACCCACTGTGTCCCCAGGGAGAACTGACACTTCTCTTGTCTTCACGGACAAGGTCAGCTTCCAGACAAATGCACTAGGCAACGCAGTATGGGAAGGAGGTGGACAGCCCTTGGTGGGGAAAGAACAAGTTAGGAACTATTTAGAAAAGCTAAACATATACAAATCCATGGGCCCGGATTTAATGCATCCGAGGGTACTGAGGGAGTTGGCAAATGTCATTGCGGAGCCTTTGGCCATTATCTTGGAAAACTCGTGGAGATCGGGAGAGATCCCGGATAATTGGAAAAAGGCAAATGTAGTGCCCATCTTTAAAAAATGGAAGGACAATCCTGGGAACTACAGACCAGTGAGCCTTACCTCAGTCCCCAGAAAAATCATGGAGGGGATCCTTAAGGAATCCATTTTGAAGCACTTGGAAGAGGGGAAAGTGATCCGGAATAGTCAACATGGATTCACGAAGGGCAAGTTGTGCCTGACCAATCTGATTAGCTTCTATGGTGAGGTAACTGACTCTGGATATGGGAAAGTCAGTGAATGTGATATACCTTGACTTTAGCAAAACTTTTGATACGATCTCCCACAATATTCTTGCCAGCAAGTTAAGGGAAAATGGATTGGATAAATGGACTGTAAGATGGAGAGAAAGATGGCTAGAAGGTAGGGCCCAGCGGATAGTGATCAACGGCTCAATGTCAGGTTGGCAGTCAGTTTCTAGTGGAGTGCCCCGAGGATCAGTTCGTGGATCAGTTTTATTCAACATCTTTATTAATGACCTGGATGAGGGGATAGATTGCACCCTCAGTAAGTTCGCAGATGACACTAAGCTATGGGGATAGGGAGATACGCTGGAGGGCAGGGATAGGGTCCAGAGTGACCTGGACAGATTAGAGGATTGGGCCAAAAGAAATCTGATGAGGTTGAACAAGGACAAGTGTAGAGTCCTGCACTTGGGACGGAAGAATCCCAAGCATTGTTACAGCCTGGGGACCAAATGGCTAAGGAGCAGTTCTGTAGAAAAGGACCTGGGGATTACAGTGGATGAGAAGCTGGGTAGGAGTCAGTGTGCCCTTGTAGCCAAGAGGTCTAATGGCATATTAGGGTGCATTAGGAGGAGCACTGCCAGCAGATCCAGAGAAGTGATTATTCCCCTTTATTCGGCTTTGGAGAAGCCACATCTGGAGTATTGTGTCCAGTTCTGGGCCCTCCACTATAGAAAGGATGTGGACACACTGGAGAGGGTCCAGCAGAGGGCGACCAAAATGATTCAGGGGCTGGAATGCATGACCCGTGAGGAGAGACTGAGGGGTTTGGGTTTGTTTAGTCTGTAGAAGAGAAGAGTGAGGGGGGATTTGATAGCAGCCTTCAATTTCCTGAAGGGAGATTCCAAAGAGGATGGAGAAATGCTGTTCACAGTAGTGACAGATAGCAGAACAAGGAGCAATGGTTTCAAGTTACATTGGGAGAGGTCTAGGTTGGATATTAGGAAAAACTATTTCACTAGGAGGGTGGTGAAGCACTGGTATGGGTTACCTAGGGAGGTGGTGGAATCTCCATCCCTAGAGGTTTTTAAGTCGAGGCTTGAGAAAGCCCTGGCTGGGTTGATTTAGTTGGGATTGGTCCTTCCTTGGGCAGGGGGCTGGACTTGATGACCTCCTGAGGTCTCTTCCAGCTCTATGATTCTGTGATTCCATGATTCTATGGAATAGCTTATTTCAACTTTTGGCACTATCTACACAGTGATTATTTCGAGATAGAGCACTCTTCCCCCAACTTCCTTACTCCTCATACAATAAGGGTTACAGAAATTGGAGTAAGCAGTCCACCAGCTCAATATTATTGTCTTGTGTGCAGATGCGGACTATGTTATTTTGGAATAACATCAGTTATTTCAAAATAACACGGCTGTGTAGACACAACCTTTGTGTTACCCCTCACTATCTCTTCTCTACCAATGTTTCCATCATAGTCTACCCATTTGTCAGCTTCCTATTCAGTCATCTCTATGGGTACTTCTACACTAGCCCCCTAGTTCGAACTACGGAGGCTAATGAGGGCAACCAAAATTGCAAATGAAGTGCGGGATATTTAAATCCCGCGCTTCATTTGCAATTTCGGTCGCCCTCATTAGCCTCCCTAGTTTGAACTAGGGGACTAGTGTAGACATACCCATAGTCTTTCTATATGTGGACCTTAAGCATGGTATGGCTGCCTGGAACTCATATGTGAGATTCGTACCTAATTTCACATAGCAAGACTTAAAGACCCACTTTTCCCATTGTACCTATGGAGATTTTAGTTGACTTGTATAAGAAGTACCTATTAGTGTTCTCTTTCCTCTATCTTTTCTCTGTTATTCAACTGATTGGCTTGGAAATGGGTTGAAACTTCTTGATGCACTGGAAATCATCTAGTACATTGTGGATGATGCTATAGACAGGGCCCTACCAAATTCACAGTTGTGAAAAGTGTGTCATGTACCATGAAATCTGGTCTCCCCTGTGAAATCTGGTATTTTGTGTATTTTTACCCTATACTCTACAGATTTAGTGGCGGAGACCAAAGATTCTCAAGCAGGGGATCCTGACCCAGAAGGGAGTTATCACAGAATCATAGAACACTGGAACTGGGAGGGACCTCGAGATGTCATCAAGTCCAGTCCCCTGCCCTCATGGCAGGACCCAGTACTATCTAGATCAGTGTTTCTCGAACTGTGCTCTGCGGAGCGAGACATCTCCAGGGGCTCCGCGAGGTTGACAAACTGGAAACGTCGATAGGTACAACACATACAATCAATGGACCGCTGAGGCTCTGCATAAATTTTTACGCATGTAAAGGGCTCTGGAGCCCCAAAAGTTTGAGAACCACTGATCTAGACCATCCCTGATAGATATCTGTCTATCCTGCTCTTAAATATTTCCAGAGCTGGAGATTCCACAACCTCCCTAGGCAACTTATTCCAGTGTTTAACCACCCTGACAGGAAGTTTTTCCTAATGTCCAACCTAAACCTCCCTTGCTGCGGTTTAAGCCCATTGCTTCTTCTCCTAGCATCAGAGGTTAAGGAGAACAATTTTTCTCCCTCCTCCTTGTGACACCCTGTTAGATACCTGAAAACTGCTATCATGTCCTTGCAGGGGTTTGCCTGTTTATTGTAAGTGCTAGGGCAGGGGTCAGCAACCTATGGCTCACGAGCCAGATATGGCTCTCTAGGTTCAAGTGGGCAGTCCAAATGGATTTTTTTTTCAAAGAATCAGTGTTTGCAGCCAAACTCTGATGTTTCTTGGAAGGGCAACAAAATCATTATAGACATATCTTTGGGTTGGTATGGCTTGCTGTACAGATCTCTGACCTGCCAATATCTCCCAGCTATGAAACTGTATGCGTTGTGCCACTCAGCAAGCTCTTCTCACATGACTTGCTTTTTCATGTTCTTTTTCTAACTATTTTAGGATCCAGATGTACAACTCTCACTCACAGGTAGAGTCCTTACTGATTTCAGTGTGAACATTCCTGTGACTAATGATTATTCATTTGAATAAAGGCTATTGGGTTAAAGCCTTAATTTTCCCAATCCTGTTAGTGTTTTTTCAGTCTTTATTCTTGCTGTATCTTTTTATTTCTTAATTCTTTTATTTTTGCTTTTTCCAGAAGCACTAGTACTTACTATTTTACTGTAACTAAAAACAAAACTACTGTTTTCCATCCTATCCAGAAGAGGGGGCCCTTTCATTTCCTTACAATGTATTTGTAATACAATACTGGTCTCTGTGTTGTAAATACTATCATTTTGATAGTGGAGCTCAGATATGATAAATGCAGAGGAAAAGCATTCCACCCAAATGTATCATCCATTTGTGTTTCCTGTGATCCCTGGGGTTAAGTGACATACCTTTTCCATCCTCCAATTTCTCATTTTTTACCTTTGTTCTCTCTGTTATATGTCTCACACTATAGGTTTTCTTAGTCTTTAAACGGTATTTAAAAACTGAAGAGGATCTTAAGTGATGATCATTAAATAGGCACTTCAACCCACCAATTATCATACATTGATTGGTATCTGAGCTAGCAGTGTTACCCCTTAGAATAAAATAGACCTGTGGTAACAGTTGGTCCGTGTTGATATGTAATGCTATGCTCAGATGATGTGGCAGCTCATGGTGTCAGATGCCATCAGTGGTCAAGGGACAGTTACACTGAACACATCACTGGACATCAATAGGGATAAGTGGGATTGCAAACAAGGATGCAATCAGGGAAGTAGCCCATATGCTTCCCTGGCAGACTGTGTTCTCCAACAGACAGCCTATCCCAAATACTGCAGATTGAGGGACAATTTCCACTAGGGAGGGATGTGACAGTGTAAACATGTACATGGTTAAATGATGAATCTGGGCTCATCGGTTAATCCTCACAATTAAATGCAGGCCCCACCTATGGCTTAAAAGCTAGCTCCACATGCATACTAGCTCCCAGGGAGCCACCTGCCCTCCTCCTCCCCACATTGCTGCCTTTGATACAGAGGCAGCAGTGCAGGGGGGCAGACAGGAGCTGGTACGCAAAGAGAGCTGGCTCCTCATGCATACCAGCTCCCATAGGAGCCACATACCCCTGTCTACGCTGCTGCTTCTGTTGAAGCCACCTACTCCTCTCCTGTGCTACTGCCTTTGCAGAAGACTTCATAAGGAATCACTCAGCTGTCAATGAAGCTGCAAGAAAGGGATAACAGTGCAGTAGCCTGATGATGATAGGGTGACTGTAAGGAATATGGAAGTTTTCATTAGGGACATTAAAATGCATTTATTTAGGTAAACATGTAACCGCTGAAAAATTCCCACCCCCCTGCATGTAAACGTGTAACCACTGAATCTTTTATACTGGTTACACGTTTACCTAAATAAACACATTTTAGCGTCCCTAATCTCCACTAATTAACATATTTGATTTTCATAACTAACTCTGGCTGCGTCTAGACTGGCATGATTTTGCGCAAATACTTTTAACTGAAAAGTTTTTCCGTTAAAAGTATTTGTGCAAGAGAGCATCTACACTGGCATGTGCCTTTGCGCAAAAGATTTGCTTTTGCACTAAAGCATCCATGCCAGCGTAGACGTTCTCTTGCGCAAGAAAGCTCCTATGGCCATTTTAGCCATAGGGCTTTCTTGCGCAAGAAATTAACGTTGCTGTCTACACTGGCCTCTTGCGCAAGAATACTTGCACAAGAGGGCTTATCCCTGAGCGGGAGCATCAGAGTATTTGCTCAAGAAGCACTGATTTTGTACATTACAACGTCAGTGTTCTTGAGCAAATACTCGCGGCCAGTATAGACAGGCGGCAAGATTTTGCGCAAAAGCGGCTGCTTTTGTGCAAAATCTTGCCAATGTAGACACAGCCTTTCTGTAAAACTTCCCATGAGTAATATAAACAAACACTTATTCACTACTATCTAAACTATACCACTAAACTTGCACACCTAAATCTCGGTCAATGCTGATTATGCACTGCATGTATCATGTAACTTCTTAAAGCAAAACATTTAGTCTCAGATAATCCAAGCATGACACCCAGATATACAAATCCTCTTTTCTTAATTTGTGTACCATCTCAGTTTTTATTTCAAACATTACCTTTAATAAAAATATTTTGAACTTGTTAATTTGTATAGAAACATTTTCTTAATTAAGAAGATTATATTCTGCTGCATGAGAGACTAATAAATTTGGGTCATCTTTGTTTTCATTCAGGTGGTGTGTTATTTGAACCTGTATCACTAGGAAGCATGCAGTCTAGTGATACATAGTAATAAAGTATTTAAATTTGCATTGATTGTAAAACACATTCTCTCATGGTCTTAAGAGGTATGAAAATGTACACTAATTGTGACTCTGCCTCACAGAACTTATTTAAAATAAAAGAAGCTGTAATGTAATTAATTACCAAGGAAACTCTTTTGGAGGAAAGTTTATTTCAAAGATAATGATATTTCTAACAAAAAACCCATATTATTCAAAGATAAACTATCATTTTAAAAATCTCATTAAGTTATCTGCGGTATGTATCTCTTTCCAGATTGTCAGATGCACATGATTCTCTGATTGGTCTGTGACAGTTCTAAATACAATGGTGAGGTCACAATGATCTACTTTGGAATGTGACACTGATGACTCTAAGAAGAAACTGTGAGGCAGATCCAGGATAATGACTGGAGACACAGGGCAGTTTTCCCTATGAATTCCATATTTTTTCTCTTTTTATCTCTGCTTATTTTTGCAGGGACTACCAAAAAGAAAATTTCATCTTCTAAAGGTATGGTCTCATCAATACTTCTATATGGTAAGAATGGTTAAGATAGCCCATTGTTAGTTCTAGGAACAGACTAAATGTTTTTTCCCTGAAATTGTTAGAAGGGTTTTTGTTTGTTCTTGATTAAACTACTATATGGGGTTTTTTTCTCCAGAAATAATCTGTTCCCCTCCATAGCGCTTTTAGCAGTATATTCTTGAAAATGTATTAACTAAATCCTACTTAGTCATCCCTTGGTGTGCTGTAGGGTGGGAAGGTAGTGAACCGAGCTTCTCCAACATCCCACTTTTGCATCTCTGCAGAACCTAGTCAGAATGCTGCTGCTAAAGCTCAGTCATGGGTAGAGCCCTGTATGGATACAAAATTTGTATCTACCTCTGTATCCACACGAATGACCTGTGGATCTCCGCACGGACATCTGCAGATACAAAATGGATATCCACAATTTTTCAGGGTTCTACATAAATTTTTTTTATGTGCATCCACATTCATATCTGCAAAAATGAGCCACAGATATCTGCATTGACATCCGTGGATGTGGATACCTGCAGATATAAAGCAGATACCCGTGGATTTCCAGGGCTGTAATCATGGGGTAAGGAAGGGCAGATTAGTTTGCCCAGTGGAAATCTATGACTATAAAAGCTCTGCTGAATGGATACATATGGTAGAAGGCCTGCCCCTCATCCTCCCTGCTCTCCACTCCAATACTCTTCTCATGACAACAAAATCTGGTCTTTAGGAACTTTGGATCTGCCATACCAAATGAGCATTGGCCAGTACTCTGCTGGGGTGATGCCAATCCCTGCTGCTTCAGAGGAAGATGAATACATTCTTATTGCACATAGTCTGCCATGTGATCCTATGCACAAGGGAAAAATTCCTTTCTGACCCTTACAGCATTTATCTCATACACTGAAGCATGAGGTTCGATTACACTTATCCTACTATGAATAACTATAAGAATTATTTTTGAACATAGTTACCCAACTTTTAAAAAATTCAGACACATTATTTGACTTGATGATATCCTTGAACAGTCAATTTCATTGGCTGAATCCACATTGCATGAAGTAATGTTTCCTTTTGTTTTCATTAACTGTAATATCATTGTATGTTTCTTATGCTGTTGGATAATAAGATTGGTGTGATTTCCCCCAATTTGAAAAAAATAACTTTTCCCAGAAAAATAAAACAAAACCTGTGAAACTATCCAAAAATCTGACATAAGATTTATTAAAGGAAATATATCATTCACTTCACAAAATACATTGTCTGATATGAAA
Organism: Pelochelys cantorii; assembly: GCA_032595735.1. Lineage (NCBI taxonomy): Eukaryota > Metazoa > Chordata > Testudines > Trionychidae > Pelochelys > Pelochelys cantorii. Next base: position 116,594,314 of record CM064330.1, on the reverse strand, counting down.
TCATGCAGTTCTGTAAGCAAAATATAACACAATAATTGAATCCCTCATTGTATGTTTCTTATGCTGTTGGATAATAAGATTGGTGTGATTTCCCCCAATTTGAAAAAAATAACTTTTCCCAGAAAAATAAAACAAAACCTGTGAAACTATCCAAAAATCTGACATAAGATTTATTAAAGGAAATATATCATTCACTTCACAAAATACATTGTCTGATATGAAATCATGCAGTTCTGTAAGCAAAATATAACACAATAATTGAATCCCTACTTGACTAAGTAGTTAGGCCTATGGAAGGCCTTTCATAGCTGCCCTGAGATACTGATATATTTTTAGCAAGTTGTTTGCTTCTTCAGCAATTAACATTTTGGAGTTTTCACCAAACCAATCAAAATGTGCTAAACCCAAACAACAGACTCTTTGCTGATTGGACAGGACTGCAGGTCTTTTAAAAGCTGACAGACGTGATAATTCAACTGTCTTGACTTCCATGAATTTACTTCCATAATTTCCAACCATTTTGATGTAACAAACAATCTCATTTAAAACCATAGATTTGGGGGTAAAAACCTAGTTGCTATATTTTGAACCTAAAAGAGAAGAACAAAACTCAGAATTGCTTTCCAACAGTCATTCTCAGCTGTTACTTCTTGTTCTGGGCTCAACATTTGGAATCAGTCATATTAGGTAAGTCATGGAAAAGCTACATAGCTTATCTGTATAATTTCTTGATTTCATCCGTGTGTAGTTCCAGGCTTCTGTTGTTCAAGATGGGTTTCCGCTGGCATTATGACTATGTCCTCAGTAGTGTTGTCAGCCTGAAATTTGTCAACTGAAAAATCCTTCAAATATTCTTGGAAATGTAATGTCTTTTTGTAGAGTCTCTGTATATGTGCTAGGTAGTGATTCAAGTCCTTCCTGTGTTCAAGGCAAATTTCCACATACTTAGGGTAGCAGAATGCAGATGGATGACCTTGTAAATTGGAGTGATAGCAATAGGATGAAATTTAACAGTGAGAAGTGTAAGGTTATGCATTTAGGCATTAATAACAAGAATTTTAGTTATGAGCTGGGGACACATCAGTTGGAAGTAACGGAGGAGGAGAAGGACCTCGGAGTCCTGGTTGATTATAGGATGACTATGAGCCGCCACTGTGACATGGCTGTGAAAAAGGCTAATATGGTCTTGGGATGTATTAGGCGAGGTATTTCCAGTAGGGATAAGGAGGTGTTAGTGCCATTATACAAGGCATTGGTGAGACCTCATTTGGAATACTGTGTGCAGTTCTGGTCTCCCATGTTTAAGATGGATGAATTCAAATTAGAACAGGTACAAAGAAGGGCCACTAGGATGATTCGAGGAATGGAGAACCTGTCTTATGAAAGGAGACTCAGGGAGCTTGGCTTGTTTACCTTAACCAAAAGAAGGCTGAGGGGGGATATGATTGCACTCTTTAAATATATTAGAGGGATAAATACTAGGGAGGGAGAGGAATTATTTAAGTTTAATACTAATGTGGACACAAGAACAAATGGATATAAGCTGGCTAGTAGGAAGTTTAGACTTGAGATTAGACGAAGGTTTCTAACCATTAGAGGAGTGAGGTTCTGGAATGGCCTTCCAAGGGAAGTAGTGGGGGCAAAAGATCTACCTGGCTTCAAAATTAAACTAGATGGGTTTATGAAGGGGATGGTTTGACAAGACAACATGGTCTTGGTAACTAATTGACTAGTTATTATCAGTGGTAAATAGGTCAATGGAGGGATGATAGGGGTTACTATAAAGAACTTTCTGGGTGTCTGGCTGGGGAGTCTTGCCCACATGCTCAGGGTTTAGCTGATCGCCATATTTGGGGTCGGGAAGGAATTTTCCTCCAGGGTAGATTGGCAGAGGCCCTGGAGGTTTTTCGCCTTCCTCTGTAGCATGGGGTACAGATCACAGCTGGAGGATTCTCAGCATCTTGGGGTCTTCAAACTATTTGAGGGCTTCAATATCTGAGATATAGGGGTGAGGATTATTCTAGGAGTGGGTGGGTGAGATTATGCGGCCTGCATTGTGCGGGGGGTCAGACTAGATGATCATAATGGTCCCTTCTGACCTTATAGTCTATGAGTCTATGAGTCTATGTAACACAGGTCAATTCTCTAATTTGGTCAAATTATGCTCAGTTCAATACCAAAGTGGAGGGAGCAAAAGGTGGCTTTGTTACCTTTGTAGTCCTCTGCTTCTGGGCTGGCTATTCTTCCAGTGCAGATCATAAGCGTTCTTCAGGCTATTCTTTACTGCACTAGCTGCCAACAGTCCCCAAAGATGCGCAGCCATGGATTACTATGGAGGAGTCACAATGACAGTTTTGTATCATTAAATGATTTACCTATGCTGGGGGCGGGGGGGGAGGGCAAAGAGGAGGCCACAAGTAATAGGATTTACAAGCTCTTCAGCATATAGATACCATATAATAAGAAGTTCTTTAGAAATGCTGGGACAAGACTAGGTTTCTGCTAAGCGAGAGATTTTTTCCCCTATGATCCCATCCTCTCCCTGCTTCTTGGAAACATGGATTATTTTGGTCTATTTGTACTTCTGTACTGCATTCCTTGTCTCAAGCAGCATGACAGACATTCCTGGACTGAACTGAAAATGTTCTGATTAGGATATTGTGCCCAAAGGAGCTGCTGATGAAGTAGGAAGCTGCATCTGAGTTTCACCAAAAGATTAAATTAAGTATCAATATGTTACCTCGCGAGTGCAGAAAAATATGCAGGATTTAGAAATAAATGCCATGTTATGAAAGACTGTCAGCATTTTTAACACCTATGGAATTGTATTATTTTTAGATCCATCTGTTGCAGCAAATAAAATTAATAGCATGTCTCCGATCATCAGTAAATATAGTAAAAAAAATGATCAGTTTTGACAACTAATTTACCCCACTTTTCTAGACTACCATAACTTACCTTTACCTGTCAATGACTTGGAGGAGGACGATGATGAGGAAGATGATAATAACTATGTGGTACAAAATCCTGAGGACCATGAGATCTTTTTAGAAGCAGGTGAAGTTTTAAAACTCCAAAATATAGATCTAACAGCAGAAATATACCAGAAATGTCAATATAATCATCTACAAATTACAACTTCAAAAATGTTAGTGAAATTCTTCTCCTTTTATACCATATTACTTGTTCCAATGTAAACGTATGTTCACAATTCATCAAGAATTCTTTGTTTTCTATAATCCTCTACCATACAAAAGAACTCACTCCACAGAGTCCTACTTAACAGGATGCTATATAGGCATAGGAATCCTCATAGCGGGTCCCTTTGCAGTATTAGATCACAGAAATATACATACAATATATTATTAGTTATTCTAGCAACAGCCGTAAGCTTTCTATGGCAGGTCTCCAGTCTCCCTGGGATCCCTGTCCTACTGTTAGTAAAATTTAAGCACTAAATAATTAATATAATCATGACTTAGATAAGGTAGCATTGCTCTAACACTACAAACATTTTAAATATACGGACTTGTAATGTGATGGACAATGAACTGTGTAGATTTATAAAATGGGCCCTAGATATGTATAGATTCCTACTGAACTAGTTCTTTCTGTAATTTTTTGGACTACATCATGAAGCACTTGATATGTCTTTAAGCAAAACTAATTAAAATCTCTTTTAAATTTGTATCTGTACTGTAGAATAGAATAAAACAGATTACAAATAAAACTTTATATTTAAAACATATATCTTAATTGCACTGTAGGCTGCTAAAGAACAGTAAAAAATACATTTCCAAAGGAGAGTGCCATGGCTGCTCTCACAAAAACGACATATTCATTAGGCCTCTACAAATGCACACTTGCCTCCACAAATGAGGTAGTTGCATGCACAACTGAGTAGTTATTTATACATTTTCAGAGTTATATGCATTATCCTCTTCTTGGAAAAAAGTGGCCTTATATGTCTAAGGTAAGAATTTAATTGATTTTTTAAATTTATTTAGACATTTCTACAAGTTCACCTGTGTCCAAAGATGTGTTAATGCTGAAGAACAGTATGGAGAATTTACGGGAATACTGTAAGTAGCAGAAGTCACCATTTAAAAACCTGTATGAAGGAACTTAAATAATTGTGAAGCATCTTTGGAGTAGTGGGGCATGAAGAAAGACAAAACCATCTGGTAATGAAAAAACAGTTAACACCCAGCTACAACTGGCATGATTGTGATGTAAATATCTGATGGATGGATGTTAAAACTAGAAATTCTAATGTAGCCTCAAATTATTAAAAAGTCTCACTTAAAAAGGTAGCCGTGTTAGTCTGTAACTTCAAAAAGAACAGGTGGTCCTGTGGCACTGTTTAGAGACTAACAAACATACATAGTATCATGAACTTTCATGGGCAAAATCCACTTTTTCAGATGAGCTGATGAGAAGCTCATCTGATGAAGTAGATTTTGCCCACAAAAGCTCATGATACTATATATGTTTGTTAGTCTCTAAATGGTGCCATGGGACTACCCATTGTTTTCAAACTGTTAACCCACTCTTGGGCTGTGTATATGGAAGGGAAGGAGTTCTATTGCCATTCTACTTTTTAGTACAATATTTTGTGTCAATGGCACAAGTGTACAGAAATTATTTGTGATAGAGTGTGACTTGTGAGGAGAAGAGAAAAGCAATGGGATCTCACAGGTTTTCCATTTATAACTGAGAAACTCAGAAGATTTCTCCTATACCTCTTACCTGCTAATTTGGAGAGATCCACATTGTTGGTGACTGATGCTTGAAAGGAACGATCATTTGGAACCCATACCCACGATGGTCTATTATAGGAGTATAGTTCGTTATAGGATTGTACAATATCTTTGTGAAGCCAGAACATGCTGCTACTTTAACATTTTATTTTTGGGATAAAAATATTGGAATAATGCTAGTTTCAAACTAAATTTTATTCCAAACGTTCTTTACTTTTCAAAACAAACATTGCTGCTAGAAAACTACTCTTTTTTAATGGATGTTACATTACCTTTAATTATTTCATTTATTTGTACAATAATTGCTTCCCAACACAAAACATAGCATGTGCAGATGGTTACGAAATCTTTCCAGTTTTAATCAAAATTGTTTCTGTAGTATGTTCTTTTACAATCCAATCCTGAACCACTCATACAAATGAGAATGTGGGTTGGCCATAAGTGACATAGCTTCTGCAGCTTGTGCTATTTCACACAAAGAATGATGTGCTAGTGCTAACCCCCAAAACCTATCAGGATCCCTACCACCTGATGTTAAATGTTAAAGATTATCTTAAGTAAAAGACATGTTATCAACTTATACACATGCACACTTCACACCAGGGATATGTCACATTATCTTCCACTATGTGGCAGCCAAAACGACAAATGGGAATACAGAATCAGTAAGAATAGGTTGGCAAAAACCTGTATTTAGATATTGGAATTTTTTCACGTGTCCATTCCTATAGTAACTTCTTACCTTTAAAAATCTTATTGTACTCAGCCTATTTGTATATTTAACCTTCTAGTGAAATTGCTTTCAATCAAAAAAGCTGAAGATGAACAACTAGATTCTGAAACAGAGATTTCAGAAGGTACGAATACACTGGAAATTTTTATTGTTAGTATTGCTCTTATAATGATTTGCTGTAATATGCTAAAAATGAAAAGAACTTTAAAATACTCCTCTGACATGATTTTCTGTTTAAATTGATCGGAGTCATGATTTGGACTTGACTCCCTGGCAGCCCAGGGGAAGTACCCTAACAAGCCAGTTTCTCTCTATGGCCCAAAAAATATTTAGGTATACAAAGTGTAAGAGCTTCAACCAGAAAGACTGAGAGAGCCTCCTCCTCCACCTCAAACATGCTGGTAGTTAGAGGACTCTCTTGCATCCAACTCCCTATTCCAATCAAGCAGAGGTAGGATCTGCCCTGGGCCTCTCACATTCCGACTGAGTGCCCTCTGCTACAAGGCTACTTTGGCTTTAGCACCTGTCTCTACGAGCAGGTTCACTGCTGTGAACCTCAGACTAAGGCTGTGTCTAGATTACATCCCTCTTTCGACAGAGGGATATAAATTAGACACTTCGAAATTACAAATGAAGTGGGGATTTAAATATCCCATGCTTCATTTGCATATTCATGTCATGACGCTCTTTTGAACAAGCGCCCTTTCGAAAGTAAAACCGTGGTCTAGATGCAGTTCTTGTGAAAACAGCTGGCTTTTTTGAAAGATCCTGTACTCCTGAGGATATTTAAATCCCTACTTCATTTGCAATTTCAAAGCGTCTAATTTACATCCCTCTGTCAAAAGAGGGATGTAGTCTAGACACAGCCTAAGACTGGCACCTCCCTCTTACCCAAAGGCAAGTAGCATCCAGATCATATGTTGTCAGTTCTGCAAAGAGATATCTATTACAGAGATTAACCAGAATTACATACAAATATTTTGCACTGAATTGGACAGCAATAAATAAAAATTGGACCTGAATTAGATAATTAAAGTCAGCACATTAAGTTAGTTAAAAACAAAAGAACTGCTGACAAAATGATGGGTAAGGAGATAGAAAACAAAGCCAGGTCTAATACAAAGACAGTAAATTCTCTTTTTACTATTTGAAGGGCTATGTCTATCATTTTACCAGCACAACGATTTTTATTCGCAGACAACAGAATGTAATACACTAAAACAGTTTTGTCTGACAGTGCTAATATGTAACTGAATGATTCTTCGTAGGGATGTAAGCGACAAATGCTTATCGGATAGTCGGATAGTCGACTTGACTAGTCGCTTCCCCCCGTCTTGCTGCCTCTATTGGAGAGAGGCAGCAAGTGGGGGAGCAGGAGCCGGTGCTGGGGGGAACTGGTAAAGCCGGTTCCCCCCAGCACTGTCTCTGTGGGGGGCAAGGAAGGCAGAGGCACAGCAGGAAATGGCACGAGCGGGGACTGCTTCAGTCCCCACTTGCACCAGTTCCCACTGCAGGCGCTTCTGCTTTTGAAATGTACAAGAATCCTGTGGGGCTCTTGTACATTTCAAAAGCAGAAGTGCCACAGGGAGCACGGGGTGAGCAGGGACTCAAGCAGTCCACACTCACTCCGAGCTCTCTGTGGCACTCCTCCCCCTTGCTGTAGCGAGCATGGGAAAGGAGCTGGTACTGGGGGGAGACAGCTGGAAAGTCAGTTCCCCCCAGCATCATCTCTATTAGAGGCAGCAGGGGGGGATAGAGGATGCTGCTGCAAAGCAGCCCCTGTCCGCAGGGGTCGGGGCAGTGGACAGGGCTGGCCATGGACAGGGCTATCCACTGCAAACAGGTAGTGCTGGACTCAATGCGAGCTGGGACAAAGCAGTCCTGGCTCACACTGACCGCAGCACCTCTGCATTTTAAATGTAGTAAGAGCCCAGTGGCTCTTACTACATTTTAAATGCAGAGCTGCAGCGCAGGTGGCTCTGGAGCCGGCACAAGCCAGGACTGCTCAGTCCTGGCTTGAGTTGACTCCTCTGGAGCTATCCCTGCTGCAACTCTGCAGAAGCGCTTATCAACTATCATATAGTCAATACACAGTGTATCGACTATACAATTAGTCAAATAATTGCATTTTAACATCCTTAATTCTTTGCTTTTTCTTTCATTAAATATGGCTACTGGTGATACATTGCCCTATACTTTCAAGAACTTTTGGAGTGCTTTGGTTTTTGTTGTTATTATTTGTTATTATGGGTGGTTTGTTATTATGGGTGGTTTTGGTTTTTTGCTGTTAGTGACATGACTATTCTGAACGGTGAATAGTCTTTGCAACTCTTTTTTTCTAGAATCCAAATTTGGACCTCATTATCTCAACGTTATCACTCAAGGCCCAATGGAGGAATCACTTAGTGGAGGTATGGTATGATGAAATCATCAGAATATCTTTCACAATTAAAAAGGCGAAATTAAAATTTAAAATAATTGTAATAATAAATTACACAGTAATACTGACTTCTCAAAATATTCTGAATGCAATTGACAAAAATGAAATTAGCACAGAAAACTGAATTAAAGAGACTATAATTCTACATTGATTTCAGGATAATTGAGAACCATACCTAGGCAAGACCATGGATGATACTGGACAAGAGAGAGCCCTGGCGGGTGGGAAATCTGGTGCCAAGGAGACTAGCAGTTGGGAGCCCTGCCATGACCAGGAGCTTTGCTGGGCCACCAGCAGTGGTGGGCCCGGCAGCTTTGCCAGCCTAGGTCCAGGAGTCCTGCTGGTCTGGCAACAATGGGGCTGGCAGTGCTGCTGGCACTGGGAATCCTGCCAGATAGCGGCAACAAACCTGGGAGCCATGCTGGGGCAGCATCAATGGAGCCAGCAGCCAAGACAGGCCAGCGGCAGGCAGGGAAACAGCCCTACCAGAGCTGGGAGCCCAGCCAGGCCTGCAGCGGGGTACCAGCATTAATCTCTCCTGCTTCTACAAACTCCCTCATTCCGGACCGGTCAGGTCCCTAGGGAGCCGGACCAGGGAGGTCCAGCCTGTATTTATGAAAATGCTTTGGATTCATGTACTACCTTTCATCCAAGGATTTCAAAGCCATGTACAAAGATTAAAAAAGCCTTACAATTAGGGATGTAAAATCCTATTTAATTGGTTAACCAGTGACCAAAGCCCTGAGGTAAGTGAGGAACTCAGATATCGGGAAGAATCACAAGGAGGAACAAGCAACAAAGGAGGACCCTGATTCGGATGGAGAAGGCAGGGTGATCAACTGGTTATCTAAGGTGTTTGTACACCAAATGCAAGAAGCCTGGGAAACAAACAGGAAGAATTAGAAACCCTGGCCCAGTCAAAGAACTATGATTTGACTGGAATAATGGAGACTTGGTGGGATTACTCGCATGAGTGGAGCACTGTCATGGAAGGGTATAAACTGTTCAGAAAGAACAGGTGGGGGAGAAAAGGAGGAGGAGTTGCATTGTATGTAAGTGAGCAGTATGATTGCTCAGAGCTCCAGTATTAAGAGGGAGAAAAGACTGTTGAGAGTCTATGGGTTAAATTTAGAGGTGGAGGCAACAGGGGTGATGTTGTGGTTGGTGTCAGCTATAGACCACCGGATCAGGTGGATGAGGTAGACAAAGCTTTCTTTGGACAACTGAGAGAAGCTTCCAGATCACACGTCCTGGTTCTCATGGGGTACTTTAATCACCCTGACATCTGTTGGGAGAACAATACAGCAGTACACAGACAATCCAGACAGTTTTTGGAGAATGTTGCGGATATCTTCTTGGTACAAGTGCTGAAGGAACTGACCGGGGGCCATGCGCAGCTTGACCTGCTGCTCACAAACAGGGAGGAACTAGTAGGGGAAGTAGAGGTGGGTGACAATCTGGGAAGCAGTGATCATGAGATGGTAGATTTCAGGATCCTGACCAAAGAAAGAAAGGAGAGTAGCAAAATACACACCCTGGACTTCAGAAAAGCAGACTTTGACTCCCTCAGAGAACTGATGGGCAGGATCCTCTGGGATGCTTACACGAAGGGGAAAGGAGTCCAGGGGAACTGGCAGTATTTTAAAGAAGCCTTATTAAAGGCACAGGAAGAAACCATCCCAATGCGCAGCAAGAAAAGCAAATATGGTAGGTGACCAGATTGGCTTACCGGGGACATCCCTGGTGAGTTTAAACACAAAAAGGAAGCTGACAAGAAGTGAAAACTTGGACTGATGACTAGGGAGGAGTATAAATATATTGCTCAAGAATGCAGGGGAGTTATCAGGAAGGCAAAAGCGCAATTGGAATTGCAGCTGGCAAGGAATGTGAAGGGTAACAAGAAAGGTTTCTACAAGCATGTTAGCAATAAGAGGGTGATCAGAGAGGGTGTGGGGCCCTTACTGGATGAGGGAAGTAGCCTAGTGACAGATGCTGTGGGAAAAGCTGAAGTACTCAATGCTTTCTTTGCCTCTGTCTTCACGGACAAGGTCAGCTCCCAGACAAATGCACTAGGCAACGCAGTATGGGAAAGAGGTAGACAGCCCTTGGTGGGGAAAGAACAAGTTAGGAACTATTTAGAAAAGCTAAACATACACAAATCCATGGGCCCAGATTTAATGCATCCGAGGGTACTGAGGGAGTTGGCAAATGTCATTGTGGAGCCTTTGGCCATTATCTTTGAAAACTCGTGGAGATCGGGAGAGATCCCGGATGATTGGTAGATGGATTGCACCCTCAGCAAGTTTGCAGATGACACTAAGCTAGGGGGAGAGGTAGATACACTGGAGGGCAGGGATAGGGTCCAGAGTGACCTGGACAGATTAGAGGATTGGGCCAAAAGAAATCTGATGAGGTTCAACAAGGACAAGTGCAGAGTCCTGCACTTGGGAAGGAAGAATCCCAAGCATTGTTACAGGCTGGGGACTGAATGGCTAAGCAGCAGTTCAGCAGAAAAGGACCTGGGGATTACATGGGATGAGAAGCTGGATATGAGTCAACAGTGTGTTCTTGTAGCCAAGAAGGCTAATGGCATATTGGGGTGCATTAGGAGGAGCATTGCCAGTAGATCCAGAGAAGTGATTATTCCCCTTTATTGGGCTCTGGTGAGGCCACATCTGGAGTATTGTGTCCAGTTTTGGGGCCCCCACTATAGAAAGGATATGGACGCATTGGAGAGGGTCCAGCAGAGGGCAATCAAAATGATTAGGGGGCTGGAGTACATGACCTATGAGGAGAAACTGAGGAATTCGGGTTTGTTTAGTCTGCAGAAGAGAAGAGTGAGGGGGGATTTGATAGCAGCCTTCAACGTCCTGAAGGGAGGTTCCAAAGAGGATGGAGAGAGGCTGTTCACAGTAGTGACGGATGGCAGAACAAGGAGCAATGGTCTCAAGTTACAGTGGGGGAGGTCTAGGTTGGATAATAGGAAAAACTATTTTACTAGGAGGGTGGTGAAGCACTGGAATGGGTTACCTAGGGAGATGGTGGAATCTCCATCCCAAGAGCTATTTAAGTCTCGGCTTGACAAAGCCCTGGCTGGGTTGATTTAGTTGGGATTGGTCCTGCCTTGGGCAGGGGGCTGGATTTGATGACCTCCTGAGGTCTCTTCCAGCTCTATGGTTCTATGATTATGTTTAACCTGTTAACTCATTAAAGGGGGAATGGGCAGAGGAGTTGCTCTAGCCCAGCTGAGATGGAGTGCCTCTCCCCTGCCCCCGCTGTGGCTGGGCTGGAGTGGTTCCCCTGCCACAGACAAGGGCCTGCCCCCCACAGACAGGGGCTACTCCGGCCAACCAGCCAGAGCAGCCTCTGCCTGTGCTGTGCCACTTGAGACCGGCCAGCCATGGACAGGAATTGATCTGGCTGGCCAGCTGGACCAGTCCCTGCCTGCAGTGGACCCCGCAGGACTGGGGCAGCCACCTGCCTTCAGTGGACAGGGAGCTGCTCCAGCCTCTACCAATTAACCGGAACTCCTAAGCCTCACCCGTTAAGGTGAGGCTTACCGGTTAACCAATCACATCCTTACTCACAACATTCCTAGCAAGTATGAAAGTATTATTTTCTCTACTTTAAAGATAGGGAAACTGTGGTACAAAAAGGTACAAGCATTTAGTCCTGCACTTTGAACTGTAGAACATGCATCAGAACAAATACTTGAAGAATTTTCTAGTCTGTATCTCTGACATTATTTTTTGTCTTCTGTGAACAACCAAAGGTTATTACCATTTTGCATCTGGGCTGACCTAGGAAGAATATATTGCCCTTATCTCAAAGGTCTACATGGGCATTGACTGAAGCAATAAGGGCCACTTGTGCAAGCAAAGGCAGAATTTGGACTTTAGTCATATAGTCTTTTTCTCTTTGGGCTTACTTGCAAAGTGCCTAATAATAACGTATTAATTTATGCCTTTGGCAAAGCAAATTACCATGTGTCTAAATTGTTTGTTTCTCCTGAGCATTTTCCAAAAATAAGTTTACCTTTCTTTGTTTCCATGTCAAGGATATCTTAGCAAAAATATTTTAAATAGCAAATTTAATCATAAGGAAAAAATGGCTCTACAAAATGTTTATCTACTATACATTTGAGAATGTTTGTTTGCTCAATAGCTCCTCCTAAATGAGAAGTGCTAAGACCACCAAATTAAGTATACAGCTTCCTCTTCTTATAACTTAAAGCAATGTAAAGATTTGGTTGTGGCAGGAAAATGGGATATGTCTGGAATGGGACTACTTCTCATAAAACCATACAGAAAAGAGACAGAATGACCAGGCAGGGGCATGCTCCCTTTCCCCTCCCTTCTTCCCCCTCTCCACCCATCTTGGACTGTCCCAGCCTTAAACCTTCCTCCCCACAGGCACCCTTTAGGCAGGACGGGGTGGGGGGGGGGGTGGCACTGAAGCTCCTCTCTTGTGGAATGAGGTGTAACAGTTAATTCGAACTAAGGACTTAGTTCGAATTAACTTTTAACTGCTGCGTGTAGCCGCGGGCAGTTAGTTCGGACTAGGGGGATTTAAAAATGGCGCCCGCCCGGGAACATGCAAATGAAGCCCGGGATATTTAAATCCCAGGCTTCATTTGCAAGTTCGAATGCCTACATTAGCCTCCCTAGTTTGAACTAGGGGGCTAGTGTAGACATACCCTCTCAAATTTGTACAGGAACATTACTGGCTGTTCCCCTTCATCTGGAAGCCAGGGGAAAGTACACAGCTTGCTGCATTCCTCACTGGGAGTGCAGGGGGCAAACAAACTTGAACCTGCCCCAGCTAGGGGACATGCAACCCTCCCCAAGCTGTACCCACTAGAGATGCAGCAGCCATGCGGAGTTGCTTCTCACCTGGCCCCAACATGCTGCAGTCAGAGAGAATTTGGGTAGTCCTCTCTCCCCAGGGCAGCCTGCATACTGAACCCCTAATACGCACACCCACCTCAATGCAATGATTTAAATGAAGGATGGACATTTTCATTTTATTTTCCAAAAAATAAAAATTGAGTTAAGGACCCAAGCAACATTGGGCAAATATTCTCATTTATTATGAATTTGTATATTCGACTTAGATGAAAATAAGTTACTTTCTCTTAATTTTCCTGTGCAGTGACTTAAATATTTCTGACTGATTCATATTATCCTTTAACAGATCGAGAGCAAAACCTGTGCACTTTTACAAAGACCCAATTTTTAAAGACCTATTTGCAGACAAAAGTCTAGACAGGAAATTTCTGGCTGATCTATGGAAATAGTTTTATTGTCCCTTTGACAACAATTATGACAGGAAATTAATCAGCTTTTAGAAACTGTGTGTGTGCTAATCCGATTGCTACTGCTTATTAGAACATATTGCAATCAAGAAAATAAAGAGAATCCAAATGTAAGTTTTTAAAAAAAATCAATGCAAGCAAAAAGCTGACTGCACAAAAACTCAAGATCACACTGAAATCCTGGCTTCATTGAAGTCAATGGCCCAAATCTCCTGGTACTGTAAATTAGCATAGCTCCATTGGTTTAAATAAAATTACAGCTGGTCCCCGAGTTGCGAACGGTCGAGTTACGACCGTTCGCCTTTACGACCAAAGCTCCCATGGAGCAGTCATAAAGGCGGTCCCCAAGTTACGAACGTGACCCGTGCTTACGAACAGCGCAGTCGCTATGTAACTCAATAGGGTCCGAGTTACGAACAGATCAAGTTACGGCCAAGTGTTTGGTCCGTAACTTGTTTGTAACTTGGAGAGAGGCTGTATGTGATTTACAACAGCTGAGAATCTGACCCTAAATTATTACATATGTGTAAATGCACAAAAAGATATAACCAAATCAAGTCATGTTGTAATAGTTACAGTGAAATAACATATAATATGGACAACTTCTTGGAGATTACTTTATGGTATGCAGCCTTGTTTTAGCCATGTTGGTCCAGGGTATTACACAAGGTGGGTCAGAAGAGCTTTGGTTAAGCTCGCCCTCTCACCAGCAGATGCTGGTCCAATAAAAGATACTATCTCAGGCACCTTGCTTCTTCAGATTACATTATTTTTTGTTTCCCTTATTAAGCAAATGAATTAACTTCACGTGTGGGGAATAGGGCACATTACATAATGTGTTTTCACTGTATCTCAGATTTTTTTTTGTTTTCCAACAGAACTGGATAACCAAATTCCTGAATCCAATGTGACAGACTATCACCCAAGAAACATGTTTTTTAAACCAGTACCAAGTAAGAACACAGTACAGTACTTAAAATAATCTTTTTGATTTCCCAGACAATTTTCTGGAATCCTGTAGATGGTAGTGCTCAAGAACACTGAGGATTACTAGATCATCTTCTACATTCCGGGAAGATTGTTTTGATCAAACTAAAATGTTAATACAGCTCTGCACTCCCTGGGGGCTGTTAAACTTCTACCAAAACTTCCCTTGTCATAGGTACAGATTTGGGTGTGGCAGTGTTCTGAAGATCTTCACTTTGGGCCATGTTGTGGTTCTGTATGCAAAGGTTAAATAAACAGGCCTCAAGCCTGGGAATTATACAGTAACATAGCTAGCCTTTTTATCAGTCTGCTGATTTGTCGATGCAGAACCTACTGGCACAATCTTTTTAAAAAATAATTATTTCTATGTATATGATATTAGTTATTTGAATTTCTTTGGTCTGATTTATTTTATTTTATTTTTCTAGTGTCAGATAAGTATGATCTTATTCAACAGAAGGCAGCAAATGTAGGAAGAAAAAAAGACTTAAGGGAAACACTAATGCTTGCTGTATCATCTACAACTCTTATCATTTTAATAATATTTATGATATGCTGTGGTGTGACTCTGAACCAGTTCAGCAAACAAAAAAAGTAAGTCTTCCTATCACATGTAGTCTGAATCCCAGGAGGAGGCTATGATGAGAATACCTGCTCTGTACAGACCTCCCCATTGCACTTCTCAACTCCAGTGTAGAATAAATTAGTTCTTCTCTGCTGTAATGCTGGAAACATCCAAGTTAAAAGATCTCAGTTATTTCTACTTTCCCTAAGACAATGACTCTTTTGCCTCAAGATCTCAGACTTTTACTCTTGGAAGTGCAAGGCAGGTCTATTGTTTCCGGTTATCCACAACAGTGCTGTCTAATGCATCATGTATAGGAATAGATCGCAGAATGTTCTCCACAAACCCGATATATTTCTTTAGAAATATTCATATTCCAGTAGAATATTAACACATAAAAGAAAACTGCTGCTTTTCTCTAGTGCACAGAAGTGGTAAAGCAGTTTAATAGTGAAGAATAATGTTTTTATACTGAAGCTAGTTAGATGCTGATAGTTAGATAGCATATGCTTTGAGAAAAGATAATTAAGTGTTGAAATACACCTAGGTTGTGAGATGTCAGGTTGCTAGTGTTAACATTTAAGTGATACTATGATATTATGTAGAGCGGTGCAAAATGTTTAGCAACCAAATATAAACAAACTCAACTTTTATTTTCTCTCATGCTTATAAAAAGATGCACACACATTCAACCCCTTCGGTAACATTTTCCCAAGTGAAAAGCAAAAAAATCACCAAAAAATGCACAAAACAATGTTGAATGAGGAATTCTATGTACCACAAAGGTTCTTATCAAATACATGAACTTTTCCTGCTTAGTTGTTAAAATCTTGAAAAGTGGAAGCTTGGTAATTTCTATGCAGCTTCAAGAGTGTCTAGTGTGTTTGTTCGCAACATGATATTTAATGAGTAAAATGTTTTTCTTTCTGTGTTTTAGGGGTTCTGGTAATACCTCCAACACTTATGCTGAACAACAGAAACTGGAATATCTATCTTATTTTCAGCCTTTGGAAGGAGTATCCGATTCTTCTTTTTCTAAAACTGCAGATAGTAGTAGTATGTGGGATGAAAAAAACCTATCAGCGATACAGAGCAATACGCAGTCAAGACACTCAAAATCTAAAACATTATCCAATATACAGTCAGTAGATGATGTATCCTCAATTTCTGATGAATCAACTCGCAGTGGAGCTACTTCATGTAAAGCCTCAAATAGGGGCAAAAATGAGCTGTAAACCAACCATCTGAGTGCAGGATTGACATAACCTTGTACCCTGATGCTGTTTGGTTTAAAAAAACCTGCAGCTACTTTTATAAAAATAGCATGCATTTGTGATTCATTAAAATTACAATTCCATGGAGGAAACAGAGCTAACTTTAAATTCTGGTACAAAGGGGATAAGGAAAAGGAACTTGAAATTAAATCTGGATCACAAATGTTTGCAGGCATACTCTATATGCATCAGAATCAAGGGTGAAAGGAACAGAACAGACTCGGCTTTTAAATACTGTCATCTGCACAATGCTATACCTAGGCAAAAGGAAGACTTAGGTCTTTTTAATGAGCTCTGTTACTGCGATTTACAATGGTAACATGGTGAAGTAAATTCAAGAGGCCAGATAAGCCAATACCAAGGGCATATACAGTGTAGGTTTGTAATGATGTAATCTCTGAGGAATAAATCACCTTTTTGAAAAAAATTTCAATAGCTACCCTGTATCAAAAAAAGTTATTAAAGATATTAGCACTAAATTATTTTTTAATTGAGAATTAACTAAGAATTACTGTAAAAAGAGCCTTCCAAGTCTGAGAGACAAATAAGAATACCTGGATTTAAAGAACATTTTTGTAAATAATGGCTGCATTTCAGCAGAATCATTCCAGTATGTAGACTCCAGTACAGCAACTTGTTGAGGGCAGGTGGCATTCCATTGGAATCAGTGGGCTTGATGTAGGTGCAGGAGTAAAACACTGTGGCTATGTCTACACTACAAGTTTTGCCGCAAGAGCCTATGCAAATGAAGTACTGATTAGCATTTTTTTGTGCTTCATTTGCATACTCTCTTCCGATCAGTTTTTGCAATGTGTCTACACTGGCGCGATCTTGCGCAAAAGCAGCCACTCTTGCGCAAAAACTTGCTGCCTGTCTACACTGGCCGCGTGTTCTTGTGCAAGTAAACTGACGTTCTAATGTATAAAATCAGGGCTTCTTGCGTGAGAACTCTGACGCTCCCGCTCAGGAAGAATCCCTTTTGCGCAGGAGCTCTTCTAGACAAGGCCAGTGTAGACAGGCAACATGAATTTCTTGCGCAAGAAAGCCCTATGGTTAAAATGGCCATCAGAGCTTTCTTGTGCAAGAGAGCATCTACACTGTCATGGATACTCTTGCGCAAAAGCACATCTCTTGCGCAAAAGCACATGCCAGTGTAGACGCTCTTTTCTGGAAGAGTTTTTGCAGAAGAACTCTTCCGCAAAAGAGTTTTTGCGTAACAACGCGCCAGTGTAAACGTAGCCTAGGGGTATTTGTGCAAAAAGGAAATGTCCACACTGCTTGTTTTTGCGCAAAAACCCCTAGCGCAAAAGCAGATCAGAAGAGAGTATGCAAATGAAGCATGAGAAAATGCTAATCCGCGCTTCATTTGCTAGGCTCTTGTGGCAAAACTCGTAGTGTAGACGTAGCCTGTGTGACCCTGCAGCTCAAAGATGGTATGCTAACATCTGGTTCCTATCTGAACTAACGGGAGAAAATGCAATGTGATGGTTCTTCTAAACAGAGAGAACCACATTTATACTTTTAAATGGGAAATTAACTCTTATTTTAAATGTTTAAATTTATAAGTTCTATAGGTCCTCTTCCTAACGCCCTCTTTAAACACTAAGCAGTCTGTACTGATGATAGGCTTCCCAACTTCCACTGAAATCAGCAGGAATCAAAGGAACATCTTCAATTGATACATTCAGTTCCACAGCATAGCTTCCCTTTCAATAGTCTTCTCCTGCCTCTGTCCCATTTGTATTTTACATTCCCCTTTTTTCACCCCCTTCCCTCCCATATTATCACAAATGTGTTGCTGTGACTACTAAACACAAGGGCTGTGTCTAGACTGGCCAGTTTTTCCGGAAAATCAGCCGCTTTTGCGGAAAAACTTGCCAGCTGTCTAGACTGGCTGCTTGAATTTGCGGAAGAACACTGACGATCTAATATATGATCGTCAGTGTTCTTGCGCAAATACTATGACACTCCTGTTCGGGCAAAAGCCCTCTTGCGCAAATGCTTTTGTGCAAGAGGGCCAATGTAGACAACCCAGAATTGTTTTGCGCAAAAAAGCCCCAATGGCTAAAATGGCCATCGGGGCTTTCTTGAGCCAAAGCGCGTCTAGATTTTGCGGAAAAGCGTCCGTGCCAATCTAGACGCTCTTTTCCACAAATGCTTTTAACGGAAAAACTTTTCCATTAAAAGCATTTGCGGAAAATCATGCCAGTCTAGACGTAGCCAAGCAGCACATTAAGTGGACAGATTCTGCAATTCTGCTGCTGATAATGATGATTCTTCTGTGAAAGTGGCAGGGGAAGGAAAGTGCTATGGCAGAAACAGGGACACAGGTATGATCTTCCGAGGGCAGTGGTTCTCAACTTGTTTCAGTTCACGGACCACCAGGCCAATCAAAAAATTTTCGTGGACCACCTCCTTTTTGAGACATGATAAAAAAAGAGCAGACAACGAACATTTTGGTTTGAAAATAATCAGCATAACAGCTTTGCGCAAGAGGGTTTTTCTTGCGCAAGAAGGGGCAGTGTAGACAGCTCCGTCTTGCGCAAGACGCAAAATGGCGGCTCATTAGTTATGCAAACGAGGCTCGGCGATATTGCACGCTGAGCCTCATTTGCATAGCTCTGGCACAAGATCGCACCAGTATAGACACAGCCGAAAAGTTTTTCCATTAAAAGCATTTGCGGAAAAGAGCGTCTAAATTGGCACGGACGCTTTTGCGCAAAAGCATTTTTTGCAGAAAAGCTTCCGTGCCACTCTAGACGTGGTTTTGCGCAAGAAATCCCTGATCGCCATTTTCGCCATCAGGGCTTTTTTGCGCAAAACGGTTCTCAGCTGTCTACACTGGCCCTCTTGCGCAAAAGCATTTGCGCAAGAGGGCTTTTTCCCGAACAGGAGAGTCATTGTATTTGTGCAAGAACACTGACAATCATACATTAGATCGTCAGTGTTCTTGTGCAAATTCAAGCGGCCAGTCTAGACAGCTGGCAAGTTTTTCTGCAAAAGCAGCCGCTTTTGCGGAAAAACTTGCCAGTCTAGACACAGCCTTAGTCTCTAAGGTGCCACCGAATGCCTCATTGTTTTTGCAGCTACAGACTAACAAACTATTTTGTTAGTCTTTAAAAAAAAAAACAAACACTTTTTTTGTTTTACCAAGATCAAACTAACATGGCTACCTCTCTGTTACAGTTACCCCAAGGACCAAAAACTTCAAAGGAGTTTGTCCCAAATTTTTAACTGGCACAGGATGGGGATTCACTACTGAAAAGTGCATATTTTACAAACGTTAACTCAAAGCCAGGTTCTTTCACTTTAGTCACTTTGCTTAGTACCTTATGTCCATATCCATGAAGGTATTTAGGTTTCTAAGTTCCATTAAAGTCAACGCTGATCACACAGTTTCATCAGTTACAAATTACACTGATGCAGCGTCACTTGCACACGCACCACTGCTGATCCGTGGCTCGGAGCCCTCGCGTGCCCCCGCCCTGAGCGCTCCAACCCGGCACCCTACGCGCCCGCAGCCAGTTCCATGCTACCCCCGCACCACTTTGCAGGCCCGCGACTCTCACGGGCAGCGGGACAACCAAACTGCAGCCGGAGGCGCGGCACCTGCGCTAGCAGCCACAAAACTTTCTCCACAGAAGAGTCCATCCTCTGATCGCTCCTGCTACGCCATTGGTTTAACGGGAACTCGGAGCCCCGCCCCCCGCTACTCCTGCGGCGCCATTGGCTTAAAGGGATCATAGACTCATATGAGCTTGGAGTCCCGCCCCCCCCCTTTATAAATAGCGTGGACGGCGGGGTGGCCCGCCCAGCCGCTGCCGCTGGAGGAGGGCGCAGGAGGGGCGGGGCTGTTACGTTACTGGCGGCGCTGCCGCCTTTTCCAGTCCGCGCGGCTCTGCGCGCTGCTCTTGCAGCTCCCAACGGCCAGGCGGCTCCGCGCGCGGGAGTCTCGCTGCGCCGCGCGCTGGCTGAGGGCGGGGCGGGGGGATGCTGCGCTCCGCGGGTTACTTCAGTGGCTTTCCCTGCCCCTTCGATGGCGCCTCGGGCGGAGGCTGCCCGCGGCCCTACTGCCAGTTTAGGCACGAGGCGGGGCGGAGTGGGCGGCAGCCGCTGAGCGACGCCCCTGCCATGGGTGAGGACGGGGGCGCTGCCCAAGCTGAGAGGCCTGCGGGGGTCGGGGCCCCTCTGAGCTTCCCCCACGGGGACTCGGGTACTTGGCCCGTGGCCCCCAAGTCTGGGCGGACCCTGCGCTTCGTGGCTGCTGCTTCCCAGCCCCTGGGGCTGCCCCGCTCCCCGCCTGCCATTGCCCCGGGACCCGCGGGCGGGCAGGGGGCGCCGTCGGGAGGAATAGGCGTGTCTGGCTGCAAGTCTCCCTCCTGCCCTGCCCTGCCTGGGTGGCGGCCCGGGACCCTTGTTCCGCGAGGGCGCTGGCCCAAGGGAATGGGAATGGCTTGGGAATGGCCTTGGGAATGGCTCCTCCTGCCCCAGCCTCCGTTGCTGGCTTCTGGCCACCGCACCACTTCCCGGATACGTGTCTGCTAAGTGCAGGTGTTGCCGGATAGCTGTGCCCCGAGAGGCTGTTGGCGGGAGCCTGAGGGCAGGGCCCTGCTCCATTGTGACCCTTGGCCTGGGTGCAGTGTTCGCAAGTCTGCCTTTGGGTGTCAGCCCTGCAGCGCGAGGCTGGGTTTGTAAGTGCTGGACTCCAGTCTCACCGCTGTGCTAATGCATCTGTACTAGGCTGTGTCCCTGACTCAGGTCTGCCCGTCCCCTGTCCCAGGCTTGGACGTGAGTCTCTGCAGAAGTTGCACTCTGACCCCGGCAGGGCTCTAGGACCTGGATCCTGAGTGCTTGCTTACCTGTGCCAGACTGATTTGTGTTTGGCCAAAGAGGGTGTGGGCTCAAACCTGAGTCAGAGATTTGGCTTTAGTGTCAAGTGGTGGATTATTATTAGGAACCCTATTAGTTCCTGCCTCCCCAACCCTATTAGTGTCTGCTGGTGGATTCATAAATAGCTTAGTGGTGGTGTTGCATAGCCCCTCTCCTTGTTGCTTACTCAGAATTTTAAATATAACCCCAGTAGCAGTAATAAAAATGTTGATACTATTTAAAAAGTGGAAACTAAAATAAGATGCAGTTCTCTGCAGTATCTATGCTGCAGTGCTTTGGTGAATGAAAGCCAAGGAGTGAATTGCCCAAAATTAAGTGGACTGTTTTAGTCTTTCTGGCACTTATTCTTTCATTTCTCTCAGTTTTGATTAGCAACATTGTGAAAACTAAGGTATTATTTCTTAGGGAGATAAGAAAATATGAGGGTTGATTCCGAGCAATGCTTAATCCTGGTAATGCCTAGGGATGTTGGATAGCAATTAATTTAATCATGTAACTGCCTCAAATTTTAGTTGTTAAATGATTATTGGCTAGACCCCAAGGCAGGACTGGCAGCCAATGCACTCCTGGCCCTACTCCTGGGGAGCCCCTTACCACCCCATGCTGCTGATTCTACCAAAAAAAGCCAGCTCCTGCCTGCCCCTCTCCCTGTGCTGGTGCCTCTGATAGACAGACAGCAGCACATGTGGGGGGCAGGCTCCATCTGTCCCTGTCACCCTCTGCACTGCTGCTTCTGTATCTGAAGCAGCAGCGTGGGAGTGGGGGGCAACTCCCCATGGACACTTGTTCCTGCCTCCCCAACCCTCTTTGCTGCCTCTGTATCAGAGGCAGCAAAGGGGGGGAGAGGGTGTAATCGATAGTATTAACTGATAAAATCAAGTTTAGCAGTTACTTGTGTAGTTGACTACACAGTGCATCTCTAATAATGCTCCTTGGTGTAACTAGAAGGTTCGGGTGCTTAGGACTGCCTGAACTAAACTTTAGCCTTGAGCTGTTCTGTGAATAATAGTCTTTCTGGGAAAGAGGGGACATGTATTGGAAATATTTGCATCTTTTCTGAAAGTGAGCATTGCTTTCCAGGAGTATGTCAGTTTGTGAAGTGCTTAGTAGAATTTCCTAGGGGGTATGATGTTGGGTTATTTTATGCCACCATCACAATATTATTAGAATGCCATTCAGTAGTACATGACTAACATCTGTCACATCTGGTTTGTTTTTACTCTCACTATTACCTTTCCTGTTAGGGAGCTTTTTACCTCTTGTATGAATTGACATTTTCAGACATGAGTGTCAGTTTCTTAGTTTTGTTACATGAAAAATGGTAGTGTGTAACTTGGTGGAGAAGCTGGGCATCCCTGCGGTTAGTACAGTTGTGGGCTAATTTCATTTTAAAGGTATACAGCAGAATGTTATCTTAACCAATCTAATATCCCAAAATAACAAAGAATGCTGTACACATAGGTTTTAAAATCTAGACTTGAGTTTCAGATTTTAAAAATAACAATGTAATTTTCATTGGATTTCCTAATTTTCCTTCTGAAATTTACTTCCCTTGCAAAAACTGATGACCTTAATTAGTGCTTACAGATATTAGAAGTGTAGCTGTATGTTCTCAGTTAAACTTTAAATGTATACAGTAGGGCTGGCGAATAATGTGCATTAATGCTGGCGATTAATGCTGCCAGAGCATTTCAAAGGGGCAGCGCAGTAGCTGCCTGGGATCAGCTGGAGTCCCTAGCTGACTCCGGGCAGTGCTGCCCCCTTTGAAATGCTGCCACTGTGTTTTAAAGGGGCAGCGCCTGGGGCCAGCTGTGCAGCGCTGTCCCTTTGTAGCGCTACCCTGGCGTTTCAAAGGGGCAGAGCAACACAGCCTGGGATCCCATGGCGCTGCTCCTTTAAAATGCAGGACGGTGTTCCCAAGGGGCAGCTCTTCATGGAGCCGGGGTCAGCTAGGGACTCCAGCTGATCCCGGGCTCTGTGCAGTGCTGCCCTGTTGAAATGCTGCTGCTGAGTTTCAAAAGGGCAGTGTGAGCAGAGCCCGGGATCAGCTGGGGACTCCAGCTGATCCTGGGCTCCCACAGCACTGCCCCTTTGAAATGCTGGGGCGACCTTACAAAGGGGCAGCATTGCACTGAGCCGGGGTCAGCTGGGGACTGCAGCTGATCCCGGGCTCCTGCAGTGTTGTCCGTTTGAAATGCGGCAGCATTTCAAAGGGGCAGCACATGCGATTACATTTATTAATAGCAATGAATTTTTTTAATTGCTTGGCAACCCTAGTATACAGTTTAAGCATATAGTCTGTTACTAATTGTTTCCTAAATAATTGTGCTTTTTATTTGATCCTTTGCCGTTTCGTCTCTGTAGGGCAGTTAACTGTTCTGTGAGAGCCATGAGTGAGACTCATACCACATGCAGTTTTAATTTTGCCTCCATGATGGAAGACTTCATGTCCTATATAGTGCGACTGGATTTTCACGTTTACAGTTGATTTTAATATGAATGGACTTTGTAGCTTCTTTCAATCCATGGGAGTCCAAGTCTCATGACTGTTACAAAGGGGGCATAGACTAAGCAACATTTCACCACAGAATCCAGTGGTCAGTAGCACCCGGCAGAGACAGGGAGGAGAGTGAAGGATCAAATAATTTCCTCCCTATCTACTGCTCCGTTGCAGCAGAGCACTCCCATTCCTGAACACACAGCAGCACCATTTTAAGCAGCTCTCATGAGCTCAGCACTGAGATTTCAATGTATTTTATGCTCCATTGAAATGCAGTTTAAAAAAGTTTAGTATTTGTATTAGTTTAACAAGAAAAATGATTGGTATACAAAATTGTTCATTAAGTTATGTTTAAGTGCAGTAGTAATTAGCTGAATAACAAAACTGTTGTTTAAACCGTGAGCCTGTATACTTGTAGAACCTTACTGCAGACTGTGGTAATAATTTATTACCTAGAAGATCTTTTTCAGCTGAACTGTATGGGGGGGGGGGGGAATTGTTATTTAATACAATTTAGTATTAATATCCAATTTAGTATTAGAGTGAGAACAGTGAATGACCTGATTTTCTTCCATCAATAGAGCCAGGTAAAAGTATACAAGAACTGGAAAGAATCAAAAAAGCAATTGAGTCTGTCAAGACTGAAGTTGAAGAAGGGCAGAAGAAACTCTCACAATATAATATTCAAGATGAAATACCTAAAAACTCTTTGATATCTAAAACAAATGATGTTAAAGGAAATTTTACTTATGCAGATGATGATCTGTGTTCTCTTACAAAAGACAACTGTCTTGTAGCTCCAGTCTCAAAGTACTCTAAAAAACCCTGTCATTTGGCATCCAGTAAATATGTGATTGACCATAGTTGTCCAACAACTGACCTTGAATATGATCCACTGCTGAATTATTCTGCAGGCCTACTCAGCTCTTCCATAATGAAAGAGGAAAATGATACACACCAGTTCAAACAAGTGAAAATGCCTCCTGTTAATTTTCACATGGAGTCTCCAAAAATGTCTCTATGTGGAATTGGGCATAGATCCCCAAAGAAGAGATCAAGAAGCTCTTCACCTATAAAACTTGAAATAAAGCTCCAAGAATCTGATGGTGATGATGATGATGATCTGGTTATTGATGTCCCACCACTGACTGTCACTAAGAAGCCAAGAATAAGTAGGAGCTTTAAAAATTGGAATAGGGAAGTAATGAAACACAATCTTCAGAATAATGACGTAGCAGAAGATCCTCTTAAGTGTATTGAGAAAAAAAGTGAAGTTACTGTAATTTTGCAAAAGGATGACAAAACAAATGTAAGCAGCCTTGAGAAATCACTGAAAACTTCACCAAAAACTCAAAATGCACATTTGCCCAATGTGAAAGTTAAGGCTTTGAAGTGTTCAGATAACATTAATGAACAAAGAAAATCTTGTATTGTCTCTAAGGAAAATAATTTATCTTCAATTTCTCATATTAAGGCACTGATGCAGAAAGAAATTTTGAAGAAAGACGATCCAAAGAGTGAAATATCAGTGAAAATATCTGATGTTGAAGAACTGGATAGTAGTAAATATAAAAACATACCAAGTTGCAAGAGAGGGGCACAGTCTAGCTTGTATTTTGAAGACAGCTCAAAAGACACAACTGTGCTAACTGCACAGGGCACTTTTAAAACATTGCCGGTAAATAAAGGGGAAAATCAGATTATACAAGAAAATGAAGTGTTCGGAAATGTACTCAATCATTCCAGCCCTCCCTTGAATTTGGATGAGAGAGTTTGTCGGGATGTACACCTCTTGACTAAAAACTGTAGCGGAGAAAATAATAGTAAAACTGTGTGTACAACAATCGAAGAAAGTGAAGTAATTGTATTAGATTCTTCTTCAGAAGAAGAGAGAGAGTACAGTGAAGAGGATACTGAACTTTCTGAATCTGATGATCCTATAGAGGAATGCCGGAGAATTTTCAATGAATTTGTCGAAAGTGAAGCACGAAAGCAAGAAATTGCTAAGCAGGTACAGTAAACTTCCTTGTACATTTTTGCACTATACTTCTTCATGGGAATGCAGGGAGAACAGCATTCCATGTATTCTGTAATATTTTTCACTAGTGTGTTCTGTAAAAATATATACCCACATTTTGGAAAGTGTCCATTAATATTGGGTGCTCAGATTGAGACATGGCCAAATATTCAGAATTGTTGAGCATTCTCAACTTCGTGACTGAGAGCTTTCTGAGTCCAGAAAATTTAAAGATCATCCCTGAAATGCTTGAATTTGGTATCCAAAATAAGTAGATGCTGTTACGAACTTTTCTGGAAATAGTTTTATCTTTAGAGGTGGCCAGTTGCTGCAGTGTTTGGGAAACCTAGAACGTGGTAGTCTTGGTAGATTTTTGGATTAACGTTATAATCTTTTTAAATGTTTCACAAATTGGTAATCATACTAAAGAGTGACATGTGCGAGTTTATGTATTTTGAAAAAATCTACTTGTTAAAATTATTTCTATATATGAAATGAAAATATACTATCTTTGTTCATATGTAAAAGTAAAGATGAAGTCTTTGTAGCTCATCTTGATGAAGATAGATATTTTAGTTGGTGTAACTTTAGATTGGAAATGTTTTGATTCTTTCCATTAGCTGGAACAGTTGAAAGCTAACTAGTGAATTATAAGATTGAGTCAAAGCTTGGTTTGTACGTTCTTTAGCTAATTAAAGAGAGAACCTGTATTGTCTTACTCTTAATTTTAATAGGCTCTTGGAACTCATGCTGAATTAGATACTTTGGATACAAAGACAGATATGGTTCCTGGGCAGAAGAAAAGAATTGCGCACACTGCAAAATTTGATGTGAGTTTTCATCTGGGAATTTGAGAGATATGTCTGCATAATATAAACAACTAGTAAAAATACTAGTTTTTATAACCTCAACCTAAAATTAATTTCTCTTGAGGCTCATCGTAAATGAAGTATGCTAGGCCAAAAGTAAATGGTGCGTTTTAATATAAATGGCTTATTTGTAAATTTTCTTTAACCTTTCTAAATTAAACTTTAGCCAGCTCCAAGATTACTGGTGACTTAACTGTAAGACTGCAAGTTCAGATTTATGTTTTTGCTTCACTGAGCTCTCAAACAGCAAACATACCACCACACTGAAAATTGACTGTCAGAAAAAATTGAAGAAAATATTAAATGTAGGGTGCCATTGACTCTAATGTAATTTTGCTTACAACTTGTTCTAATTTAGTAAAGGGTGCCCCACTTTGAGCTGGCAGACAAGCCATTCTACCAAACCTTTTCAGTACAAATACAGCTAAATGCCGCAAAACTACTTGTTTAACAGCCTTTGTTGAAAACTTGTATTACCTGCTCGAAATCCTGCTATTATATAGACACTTGTTTTCTTTTTTGACTTGCATTTGAAGAATTGCATAATTAGCGAGTATAGTCCCACTGAAGGCCATTGGGGCTAGTCACTGTTTATTTAGCATATTCTGAGGCAACATTTGAAAACTCATCGCTTAATCATACTTCACTGAGCTCTGAATTATGACCCTCCTCGAGTTGAAAGTGTCTTGATGCATAGTGCATGATCGTTTAAAGTTGCTTTTTAAATTAACAGGATTAATAATGCCTCACATTTATTTTCAATAGTGGCTTTTCTTTTAATTACAAAACATTAAGAAGTATATCCCCACTGTATTTGGAATGTTCTTGTTTCTAGAAGCAAGATATGCTAGAACTCTTCAGTTACAGCCTTACAAGTCTCTGGATTTATTCTGCTGCTGCTAACATACCCATTATGAAAAACTGCGTTTAGATGTTAGTAATATCAGCCAAAGGGGAGAGAATTCCAAACTCTGTTCTTAGTATAAAACATAAAGTACAAATTAGTTTTTTGGCATAGAATCAACATCTAATCTCCTAAAGGTTTATGTTCTTCAGTAATATGCACTATATAACTAACTCAACTGATATCCTTGTAATCTGATAGACAGTTAAGTAAACAATTAATCATCTTTAACTTCTAGTGATGAAACGTACTGTATTTAACATTTAATCTGATATTTTGCTTGACATCTGTTATAAATATCCCAGGCCAAATGAGCTCTGTCTCTGTATAAAACATATACTTGTAAAAACTAAATATACACACACCAAATAGGTTCATAGCAAATTCTATAACTTAAAACTTTTCACACCAAAGGAGTTTGCATATGGATGATTGTAGACTCAGGCTTTGTTAGTTAATACGTGTTTTGTGAGGATTTTGCTAAACTTCATGGTTTGGTTTTGTTTACTTTCAGACTGCTTTCCCTTCCACCCCAAGCAGAAAGAATTGTGTTATGTGCCCCACTACAGAGGGCAGGAGTGACACATCACCTTTATATTAGTGCACATAAAACTCATATGGTAGATTTGGAGTCAAGGAATTTGTATGGGAGGGGGCTCAGGACTTAGCTTCTATGATAAGGTAACTGGCTCTGTGGACATGGGAAAGTCAGTGGATGTGATATACCTTGACTTTAGCAAGGCTTTTGATACGGTCTCCCACAATATTCTTGCCAGCAAGTTAAGGGAATGTGGATTGGATAAATGGACTGTAAGATGGAGAGAAAGCTGGCTAGAAGGCCGGGCCCAGTGGGTAGTGATCAACGGCTCGATGTCAGGATGGCAGTCGGTTTCTAGCGGAGTGCCCCAAGGTTCGGTTCTGGGACTGGTTCTGTTCAATATCTTTATTAATGACCTGGATGAGGGGATGGATTGCACCCTCAGCAAGTTTGCGGATGACACTAAGCTAGGGGGAGAGGTAGATACGCTGGAGGGCAGAGATAGGGTCCAGAGTGACTTAGACAAATTGGAGGATTGGGCCACAAGAAATCTGATGAGGTTCAACAAGGACAAGTGCAGAGTCCTGCACTTGGGACGGAAGAATCCCAAGCATTGTTACAGGCTGGGGACCAACCAGCTAAGTAGTAGTTCTGCAGAAAAGGACCTGGGGGTTACAGTGGATGAGAAGCTAGATATGAGTCAACAGTGTGCCCTTGTAGCCAAGAAGGCTAATGGCATATTAGGTTGCATTAAGAGGAGCATTGCCAGCAGATCCAGAGATGTGATTATTCCCCTTTATTCGGCTCTGGTGAGGCCACATCTGGAGTATTGTGTCCAGTTCTGGGCCCCCCACTACAAAAAAGGATGTGGACGCATTGGAGAGGGTCCAGCGGAGGGCAACCAAAATGATTAGGGGGCTGGAGCATATGACCTATGAGGAGAGGCTGAGGGAGTTGGGTCTGTTTAGTCTGCAGAAGCAAAGAGTGAGGGGGGATTTGATAGCAGCCTTCAACTTCCTGAAGGGAGGTTCCAAAGAGGATGGAGAGAGGCTGTTCTCAGTAGTGATGGATGGCAGAACAAGGAGCGCGATGGTCTTAAGTTGTGGTGGGAGAGGTCCAGGTTGGCTATTAGGAAAAACTATTTCACTAGGAGAGTGGTGAAACACTGGAATGGGTTACCTAGGGAAGTTGTGGAGTCTCCATCCCTAGAGGTATTTAAGTCTCGGCTTAACAAAGCCCTGACTGGGTTTATCTAGTTGGGATTGGTCCTGGTTGTCTAGCTGGTGAGTCTTGCCCACATGCTCAGGGTTTAGCTGATCGCCATATTTGGAGTCGGGAAGGAATTTTCCTCCAGGGTAGATTGGCAGAGGCCCTGGAGGTTTTTCGCCTTCCTCTGTAGCATGGGGCACGGATCACTTGCTGGAGGATTCTCTGCATCTTGGGGTCCTTAAACCATTTGAGGACTTCAATATCTGAGGTATAGGTGAGAAGATTATTCTAGGAGAGGATGGGTGAGATTCTTTGGCCTGCATTGTGCAGTGGGTCAGACTAGATGATCATAATGGTCCCTTCTGACCTTAAAGTCTATGAGTCTGAGTCAGAGGGTTGGGATGTGATGCAAAAGGCTCTGATTGGGCGTGTGGGCTCTAAGGTGGGGTCAGGGAGGAGGGGTGCAGGGCTTTGAAGTAGGGTTGGGGTACAGGAGGATGTTAGGGGTCCAACTGGAGATGCAGGCTATAGAGTAGGACTGGGTTGAGGGGATTTGGAATGAAGGAGGGTGCTCCAGGACTACCAGGAGGACAGAAGACTCCCCCATCTCTCGTTGCAACAGCACCTGGTCTAGGAGGCAGCTCTGGGGCTGTAGCTATAGGAAAGGCACCTGTTCCCTAGCCCCTGCAGATGCTAGCTGGGGCTGGGTTAGAGCTGAGGAAGAGCTGCCCTGGCAGTGTCGGATCCTAGTGCAGAGGCTGGGACCCTGGGGGCTGGGCTAGGTTGGGGAAGGGGATAACCCTCCTCCAGCTACAGCAGGCCTCTGGGCAGGTTCTAAGTGTGCTTGCATAGTGCTACATAGGCAGCTTCACGGCCACTTGGCTTACAAGAAACTTAGCCTTCAGGTTGAGATACTGGCCATATGGTATCCACAGGTCTTCATCTGGAAAGGATTGGGAAACATATGAAAGCCATGACTTTTTGCTTAGGAGGCATGTTGTGTGTCTTTTCCAAAAACTGTCATTCAGTTTGTATTCAGATATTCTGTAAAATGTTGACTTGAATTTCTAAAGTCCTTTATTGTCTCAGTCTTGGATATCTTAGAAACTGTTTTATTCTACCTTATTTTTTACACTGGTGTTTGATATCAGCTAAGTTTCTTTGCAGTTGGTTGGGTGAGTAACATGAGATTTTTTTTTATATATATATATATATATATATATATATATATATATATATATATATTATAAATGACTGTTGGGCTTGAACCTCAGCTGGTGTAGAGCTTCACTGTCTTCAGTGGCTTTCTGTTGACTTATGCGAGCTGAGAATCTGACCCTCTAGCTTGTCTTGTTGGAAAAAAAATTTCTTTGAGAAGGGATATAGAAGTGATGGTGGAAGCATGTTTGGATGCAGTCTTCTTGTAAATGCATTGTCCTACGACTGTTAGCTTGTGATTTTGGAAGTGTATATTGACCCATGCAATTGAATGAACATTCTATTTTTTTTCATGCCCATTAGGTACAGAACAACAAAGAAATACTTGTGCCTTTTAAAGCACCTCTTCCACAGCAGGCTTGCCATACCAGAATCCTGCAGGTACAGCAACAGGCAGCACAGATAACAGCTGCTGTTAAAAGTGGACAAGCTTTTGTTGCTGCAACTTCTGGACAGAAGAAAACTGTACCTGTATTGTCAACTACTCAGATTCAAAACATAGGACCTATGGGTATGACAACTCAATGCACTATATAGGCTTCACAAAGTGGGATAAGCCAGGTTTTTAAATAAATTGTAATCTTCAGATAACTTTAAAATATTTTCAACTTTATTCCAAAAGCGAGCTTTCTTAAACATTTTGGATGCCTGAATGAACCCTTAATTCAGTTTATTATAGTAAGTAGTATTGTAGTTCCACTGATTGAGTCAACACTTTAATATCCGTTTACATAATGCAATTAATTTTGTGTTTGGTTTTAGGTGACGTTCTCAATAAAATGTTTTCAGGCAATTTTGTGGGGCAGGAAAGAACTTTGAACATCTAAAATGGTTTTAAGTTGCTGTCAAGTATGTAGGGTTTCTTTGAAACCCTAAAGCATGGCAATCCCTGTCTTTCTTGGCCTTATGTATTTGCTTTCCTGAAATCTTTCCTACAGTTCATTGGGTCTCAAACTGTGTTAGGACCCCAAATTAGGGGTCCTCATTTTAATGGGTTAGAGGTGTTGGGCCCAGGCTCAAGTCCAAACCCCAACAGCCAGGGCTGATTCCAAAGCCTAAGGGCTTCCATGATAGCATTAAGGCTTAGGCTCCAGACCCCTTTTCCCAGGTCAGACAGTAGTAATTGTTGTCTGAAGAGGGTTGCAATCTAATGAAGCTTGTGAACGGCTCTGTTTTAAAAGAAAGTACCAAAAACTTAACATTTAGACTTTTCCATTTTCATGTTAACATTAAAACTGTCATGGCACTATACTAATTTTAAAAGTCTCTTTTTTTAAGTCTGATTTTTAAAAGGAGTACTCTGTCAGTTCTTGTGCTGGAAAAATGTTTGTTAGAAGCCTTTGCTATGTGAAAAATCCATTTAACAGTGAATACATGATTTCCCTTCAAGTGGTATATCTAGACTATATGTTTTTTTTGGAAAAACTGCCCTTTTTTCGAAAACTTCACCTACATCCACACTGCAGTTGCGTTCTTTTGGAATTAAATCAAAAGAATGCAGGGTTTTTTCGACATTGGTAAACCTCAAATTATGAGGAAGAACGCCTTTTTTGGAAGAGCTTTAAAAAAAAAACATGTGTGGACGTAGAGCAGGGACATTTTTCGAAAGAAGAAGCAATTGAAAAGCACAGGTGCCCTGGTGGCCATTCTGTGAATAGCAATCAGGGCTTTCTTTTGAGAGAGCATCCATGCAGTCTGGATACTCTTGCAGATTGCTTTTTCGATTCGGTTTTGAGGTGTGGACGCTCTTTTGAAAGAAGCTTTTTCCGAAGATCTCTTCTGAAAAAGCTTCTTTCAAAAGAAGCTTGCAGTCGAGACGTATCTATAGAGTGTTTCTCAGCTGTCTTCTCATTTTCTGTTTCCTTCATCAGTATGGTAGAAATTGGTGTCAAGAGGATCTATTTAGCCTAATAGCTATAATCCATATGTTGTGTCCTAGGCTTGCAGCCTATTTCTAAACTGGTGATTTACTTAAGGTTTGTTCCCCATTTTGGAAATTAGGTTTTATTTACATACCTCAAAAGTTTGTTCTGGTCTCATGCTAGGAAAGCACTTTTAGAACTCAAAGGTTCGTATAAGTATCTTATTTACCATCCTGCAACTCATCACTGTAATGTGAGTTCCTTCCACATAAAGTAGATTAGCAAAACTGAAGTTTTTGGTGTGCCTTTTGGAGTCTGCAGCTAGTCTCTTAAATTTTTAGCTAACTTTGAATTTGGTAACCAATGTAAAATTGTAACCAATTTGTAACCCATTTGGGATTGAGCAACAAAACTTTATTTATTAAAAAAACTACATATAATGTACCTTCTATTATTTCAGTATGTTTAAATTTGCTTGATGTTCAACCTGTTGCAACCAGCAGTGGTCAACTGAATGTATTCCTTCAAGGAAATGCTGCTACAGTGATGCCATGCCGACCTTCTAATATTTCAGTAAAAAGGATTTCTCCTATGCCTATTAAGGTACTGTAGTAGTAGTAGTAGTAGTAGTAAAATGTACATGCACATGTGCCCAAATTCTGCAGTTATCAACTCCTCTTGTTTACATACGGAGGCTTGCTTGCTATGAACTGCAGGAAATGCAAGTATTAAATGTTACCTTTTTTCTTCATATTTCATAATCACCTTATATAGGAAGTACTGATTTAAAGTTGATTTGATAATACTAACACTTGGTGGTCTGTGTGGTTACAGGTGACTACATTTGAACAGTAATGGTGTACTATCAGGGATGTAAAATCCTGGGTAATCAGTTAACCTAGTGTTTTAACCAGTTAACTGATTAAGTGATGGGTCCTGGGGAGGGTGGCATTGCCGGCGCTTGGCTCCCGACCCCCGTGTGGGATAAAGCAGCCCTTCGCCCATGGTGGGCTGCGGTTGGGGTTCTGCTCCACCTACTGGTTAACAAGTTTCTGGCAAGCATCACCCACTAAGAGTGATGCTTGCCGGGTAACTGGTTAACTGTTTACCTGATCACATTCCTAGTACCAGAATTCTCCTGCCTCCTCATACCTATCATCTTTCCACTGAGAAGTCACAGATGTTGGGTTGATTTCTCATAGGAATAGGTAGCATTGATTTGGTGTCTGGGTGTTACATGTTTTACTTAAATGAAATACAGATATCCTGAACCGAGGTAGTCAGACAGCATGTAGGCAATTCATTCAGTAATCTCAGCCAAATCACCAGTAATAGGTTTTAGGGTGCAACTCTGCCCTAAGAATTTACTAGTTAGAGATTAAGGCAGAGAACAATATATTCTGATGGCAATTGCTCTTCCAAAAATACTGTCAACTAACAATAATGCAGCATTTTTTCCAGGACTGAATGTTGCTTGCACACTAAACTTAAGCTGTAATAGTACCATCTCATTCCCTATGGTAGAACTTCATATAATGGCAGTGTTACTGTGTTCAATGGCTGACTTAGTCTAGTTAGGCCAAATGAAACTACTGTAAAATAGTTATCTTACAGCTGTACTGCTAGAGTTCATAAAGACAAATGCATTTGGAATTATTTGTATACATGATACTGAGACAGAACTTGGCAGATCTTTGAATTTTAGCAGGCAATGCATGATAGCAGGTTTGTTGGTTTAGGAATATTTTATTTTATACAAGATCTGAAGGGGAGGGCTTCTCTGGTTTTATTCAGTAAAGGATTTTTTTCTTAGAAAGTAGAAGTTTAAAGATTTTATAAATTAAGTGTGAGTAATCCTACTTGGTTGCAGTGGGTTTGTAGTGGATTTACCACAGGAGCTCTATCATCTTTAGCAATAAAATCATGTGTAAAGTACCATTGGTCTTGTTTACTTTCAAAGATTCCTCCAATCTTGATTGGTAGAAGGCATGAAAAATTTTGGGATACAGTAAAATTCCATTATTGGTGTCCTATTTTAAAGCTCTAAACTTCAGAGCTGTTTTGGTAAAATCTACATGTCCAGCAAACTTCAATCTAATTGAATTACGGTTTTTCTAAAAGGTAAACATGGAGTGACCAAATCAGTACAATAACAGCATAGTAGCTTAGCATGCCACCAAAATAACATTTTTGTAGGCTATTCAACACACTTTTCTAGTAAAACATCTTACTAGATTCCTTCTGCAGTGTTGCTGAAATTGATTAAAACGTACATTTTTGAAGGTTTTAAAGACTGAACCCTTCTCTGATGATCTGTCCCAAGTACCAGATTGTTTAGTTCTCAAACAATTGCATTTCTAATCTTTGCCACAACTACTCTTCTGGAATGCATTTTGGGAGTGCATTTTGGGAACACATTCTCTAAATGCTGACAGTATTAGAGGGTAATGAGTATGCTTATCATCATCTTTCTCTTCTACCAATACCACTTACTCTTAGATGTTGGTGAATATCATTTAGGTGCTGATCGTCATTCAGGCTACATCTACACTGCTGGTTTTGCTGGCAGGGAGTATGCAAATGAGGTGCAGATTAGCATACCAGTGTGCCTCATTTGCATAATTTATGCATGTTTTGCACAAAGGGTTTTTGCGGGGGGGGGCAGTAGTGTGGATGTGGTTTTTTGCACAAAACCCCCGTTTTCTGCAAGATCCTTATGCCCCAAAAAAGGTTTACCAGTGTTGCGGGAAACAGGGTTTTTTGCACAAAAAACCCATGTCCACACTACTTTTTTTTTTCCCCGCAAAAACCCTTTGCGTAAAAATGGTGTGCATAAATTATGCAATGAGGTGCTGTGGTATGCTAATCTGCACCTCATTTGCATACTCACTGCCGGCAAAACCGGCAGTGTAGACGTAGCCTCAGTATATAAAAGCCATCCATATTGTTGGACAAGAGCGACTAAGATTACATAATTTTTTTTTGAAGAGATTGCTTAATAGAGGTCTAGTTTGGATGAAATTTTAAAATAGGGTATGTTATATCAACAGACTCATGTTTGACAGATTTTTTTCCTCAACTTCTTATAAAAAAAAAAATTAAATCCTCTTATAGCAAGCCTTGAGAAGTCTTACATGTAATAAAATCACTCTTTTGTTCTGACAACATTCTTAGATTTTATCAAAATAATTCCTGTATTGTGCCTTCAGTATGTGTTTTGAATGGAAAAAATAGAAGCTGTTGACTTATTAGGTGATAGTGGAGATGATTCATCCTGAAGCTAGCACTGTATCCTGTGTAACATTCTAACCCTGCTTTTTGGTTGCTCTTGGGTTTTTCAAACTTTTTTTACCTCAAATTTGTATACTTCTTGACTACATTTTTATAGTTTTGAGTAAAAACTTCTTTATTATTCAGCTCCTTTCTTTAACATGCAACTTAATATTGAATATACTCTCTAAGGTTTCTAGTCGGAGAAGGCCTTCTGTGGTTCCGGAATCTGGATCTAAAGTTCCACATGACACAAGACAACGATATGTCAACTTTTTTGTTGAAGAATTTTTGAAAGTTTGTAGAACAGTAAATGAAGCTTTTGATAAGGTTTGTATTGGTTATGAAGAGAAGCTTTAAAGATGTATAGCACTTGAAAACTAAGTAAACACCTGTTGCTTGCTATCTGTTGGAGGGGAAAATGTTAAAGAATATTGAGAAGATCCATTAAAATCAAACTAGGTGTATAAGCCATTGGAAAATAACCTAGTTATTTAGCAGACAAACTACCAAACTACTTTTTTTTTTCTTCTTTACTCCACCCACCTCTGTCATGTTTGTCCAAGTGTACTTTGTTTAAAATGTTTGGAAGCTTTCATAAAGTAAAACAGTTTTCTTTGAAATATGTCAGCAATCTCTTAAGAATGGAGGCTCCCTGGAGAAGCAATTAATACCTTAGTACCGTTCAGGTTTGTTAGTCACCTCTTTGGCAATAATCCTCCCTCAAAAAGCAGTCAGTAGTCCAGGTCACTGTTTTCCCTGGAGATGCTATTGTACTGACCATCCCTTCCCAAGTAAATACTTAAATTTACTTTAGAAATGGGCTCACAGGCATCCTGGGCAGCATCTTCAGTGAGAAATTTCTTAATTATTGCAAATTTGAGGGCCTTCTGTGAAGTTTTTCAGTTAGGATCCAAGGTAAATGCCTTAAGTAAATTTCTAATGAAAACATACATTGTAACATCTTGATGTTGCTCTTAAAATAACTTGCTTTGTTTGCGTTCTTCACTTTATTCCTATTACAAGTACTATATGCCTTGATGTAGTCTTTCACTGTATGTTTCTAAGGTATAATATTTCTTTACTTCTTAAGTATTTCCCCTTCAGTTTTTCTCCTAGTATTTGTTCTCCCCGGGTATCCTCGTTGTTTTCAATCTCTCCTTGTTTCTGTGTTCCATGTTCTTGTAATGTCTTTTCTTTATTCTTAAATTGTTTTATTATTTTTTTCCTAATCTTTCTTTCTTAGTTATCCCCCTCAATTTGCCACATTTAAAACCAGAGAGAGAAAATAGATGTTGCCTGTGATTGAAGATAACAAAAATTTGTTCCTAAGTGTTCTCCAAAACAGAAAGTTAGGTTCACTGCAGCAGGTTCCATCTACAACCTCTTGTCTCCTCTTTCCTCTTCAAATTGCTTGATGTCCTTTAACTTCTCCTACTACACCTCAACAGGAGGAAAACTGGGGAAATTTAAAAATGTTATGGCAACTATGGACTTCCGGGATGACTTGTGGTATTGCTTTTATCTGTGTCCAAGAGTCATGGCACTGTACTGCCTTGAAATTGGACATGCAAAATCTACCAGGAAATACAATAAATACATAATATTAAAATAGTGAAATGAGGCAAATCAGACTTCACTGCTTAGGGCTTGAAAAAATGGGAGTGGGAATAATATCCACCTTCCAAAGGAAACCTTGATTATTATTTTCCTTCAGTGTAATAAAATCTTCAGATATTAATGTTGCACTGTTTCACTGAGTTGTATAATGTTACTCTTTTATCATTTAATTTTTTTGCAAGACAAGATTACAGTAATCCTATTTAGAGTGATTTCAAATCAAATTTTATTTTCACTCAGTTGTGTTCACTTTCAAGGACCTGACTTAACTTTCTAGTTCCTGAAATGGAGATTTTTCTGAATATTCCAAATATGTATACAATTTATTAAAATATCATATGATTAATGTATCATTTAAGTGTCTAGGTCACTGCAGCATGGAAATATCTTCAGTTCTGACTGCAAAACCTTTCACTCTGAATAACAGCTCTTTGCAAAAATTACAATAAGCTATATGTCTTTAAATTTGATCTTTTTAAAATGTAGGCATTGGTAGAAGAAAAAGCAATTTATGATCGTTGTGGCAGTAAAAATATGTATCTGAACATAGCTGTGAACGCCCTTAAAAAGCTGAGGGATCAAGGCAGCCTTTCTCCAAATGGTAAGAAATTCTGTAGGGGAATGGGAAGGGAGAAAAGTGGTGATGTCTGACAAAGATAAAGAGAATTCTATTTTTCCTCAGTGATTTTTTTTAAATTATGTTGGTGTAACATGCTTCTGAAAAGCTGCCAATGAAATACAATGTTTTAATTCTTTAAAAAATTCTTTCACTGTAACTGCCAGAGGAAGTCTGAAGTTTAGAAGATGCCTTTAAAACTAACTTCAGTGTTTTTCTGTATTTAGGACAGTCTTCTGGGAACAGATGTACTAATGCAACTGGATCTAGAAAATCGGACGAGAAGAATGGTAAAACAGACAGATAGTTCTTACCTAAAATGTGTGACCTCCCCCCTACCCCCATTATATATAAACTAGGGCAATTTACTCCAACATGAAATAAAATTGCATTCCTAGTTTGCTAATCCTATTCCTATTTTATGTTGGCTCCAAGTACTGCTCATGGCCAAAGTACTAACAACTCAAAAACAGAACTAGTGTGCTATATTTCAAATCATTGATATATCTAATTTCATTTGAAACAAGGAAAGAATTTAATATCTATATGATGCAAGAATGTTTTTCAGAGTTCTGGTTTTGCAACTTTTTATTAGTTTTAAAGTTACGTTGAACAAGTTACCTCTTCATATCTTACTTTAGGGTTTTGGTTTTTGCTGATTTTTGGTTGTTAGAGACATAACAGGTGTGTAACTTGAGTGTGATCAGGTAAACTGAAATGATTCAGCATAACTGAAGCAAAACCTTATATGTGCATCTAAGATGTCCAGATCGGTTTGTTTTGAAATCCATCATGTAACGTGCTCTGACCTGTCTTTAAATGCTATTAGGTTTTACAGGAGTTGTTCTCTATAGAATTCTAAAAGAGTACGTTCTGACTGAAGAACAAATGCATGAGAATGGTTACCCGCAACCAAATCCTGAAAAACCTGGCAGTGCTATATTAGGTAATGGCTTTACGAAAACAGCTGTATCCGATGGTAAGTAAATGAGACCAGAATTTGTAGAGATAGTCATAACAGTTGATATGTTGTTTGGATTTTTTTTAAAATAGCTTTCTCTTAACTTAACTTTCTTTGGATATTTGTTTTATATATTGCATTGAAAGTTTGTAATATTATGTAACTACTTGGGCCCCAATGGGTGGAAACCGATACAAATTATCAAATAATTCCTTTAACTTCAGAGAAACTACCCATCAGTGAAATTCTTGCCCAGAAATACATATTCTATCTAGTCAAATATTAGTAAACCAAAAAAGTTTTGAGTCTGAGTAGTTGGATGAATAAGAGATGACACCCCAAAATGTAACTTGTGAGTTTTTAGATGAAAGCTTTTTTTTTTTTTTTTTTTTTTACAAAGATGCATATATCAGAATTATGCTGCAGGAATTCATATTTTAGTGACGAAATGCTTTGTCCTATAGCTTGACCATAGCTGGAAAACTTGCCATAAAAATTTTTATTTAGCTAGGCAAATAGATACAATGCATATCTCTTATTCTGATAATTGAAAGGGAACATCTTGTGTTTATTCACTCTGGACAAGTGAAACAACCTTTTTAATGGGTGAGTAGAACTTTTTCAGTACTGAATTTCAATTAGTCATTAAATTCTCTTACTACTTCAAGCTTCCAAGAGAGTGTGTTGTAGATGTGGAGAAATATACACTGTTACTACTTCAGGAAAGCACATTCGTAAAGAAGAATGCAACTACCATTCTGGGAGAGTACTAAGACAAAAAGGTGGGTATAGCTATTGGTATTACTCAATGTAAGCCCCTATCAAAATCCTTGAACAATCAAAAGTTCCTTTTTAATGTTTCATATTGCCTTCTTGTTTCAAACCTCAAAATGTGTTTGGCTTGGGCTGCAGATAAAACTAGAAATACCTGCTGTTATCTAGGATTGTGGATACTTGGCAACACATCAGATTTGCATGTGGAAGAAGCCTAGATTCTGGTGATCCAAGTAAGGATAAATTAAAACATTTCCCATGCTTGGCGGAATTTTGTTAGGGAGAGCTGGAAGTGATACCTTTATTTAAATAGTTTTAATAATGTCAGTTCTGAAAGATACTTTTGATTTCTTCTGAGGTGTTTTAACACCCCGTTGTCTGTATCAGGCATTTGAAATTCAGCAGTGAGAAAACTCTGCAGTCAGGGAAGTGTATTTTCTTTGCTTCATGAAATTCTGTTCAGGTTGAGCAGAGAAGCTTTCTTTTAGTCACTTCAGTTATGGGACTGTCCCTTTCCATACCAGCATATTGCCCCAAGGTTCATCCTTTTCCCTCCATCAGGAGGCACCATGCGAAGAAAAGCCTTCCATTTCTTCCTGTTAGAAGTAGGATCTCCTTGCCCCCAGGGGCCATGTCTGAGATACATCGTGTCACATTTCTGTTGTATTCTGCTGCCAGTTAATATAAATATGCCTGTAGCTCAATCTGTGCTGCAGGATTCAAAGTAACAAGTGATTCAGGGAGAAGAGGGGGCTTGTTAGAGCAGCACAGGTTATCATTTTAATTTTTCATTTTAAAGATAGCAATTAACCAAAAAAAATACAAAAGTATCAAGCATTCAAAAGTTAGGAACTGCCCCTATTTGGAGTTTGTAATACATACTTTTATTTAAGGGGATAGAAATAAGGCTTCACAAGCAACCTAAGTTTTGGCAGTTTTTAATGTCTTGAGTCACTGTCTAGAAAGTTTGCTTAATGTATGTCTTTGTATGTAATACATAGCTTAGATAGGCGTGGGCAAACATTTTGGACTGAGAGCCGCCACATTGGGTAGGGAAATTGTTTGGAGGGCTAGATTGAGGAGGCCCAGCCTTCCCTAACAGCCAGGAGTGGCCCGGCCCGGCCCCCCGTCTTCTATCCAATCCCTCCTGCTTCTCACTGCCTGGAGCCTTGGAGCTTGCAGCATGCTGACTGTGCTGCCCAGGTACTGAGGGATCTGAGACTGTAGAGAAGTGGGAGCAGAAGGGGAGGGGTAGGGGCTAACCACCTGTGCTTGCCACGCTGCTCAGGAGTTGGTTTGGCTCTTCCCAAGAAGGCTGTCCCTTCCCTGCCCCCTGGCAGGAGCCCAGGGACCTGAACAAAAGTTCCAATGGACCATATGTGGCCTGCGGGCCATAGCATCTAAACTAGAGATTTACTGAATTTTTATTCACAGCCCAAGATGGAACCTGGGAAGTGTACATGAATTGAAAAAAATGGGGTGAACTTCTGGCATAGTTAACTTCATTTTACTAAAGAAATTCTACATTCACTCAAGTAGAAAAAGAAATCAAAATATTACTTTAGCTCATGTTTCCATTTGTCACAACAAAAAGGATACTTATTCCAAATAAGTAGCATTGTTTCAGTGGTTTTAATTTTCCTTTAATATTTTTATGGCAGTTCCTGGTGGCTTAGAAACACGGTATAGCTGTTGTGAAGGAGTAGTTGGGTCTCCTGGATGCCAAGTTGCAAAGGTAGGAACCTGTTAGCATGGCTTAAACTTTTTCACAGCGTGAATTGCATCTTGAGACATTATCTCAAGAACCCACATCCCTTTCTACTCCTGATAGGACTGGATGCTTAAGATCACAAAATAACCCTGTTGCTATTTTCATGGAAGTGTAATAGGGAAGAAGTAAATGTAATTTTTCAGCTGTTGCTAATATAATAATCAGGATTGTTTTTTCCAAAAAGAATCATGTGTAATCTTTTTCTTTTCTTTCTTTTCATTCACTTTTCTCTTCAGGAAAAAGAGCCAATGCTTTGTGACTAGCTATGGCCCACCACTTGTCATAGACTGTAGTTTATGAACTACTGTCTTTACAGAAACTTGGGTTTCTGTACTAAAATTTAATAGGCTGAGTGGCTAATATTAAATAAAAAGATCTCATTTAGTCTATATCAGCAATATGAATATCATCTGGTCTATATTTAAAATTTGGGTTGACATACCTATATTGCTTAAATGTGAAAATCTACTCCAGTGAATGACACAGCTATGCTGACCTAACCATCCAGTATTGATGCAGCTAGTTTGATGGAAAAATGTTTTCCTTGATCTAGCTAAGTTTGGATGAGTAGATATACACTGTCCTACACGATATGAAAAACCCCTTCCATAAGTATAGACTGTGTCTGTACTATGAGGATTTGCTGGCATAGCAGTAAGACATTAATCACATTTTAATACTAATGGAAACTTTACAGCTCCATGTCCATGATGGCCGAAAGGAGAACCTAGAAGGCTTTGTGAAGACATTTAGCAAACTAATGCCAGCTGATGGAAATCATGGTGTGTTTGCACTCGACTGTGAGATGGTATGGTTAACTTTAAGCTTCTTGAAATATTTCAGCTCAATCCAAACATTTAACTGCAACTTTGAGTGTTGCTTTGTAGGAAATTCTGTGTGTAATTCTTTTCTAGGAATAAAAAGTGGTGGACTAGGTTTTCATTAAGATTTGAGCTGACCTGGATGCATTCTGTCTGTGGTGGATGATACAGAATTGGCGGCTGTTTAGTATTATTTAAATAAAACTTGACTGCTGGTATGACATCCAAAGACTGTTCGTTCCTTAAGAAAAGATCGAAATGAAATCAATGTAGAGAAACTTAACAGTTGTCATAATCTGTGTTGATATCTTGGAAGGGAAACACAATTTAAGTATGGCTGCAAGAAAGTCAATTATTTTTCCAGATTAACAGAATTGCCAGACCCTAAGTGCAGGGTAGTGTGCGGGGGTGGGCTGGAAAAGTGCAGCCTTAGGCAGAAGGGGCAGAGCTGGGAGCTAGGCTTCTCCAGCCAGCCTTTCAGCACTGCCCACCCATGCTTCCCAGGGCTCCTGTGGCAATTTAGAAGGCCCAGGACTCTGGCCACTGCTGCTCCACAGTAGTAGTGGTGGCAGCTTCACGTCTTATGTCTCTTCTCCTCCTTCCCCCCCTCCTCCTCCCCCCCTCCCCCCCCCCAGCAGCCCTGTGCACAGTGTTTGGTTCCTTCATGTTGCATATATTGTGTGAAGAACAAGAAGGCATAGAGGCAAACCCATTCTAAATCGTTATTTAACACTTGTCTTGTTTTTCTTTTAGTGTTACACAACACAAGGTCTGGAACTTATTAGAGTGACAGTGGTTGATTCCAACCTACAGGTTGCCTACGATACACTTGTTAAACCAGATAATGAAATAATAGACTATAATACTAGGTATGCGTCTCTTAACCATTTGACAATAGTGCCCTCGTTCATAGTGTTGATTTTAATTGAATAAAACTTGCTTCTGAGAAGTTCAGTATATATTTTCTCTATTTTCTTTTTGAAGCTGTTTCTTCTACTTTATTGGAGGTAAATTTGAATACAAAACTATTGTCTATCCCTTAACTTAAACAAAATCTTTTTCTACAGTATATATGTTTTCCTTGTTTCTCCCCCAAATGATATTTTCATGTGATTTCACTTAAAAATGTAGGGATTTTTCAGATCTCTGTCTGAATCTTCACAATGTTAAATAACAAACTTTAAAATATGCTGGAGTAAGATTTGATGAAATGTGGCTGCTATTAATGCAGAATCTGTCCTTTCTCCACCTGGTAGCAAGAGGCATACATCCTGGATGCAAAAGCTTTTTGGCTCCAACCTCCTCAGGATCCTCATGCATTCAGTTCTGAAGTTTTTGATTTCTGTCTTTGCTGAAGTAGCAGCAAATGTCTTAAGGCAGGGCAACCTTTTTAGAGGCTTTTGTTTTTTACCTTCTGATTCACTATCAAAGAGGAGTCAGAAGCAGCCTAGAAAATGCCCAATCTGTGATTCTTGCCTCAATCTCTTAAGTAGTCAGCACCTCTGTCCTCGCAATATCCCAAATCCTCCTTCATTCCTAGCTTATGTGGACAGTCTGCAGTTAGCTGTCACAGTAGTTTTTCTGAAAACAGGGCCAAAGCCAATAACCTCATTATCCTGGAGAGGGAAATAAAAATTGGTCTACTGTCAGAGTTCAGTGTCTTGTGTTTCTGAAGTTGACTATACTTAATCTGAATGCTACAGAAAGGAATTCAGAGACTACCTTTTCCCATTCACTTAATTTATATCTCGCTTACTAAAGCTCTTTAATCTATTTCAGATTTTCTGGAGTGACAGAAGAGGACTTGAAAAATACATCATCATCTATTCGGGATGTGCAGGCAATATTGCTAAACTTGTTCAGTGATGATACTATTTTAATTGGACACAGCTTAGAAAATGATTTATTTGCTCTCAAGGTAAAAAAATTAAGGATTAGTTCTGAGTTCTACAAATGTTTTTTAAAAACCTGGGCTGTCACTAACTTCAAAGCTACTGATTTTCAGAACTATACTTATCACAGGATATAATGGTGCCCAGTTAATGAAGTGGGAAATCAGCATTAAGATTTTTGGCAGCGTTACATATGCTGTGGTTTATCGTGTATTATGAGGGTGGTATGAAGGCTACTCATTTCATACTTAGATACAGAAAGCTACAAATACATAGACACAATACAAGCAAGCAAATGTTGCTGAAAATTTCACTCTTCCTCTTGATTTCTTGTGTGCTTTTAAC
The DNA here is from genome assembly GCA_032595735.1 of Pelochelys cantorii. Taxonomy (NCBI): domain Eukaryota; kingdom Metazoa; phylum Chordata; order Testudines; family Trionychidae; genus Pelochelys; species Pelochelys cantorii. Next base: position 116,550,164 of record CM064330.1, on the reverse strand, counting down.
TGTACAGTTTCACATAGCCCTTGTATTATATTTTTCTTGTTAAATGGAGGAAATATGTAATTGTTTGCCTTTTTAACATAAATGCCTGTGAGTTCACCAATTGCTTATAATTAAAGCAGTCAGTACACCTTTAAATGTGCATATATTTGTACTGAATCACTGCTGAAGCAAGCATTAGTAAACATAACTTTTTGCTTTGTATCCAATACTCAGGTTTCTAACAGTCAGAACTTTATTAGACTTAAATTAATTATTTTTAAATCTGTGAAAGGCACTAGTACTCAGTAGAAGATTTCAGTCAAATATAAAAAACAAGTTTTTGGCAGTCCTAGTAGGGAGTAGCTGCCATTAACATTCAGAAGCAAATTTTTTATGAACTTAGCTTGCTTTTTGTACTGTTGTCTGGGAGGAACATAAATGAAAACTATTGGCTTGTGGCCTAAGAGTTGTTTGACTGTATAAATTAACAAAAGTCTAGATCATAGAAATAATGCACATAACATTTTGCTTAACAATTAGAGAGCCCCTATCCACAAGCATTTACAATCTAATAAGACCAGATAATACATAGAACAGGAATAGCATGAAGAAAAAGAAATCAAGGATGAGAAGGTTAGGGCTTCAGTGACATAACCCACTTCTAAGTTATTTAAAGACAGGTGGTACATCAGCCATGAGACTTAAGTACAGTTTTATTAAAGGAAAATGTGATTGGACTTCTGATCATGGATGTATTTAATGCAGATCACTGCTGTGGTTTTTTTTACAGCTAATTCATAACACTATTGTGGACACGGCAGTGGTGTTTCCTCATCGGCTAGGCTTGCCTCACAAAAGAGCACTTAGAAACCTAATGGCAGATTACCTCAGACGAATTATTCAGGATGATGGTAGGAGCCTATTTTAGTATCATCTATATAAGTCAGTGGTAATTTGCATAATAAAAGGACAAATACCAAGCAACAACCAATCTAATAGTACAGTTGTTGCTCTTAAACTTGCCAACTTAGTCTTAGATGAAGTTACTGCAGTGTTCATTATAGTATTACATAAAATACTGCAAGTGTAGATGACCAGTTTAATAACTGACATTCATAATTTCATAAATTAAGATATAGAATCTTATTCAAAATTGCACTTTACATTAGTTAAACTCCTCTCCATTTTTCTCTCCCATGATTGAGGTGGGTAGTATCTCCCAAAGTGCAACTTGTGTACCTGTTTCAGTTTTCATCTATGCACATGTCAGTTATTTTGGAGGATTACTTTGTCCAATTTTCAAGTCAGTATTCAGTAGTTTACTATTTTTCTCTCCTAGAAGCAAAAGTTATAACAGTGACTTCAGTTTTTTAAATAAAAATCTTTTTGCAAAGCCTATATATGTATCAAATGTGTAGAAACATATGAGCAAGGAAATCATGCTATCTATAACTAAAGGGTAAAAATCAATTTGAGAGAGTTAAAATAAATGGCCAAGAAGCAAAATGGAAAATGTAATAGGTTACAGCTGACCAATATTTTATGTGCATGTTTTAAACACACATGCTATTGAGACATGACATACAAGGCCTTTTGTTAGAATACAAAATATTATCCTTAATTTCATTGGATTTCAGTTATGAATGAATTGCTCAGTTGTGCTTTAAAAGAAAATTCAGTAAAATTACATACACAGTAGATATGTGCTTCACATCTCCTTTTACTCCATAGAAGTAATTGTACATTAGCCATCTGACTGAAACCACTATTGAATTCTCAGGCACACACTTGGTTGGGTTTTTTTTTTTTTAATTGAAGCTGTCTGCAGTACTTTGGACTAGCAGGTCTGCATTTAGCTCTTTTTAAGAGTTCTTCAAATACTGTCTTGACTGATAATCATTTTCAGAGTGATTCCATTTACTGCATGGCATTACCAATGGAATGTTTGGGGGAAGGGGCAAAAATGAGATTCTTAAGAAGAGCAGGCATAATCTTTGAACTGCAACAATGCATGGAAGCTGTGCTAGTGGATTGTACTTCAAATGAGTAGAATGAAGTGCAAGATTTTTGGCATCAACTGAAGCCAATACTCTACCTTCTTAAAAATAAATCTTGAAGGATCTCATTTGTCATAACCTGCAGCTTTTTTTCCAGTGTAAGTGTTTGACTCTGGAAACAGTTGAGGGCAATAAAAATGGATGTCATTTATGGCTACTGTTCTCCTTTTTAAAATATAATTGTCATCAAACATTTTTTTGGCTAAACTAACTGGGCCAGAAGTTTTGAGATCAAAGTCTGTATAGGTTCAACTTGTACCTGAATGCACTTGCACTCAAATTCCCCATCTGAAAGGCTCCTTATTTGCAACTGATTGCACCTAGAAGGGAAAGCCTTCAACTAAACATTTGTTTAAAGAAAAATGTTCTCCAAAGATACTCATTCTATGATCTCACATTCCTTGGCTTCTCAATTGTACATAATGCACAAGTTTAAATTAAATTATGTATAGTTTTCTCGACTTAAAATTTCACTGGTGCCTACAAAATATGAATCTCTAGCTATTAAAAAAACCTTTTAATATTAGGTAATTAAATAGAACCTCTGTACATAATTAACTTAGAGCAGTCTTTCCCAATTTTATTTGGCTACGGAACCTTTTAAACTCAAAAGAATTTTGCGGAACTCCTAATAAGTCTAATATATGGACATCAGCACTGAATAGTGACATTGCCCCCACTCTGGCTAAGCTGGCATTACACAGGGACACTTATCATGGCAAACACAAATGATTGTTTTTAATAAAATCATAAATGCTTACATATTATTTTTTTTAAATCGTACAATGTTACTGTAATGGAATTTTCTCACTGAACCCTTATTTTCTCTTCGAAACCCCAGGGTTCTGTGGAACACCATTTAGGAAACACTGAACTAGAGTAATGGCATGATCTTGTTGCTTTTACTTGCTTTTATGCCTACTGTCACGCCCAGTGTTCAATTGTAAGCACTTCAAGGCAGGTAATGTCTAATATGAGGTGTCTAGCTCTATACACCACTTGTTTTACAGTATCCAAAGGCATGCTAGTGTTGAAATGTTCAGTCCTATCCTGAACTACTTTTAGTCACAATATTTATTTTCCATTTAATAGTTTTATTGAGTACAGTAGTTCTACTCTTGATCTCTAGCAGGAGTCGTGAGTCACATAGGCTCATAGTCCAGCTTCTGGAATATTCCTGGCCTGGCTCCACTAAAGTTCAGGCCTCTCTCTCCCCTGCTGCCCATGGGCAATTTTAAAGGGCCCAGAGGCACCTGGGAAACTTTGCCATTTCAGAGAGTTGAGCAGGTGCTATACAAAAACAAACTAGCTCATGTTCTTAAATTATATTAACTCCTTTCATTTGTACTTGTATCACTTTCCCTAGAGCTGTACTTTCTCTACACATGTGGCACCATGTTCTAGTTAAAAAAAAGTTGCTTAAAGCTTGTTTCTAGCACAGCTGTCAAACTTTTTGCCTCAGCAGCACCCATGCAGGTGGCTCGTGCTCTTCTCTGTTGCATGACACTGTGCCTTTGAACAAAACAACCAACAGTTCTGTCTGCTTTGGACAACATCCCCCATCAACCATACCACTCCATACTACCAGATGGAAATGTCAAAGATGAGGAAAAAGAATGGCTGCCTGCAGGTTCTGAAGGACAAATAGGATATATGTTCAGCTGGTTTAATTGCTTCAAGGAAGACTGGAAAAGGAATCAATTTTACAGCCTCCTAAACTTTCTGAAAAGCTTATTGCCAGCCACTGGAAAAGAATCACTTTTTAAAAAATGTTAATGACAAAACTGTCCTAAAACCGGCATGAACAACTCAAGTCAATAGGAGCTATGGATTTGGAGGGGAGAATTCATTAATTTTTATGAATTTTTATTGTTAATTTTGGCTCTGGCTCTTGTCAGAGTTCACTTTCCCAGCAAGATGTTTTATTACTCCTAAGGCCAGGTGTTGAACTTTTCATTCTGAGTGAGGCAGATATGTCTAGTTTTATTGTAAAAGAGTACATTCTATCCTACCTTTCCACTGGAATTTTTCATTTTTAAAGTAGACTTGCAAAAATACTCAACTGTGCAATGTGTAGCGGAGACAGGATACAATAGAGGCATATGTATTTGGTGAATGCCAGACTTAATTATTTTTCCCCACATAAGAGTACATTCCAAATTTTGTTCTATTCTACTAAAATCGTGGATAAGATCACCTCACTTAAGATCAGGGACTACTACCTTGAATTTTGCTACCCCTATGAAGTAGTTCTTCCATTTTAGTGAAATATCAATACAATAACTTTCAACTTTGTCAGTGGTTTCCTACAACAGCTTCAGGTTTGGTCCTGCTGTCTGATAGATGTGTAAATCTCACAGGAGCCATAACAAACTGCATATGCAAGATTATTATGTAGCAGCAATTTTTTTCAAGGCTGCATCCTTAAGATCTTTCAGTGGGGTTTTCATTTATCCATATACTGAGGATGCTTTCTCACAGATGATAGGCAAGTAAGTCTGAGGTCATGCCAATAACACTCATGCTGTCAGTTATTGCCCCCATTCCTGAGTTAGTTTTATTTCTGTATGCCACTCATGTAATTCTGCAACATCATCTTTCTAGAGAGCTTTTTGTCTTCAGATCTTTCTTGTCATTCCATTGTCTCATTCAGTCTCTAGTTCCTTGTGCACTGAACTAGTTTAAATGCAATATCTGTTTACACAGTGTGCTCATAAATGTCCCGGGTTCATGTAAATATTTGATATGTTGCTAGTTTTCCATCCTATAGTTTATTAGCTTGTAGTGAAGGCTAGTGCTCCTCAGTCACTATTAAAATGTATTTTTTCTGAATGTTGGCTCTGTTCTTTTCCTCTACTGCAGTGGTTCCCAAACTTTTTGGCATCACACCCCCTTTTTGATTTTTGAAAAACCCTCATGCCTCCCCTCCCCCCACTAGCAGCAAAACTTGTTGAGCCAAAAAAAAGGGAACTGACTGCGGCCAAAAAACAAATAGCAGCACAACTTCGGGGTGGGGCTGGGTTGCCTTGCACCCCCCAGGAATTTCTTCACGCCCCCCCAATTTGGGAACCCATGCTCTCCTGTATCTATTTTTGTGATACTTAATGTAGCAGCTTATTACTTTCAATATATGAATATATTTTGTTCTTTCCTAGTTGGTGGTCATGATTCTAGTGAAGATGCTGTTGCTTGTATGGAACTGATGCTTTGGAAAGTAAAGGAGGATACGAAGGGCAGAAAATGGTGATTTTTCTTCAAGAATGGCGTAATCAGCATGAAGCCACTGCCACTTCCATAATGTTTCAGTATTAACCCCTCTGGGCATGTTGCAATCAGTGGGTGCTACCACAAAAGCATTACTAATACTGCCAAGATAGTGTATCATGCGTGTCTCTCCTCCCCACCCCACCCGCTAATTATATTGAATATTCAATGGAATATGCTTAACAAGTCAAGGATTTTTGTATGTACTTGTTTAACTTTGGATGTTTGGTATTACATACATGGTTTTTGTTCAGTGTAAAAAATGTGATTGACTGGGGCTTGGAGTTGCTTCTGTACCTACTAATAGCTTTACCGTGATGATTTGAACAGTAAGAAACTAAAAGCTTGGTTTTTCAATTTTTAAAATTTTGCACCAAATTATTGCTTACAATACCAAAAAAAACCCCACCCTATCTGTTTGCTCTCCCTTTAAACTGAAGTGCCACTGCTGTGGTCTGCAAATCACCTGTGGAAAGTTATTTTCTTCTACTTTTACCCATCTTCTCCGCCCCCTTTCCTTCTACACCAAAGAGTAGCACAGAAAAGCAATAAAGTGCAGAAACTTGACAGTCTTCTCACCTATGCCAGTTTTTCCCAAGGAGAAAAGTCAAATGCATCTAAAAGGGAGAGCAGAAGTTGGGCTTACCTTTAGTATGTACTCTTGATTACAAAGAAATGAATGATTTATATCTTTTATTTTGACCTGTCTTTGTTAACCTTGCTTGATAAAAGTGTTTGGTAAAGTTACTTTTTTTAAATGAATAGCTAAAAAGAGCAATAAGCTGTGCCAGTTACAATCATCACCCTATACCAAAAATCCAAATTAAAGGTGTTGCTCTTTACTTCAGAGGACATGTTGTCCACTTATTTCTCAAAGCTACATTTTTTCTTCAGTTTGAATTCAAGGTATAAATGTGCTTCCAAAAATCTGATCCATAATTTACTGCTGTAGTGCTAACTTGACTTTGGAAGTGCTAATCCACAAAATATTAAACTTGTGCAAGTGTATGTGGTGTGAATTCTTCCTTTCTGGGGTGAGAGCACATGATGGAGCGCATTGTAATCCTTCAAGTATTATAGCTCAAATTGCAATACCTGTGCCTTGTAGAGTGCAATTTTAGTTAAAGATTAATGAAATAGGGTGAAGGGAAAAAATGACAACAAATGTGGGCACTTGTGCAGAGGAGGGTGCAGTAAAACTGTATTCTAATTCAGTACAAGGCTAAGTACCTGCTAGAAAAAGCTGTGTTAAATGCTAAGTACACTTAGCTAATGAAAACATGGGAGGCTTCCTGTAAAAGAGCTCAACTGTATTACTTCCAGCAATGTGTCATTGCTCAAAGTTTGTACTGTATTATAAATTAAGCTTGATTTAAATTGGGAGACCACCTAATAATGAGGAAACAATATGCAGGGGTTTTTTTTGGCAGATACCTGCAGACATGTTCTGGTCTAGCAAACAAAACACACTGGCTATGTCTACACTTGCAGCTTCTTGTGTGAGAAATATGCAAATGAGGCTAAGCATGGAATAGTGCTGAGCCTCATTTGCATACCTAATGAGCCACCATTTTTGCAGAAGAGGCTCTTGCACCAGAAGGAGCTGTCTACAGTGCTGCTTCTTGCGCAAGAAAATCCCTCTTGTGCAATGCTGTTATTCCTGAAAATAATCAGTGTAATGGAAAGAAACAAGTTTTCATTACCAAATCTTTTTTTGAAATCTCCTTATAGCAGTTGTGTACTGTATTTGCACTTTGTTTCTCTTGCTGCATTATGTAGTCCCATAGTCCCAATTCCAAATGAGATGTATGGTTGATCCATCAGTTCATAACTGCTTCTACTGTAAGGTGCATAAAACTAACAGGTAGAATTTTTTTACCTATTCTGCCATTGTTTCATTGCTTCAAATTTACTAAAATAAGTGCTAAATGCAATCTTATTTCAAATCTCTATGAAAGAGAAAGGAAAACTATGTCATTTCTCAGTAAAACGTCTTTAAAAACCATATGCAAATGTAGCAGATGGGTGTCCCCTCTACTGGGAATGTCAATAAGGCTTGGCTTATCAGTTAAATTTGTTGACTACAAGCATTCTCTCCCCCCTCCCTCCTGCTGCCTCTGTTGCACAGGCAGTAATATGGGGGTGGGGGGGAGAGACAGTAGGAGCTGGTGCCTCTGATAGAGAGGGAGTAGTACAGAGCATGAGTGGACTAATATGTGCAGGAAGTCAGCTTTCAAAGCAGGCTCCCTGCAGGAAGCTAGCTCTGCAGACCTGCTCCACCTCTCCTGCTGCCTCAAAGCAGCCTCTGTTGGTGTCCCAGGTTACCATGGACAGGGGCTGGCCTGCAGCAGCAGCCCCTTGCTGTGGGAAGCTTGGCTGCCCCTCGCTACCCCCACCTCAGCAGACAGGGGGTGCTGCCCCAAACCAGCTTGTGTTGCTGGGGCTTTTGGACCTTCTGTGGAGAGGGGCTGCTGGTTTTTAAACTGGCTCTCTTGGTGGACCAGCTCCCATCTGCCACTCCCTGCTGCTGTGTCAGAGAAGCAGTGGAGGTGGGAGGTCCCAGGAGTGGGACTGGGAGCACACTGGCTGCTGCCCCTGGGCACTATCAAATAGTCATATAACTGCTAAGATTTCATGCAGTTACATGACTATTCAGTTACATGATATCTAACAGCCCTGTCCGCCTGTTTATATACACTCATATTTAAAATGTTTCTGCTTCAAATTCCAAAGTAAAAACACCATGGGTGCGTTTACACTGGCAAGATTTTGCGCAAAAACTTGCTGCCTGTCTACACTGGCCGTGAGAATTTGCACAAGAACACTGATGTTCTAATGTACGAAATCAGTGCTTCTTGCGCAAATACTCTGACGCTCCTGCTCAGGAATAAGCCATTTGCGCAAGTGGGCCAGTGTAGACAGGTACCTAAGACAGGCTAAACGGAAAAAAAGCAGGCTAAACGGAAAAAAGCCCTAGTGGCCATTTGGACGCTCCATAGCTGCAAGCCAGTGCCTGACTTCCTGGTAACCTGAGACCCCTTAAAGGCAGATGCAGCCTGTAGAGGCCATGAGGCAGAAGCCCTTCTGCGACCTCTGCTCAGAGCTCTGCCACGAGGCCCCCTGCCCTCCCCAACAGCCACCCAGAGCACAATGGCAGCTCCGGGGGGGGAACAGCCACCTGCACCGCCAGCGCACGAGGCCCCAAGGGGCCAAAAACAGAGGGCCCCATCCTGGTCCCCGGGGGAGCTGGAGGCCCTCATGGACCTCTGGGAGGAAGAGGAGGCCCTCCACAGCACCCACTCCCATCGCCGCAATGCGGACATTGTGGACATTTTCCACTGCATGGCCCAGGCGCTCGCCCACCAGGGCCATCCAGCCCTTAAGCAAGTCCGGGCTAAAAGTAAAAGAGCTGGGCTATGTGCGGGCCAGCGAAGGGCCAGGAGCCGACACCTGCCCCCGCTACCAGTGGCTCCACCACATCCTGGGCCAGCCAGCACCCCAGGGACCGTCGGTCCCTGTGGACACCAGCGTGCGCCCACCCCCCCCAATCACTAGGACCAGCGAGGTGGGGGAAGAAGGAGACACCACCAGCAGGTCAGAGGACGAGGCCAGCACCTTCACCCTCCAGGCCCCTCCGGCAACCCCGATGTCTCCTGTGCGTCCTTGGAGGCCGGGGAAGGATCCACCGGTGAGTGTTGCACTTTGCACTCACGGGGGGGGGGGGGGGGAGAGCCAGTACGTCACTCAGGCCACGTGAGCTGCATGCTGTGTAGCATTAGGCAGGATGCAGCACGTGCAGCCTGGTGACCAAGTGGCACGTGGCCATGGCAGGCAGCTCCAGGGCACGCCTGGGACCATGGTGCTCTCACACATTCGGCGGGACCAGGGGGAAGGGTGGATGCCGGCTGGAACCAGCCAGAGGCTCAGGCCAGTGCCCGCACCTCCGTAAGGGTGCAGCACACAGAACGGCACACTGTCCCATGCCTGGCTGTGAAACACAGCCAGCTGCTCCTGGGAAAGCCTGTGAGCGTGGCCCCCACTGAGTCCCTCGCCTGCTCCCGGTGCCTTGGCTGGCCCCCCGAGGGAAGTCCCCACATGGCCCTGGGCTACCGTGTGTGAGGGCTAGGGGGAGGGGGCGGGAGGAAGCGCTCAGGCCAGCCCTAGGGCCACCTGAGTTTTGCTCCAAGGATGGTACACTCCCCAGTCATTCTCCTGGTTCCATCCAGGAGCCATCCCACGTGATGGGGATCTGAGAGCCCAGACCACGTCTGCCAGATGTGCTCCCAGGCACTGTGTGGGGAGTCATCTCGTTCCCTGTCAAACACCCATTGATTAGCCTAAAGACGCTCAGCCTCCACCGGCAGGGAGTGCCACAGGTTAACACAACACACATGCCCTCCCACCCTCCAAGGGGCCAGGACAATAGTTACAATACATGGAGGAGGACCCTACTCCAGGGGCGGTCCTCCTTGCAAACATACAACACGGGGGGAGGGGGGTGTGGAAACTGAGTGGGCCCAAGCCACACTACTGCGGTGTCGCCTGGGCTCAGGGGTGGAGGGCATGAGGTGTGGGACAATAGCCGGCCTGCCTGACTGACCCATCCTTTCTTCTGTTCCCTGCAGTGGGACAAAGCACAAGCCGGGGACCCTCCCGCCCTGTGGCAGCGGCAGCAGCAGCAGCAGCACCCCCAGCCGCCCCCCCAGCCGCCCAACCACCAAGGCGGCAGGTCCGGCACCGGGACCAACACCTTCGGCGCCACATTCAGGCTGTCGAACGCATCGAGGCAGCCATCATGCAGCGTGTGGAGGCAGACCTGCAGTGGCGCCAGGAGGCCTGGGGCTCCTTCCAGGCCCAGTGTGTGCGCATGGCGGATGCCATATCGACGCTCACCGCACACATTGGCCATGCCATTCACTGTGGCATGGCCTTGCCCCATGCACCTGCCATCCCTCCCCTAGCACTGCCCCTGCCCCCTCCTACAATGGCCCATCCTGCTCCTGGCCCACCTCCCCGTGCTGCCTGCCCCGACGCGGCCTGACTCCCCATGTGCAGGTCCGCCCCCGCAAAAGCCGTCGCAGAGGCTGCTCCTCCCCCTCCCAGTTCAAAGTCTCCTCCCCCTCCCCCCTCCCCATTGTAAATAAAAAGTTCCAAGTTTGTGTTCCAAAAAAACTGTGTTTGTTGTTTATTGGGAGGTAAGGGGAGGGGAGGGGGGAAGGATAGGGGATGGGAGGGAGTTGTAAAGGGAGACCAAGGCGACCTTACTATGGGGCCTGGGAGAACATGTCCATCCGGGCCTCCCAGATGCGCACCCCATCGTGGTGCGCCTGGCAGATGGCAGCTGTGTGGGGCTGTTCATAGGCTTGGCCCTCGCCTGCCATCCATGCACGGAGGAAGGCCTTCCTCCTCTGCTCCACAAGATTGTGGAGCCCGCAGCACGTGGCCACTACCTCTGGGACATTCCGCTCACCCATCTCGAGATGGGTGAGCAAGCAAAGGAACCAGGCTTTCAACCGCCCGAACACGCACTCAACTTGGTTGCGGGCCCGGTTGTGGTCCAGCCGCCCCGTGTAGGACCGCATTAGCCAGGGCAGCAGGGGGTAGGCCGTGTCCCCCACAACACAGATGGGCATGGGCACATCCCCAACAGTAAATTCCCGCCGGGGGAAGTAAGTGCCCGCCTCCAGCCTGCGAAACAGGCAGGAGTCATGTGCCCTGCCGGACCAGCCTGCATACATGTCCAGGAAGCAGCCACGGTGGTCCATGAGGGCTTGGAGTACAATTGAGAAATACCCCTTTCTGTTTATAAAATGGGCCGCTCGATGCTCCGGGGCACGGACGGGGATGTGGGTTGCATCCAGAGCTCCCCCGCAGTTGGGGAACCCGAGGGCAGCCGGCCACCGTAGCGTCCACGTCGCGCAAGCGGATGACTCTCGGGAGCAGGACGTCATTGATGGCATTTTTGACCTGCAGAAGGGTGCAGAGAAACACAGAGGAACACATCACATAAGGCAGGGTGAGTGTGCGCTCCCTTGGGCCCCCCGTGATGCCCTCTGTGCTCACGCACGCACACACACCAGGACCCCCCTCACCCTACGGCCCCCCCCTCCCCCGGCCACCAGCAGGGAGGGACAGCCCAAACCCCTGTGCAAGGGAGGGGACAGCCCAAACCCCTGGGTGACCCAGCCTGGAGTCTTGGCTGCCCCTGGGCATGGAGTGCAGCAACCTCCCCACTCCCCACTCCCCCCTCTCCCTGGGACTTACCTCCATCACAACGGCACCGACGGTTGATCTGCCCACCCTGAACTGGTGTGTCACCGATCGGCAGCTGTCCGGAGTGGCCAGCTTCCAGAGTGCGATGGCGACCCTCTTGTCCACGGGGATGGGTGCCCGCAGCCGGGTGGTGGTTCTCTGGAGCGCAGGGGCGAGCCAGGCACGTAGCTCCAGGAACGTCTGCTTTCGCATCTGAAAGTTCCGGAGCCGTTGCTGGTCGTCCCATTGCCCCAGGACCAGCTGGTCCCACCAGTCGGTACTGGTGTCCAGTCTCCACAGTGGCCTCTCCACGGTGGGGTGGGGATGCCACAAGGACGCCATGGCCTCCCTGGTGAGGGAGTCCAGAGCGATCAGCGCCTCCAGGTCCTGGAGGAGTAGTGCACCAGCCTGGAGCACCAGCTGCAGGCACTCCAAAATGGCCAGAAGGGGCCAGAGCAGGCACATGGCCACCCCTGGCACAAAAAACAAGCAAGATGAAAAAAAAAACCAGGCAAAGGCACTAAAAGGCACAAGGCAACCACAAAAACTGCTACGGCTGTCAGTCCCTGCAAGAGGTCCTATAGTACGCAGCAGGAGAGAAACGGCTGTCCGGGGAGATCCCTTTAAGCACGTGTCTCAAAGGAGTTCCAGCCCCCGCCCCCGGAAAGGGCTGGTGCCCTTTTGCCCTCTTCAAAATGGTTCCGAGCTTCTGCTTTTGCGCAAAAGCGTCCCGCCAATGTAGATGCGCTTTTGCACAAAAGCGTATCGTTCTAACGATGACTCCGGGACCAATCTAGATGCTCTTTTGCGCAAATACTTTTAACAGAAAAACTTTTCCGTTAAAAGTATTTGCGCAAAATCATGCCAGTCTAGACGCAGCCCATGCATCTATGTGGTTTATTTGAAAGAGGCTGAGGGATTTGGACTTATTTAGTCTGTAGAAGAGCAGGGGATAGGAGGGGGGAGATTTGATAGCGGCCTTCGACTTCCTGAAAGAAGATTCCAACGAGGATGGAGAAAGGCTGTTCAGAGTAGTGACAGATGGCAGAACAAGGAGCAATGGTCTTAAGTTGCAGTGGGGGAGGTCTAGGTTGGATATTAGGAAAAACTTTTTCACCAGGAGGGTGGTGAAGCACTGGAATGGGTTACCTAGGGAGGTGGTGGAATCTCCATCTCTGGAGGTTTTTAGAGTCTTGGGTTGATTTAGTTGGGATTGGTCCTGCTTTGGGCAGGGGCTGGACTCGATGACCTCCTGAGGTCTCTTCCAGCCCTAGGATTCAGCTCTCTCTGCTTGTTCCTAGCTCCCAAATTAAAACTTTTCACAGTGCTAAGCCCCTTCTAGTTGCTGATAATGGTTTTAAAATCAAACTGTCACCTTGAGTGTGTGATGGTTGGACTTGTGCCAGCAACAGTATTTCTATGTATACAATTCCTTGGCTTTAACCCACTACCTCAGTTCTTTGCATGATGTGGAATGGAGGCTTGCACCTTCTGAATGAAACTCCTCACTCAACTTTGAAAAGGCTGTTGCTAGCACTAATCAACCTTTTGTTTACATAACAAAGCAACAGGTGTCAAAAATCTGTCACAACAAAACTGAACAAAATCTAAAAATGACCTGAAAAGGCTATACCTTAAAAAAAAAAAAAAAAAAAGATGGCCAGAGGTAAATTGTTAGAGGCAAGAGAGACTTCAATGGAACCAGGGAAAGGAGATGTTTGTTTAATTAGATGTGTGAGCTGTGCAAGGCCTTGAAATATTTCAGTCATGCCTCCCTCCCCCAGGAATGCTAAATGCATATAGGGTCAGTAACATGGTTTAAAAAACAATCATATGACTGAATATAAATAGCCCTGAATTTGGTTTGTAAATGTAATTATACAACGTCAGCAGCCTTTAATAAGTTTACATAAAGCCACTTAGGCTACGTCTATACTGCAGCCTTCTTCTGCAAAATCTTATGCAAATGAACCATGCTTCATTTGCATAACTAATTAGCAGCCATTTTTGCGCAAGAGGCTTTTGCACAAAAAGGAGTTGTGTAGACGGCTCCTTTTTGCGCAAAAACCCCCTCTTGCACAAGAGCCATTCTTCCTCATTTTTTCAAGAAGAACGGCTCTTGCACAAAAGGGGGCTTTTTGCGCAAAAAAGGAGCTGTCTACACAGTTCCTTTTTGTACAAAAGCCTCTTGCGCAAAAACGGCTGCTAATTAATTATGTAAATGAAGCATGGTGATATTCTACTCCGCTCTTCATTTGCATAAGCTTTTAGCCCTAGTTTGTTTTAACAATCACCGTGTGGAATGATGCAGCTATTATACCCTCCCAGGGGGGAGCTACAAATGCAGTTCCCCCTTCTTTAGCCCAGGCTGGAATAAAGTTCCTCTTTAGTGAGTTGGGGTACATTCACTCCACCACTAGAACTGTAATGCTTGTGGCCTTAGCAGAACTGGGTCAGGGGGGAACATTTTTGTAATATTGTGATTTAATCAAAAAAATTGAAGTACACTCATAAATATTTGCAGGAGGGACTTGCTACCTTGAACATGACATTTAAAGCCCTTTCTGTCTCACACACATAGATTTCATATAGTTGTCCGTGCTACACATATGAACATTGAGCATGGGTCTAGGTTTTGTGTTTACTTGGTATTTTAAAAAAGTAAATGGGAGCAATGCGCATGTGGTCAAAGCACTGGCCTAGGACTCAGGTGCAAGCTGTAGAGTCTTTTTCAGAGCTTGCTATATGGTATTTCCCCATCAAGCTGTAAAGTGGGATGATAATTTTTTGGGCTACCTTAGCTGTCTGGCTTGTGAATGCTTCAGGATATGGCCCATCCCTTCCTATCTGTTTCAAAAGTCCCTGGCACAAGTCCATGAGCTTACTGGACTTTTATAGGCTACCATATATTCTCTGTCTCACTCTCTCTCTATACATATATATTTATATATACACACACACACACACACACACACACACACACACACCCCTATATTTTTAAAGCTATTAAACAGCTACCTTGAAAAATAATGTGCATGACCTTATAATCAAAACTATAGCCTAGCATTCATTGTCTTATTAAGGCTGAGCTATGGGCAGCAAATGAAGTGTCCTCCCCTTCCCCCCCTGCCAGGTTCCTCTTCACCCCACTCCAAACCCTTCAGCTCCACCCCTCCTGCACCTTTGAACACCTGATCCCCAGCCCTACTCCAGCACCCACACCCCAGCCACAATCCTCAACTCTCTTCTGCACCCATCTCCCTGCCTGAACATGAGTGAGGGTGGAGGAGAGCGATTGAGAAAGGGAAGGGGGCTCTTGTGGCAGGGAGTAGGGGAGGCCATGGAGAAAGGAGTATGGTACGAGCAGGGACTATGGGAAGCAGGAAGCAGCGCATGTTTGTTTGTTTTTTCTTTTGGAAATTTGGCAACCCTAGCCAGACCCCACCACTCACTCACCACTCAACTCTTCACTGCCTCCCTCCTCCCAGCCACTCATCACTTCCCTCCCTGCTGGCTGGCTGCACACCACCTCCCTCCCCAGCCTGCCAGACATCTGCTGTCTCCCCCTTCCCAGTCTGCCTCACTCTCCTGCTGGATCCATCATCACTGGCTCACCATGTCCCTCCTCATTCTCCCATCCTCATGGGCAAGCATCAGGAACCACAATGAGTGGGGAGGCTCATGGAGTGGAGGAAGACTCATCAGGCAGCAACAGCAGGTGCTGGGAGCCTTGAGGGAGGGACAGAGCAGGGAAGGTAAAATCGAGGGGGCCACTATCACACAGCGGTGATCTGCAGCGGTGGTGGTGACAGGAAAGATTAACCTCCCCTGGTCTATTATGCTTGCCACCCATGGATTGAGAGGTAATTCAAATTAAAAAGCTCCAGCTGAAAACAAGCATCTGGATTTAAGTTGTCAAACGCACTAATGATAAAAGCCATTATATTGAAATGTTAGGCTTTGTACATTGTTTGTTAAAGGCCACACAGTAAACTACAGCCAGGCACACAAGGAATAGGGTGGTCACAGGCAAGGAGGTGAACCATATCTGTTCATAATGAATAAATGATCTATAGTCATCATTAGATTCAAATGTAAAATGCAAAAGCTGCACTTACAGCCAAACTGACTTTTAGAAATGCATTTTATAGTATGAAATACTTTATGAATGTCCATTCGTACGATAAACTCCCTGTGGCTTTCTAAAATAACACCACTCTTATATAGTTATCAAGTTAAACATTGCTATTTAATATAGAAATTGGCTATTAAATTGACAAATAAAACCCCAAATTTGCAGTTGTTTTTATTGCATAGAGGTCAGCTTATTCAAAGGTTCTAGCAACAAATTATTTTCAGGGCTCACTTTTATTGCTGATTTCCTTTCTTTGCAGTGTTTTTTGGTAATGCAACAGCATTGATGTGTGTTCTTGGGAGACATAGCACTGTTGTAGCACTCACACAAAACGTGTTAGAATCACCATAAAATTTAGCTAACAAGACATTGCATTTATTGGCAATAACTCTTGGAAAACACCTAGAGCAGCAATGTGAATGAGCTACTTACATTAAGAACTGCACATTTCCCCAAAAAAGATACTATTGTGTGTGAGATGTTTCTCAGAATTTATGACGTAAGCCCATCCCTACTCAAAACAGTATATACACTCCTACAGTCTATGGAGGCAGAGCTTACTGTAAGGTATACACAAAGCTACCTGTAGTTAAACAATATTATACAAGAGAGCTATACACACTTCACCGCAGAATATCACATTCTGTGCCCCCCCAAAGGCTGAGCTTTTAGTTTGTTTAATGGATACTCAATAGATGAAGATTCTTCTGTTTTAAGCAGCTTCTTCAGCAGAACAGTCAATTCCTGCATACGTAAACTTCTCATACAGCGTGGTATTCACATATGTCTGAAAGAATAAGGGAGGTTGAAGTAAGTGGTGTATTTTTTTCTCAAGTGCACCAAACTGTGCTGAAATTATTGAGGGTTATTGTGTTTGCAATACCCTCAGTGAATCCCAGATACCCCAAAAGAGCTACCCTTTGGACTTCAAGCTAGTGCAGCTATTCTGTCTTACCTTTCGTTCCTCTAACATCCTGTTCAGTGACACCAGGATCTGAGCGAATGATGGCCTTTCATATGGTTTCTCCCGCCAACACTGTCTCATTAGGTCATATCTTTAAAAATCAGACACAAAACTCATGATTACTTGGAAGAATATCTTTGAACACAAGGAATGCAGGTTCCAAATTAAAACCATTTTTAAGGCTCAAATTTTCAAACAGCTATCTAAGAATTCCACCAATCAGATCTTACAGCTATGCTGAGAATTTGATGCCTACACTAGCCAGATTTTTTATGCAAGAAAAGACAGGTAGGAGCCAGTGATCATAAATGTGGAGGTTCTCTCTGGCCACATTCCCTTCCCCTCCGTCCAGTCCTGCTGGAACAAGTTCACTTCACAAAACGTGGAGAAGTGGGTGCCACAGAAGCAGTGCTTCACCACCTGAAAATCTCACTAGACACTCCCTCGTAAGAATTGGCTTTACTGCATGGCACATATCACATGAGCTCTTTCATTGCTTCCACCAGGCTAGTGATCATTATACTAGTGTTGCTCACAACTTTTAAGGTAGCAAATTGATTTAATTTTAATTCAAATGTGCTTTGTTTTATTCTTTTAAATTCATATTTGGGCTTAAATTTGCCTCCTTGAAGATGATTTTTGTTGAAAGTTGTGGTAGTTTTCAAACTGACAACCACCCATCCTGTAAAAAGCATATGTTTGGAGGCAAACTATCCTTCTGCAATCAACAGTGCAGTCAGGCCTCACATGATCGCTCCTTCTACAACTATATTATTTATATTTAAAAAACTCCACACATTCGCTGAAACATGCCTTCCCTAATGCTGCTAGTTTCACAGTAAACAGTGCAAATAAAATAATAATTAATGAACTTGTTTGCTTACACCTCGTCATCACAATTGAGAGGCTTTTCCAGTCTGTACCCTTGTGGCAATTTCTCATAGAGTTCTGCACATGTCATTCCGCAGTATGGTGTTCCACCTAAAGCACAAGATTTTTAAACACTGGGTTTTAAATGATGTCACAAACATTTTTCTAGTGGCATCACAAACAAGGCTAACTGCAATTAGCACAAGAGCCATAGGATGGTGCAGCAACAAAGTACTTGCAGGCAGCTAACTACTCCAGCTTAGAAGGTACATTGTACTGAGTAACTGTATTTAATAATCATAATTTTATTCATTATTTATGCAGTGCTAAAACAGTGTTTTATAGACAAGTAAAAAGCAAACAGGCCAGCTCTTCAGCTGGTATAAACATAGCTCCATTGATGATAATGTGTCTTTCCAAAATTCTTGCAGTCAGTGGGCCTGGTTCTGATCTGACTTACACTGCCTTCAGAAGCATTATTCCTGATTTACAGTGCTAAAATAAGACTTAGGCCCCTGTGACCAGTACTATACTCAGTAGTGCATGCAGTTATATTTGGAGAGTAATCTTAAGGCTAGGCAAGGGGCACAAAGAAACGTAGGCCTGGAGACACTGAGTTTAGGTGCCTAGAACATCACTGATTCAGAAAGCTTCAGTTTGGCACCTAGGCTCCCTGTACAATTAATGGGGAAATATAGGCACCTCAGGATGGGATTCACAAAAAGCCAGCATACTAGCTGGCTCCTTGCCTAAGACAGCCAATGAGAGCTGCTAAGCTGAGGGGTACGGGCTCCTTCTCTGGCCGTTGTGAACAAACTCATCTCAAAGGGCCCAATCTGACAGGCATGCTCTGAGCACACTTTTTAGATTGGGCACTGGAGGTGACTTAGGTGAAGTAACAAGTATCTGCCCCTGGTTTCTGCATGGCTCTTGGACTTAGGC
Organism: Pelochelys cantorii; assembly: GCA_032595735.1. Taxonomy (NCBI): domain Eukaryota; kingdom Metazoa; phylum Chordata; order Testudines; family Trionychidae; genus Pelochelys; species Pelochelys cantorii. The sequence goes on along the minus strand of CM064330.1, from coordinate 116,531,701 downwards.
ATCCAGACACCTAGCTCAGGCTGCAGGGCATGCACTCAGAAACAGAAATTACTCATCTGATGCAGTAACTGGAATTCTTCGAGATGATTGTCCCCATGGGTGCTCCACCTTGAGGTGCATCAGCTCCGCTGAGCCTTTATTGGAGATTTATGACAGCAATGTCCCTGGTTGGCTGTGCATATGGAACACCAGTGCACAACCTTTGAAACGGTTATTCCACGTGCACAGCTAACCGCCTCCTCAGTTCCTTCTTTGACCCAGACGTACTCGAATCTGAAGCAGAGGGGAAGAGGGTGGGTGGTGGAGCACCCACGGGGATGACCATCTCAAAGAACTCCCATCACTGCACAAGGTGAGTAACCATCCCTTCTTCTTCGAGGAGTGTCCCCGTGGGTGCTCCACCTTGAGGTGACTATGAAGCAGTGCTCATGCTTGGTGGTGGGCGCTTCAATTAATTTAATTTGGTAAATGCCAAAACACGTATCAGCATCCGCAAACGACTGGATAGTGTAGTGCTGCATAAAGGTGTGTGTTGAAACCCACGTGGCAGCTTTGCAGATTCCTTCTGTTGGTATGCCTCTGAGGAAAGCTGTTGATGCTGCCATTGCTTTTTGCCATTGCCAAAAAGGTGACCTTCATTAACAGGTGTAGAAGGGAACAGGTGGCTTATGGTTCAAAGGGCTTATCTATGAGTGCCCTGAGGATGAGGTTGAGGTCCTATGCTAGAATTGGGTCTCTTTGTGGTGGAAACTTATTGTGTAAGCCCCAGAGAAATCTCTTGGTGGATGGGCGAGTGAATACAGAATAACCTTGTATTGGCAGATGTAGTGCTGCTATGGCTGCGAGATGTACTTTAATTGAACTTATTGATAGTCCTGTTTTAAGTAGTTCTAACAGGCAGGTAAGTATCTTTAAAACTCCAGTCTCTATAGGGGTACAGTTCTGTTTGGAACATCAGACCGCGAAGAAACGCCATTTCTGTTTATATGTTTTTCTGGTTGTAGACCTGTGGCAGTTCACAAGGATTTGCTGCACTTCCTCGGGGTACTTCACTTCTGTAGGCATCAACCAGTTACCATCCAGGTGTGAAGATGGAGTGTGTTGACATCTACGTGGTGCATCTGCCCATCCTGCTGTGTGAGCAGAGGCTGGACTGGAGGGAGGCAGTCTGGTGGATGTACACTCATATGCACCAGGTAGGGATACCAGGTTTGCCTGGGCCAACTCCGAGCTAGGAGTAGGACTTTGGCTTTGTCCTGCTTGACTTTCAGGATAGTGCGTTGGATCAGTGGGAATGCGTATAGGAGGGCTGCTTCCCATTTTATGCTGAATGCATCCCCCAATAATTGGGGACCTATGCCTGCACTGGAGCAGTAATATGGGCACTTCTTATTCTTGTGGGTGCCAAATAGGTCTACCAGTGGAAAACCCCACTTTTGAAATAAATGGTTGTGGTTGTGTGGGAAGTTTCTGCTGCAAATATCTGCCAGGATGTTGTCTTTGCCTGGGGGGTAAGGTAGCTATAAGTGTTATGTTTCTCGGGATGCACCACTCCCACAGTTTCACTGCTTCCCAACATAACTGGTAAGATCGAACTCTCCCTTGCTGATTGATATAATAATACATTGTTGTGATATTGTCCGTTAGTATCTGGACTGTTTTGTTGTGAATCAGTGGCAGAAAATGAACACAGGCATTATGTACTGTCCTGAGTTTGAGTAGATTTATGTGGTTGTTTGTCTCCTCCTTGTCCCATTGGGCTTGGACAATGTGTTTGCCCAAGCATGCTCCCCAGCCCGTTAGCAAGGCATCTATCATAATTGTTAATGCTGCCTGGCTGGGTGGTGCGGAATGTTCAGGGTCTGAGACAGCCTGTGAGGTTTTCTCCATGCTAATCATTTTTAGCTGGAGTTTACTCACTTTTCTTGTTCTGATTGTCAGCTTCTTACAGTGAGGGCACTGTTCTGTGTCATGCTCCTCACCCAAACAGCAGACACACTCTGAGTGTCCATCTGATACAGAAATGGAGTCTGCAGCTCTTACACTTTTAAAATCCTGGGGAGCCAGGCATGTCCCAGTAAAACAGTCTCTTCCAAGCGGTCACTTAGCAGTGGGACCGCGACTATCCATATGCAGTATAAATAATGAACCATGGTTTAAACAACAAATATTTTTTAATTTAAACTATAGTAATGAACTCAACTATGCTAATAACTGTTAACTAATGATCAACTCTATCTAAAAACTAATAACAAGGTGACATGAAGGCAACTGCTCTGCTGCAACCAAAGCCGGCAGCAGTCAGAGAGGAACTGAGGAGGTGGTTCGCTGTGCACGTGGGATAGCCGTTTCAAAAGTTCTGTGTGCACAGCTGACTGGGGGCTCTGCTGTCATAAATCTCTGATTAGAAGTGCAGTGGCACTGGTGCACCTCAAAGTGGAGCACCCACAGGAACATTCCTCGAAGAAGAAACATAGGTGCCTACAGAGCTCTGGGGCAACTGGGCACAGGTTCTCTGCTGCCTGATTCTGGAATGTAGTTGCCTAAGTGGCAATCAAATGCCTCAGTCCTTTTATGACTCTAGCCCTTGGAATATTCATTATTTAAAAAGTAAATATCTGGTGTAAACTCCTTGCCAGCAGATAATGTAAAGAGGCACCCTCTGCCTTTCTCATGTAATGTGGTGCCTGACCTAGACTGAGCTGGAATTGTGACAAATTAGGGTACTGTACTAGAATATCCTATGCTGGTTTATTTGTGTACCAATATAAATGGATACTTACCTAAACTAACTACTTCCCATAGTAGGACACCATATGACCACCTGCAATGGAGACAAAGAAAAAGCACTCACAAAAAGCACTTAACAGGAATAATAATTAAAAGTGAGATGTGTCATTTAACAAGATATTCTTAAAAGACAGTTTGCTAATATACAGAGAATGTAAGTTTACTCTTTTCAATTTTTCATTATTTCTGATCAATCTTCTGTTTGGGAGTAAGGATCCAGGCCTTAAAACACAAGGCCAGATTCCCAGCAGCGACAAATGAGCATTGCCCCCTTTTCTTCTCTGCACTTAAAGATTTATAGTGACTAACTTCAGAGAAGTTCTATAGAAAATGAGGAAATGTCACAGAAGTCACATAGAAAATGAAGCAACACTATAGTCCAGGATCATCCATGGGCCAAATCTGGACCGCCAGATGCTTTTGAATGGATCCCAAAATATTATCATCATCATCATCCCTGGAGTCAGAACTTTGACTGCACCTTGACCAAGAAATGTGGACTTTGACAAAAAATAATTGACTCCCCTGCTATAGTTTATACAAAAAATTTCTGCAGAAGCATCTCCTCTGGTGACTTTCTTCATTTCCATGCAGGCTGTGATCCAGCAAGGCACTTAATCCTAAAATTAGTCTCGTTGAGTTTAATGAGACTGCTCAAGTGCTTACAGTTATTCACATACTTAAATACTTTGCTAGATGAAGACCATAGAGTTGGCCAGATGTATCTGTTTTTCCTGCAAGTACTGCTATCCCAGAGCTGTGCTTTTACTGTTTTCCTGGTTACTTGCTGGACTTTGTTGGCAGAAACTGGTGCATGCATGGGCCTTCCAATGATTCATTTGTGTTTTAGTTTCAAAACAAAGATGCCCCCATGTCCAAACATCCAGTATATTTTGTAAAAACTCACATCAGACCCAAACCTCGCTTGCTTCAGTTTTTCAGACAGCTCAAGGTGTCTGTCCACATGGTGATGCATATATCTGTGTTTTCTGAGTTTCATGAATAAGAAACTCTGGCAAAAAACATTTCCACTATGAGGCTTTTATGTTACTAAATAAAGTCTTATTAAAAACAGACTATAAAACTGTACTTACACATCACTGTTTGTGGTGTACACACTGTAATTTAGAGATTCAATTGCCATCCATCGCACTGGAAGTCGTCCCTGGAATTGAAGCCATTGGAATTGCATTACAAGCTATTACATTAACAGTAGTTTTCACATAACCTTATTGAAACCTACATCACAAGGTTTCCGTTAGCAAAAATTGCTTTACATTAGTGAGCACTTACACAAGTAACCCCATTCAAGTCAATAGGCTTACTGAAGTAAGTTCTCCCCAACTTGAGACCCAGTTGTACAATCACGCCCATTGTTCCCTGTAAACTGTGTGCTTGTGCAGACACTCAAGAGAAATTCAAATGCTGCCCAGCTGATTAGCAGAGCTCCCACAGCTAGGCTTTGTGTTTCTACTGGTGGTGCACATTCACACACACCTTGGTGTTCATAAAATGTATTCTGCACATGGATGGAAAAAATTAGAGGAAACATTGATCAGGTCCCAGATGTATAGTGCCCAATTAAACAAGGAGAAGTTCTTTCCAAATGTGTGGGCCCAGTAGGAAATGGAAACAAGTTTCTCCACTGCCTCTCATGATGTATTCCATGTGGGTGCAGGCCTCCTCGGCTGCTTTTCTGGCCCATATTCCTCTCCAGGAAATCTGTAGGGTTGTGACCTGGTCCTCAGATCATACCTTTACATCGCACTACGCTACTGTACATCAGTCCAGACATGTGGCGGCTTTGGGGGCCATCTTATTTGAGTCAGCTACACATTGACTCCGCCCCCTCACCCCAGGTAAGGTTTGTGAATCACCTCAATTGGAAGACATATGAGTAAGCACATGAAGAAGAAAAAACAACACTCGCCTTTGTAGCTTGATCTTTGAGATGTGTTGCTCATAGCTATTCCATATCCACCCTCCTTCCCCACTGTCGGAGTAGCTGGCACTCGGGGTGGTGGGCTCGGCAGGGTTATATATAATGTGCCGCACCGGCACCATGCCAGAGGGCTCCACAGCCAAACCAACTGGTAGCAGGTAGGGTAAAAACTTTCTGGCAGCTGTGCATGTGGTGTGTGCACATCTCAGCTGGAATAGATATGAGCACTACATCTCAAAGAACAACCGTTACAAAGGTAAGTAATCGTTTTAACATGCCTTAACATTCCTGTCTCATTTTCTCTCATACTGAAGAAATAAATATGAAGGTCAGGGTTTGAATACAAACTTTCAAATGATTTGTGTGAGGGGCATTCCATATGCTTTATGAAAATATGCTTGCAATTACGAATATGACATAACTGGAATATGCCTTATTCAAAATACCCCATACAAGATACCATTGGAAGTTATAATCTACTGAATATGATTTTCCCATTTGTATGCATGTAACATCTATGTAGCTCATGTTAGGAATATGGAGTATAAATCTGTGTTATTAATATAGTCATGGTAAGTGAGGGCCATTAATGGTATTTAGAGCTATAATGGCCCATTAGCAAAGAGATAATGAAGTTTCGCCTTCCTGTGGATGTGTGGACCAGCCTGTTAAGTATGCAGGCACGCAGTTTAGAGGGAATCCTGATGCGGGGATGGATTACACCCTTAGCAACTTTGCAGAAGACATGAAGTTAGGGAGAGAGGTAGATACGCTGGAGGGTAGGGATAGGGTCCGGAGTGACCTGAACAAATTGAAGGATTGGGCCAAAAGAAATCTGATGAGATTCAACAAGGACAAGTGTGGAGTTCTGCACTTGGGACAGAAGAATCCCAAGCACTGTTACAGGCTGGGGACCAAGTGGCTAAACTACAGTTCTGCAGAAAAAGACCTGGGGGTTACAGTGGATGAAAAGCTGGATATGAGTCAACAGTGTGCCCTTGTAGCCAAGACGGCTAATGGCATATTGGGGTGCATTAGTAGGAGTACTGCCAGTGAGTATGTAACCCACATACCTAGTGTGTTTACTCCAGCAGATCTAGAGAAGTGATTATTCCCCTTTATTTGGCACTGGTGAAGTCACATCTGGAGTATTGCATCCAATTCTGTGCCCGCCCTCCTCCCCCCCCCCCCCCCATTACAGAAAGGGTGTGGACACACTGGAGAGAGTCCAACAGAGGGAAACAAAAATGATTAGGGGGCTGGAGCACATGACTTATAAGGAAAGGCTGAAGGATTTGGCTTTATTTCGTATACAGAAAAAAGAGTGAGGGGGGATTTGATAGCAGCCTTCATCTACCTGAAGGGGGGTCCAAAGAGGGTGGAGAGAGTCTGTTCTCAGTGGTGACAGATGACAGAATGAGGAGCAATCGCCCCAAATTGCAGTAGAGGAATCTAGGCTGGATATTAGGAAAAACGATTTCACTAGAAGGATGGTGAAGCACCGGAATGGGTTACCTAGGGACATGGTGGAATCTCCATCCCTGTTTTTAAGTCCCGGCTTGACAAAGCCTTGGCTGTGATGATTTAGTTGGGATTGGTCCTGCATTTAGCTGGGGGTTGGACTCGATGACCTCCTGAGGTCTCTTGTAACTCTATGATGCTATGAAAATGCTACATCTAAATATCCCTGAACATTCCATGCGATTTTTGCATTTGGCTCCTTGGACTTCAGAAAGGTTAAGATTCAACCTTTGTCTCGTGGCCCCATCTCTACAAAAAGACAGAGTGATAACCTGCAATGGTTGATTGTGTGAAAGTATGACCATGCTGAAAACATTCATTTAAAGTCTTACCATGGTCTTTTTAACATAAACTTCTTGACCTCTAGACAATCCAAAATCTGCTATTTTTGCAACATAGTTTTCTCCAACCAAGATGTTTCTTGCTGCCAAATCACGATGAATAAACTATAATAAAGAAAACAGAAATTCCCATGTAACCCATGATCCTGGCATTTTGCATTATACTGTGTGCTACATTCGAAACTGCCAAAATGCAGAAACCCAGAAAAGATGGCAAAGGAAACTGCTTGACATGACAATACATTGAAAATAGTGATTCAAGCTTCCGGTATAATAGAGAAAAGGTGAAAGGAAGAGAAGAGTGAGAGTATTAACCGCAAATTCGTAAACCCCACAAATTACTATCCATGTTAAAATATCTCATGAGGCCCCACAAACCCGGCCTACATCTGGGCACCTTTAAAGGCTGTAAAAGTGCTCAGTTGTAATAAAAGAGGTACCAAGGCTCAAGCAATTTTTTTACATTCATAACTGATGCAATAAGCTCAGAGGTGCTAGGGTTATGTAGTGCCAAGCCTAGAGGCGCTGGTGCTCAGCCCTGGCAAGCCTTGGCACAAATTAAGTATTGGGCTGCTCACCTCCTTCTACATACTCACATCCCTGCCACTCTTACTAGCATCTAAAGCAGCGGTTCCCAACCGCCAGTCTGAAGTCTTGCCGGGCTGCGAATTGCTGGCTGCTGGGCCGCAGCACGCTGCTCGAGCAGTGGGCGTTGTGCTAGGACCCAGCAGCAGCTGACAGGGGCTCTGGGAAGGTGCTCCAATGAGGAAGTACAGCACTAGGACCCAGCAGGCAGCAGGCAAGTGATCGGTGGGCTCAGTGGCCCCCGCAGCATGGAGGACTCACAGCCCCTGCTTGCGGGGACTCCGGGGCCAGGCTCTGGGCCAGATCCCTGAGCCCCGGTGGAGGGGGTGCTGCTGTAGGGCCCCAAGAACTCGAGCTGCCGCTGGGAAAGAGCCTCTCCCAGGGCAGCACCCCCAACCTGTCCAGCCCCTGCCCCAGGGTGGGCAGCGCTTGGGGGACAGGTAAGAGATGCCTCCTCCTTTCTCCTTCCCGAGAGCGATGTCCCCGGGCTGCAGGGGAACAGTTTGTCACCAGTTGCTCCCAGCAGAGCTGGCTGCAATCCCTGCCTGGGCCCCAGAAGCTACCGCCAGCTCCCAGCATGTGCAGGGTAGGGGGAGCCAGCCTGTGGGGGGGAAGAAATCAGGAGAGAGCTGAAGAGGGGTGAGGGCAGATAAAGGGGGTGAGGGAGAACAGGGATGAGTGATGTGGGGGCAGGAGGGGGATGCAGGACATGCTGAAGGGAGGTTGGAGGGATTCAGGGGAGATTTATGGGGCAGATGGGAGCAGGGGGGATGCGGGGAGGGTGGCTGGGGGGGGAGACTGTAGTTGGGGGGGGAGACTGTGGGGGCAAGAGCAGCCTGGCTGGGGAAGGGAGACACACAGGCAGGGGTTGTACAGAAGGATATGGGGGTGATACAATGGCAGCTCCCCTCCCCATGGGGAGCAACAGCTCCTATGCTCCTGACAAAATTTCTAAAGTTGCCACATAGGGTGCCCCAAGTGCCCTCTGCCCCAAGTGGGTGTCCCTTCCTGTACCCCTCCCTCTGCAGGCACCAGTCACCCCCGTGAACTTTTTTACCTTATGGACTGGTAACATAATGAATGAATATGCAAATATGCAAATAAAATGTTACTGCCAAAAGTTTGTGAATGAGTTTGCTGGTCCGATCTGCGGTATAAAAAAGGTTGGGAACCACTGGCCTAAAGTACCATGTCTGAGTTAGAGTGCCACTTAATCCTCTCCCTATACTCTCCCAGAATGCCCCTCTGTCATGCTTGCCATAGAGCAGGGGTGGGCAATAATTTTTGACCGGGGGCCACTCCAAGATTTTGGAAAGTGTTTGAGGGCCGCACTCTTCATTGATATTAATGGAGGAGATGTGGGGTCTGAGATGGTGGTTGGGTGCAGAAGGGAGCTTAGGGTAAGAGATTGGGGTGCAGGAGGGAAACTGGAGTCTGGGAGGGAGATAGGGTTGCCAGATGGTTTAACAAAAAATACCGAACATCCCCCCCCCCCCCCAAAAAAAAAGCACCAGGAAAAAAATTCTGTTGAGGAAAAAGAAAGGGGAGACCAAAGTTAAGCAAAAAAAACAAAAAAAAAAAAAAGGGGGGGGGAGAGGGAGCCAAAGTTGTTAAGCAAAAGTTGCACCACGCCCTCCAGTTTGGGACCACACACTAACCATCAATGCACTCACCCCTCCCCCTGAGCCAGGCCCCCCAGTCTCCCCATCCCAATGCACTCACCCCTGCCTCAGACCCAGGCCCCCGCAGTGTTCCCCATCCAAATGCACTCAACCCTGCCTCAGACCCAGGCCCTCCTAGAGTCCCCCCATCCCAGTGCTCTCGCCCCTTGCCCTAAGGCAGGCATCCCCAGCATCGGGAGCCCCCGCTCAAATTAAATCTCCCCCCACCCCCCTGCACAGCCAGGCACGAAGGAACAATCTAACTTTTAAAGTGGCTGCTCCTGCCGCCCGGCTCAGCTGCCTCAGCTCGCACTGTAGAGAGAGGAAACTTCACGTCTCTGCTGGTCACGTGGGCTGGAGCAGCATGCGCTCCGCTCCCACCCAAGCCCACCCAAGCCCGGCCACCCCTAGCATGGTGTCCGGCAACTGCCCCCTCTTGCCCCCCCTTCACTAGACTCTGCTGCGCTCCTCACTCCCCCTGTCTCCGCCAGACACAGCAGGGGAAAATTGTCCCTGCCGGGCTTCCGTCCCAGGGAAACAGGAAATACCGGACATTTCAAATGTCCGGTATTTCCTGTTTTTTTTTACCGTTTGGAGCCCGCAAATACCGGACTGTCCAGGTGAAAACCAGACACCTGGCAACCCTAGAGGGAGATTGGGTGAAGGAGGCGGTTGTGACCTAAGGCAGGGGTCTGGAATGCAGGGGTTTGGGATGTGACCTAGGGTAGGAGGGTATTGTGATCTGGGGCAGGAGACTGGGGTGCCAGATCTAGGAGGGGGTATGAGTATAAGAGGGGCACAAATGGTTTGAGTATGTTGAGGGGGGGCAGGAGGTTGGGGCAGGAAAGGGCTGGTGTGCCAGAAGCAGGCTGTGGCCAAGAAACTTACCTGCCAGCTGCCAAACTAGCCTTCATGCCTGCAGAGCTAAGGCTTGCAGAGCTTAAAATGTTTCAAAGCCAGCCAGCCTGCCTGGCCATGTGCTTCATTGAATAACTGAGCCAAAGAGAGGGGGTGTGGTTCTATTTGGCTGCCTGTTATTCCAACAAGCAGCTCCCATTGGCTGGTTTCTGGCCAGAAACTGGCTAATGGGATTGTGCTGGGAGCGGGGCAGCTCCTTAAACTCCCCCCCCCTTCCAGTTATAAAACAGAAATGGAGCCTCTGCAGCCGCCTTTCTGCATGGGCTGCGGGGTAAGCAGAGAATCCTGCCTGGGGCTCCCTGCTGCCTCCGCAAGCCGGATCCAGTGGCTTGGCAGGCCGGATTTGGCCCGCGGGCCGGATTTTGCCCAGGCCTGCCATGGAGATTGTGAGGAATGGCTTGCCAAGGAATTTCAAGGGCAGACAAAAGCAAGCCAGGCAATTTCCACAGCACTCCTCCTCCTCTGGATAGTTTTAAGGATGATACCAAAATTCAGCCCTTCTATTAACTTATGCAGTGCTAGTAATTTTCTGTGAATTTCAAGGGCCACAATTTAAACAGTAGAAAAGTCACAGGCATTTTGTTTTTTAGTAGGGAGAACAAGTTTATAAGCTGGTCTTCTTGCCCACTTAGAATTGACACTGTAACTGGATAAGTGAAGGAGTGAATGTTAAGTTGATAGCTAGCTCTATATTCTAGAAAAATAAATCAGTGTTGTCGGAACAAATAATTCACTGAAGAAATGTATAAAATATCAGTTACGGTATAGAACTAACATTACATGCTGACTAGAGTAGGGATGTTAAATTTAGTTTAATCAGCTAATAGACTTGTAGATGAATTTTCCATCGACTAGTCAATTATTCAATAAGTTGATAAGCGGGGAGCCACAGCAGGGTTAGCTTTTGCTTATCGGATAGTCGACTAGTCGCTTACATCCTTAGAATAGAGGTGACAAAAATTAGATCAAGCCCTAAAAAATAAAGTGCTGTGTTTTCAAAAATTAAGGAGCTCACAGCTGACCTGTTTTTGGCTTAAGTAGTCCATTCCTCTGGCCACATCTGCTGCAAAATGCAGAAGCTGCTGAGAGGACAATGTGGAGGCAGTGCTGTTAGCAATAGCAAATGCTGGGTCTGTCTCCAGCACCCTACTCTTCCTCAGGAAATCGAGTAAATTTCCATGTGGTGCATATTCAATAGCCAGGTAAAGATACCCTAAAGTAAAAGAGAGAGAGAGAGCAATGTTACAGCTAAAATGCAGATGTGCCAACACTTACACATTCCCCCTGACTAGGTCCCACTACTACAGTATACAGTAGGGGTGGGCAATAAACAGCCCATGGGCTAACCAGGGTTAGTCCCTGGTGGGCTGCCAGCATTTTATTTACCTGTGCATCTGCAGGTACGGCCACTAGCAGCTCCCATTAGCCACAGATCGCTGTCCCTAGCCAATGGCAGCTGTGGAAAGTGCCACTGACTGGGACACACCATTGGCCAGAAACTGTGATCCATGGCCAATGTGAGCTGCAAGTGGCCATACCTGTGGATGCGCAGGTAAATAAAGTGCTGGAGGCCTGCCAGGGACTAACCCTGGCAAACTGCCTGTGTCTTATTGCCCACCCTGGTATAATGGCACACACAACTCAAAAGCAGGCAAACAAATACATTTTATATCTCTCAGATGCAGAAGAAGATGGTAATGATGGGCATTTCCGCAAGATTCTTGTGATTTTATAGTTCAAAAACAGTCATAACAGAAATGTTGTAGTCTAGATGCTCACAATGCAGTAGAACCTCAGAATTACAAACACCTCAGGAATGGAGGATATTTGTTTTGTTCAGAGTCACATTATGGTTATTCTTTCATAAGTTTACAACTGAACATTGAGTTAATACAACTTTGAAACTTTACTATGCAGAAGAAAAATGCTGCTTTTAATCATCTCAGTTTAAATGAAACAAGCATGGAACCAGTTTCCTTACCTTGTCAAATCTTTTTTTAAACTTTTCCTTTCTTTTTAGTAGTTTATATTTAACACAGTACTGTACTGCATTCCCCCGTCCTTTCTCTTTTGTCTCTGCTGATTGAGTACTTCCAGTTTCAAATGAGGTGCATGGTTGACCAGTCAGTTTGTAACTCTGAGGTTCTACTGTAGTACGTGGCTAGATTATTAATTGGTATAAATCAGTGTAGCTCTATTTACTCAGTCTCTCAGCTAAATACTGGCTTCTGAATGAACCTCCCCTCCAACTACCCCTTTGCTTGGTTTTCAAACAGATTAACTCTGTAAACCACACTGGTGGTCCACAGACCATTGTTTAGCTACACTGTATTTTCTGTTTGTTAAACACATCTAAATACTTTATGTGAAAATCTGCTGCTTTTCCTTTTCTGAGAACAATAATTACTTTAATAGAAGGAGAATTTCTGGCCTGGACAAATGTCTAATTTTCTGTTTTATTTTTTTGATTTCTAAAGTCAGGTATCCAAAAGTATCCTACCCCGATGTTCACATGCTCCCAAAAGATTTATGATATTGGGATGATGTCCAAGTTTACACAGAACTTCCAGTTCTCCGGCAAAGTCTCTGTGATCATCCTTTGAGGCATACTCTGGAAATCAAATAAATATTTGTTTATGTACTCATCTGAACTGCTGTTATAACCAGGCTGTTGTTTCTGTTAATTATGACAAGACCTTGGATGCCAGGTTGATGTCTAAAGAGGGTGATAAACTCCATGGTATTCCAATCTTCACCTAAATACTAACACGATTCTTCAATCAAAAACCTAGAGGTACCATAATGTCTTCAATGGTCAGACCCAATATGTTATTCCACTTATGATTTGGAAACACAACATGCCTTAGTAGGTTATACAAATCCATCAGCCTAAAAAAGAGGGATCAGATCTTGATACTGAAATCCCCAAGTACCAAGAGCCTTAAGGCACCCAATTCAATGGTAATAAAAGTAGCCAAAATCCATATACAAGCTAAGATGATCATTCACTAGGAATACAGTAAACTTCCAATAATCCGACACCTTTAGGACCCAGGGGGTGCCGGATTATCAGATATGCTGGACTATCGGAAGGGGGGGGCTATGAGGGGTCTGGGGTGGAGTGGGGGAGGGTGCGCCTCTCGGCGCTGCGGGACCAACCCGGCAGCACCCCAGCTGCTCTGCCCCTGGCTTCAGCAGCTGAATTCGGGAAGCCGGGGGCAGAGCAGCTCCAGTTGTCCGGCTGCCCGGAGCACTTCCAGGTTCCAGATGGTGCCGGACCATCAGGAGTGCCAGACCATTGGATGCCGGACCACTGGAGTTTTACTGTATTTAGAGTTCTGCAAAGTCTAAAATATCAGAGCACAATTGTGGAATATGCCACTATGAGACGGTGGCCTGATTTTATACCTATCCTTCAGACTTAAATAAACCTTGGCTACAGCTATGATTCACTTTGTCTTTAATTAATTGTCCAATCTAATCCCGGTAAAAAATCAAAAGACTTACACTAGAATTTGGATTGAGCCTAATGAGAGCATAATCAGCAATACTTGGATCTTTCCATTTAAAGATGCATTATAAATATTGAGAATTAGGTTAGTGTGTTGCCCTTAAAGTTGTTTTGATTTACTATATACAGGTTTTTCTTGTCCCTGTAGTACTTGTTTATTGTAGCCAGCACATTGGCATAGCCAGAATGGTACCACCTTTCTGGGCTAGCCACTCTTAGATCAGCTTTTCATCCATAAAGAATACACAGTGGGTATATGTAATTACTCAGCTTTCACCTTACCATGACCCAGCAACAACTCTGGTGTCTTTCTACACTCAGAGTGGAAGTTACAATGGCCACCCTTACACAACTGCCAACTTAAATACTATGCTGATAAGCATCTTAAAAATACCTTTGATAGAGAAGAGATGCCCCACTGTAAGTACATTCAAATTTAAATGACCCTGCCAATAGAGTGCTATTGTATCTATTTATTTAATGCAACCTGGGGGTACTTTTATGCTGCACAGTTATTTTGGAATAAGCTATTGCAGAAGAGATTTTCCAGAATAGCTTATTTTGAAATAGCTCTACTCGTCTACTCAAAATTAATCCGAGGCAGGCTTCCCTAATGTAGACGTGCAATCTCGATCTAGAGCCCCCGGAGGAATAACTTAGAATGGCCCTGGTGAAGGGCTATTTTGAAATAACAGAAGTGGAGCATCTACACACACCTTATTTCAAAATAGCTATTTTGGAATAGGCGTTATTTTTCGTAGAATGAGGTTTATAGATTTCGGAATAAGCCGTCCATAATTTCAAAATAACAGAATTGCTGTGTAGACGCTTGCATAGTTATTTCGGAATAACAGCCATTACCAAAATAACTTTGCTGTGTAGACACACTGCTTTATAGACTCTCTGCCATTATCACTGGGGAGTAGCAAATGATCAGCTTTAAATGTGACTTATCAAACAGACTGAAACTCAGATATTGAATAATACCTGGTTAAAATTCAAAAACACGGAGAGAGGGTAAAAACAGGTATCACCAAGATGCAAACCTTGCCCAGGCAAAAGCAGAAGTGATCTTATTATATTACAATAGCAGCCAGAGGCCTGGGTCAGCATCAAGGTTCCCTTGTACCAGGTACTGTACAAACCCAGAGAAACATAGGGTCCTGGCCTCAAAGACTGTACATTCATGAATGAAAATTGCTGACCTTTCATTCTTTTGATGGCAGCATCCATTCTCAAGCCATCCTTTTTAATTCGTGCTTTAAGGACTTGTCCAAAGTTGCCCTCTCCGATCACATCTTGAAATTTGATGTCATTCCACTCAAGCACTGGATAGATGGTGGGGTCTGGGCTGTTCTTGGCTTTCCGGCTCAGAGTGAGAGTTCCTGAGTTAAACTGGACAGCTGGCTCATCTCTCTGTGAAAAAAAACCACCCCAAGTCTTAGTAGCGGTTGTTCAGACCATATGGAGTAATACCGCAGAGCTTACTGCCCACTTGGTAAAAGCACATGCAAGCTGAGCATCTCTCATTCACGCTGTTGAAAAGTCTCAGAGGGGTAGATGTGTGAGTCTGTATCTGCCAAAACAATGAATTCTGTAGTACTTTAGAGACTAAACAGATTTATTAGGGATTTATTGTGGGTAAAACACACTTCAGCTGAATTGGAGTGGAGTTTACAGAGGCATGGGTATAGATAAGGACAACAAAAGAAAGAGGGTACTTATGTAACTGAGGTTACTGGTGAATATTATCTTTTGAAGAATTTCTCCTGGTTTATACTAAGTGAGAGGAGTGTGAGACTCTTGCTGACAGCTGTTATTATAGTGCAGTGGAGGCTGACTATAGGAAGACTACAGGATATGGTAAGCTTCCCTTTTTATGCTGAGTGACTTCCACTGAGTGTTGAAAAAGAGAAAAGAGAAAGCAAAACATCTGAGGAAATTAGTACATCTAGCAGATAAATCTTCTCCACTCTCTCCCTTCTCAATCAAGCTGTGGTGCATCAAATAGTCTGTTCTATTTGAGGGAGTCATCCTCACTTTAATTAATACATCTCCACAGGATTTGTTTCTGTGGAAGAAAAGAATGTAGGGAGAGTTTCCAGGGGACCTACCAACTGGTGATCAAGGACCATACTGTCCATTATATGAAAGAGCAACCTGTTATTGGTTTGAAGAGCACTTGATCTGGTTTCATCCTGCTACACTGAGCCCTTTTGGAAGTGGTGCATGCGTTGGCCCAGATGTGAGGAAAGGCATGGGCTCAGATTGCAGGTATGCCAAGGATCCTGAAAGTTAGCAGGGATGACCCTTGCAACTTTTTTTCCTGCCCATCATCAGGACATATGTCATGAATAGGAGCTGCAAAGGAGAGTCTGACTTACTTGGAGAATCAGGAAAGGGATAAGCAACTCTGTAGATGCACCTGAGGGTGGGGGCTTTGAAATGCAGATAAGGAATTTCAAACCTAGAAAGGGTTTTTCTTCCCTTGGTTTTTGGGTCAGAGAAGTTTTTCCTCAGGCAGCAAGAGAGAAGGACTCTCCTAGGAACAGACTCCTTGAAGTCACTGAAATGTGTATGTAGAGAAAAGTTTAGATAGTCCATCAGGTTTTATTGTTTTCCTTTTTTTTTTTTTTTAAATCATGTCTGAGCTGGTCAATTGTTTTTCCCTTTTGTAACTAAGGATTACAGCCCATGAATTCTCCCTGAGTCTATTTAGATCCATGGCTTTTAACACCCAGTCATTTACTACGCTTGCAACAGTAGTCTTGTTTTAATAATAAAAGTGTTTTCCTTTTGTTTTGGTTAACTGGTATTGGTTGATTTTTGTGACCTTAAACCTACATCATGCCTAAGTTACCTAGGAGAATAAGAGCCCCACTGTTCTCTGTGGATTTCCCAACTCCAAGCAAAATGGATATTGAGGCAGGGGGAGAGCTTTGCCTCAGGGAGGGGATTCCAAGTGCTCTCTTCCCTGGAAAAGGGTTTATTTTATATTTTTAATTACACTTGGTGGTGGCAGTGATCAGTCTCCTTTCTTTTTGGCAAAAGCTTATCAGTTAATGCTATAGACTACATGCATTTCACTCCCCCCACGCTTGCCAATAAATTTTTTTGCAGGCTGGCCAGCAGCCTGGGTAAGGGACCTACCCCTGCTGCAGCTCTGCATTTAAAGTGTATTAGGAACCAGGTGGGTAGGCAGTCTGGCTCAGTTCCGGCTCACACTGGTCTGGGAGTTCAGACCCCTGCCACCCTGCACTGCTGCCTCTTTATCAGAGGCAGCAGCACAGGGTGACAGGCAGCCGGTCCATGAGAGGAGCTGGTTTTTAAACTGGCTCCCCTCGCGGGCCAGCTCCTACCTGACACCCCATGCTGCTGCCTCTGATACAGAGGCAGTAGCGTGGAGTGGCAGAGGGCTCCTCAGGAATGAAGCTGGAGTGCACTAGCTGCTGACCCACCACCGGAGTCTGTAGAATAGTCGAATAACCGATAAGTTCATGAGGTTACTCAACTATTCAATTAACCGATATTTAACATCCCTAATCTACACTCAAAGTGCCAGGTTGGGAAATTGAGCCATGGCAACATGGCTCTGAGCTCTTCCCACTACTGCTCACAACTGTCAAAAAGGCTGCAAAGGAGCAGTTACAGGGGCTCAGAGCAGCAGTAACTTGCACTGCATTTTACTCCCCATGGTGCAGCTTACATGGAGACCAGGTCACACAGAGTAGTGTGTTCACAAGCCTCTCTCTAGTCTGGCAGGGCATGCCCCATCCTCACACACATCAGATCACACACTGGCTCTGCAAAGGAGTTAGAAACAGCAAAGCCGAAGACATATCACATAGCTGCCTTCTTCCTCTAAGTGGACCCCCTACTTCATAACCCACAATTGTGATCCTTTGATCTCTTTACACTATTCCTGCTAACATGTGCACTGGGGGAAACTTTATGTTGAAAGCTGGAAGAAGAGGAGGAGGAGGAAGAGGGAGCCATCAGGGAAAGAGAACAGATGAGACTGTGATGAACAACTGCACTGACAAAGCAAAACTGGGAACCCACCACCACGTTTTGGAAGGCTTGTGCCATTCTGTGCTGGAAGTTGGCTCGCTTGAGCTGCAGCACGATGAGAAAGGCCAGGAGGATCGTTAGGCAGGTCATCCCTGCTGAGCCAAGGATTGCAATCAGCAGCATTTTGCCTCCTTTCAATTCATGCGGAGCTGTGGAGGGGAAAATGGCACATAATAGCATCCAGGTAACACTGACAGTCCTCTGAGGGAGGGAAAAGATTAGCATTCTCATTTTACAGATGCACAGAGGCAGAATGAGCATGGGCTTCATCTTCAGAAGTGCCGAGCACCTGCAATGCCATTGAATTCAACCAGTGCTACGGGTGCTCAGCATCTCTGAAAATCAATTCATGGGTGGCCAGGCTGATGAAATTCCATGGCCTATGTTATTCAAGAGGTCAGATTTGATGAGCTAATGTGTCCCTTCTGGCTTTAAACTCTTAAGAATCTATGAAACGTTGGGCCCCCAATAACTGAGGTACTCTAAGCCAGCAGCCATTTTGGGAAATGCTGTTCAGCATGACATTCCCTAGGCCTCACAGTGAGCCAATAACAGACCTGGGATTCAAATTCGAGGGCCTTTGTCTGGATGTGCATTGTGTATATTTTTCTTAATGCAGAGCAACAAATAAATCAAAGCTCAGGTGTTCAACCAGTCTTCTCTGGTCTCAGCTTGCTAACACACATGGCCTCCCAGACCATCAACCATGGGTTGGGGTGAGATCAGTATGCTGGGGCAACCAACCTTTTGTTTCTGGGAGTGTCTTCAGTTCAGCAGAAGGGTTTGGGCTGCTCATTCCAATATTGTTCTGTGCAATAATCTGAACCAAATATGCAGTGTTTGGCTCGAGGCCCTTGAGATGGTACTGCGTGATGGTTGTGTTTATTATTGTGACATCAATGTGGTTGTACTCAGCTTCGCCATAAATCTTGTAGCTGATGATGATGGAGGAGATGGATTGTCCCACAGCAATTGACCAAGAGATGATGGCAGAGGTGTCCGTGATGTTGAAAATCTTGATGTTGTCAGGTGACGGTGGGATTCCTATGAACAAAAAAGGAATTATTTCCAGCTTACATCCATCCTTGCTCCTTCCCTCAGAGCACCAACCCTTTCCCCAATACTCCCATTGGCTTAAACAGAACAAGAGCAGGGTGATAGTGAATGAAACTTGACCATGTTTTTATAAACCTGGCATGGTACATTTAATTCTGGCTCCAATTACTGAAATACTGAGCACTGCCAGCAGATTTTGTGTGTCTACTATCCTAGACAAAGGGATTACCCTTGAATTAGGGCAGTGTAATTTTACCTCCCCACTGGATCAGTATCCCCCAGTGGCTCCAGTATCTTACTTTCCATTGTGGCAAGGCCTGTTTTCCTTGTCCATCCAACAGCCTTTAGGAAGTATAAAGTCAACAGCAAAACTGCCACAGATTTCAATGGGAGGAGGATTGAGACCCTACGTGGTGGCCACAACCACAACTGGCAAGACAAGTTCTCCTGAGAATAATGTATCTATCGATATGTATATATTGAATTTTCCAGGTCACCACTCTCCTGTTTGCAATGCATGTAGGGCCCAACTGTGAAACCTGTGCCAGAGTGTGGGGGAAGCACCTCTGTGAATGGTTTCTCTGAGCCTTAGGGATCAACTCTGGGATTAGCACAGAGCCTGCAGGGACGAGAAGTGCAGAGGCGTGCCCTTCCAGAAGGGTGTTCTAGACACACTGTGCCTCAAACAAGCACGATGACTTCATGAGCTCCCATTGAGCATGGCTGCTATGACAGTGTGGGCAGGGCAGGGGAGACTTGGGCTCTGCCACCATTTTCATCCCTTCCTGTCCCCTTTGAGAATGCTAGCAACCAGCATTATGGGAGACTCTGCTACTCTCTGCAATACCCTCTCCTCAGCCTTCAGTGCTTGAGCAAAATTCTCAGAGTAAGTGGAAATCCTATTGGCTTGAATGGAGCTATGGATGTCTTGCACTTCTGAGAATCAGTCCCTCTGGGTGGGATGTTCAAAAGCACCTAAGTGATTTAGGAACACAAGTCCCATTGCTCTTGAGTAGCTTAGGAACTTGTGGAACTCACATCCTTAGTCTCTGACTAGGGGGATAAGATCAGAGCTGTCTTTCAGCTATCCCTCTTAACAAAGGCTCAAAGCAGCCATGAATGCACCAGAAGAAGCACCACGCCCTCAGTGCAGGGGATTTCATCAGTGTCAACAGAATCCTGTTAGGGGGAGAGAAAGGATTAAATAAAGTGAAGTGAATCTAGTCACTTACTGTCACTGTAGGTCCATGCATACAAATAGTCACTCCACTCTCCTTCAGACCTGGTATTCACACGTACCCTGCACATGTACTGCTGTCTGGGTTCTAAAGCATCAATAACCAGGGAGGATCTATTTCCTGGCACTTTGATTTTATCACCCTTGTTGTCATTCACACTCTTCCTTTCCACTTCAACATGAATGTCATCTTCTGGCTTCTGTGCTATGGGCTGCCATGACAAAATCAGAGACGTCTTGCTTTTGGGAAGGAGGGTGAGACCTTCTGGTGGAGGAAGACCTTGGAGAGTCCATAGAGCGAGAGAGAAAAACTGTATTTTATGTGCTTTGGATACTTGCACACAAAGGCTGGTGTTAAAACAATAACCTGGAACTGGCCCTCTGGGTCAGTGGTGAGTGCTCCGCACCTCCACATGAGGCTTCAAGGCAGCCATACTTCTAATGCTGTTCTCTATACCTAGCACAGGTTAGAATTGCTGTTACGGTCAAATGCTCAGCCCACACCAGGAGTGTTTTCATTACTTCTCATGGATACCTCTGGTTGATTTAGGAAAAGTATTAATGGAATCAGATCTAGCCCTTTTTGATCAGCAGGATATTAGCTTCAACACAGGGCCTTGTGGTACAGGAGTATGAATATGGTAAGAAAAGTCCAATGGGCTCTAACATAAGTGCCTGACATGCTTGGAAAAAGTTGAGATGCTATTTCCTGGCCCTAGCTGCATGTCTTGGGTTAGGGTGACAATGGTCAATATTCTATCATAGGAAGGGATCATGTGGCTGACTTCAGTGGCTACTGCTATATCTTCCTTTTATACTAAAGGAAATTCAGCATAATATTCCACCAAAACCAGTAACACTGCCTGTTGTTCAGTGTTTCCTATAAGCTGTGCGCTTGGGCGGCCACTCAGGAGAGATTCAAATGCCGCCCAGTTGATTAGCAGAGCACCCACAGCTAGCAGCTTTTCCCTCCTGATGGTGCACATTCACACATGCACTGGTGCACAAAAATGTATTCTACACATAAGTGGAAAAATTAGAGGGAGCATTGCTGCTGTTTGTGAAATTCAACAGCTTTCTGATCACATGGCTATTTCTTGATCTCAAAACAATTCCTTCTGTCTTTTAGGCCACTAAAGAGGCTCTGCTGCCTGCACTGTATGTTTGCTGGCTACTCATTGGATTGGGCATAAGAAAGGCTAGATGTGGTGTGGAAACTGATATTTACAATGTGTTATGATATTGTTCCTCAATGTCGTGTGTGAGAGCTCAGTTGTTTAAAAACATCTCAGAAGTACTCTACTAGTAAGAGCAAAACTGCCATTCTTGAACCCAGGCCCATCAGAACTCTCATGTAATACCAATGGCTCTTTTGCATTCTGCTACATGCTTTTACTGCAGATTTCACATATACTGTACATAGTTGTATGGCCACATTCATGCCTGACCAGAGCAGGATCTCTCAGGCTCTGTTCTCACCCTTTTGTAATACCCATTCAACTCCAACCTCATGCTGTGTGGTGTTATATGCCAGTTATAGAAATGGGCCTTTCCCAAATGGCATCCTTGAATGGATCACAGTACAGACATTTTAAAATGACTTTAGCATTTTGCAGTGTCTTGGGTGGTGCCATTAGAAAGTACTGCCAATCTCTGATGCCACTGGGCCTGCCACAAGTAGCAAGGTAGTAGATTTCATATTTCTGCAATGCCATTTGCTCCTCAGAAAATCTGGAATTTCTCCAGCAGTCTCCTCCAGCCAGGTTCCCCTCTGAACTGAAGGATTCATGCAGCTTTATTTGCTCTGGTTTTGTGAAAGAATGTGCACTTCTAACATTTGGTGGTAAGAGTTTCCCAAACAGGGGTGCTGGTAAGAACCCTCTGATTCTCCACTCTTCTGCACCTTATGTAATCATTTATAGTGCTGCAAAGTGCGTGTAAACTGCTAATATGCCAATTTGGCAGAATTCCTCATGTGCTTTCACAGGTGTAAATGACTACACACAGTGCAAGGCAATGAAGAATCAGACTGTGGCATTTTATTTCCTGGCCACAGTCACATTTACTAGACCAGAATAGCAAGAGTTAATTCCCCTCTCACATCCTACAGTTATTACTGACCCAGGCTTGAAGGAGGCAGAGGTTAATTAAAACAACATAGGTCTGGGACAATGTGGGGATAGCGATAATAGACACAAGAATTCAAACAACATAGAAGGAGATGGGTTGGAGGGAAAAGAGTGAATATTCGACAGCTAGTACATCTGTGGTTGTTTGCTGGTGTGCACAAGCTCCATATAAAGAACTGTTGATGTAGGTGTCAGCAAAAAAGTGACTTGTCCCATGTCCTTCATTGGGACAGAGGAGAATTGAAAGCATAATGATGCAAAGTGGAAATTTTTGAACATGAGGAAGGGGACAGACCCTCTCTTTTTATTGCTAGGTCATTTGCATTTTGAGGGTTCAGTACAAGACATTGTTTATTTAGTGCTTGAGTATTTGATTTCTTCCAATTAGTTCATTTAATACACGGTTCTGATTTTCAAATATACTTAAAGAAGGCAATCAGGAGAAGGCTGGTACACTACTAAGTATTTGGCATATAGTACTGGGCAAATCACCTAACCGCCCCTGTGCCTCCATTTTCCTATCTGTAAAATGAGGAGAATATTTAGCCACTTTTGCAATTCTTCCCTGCTCCTACATTTTCTTTTGCTTTGCTTGAAACATTACTGACATGATCTGAATCTACCCAAGCCTCATTGTTTGAAAAAACTGTTCTGGGGCATGGTCCAAAACTCACTGAAATCAGTGGAAAGGCTCCCATTGATTTCAATGGATATGGCATGCATGCAGCCGAATAAGTCTGTTCGCACTGCAGGGAAAATGAAGAAAATTGATTGAAAGTTCCTTATGCGAAAGGCCAAAAGTCCTACATACCAAGTGCAGTTGTTGTGAAACTTGCCTCTGGCCCAGGATGTCCTTCTCCACCATCCCCTCTCCGACTCAGCTGAACACAGAACTGATATTCTGTTTTTGGTTCCAGGTTATCTAATCTCATGATCTCTCCATTTACTGGGAATGGAAGAAGAAAGAAAGGTGAACCCTCCATTCCATGCTGAAAAACAACAAGGGATTTTCTGCATCTCGAATCACAGCTCCGTCTGCTCTTGAGAGATGTCAAGGTTCTAGGCATCACTTTACCCCCATTACTCTAGGATGAGCTGTTTAGATGTGCATGCCACTTACTATTATGATAACATTGCTGGTTATGTATTAAAGCACCAGCAATGGGACCAGCCTTGCATGAGACATAGAAAAAGGAAGATTTCCAAAAGTACAAAAGTACTCAGTGTCCTTAGTGGGAGCTGCCAGGGGCTGAGCGCATCTGAAAATCTGGCCCTAAGTGAACTGGCCCCTAACCTAAAGAGCTTACTGTCTGATCCTACAGGCAGACACTAAAATGGACACTTTAATTGAGAGGTTTTTTTCTCCTCCCTTCTCCCCTCTTTTTCTGCTTTATATTTGACCCTCTGTGCTTCTTGCTCCAAATTTGTCACCTGAAGAAGTGGGTTGTGCCCAAGATAGCTCATGATACAATCTATATTTTTGTTAGTCTCTAAGGTGCTACAGGATGACCACTTGTTGAGTATAAGGTTTTTTTAATGAATTTGTAAGTTACACTTCAGTAACTATGAGCCTTGGTGAGTCTATGTAAGCCTAAGGAAGACTAGAAGAGGTTGGGTCTACATGACTCTAATGTACATTGAGAAGCCTGGATGAAGTGCAGCAATTTATACTCTAGGCTACTTAAATTCACTTGACTCACTTCTGAATTTGGCCCTTGCTGTTTAGAAATCCTAGAAGCTAGTACTTGGATACCACAGCCTGTTAAAAAACTGAGACAGTGAAATAAAGTAAAAATCCTCTTGCTTCTGCTGCTGCTTTAATCTCTTTTCTCTTAAAAACTAAGAAGAATTGCACATGCCAAGGCCAATGGTAGGTTCTGTTGAGCCCTATATAAGTAAAAGTCACTTTTCAGAGCAAACATCACATTCTAATTCTGCTTCTGTTTGATTGCAGATGAGGTTTCTGTATATACTGGATGGAATAAAAGGACTGACCCTTACCTTCCACTGCCATCCAGGGCAGATAACCATTGGCAGGCTTATACAGGAGCTTGGTTGACACAATCGGTCCATCACCAGTATGGGAGTCAGCACTGATATTGATGGTGAGAAAATTATGTCCACTGTTTACCATCTTTGGTGCATACTGAGGCACAGGAGGAACTGAGCAAGAATGTCACTATTAGTCCAGATTTTTTATATGTCTGTATTAATAAAACTCTGACATCTACCTGGGTCCATAGGTAGACTGAAAGACTGTGATATACTAATGATTAAAACCATTTTGAAATATCTGTGTTAACCCTATGCTAGATATTATGGATACTCATTGACATTATGCCTTAGTGTCTGTGACCAGGTTTTCTCTCCCAGACAGCAGGGAAGGTAAGCTATCTACTGTCACCAATGTAAATTAAGCATTGGAATCAAAACAATATAAGCCTAGTTTACATGCAAATCAGCAGGGGATGGAAAATCAACAGGAAGCCTTCCTGCCTCTTGTAACAGAGTCAATGAACTTTGGGGAAATAGGATGGTGTTTAGGTCCCAGTAGCAGAGAAGCTTGGGCTGGGCATACTTCTCAAATAATCCATTTCAAAGGTTTACTAAACTGTACAAAGAAAGGGGAAGAGAGCCCCATACAATTCAAGGGTCCAAAACTCTTCAAATCACAGAACATTGGATCCTTCAACCAAGGGTTAAATCTCTGTATAAAGGTGAGAAACCTGCTTAGGTAAAGATTATAACAGCTGAAATTAACTTTTTTCTCTCTCTGTATAAAAACCCTTTTCCTGTGGTGGGCTGACAGAGTGACATCATCACATCACTGCGTCCACAGGCACCACCCGACCAGCTAATCTTGTCCCTGCTGTGGCGGAGAAAATTTGAAGGAGTTTGGATAGGCGGAGGCAGGAAGCTTCGGCTGGGAGGGGAGCTCGCAAACAGGGAGGGGAGCTGTGGGCTCCCGCTGCAGCCCGGGGGTGGGGAAAGGAACATGGGAAGGGACTGTTGTCCCGAGAGAGGCAGCGGCTGCGGCTGCGGCGCCAGAGCATGCTGGAGTCCTGTGTGCAGTGAGGGGATGGAGCTGCTGCCTAGCGCGGTCACTGCCCTGGAATGCCAGGAACGCAGAGCGGCCGCTGCTGCTGCAGGGCCCGGAGATGTCCGGGACTTGACATGTGCAAAGACCAATCAAAACAAACGAACAAAAAGCCCAAGAGGAGGAGCGAAGCCCACCCCGAGGAGGAAGAAGGGCACGTTCCTGCCAATCCTGCCTGCTGCCTCCTGCTGCGAAGGTGGGGCAGCCGGGCTGTGGATTTCTCCTCGGAGACCCTCCCCCCCACCCCCCCCCGCCGCTTTGTCTGTGCGACCTCCTCACGGGTCCAGGTAGACAGGCCTGGGACGTGGGGGCAGGGAGTGAGGGGCGGGTGGGGGCTGAAGAGGCAGGGCAGAGCCCATACGGCGGGCGCCAGCGCACGCTCCCTGGGGAGGGTAGAAAGCCCCGAGGCTCCCCGCGTGCTGCCGCTTCTGTTCCCCCTCTCCCAGCTGGGGGATCAGCGGTGCGGGACAGGCTCCAAGGAGGCTTTTCCCGCTACTTGGCAGGTCTCTGAGTGAGGAGGATGGGGATGCGGGGTTTAGGCTTGGGGGACGGGCTGGCACTGCAGCCCGCTCACTCACCACCCTGCTGAGACTCTGGACTCCCCAGCCCCCTCAGTCACCACCTTGCCAAGACCCTGCACCTCCAGGCCCCTCACACACACACTCTACTGAGACCCCACACTCCCAGCCCCTTCACCACCCTGCCCAGACCCCACATCCCCAGTTCCCTCACACACACCCTCTGCCAAGACCCCACGCCCTCAGCCCACTCCTGCATCCTCCCCCCGGGCCAGGCATCTATCTCTAGCCTGCTCCTGCCCCCTGGCCAGACACCCTGTCCCCAGCCCACTCCTGTACCCCCTCCTGGGCAGGCACCTACCCCCAGAGAGAGCACCTACCCCCAGTTGGCGAGTGTAGCGAGCAGGGGGCATAGCCCCCAGTAGTCTTAGAAAAATATTTTTATTTTTGTTTGCTTGTAACCCTTTCTATCTTTACTCCTTTATACTTGGTATCACTTAGAGCAGTGGTCACCAAGCAGTAGATCTACAGGTAGATCTTGGAGCCTCTGACAGGTGATCCTGACAGGTTTGGCCAAGAAGCTATCAAGGCATTTCAGCTGCCCCTCCCCGTGTTGCTGCTTAACTCCTGCCCTTTGCCTTGGAGCTGCCTCCTCCCATCCCCGGGAACCTCCCACTTGCTGTGCAGGACAGGGGAGGGAGAGGAGGGGTGCTGGTGTCAAGGTGCCCCCTTCCCCCACCCTGTATTCTGTCTCCACAGAGCAGAGTGAGGGGCACAACAGGACTTGGGATGGAGTTTTCTGGCTGCTTTTAGGAGTGATGCAGAGCGAGGGCAGCGGTGAGCCTGCCTTAGCCCCACTGCACCACCACCCAAGAGCCACCTAGGGTAAGCAGTGTCCAGTCAGAGCCCACATCCATGAATCCCCTCCTGCACCTCAAGTCCCTCTCCTAGCCCCAAGCACCCCTGCATCCAAACACCTTCCCAGGGCCTGCACCTAAAACCCCCTCCGGCACCCCAACAGCCTGCCCCAAGCTCAGCTCAGAGCCCCTCTCACACTCCAAATCCCTTAATCCAAGACCAGAGCCTGCACCCCAACCGGCTGCCCCTGCCTGGTGCAAGTGAAGGAGGATGGGGGAGGGGGAGAAGCAGGGAGGATGGAGTCAGGTGGGGGGGCTCAGAGAAGGGGCACAAAGGAGACGGGGCAAAGATATTTGGGTTTGAGGTAGTTCTTGGATTGCACTTATATTTAAAAAGTGATCTTGTGCTTAAAAAGGTTGGAGACCACTGACTTAGACTTTTGATGGTTTGTTTAATAAATTTGTTTTACTTAAGCTGAACACCACCAACTCTATGCAGTGATTGAAGTAAGAGTGTTTGTCAAATCCCAGTTAACTTAATGAGCTGGAATGTGCTGTCTTTTTAAAGGAGCAACAAACAGTAACTTTCTGGGTGATCCAGCAGAGAGGACTGAATACTGCATGGTAACATCTCTGGGGAACTCAGGATTTCGGGTTCACTGTTACCTGAAGGGCAAGGTGGATGGCAGGGTTCTGAAGAGTTTGCTGCCACACCGGACAAACTGGTGTGTCAGGGAGTTGTCAGTAGCAAAACTCTCATTTGCTGAGGCTGAGGGGCTAACAGTAACTCACAGTTCTGGGAACCTTAGCAGACTGTCACATTGGCAGACAGTTCTGAGGAAATTCAGGACTAAGAGGGTATTGGGATCACTCTGCAAAAAGTAACTGGATGGTGGCAGCTGGGGTGCAACCCACATGCTTGTATGCTGACTGCTGGGGTCAGAGTCCAAAGCTGCAGCACAGGCAGTTACACAACCTCTTAGTGATTTTGGCTGAACCCCAAAGCATCACTCTGAGCGCCTGTATCTCTGAAGTCCATGATCTTTCTAGGTGTTTAGGGTGCATGACAAGTGGGCTGATTTTATGAAGATGAGTGAATATGGAAGGTGGTGCCTAATGTACACCTCTATGTTTGAATATACTTGCCTAGGTGCTAAAGACCATTTTCCACCCTGTTCCATCAGCCAGGTAGCAAGCTTCAGGCCTGATTCTGACTCTGTCAAGTCAACAAAAGGCCTTCCACTGAATTTATACATATAGGCTTTGGTTCAGGCCCTTTACATGGAGCTGAAGCACAAATTAAAACAGTAAAGATGATTAAAGGAAAGGGGCTCATGAGTCAACTTGATGTCTTATCAGATCCCTGAACAGAAACTGCTAGCACATAGATTATGCCTCAGTGGTGCTATGGATAAAGATAATGAAGGGGGGTAAACCTGTGCTGGTTACAAGAGGGCTGCAAGGATGTCTAACAGCACACGGTTCAGAAACCTTACCTTTAACTGTCACATGGAACAGCCTCTCTGCCATCCCTGCTACAGTCTGAACACTACACACCCATGGCCCTGAGTCAGGGGGCTGGATCCTATTGATATAAAACTTTGCCTCGGAGCGATTGCTAACAAGTGAGACAGGCTGAAACGACAAATCGTAAGAAGAGTCAAAGGAAACCTGGCCAAGGAAAAACCTCCTCCATGTCACTCTTCCTAAATTAGAGTCTCATCCAACGTCTCCCATTGATCTCAATCAAGGCCTTTAGTGTATCCCTCTTGCACCTCAAGTCAGGAGTTTTCTAGTGCAGACAAAAGGACCCTGGTAAATTCTGATTTTGATCCCCCAGTAGCTATGTTATTTTGTGTCTCACTCTGCAACCTTAACTTTTCTTTGATGTAGCTTTTAATGTGGAACAGTAATGAATATAGCTTCCATTTACAATACCTGTCCTCCCAAAAATCCTAAAGTACTTCAGAGACCATCCTGCTTTTATCTGCCTCAGTGATAAAACTTCCATTGTTTTCCTACTCTGTGTGTACTGAACCCTCTTCACCCATCTGGAAAATGTAGCTAAATCTGAAAGAAATTTAACAGCCATTGCACGTCAGTGTTTTTTTACTGACTTTTGCTGTTACAACTGGTTGAATTAGCAACTGCAAATAAAACATCCAAAGAATTCAACCCTTTTTCTGTTTTGAGTTTTGCAAGAGCATTAACTATTCAGCAATCTTTGCTGAACAATTTGGTTGGTGAATTTTGAGCCTGTATGTTGTTCATGAACAGTTATTTTCAGCCATTTGCTGTTTATTATTCACCGTGTTTGGCTGGTCATCCAAGTCACATGGTATTTTCCTACTGCCTTTCTTAAACTATTTAAATATAGAAAAAACAAATGAAGAATGACAGAGAATAACAAATAGCAAACACTCTTTTTCACAAATAACACTGTTCACAAAATAGGGGAATTTGTAAATAGGACAGATTTTCCCCCAAACAGCAGTGCAAAAAGTAGCCTGGTCATGCAAAATGTCATGAACAATGAATAAAAAGAGGCACGAACATGGCTAACCTGAGCAGCCAATGGGAATTTGAACAAATGCTCACACACTTTTTCACCATTAACTAGTGAGCTCTGGACCTGGCTCAGGAAAGTATTGAAGCACATGCTTAAGTCTATCCTTTGACAGATGTCCATGTTATGAGTGTTTCAGTAGAATAGGGATAGTTCCCTGAACTGGCACGTCTATAAGTCTAGGAATGTTCATAGAAGCTGGCTGAAAATTTGTCCCTGAAGATCTTGTGGCATTTTCATACCAGCAAGGAAGTGTGCTGGGTTAAAATGTCATTGGTGTGCAATAACTGGCAACTAAATACATCAATAACAACAAAAGTAAAAAATAATCAAGGAACTTACTGTGAAGACAGTTCCATCATGTTTCAACAGTTTAAATTCTTCAATAACAGGAGGTGGCTTCCCAGTGGCCACACAAACAGGCTTAAACTCTGTGCCAGAATTGAGCTCCACATCACTTGGCAAGTGCATTATCTGAGGTGATATGTCAGCTGAACCTGTGTAAAGAACCCAACAGACACAACATGACATCTTTTGATAGGTCTTCTCCCCCAGAGATAGAACAGAGCAGGCTAAAAGGTTAAAAAAAGCAGCTACGATTCAAATTCCGTGCATATGATTGAACAAGTTGTAGGCCTTAGGTATAGTGGGCCCAATTCTCCTCACACTTGTACAGGAGTAAATCACAAATAATTCCACCAAAGTCTGGGGTGTTACATCAGTGTAAAATTAAGTCAGTAAAGATTCAGACCCAGTATCTTTTTTCAAAGTATATCAACCACCAACTATATAGTTTTTGCAAAATCAGACATTACATTCTCAGAGTTAATGTGAAACACCCCTACAGCTTATCTTGGCCCAGGGCCATTACAAGACAGCTGTGAATTCTGTGTAGGATAGAAGTGCTACAGTCTGATCACAATCTCAACCCTTCCACATTTAGGGTACGTCTACACTTGCTCCCTAGTTCGAACTAGAGATGCAAATGTAGGCGACCGAAATTGCTAATGAAGCGGGGATTTAAATATCCTGCGCTTCATTAGCATGATCTTGCTGGCACGTTACTCTGCTCAACAGCTGTTTCGAAAGTGAAAGTGCGCGCTGGGACGCGTTAGTTCGAACCAAACCCCTTGGTTCAAACTAACGTTACTCCTCATTGCATGAGGAGTAACAGTTAATTCAAGGGAAGGGTTTTAGATCGGACTACCGCGTCTACACGCGGCAAGTTAAATCGGGAGACCGGCATTTTAAAATGGCGACCGGCCGCGAATATGCTAATCAAGAGCGGGATATTTAAATCCCATGCTTCATTAGCAACTTCAGTATGCTTCATTTGCCTCCCTAATTCGAACTAGGGGGCAAGTGTAGACATACCCTGACACTACTATGTCAGCCAGTACTGCTGTCTAAGCCTGAACTCCCTGTGGAGCTTCAAATCCTAGTCTCATGATAAACTGGGGCTTAGAGGACATTAAGAGCTGCTTAGTGCAAGAACATGCCCCACTGAATGGAACGAAGGAAGTGGTAGTGCCCCATGACTACCCAAGTGTCACCAGTAAGGGCTAGATGTGCAACCCTTACTCCTGTCAGTAAGCACTCACACAGGTAGTCCACTGAAGTTAATGCCAGAGTCAAAGCCTGTGTCAGGAAGGGTTGCATAGTCTAGCTCTAAAATAGGGAGAGATATCCTAGACTATCGCTCATAAGTCTGAGACACCAGACATTGTGTGCCTACCAGAAGCTGGCAGCCATTGCATTAAGCAAAGGTTTGGAAACAGGTCCTGTGTCCTCCAGAATGAAACAGAGCGGCTGTCATGGAGTATCAACCATGGTGGAAATGTGACGCCAGCATGAAGATTTGTTTCACTCACACTGGAAGAAGCCATTTACTACAGTGTTACCTTGCTTTACCTTCTTTTTCACATTGTAGACCGTGCCAGCCTAACCGACAGAGGCAGCCCTTAAATCTGTCACATGTTCCCCGATTGTTGCAATTACACTTGAGTTTGCAGTCCGGCCCATAAAAACCAGATTGGCACTCTGCAAGCACAGGTGGTCAGAGTAAGTGTTAGTAACACAGAATGAATAAAAGCAGCTTGCTTTTCAAGTTACAAATCTTCTTCCATTACTTCAGACATTGGACTCTAAGGTTGAGTTAATTCCATCCAGCTGGACTGAGTTTCCAAAGACTCTTGTGTTTAAAGTATCAATACAGGGTCTAGAGCAGGGGTGTCAATGGTTCACCTGGGTTAATGGTTCACCTTGGTTAGCCCCTGGTGGGCTACTGCCACTATGTTTACCTGCACCTCTGCAGGTACTGGTGATAGCAGCTCCCATTAGCTGCAGATTGCTGTTCCCAGAAAATGGGAGCTGCAGGAAGTACTGTGGACCTGGATACCCTTTCCACAGCTCTCCTTGGCTGGGAACGGCAATCTGCAGCCAATGGGAACTGCAGTCGCCTGCACCTGTGAAGGTGCAGGTAAATATAGCAGTGGCAGCTTACCAGGGGCTAACATACTGGATCCAGCCCCCGGGCCAGTATTTGTCCACCCCTGGTCTTAAAGATCATGACAATAACAAAACAGATCAAAGCTCTTTTCTGTACTTGTCCTCCTCTGAAGTTGCAAGCACCTTCAGCTCCCAGTGAAACCATTATTATTTGAGTTGTGACAGAACCCAGGGTTATGGCACCATTATGCTAGATGCTGTACGGACATATAGGAAGACTTGATCTCTATCCCAAACAGAGTACAGCCTAATAGTAAATGGAAGCTGAAGGTGCCTGACAGGAAATGCTATTGACATAACCCACTTTGATCCCTAGAAATATGACAGGGCCCTCAAGGCAGGGGTGCTGGGACAGTTTTTACAGGGCTGTGTGTATGTTGAGAGCCACTGACTCACTGTATATAAGGGGTGTGGGGCCAGCATTCAAGCCAGAGAGTGTGGCAGCAAACCCAGCACCCCTAGTTCTAGCACCTTTGCCCCAAGGTCATAGAATTTTTTAAATTTCAGTTAGAAAATCAGCTAGTTTATAAGATACTGGTAATATTTGCATTTATATCTTTCAGGTGCACATCTCATATGCTCCTCAGGGGTAAATCTGATTATTAGCTCCGTTTCATAGATTGGGAAATTAATGGTATATGGACTGGGCATTAACACTGAGCAGCAGCAAATTCTTTCAATGTATCATGTCTATAGCTGTACCTTCTTCACATTCCAGGCCCTTCCATCCTGAAGCGCAAGAGCAGCCGTAGGGATCTGGTAGACAGAACATATAATATTTGCAGCCTGAGTTCTCTGTGCATCTCTCTTTACAAGTTCTGCCAAATGTATTGTCTCCACAAGCTATAGAATGGGGAAAAAATGGCCCAACAGTGTCAAGTCCATGAAAGTCCTAGTTCTTCTACTGATACAGCTTTAGGCAACATGAAAGAAATAGAAAAAATTGAAACAAATATTTTACCCCCAAATATTGGGTCCATTAACATCCTTAACTATGTCAATCATCAGGCAAGATTACAGGCATGTCCTAAGCCTCTGCTACAGTGAAGATAAATTTAAGCAATGAAAGCAACCTTGGATTTTCTTTAACTACAAGAACAACATGCAATAGTTTGGATATTCAGGGTCAGATCTTCACCTCGTACAAATCACCATAACCCCTTGGAATTCAATGGTGCTGACTTAGAACTAAGTCAGATCCTCAACTGACTTATACTAGCTGAGGATCTGACTTAGAACATTCATCAGAACTTGACTATGGCTGAAATATTAGATCTAGTGTGAAATCTTAGGCTTGCTGAAGCCATTGATAGTTTTACCAGAATCAGGGCCAGGATTTCAACTCAGGTATTCTTTCTCTGAGGTGATTCACAGCAAAGGGTTAAGAAAAAACTTCAAATCTGCCATTATAATTCAGAATAAAACAAAATGAACCTAATTTATTGGATCCCTGGTAGAAAAGTATTGGAAGAGACTGTTCTCCATTCAATACTGCATTGGCTTGTTGAATACATATATACACATACACACACAACCCCCTCACCTTCTTGAAATAATATATAATTTCAAGCAGATGAGTAATGCCATTGGCCTTAGTAAGACTTGTTACCTGCTTAAAGTTAGGTGCATGTGTAAGTTTTTGCAGGATCAGGGCCTCAATGGGATTTTACTTTCCTGAGATTACAGGACTGAATGTACCTGTTCTATAGTAGCACAGCTCGGATGTCAGATCTTACTGTAGTTTAGTTCTGATGTCCGCAGCATCGCACAACAGTCACAGTGGAAAGGCCTATACATTCTGACATGCATCCCGCATGTCAGAATAGGCTGTGCCAGGCACGCTGACTCAAAGGCAATCATGGGCCCTCCTCTCCTGTGACAAGCAGGCCCAAAAAGCTGCAGTGGTAGGGACTGGGGTTCATTTGCCAACACTACTGTGTAGAAGTTAATGATGCAGCTAAAGAGAGAGTATGAACTTACCCTTCTCACATGTTTTCCCCATAAAACCTGGAGGGCAAATGCATTCTCCAGTATCTTCATGACAGATGCCATTGTTCATGCAAACAGGGCAGATGGAGCTGCAGTTCGGGCCCCACTTCTGAGCATCACAGCCTTTTATGCAAAAATATAATAGTAAATTGTTTCCTTTCTCACACACAGACAAACTACACAGACCATGGCTATGTGTCTGATCAAAATGGTAGCAATGGCTTTTTATGAAGTACTGCACCTTGGATCCACAGGGACCCTAAAGGGCTTTAAATCTATGCACAGTATAGTAAGTCTGAGAGGGGCAAATGTGTGAGTCTGTATTTGCAGATACAATATATTGTCACTTTGTTTATTACAGAAATACTCTCAGCTGTTTATCAGCATCCTGTAGTACAATCCTCAGTTGTAACACAGCACTTTTAAGAAAGGAAGAGGAGTAGAATTTCTATTTGGAAGTGCAGGGAGGATTGAATGCAGGGCGAGTTGCACTGACTGGTATGCAGTAAGAACGTTATGTTTAACACTTCTGCCCTGGTGACAAATGCCAAGAATTTTGACTACAAATACTCAGGAGCTCAGAGTTCCATCGGATCAGAAAGATGGGGTGTTTATAATATGCCAGCAGGTCTGTGCTTAGCATTTCTGGTTTTGTGCCTGTGGCTGGCAATATGAGAAATTTTCTATCACAGTATTCTTTTTTCATTGAGATGAAATCATACTAGGGCTTATTCACTCCTGGTGTACCCCACTGTCTATGCTGAAGTTACGCCAAGGATCAGTGAGGCTCACTGTTATCTTTATAAATAGTTTAAAAACAATCAGTAGAAGTGCTAATACAAACTCCTGTCAATTATCCTTTACCATTTCCTAAGTCAATAAGCTACTAAGGGCTTGATCCTGAATCCTGGAAACCAACAAGAATTTTGTCACTCTCTTCAAAGACAAGGTCTTAACTTCTATTACAAGCATAAAGAGAGTATGAAGGCTAGGCTTGTTCCTGAAAGATGCTGGAGGAACTGTAGGGAGGTTGCAGGGATCAGCAGTGTTCAGTATATGACCCTCTCTCAGCTTCCTATGATCTTCACAGATTCCTCTGATGCAAAACCATGATTGCAAAGGTGATGACAGAAAATTCTAGAGGCAGCTCCAACAACAGAAAAATATGAGTAGAGAAATACAGACGTGGCCTGGAATTTTCAGGTTTAAGCTTGCATTGAATGTGACTATCAGCGTGGCATTTGGACTCCAAAAGCTTCTCCAAGCTCTTTAGACACCTACACAGAATTTTTACCAGCTGGCATCTACTAGGAAATCCTATGGTAAAACCCCAAAGACCAAACTCTGGGTCAGAATCATGCTGGGCTGCCAAGACCGCAATTTTGAAAGTTGAGCTCCCACTACTAGCATGAACACAATAGGCAGCTAGGGCCAAAATCCTGCTTGGAGTCAAATGGCTTCAGTTTGCACCAACTGAGAATTTGGCCCCTATTTTGCTTTTACAAAAGTTGGATCTTCCTTTTATTGTAATGCCGCTTCAAAAAATAAACAAAGAACGAGGGACACTTACGTCTTACTATCAGCCTGGTATAAGCAGAGGTGAAGTGGTTTCCTCCTATGTATCTGGCAGAGTAGACCCCTGCATCCTGTAGCTGGGCTTGAGAGTAGGTCACTTCTAGCACATTTGGCACTTCATGCCTGGGCACAGAATGAAAGAAAGAACCTGAAAGAAGAGCATAAAAACATAATAATAGATCAGGAAATCCATTCACCCATTCACAGGACTTCAGATCAGCTAGGGAGTCAAGGCATCTCAAATGAACCAAGCTGACTACCACGCAAAACAATACTGTTGGTCAAGACACTGCACATGACATTGTTTGGAGCATTAGACCTCTTCTTTGCCTCTCCTCTAGCCACCCCTGCATCACAGTTGAACAACACGATAGTTAATGTCTGAAGAATGTAGGTGCAGGGAAAGTTGCTCATTATTACATCAGTGGCACATGCGTATGTATAATTGTAAACATTCCCCTTTATGAATAAACATTTCCCTTTTCGGATGGGCTCTGCTCAATGGTTTCACATTTTTTATCCATGTATATAGGTGTTGGTCTTTAATTAGGCCCTTATCATGTAAAGTGAATCACAAGCACAGACCCTTACTCCCTTGTGGAATCCTGTCAGTTTCTCCATTCCTTAAGCTCAGGCAGGAGGTAAGCTGTGTAGCAATGTGTAGCAACCTCAGTTACAGTGGCAGAGAGAATTCTCAGTCGGGTGCCCAGCTTCTGGAGTGCTCAGGGGAGAGTTGGGGAGCAGAATGGGGAAGAGATCTTGGAAGGCAGCAAGTCAGTGGAAAAAGAGGAAGTGGGGCAGAAGAACCCAGAGCAGCATAGCCCAGGGGATATTGAGGGATACAAGGAGGGAGCTGTAAGATTAAAAACAAAGCAAAGGCACAACAAATGGTGAACTGGAGAGCCAAGAGATTGTGGAGGGGAAACTAATACATTCAGCAACTCTGTTTCTAGGGTTGGCAATCTGGCTCCTCTTCTGAACACTAAATGCACAACAAATGATGCTTCCTTCAATTGCATAACAAACACCACCAGTGATTATTTGAATGCCATGACACAGGTGCTAGGCTGTCACAGTGATGGGGAGGGGGAAATAAAGTCATTACCATTTTTGTTGATTATTGCATCTTCCTCTTTTGCAATCTTTTTGATGAAGGAAATGTTCACTTGTTCTCCTTTGTTCACTGTAACAGTTAAAGCCACAGGCAGGAAGGAAGCTAAAATAGAATGATCAAAACATGGGATCAATGAATATAAACAAATGTGATTCCCCTACCCTGAAAGTTGGAGAATGATCTACAGAGGAATCATTGCTGGTGACTTTATATGTTTAGGTTTTCCACAAGAGCACATTGATTTCCTTTACCATTAGCTCTGTGTTTCAGCCAGTGGCATGTGCGGGACTGTGGGAGTGTGTGGTCATCTAGGTAGTTGAACAAAAAGGGGGTGTAATTAGAAGCAAGAAAAGGAAATTAATAAAAATGTTCATACTGGCTGGATAACTGGAAACAATTCCTACCCAAGAAAGTCAGCCAGTTGTAGAATAATTTCCCAAGTCTTTTTAGCCCTGGGGACATTTTTTACAACTAGATTGGGTAAAGTACTGGAAAACGTAATTTACTTGGAAAAGATCTTTCACAGGCAAAGAAAGATTATATGCAGGGTGAAATGCAACAAATACGATATAGGCTCTTATGCTCTGGGTCCCATTCTACTGTGACTCCCTGTATGGGGATGTTTATATAAGATAAAGGACGTGTGAGCTACAGACAAGTATGAATCATGGGGTAAATTGTTCAGAATCTTTTCCATTTATCTATGCTCACATCTCCTTGCCCCTGTCTTTTGTGCAAACATTCAAGAAAGCACGTTTTGGTTTGTACCAAAGATTGTGGGAAAAAATATAGGCCTGTAACTGAAATTTGTTTATCCAAGGAATTAAATTTCATTTTATGTGGGAGTGGAAGTAATTTATAATGCTAGGTCAGAAACAAAAACAAAGAACAATAACAAACCTCCTCCCCTCCCCCCCATCTTCTGTCTCCATCAGCTATTCAGTTGATTTTGCTAGAAAAACTTAGATGGAGCCATTTTCCATCAGAAAATGAAGTTCCATCAAAATCAAAATGCTTTGAGCAATTGTATTGATTTTGTCAAAAATGTGTTTAGGAGAAAATCTACCAAAAATCCTGACAACGTTAAGCCATTCCATTTTGACATTTTCAGAATAAGAAATTTTGATTTTCCATTTTGAAATGACTTGTATAAAAATAGTTTACATGCTATATTATATTATATGCAGTGTCACTATGGCTATGTTGGTCTCAGGATATTAGAGAGACAATGTGGGTGAGATTACATCTTGTATTGGACCAATTTCTGTTGGTGAGGGAGACAAGCTTTCATGCTTACACAGATCTCTGCTTCAGGTCTGGGAAACTAACTCAGAGTGTTACTCCTTGTCTCTCTCCCCAACAGAAGTTGGTCCAATAAAAGAAATTACTTTCCCCATCCTGTTTCTGCATTATATTATCTACTGTACTATAATATTTTAAAAGGCAACAATCAAAATGCAATGTGTTGTTGAAATTAAGCATTTTGATCGCCCTGAAACATACAAACAAAAAATGTGAATTGTCCTTCTTGGAGACCTTGGAAGACAGGAGAGCCCCCCAGCCTGAAGCAAATACTCACCAGCAGCCACACAATGGAAATACATGCCCAGGAATCTATCCCTGCAACAAACCCTGTTGCCAACTCTGTCCACATATCTATACAAGCAACACCATCACAGGACCTAGCCACATAAGCCATAAAATCAGGGGCTCATCCACCTGCCCATCCACTAATGTGATATATGCCACTATGTGGCAGCCATGCCCCTCTGCCATGTATATTGGCCACACTGGACCATCTCTATGCCAAAGATAAATGGACACAAATCAGATACCAGGAAAGGTAACACAAAAACCTGTAGGGGAACATTTTAACCTCCCTGGACATCCAGTAATGGGTTTGAAAGTAGCCATCCTACTACAAAAGAATTTCAAAACCCAATTACAAAGGCAGACACCTGAACTGGAATTCATTTGCAAATTCAACAATATCAACTCAGGACTGAATAAGGAACTC
This sequence comes from Pelochelys cantorii, assembly GCA_032595735.1. Lineage (NCBI taxonomy): Eukaryota > Metazoa > Chordata > Testudines > Trionychidae > Pelochelys > Pelochelys cantorii. The sequence goes on along the minus strand of CM064330.1, from coordinate 116,493,698 downwards.
AGCTGGTTAATGCAATGCAAAGGCAATTTCCCCTCTTGGGATATTCATATCACCAAATGCTGTGAATAACCTACTTCCCCCAACTTGATAAGCTTCATTAATACAATCACCTTCTTCCTTATATATACCTGTGCTTCTATAACTTCCACTCCAATTCATCTGATGAAGTGGATTTTATCCACAAAAGCTTATGTCCTAATAAATCTGTTAGTCTCTTAAGTGCCACGGGACTCCTTGTTGTTTTTGCAGATACTGACTAACATGGCTATCCCTCACAGAGCTAGTTCAAGTATGTCTATGCTAGCTGGGAATTGCACCCTAACTCCAAGTAGAAGGTTGTTTAGCTCAGTGGCTTTTTGTTTGAAATGTAGACAGCTAGTATTAATTGTTGTTTTTCATGACAAATTCACTTTACAATTCAGCTTTTATTTTTCCTTTCAATTTTCTTTGTGTGAGTTGTTTAGTTTATCCATGGGACCTTTTCTTCACAGCATTGTTGTAATGGAAAGGAACCACATTCATTGGTGGGCTCAGTTCCAATGTATTTTTAGCCTGTGATCTGCATTTCATGAATTATTTTACAGTATGAGCCCACTCCTTAAAGAGACACAATGAACTTAGTTGCAGAAATGCCAAAGCTCTCTTTGCCGTATAAATCCAAAGCTGTCCCATTTCTGCAGAGTGATTCTATTGCGCTACAATGTTCTCCCCTTCAGTCACTAGGAATAGTTTCTATACTATACAAACTATAGGCCATGCAAATCTGTCCAAGCACCAAGGCTACCTGTAAAATGGCCCTCTACTTTGAGAATTTTATATGTCGACTCATGTAGAAGAATATTCTTCCTGTACATTTCCACATTATAAAAGTCAAGATTTTTAGAAAAAAAAGAGCTTAAATTAGGCACTTAAGTCCATATTTAGGCACAGAAGTCCCAAAAAAGCATATAAGCATATACTTAAGCATGTGAGTAATCCCATTAAAGGCAAAGGGACTATTCATATACTTAAAGTTAAGCACATGCTTAAGTGGTGTGATGGAGAGGAGCCCAAAGCAATTGCTAGATTTCCAAAATTGCCAACCATTCAACAGCTCCCATTGACTTCAATTGGGCACACAATGCACCTTTCAACTCATTTGATGCCAAGAAACTGTATGTATTCAGAAGCCTTTAAAATTATTCAGACAATAACCGTGGAGAGGAACAAAGCCTATTTGCCAGCTACAGTGGTTTTGCCATTCACAGGCCTTCCCTGACCTCCCTTTTCTCTCACTATAACCTTTAAGAGCTTTGAGAATTTCTACCATGCCTCTTTCTCATCCATCCAGCAGCCACAAGGGGCTTTTCTTGTGGCCACAGCCTCCTGGGCAATGATTTTGGGAGGTGGGAGAAACCACAACCACTTCTTAGGGGCCACCTGCAGTGGCTGGGTCCCTCCTCCCTCTGGAGACATATAAGCTGGAGGAGCAGGCAGTCAGTGAGTTCTCCACCTTCCTAAGGGTTGTGGGGTTGGGTTTCAGCACTGGGATGATGAGTGGCAGGCTCCAGTCATGGGGCTGCAGGCTCTGTCCCCAGGTCCTGTCTCCAGGGTGTGGGGCTTTGGGTTCTTTTCCCAGGCGATGCGATGGTGGTTTGACCCTGAGCTCACTGCCCCATCACCTCCAGCCCCTGCTGCTTTCCCAAGTGCTCCATTGCCTCTGCACCCACCTCCCCATCCGGGGCTACATTTGTCTCCAGGCTTGTTGGGGCTGAGTAAATCTGCTGTGAAAAGTGAAAAGCGCACTCTGAGGCCACCAAAAATGTTGTTGTGAGAAACGCTGTACTGGACAATGCACAAAATAGGTTGATGAGAAACACAACTCAAAGCATTCCAACCAAAGTTTATGGCAAAGATCATCTGATAAGCAGAAATACTCAAGGCCCCCAAAATGCCCCTTCCAAATCAATGTAGATTATCTCCCTTCTGGATAGAACAGATTTACTGAGGGTGATCCGTGTGTTGGGCTCTCAAGTCTTGATTACTGCAAGTCTCTGTTCCTACCTAGGCATGTAGCCATTAACTGTAAAGAGCTACAGTGGGTTCAGAATCCGTCATTTCATCTTCTGAGAAACTCCACCAGTCAAGACTTGCTATCTACACTAGCTATCTGTTAGATACAAGGCCAAGTTCCAGATTTTGGCCCCATCTTCAAAGACTTTCACTGGTTGTTACCTGGTGGTCTGCCTCACCTGCCTGACCATGAAGTCCTCCAATGGACACAACAATAGAACTGACAGCCTCAAGAGTGAGACCTTTCTAGGTGACAGGCCTGAGAATCAGGAGTGCACTCCCACAAGACACCAGAACAATCACTTATCACCTTCAGAGCAAAATGCGAAATCTACTCCTATCTCGCCTGCCCACTCCACCACCACTTTACAACACAGACACTTCAGCCCCTGCTCACTGGAAGGAGAGAACAAGTGAAAGTGTTGTTATATGTTCCCTCTATAATTTCCATCATCTTGACAGTGTTTGTGCAGAATAGGAGCTGTGCAGCTGAGGGCTGATGTTTGAAATATTGGTATCATAACATACTATGCTAAATATTAGTGATGGGTGAACGTGGAAAGGTTTGAATGTTTAATTAAGTGCAGAAAATTATCTTAAGGTTTTTACATTTCTCTGGAGCATATGCCAACCTCTTTGCTTTGGAACTCAGCCTGGAAATCACATGAGATCAATACATATGAGATTTCTAGTATGAATAGGAATGGTCTAGGAAACAGAACATAGCAATAGCTCCCAGCTCTTAAACACCTCTCTCTCTCTCTCTCTCTCTCTGGATTTTATTCTGTTGCCTTCCACCTTGGTATCAGAGCACTTCCATGTAAAAGACAATGGCATTAGTGAAATCCTTGGTGGTCTGCGTGGAGTCTCTTGGCTTGTCTACACAGCATGGCAAAGTGCACCTGAGGAGAGTGATTTATAAAGTGCTCTCTGTTGTGCTCTGCTCAGTTTAAACCTTGCTGGTGCACTCTAAAAAATACATAATTCCTGTTGTCTTTCAAAGTGCTCCAGCAGAGTCTACAGCAGCATTATGTTGGAATAACTGACATTATTCCAAAAGATCTTCCTTTGATTTCCTGCTGTGTAGACTGCTCCATAAACCGAATTAAGCTATTTCAACTTCAGCTACGCAATTGACATAGCCCTGGTGTGTAGACATGCCCTTCGAGTGCATCATGTTAGAGCAGTTTGCTGTGTAGACAAGCCCTCTGGTTTTTCTCAGATTGCAGATATTACTTGAAGTAAGATGCATGTTTTTAAAGTGCTTTGAAGATGAAAGACCCAATGTCAGAGTCACTTAATAATTGTTTTGTGGGTTCAATGAGGCCACAATTCTCTTTCTTGACACATTTTACTACTTCCTTTTGTGCTGCTGGGTATTACCAGAAATGGGCAGAACATGAAAAAATAAGAGAAAAATACTAATCAACCAAGTGATTCTGAGCCTCTGAAGAGACTGGTTTGGATTGGGCCAAATATGTTCTTAATGAATCCAGGCCCGTCTGCCTGTTCTGGATCCACTACTATACCTGCTCCTGTTATTTAAGAGTAGCAGCCACACTGCAAGCAGATGTCCCCCTAGTGGGGTTTGCACACCCCTCGTCTGACCCGCATACGGTACCTCCTAGTGACATCTTCATTGTACGTATCCTCGTCACCTCGTCTTTGGCTTTCCCTTCACAGTAGTAAGCTCCGATAGTTTCACTAGCTTGTTCCCTTTTCCACACCACTTTTTTGGCTGTTCCTCTTGTCTCATCTTCAGTAACTTCTAGAGGATTCTGGTGTTGGCTCAGCAAGGCCTCGTAGTCTCGCCCTATTGTGACAGATTCCGGGGAACTCCATCTGGCTGCAATGCAGATAAGCGATGTCTCTGAGTTGCCCACTAGAGGGAGTGAATTGATCAGCATCAGGTCCAGTGCTGCCTCCACTTTGCCTAGAAACAAACAACAGGTGAAGGGATTGTTCTGTGGAATCTGAGCATTTCTTTTAGTTCTGATTCATCACATAGGGACTTCTGAAGTAATGCCTCACACTCAGGGCACGTCTAGACTACATGGCTTCGTCGACGGAGCCATGTAGATGAGGGTTGTAGTCAAAGGGAAATGAAGCGGTGATTTAAATAATCGCCTCTTCATTAAATTAAAATGGCTGCTGCGCTGTGCCGATCAGCTGTTTGTCGGCACAGCGCTGTAGTCTGGAGACTCCGTGGTCGACATCAAAGGCATTTGTCAACCTCCCCGTTATGCCTCGTGGGATGAGGTTTACCAGGGAGGTCGACAAATGCCTTTGATGTGACCACGGAGTGTCCAAACAGCTGATCGGCACAGCTGATCGGCACAGCACGGCAGCCATTTTAATTTAAATGAAGCGGCGATTATTTAAATCACCACTTCATTTCCCTTTGCCGAGTAAACAAATCTACATGGCTCCATCGACGGAGTCATGTAGTCTAGATATGCCCTCAGTGCTTCCCTCTTACTGAACATTGAATTAAAAGAAAATGGCTGCATGTCAAATGTTCTGTTCTACATACTTTGGGAACAAACACATGGACGGAGAGGACCACATGTGGCTTTCCCCTGTTTGTGTAGAATGGAATGTGAGCTACCTCTCTGGGCACACAGACCCCTTCCCCAGATCTCTTCATGGTGAGGGGGGATGCAAAAGACAATACATTCAAACCTGTGCTACCTCCTTTAAGACCAGCGTGAAGAAATAGGGTCACAGGAAGACTGTTCTGTCATCACTTCAGGTAGAACTGGATTCATGCATCAGCGGCCACGTACAGTAATTCTGCATTTAACACATGCCCGCTTAACATGTTTTCGCGATAGCATGATTTTTTTTTAGGGAACGTTTTTTGAATTACATGACCGTCCCCGGAATAACACGATTTCCCCAGCCGACCCATTGCCAGCGGTTGCGCGGGGCTTCTCCTGCCTCCCTGCAAAGCGGCAGAGGGTTCGCCGCTCACTGCCCTGTTCCCCAGCGACCCCCCCCTCGCCGGATGCAGTGCGGGTCTCAGCAGACCTGTCACAGGGGCATACTCCCAACCCAATCCCCCTCCCCTCCCTTCTCCTCCCCTTTCCTTCCCCAGAGCCAAACACCTCCCTCCCGCTGTAACCCAGTCTCCTTTCTCCCCCAACCTTATGTCCCAGTCCCAACAGACACCACCGCTTGAAACGCAACCCCCATCTTTTCCATTATTTTCAATGGAAAAATTGACCCCGCATAACACGTTTTCACTTAACACAATCATTTTCTGAAACATATCTATAGTGTTAAATGAGGAATTACTGTACTGTTCTAAGCAGCCAGTGTATAAGAATAATAGCATCTATTTTACCATTCATAAGCTTGCAAGTTCAATAAAGATGCTGCTATGCAGGGCAAATGGCTCCCTGTCTTCTACAATAATTACATCCCTCTCGTATCTAAAAGCCTTCTCTTGGGAATCCATTCTATGCGTTAGGATTGTGTGATATCCATTCAATGGGATAGCCTGTCTTCAATCCAAATGCACCTCACCACTGGCTGTCCATGCCCAGGTGGTCGTGAAAAGACAAGAGAGAAAGTCAGAGACATTTCTGTGAATACTTCAGATAATTTGGAGCCATAACACTAGATCCACAGCACTGTGACATGTTCTAAATGCAATAATAATGAAAAAAAACCTCATTTTTTTTTCAAATGTGAAGAAATCATGGCTCCTCCGGTTGAAACCATTTGGACCAAACATTAGCCTGAAAGGAATTTTCTCTACCCTTCCCCTAAAGTTTTAAATGATTGAAAATCGGGAGTTATCATGGAAACAGGATCTCAAATGGAACAAGAAAAGTATTTGATGTACAACAGACCCAGTGAAAGGATTCTAGTAAGTTATAATAATGAGTTAAACACTGGATCAGAACCTCATCTGGGCCTGAGGGACATTATGGGCCAAATCTGCAGCTTGGCCTTACCTGGGACTTCATTTTTATGGGAAGAATTTGTACCAGGAAAAATAGAGGCCAGTATTTGAATATTTGCCTCTATGAACCAATTATAGTCCCATATTTGAAACTTCTGAACCACCTTTTCCACTGCTTTGTATCTTGTGCCCCTGTGCAAAATGGATGGAAAACATTATTCCCACTTTGCCAAGGTGCAATTGGCTATACAAACTGCAGGGCAATAAAAAAATCCAGATCCCCAGTTTGCATAAAAGGAAGTCCCCCCTTTTTTTATCCTAACATTTCTAATTATGAATAGCCTGGTTTATGCTCTATAGTCATAAAATAACTCTCAAACCAAACAAGTAAACCCTCTCCCATTGTCCCCTTCCCTCACTGATCTATGGTCTTGTGTGGCTATTATTTGAAACACAAACATCCCAATGAGAACAACCACAACAAACAACAAAGTTACAGGAGTTCCTTACAAAAAAAAAAGTACCTGAAGTGATCAGTGTTTTCAACAGTTTAAGAACTCAATTTAAGAAAGTAAATCAGTTTCAGAATATACTTACCAGCTTACGTGAGTTGAGGACATGAGCAGCAACTACATATTCCTTACATTTTGAAATAATCTGGGCATACCACATAGCCATAGGAACTAATAACCATAAGAGCAACAACAAATACTTTCAGAGGGGTGTCGAGTTAGCCTGTAACTGGAAAAACTTTAAAAACAACAAATAGTCTTGCAGTACCTTTAGAGACTAACAAATACTTTGGACTTCTGAATGTCCCCCACAGATCAGAAAGTGCTTTTCAACCATTTACCAATTAAGTCTCACAACACAGCCAAGATATAAGTATTTTTTATTATCGTCATTTTACAGACTGGAAAACAGGCAAAAGAAGGTTTAATGACATTCCAGAGGATATAAGAAGTCTATGACAGAAAGAAAAATAGAAACCAGATGTTCTAATTCCTAATCTTATGTGTTTGCCAATAAATAAGCATAATTATAATGTTTTCTTTTGGAAACTGCTTTAAATCTTAGTTGTTGAAGGAGTGAGGTATGGAACCCCTTGGCTGTGTCTAGACTGGCCAGTTTTTCCGGAAAATCAGCCGCTTTTCCGGAAAAACTTGCCAGCTGTCTAGACTGGCCACTTGAATTTCCGCAAGAACACTGACGATTTCATGTATGATCGTCAGTGTTCTTGCGGAAATACTATGCTGCTCCCGTTCAGGCAAAAGCCCTCTTGCGCAAATGCTTTTGCGCAAGAGGGCCAGTGTAGACAACGTGGTACTGTTTTGCGCAAAAAAGCCCCAATGGCTAAAATGGCGATCGGGGCTTTCTTGCGCAAAAGCGCGTCTAGATTGGCCAGGGACGTTTTTCCGCAAAAAGTGCTTTTGCGCAAAAGCGTCCGTGCCAATCTAGACGCTCTGTTCCGAAAACGCTTTTAATGGAAAACTTTTCCGTTAAAAGCATTTCCGGAAAATCATGCCAATCTAGACGCAGCCCTTATGTTTAGTGCTTTTGGAATTAGAAATAAGAATAATGAAGAGAGGAATGCTGTCATATTTCAGCTAAAATGCAAACAATGATTTCTGTTAAGCGTTACTTTTTTCCCCCCAGCATTAGATTCAGCTGTATTTTGTGTATAGCAGCAGCTTCTCTGCAGTCAGTATTTAGTGCCATTCCATTTACAGATAGCTTTCATATTTGCAGCAATGGGTATAGCTTTAGATAAAGAGGTCAAAGGGGAACAGTGTTTACTATAGATTCTGAATATGGGTGTGTATATTTTGTGCTCTAGTCCAAGGGAGGAGGTACCTTACGGCATTCCATGCCAGCAGCTTCTCAGGGGAAGGTAGTATCTTAGGGCACACAGACCCCTCCCATCCAAGGGTGCGGCAGTTACCACCCTTCATGTGCCAACCCTGATAATTTACGTTACATAATAAAGAAATAAAACTTTTTGGAAAGGATGTCGTATAAAGCCAAGAGTCAAAGAAGTCAAGTAATTCTGTAGCACATTGCAGAAATCCCTTGTTTGAATACAGCTGAAGCTAAGTAGTTGTATGATGCAAGCATGTCCAGTTGGGCTGGTGCTTTTTAGATTTTTATTCATTCTTTATTTACTATATAGGGGCTAATTTTGCAATCTCTACTCATATGAGCAGTTCTTCCTCACTTACTTGGGATATGTCTAGACTACATGCCTTTGCTGACAGAGGCATGTAAAACAGGCTACCCGACATAGTCAATGAAGCGGGGATTTAAATATCCCCGGCTTCATTAAAATAAAAATGGCCGCCGCGCTGTGCCGGCTCAGCTGATCGCCGGCACAGCGCTCAAGTCAAGATGCGGATTGGTCGACAGGGGAAGCCTTTGTGGGCCGCTCCTGTAAACCTCGTTCCATGAGGCATAAGGGAGCGGTCGACAAATGCTTCCCCTGTCAACTGATCCGCATCTTGACTCGCGCGCTGTGCCGACAATCAGCTGAGGCAGCACAGCGCAGTGGCCATTTTTATTTTAATGAAGCTGGGGATATTTAAATCCCCACTTCATTGACTATGTCGGGTAGCCTATTTTACATGCCTCTGTTGGAAGAGGCATATAGTCTAGACGTACCCTTGCGTACCAAGTCTCTTACTTTTACCAGGGTAAATCACAAGCAATTCTACTGAAGTCAGTCTTTATGGCACTTTTTTATATACATTTCCTACACAGCACTGCATACTTGCTGAAAAGCATCATAGTGCTATAGAAGTCGGGGAGCTATGGCAATATAGGGCAGCTGAGAAGCCAGTCCATATTCTGGCAACACATAGCTGGACATGGACCTGAACCAGACCATTGGATCCTAATATCCCCAAACTCTGCAGAAGTTCAGATTCAGATCTGGATCTCAACTCCGTGACTTGGGGTGATTGTTACACGTAACTTGTTCTCCTTGAATGATGGAGCTTGAGGCAAGGTTACAAATTAGAATGAAAATGCATTGATATTACTGCCAGGGAAGGGCTTGCATAGCACCTGCATGGACACAAAGCTATCCTTCCCCTTTTCTTCTGGTCACCTGTGGGGCTGGGATGGATCAGCAGCCTCATGCTGACCTGGTCTGAAGCTGCCATAGCAAGTCCTTTGGATCTCTAGCCTTTAAAGGGGCATATGCCAGTTCAACAAGTCCCTGCACTGTTTCCCTGCTTTGGCTTATCATGCAGTCAGATAATTTTCTTACACATGCACAGATTTCAAGCCAAATAATGTAAAAATAAAGAGAACACCTTTCTCCCACATTGCAGGAGAATTTTAATACCCTCAGGCAAAAGCAGCATGATCTGGGACCTGAGTCTTGTGTGGACACCGATCCCAGCACAAAGTGCTATAATGAGTGTCAAATCAGAATGGTAGCGTTTTCCACCAATTTTGCTCTCTTTGCAGAGGTGTAAATGACTAAACCCAATGCACAGGATAATAGAGACTCAGGCCCATAGTTTATCTAAGGCTTAATCTACATGTTAAAATTAATCATCTGGCTACAGTCTCAGTCTCATATTAAGACAGTTGCTTACCTTTTGAGCAAGTCAACCTAATCCCTAGATTGCTGGAAGATTCCTGTTGATCTAGCTACTGACCCTGAGATACATGGATTAACTACATCAAAGGAAAAACCTCTTCCATTGATATAAGAAGCAACTGAAATATAGCTGTACCACTGAAGCATGTAGTCTAGGCATGCCCTTAATATGAGACTCTCTCAGTGGAATCTAAGAGTCATGTAGTCCTGGGGAGGAGGGAGCTGTCAAAGTCTCAAAGCTGGAATCCATTTCAAGTGGGAAAATATAATCCAAGAGGAAGTTCTGAGCTAGTGAAGCTGCAGCTCTAGATAGAGGGTTTCTAATCCTCATCTAGATCTTCTGAAACAAGAATAGCTCTCTTAGCTCCCACTGGCTTCAGCATCTGTGGGACTGGATTTTTAGGACTTGAACTAAAAACCACTGAAGTAACAGAAAGATCTCAGATCTCTCCAGCAGACAAAGGGTCACATCCTTAGTCCTCTTAGATTTAGGGCTTGTCTACATAAACAGGTAGTGGTCAGTAAACTGGAGTATAAGGCCTAGTCTATACTGGCACATTTTGTTGCCAAAAGCTGCCTTTTGATGACAAAACAGTGAGAGTGTTTACACGACAATGTGACTTTTATCAGGAAAAACAGCCAGTTTTGGCAACAAAAATCGTCTACTCCTGAGAGAGACTTTTGTCTTTTCCTCTCACTTTATTGTCAACAAAGAGCCAGTGTAGACTCTATTTGTTTTGTCAAGAAAACAAGCTTCCACCAGTATCCCACAATGCTTGCCCTGATGGCTCTGCTCAGTGTTTTGTGATATCTGCTACCCTCCATCCATGCACCCCTCCTCTTTCAAAGCTCTGGGAAGTATCTGACAGCTGAGTGAGCTCCTCCACTTGGGGAACAAAGCAAATCACTGGAATGCTTCCATTCTGCTCTGCACTAGGAACACAGGGACAGGCAGGCTGCTGCTGCAGGGGAGGGCTAGAGAGACTGCTGTGCTGCTTTGACATTCCTTAGCCTGGAGAGCTCATCGAGCTAAGAGGGAATCCCAAGAAGTGCAGGGGATCAGCTCTGCCTTCCACAACACTGCATTGCAGGATGCTTACCCATGTTGCTTTGCTCTATCTGATGACAGGGGAGCTAGCAATGTGGCCCTGAAATGTCAACAATGGGAGGCAGAAAAATTGGGTTGACCGGTTTTCACTTTTGCCGACTTTTGCATGTCGACAGCACTTTTGTTGCAAACCTTCCCACTATAGACATAGCCCAAATCTACTTCACATTAGCTCACTGCACAGTGTCTGTGTGGACAGGAGCGACCCGAGGCCGGCTGCACGATCAGTGCCCCCGCCTGCACGGCCATCAATGGCCATGACGTAATCATTGGGCGCCCGGGTGCCCCGTGACATCATCATCGGGCACCCCAGGCTGGCAGTGCCCTAGGCAACCGCCGAGTCTGCCTATACTCACGGGCCGCCCCTGTGTGTGGAGCTGACTGCAGTGCACTAATTGTTCTGTAGTGTACTCTGGTCAACTGCACTTTGAAACTAGAGTAGGTAACTTTAGTTAGCTTTAGCGCACTAGGGAACTTTTAGTGCCCAGGAGCAATGTCCACATGGTCTGTTAGAGCAGTGGGTCTCAACCCAGGATACACTTATCCCTGGGGTTACACAGAGCTCTTTAAGGGGGTACATCAACTCCACTAAATATTTGCCTAGTTTTACAATAGGCTACATAAAAAGTACAAGCAAAGTCAGTAGAAACTAAAATTTCATACAGATTTGTTGACATATTGTCATGGAAATGTCAGTACAATATTTATATTCCAAATAATTTTATAATTATATGGTAACATTAAGAAAGCAAGCAACTTCTCAGTAGCCGTGCACTGTGACACTTCTGTACTCCTGTGTGTGATTTTGTAAGCAAGTAGTTCTTAAGTGAGGTGAAACTTGGGGATACATAAGACAAATGAGATGCCTGAAAGGGATACAGCAGTCTGGAAACGCTGAGAGCGACTGCATTAGAGTGCAGCAGGTTAGTGCAAGGTAAATTTACACTCCAGTTTGCTTGCTCTACGTGATCACACAGACAAGTCCCTAGGAGAAAGTGCAGATAAAGTAGATTTGTGTTCCAAGTCAACTGCTTACAGCATCCCTGCTTCACTGCCTCTCCTGGCCAAATCTTTCTATTCTTATTCAGGAGGAAATCCCACTCCTTAAGTGTGGCAAAACTAACCCCTGAAGTCAATGGGAGTTTTGCTCAAGCTGTGACAGAAGGATTTAGCTCTCTGAGAACAGTGCAATAAACACAGACAGGAAACAGCCTCTCTCTGTATCAGTGAAGATCCCTTGTGCTTCCCTGAAAAAATCCTTTGACTCCTGCCCCTCGCCTTGTAGAACTGACCTCTGCAGGAAGGCGATTTGCTGTGCATGCAAAGGGGGTTTGGAAAAAGGAGGCCACCACATGCTGCCAACACTGGAAATAGGAGGTGTAACTTACAGCAAATTTGCTGCCAAAAGACTATTGAGTTATGGCTACCCAGTGCTGCCCTGTGCCTTTCCAGATCAGGGTGGTTGCTTAAATTCAATCTTTAGGCATTACTTTATTTCTGGTTTGTTACACTGCACCACCTCACCCCACTTCCCCACATCCCTTACCTCTGCCTCTGTGGAGACACCAATTGCCCATGTAGCTACAGAGAGCACAACTCAATTGGAGCAGAATTACTCCAAGGCTTGCACTATCCCTCCCTGGCATTAATGATCCAGGGAAAACTAGAGGCAGTTAGCACAGCTCTTACCATCACTTCCAGGTGCTTATAGTCCATGAGGGATGCTGTGGGTATAAGAGGTATAGGAGGATGCAGTGCACTACCCTTTGGAAGTGCACCAGCCTGACACCTTTGAAGCACCACTGCTGAAAGGCCACCCCAGCCATAGACCCACCTGTAGTCTGCCCCCAGATCTCCTCCCACTTATTTTCTTCCCTCATGGCCCTGCCCACAACACTCCTCTTCATACCCCAGCTCCATCTCTTCCCCCAAGGTTCCTCCTGTCCACTGCTTATGCCTTGGGGAGGGGGGAAGGCAAAGAAGGAAGAACCTGGAAGGAGGGGACAAAGGGAGCCTGGGGGAAAGGGGGAAGGGGGGGCAGCAGGGGAGCAGCCTGGGGCATACTGGGATTGGCACACAGGTGTGGCCTTGGGAGAAGAGGCCAGGCAGTGTAGAAGAAAGGGTGGAGCCACTGGCAGTGGCCCCCCTCACACTTCTGGATGTTTCCAGCATTCGAGACCAGGTTCCCCAAATGTGAGAAATTCAAGAGTACTTTGCACTCTCCTCACAATCTCTTGCACATTGTAAGTGTCCATCAAAACTCCTCCTTTGCAATGGCATTCACACACTGCCATGTACCCTGTCAGTCCTCTGTGCCAAGTTATTGCCCCAGCAAGTCGGCATACATCACCCTGTAGCGTTAGTCTCAGTCAGGGGTGACTGAAAGAGATGTCTCAGAGGAATTCTCTGGCTCTCATCTCAGATGCATGCTAATTTATACACCTACAAAGCCTCTCTGATAATTTTTCAAATATTGCTGCCTCAGACATTAGCAGAGGTAATCTGTTTGTGGTAGATTAGTGCCATACTCTGAGCCACGAGCATGTATGAAAATATCAAAAGAATGGGATAAACGTAATGACAAATCTTTTATTTCTTGTAATGTAAGAAATCCCTGACTCAAAATTTGCTCCCCTAAACCCTCCAGGCCATGATCAGGCATGTCTATTTTCAAGACAATCTGAGTATGCATGGGGACAGGGCCAGATTAACTCTTCTGGAACCCAGGGCTATTAGATTTTTGGGGCCCCCAAGACTCTGGAATAGGGCAAAAAATGAGGGGTTCAGAATGTGGGAGGGAACTATGGGTTGAGGCAGGGGGTTGTGTGCAGGAAGAGGTAAGGGGCTCTGACTGGGGGTGCAGGCTCTGGGGTGGGCTTGTAGATGAGGTGTTTGGAGTACAGCAGGGGGCTCCAGGCTGGGACCAAGCGATCTGGAATGCCAGGAGGGGGATCAGTGCAGAAGGCTGAAGTGGCGGTGCAGGATGTAGGTGGGAGTTAGCATGTGGGAAGGAGGAGGAGGGGAGGTTCAGGACTAGGGCAGGAGGTTGGAGTGCAGTGTCTGAGTGGGAATTAGGGTGTGAGGGGGCTGAGGGCAGAAGGTTGGGGTGGAGATGCAGGGTCTGGGCAGGAGTCAGAGTTTGGGAAGACTGAGGCAGAGGTGTTGGTTGCAGTGAACTTATCTGGGGCAGGTCCCTTTTGGCAGCGCAGGCCCCAGGGAGGGAAGACAGCAAGTGGCTCTGTACACTGTCCAGTGCTTGCCCACAGGCATCATCCCCATTGGCCATGTTGTGTATTGGGTTGTAGATATAGATCTTGTTATTATAGGAACTGAGTTCAGTCACTAGGGGTATGTCTAGACTACATGCCTCTGTCGCCAGAGGCATGTAAATTAGACTACCCGACATAGTCAATGAAGCCGGGATTTAAATATCCCCGGCTTCATTAAAATAAAAATGGCCGCCGCGCTGTGCCGGCTCAGCTGATCGTCGGCACAGTGCGGCAGTCAAGATGCGGATCAGTCGACAGGGGAAGCCTTTGTCGACCGCTCCTGTAAACCTCGTTTCACGAGGCATAAGAGAGCAGTCGACAAAGGCGTTCTCTGTCGACCGATCCGCATCTTGACTGCCGCGCTGTGCCGATTATCAGCTGAGCCGGCACAGCGCGGCGGCCATTTTTATTTTGATGAAGCCGGGGATATTTAAATCCCGGCTTCATTGACTATGTCGGGTAGTCTAATTTACATGCCTCTGGCGACAGAGGCATGTAGTCTAGACATACCCTAGGGGTCAGCCCAGCCAGTTTGGGCTAGTTCTAGTTAGTTCTGTGTTATGAAATAAAATGGACACTTGGAACTGCTCAAGCTCTCTGTGTTTCCACTGATTTCTTCTTAAATTGTGGAACTCCACACGATATAACAAAGTGGCTTCAGCCAAGGAACCTGGACTAGAGGGGTCCCGCAAAAACATCTGCACTTTTGGTGACCAGGGGATCTTTTTGCAGGGGCCCCGGGTGCAGCCATTAAAACTCCTTTCTTAATCCAGTCCCGCGTGGGGATGTGAGAGCACTTTGAAAAACTGACTGATAACCTTAATTATGCAGTCTCTAGCTTTCCTATATAACAGCAGTTACTCAGGGAAGCCATGCCAGCCAGACCTAAGGAAACACAAATCACAACCCCATATCTGAGAATTGGTCAGTGTTTGTACAGGACTTTGAACATGTAATGTGCTATGTAAGTGCTGGTATTATTAACTCTTTCTTCATTAGTATTATGATAAGGCAACAAGGGAATCAGGGAAAGAAGGCAGCAGGAGGGGGGTGGAAGGAAAAAAGCTTGTTAGGGCTAGAATCTGAAGGGGAATTGATTTCCCTATGTTTTTTTTAGGCTTCATTATTATCAACCTGATATAAGTAGGAGCTGGCAATGCTTAGCAACAAAAATAGATCCCCTTTGGGTTCTGAGCACAGCAGTGAAATATCAAGAGCCATACAATAGAGAAGTTGATATGTAAATACCAGGCAAGGTCTGTCTAGTAGAAGAGTAGACTAGGAATCCAGGCTCAAAAACCTCCCTGGTTCTCTGGGTTGCCACTCTCCAGGTTTAGCCTGGAGTCTCACAGCATCAGCATCAATCTCCCAGTGACTATTGAAAGTAATCCTAGAGATTTCAATAGAATACTTTAAGAAAGTGACATTGTCATGTTGGGAAAAAAATCTCTCAGAATAGCTTCAGTCAGAGTTGGCAGCCCTAACTATGGGGCCTCTTTCAATTCCATATCCAGGCAGATTTCTTTCAGGAAGCATCCACTGATTACTTAAATCCCTTCATAGAGGAGTGGGCATTGTCCAGTGTTCCCTGCTCGGTATCTCTGTCTCGATGCTTTGTTTTGACCCTGTGACCCACCCCACTGATTTTTCTTTCTGTGTGCCTGGTATTAAGTGGATCCCCTTCTACACTGTTGAGGTGGAGGTCTTTGTTGTTTTTATAGGGAGAATTGTCTTTGAGGGCTCTGCTCATCACCTGGGGACCACGTAGGCTGCATTTCTCCACACTTCAAATACAATTAACTCCTTTCCTCCAAGGAAAAATCAGAGGCAGGAAGTAGCTGCTCAGGAAGCACTGTCAGAGAATTTCCTTTCTGGAAAGGGAAGCTAGCCATATCCTGCAAGAATTTTCATATGGATTCAGGTAACATGACTATAGTGCTTAGTATAAAACACTGCCCTGCTGGCATCAGTATCAAAACTCCCATTGTCTCCAATGGGGGTGAGGAGCTCAATCCTAGTCTTATAGCTTTCAACCACCACACCAACTAATTACCTGAAATTTTTATTGGGTGTGGTTCTTGAAAGGCCTGGGTAATGTCTTTGGGTACATGAAGCCTAGATGAACTTGCATGTCCTCCAGCTCTGTGGACAGATAGAAAGAAGTGCCTCTTCAATTGCTGAGTGGCTCCTTGTGAGATGGTCAGCACTCGCACTGACCACTGGGGCTGCCAATTTTGGGCAGATATATCCTTGGAGGTTTTATCACATGACAGTGTTTTAATTAAAGGTTTATTTTTAATTCTTGGAGACTCCAGGACAATCCTGGAGGGTTGGCACCAATGCCACTGAACTTTAATGGGCGCACCGAACACTATTCAGGATCTGGCTTTCAGTCTGATTCAGGGAGTGAATGAACATAAGAACGGCCATACTGGGTCAGACCAAAGGTCCATCTAGCCCAGCATCCTGTCTGCTGACAGCGGCCAGTGCCAGGTGCCCCAGAGGTGGTGGACCAAAGACAATGATCAAGCGATTTGTCTCCTGCCATCCTTCTCCAGCCTTTGACAAACAGAAGCCAGGGGCACCATACCTTACCCCCTGGCTAATAGCCTTTTATGGACCTAACCTCCATGAATTTATCTAGCTCTTTTTTAAACTCTGTTATAGTCCTAGCCTTCACAGCCTCCTCTGGAAAGGAGTTCCACAGGTTGATTGTGCGCTGTGTGAAGAACTTTCTTTTATTAGTTTTAAACCTGCTATCTATTAATTTCATTTGGTGTCCTCTAGTTCTTATATTATGGGAACAAGTAAATAACTTTTCTTTATTCACCCTCTCCACACCACTCATGATTTTATATACCTCTATCATATCTCCCCTCAGTCTCCTCTTTTCTAAACTGAAATGTCCCAGTCTCTTTAGTCTCTCCTCACATGGAACTTGTTCCAAACCCCTAATCATTTTAGTTGTTCTTTACTGAATCTTTTCTAATGCCAAAATATCTTTTCTGAAGTGAGGAGACCACATCTGTATGCAGTATTCAAGATGTGGGCGTACTACAGTTTTATATAGGGGCAGAAAGATATTCTTCATCTTATTTTCTATCCCTTTTTAAATAGCATCCTATTTGCTTTTTTGACTGCCGTTGCACACTGCGTGGACGTTTTCAGAGAACTATCCACGATAACTCCAAGATCTCTTTCCTGATTAGTTGTAGCTAAATTAGCCCCCTCATATTCTATGTATAGTTGGGGTTATTTTTTCCAATGTGCATTACTTTACACTTATCCACATTAAATTTCATTTGCCATTTTGTTGCCCAGTCACTGAGTTTGGTGAGATTTTTTTGAAGTTCTTCACAGTCTGCTTTGGTCTTGACTATCTTGAACAGTTTAGTATCATCCACAAACTTTGCTACCTCACTGCTTGCCCCTTTCTCTAGATTGTTTATGAATAAGTTGAATAGGATTGGTCCTAGGACTGACCCTTGGGGAACAGCATTAGTTACACCTCTCCATTCTGAAAATTTGCCATTTATTCCTACCCTTTGTTTCCTATCTTTTAACCAGTTCTCAATCCATGAAAGGATCTTCCCTCTTATCCCATGACAACCTAATTTATACAAGAGCCTTTGGTGAGGGACCTTGTCAAAGTCTTTCTGGAAATCTAAGTATACTATATGTACTGGATCCCCCTTGTCCACGTGTTTGTTAAAAAGAAACCCACAAAATAAGTCCTACCCTATTAAGATGCCACTCTCAGTGTGGACTAGAAATTTACTATTTTTCTTAAATGAAAGCTTAGATTTTTAAGCATAACATAGCAACTTGGAACAGAGCTTATTATTCAAACACAGAGATGGAAGTGCAGAAAGAGCTCAGTTAGATTCCTAGCCTTGTCACAAGCTTTCTGGACAAGTCATACATAGATCCTTTTCTGCAATACTTCTCTGTAGACAATCGCTTCCCATTCTGTATGTGTGATATGGATTGTTCCTTCCTAAGTGGAGTACTTTGCATTTGTACTTATTAAACTTCATCCTATTTACCTTGGACCATTTTTCCAGCTTGTCCCCGATCATTTTGAATTATGACCCTCCCAGCTTGGTGTCATCTGCAAACTTTATACTCTCTATGCCAATATCTAAATAATTGATGAAGATATTGAACAGAACCGGTCCCGAAACAGACCCCTATGGAATCCCACTTGTTATGCTTTTCCAGCATGACTGTGAACCATTAATAACTACTCTCTGAGAATGGTTATCCAGCCAGCTATTCACCCACCTTATAGTAGACCCATCTCAGTTGTATTTACCTAGTTTACTGATAAGAAGATCATGCAAGACTGTATCAAATGCTTTATGATAGTCTACGTATACCACGTCCACTGCTTCTCCCTTACCCACAAGACTCAGTTTCCCCATCTATAAAATAAGATGAGAGTGAGGCTTGGTGTGAACTGACTTTATTTGTACTTATATGTAAACTATGTTAAGATCCTTGAGTGGAACTTTCAAAAATGGCTAATATTATTATGGTGATAATGTGATTGTTCCAATTACCACCCTCCTGCCTTTTAGTGGAAAACGTTTCTACAACCTTTGGGGAGGTGGAAACTTACCCAAGGAAACACTTCAATACACATATCAAACCCTTTGATCATGGGTAGAAGCAGTGTCATTAAAAGACTATAAAGTACTAAATACCAAATGCTTAGGCTGTACTTAGCTTTCATCATCAGCGTGGAGCACATGACACATTAGCAGTTTAATATAGGACCTTTTGCAGTGTATTTGTTATATCACATTATGCAGTCATGGACATTAAGACTAATTTAGAGTATATTGAAAACAGACAGCCCACCATACCTCTCTTCTTTCAGTCCTTTTAACTCACTTTTGTGGGCTTGATGGAAGAAATGTTTTTATCCTCCAAAACAAAGCCCAACCACTAAATTGCCTGCAACTCTGGATTTCTCACTGCTTTAGATTGAAAGCTTTTTGGACTGTCTTTATTTTAATGTATTGTATAGTAAAGAGTATATTGGTACTTTGATGGCTCTAAAATCTAAACAGACTCATTACTAAATCTTTTAGATACCAAGAAATATATTGTTTTAGCAACATTGTTGAGAGAGTATGTGGATAAATCCCTGTAATATTATCACTCTCATATAACTTTGTATTAAGATCTTGTCCTTTTAGATATATCTTTGTTAAGTGTTCTTATAGAATTTCTGTAACATTTCTCCTATAACTTTGTATTAAGAGAAATTTTCCTTTATATATATATATAGATCTTGTAAGAAAAAAATGTCTTTTGAGCTCTCCCCTTTCCTTGATTGTCCTGTTGAAATGAATGAGGTGTGAATGGAGAATGAAAGGTGAGCACCCCCAGCAGCAGTTGCAAGGGTGGAGAAGATCTGGGAGCCTGATCCAAGACAATACCTGTAAAGTGAGCTCATTAAGAAGACTGGACATACAGATGCCCTGGGAGTTAAGCAGCAAGTGTCTGGCCTTGGAAGAACTCTCTTTGAAGCAGCATTAAGAAAGGCAAGGTGATGACTAATGGCTGCATGAGAGGGATAAATATGAGGCATCTTGCAGAGGGACCCCAGGTTTTCGTCTTGTCAACATGGGAGCATTGATCCGGATCGGCAGAAGCCCGGCTCCACCCCTCCCCCATCTAACTCACCTGGCCAGTGCAGTTAGGGGGAGCAACTTTTGGTAACAAGAAGACAGAGTGTGCTTGTGTGTGTGTGAGAGTGCATGAGTGTAATGTATCATATGCAGGGCTTGACAAATTAGTCAATCTACTTGCCCAGGGCGAGTAGATTTTAAGCCAGCACGGCGCCGCAGCACGATCAGTGCATGCGCAGCATGCCAAACTGTGCGGCTGGTGAGCAGGGCTCGCCGCCGTTTGTCAAGCCCTGATCATATGCATATGATAAGTATTGATTGATCTATCTATGTTCAATAAATGTAGCGTGTTGCCTTATCCCCCTGAAAAAGATCCCAGGTGCTTCTTTTAAGCACAATAAGTACTCAAACCTGACACACCTTTAAAATTAAACAAAGTAATTCATTTACATAAGAATATAAGAACTTAAGAATGGCCATACTGGGTCAGACCAAAGGTCCATCTAGCCCAGTATCCTGTCTGCCGACAGTGGCCAGCACCAGGTGCCCCAGAGAGGGTGGACCAAAGACAATGATCAAGCGATTTGTCTCTTGCCATCCCTCTCCAGCCTCTGACAAACAGAGGCCAAGGACACCATTTTATCCCCTGGCTAATAGCCTTTTATGGACCTAACCTCCATGAAATTATCTAGCTTCTCTTTAAACTCTATTATAGTCCTAGCCTTCACAGCCTCCTCTGGCAAGGAGTTCCACAGGCTGACTACACGCTGTGTGAAGAAGAACTTTCTTTTATTAGTTTTAAACCTGCTACCCATTAATTTCATTTGGTGTCCTCTAGTTCTTCTATTATGGGAACTAATAAATAACTTTTCTTTATTTGCCCTCTCCACACCACTCATGATTTTATATACCTCTATCATATCCCCCCTCAGTCTCCTCTTTTTTAAACTGAAAAGTCCCAGTCGCTTTAACCTCTCCTCATATGGGACCCGTTCCAAACCCCTAATCATTTTAGTTGCCCTTTTCTGAACCCTTTCCAAGGCCAAAATATCTTTTTTGAGGTGAGGAGACCACATCTGTACACAGTATTCAAGATGTGGGCGTACCATAGTTTTATACAGGGGCAGTAAGATATTCTGGGTCTTATTTTCTATCCCTTTCTTAATAATTCCTAGCATCCTATTTGCCTTTTTGACCGCCGCTGCACACTGCGTGGAAGTTTTCAGAGAACTGTCCACGATAACTCCAAGATCTCTTTCCTGATTTGTCGTAGCCAAATTAGCCCCCATCATACTGTATGTATAGTTGGGGTTATTTTTCCCAATGTGCATTACTTTACACTTATCCACATTAAATTTCATTTGCCATTTTGTTGCCCAATCACTCAGTTTGGTGAGATCTTCTTGGAGTCCCTCACAGTCTGCTTTTGTCTTGACTATCCTAAACAGTTTGGTATCATCTGCAAACTTTACCACTTCACTGCTTACCCCTTTCTCCAGATCATTTATGAATAAGTTGAACAGGATTGGTCCTAGGACCGACCCTTGGGGGACACCACTCGTTACCCCTCTCCATTCTGAAAATTTACCATTTATTCCTACCCTTTGTTTCCTGTCTTTTAACCAGTTCTCAATCCAAGAAAGGACCTTCCCTCTTATCCCATTTATTATTATAAGTGCAATAATAAATTAACGAATATTGAAATTTACAGTTATAATTTTGCAAATAAATGAACCACTTATGGACTTTGCCACCATTCTTACAAAAATACAATAATCTCTTCTAGTAGAACTGGTTGAAAAATTGAGCCAATTTTTTTATAATCATCCCGTTACTTTTTGGGAGATGTGAGGTGTGATTTTTTTAATTAATAGGCTAGACAAATCTGTCATAGATGGCTAGATTTGGTTAGTCCTGTCTCAACACATGGGGGTGGACTTAATGGCTTCTTAAAGGTCCTTTTCAATCCTACATTTCTATCCTATGACTGATAAAATTTGAAATGTTAACTAAAAGTTTTGTCAAAAATGTTGATTTCAAAATGTTCACCCAGATCTCCTTAACTAGTAGGAGTATTTGAAGTGAATTGTAAGAACTTCCGATGTGAATAAGGGTTGCAGGATTGGGCCATAAGTGCAGTTTCATGATAAACAGTTCTCCTTATTTTTTTCATTTTTAATATAATGTATTTGCTGAATGTTGTGGGCTCTGGAGTCCAGACTCCGTTTTAAGGAATCCAAAACCCATTGATACCGCAAAAAATACCAAACCTTTTTTGTGTCCAAAAGATAACGATCGGGTACTTTCCCAAATATAGTCAAATTCTTGCATTTGAGCTCCATTTATAATAATCATAGAAATGTAGGGGTGGAAGGGACCTCAAGAAATTATCAAATCCAAATCTCCTGTGCTGAGGCAGGGCAAGCAAATCTAGGCCATCCCTGGCAGTTGTCCAACCTGTTCTTAAAAACGTCCAGTGAAGAGGACTCCACAAATTCCCTTACAAGACTATTCCAGTGCTGAACTACCCTAACAATTAGAAAGTTTTTCCTAATCCTTAACTGAAAGTTCCCTAACTGCAGATTAAGCCCATAATTTCTTGTCTTCACTCTAGTCAATAATGCAGAGCAATTTTGATCAAATGATCTCAAAGCATTTCACAAACGGAAGTCATTGTCATTATCCCCATTTTGCAGAAGGGGAAACCAAGGCAAAGTGACTTGTCTAAAATAATCCAGCAAGCCAGTGATAGACCCAGGACGAGTGTGCAGGTCTTCATAGTCCAAATCCAGTGCACTAGCCTAAAGTCCAAATTGCCTCCCACCAAACTAACTTCCCCCCTCAAAGGGTCAGCCTTCGCAGGAATACAAAGCTAATACACCATCATAAATAAATTATTATTGTTCAAGGCTGTCTCTGCCACTTACTAGCCAGAAATAATAAAATTCACGCTATCACTGATACATAACAGCGGTTACATGTTTTATCAAAACTTGATGCCTCTGACCAGAGTCAATGGAAAGAATCACATTGTTTTAAGAACTTACCATTTAAAATACAGACATCAGTTGATTCCTCTATTCTGCTGTCTTATTTATTCTCCTATCCCAAGACAATTATATACCTGCTCTGTGTAAGGCATGGATCTCATATACTGCTGTTGCCTAGATTCTGTGGGATTAAGTATCTCACAAAACACTAAGACATGTTCTCAAAACTAGGAATGTTATAATGCATTTTAAAAAAATGTGGAACCACTGAAATTTTCAGAAGTTACACGTTTATGTGTGTGTGTGTGTTTGTGTGTGTGGGTGGGTGGGTGTGGGGGGGGGGGCAGGCAGCTCCATGGGAACTGGTGCTTGTGGAGAGCTGGCTTAAAAGCTTTTGTCCTGATGTAATTCAGGAATAGTTCCCATAAAGCTAAAACAGTTATTATGGGGGTATGAAACTGACATGAGAGGAAAATCAATCCCTTGGCTTCCTATACACTTTAGTCTATTTTATTGTTCCTCTGTGTGATCGTTTCAGCTGATAAAAAAAATTGTCTAAATTGATTTTCAGAGACACTGATACAAATTGAGATTCAGGTCCCACATTTCAGTTTTCTAAAAAAAGGAAGGTGGGAGTACAAAACCTAGAGAATACAAATATTTTCACAACATGAAAAGAGAAAAGTCTAGGAAAACAGTTGTCAGATGCAAACACTGTTTTGCATTGTCAGAAACACAAACACAACAGCATTGTGCTGGCACATAAGAATTAGAGAGAGATACTTGCAGGAATCTGAAAGTGAAATTGAACCAGTCTAATTTCACTCTTTAGGCTGAATAAAATGCAAAAAATAAACAAACAGCATAAATCGCGAAAAGGAAAATCTATGGTTGAGATTATTTCAGTTTTAGTCATTAACTGGAGTTGACTGGATAATGAAAAAATTGATTTGTGAGATCAAAATGTTGGTGAATTATACAACCCTTTTCAGTGAGTTTGTTCTTTACTTTGTATTTGACTCTGACTAAATTAGCTGTTACCACTCAAGAGAGAGATCTTGGAGTCATTGTGGATAGTTCTCTGAATAACATCCACTCACTGTACAGTGGCGGTAAAACAACAACAAACAGAATGTTGGAGATTCATTAAGAATGGGATAAATACTAAGATGATAATATCTTATTGCCTCTATATGAATCCATGGTATGCCCACATCTTGAATACTAGATGCCGATGTGATCACTTCATCTCAAAAAGCTATACTGCATTGGAAAAAGTTCAGAAAAGAACAACAGAAGTGACTAAAGGTATGGAAGGTGTGTCATATGAGAAGAGATTAATAAGATTGGGATTTTTTAGAATGGAAAAGAGACTAAGGGGTATATGATAGAAATCTACAAAATCATGACTTGGTGGAGAAAGTGAATAAAAAAGATTTACTCCTCCCCATAGCACAAGAAAAAATGGTTACATACCTTCTCAGAACTGTTGTTCTTCAAGATGTATTGTTCATGTCCATTCCAGTTAGGTGTCTGTGCGTGCACATACATGTTAGCCAGAAGACTTATCCCCTGTGCAGCTACCCATAGACCCTTAGAGTGGTGCCAAAATGACACTCAAAATACAGCCCTGCTGACCCCCTTCAGTTCCTTCTTGCCAGCTATTCCAACCTTGGGGAGGGAGAGTGGCATGAACAACACATCTTGATGAACAGCAGTCACGACAAGGTATGTAACTGTTTTCATTTCAAGTGTTTGCTCATGTGCATTCCAATTCAGTGAGTCCCACGCCATAATTCAGGAGGCGGGGTCAGAGTTCTGTACTGACTGGAGCACTGCTCTGCCAAATGCTGCTTCAACCTTAGATTGATGAGTGGAGGGAGCATCCCCACTAAGCTATAGCATTCCCTGATGCATGAAACTATCCAGGAAGAAATGTGTTGAGCTGAAACACTGGTCCTTCATTCTGTCCGCTATGGCTACAAACAATTGGATTGGCTTCCTGAGAGGCTTAGTTCTTTCAATGTAAAAAGTCAGACACATGAATGCACAGGAACAAACACTTGAAGAACCACTAATGGTCACCAAATGACATTAATAGGTGGCAATTTTGAAGAAAACAAAAGGTAATACTTCTTCACACAATGCATAGTCGACCTGAGAAACTCCCAGCTTTAACAGGGTTAAAAAAAGAGCTAGATAAAATCATGGAGGATAGGTCCAGCAATGGCTATTAGCATGATGGGCAGGGATGGTGTCCTTAGCCTCTGTCAGGGCTAGGAATGGGCACCAGGGTATGGATCACTTGATTACCTGTTCTGTTCATTCCCCCTTTGGAGCACCT
The DNA here is from genome assembly GCA_032595735.1 of Pelochelys cantorii. Taxonomy (NCBI): domain Eukaryota; kingdom Metazoa; phylum Chordata; order Testudines; family Trionychidae; genus Pelochelys; species Pelochelys cantorii. The sequence continues at coordinate 116,468,782 of CM064330.1, read as the reverse complement.
GGCATTGGCCATTGCCAAAAGACAAAATACTGGGCTAGATGGACTTTTAGTCTGACCCAGTGTGGCTATTCTTATGTTATGCTCTTATGTTTGGGACATATTCATCAGACTTAACTAGAGGATGGGTCTCACAAATGAATATTTAAAAAATTGCATGTGTTTTCACTGCTCCATTGCAGATCCTCCATTCCAGCCTTCAGACTGTCACTTTCCAATGAGCATGAATGTAAATCTCAATGGAACCTTTTGTGTGTGGTTACAGCACTGACCTATGTACGAAACCCAAATCAAGTCCCTGCTCTACTTGATTCAGAGCAGTTTTTCATCCCACTATGAATCAAGCAGAGGAGGAACTAGATTATTTCATGTTCCAGGCCCAGGCCTAACCATCAACTATTGTCAGTCTCTCTTGTCCTCTCTGACCCAAAACCTTCATGATGAAAGTTTCACGGTGACTGATATCCCTGCAAAATGTTTGAGCTTCGACAAATCAGCATTTTTTATCAAAATGTAAATTTAAATGAAAATGTTAGTGCTACTCACGACACAATGTGCCCATCTCATTCGGATTATCATGGATTTGATGGGTTCGAGCCTAGTCCAATGCCTCTGTGCTCTAGCTATTCCCAATTATTCCTTATCAGAGTAGCCCCACTCATGGGTGGTGAATAGAATATGCAAGGGAAGACAGTACCTCCTAGGTCTTAATGCTCAACCATATCCCTTTTCTGACAGTTCCTGCAGGCCCTCACAGAAGGCTGTTGCAGCCTTGTGAGTCTTCCTGCCACCATCCCCCCTCCCCAGTGGATCTATTAACATAAAAGTGAAAAGCCTTCCAGTCTGCCAGACCTATTAACATAGCACTGAACCTGCAAAAGAGCCATTTAACAGGCATGTGTCAATCTGGAGGTATAGACTGGCAGTTTCTGAACTTACAAAAAAGATTGTGCATTACAGTTTAAAATTTGCCTGAAATATTTCATTAGTTTGTTGCTGAAGTTTATAAAAAAAATCACATTGCTAAAAAAACCCTTGCATAGATTTTGAGATGCACAATCTGAATATTCAGCTTTAGCCTTAAATGATTGGGTCTTCAGACATAGCTTTTTAAATAAATTCTTCAAAAGTATACCCTTATCTAATAGTACAAAAACTTGCTTCCAAAGTCTTCCTGTCTGTCCCTGCTCTCCTTTCACTCCCCTGTTGAAGAGAGCCCTTAAAGGGACAACATCCCTTTTCTTCCAAATAGCTGGAAAAATGAGTTTCCCTTTGTTTACTTCTATTTGATTAACCGGTTTTAAGAGAACCTTCTGCCAAAATCAGTACCTTAGTAAGATATAAAATCCTTTGTTGTGCCTAAAATATTTGGAAATAAACATTTAACATAAACATATGATGACATTTCATAAACATGTTTGTTGTTATGGCCATAACAAAAATAAATTAGGAGACAATTTTTCACTCCAGAAAGTAGATAAAGCTACTAGGGAGGAGGCCGTTCTAGATTTGGTTTTAACAAATAGGGAGAAACAGGCTGAGAATTTGAAAGTGGAAGGAAACTTGGGTGAAAGTAATCATGAAATGGTAGAAACAATGAGTAGTCCTGTGGCACTTTAGAGACTACATTCCTTTGTAGAAGAATGGCTACTTTTAAATCCATTAATGAGTGCCCAGGCAGTTTAAAATGTTCCCCTACAGATTTCTGTATGTTACCATTTCTAATACCTGTTTTGTGTCCATTTATCCTTGGTTGTAGAGACTTTCCAGTTTGGCCAATATACATGGCAGAGGGGCATTGTTGGTATTTGATGGCATAGATCACATCAGAGGATGGACAGCTGTATGAGCCTCTGATGTTGTGGCTTATGTGGTTAGGCCCTGTGATGGTGTCACTTGAATAGATATGTGGAAAGAATTGCAAATGGGGTTTATTGCAGGGGTAGGTTTCTGGATAAGTGTGTCTGAGGTATAATGTGCGGCTGTTAGAAAGAATTTGCTTCAGGTTCAGGGGCTGTCTGAGCCAGGGATTGGCCTGTCTCCCATGACCTGTGAGAGTGAGGGATCATTTTCCAGGATAGATTGTAGATTGTCAATTATCTGCTGGAGGGGTTTGAGCTAGGGGCTGTAGGTGATGAGGAGTGGTGTTCTGTTATTTTCCTTGTTGTGCAAATCAAAGAACTGATAGGTAAAATCCCATGGGAAGCAAGTCTAAAAAGAAAAACTATTGAAGACAGTTGGCAGTTTTTCAAAGACATTAGTAAGGGCACAAGAGCAAATTATTCCACTGTGTGGGAAAGATAGGAAGTATAGCAAAAAACCATCCTGGCTTAACCAAGAGCTCTTGAATGATCTAAAAATCAAAAAAGAATCCTACCAAAAGTGGAAACTAGATCAAATTCAAAGGATGAATATAAACAAATAACACAAGTATGTAGAGTCAAAATTTGATACGCCAAGGCACAAAATGAGATCAAACTAGTTAGAGATGTAAAAGAGTAACAAGAAAACATTCTAAAAATACATTAGAAACCAAAGACAGTGTAGGCCTATTGTGCACTGACTAGGGAAAACAACAGAAAATGTGGAACTTGCAGAGGTGCCTAATGATTTCTTTGTTTTAATTTTCACCAAGCAGGTTGATCGTGATTGGATGCCTAACATATTGAATGTAAGTGAAACTGGAGTAGGGTCAGAAGCTAAAATAGGGAAAGAACGAAGTTAAAAATTACTTTGACATGTTAGATGTTTTCAAGTAACCAGGGCCTGAGGAAATGCATCCTGGACTATTCAAGAAGCTGATTGAGGAGATATCTGAGCCATTAGCTATCATCTTGAAAAAAGTCACGAAAGATGGGAAAGATTCCAGACAACTTGAAAAGGGCAAATATAGTTCCCATCTATAAAAAGAGAAATAAGGACAACCCAGCAAACAGAGCAGTCAGCTTAACTTCTGTACCAGGAAAGATAATGGAGCAAACAATTAAGGAATCAGTCTGCAAATATCTGGAAGATTAAAAGGTGATAAGTAATAGTCAGCATGTGTTTGTAAAATCCTGTCAAACCAACCTGGTAGCTTTCACTGATAGGAAAACAAGCCTTGTAGATAAAGGGGAAGCAGTAGATGTTGTATAGTAGACTTTAGTGAAGCATTTTATATAGTTTCACATGACCTTATCAATAAACTCAGGAAATACAACATAGATGGGGCTACTATAAGGTGGGTGAATAAATGGCTGGATAACTACTGTCAGAGAGTTATCAGTGGTTCACGGTCATGCTGGAAGGGCATTACAAGTGGAGTTCCACAGGGATCAGTTTCGGGACTGGTTCTGTACAATAACTTCATCAACAATTTAGATAATGGCATGGAGAGTACGCTTATTAAGTTTGTAGATGATACTAAGCTGGGAGGGGTTGCAGTGGGAAATGACTGCCTAGGAAAAAGTACTGTATTAGAAAGAGTGTTGTAAGCAAGACGCAAGAAATAATTCTTCCACTCTATTCTGGGCTGATTAGGCCTCAACTAGAGTATTCTGTCCAGTTCTGGGTGCTGTATTTCAGGAAAGATGTGAACAAATTGGAAAAAGTCAAGAAAAGAGCAACAAAAATGATTAAAGATCTAGGAAACACGACCTATGAAGGAAGATTGAAAGAACTGGGTTTGTTTAATCTGGAAAAGAGAAGACTGAGAGTGAACATGTTAACAGAAGGTAGTTACAAGGAGGAGGGAGAAAAATATTTTTCTGAAACTATAGTAAAGAATAAAATTGTCAGATACATAGATGAACATAATTTGTTGGGGGAAATTCAACATGGTTCTGTAAAGAGAAATCATGCCTTGTTAATTTACTGGGGTATGTCTAGACTACAGGCTTTTGTCGACAGAAGCTTTGTCGACAGATACTGTCGACAAAGCTTCTGTCGACAAAGAGTGTCTAGACTACATGCAGTTCTGTCGACAAAGCAAGCCGCTTTGTTGACATGAGAGTGTAGACGCAAAGGACAGTGTAGATGCAATAACGCCTTCTGTCGACAGAACTCTGTCGACAAAAGGTGTTATTTCTCGTAGAATGAGGTTTACCGCTGTCGACAAAACGGTAGTGTAGACGCAGGTATAGTTTTGTCGATAAAACTCCACTTATGTCGACAAAACCCTGTAGTCTAGACACACCTCTAGAGCTCTTTGAGGGGGTCAAAACATGTGGACAAGGGGAATCCAGTAGATACAGTATACTTAGATTTCCAGAAAGTCTTTGAAAAGGTCCCTCACTAAAGTAAAGTAAGTTGTCATGGGATAAGAGGAAGGTCCTTTCATAGATTGATAACTGGTAAAAGACAAGAAACAAAGGCAGGAATAAATGGTAAGTTGTCAGAGTAGAGAGAGGTAAACTAGTGGGGTCCCCCAAAGGTCTGTCCTGGGACCCATCCTATTCAACTTATTTATAAATGGTCTAGAGAAAGGGGTAAATAGTGAGGTGGCAAAATTTGCAGATGATACCAAAGTGCTCAAGATAGTTAAGACCAAATCAGACTGTGAAGAGCTTCAAAAAGATCTCACCGAATTAAATGACTGGGCAACAAAATGGTAAATGAAATTTAATGTTGATAAATGTAAAGTAATGGGGGAAAAAAAATCCCAACCATATGATGGGGACTAATTTAGCTACAACTACTCAAGAAAGAGATCTTGGAGACATTGTGGATAGTTCTCTGAAAACATCCACTCAATGTGCAGTGGCAGTCAAAAAAGCAAATAGAAATGTTAGGAATCATTTAAAAAGGGAAAGAGAATAAGACAGTGAATATTTTATTGCCTCTATATAAAACCATGGTACGCCCACATCTTGAATACTGCCTACAGATGTGGTCGCCTCATCTCAAAAGAGATATATTGGCATTGGAAAAGGTTCAGAAAAGGGCAACAAAAGTGATTAGGGGTTTGGGATGGGTCCCATATGAAGAGAGATTAAAAAGAGTTGGACTTTTCAGCTTAGAAAAGAGGAGACTAAGGGGGGATATGATAGAGATCCATAAAGTCATGACTGGTGTGGAAAAAGTGAATAAAGAAAAGTTATTTACTTATTCCCACAATATAAGAACTATGGGTCACAAAATGAAATTAATAGGCAGTAGGTTCAAAACAAACAAATGGAAGTTTTTCTTCACTCAGCGCACAGTCAACCTGTGGAACTCCTTGCCAGAGGATGTTGTGAAGACTAGGACTATAATAGGGTTTTAAAAAGAGCTACATAGATTCATGGAGGTTAGCTCCATCAATGGCTATTAGCCAGGATGGGAAAGAATGGTGGCCCTAGCCTCTGTTTGTCTGTAAATGGATGACAGGAGAGGGATCCCGTGAGGATTAACTGTTGTGTTCCCTCTCTCTGGGGCATCTGGCATTGGTCACTGTTGGCAGACAGGATACTGGGCTAGATGGACCTTTGGTCTGACCCAGTATGGCCATTCTTATGTTCCTCTGATGATAGGACAAGAAGCAATGGGCTCAAATTGCAGCAATGCAGCATTCTTGCTCAGTCCTTTAAAGTGAATATGTGACCAATGAAACTCCTCCCCTTCTGAATTAAACTGAGATGAACTCAAGCCATGAAGTTGTGATTTGAATACAAACTTCCATAAATGTCAGATGGGGTTTGATTCAGGATTTTGGTCCAGCTCATCATGATGCTAAGAAAAGATGTGATTATTTGGCTAATTGTATAGTTGATACACTTTGTATTGACTATACGATTAGTTGATAAGCACCTCTGCAGAGCCGCAGCAGGGGAAGCTCCAGCGCAGCCGACTCGAGCTGGGACTGAGCAGTCCTGGCTTGTGCCAGCTCCAGAGCCACCTGCATTGTGGTTCTGCATTTTAAATTCAGTAAAGAGCCCTTGGGCTCTGTGATGGGGTGTGCACACCCTGCATTGAAACAACTGGGGCTAAAAATCTGTGGATGGAGGAAGTCCTGCTCCTTCACCCAGACTGGGCATTCTCCAAATGCTGCAGCAGCATAAAAGGCAGCAGAACAACTCAGTCTGGGCTAGTCTCAGAAGGAGAAGGACCTTCGGCCAGAGCTTCTGGAATCCAACAGCCAGAGACCCAGACTGAGGGAGACAGAGCCCCAGGAGACTGCTACCACATGGTACCCGAGCAACCCCAGGGAGAAGCAGCTTCAGGGGAAAGGGAAGACACAGCCACCTCCTTGGATACTGTCACACCGGCATCAGTACGAAGTGACCCAGGGAGGGTGCAGGAGTAGCCTCTCCCACCCAGATAAACCTTGGAGTATTTCGGCAGGATTCCCCGCCAAGGGGGTGGTCGACCACTCTGCCACTCACAGGGCCCTGGGTCAGGACCCAGGGTGGAGTAGGGTGGGCCCGGGTCCCCCTACCAGGGTGATTAGCCCCCCAAAACCGCCCCATGTATTGACTTGGGCTACCAAGCTGTGCCTCCCTGCTGCACAGGGGGCACCATATTCTATTGACTCTGGCTACTAGGCCATACTGCTCTGAGACAAGGGCTACTTACAGACTCTGGCTATTAGGCCACATTGCCTTGCGACCAGGTCACTTACAAACTTGGAATACTAAGCCATACTGCCCTGAGATAAGGGCTGCTAACTGACTCTCTGTGCTGCCCTGAGACAGGAGCTATTTACTGACATTGGCCAGTAGGCCCTACCTCCTTGTGAGCAGGGCTGCTTATGGACTTGGGGTTACCCTGAGGCAAGTGGGATATTTATAGACTAAAGAGATGATTGACAACCCTGTGGCCAATCGGTCGGCGTCCTCACCTCGGATTAGTCTCACTCCTGTGGCAGGGTGTGCATACACAGCCACAGAGTCTTACTACATTTAAAATGCACAGGCACAGCGATCAGCACGAACTGGGACTGCTTGAGCCTGGCTCGCACTGAGTCCAGCAGCCCCTGTCCGTGGCAAGTCCTGGCTGCAACGAACAGGGGCTGGTGCCGGAGCAGCACCTGTTCACGGCGGCCAGGGCCAGCCGCTGCAAACAGAGACTGCTCCAGCATCAGTCCCGTTCATGGCAGCCAGGGGTTGATTGGTGGCAACAGCCGCTGTCCGTGGAGGGGCCCAGCTCCCCTCTGGGACCCCTGCAGACAGTGGCTGCTTCGCAGCAGTGTCCCCTATCCCCCCTGCTGCCTCTGATAGAGGCAGTAGGGGGGACAGGTGGCACCCCGGAGATGGTGCTGGGGGGAACTGGCTTTTAAGCTGGCTCCCCCCTCCAGCACCAGCTCCTGTCCCTCCCTTGCTGTCTCTCATAGAGGCAGTGGGGGGAGGGGCAGCACAGAGAGCACGGGATGAGTGGGGACTCCTTGAGTCCCTGCTCCCCCCATGCTCCCTGAAGGGCTCTTGTACATTTCAAAAGCAGAAGCGCCTGCAGTGGGAACCAGCGCGAGTGGGGACTAAAGCAGTCCCCACTCGCACCATTTCCCGCTGTGCCTCTGCCTCCCCTGCCTCCTGCAGAGAACCAGCTTTACTGGTTCCCCCCCCCCGCCCCTTGCTGCCTCTCTCGATAGAGGCAGCAGGGGTGGGGAGCAACTAGTCGAGTCAACTAGTTGCTTACATTCCTAAGGGCTACGTAGAGCCCAAAGTATAGAAGGAAAAACTCCCAAGAAGGAAAGTGTGTTCACATTATTGGTTTTGTCAGGTCTATCCCTAGCATTAAACTTGTCCCTCTTGCAAGTATAATTGAGATATACTTTGGATTGTGCATTGTTGGAAAGAGGCATACATTATATCTTACTTTAATAACTTGTTTGGGAATCAAGACTTTTGGCTGAGGGTGATGATGAAGGAAAGGAAATTACAGGGCATTTAATGTAGCCAGGAGCCAAGCCTAAAGGCATAGTCCCCACCTTGGAACAAGGGTGGAGTAGATTTTTGTCTACCCAGCAGCACACACACAAAGGCCCACCACCATTTGGGACAAGGTTAAGTCAGTTCATAGTCTGCCAATTGCATTGACTTTAATGTCTCCCCTGCTCAGGGAATGTCAATACTGCTTTCCTGAACTCCGCCTGTTCTATCTAGAGGAAAGGGGGTTAGTATTGTCTTCCACAGCTAGCCCCAGGAAACATGATATCACACTTGAACAAAAGCGGGAAAGCTGACAGATCTATTGAGATGGGTGTGACTACAATACACACCTAACTGGTCAAGCCCTGTGGAAAGGGCTGTGACTGGCAGCTCTTCAATACCAAACTGAAGTGAGCACACTGTCCGTGTTTATTGCTAATCTGTGCCGATCGCTTTTGTTTTTCACTCATGCACATGACTTCATGGATTTTACTTGCTTCCTGTAACAATCATGTGTATACACGAGATGTTGGCTTTAAGGAAGGGAGACCCAGAGGAGATTTAACTCAGAGAGGGATGTAATATTGTCCCATTCAGTTATGAAGCCCTCTTTTTCATCTTCTGAATATAACACTCAGGGCACAGCCTATCTGCCTCTTACGTGAAAAATCAGTATTGAATTGAGAATTAAATAGGATGCATTGCTATACCTCTACATCAAACAGGCAACCCCTACCACAAGAGGAATACACAATATGCAATCTAATGCAGCAATAATTATACAACAATACACACACCACCACCACATTTTATGTAAACTTTTTGGCCTGCATATTGCCACATACCTTTCCAGATACTTAAAAAACCCTCAAAACTCCAAACCCTTTTGTTGACCATTCTTCTTACTTTTGAACATTGTTGTTCTACAATCTCCTGATCTTTATGCTTCATAAGTTATATAGCAGTAAAAAATTACGTTTTCTTTTGTTAATTCCTTCTGTCTCTCACTGTCACAGCCTGCAGCTATCAAACACATTGCTTTTTATGTAGAGATAGCCCGGAGCCAGAAAAATTATATCTGGAGCTAAACTTTCAGAGATTAATAAAAATCTGGGGTTCTGGTTTGAAGCCATCTCTAGGTTTATTAGGTTTATGTTTTGCATCTTATATTGAGGAGATTGCCTAGAAACAGGTCAGAGAGAGACACTAGTGGTGTGAGCTTCAATGCTGAGAGAAAACTGCATGGAAAGAAGCTAATAATCAGAAGAAGGAGGAAGCAAATCTTATTTGAGAAAAGCATCTCTGACTTCAAGGCTTTTCATGCTGTGAAATAAACTTTGCATTAGTAAAATCATAAAAAGTTGACGCTTACCAGCTATGGGAAATACGTACAATTAGCACTATTTAGACAATCAAATTATGTCTGGTAATAACATTGTTGAGACAGACAACAGTGTTTGAAATGAGCCAATCCATTGCATTTAATGCATATTATTCAAGCATCAGTGTCCAATAATTAGTGTCTAGATTCAGCAGCTGTAAGTGTCTTGCTAAAAATAAATACTAGATAGAACACATCAGATTTTTACCAGTATTTCACCTCTATATTTTTGAAGTGAACTGTAAGAATCAACATTTACAACAGATTTTGCAAAAAACATGTGGTGATCATTTCCAAACCACTGGCTCAGAGAAAAAGTTAACTGGTTCAGCAGAGAAATCCACACCATGGTTTTGTAAGCATAAACAAAGAGCAGCTAGATTTAAAATGATTTAGCTACATATCCCAAACACAGTCAGCCATCCTCTTACAGAGAATCAGGGCATAACTGTGCTACCCTCACTGACAGGAGAGATCCTTATTTATGCAAATAATCCCACTGAAGTCAATGTGAAAATTATACCAGTAAGGATCAGGCTTTTTGTCTGTACATTGTGTGAAAAACAGTAAAGCCACGGCATGTCACAGCACTAGCTCAGTAACTAAAACAAAGTCTTACCTGAAATTATCAGGCTAAATCCACAGAGAATTAAATGTGCTAAAGAGTCCATGCTTTCCAAAATATATCCATCCAGTTTCCACAGCAGCTCATGGGGTTAGGAGTATCCTTTTAATGGAGCAGACCTTGGTTACTCTTCGCTTGCATGATATGAGAACTCTTGTTTACAGAGGCAAGAAATTGCAGTGCTGGAGTGGGCTATAACAGTCTCATTGCTGTCTGAGTACAGGGAGTTTAAGTTCCTTTTTCCTGTTTCCTTTGTAGATTAGGATGGGAAAGGCAGGATCTTAAAGGCATTTTGTATTAACAGGACTGTGAAGCACTGCAAATCCTGTCCATCCAGCAATACATCATAGCACTTATCTGGGGTTGTTGGAGAGGCAGGGGATTGCTCTGAGAGAACCAGCAACAGGTCACGGTCAGCAATGTCAAGAACAATAGTGGCATCCTCCAATAGGCGGAATAGTGAAAACAAGCTCTCTGTCTATGAATGGCATGTGGAAATTGTCATCCCCACCTCTGCTCTAACTAAACATCTGCTAATCGCTCCACAGGTCACCTTACACTTCAGCACTTCAGTGAAGAGTTTCCAGGATACGTCACAGGGTTCAACTCACCACCATGGCGCCTCCTGCTGGCCATGCTGGGAGTTAGCTCTATCGACCTCCCAACACAGTGCCTCACCACAGCCACTTCTGGTCCATTCCCTGTCTGGATCTGCATTGGTCCTGATCCGCATTGTCTACATTGGAGCACAGCCCTTTGCCTGAGCTCCAGTACTATTGTCCTTCTCCTCTCCTGGGAGAGCAGCAACCCACTATCTTGTCACTCGCCTCAGGGGCCCATTGCAGGCCTCAACCTAGCCTCTTACTCCAGAGACAAACTGAAGTCTATCCTGGTCACCTTCATCACTGGCGAGTGTTGGGGAGAGAAAAGGGGGATGGGCGGGCTTGCTGGGTCCCAATCCAGGGACTCTTTAATTGCTGCCTTTCACTGCCCCTCCCCAAATTTTCTCCTCTCCGGGTCTCAAGCCTGCCAGACATCGCAAAGTTAGCTGTGCAGCCTTGTGCTAACTGTGCAGCCATCTAGGAAGCCTGCCTTCCCCTCGGGTCCTCTGCATCAGACTCCCATCCCTGGTCTGTGGCTTCCCTTTTATCAGAGCCAGCTGTGCCCTAATTATTATTAGCCTACCACTCAGCCTAATTATCTGCAGCCTCAGTTGTGACTGTCTGCTACTGAGTCTCCCTAAGTTAGTTTTAACACTTACAAGACTGTGCAGGGCAGATGCCCCACCACACACACTCCCTCTTAAGCTTACAGCCCTCTGGAATTTTGCTGTTTCTGACCCAGCATCTCTCGGTTCCTCTCTTTCTCTACTTTCAAGAGGAAGCAGATGTTCTCTCTTACCTCTTGGGCACATTTGATGTGAGTTCTCTTGCACTCCAAGCTCCCCTCTGGTAGGTGCAGGGCCTCCTCCATGGTTGCTAGTTTCCCGTGAAGCTCTTGCACCTGTTCCTGGAGATCATAGAATCATAGAACACTAGAACTGGAAGGGACCTCAAGAGGTCATCGAATCCAGTCTCTGCCCTCATGGCAGGACCCAGTAACAGACCATCCCTGATAGATGTCTATCTAAACTGCTCTTAAATATCTCCAGAGATAGAGATTCTACAACCTCCCTAGTCAACTTATTCCAGTATTTAACCACCCTGACAGTTAGAAAGTTTTTCCTAATGTCCAACGTAAACTAACCTTGCTGCAGTTTAAGCCCATTGCTTCTTGTTCTATCCTCAGAGGCCAAGAAAAATAATTTTTCTCCCTCCTCCTTGTGACACCCTTTTAGATACCTGAACACCGCTATCATGTCTCCTCTCAGTCTTCTCCTTTCCAAACTACACAAGCCCAATTCTTTCAGTCTTCCCTCATAGGTCATGTTCTCTAGACCTTTAATCATTCTTGTTGCTCTTCTCTGGATCTTCTCCAATTTCTCCACATCTTTCTTGAAATGTGGTGCCCAGAACTGGACAATACACCAATTAAGGCCTACTCAGCACAGAGTAGAGCTCACAACACTCCTATTAATGCATCCCAGAATCATGTTTGCATTTTTTGGAACAGCATCACACTGTTGACTCTCATTTAGCTTCTGGTCCACTATGACCCCTAGATCCCTTTCTGCAGTATTCCTTCCTAGACAGTCGCGTCCTATTCTGTATGAGTGAGACTGATTGTTCCTTCCTAAGTGAAGCACTTTGCATTTGTCCTTATTAAACTTCATCCTATTTACCTCAGACGATTTCTCCAGTTTTTCCAGATCATTTTGAATTATGACCTTATCCTCCAAAGCAGCTGCAACCCTTCCCAGCTTCGTATCATCTGAAAACTTAATAAGCGTATTCTCTATGCCAATATCTAAATCGTTGATGAAGATATTGAACAGAACTGGTCCCAAAACTGACCCCTGCAGAACCCCACTTGTTATGCCCTTCCAGCAGGTTTGTGAACCGTTAATAATTGCTCTCTGAGAACGGTTATACAGCCAGTTGTGCACCCACCTGATAGTAGCCCCATCTAAGTTGTATTTGCCTAGTTTATTGATAAGAATATCATGTGAGACCGCATCAAATGCCTTACTAAAGTCTAGGTATACCACGTCCACTGCTTCTCCCTTATCCACAAGACTCTTATCTTATCAAAGAAAGCTATCAGATTGGTTTTACAAATCCATGCTGGCTGTTACCTGTCACCTTATTATCTTCCAGGTGTTTGCAGATTAATTCCTTAATTACTTGCTCCATTATCTTTCCTGGCACAGAAGTTAAACTGACTGGTCTCTAGTTTCCTGGGTTGTTCTTATTTCCCTTTTTATAGATGGGTACTATATTTGCCCCTTTCCAGTCTTCTGGAATCTCTCCTGTCTTCCATGATTTTTCAAAGATGATCCCTTAGCCCCACTTCCTTGTTAGTCAGGGACTTGTCCACAATCTCTTGTGTCTCTGGATTCCCCTGCATCTTTTCATGGGTCTTCTCATTTTTCATTTTTCACACACTGGGCAGGGGAGATCTCTCTTGACAGGTCCATGATCCTTACTGGCCCATCCATCTGGTCAGTCAGGGCCATTGCAAGGCAGATGCCCAATCACAAGATACAACTGTCTTGTTGTTTATTTATTTAATCTATGCAGAAGGTGCTTATTGCAAGGCATCTACAACATAAACATGAAAGAGAACCCTAACAAAACATGTCAAATTGAATACAGCAAAGCCCAGAGCTCTCCAGCAAACCACATTACTTCATGTATTTTACTGGAATTTTTTTCATTCCAAGACTGAAAACAGACTCTGAAATTTGATGTGAATAAATCACAACACGATTTGTTTTGACTTCAGTGGAACCTAAATGCCACAGTACTTGAGGGACCTGGGAACAAAGAATAAACAAGATAAAAACCTAGAGAGTAAAACCACATGAATTAGTAAAAGTAACCAAGTGGAGAGGCAACACTCAGACAAATCAATATAACTGTAAATAGAGGGAATTTCCTACTTATAACCACCTGACTAAAAATAAACCCAAGTATTAGAAGACAGTGTAGTCTTGCCCACATGTTAACACCCAGAATGACACTTCAGCAAAACACAGAAATCAGATCTTAGTCGCTAATGGAAAGTGGGTTATGGGATTGATTCTGCTTCCATTTGAAGAAAATAGGAAAATTCTTGCTGACTTCAGTGGGAGTAGGAATAGGTCCCGGTATGGGGTTTCAACAAGGTTCCCAGATGCCTAGAAACATAAGCAGTTTGTGTATGTCACAGGGGGTATGTCTAAACTACATCCCTCTGTCAAAAGAGGGACGTAAATTAGGCAGATCGAAAATGCAAATGAAGCAGGGATTTAAATATCCTGCACTTCATTTGTATACTAGCGTCACAGTGTTCTTTCAAAAAAGGGTATTTCGAAAGTGAAACCTCAGTCTTGACATGGTTCTTTCAAAAAAACCCGCTTTTTCGAAAGTTCCCATACTCCTCGTTTTTTAAGGAGTACAGGATCTTTCGAAAAAGAGGGTTTTTTTTTTTAAAGAACCGCATCTAGACTGCGGTTTCACTTTTGAAATACCCTTTTTCGAAAGAACACTGTGATGCGATTATGCAAATAAAGTGCAGGATATTTAAATCCCTGCTTCATTTGCACTTTTGATTTGCCTAATTGTGACAGACCACAGCCTGCAAACTGCAAAACTCTTATAGAAGGCAGCCATATTGGGAGGTGGGTTAATGCTTTCTTGTTTCCAAATTAGCCTCACCTGAACACAGCCTAGCAGCCAGGGTAGAAAATAGAGGCCTAATTAGGAGGCAGCTTGCAGCTGGGGTTAATTAAGCACAGGCTGCCAATTAAGACCTCCAGAGTTCCTATAAAAGGATTCCTCCCAGGCAGCAGGGGGGGAGTTTTTTGGAAGGCGCACAGAGCAGAGCAAGAGGAAATGCTGAACCCCAAGGACTGGCCTGTGATGAGAATGACTCAGTACGCAGGGACCCTTGCCTCTAGGGAAATCCCAGGGCAACAAAGGGGGCTCCGTGAGTCTCTGAGGCGCTCAAGTAACAGCCAAGAAGCACAGAACCCTCAGGGAGCTACCAAGGGACTTTGTCAAACTGGTGTCAGGAGTGGGATAGTTTTTACTGCGCGGCAGCAAAAAGGAAGGAAAAAACCAACCAACCAAACAATATATATATATATACACAGAGAGAGAGAGAGAGAGAGAGAGAGAGAGAGAGCACTTGGGTGCAGATCTGGAGGTTTGTCTTCACTTCCCTCCCCCCGTTACCCAGGTAATTCCCTCTCATCACCACTTGTGTGGGGGGTTTGGAACCAAGGGCGTCCCCCAAAATGGAGGACATAGTGAAGGCACTGGTGCAAGCTACGGCAGCCCAACAGGAAGCCATGTGGGTGCAGCAAGAAACAAACTCATAATGGAGCAGGCTGCTGAAGATTGTGTCCTCCTTCGGGAAGTGTTTGATCAGTTGTGGGGGTGGGTAGGTCAAGCGCCCGGCAGTGACGGTGCGAGAGCCCTGAGGGCCTCAGCTTGCCTTCCCAAGATGTCACCAAAGGATGACATAGAGGCTTACCTCCTTGCGTTCGAGAGGACCGCGCAGCGGGAGGCCTGGCCTGAGGAACTATGGGCCAGCATCCTTGCCCTGGTTCCTTTGTGGAGAAGCTCAGCGAGCCTATTACGACTTGCAAATGTTTACCCCCGACTCAAAGAAGAAATACTAGCCTGACTGGGGGTAACCATGGCCGCCCAGGCCCAGAAGTATTGAACATGGAAATACCAAGAAGGGAGGCCCCCAAGAGCCCAGCTGTTCAAATTAATCCACATCGCTTGGAAGTGGCTGCGCCCCAATGTCTGCAATGCAGAGGATAACATGGAGACCCTGGTTATTGACCAGTTCGTGCAGAAACTGCCACCGGACCTTCGGGCGTGGGTGGGCCAGCATGACCCCACCACCTATGATGAGATGGTTGCACTGGTGGAGAGACGCCTAGCGGCAAGAGAGTTAGTTCGTCCCCCCTACAGAGGAGACGTCTGGCCCCAGAAGGAGGCTGCCAAACCCCAACCCACGGGGTCAAGCATCTAAGGGCCTGGGGAGCCCGGAGGGATAGTTTCAGTACATAGTCCTCCCGTTCAGCCTCCATGGGGCACCAGCCACTTTTTAGCACCTCATGGACAAGCTGCTGCGGCCCCATGCTGCCTATGCTGCCGCTTACTTAGATGACGTCATCATCCACACAGTGGATTGGGAGACCCACCTGAAGAGAATACAGGCTGTTTTAGACTCCTTTAGGTGGACCGGCCTCATGGCAAATCCAGCCAAATGTGCCATGGGGTTCAGGGAGGCTAAATACTTCAGATATGTGGTAGGAAAAGGGGTGGTAAAACCCCAGTTAAATAAATTAGAGGCCATTCAACAGTGGCGCCGGCCTAAACAAAAGAAACAAGTTCGAGCTTTTTTAGGAGTAGTGGGCTATTATCGATGATTTATTTCCTATTTTGCAACACGGACCACGCCCCTGACAGAGTTGGTGAAAGCCTGGGGGCCTGATCCGGTTAAATGGTCCGAGTCAGCAGAGAACGCATTTGAGAACCTACAGACTGCTCTCTGTAGCAACCTGGTATTGGTATCCCCAGTCTTCTCTAAAGAGTTTATCCTACAAACTGATGCATCAGATGTGGGGTTGGGGGCAGTACTATCACAAACATTGGGGAAGAAGAACACCCAGGCTATGTGTACACTGGCAGCTTCTTGTTCAAGAACAGCTGTTCTTGCGCAAAAATTTGCCTGCTGTCTACACTGCATGAGTGTTCTTGCGCAAGTAAATTTACAGTATAGCCTTGTAAAACAGGGCTTCTTTCAGAAGAGTTATTCCTTTCCCCATGAGGAATAAGCCCTCTTGCGCAAGAGCTCTTCCGCAAGAGGGCAGTGTAGACAGGCAACATGAATTTCTTGTGCAAGAAGCCCCTATGGTTAAAATGGCCATCAGAGCTTTCTTGCGCAAGAGAGTGTCCACACTGCCATGGATGCTCTTGCGTAAAAGCACATCTCTTGCGCAAAAGCACATGCCAGTGTAGACGCGCTCTTGTGGAAGACTTTTTGTGCAAGAACTCTTCCGCAAAACAGTTCTTGCACAAGAAGCTGCCAGTGTAGACGTAGCCCCAGTGTTGTATCTTAGCAGGAAACTGCTTCCAAGGGAATGCAAGTACGCGGTAGTTGAGAGGTAGTGCCTCGCCATAAAGTGGGCCATGGAGGCACTATGTTATTACCTCCTTGGGTGACATTTTGTATTGGTGACGGACCATGCCCCACTGCAGAGGAATAGGGTCACCTGGTGGTTCGTATCCCTACAACCTTTCCAATTTAGGGTGCAGCACAGGGCCGGAACCCAACACAGGAATGCGGATGGGCTATCTCGCATGCACTGTTTGGCGTCCCAAGTTGCCCAACCCCCTGGTGTTGAGCAGGGGGAGAGGATGTTTGACAGACCACAGCCTGCAAACTGTAAAACTCTTATAGAAGGCAGCCATATTGGGAGATGTGTTAATGCTTTCTTGTTTCCAAATTAGCCTCACCTGAACACAGCCCAGCAGCCAGGGTAGAAAATAGAGGCCTAATTAGGAGGCAGCTTGCAGCTAGAGTTAATTAAGCACCTGCTGCCAATTAAGGCCTCCAGGGTTCCTATAAAAGGATTCCTTCCAGGCAGCAGGGGGGAATTTTTTGGAAGGCACACAGAGCAGAGCAAAGCAAGGAAATGCTGAACCCCCAAGGACTGGCCTGTGATGAGAATGACTCAGTAAGTGGGGACCCTTGCCTCTAGGGAAATCCCAGGGCAACAAAGCAGGCTCCGTGAGTCTCTGAGGTGCTCAAGTAACTGCCAAGAAGCGCAGAACCCCCAGGGAGCTACCAAGGGACTTTGTCACATAATTGACATCCCTCTTTTGAAGGAGGGATGTAGTTTAGACATGCCCAGGTTTAGCTTGCACCAGATTGCTTGGAAGTTGTTCTCTCATTATTTATGTTCCCCATCAAAACAACAAATACAGACATAAACTGCAATGTCCTGTGTGCACAGACTCAGCACTAGGCTTGTGTACCACTGAAGTCCATTTGTGAGCGGCTTCAGTGCTGCATGTTGGAGGTACGGATTCCTGTGGGCACAGAGGTCATGGTTTCATCCTTTTAATTTGCAAACAGGACATGCATCCCTTTTATTCACATGCAGACTCCAGTTGTTTGTCAGACTTTACACAAGTACCAACTCCTCAGTCTTTGGGGATATTCAAGCTAGGAACTCAATGTAAGGTGGCCCCAAAAGTTATCTTTAATTATTTATTTTCTTTTTCTTTACAATAATAAAAGATGCCCAGGCCAGGCACTGAACAACTGTTGATTATTTAACATTACATTATGCAATAGAATCAGCTCACCTCTTCCACCAAGCAGCAGCGTATATGCTAATGCCAACAACCCCATATACTGGCATATACCTTGGTCCCTATTCCACCTCCATGTTTGGCCCACCCTGAAAGAGAGGGTGGTATTAAAATTCATCCTTCTTCATCAGGATAAAATTCCTTATTAAAGAAGAAAAAAATTAAAGATTGGTTTGCACCAAAACTCAAACTCACCATTTATAATGAACCAAAATCTCAACTCTAAACACCCTCAGGCTCTAAGGTTTTTAAAGTCTGCTTGCAAGTCAAAATGCTGTGCCTTGAACCCATCTCCAGCAGGAACTCTGCCTAATCTATTGTCTCATGGTTTTCTTTATATGTCCCTGTCTGTCTGGCATCTATTACCTCTTGGCTTACATTACCTCTTACATTGTAAACCCTTTTTGGTGCACACCATTTTTTGTTCTTTGTATAGCATTTAGAACAGTGGGATCATGGTCCATAAGTATGGCTACTAGGAGCTATGGTAATATGATAATAAATAATCTTTCTTTTCTCTGTCCACTTCAATTTGCTCTGTATTTTAACCCATTTCACCTGACTCCTGAAGGAGTTTGCTATTTGTCCGTAGCTAAGATAACCAAATTTCATTCTTCAGGGCAGAAACTGATCACTGCAGAAATCAGGAGGGAATTCCATTCTCTCCCCATTTGTAAGGCACTTAGTAGATATAAAGTACTACATAAGGGCTAAGTAAGATTATAATACAACATGCATAATAGGATAGATCCATTATGAGGGCAATTCACTTTCCTCTGAAGCATTAGGTAGCACCCACTGATCATTCTATCACTGAAATATAACCATCTCTGGGGAGAAGCATATCAACAACTTAACAGCACACAACAAAAGTATACAGTAGTTTAGAACTACAAGAGAAGAATTGTATATCCAACAGAAACGTCAGGGAAGAATGTAATTAGCCAAGTTAGACTCTAACCAGATACTGCTGCTAACATTCTGAGCTGTAAATCTGATAGATTTCATTTTAATTTTTTTAAAATTCCAGAATAGCTATTCTGTGAAATACTTGCAGATATGTCATGATTCAGCACAGAACTTATGCATATGCTTGAGTTCATAGTTAAGTTCATCCCTATTCAGAGACGCTTTTATACATCCTGTCTGCTGATGTGCTCAAGTTCCACTCAAATCAAAGTTAAGCATGCACTTAAGTGCTTAGCTGAATTGGGGCATTAAAGACATTGCATTATACATGTTTATAGCTATGGATTCATCAAAATAACCAGTGTATGTTTTTATTCCCAAATCTCACTTATTACTCACATTAGCTTTCAAAAGTGTCTACATAACTAAAAGCATGTCACCTCGTCCCTCATTTTTAACTGATTTATCAAAGATCATGCTCTGAGGCCAAATCCACACTGGTACTTTACAGTGCTATAACTTTCTGGCTCAGGGGTGTGAAAAAACACTCCCCCCCACAGTGTTCCCTCTGAGCTGCATGGCAGCACAGCCTCACAGGTGATTCATAGAATCATAGGACTGAAATAGACCTCAGGAGGTCATTGAGTCCAGCCCCCTGCCCAAAGCAGGACCAATCCCAATTAAATCATCCCAGGCAGGGCTTTGTCAAGCCAAGACTTAAAAACCTATAGGGATGGAGATTCCACCACCTCCCTAGGTAACCCATTCCAGAGCTTCACCAGCCTCCTAGTGAAATAGTTTTCCTATTATCCAACCTAGACCTCCCCCACTGTAACTTGAGACCATTGCTCCTTGGTCTGCCATCCATCACTACTGTGAACAGCCTTTCTCCATCCTCTTTGGAACCTCCCTTCAGGAAGTTGAAGGCTGCTATCAACTCCCCCCTCACTCTTCTCTTCTGCAGACTAAATAAGCCCAAATCCTTCAGCCTCTCCTCGTAGGTAAAGTGCTCGAGCCCCCTAATCATTTTGGTTGCCCTCCACTGGACCCTCTCCAATGCGTCCACATCCTTTCTACGGGGGGGGGGGGGGCGGGGAGGCCCCAGAACTGGATGAGGTACTCCAGATATAGCCTCACCAGTGCAGAATAAAGGGGAATCATCACTTCTCTAGATCTGCTGGCAATACTCCTTCTAATGCAACCTAATATGCCATTAGCCTTCTTGGCTACAAGGGCACAGTGTTGACTCATATCCAGCTTCTCATCCACTGTAATCCCCAGGTCGTTTTCTGCTGAACTGCTACCTAGCCAGTCAGTCCCCAGCCTGTAACAATGCTTGGGATTCTTCCATCCCAAGTGAAGGACTCTGCACTTGTCCTTGTTGAACCTCATCAGATTTCTTTTGGCCCAATCCTCTAATCTGTCTAGGTCACACTGTAGCCTATCCCTGCCCTCCAACATATCTACCTCTCCCCCAGGTTAGTGTCATCCCCAAATTTGCTGAGGATGCAATCCATCCCCTCATCCAGGTCATTAATAAAGATGTTGAACAAAACTGGCCCTAGAACCAATCCTTGGGGAACTCTGTTAGAAACCGACTGCCAACGTGACATCAAGCCATTGATCACTACCCGTTGGGCCTGACTATCTAGCCAACTTTCTATCCATCTTATAGTCCATTTATCCAATCCATACTCCCTTAACTTGCTGGCAAGAATATTGTGGGAGACTGTATCAAAAGCTTTGCTAAAGTCAAGGTATATCACATCCACCGATTTCCCCATGTCCACAGAGCCAGCTACCTCATCATAGAAGCTAATCAGATTGGTCAGGCATGACTTGCCCTTCGTGATACATGTTGACTATGCCTGATCACATTTCCCTCTTCCAAGTGCTTCAAAATGGATTCCTTGAGGATCCCCTCCATGATTTTTCTGGGGACTGAGGTAAGGCTGACTGGTCTGTAGTTCCTTGTATTGTCCTTCTTCCCTTTTTTAAAGATGGGCACTACATTTGCCTTTTTCCAGTCATCCAGGATCTCTCCCAATCTCCATAAGCTTTCAAGGATAATGACCAAAGTCTCTGCAATGCAACTCCCTCAGTACCCTAGGATGCATTAAATCCGGATCCATGGATTTGTGTATGTTTAGCTTTTCTAAATAGTTCCTAACCTGTTCTTTCCCCACTGAGGGCTGCCCATCTCCTTCCCATACTGCATTGCCTAGTGCATTTGTCTGGGAGCTGACCTTGTCTGTGAAGACAGAGGCAAAAAAAAGCATTGATTAATCAGCCCTGCCCAGTCAGTCAGAGCTTAGAGGGAACACTGACCCCCAGCACAGCAAGTTACAAAGCTGTAAGTGCCAGTGTGAACCAGGCTATAGCACTGGGAGCCATACTCCTAGTTCTGTTAGCTACTCCCCTTGCAGAGGTGGTTTACACAGTGTGCTGTGACCACATTTTCAGTTTAAAGTGTTGCCACAGCTGCGCTTTCAAGTGTTAAGTGCAGACAAAGCCTGAGTGGGATGGCCATGTCTTTCCAGTTGAAAGCTGTTTTCACTAATCAGTCTTCCACCTAAAATCTGAAAGAAATTGCTTTGGTGCCAAGCTGTACTTCCCCCTTTATGCCTGCATATAGAGTCAAGGTAGTTCTGTTTCCCAGTCAAGATAGAGTAAAATCCTGCTCTCCTGTGATGTGACAAGCTATTTGCAACTGAACCCATGTGGTTTGTGTGTGCAGTGGGTGATGCAGCTTATATAGGATTCTTTGTTGATGTGCTGAGGGTAGAAATTGTTTACTGGAAGCCATAGCTCAGCTCTGATTCCAGGCTGTGGCCACTTTCACTTGTGGAATTTTTAAATATAAAATTCAGTTAAGTGGGCTAGGGAGAAGACTTTGCTCTAAATCTTCAGCCTGAAGAAGGAACATCTTCTTTCAAAATGGGGTTATAACAAATGCTAGCTTGTTTTGAGACTTTACAAAGCTTTCTGCTGCCATAAATTGTCTGCTTCCAAATGTTTTGCAGGAAAAACTATCACCCTATAAAGGAAAAATTCTGTCTTCTCTATTTGACCCATCAGGGGTGTCTGTTGCCTTGAAATTTGAGTTCAATGTAAAGATGTGATATGCTTCTTTAAAAGAGAGTGAAAGCCCAACAGTTAAGAACAGATGTAGCGAGGAAGTCATTTGTACTGCACAAGTTTTATTGGCCCTCTGCAACCGAGGAACTATACTACGTATTCTTGAAAGTCATCTGCTGGCACTTTATCTCTTAAGTATTTACATATGTACATGGAGCACTCGCATAACTCCAATCACACAAATAGTGGGTTGGCCACTGAAATGGTCACATGGTCTAGATACACTTAAACCCCAAACTTGGCCCCTCTGATTTTGAGTCTTTTAGTTTAGTGAACTTTAGGAAAGAGGATCAAGTTAGGTCTAATTTGAATGATTTGGGGTCATATTTTCACCCATCTTTCAAAAATAGTCATTCCCCTTCTCGTAACTGTTGTGCTTTAAGAGGGGTTGTTCATGTCAATTCCAATCAGGCGTGTGCACATGCATGTACACAGTAGGTGGAAGATTGTTGCTAGAAGCTCCCTGGATAGGTGCCTCCATGGTGCTCAATATAGGGCCTTGCCAACCCGCCCCTCCCTCAGTTCCTTCTTGTGGCTACTCCAAGAGAGGGAAGGGGCACAGGCAGTGAAATGGACATGAACAGCACATCTAGAAGAACAAAAATTACAAGAAGGTGAGTAATTGATTTTTCTTCTTCAAGTGCATGTTCATGTGCATTCCAATCAGGTAACTCAGAAGCCAAAGTTCAGGAGGCAGGGATGGAGTCTTGCACTGACTGGAGCACTGCACGCCCAATTGCCGCATCATTCCTACCACGATGGGTGACAGTGTAGTGTGCAGCAAAAGTATGGATGGAAGACCAGGTCACTGCTTTCTAGATTTCCTGGATGGGGATATGAGTCACGAACCCTGTGAATGAGACCTGCACCCTGGTGCAAGCGAGCTGTAAGCAGAGTTGGAGGCACTCCTGCTAGGCTGTAGCATTCACAGATACACATTACTATCCACAATGAAATGTGTTGGGTGGATACGGGAAGACTTTTCATTCTGCCACAAATAACTGTACTGACTTTCTGAATGGTTTTGTCCTCTCAGTGTAAAAACCCAGAGCCCTACAGTCATCCAGAGAGTGTAGTCTCTGTTCCTGGGTGCTAGAGTGTGTCTTGGGATAGAACACTGAGAGAATGATATCTTGGTCCATGTGGCATTGCGACACCACCTTGGTGGTGGATATATATAGCATCATGAACTTTCATGGGCAAAACCTATTTTCTCAGATGAGCAGAGTGGAGAGAAAAGAGGGGACCCTCACAATTTATAACAGAAAAAGAAGGGAGAGAAAAAAGTATTTGTCAATTGTAGTGCTGGTGCTAAAGAAGCTAATTGAGTGGGCTGGAAGTCTACCATACTTATCTTTTGATGTCAACTGGGTATTGAATATAAGGAAAGCAGGTTTTATAATGCCCTTTCCAGTTCAGGTCTTTGTTCAAGCCATGAGAGATATTGTCAAATTTGCATTTGAAGGCCAGTTCTCTCTGTAGTTGGTTTTTGAAATTCCTTTGTAGAAAAATGGCTACTTTGAGATCCATTAATGAATGCCCAGGTAGGTTAAAATGTGCTCCTACAGGTTTTTGTGCATCACCATTTCTGATATCTGACTTGTTGTCCATTCATCCTCTGTCGTAGAGACTGTCCAGTCTGGCAATATACATGGCAGAGGGGCATTGCTGGCATTGGATGGCATATATCACATTAAAGGATGTGCAGTTGTATGAGCCTCTGATGTTGTGGCTTATGTGGTTAGCATTGTGTTGCTGTGATGATGTAATGTGTTGCTTGTGTAGATGTGTGGACAGAGTTGGCAACGGGGTTTATTGCATGGGTAGGCTCCTGGGTGAGTATGTCTGAGGTATGATGTGTGGCTTCTGGAAATAATTTGCTTCACTTTAGGGGATTGACTGTGGACAAAAATTGGCCCCTCCCCCAAGGCCTGTGAGACAGAGGGATCATTTTCCAGGATAGGTTGTAGATTGTCAATGATGTGCTATAGTGGTTTAAGATGGGGGCTGTAGGTGATGAAAATCTCTTCCATTTGGTGAGGAAGGTGACTCTCATGGAGAGTTTCCTGCTGCCAAGGAGGATTTATCTAACTTTGACAGAGCAGGAGCGCTCAAAGGGGTTCAGCCATGGAGCTTCCATACCATGAGGTGGAGCAAATCGAGGTTTGGGTGCTGTAGGTGACTGTGATCTTATACGAGCAAGTCTAGGAACAGTGGAAGCAGGACCAAGCTCTTCACTGGTATGTCCAGCAGGAAGGTGTACCAGTGTTGGCTGGACAATGGTGGCCATCCTATTTATATGACCTCAGCTCAATAACTCCAAATCTTGAGGACTACCTTGTAGATAAGTGTAATGATGGAAAGGTGTATATGAGAGAGCCTCTCAATGGGAGAAGAAACGCATTCATGCTGGAATTCATGCCAGGCTGTAGTTTAGGAAGGAGAAAAATTGCTGGCACTTCCTGTTGTGTTCTGGGGCAAATAGGTCTATCTGGGGAAGGCTCTGAGACTGAATGTGTGACGTCCAGGTGGAGAAACCACTCGGGCATGTTAAAGGAGCTGCAGAGCTGATTCACCATCTTGTTCTGCACTCCTGGGAAATACAAGGTATGCTGAGTCTGGCTGTGGGTGGGAATAAAGATGCTCATAGCCCTTTCAGGGCACAAAGTATCTGTGCTCATTGTGTTTAGCAATGGGGGTGGGGCAGAGAGGTCAGGGTCTGCTAGATGGTCCTTGTCATGTCCAATATCATTGTGATAAGCAGCAGGACAATGTGTGAGAGGCCTGAGGAAGACAAGATGTTGATCATAGGGTCAACCTTATCAGTCACCTCCTCGGCATTGATGCTCAAACCTTGTGTCATCCTACACAACAATTGCTGTAGAACTGTAGGGTCTTCTTGGGCTGGGACAGCTGTGGACACTGCTAATGCTTCATCATGTGAAGATGAGGATGAGGCCAAGTGTAATGGGGGGGTTCTTCTCTCCCATCCCCACTGGTTGGGTCATGTGGTTCAGCAATTACTGACAGAGGACATGGTGCATCAGCACCAATCCCCATGGCAGGGCCTGAGGTGCCATGTTTTGAGGCAGCTGTGTTGAGGCTGTCTGCATCTGCGTACACACTGGTGTCAGCATTGTGGTCGGTGTTGTAACATGCTTCAAGGCAGGAGGTGCTGTTCGTGGAATCCAGGAGGTTAAGACTTTGGTTCCTCTTGGCCTTCTTTTACTTTTCTTAGACCTTGCTTCTGCTCCCCTAACCCAGTAGTCCAGCACATTTGGGTGGAGGAGGTGGGGAACAAGACTGAACAACATTTTTGTATTATTTTTCATAAAATCATAGAATCATAGGGTTGGAAGAGACCACAGGGAGGTCATTGAGTCCAATCTCCTGCCCAATGCAGGACCCAACCCCACTTAAATCAACCCAGCCAGGGCTTTGTCAAGCCAGGACTTAAAAAACCTCTAGGGATGGAGATTCCACCACCACCCTAGGTAACCCATTCCAGTGCTTCACCGCCCTTATAGTGAAATAGTTTTTCCTAACATCCAACCTAGACCTCCCCCACTGCAACTTGAGACCACTGTTCCTCATTCTGCCATCTGTCACTACTGAGAACAGCCTCTCTCCAGCCTCTTTAGAACCTCCCTTCACGTAGTTGAAGGCTGCTATCAACTCCCCCCTCACTCTTCTCTTCTGTAGACTAAATAAGTTCCAAATCTAAGTCTCTCCTCATAAGTCAAGTGCTCCAGCCCCCTAATCATTCTGGTTGCCCTCTGCTGGACTTTCTCCAGTGCATCCACATCCTTTCTGTAATGGGGGCCCCCAGAACTGGACACAATACTCCAGATGTGGCCTCACCAGTGCCGAATAAAGGGGAATAATCACTTCTCTAGATCTGCTGGCAATGTTCCTCCTAATGCACCCTAATATGCTATAAGCCTTCTTGGCTACAAAGGTACACTGTTGACTCATAACCAGCTTCTTATCCACTCTAATCCCCAGGTCTTTTTCTGCCGAACTGCTGCTTAGGTAGTTGGTCCCCAGCCTGTAACAATGCTTGGGATTCTTCCATCCCAAGTGAAGGACTCTGCACTTGTCCTTGTTGAACCTCATCAGATTTATTTTGGCTCAAACCTCCAATTTGTTTAGGTCACTCTGGACCCTATCCCTACCCTCCAAGTATCTACTCCCCCCCTAGCTTCTTCTACTAAGTATCTACTTCTCCCCCTAGCTTAGTGTCATCTGTGGACTTGCTGCTGATACAATCCATCTCCTCATCCAAGTTATTAATAAAGATGTTGAATAAAACTGGCCCCAAGTACTCAGCTTGGGGCACTCAGCTTGATGCCGACTGCCAGCCAGACATCGAGCCTTTGATCACTACTCATTGAGCCCGACAATCTAGCCAGCTTTCTATCTATCTTACAGTTCCTGCATATGTTTTTATGACAAAGAGGAACATCTGCGATTCAAAAACTTTACCGACAATCTAAAACTTGAATACGTAACAAATGTATAACTAACTTTTGTTCCCTTGTAGTTCTGGTGTTTTGATGATGGAGAGAAGTTTGTTTTGAATTCAGATTCAAACCTGAAACTACTGTTCTGAGTTTGGAGCACTTTTTATTTGTCTTTTTAAAAAAATTTCCAGACTTCCTTTTCCCTTACTCTAACGCCTAGATTCAATGATATAGTCTAGTGATGCAAAGCAGCCATAAATCTATTTAGGTAGATGGATACACTGTTTTATTGAGGCTTTGTGTCACTAATCTGGCACAAAGCAGCCAGAAGGTTTCAGTGAATCTGGTCTTGAATATGCAAACTGGTGGAGGGAATGGAGCCAAATTGGTTAGTGCACTGATCTCTGCCACAGCTGTTGCACTTGCTGATAGATTTCAATTGGTCTCAGGACCTGTTAAATTCAAGAGTCAGTGAAATGTAAAATAACTCTATTACATCCTCTTCCATACCTGCTGGGAGAGACTCGTTCCTCTGTCCTCAACAGGGAGCTGCTGCTGCCGCTGAGGGAGAAGTGCTCCTCCCAGCCATGCAACTCCATGCATGAGTCCTGAGCCCCTGGCTGGGTGGGGCTCATTAAGAAGTTGTGGGGCCCTGCTACCATGCAGCTTAGAGGGAACCTTAACTGTAACTAAAGCTGAATCCTAGGGAAGCAATTCTCTGTGCTTTAATCTGTTTTCTTTTCAGTTGCTTAATAGCACTTAGCTACCAAGTAATGCTTTACCACGTACATCTTTTTGTTTTGTTAATAAAATCATCTTGTTTTATAAAAAAACCCAGCAAGCAAATGGTCTGGTAGCACTTTATAGACTAACAAAACATGTAGATGGTATAATTATGGATAATTATGGAACATGGACATAGCCTTTAAAGACATTCTGTTAATTAAATGTAATTAACTGTTTCATTTTATTTTTAACAATTCATTTAATTCTGGAGGAGGTAGGGGAAGTAGACAAATGTGCACAAAATGTTTAATGGTCTTATTCTGAATGCTGTCACTCTTAATAATATGAATCTAGAAGTTTCAGGTAAGTAAGTCATAGAAACCAGGTGAAAACTGGGATGAATGTAGACCTTCCTTTTATAGGACATGGTTGATCTAATCTTCATAGATGCTGAACACTCAAACCTACAGTTGAAGTACCTGCGGGTACCAAGGCTCATGCTATATCTTGAAGGGAAAGCATGTTTGTAAATAAATCTTACATTTTCTTCTCTCTTGTCCATATTGCAGAGACTTGGGGCCTGACCAGGCTCTCATACTTTAGTAAATAAAACTTTCAGGGATTCAGCATTATGGGTAGTGATCTTGATGTCTAGTTGGTGGTCAGTATCAGACAGAGTGCTCCAGGGGACAGTCCTGGAACCAGTTTCGTTCAACTCTTCATTAATGATCTGGATGACAGGATGGTTTGCACACTCAGCAAGTGTGCAGATGACACAAAACTGGTAGGAAAGGTAGATAGACTGGACAATAGGGACAGGGTCCAGAGTGACCTAGTTAAGTTGGAGGATTGAACCAAAAGAAATCTGATGAGGTTTTACAAGGACAAGTGCAGCGTTCTGCACTTAGAACGGAAGAATCCTAAGTACTGCTATAGCCTCGGGACCTACTGGCTAAGCAGCAGTTTGGCAGAAAAGGATCCAGGGGTTACAGTGGACAAGAAACTGAATTCAGAGGGGTAGCCAAGTTAGTCGTAACTGGAAAATCTTAAAAAACAAATAGTCTAGTAGCACCTTAAAGACTAACAAAACATGTAGATGGTATCATGAGCTTCCGTGGGCAAAAGCCACTTCAGATGACTGGAGTATTAATAGTCCAGATCCAAGAATAAATAAGGGAAGGAGGTGGAAAGGAGGGGGAAAAAAAGGAGAAAAAAGACAGCGAATAGATTGGTCAAGTTACAAGAGGCTGATAAGAACAGCTAGCACCTCCATTGGTTGGTTGGTTGGTTAAGTCATTAGGATGTGGAAGGTAGTGTGTGAGCCAGCCAATGTCTCTGTTCATTCCATTCTGATAAGAATTAAATTTGTAAATGAAATTAAGTTCCAACCCTTCCCTGTGTATTTGGCTGGTGGAATTGACCTGAAACAACACGATGACTTGGAGATCCATTAATGAGTGCCCAGGCATGTTAAAGTGTTCTCCAACAGGTTTCTGTGTGTTGCCTTTTCGGATATCTGATTTGTGTCCTTTAATTCTTTCCCGTAGAGACTGTCCAGTTTGGCCAATATACATGTCAGTGGGACATTGCTGGCATTTGGTGGCATAGATCACATTAGTGGACGTGCAGTTAAATGAGCCCCTGATGTAGTGGCTAATGTTGGGCCCAGTGATGAAATCGCTTGTGTAGATGTGTGGGCAGAGTTGGCACCGGGGCTGATTGCATGGGGGGATTCCTGGATGATTATGATGGAGATGTGTTGCACGGTTACTGGAAAGAATTTGTTTGAGGTTAGGGGGTTGTCTTTCCCACAAGGCCTGTGAGAGTGAGGGGTCATTTTCCTGGATAAGTTGAAGAATATTGACAATGCGTTGGAGGGGTTTAAGTTGTGGGCTGTAGGTGAATTCTGTAAGTGGAATTCTGTTTTCTCTTTTTGGCCTGTAGTAGTTCATGTCTATTAGTTAACAGTGTGCCTTTGTGGCCAAAAAGGCCAATGGTATATAGGGCTGTACTAGAAGCATTGTCAGTAGACTGAGGAAAGTGATTATTTCCCTCTATTCAGCACTGGTGAGGCCACTTCTGGAGTATCACATCCAGTTTTTGGCCCCCCCATTATAGAAAGGATATGGAGAAACTGGAGATTCCAGCAGAGGGCAATGAAAATGATTAGGGGGCAGGAGCACATGACTTATCAGGTGAGACTGAGGGATTTGGACTTATTTAGTCTACAGAAGAGTGAGGGGTGATTTGATAGAAACCTTCAACTAACTGAACAGTGGGGCTCCAAAGAGGATGGAGAGAGGCTGTTCTTAGTAGTGGCAGATGACAGAAGCAGCAGCAGTGATCTCAAGTTTCAGAAAAGGCAGATTTAGGTTGGATATAAGGAAAAAATTCTTCAGTAGGCAGGTGGTGAAGCACTGGAATGAGTTACCTAGGGAGGCAGTGGAAGCTCCAACCTTAGAGATTTTTTAAGGCTTGACAGTTAGTTGGGGTTGGTCCTGATTTGAGAAGGGGGTTAGACTAACTAAATAATCTCCTCAGGTCACTTCCAACGTTAATCTTTTATGAAAAGGAAATTCAGCTCAAATCTTATTTTTAGATGTGGGATCTTCCTTCATTTCAGATATTTTTCATATTATCTAGCTCATGCCCCTTTACAAAATAACAGACCCCACAATCCTGGCCCTAAGTAAGTGTGAGGAAACTTTTTTCCCTCTTGAATCTATTCTAACCTTCCATCAGCTCCAAGGAATGAAAGATCAAGGTTGGGATTTGAACTCAGATCCTCTCTCCCAGAGCAGGAGAGGTTGGTTTAGGAAAAACCATGAAAAAAAAGGTTGGTTTGGGAAAAATTCAGTTCCATTCTGCTGTACTTCAGTGACTTATGGATATTTTTCAGTGTTCTGAATGCAGTTGCCACCTATTGTATGCAATAGTCAGTTAACACACAGTTTTAGTGGGTGTACTCAAGTCCATTCTGGTTTGTTGATTTCTGAATCCAACCCCTATTTCTACCCATTGCAACATTCACGCTAGTCCTGACAGCTTATCAGCGAGAAGTAAGCATATTTCCAAGGACTCCACTCATAGTAGATTCTTACAAAGGGATCTCCAATTTTATTTGTGTGGTTTTGTTGTTGTTGCTAGTTTAAGTGACCACCTCATTCTTCTCTTCCACAGATTAAATAAAGCCACTTGTCTTCCCTCCATGAACTAATAAGAAAAAATGGTTACTCGCCTTCTCGTAACTATTGTTCTTCGAGATGTGTTGTTCATGTCCATTCCAATCAGATGTCTGTGTGCACACCTGCGCCTTAGCTGGAAGAATTTTCCCCTAGCAGCTAGGTGTAGGGTTAGCTTGGGCGCCCCCTGCAGATGTGCCCTGAGGACACCCAACACAGCACTCTGCCGATCCTCCCCCTCAGTTCCTTATTGATGTTTGCAACAACAGAAAGGCAGAAGGATGGGTTTTGGAATGGTCATGAAGAACACATCTTGAAGAATAACAGTTATGAGAAGGTGTGTAATATGTTTTTCTTCTTTGAGTGTTTGTTCATGTGCATTCCAGTCAGGTGATTCCCAAGTCAGAGCTCAGGAGGCAGGGTCGGAGACTTGCACTGATTGGATCACTGCTCTCCCAAAGGCCACATCATGGGTGATTGCATAGTGGGTTGTAAAAGTGCGGACTGAGGACCATATTAATGCTCAGCAGATTTCTCGAGCGGGAATCTGAGCCAAGAAAGCCACTGATATGGCTTGCATCCTGGTAGTGTGCACCAAGAGTGGTGGTGGCAGGACTCCCCACTAAGCTACAGCACTCTTTGATACAGGATACTATTCAAGATGATGTGCTGAGATGATTCAGGCTGTCCCTTCATTCTATCAGCCTCTGCTATGAACAGTTGGGGCGATTTTTTGAATGGTTTAATTCTGTCAATATAGAAGGCTAGCGCCCTGCACACATCCAGGGAGCGTAGCCGCTGTTCATGAGAAGTAGAAAGCAGTTTAGGATAAAAAACAGAAGGAAGATGTCCTGATTCATGTGGAATTGGGAGACCACTTTCGGTAGAAACACTGGATGGAGCTGGAGCTGCACTTTGTCCTTATAGAAAACTGGTCAGGGGGGAGAGGTAAGGAGCTCCAATGTGAGAGCCCTGAACTCAAACACCCTCCTGGAAGAAGTTATAGTTACCAAGAACACCACCTTAAAGGACAGATACAACATTGAACACGTGACAAGTGGTTTGAATGGTGGCCCCATGAGTTTATACGGGTCTAGGTTGAAATCCCAGTGAGGGACCAGCTTGCTGGACCTGAGGATAAAATCTGTCCTCACCCTTTAAGAAATGGCTGATCAGAAGATTCATGAACATAGAATGGCTTTGTGCCCCAGGGTGGCTAAGTGAACTCTTATAGAGGAGACTGAAAGTCCATGTTTTAGGTGGAAGATACATTCTAAAATCAAGGGTTTTGAGGCCTCTGTTGGGGGTGAACCGTGGTGAGTGGACCAAATTGAATATTTCTTCCACATGGTAAGGTAGGTGGCTCTCGTGGAGCATTTCCTGCTGCTCAGGAAGACTTGTCAGTCTTGGTCCAAGCAGGTGAGCTAGCAGGATTCAGCCATGAAGCTTCCACGCTGTGAGGTGGAGAGACTCTAGGTTTGGGTGGTATAGATAGCCATGGTCTTGTGTGAAAAGGTCTGGGAAGAGAGGAAGTGGATTAAGGGTCTCCACTGACATTCCAGCAGGGAAGTGTACCAACGTGGGTGAGGTCAGGTTGGAGCTATGAGGATGACTTGGGCTTGAGAAACACCCTGTGGATGAGTGGTATGTGTGGAAAAGCATAAAAGAGACAATGTCCCCACTTGAGGAGGAATCCATCCCTGAAGGAGCCCAGGCTGAGGTTCTGAAACAAGAACTAATGACATTTTCTGTTGTGCTGCATTGCAAAGAGCTCTACCTGGGAAGGCCCCCACTTCTATAAGATTGACTGCACAACATCAAGATGAAGGGACTACTCGTGTGTATGAAATGAGCAGCTGAGGCTGTCAGCTAATTTATTTTGTACTATCTGTAGGTACGAGGCCTGTAGATATACTGACTGTTCTACACAGACATACCATAGCTTCAGGCTTCTTGACACAGAGGAGAGGAGCGTGCACCTACTATTTGTTAATATAGAACATTGTCATCATGTTATCCATTAAAGCCAACACACACTGGCCTGTAAGATGGGTCTTGAAAGCTTAGCACACCAATCACACCACCCTGAGTTCCCTGATATTTATGTGAAGGGCCAGATCTGCCAGAAACCAAAGGCCTTGAGTTCTGAGGTCTCTTAGGTGGACTCCCCACCACAAGTCTGATGTATCCATAAACTAGGGTTTGCAAAAGCTGTGGTGTCACAAAGGGGACTCCAGAGCTCACCTGTTGCTGGTTGAGCCACCAAAGGAGGGAGTCTAGAACCATGGAGGGGTAGTAATATTACCAGCCTGTCTCGGGATGGGTGGTACGTTGATGCCAGCCACAAATGAAGGGGTCTAAGTCTTAGTGTGACTTGATGTACCACATATGTGCATGAAGCCATATGGCCTAGAAGCTTGAAAAACTCCTTGCTGTGGTAGTGGGGAAACTTCTGAACAATTGTGGCCATTGCCTGAAACCTTTCCATTGGAAGTTAGGCCCTGGTTTGGGTCAAGTCCAGGACTTCCCTGATGAGCTCTATCCTGTTGAAATGGGGAGACACTGGATTTGCTCTTGTTGAGGAGGTCTATCTTGTCAAAAGTAGATCTGATAAGGTTCACATGGGATCCTACTTGACTACTGGAGTGGCCCTTGATGAGCCAGTCATTCAGGTGTGGAAAGACCTGTACCTGATGCCTGCACAGGAAGATGGCGATGACTGCCATACATTTTGTGAATACACAGGGGGCCAGTGACAGGCTGACAGGAAGCACTGTGAATTGATAGTGCTTGTTGCTTACTATGAATCTTAAGTACTTCTGGTGGGGTTGGTAGGTTGAGATGTGGAAGTACGCATACCTCAGAGAGGGAATTACGAATGCCCTTGTGGAACTTGAGTTTCTTTAGGAATTTGTTGAGTTCCCACAGGTCCAGAATGGGATGAAGTCCGCCTTTGGCTTTTGGTATTATATGACGAAAGTAAAACCCCTCTCCTCTGCTTTCAGTGGGTCCTCCTCTACTGCCTCTAGAGATAGGAGTGCCTGTACCTCTGAATTAGGAGTTGCTCATGAGAAAGGTCCCTGAAGAGGGACAAGGATTGGGGGTTGGAGGGCAGGAAGTGGGGGTAGAAATCTGGATGGAGTATCCCCTCAATATTGTGTGGAGTACGCATCTATCTGACATAATTTGGGACCAAGCACGGCAGAAAGGAGATAGTCAGGACAAGGTGGTAAGGTGGATTGAATCTGGAAGGATGACTGGTACACCATCCTTGACTATACCCTCAAAATGGCTCCTTATGGCCTGTTGAAGATTTGTGTTGGCCTGAGTTTTGCCCTGACAATGGGGGTGGCATCTTCTGTCACTCATGTTTCTCCTTTTAGAGCCCTTGTGGTGGCCCTGAGGTTGGTATGGGCAGGAAAGTGTATGAGGCATAAAATGCCTATGCTTTGTGGTAGGGCTGTGGAGGTCTTGTGACATGAAGGTGGCTCTTGAGTCCTTAAGTCTATGTAGCCTCTAGTCAGTCTTCTCCAAGAAGAGACATGCCCTCAAAGCAGAGGTCCTGAATGGTCTGTTGGACCTTGTACGACAGACATGAAACTTGCAGCCAAGCTCCTCTGCACATGGCCATGCCAGTGGCAAAACCCTTGTAGCTGCATTAGCACCATAGAATCATAGAATACTAGGACTGGAAGGGACCTTGAGAGGTCATCGAGTCCAGTCCCCTGACCTCATGGCAGGACCAAATACTGTCTAGACCATCTCCGATAGACATTTATCTAACCTACTCTTAAATATCTCCAGAGATGGAGATTCCACAACCTCCCTGGGCAATTTATTCCAGTGTTTGACTACCCTGACAGTTAGGAACTTTTTCCTAATGTCCAATCTAAACCTCCCTTGCTGCAGTTTAAGCCCACTGCTTCTTGTTCTAGCCTCAGAGGCCAAGATGAACAAGTTTTCTCCCTCCTCCTTATGATACCCTTTTAGATACCTGAAAACTGCTATCATGTCCCCCCTCAATCTTCTCTTTTCTAAACTAAACAAACCCAATTCTTTCAGCCTTCCTTCATAGGTCATGTTCTCTAGACCTTTAATCATTCTTGTTGCTCTTCTCTGGACCCCCTCCAATTTCTCTACATCTTTCTTGAAATGTGGTGCCCAGAACAGGACACAATACTCCAACTGAGGCCTAACCAGCACAGAGTAGAGCGGAAGAATGACTTATCGTGTCTTGCTCACAACACACCTGTTAATGCATCCCAGAATCATGTTTGCTTTTTTTTGCAAAAGCATCACACTGCTGACTCATATTCAGCTTGTGGTCCACTATAACCCCTAGATCCCTTTCTGCTTTACTCCTTCCTAGACAGTCTCTTCCCATTCTGTATGTGTGAAACTGACTGTTCCTTCTTAAGTGGAGCACTTTGCATTTGTCTTTATTAAACTTCATCCTGTTTACCTCAGACCATTTCTCCAATTTGTCCAGATCGTTTTGAATTATGACCCTATCCTGTAGAGCAGTTGCAACCCCTCCCACCTTGGTATCATCTGCAAACTTAATAAGCATATTCTCTATGCCAATATCTAAATCATTGATGAAGATATTGAACAGAACCGGTCCCAAAACAGACCCCTGTGGAACCCCACTTATTATACTTTTCCAGCAGGATTGTGAACCGTTAATAACTACTTTCTGAGTATGGTTATCCAGTTACAGTTATGCACCCACCCTATAGTAGCCCCATCTAAGTTGTATTTGCCTAGTTTATTGATAAGAATATCATGTGAGACTGTATTAAACCATCAACGGATGCAGTCTGCAGGGATGCTCTCAAAATAAGTCTGCCCTGCTCTATGAGGGCAGAGAACTCAGTGCAGGAGTCCTGGCGAAGCAACTCCGTGAATTTTGTCATTGCACTGAGAGTACTGAAATACCTGCTGACCAAAGCCTGCTGGTTAGAGATATGGAGTTGTAGTCCACCCATCGAGTAGACCTTTCTACCATACAGGTCCAATTACTTTGCCTCTCTGTTCTTAGAGGATGGGCCCTGGAACCCAGCTGCTCATGCTGGTTGACTGCATCTATCATCAATGAATCGGGTGCAGGATGCGTATAGAGTTGTTCATATCCTCTAGATGGAACAAAGTAAAGTCTCCCAATGCCCTTAGCTGTGGGTGGCAATGAGTCAAGGCTTTGCCACAATGTCTTGGTGGTGTGTCACACGACCTTGTCCAGGGTGTGTGTGTCCGCCTTGCCCCTGTCACGCCTGCTTTTGCCCCTTTTCTCCTCCAGACAGTGCCTCCAATCTTGCATGCCCAAGTTGGGTTACTCCTGTCCTCTAGCCCCTGTGTCCCAAGCTATAGCTCACCCTTAACAGCGGGGCAGCACAAGTCCATAGTCCTAATATGACCCAATGGTCAAAGTCTGTTTTAAAGGGTAATAAATAGGGGAAAGTTTTACATCCCTCGATGGGGGGGTCCAGGCCCTCCCACTTCACTGGACCCCAGCCCAGGGCCCTGTTAGTAGCTCACTATAGCCACTGAGTCAGCGGGGAAATTCCTGCTGCAACTCGCTGACTCTCCGATGGCGGCTCTCTCACTCTGTGGCCATCACCGTCCCTGGGCTGCTTCCAATGTCACAGTGCACTGGTGGATCTCTGTCCCTGCATCTTCCTCTGGGATCTGGCTACTTCCACCTGCTTTTGAATCCTGCATGATCTCTAGATGCGTCGGGTCTCCGACCTGCATGGTAGCGTCTCGGCATTTGGACTGTAATTGGGGCTTGCAGGGAGCTGGCCACGCATGTCCTCTGCCTTTGGCTGCCAGCCCCAACTGAGCAGATCTGCTCTCTTTTATAACAGTGCAGCCCGAGCATGACCAGTAAGGTAAAGGGGGTGTGGCCTCTGCTCTCAAGACAGAGTTAATCCCCTCCTGCTCAGTGCGAGGAGAGTACGCCCGATCATATGGTGTCTGAAATTGTTCTGATGAGAAGCAAAACAAAATGATCCGGGGTAGAGGAAGAAAGAATGTCACGACAGGGTCAGAGTCCACCACCACCTCCTCTGTTTGGATGCTGAGACCTTGGGCAACCCTCCTGGGGAGCTGTTACAGAACCTTATTATCTTTCAGGCCTGTGATAGGGGTCGTACCTGCCAGTGCCTCATCTCAGGTAGATGATGATGAGGTGTCTACAAGGGGCAGATGCTCCTCAACATTCAGCACCTGAGCCTCTGGCATGGTCCCTGCATTGAGGACATTTTGAGCCCCCCGGACATATACGCTTTTGGCACCAAAGAGGAGACTAGGGTTGGTGCCAAAAGTCCAAGCAGTCCAGTGCTGATGCCAGAGTCAAAGTCAGCATCAGTGCTGGAGATAGTATCAGTGCTGGTGCCAACAGGAGCACTGTGGAGGCAGGCTGCTTTGGGACTGAGGAGGTTAAGGAGCAAGTATATCAGTGCAGGTGATTGCTAGCCATCACGGCTGGTTTGCCTCTAGAAGATGCCCTACATGGGGCCTGTGTCAGTAAGAAGGGTGCTGAGCTCTGCATTAGGGTCCTGGGCTGTTTGAAAAACCTCAGGGGTTGGGCATGCAGAGTTTTCTTGGTGGCTCCGGAGAAGAGGCTTGAGGTGGGGTTTGCAGCTTCTGGGCTCGCTCGTTCCATAGGCTTAGCCACTGGTCTCATCATGGGCTTGTCTCTCATCTTACTTGTGGTAGACCTCCCGTTCTCTGACCTCTGATTCTTTTGCAGCGCTTGCGATTGTGATCAGTGACTACAGTGCATACCAAGAGAAGAGCCATGAGTCAGTGCCTGAGCACATGGTTCACAATTTGTGTATCTTTTTCCAGAAAAGAACGCAGTGTAGACATAGCCCCAGAGCAAAAGGTATCCAGCATTGACAGACACTGAGGGAAGAGCAAGAACCTATCTGTACAAACACAGAATAGTTGCCAAGAGGAGACCTATCAGCTTCACTTCCAAACAGCATCAATCAAGAGGGACATAGGCCAGAATCACAGTTATGGTATCACAATAGTGGAAAAGTCATCAAAGCCTCTGTTTCCTTTGAGCAGCACATTTTTAAAACTGAGCTCCCCATGCTTCTTCAGAATGCCATGGTCTATCTTTTGGAGAAGCAGAAAGGGTTTAAAATACCAATTCCCATAACTTTTTTATCTGCCGGTACCTCCCACACTCTCACAGTGAAAGCTTCACATAAAGATACCTTTGAACTTTGTACCAGACATTTATGGACATACCAGCTGAGATCCCTGTCCTGGTGATATTGCATTTTGCTGGTTTAAATGGGATTGTTTGGGTGTGCTGTTTGCTCACCTCTTGTGCATTTGATATTTTGTCTAAAAACTCATTTGGGAAAAATAAAAAAAACTATGACTTCATGACCTGGTGACCTAATGGTTAGTGTTCTGCCCCTGCATACAGGAGCTACAGATTCAATTCTTTTCCCTTTCAGTCATCAGGGGTCAGTAATGGAAGTAATGTGCCAAAAATAAGGATGTTGGGGCCTGGAGGATAAGGTATTAAAAGAAGGTATGAAGGGGACGTCCTCAGGAGATGACAAGTAATCCCATAATTTTGTTTATGGGAAACAAAATAAGAATATGCTCCCTGAGCCAGTGTTTGTTTATGATAGAAGTCATGTGAAGGGCAAAACAAAGGCCTGGGAACTTTCCCAACCTATTTAACAAAAAACGTACCATGGCATAAGAAGGATCCTCAGGCAGAGAGTGAAAGGGAAATTCAGGCAGCATGTTTATTCAGTTTATGGCTTCTTCCCATTGTTAATTAAAATGTGTTATTGTAGCATGAGAGGAATTCAGCAGGCAGTGTGACTAGCTAAGGAAGATCTGACCTCGCAGGATATTTGACTCCAACTTTATCTCAGCAAATAATGGGCTTATTGGAATAGCTGAAACTCTGAGAGGAAGGAAGAGGCATTAGTGGGAATTTCCCCTAGATAACAGAGTCTGGTTTATAGAAATTCTGTTCCATCATGTTGTCTAAATATTAAATATAATAAATAGAGAGAGCAGGAGGATTTACTGAACTGACTTTGGAAACCATGGTCCTTCCAAGAATTTTCAACATGAATTTTTTCCTTTTGTGCAACTTTCCTTCATTTTCAGGATGACATATTTAGGTCTTTTCCATTTCATAATGTCTCTGAACCTGTGACTAATCAGATCATGCCATGCCCATGGCATATTTCCTAATTCTCTGTCCAGTGTAGTATAATAAGGTGCAATTGATCTTTTACCTCTTCCTTTGGAAGATTGTTATGTGATAGCAGAATAATTAGCAACCTTGCCTCTATTGTTTTTTTTTTTATAAAAGATCAGCCAAATCTGGCCAGGAACACTGTCTACATTTAGCTGTCTGCAGGCTACAGTACCTCCTTTTGGCTGGCCAGGAAGCTACACAACTAACTTAATCTCCCAGGTGGAGGAAAGATAATAGGAAGTAGCTAATTATACTGGAGGTATGAAAGGAAGAAAATAACTAAGGCATTTGGTTATTATTTTAAGAGTCCCTGGAATGCCTTCAGTCCAAACCATACAGAATACAAAAAAAAAAAAAAAAAAAGTATAAGCAGGATTCAAAAAGTACTGACATTGACATAGCCACACAGAATTCTTTTACAATTTAGAATTTTTACAAATTCTTCTGATCACATTTGCCCTGCTTGTTTCTGTGACATATGGGAGCATGAAACCTGAGACAGAGAATGCTACAAGAGGATATCTTCAGAAAAAGAATTATGAATAACTTTCCTTTTAATTTCTTTATTGGTGAAAAACATAAAACTACACAAAATCAGGATGGAGAAAAACCTTTAAGTTTTATTAGCAACTCCTGTTATTATATTGTCCTTTACAGAAATGAAAATACACTGAAAGAACCTTATTACTGTTAGTCCTACATTTGTTTTCCTGCTCTGAAAGTTTTTATATAAAAAGAGCTTCTGATCAGAAGAGACACTGGGACTGTATACTCTGCTGCTATGAGAGAGCTATGCTGATTCACATCAGCTGATGATCTTATCTATCTGCTATTTTAATAAGGTTTAAGACAAATCGTTTACCAACAACAAAGGACCAGATGTTCAGTCCTGACTCAGGCAAAGTTCCTGTTATCTTCTGTGTTTTGCCTGAGAGAGGAATACTGTACTGAGCCCAAATCATTTTTGCTTGAGTAAGAACTGCAGGATTGGGCCCCAAATGGTTAACTATATAGAGCAAACTATATTTTCATATCCAGAGTGTGTATCCAGTGGGCTCCCTTCGAATATCCTCTCTGGCTTTAAAGCTTTCAGGGATATTCACTATATTTAAAATAAAGAAAACTGTGGAAAATACTCATCTGTCTGTAACTGGAAGAGGTTTTTTAAATGCACCTACTGTGCTACTGTTGAGCTTTTAAGCTCAGCAGTCCAGGTTTCTTCTGTGCTTGTGCACACCTATTGTTGGGCCACTGGAGCAGGAAGGAAGTGCCTGGGTTCAGTTCCTGGTGTTCTGTAAAGACTCTATGAGAGTTTTGTTATATTCTGCAATCTGCTTACTCACATTCTTCATTACTGGCTGGTAGTCACTTTCCTGACTTTTTGTTGCAATGACTAATTAAAAGAGTTAAGGAACTTAGCTGCGAAGAAAAATACTAAATTAGAGATCATAAGGAAATTAGATAAGAGGTCTTCTTCTAAAAAACTTGTCAAGGCTTGCAGATGGAAAAGCACTAATTTTATCTAAAGAGAACTACACCATTTCAACAGGTTTTCCATTGTATCACACTAAGGGCTTGTCTATGAGGTGTGTTAGCCATGCCAGAGGAGTATAAACTCCAGTGCCTGCTAGTGTACTGAGCATTGAGGATATATTTATGCAATGAGCAGCCTCAAGGCTCTAGTGTTTCAAACATTACTTCATTAAAGCACACTAGGGGATTTTCAGTATGTGCCAGAAGTGGCCACATAAACTAGTTAGGGTGCATCTAACACAGTGAGAGGCAGCAAGTCTCAAAGCCCAGGACGACTGACTTGGGCTCACACTGTGGTGCT
The DNA here is from genome assembly GCA_032595735.1 of Pelochelys cantorii. Lineage (NCBI taxonomy): Eukaryota > Metazoa > Chordata > Testudines > Trionychidae > Pelochelys > Pelochelys cantorii. Next base: position 116,428,483 of record CM064330.1, on the reverse strand, counting down.
AACCCAGCTGTGTAGACAACGCAGTTCAAGTTGGAAAGCTCTGAAACCCATCTCTCTCCATCCTTTCAGTTCAAGCCTGGATGTCTACATAGCCCTTTGTTCTCTATATCTATTGCTTCTGCAGGTCCACGCTGGGAGAAATGAAATTAATCCATTTCAACGCAGTACACTGTTGTGAAAGGGTATGTTCCTGTATGGCAACATTCTAGAACCACGGACATAAAAAGCCCTATCCTGACAATTGTCCCTTCTTTTTCGGTCAGGCTCAGCAGACATGACACTCAATCCCTCTTTGTTCGGGATCCGTGCTTGGACACTTAGTATACTGTCTTAGACATAGTTTCTAGCAATAAGGTTATAGTTAGGGATTTGTTTTTTAAAAAAATGTCTTTGGACTTTTCCTGATAGTGAGATTCTTTCTTCAATGGGAGATCGTTAAAGAGATCAGGGTCTAAGATTTCTTGTCTTGAAAAAATATTCCAGTGGAGGAAAGGATCCCAAACCCAAAACAAAATGCCAGCAGGCTCTTCTGGGTCTTAGCCTAAGAAGTCCCAGGATCTGATCAGAAATGACCCAGCCATATGCTTCTGAGAGGCTCTTCTGGGTCTGAGCCTATCAGCAAGAGTTATCTCACTTGCCAGTGCAGGAGGTCATAACTTGGATCCTTTGCCCATGAGCAGAGCAGGCACATCTCTTTGAGTTTGGGAGTTTCTTGGTTCTACCCTAAGAATAACAGGAAGCATAGGGACAAACAAAAATAGGTCCCATTGCCATGTGGTAGGGCACAATCTCACAGTAGGTGTCTGCAGCGGTAATGTCATCAGTAAGAATACTTAGTTCTTGTATATGAAGTAGAATCAGACTTTATTTGAAAACTAACCCTTTACTGATTGCATTCAAGAACAGAAAACAATCACAGGGTTCACTGAGGTTCATATTTTAATGCATGTCAGGTTTTTTTTTTTAAAATTAGATTTAATGGTAGTTTTTTCCACATAATTTGGAACTGGTAAGAATTTAAAAAAATATTACAATCAATTTGTGGTATTCAGTGTCCCCAAGAGTAATTGTGATCATCATCTTAGGAGAAATTACATAAAAGGACTAGACACTTAGATGATTAAAGAGAACTGTCACAATAGCTAAAAGGGATATAAACTCTCATGCAATGGGGCATAAGTCAACTATAAAGGGCTGGTCACACTACAAAGTTAGATTGGCCTACTATGTTCTTCAGGGCTGTGAAAAATGTCATGCCTTGTACAATGGAATTAGATCAGCCTAAGTATAGGCCAACTAGGTTGACAGAAGAACTGTTCCATTGACTTATTTACTACCTCTCAGAGAACTGGATTTACTACAACAATGGAAGAACCCCTTCCATTGCTGTAGTATCAGAAGGTTACACATCTTGAAGAACTTCAGTTACTGTACAAGGTGAGTAACCTCTTCTTCTTCAAGTGCTGTCCCCATGGGTGCTCCATTTCAGGTGAATGTAGACTAGTGCCCTCGTGAGGATGGAAGGAACTTTGGAATGGAGTTCTTTGCTGAAGTTAACACAGCAAGGCCTAGTTGTGTATGCAAGCTAGAACCAGCAATGATTTCATAGTAGTTCTTCAATGTGTATTCAGAGGCCCATTTGGCCACCCTACAACTGTTGAGAATTGGAACATTGTGTAAAAATGCTATGGAGGTAATTATAGTTCTTGTTGAGTGGGCTCTGATGCTTGGACCGGGCATCATGTTATGCATAGCTTGTATGGATACAGCTGGATATCCATTTGAATAATCCTGGAGTCGATATAGCAGAGCCTTTTGGTCATTCTGTTGTCAACCCAAAGAGTCTAGAAGATTTACATACAGGTTTCGGTCTGTCTAGGACTGGAATTTAATGTGTGCAGGATCACTTCTTGAGTATTATTGTGTGGTTTTGGGAGGAATATAGGTGAGTAAGTGAATTGGTTGCAATAGGATGTGTTCTAAGTGTGACTTTATCCTCAAAGAATATTGTGTATAGGGGGTGAAGAGCTCATTAACTCTCTGAGTTTATGTAATGGTGACCAGAAATGCCACTTTCATAGATAAGTGAAGTAATAAGCATGGGGCTAAGGTTTCGAAAGGGGCTCAGGTTAGACTTTTGAGAGCCAGATTTATGTCCCACCTGGGTTCTTGGATGTCACATGTCTTTGGGTTGACAGAAAGCTGTGATGGCTGCAAGGTGAACTCTAAGGGCACGTCTACATAGCAGTGTTATTTTGGAATAACTGACATTATTCTGAAAAAACAGTCTGTGTCTACACTACCAGCAGTTATTTTGACATAGTGTCAAAATAATGTTGAGCTGGAGGACTTCTTACTCCGAACCCTGTAACCCACATTTTACGAGGAGTAAGGGAAGTTGGAGGAAGAGTGCTCTAACTTTGACTTCCTGCTGTGTTGATAGCGCCAAAAGCTGAAATAAGCTATTTTGACTTAAGCTACACAATTGACATAGCTCAAGTTGTGTAGCTTATTTCAGCTTTAGCCCTGCTGTGTAGACGTGCCGTAAGAGAGCTCTGTAGCAAGCCCTGAGGTCTTTAGGAATAATAAATATTCTATCATTAGTGGAAGTGGTGCTCAGCGTGCATCTACCGTAATTCCTCATTTAACACGTGCCCGCTTAACATGTTTTCGCGATAGCATGATTTTTTTTAGGGAACATTTTTTGAATTACATGACCGTCCCCGGAATAACACGATTTCCCCAGCTGACCCACTGCCGGCGGCTGCGCGGGGCTTCCCCCGCCTCCCTGCAAAGCGGCGAAGTGTTCGCCACTCGCTGTGCCGTTCCCCGCTGACTCCCCCTTACCGGACGCCACCGCCCCCGCTTGCAGGCCAGCGGCTGGGTTTCCCCAGCTGGCCCATCGCCAGCAGCTGCGCGGGGCTTCCCCTGCCTCCCTGCAAAGCGGCGGAGGGTTCGCCACTCGCCGCGCCATTCCCTGGCAACCTCCCCTCACCGGACGCAGTGCGGGTTCCAGCAGACCTGTCACAGGGGCATGCTCCAACCCAATCCCCCCTCCCCTTTCCTGCCCCAGAGCCAAACACCTCCCCTCCCTGCTGTAACCCAGTCCCCTTTCTCCCCCAACCTTATGTCCTGGTCACAACAGACACCACCGCTTGAAACGCAACCCCCACCTTTTCCGTTATTTTCAATGGGAAAATTGACCCCGCATAACACGTTTTCACTTAACACGATCATTTTCTGAAACATATCTACAGTGTTAAATGAGGAATTACTGTATCTGTTTGTTTTAACACCAGAGGCAGGAATGGGGGGAAGAGGGCAACTGCCCCAAAGCCCAGTGATTCAAAAGGGCCCGGGACTGCTGCATTTCAGCAGGGATGGTATCTGGAGCCTTGGGCCCTTTAAATCACAACTTGAGCACTGGGCAGCATACTCTGGGCAGTGCCAAGGAGAGGAGGGGGACTCTACAGTCCAGGTGGTGCTGAGGTCTGGCTACCCCCAGCCCTGCCTTTCCCAAAAGTGCAGAGCTGGCCTCCTTCACCTTACCCTAGGGCCTGGCAAGGCTGCTGGCTCCCCGACCATAGGAAGAATCTTTTTCAGTTTTAGAGGTAGATAGGGTCTATGGTGTGTTTCCTGCTGTTTATGAATACATGTTTTACTTGTTCTGAGCAAGTTAGTTCATTGGGGTGAAGCCATGAAGGAGCCTGCTTATAGGTTAAATCTCTGCTGATCCAGATGGAAGACCTGACTATTGGCCTGAGACAGAAGATTATATAGGCAAGGGAGAGTGAATGGTTTGAGGCGCCTGGCACTATGAATACTATTTTGGTTCAGTTCATATTTTGTTTATCATTCTGGAAAGGTGGGAATATATATAGGAGAAAAGCATCCCTCTAGGGATTTTATACTGAGTCCTGCTTGTGAGCAAATTTGGGCATTTCTTGTTTACTGATGTCACAAACAGATCTGTTTTGGGTGATCCCCACATGTGAAGTATGTGTTGTGCTGTCTCATAATTCAATTTCCATTTGTTTTCTTGGAAAAACTGTCTAACGTGTCTGCCACCAGGTTCAGTTGCCTGGGAAGTATGCTGCTGCAATAGAGATGTTGTATGTTATACATCAGTTCCATAGTTTTAAGGCCTCCGGGCATAACGAATGGGAACATATCCCACCTGACCAGTTTATATAAAACATACATTCAAAGTTGTCTGTCAGGATCCTTATAGTTTTGCCTCATATAATAGGGAGAAGATGTAGGTATGCATGGAAGCCTGTGCATAATTTGAGTGGATTGGTGTGTAAGTGTATTTCCATCAGGGACCACTTGGCTTGAGTTACGTGTTGGCTTAGGTGAGCTCCCCAGCTGATCAGTGAGACATTTGTTGTGATATATATTGATGATGGATCATGCTGAAATGTGATGCCTGAGCACATGTTTATTAGGTTTGTCCACCATTGTAGTGAATGGAGGACCCCTGGGATTGATTTGAGTCTTTTTTGTGGGCTGTGCTTTCTTGGAATATATACCCATTTTAGTGATCCTTGAAAGCAGAGTAGGCATAGTTAGGCATGTTTTACTATGAAAATGGTGGGGCAAATTTATTTTCTGAGATCTACTACAAATCTCTAACTTCCGCTGTTATTCTGAGTCAGGAAATAATGTGAGTAAACCCCCTTCCCTCTGTGGTGGTGGTGGATCTTATTCCATGACCCCTAATAATAGGTGGTCTACTTCTTGACTTTATAGGGGCTCATGAGAAGGGTCCATGAAGAGGGATGGGGAAAGGAGATGGGTAGGTGGGATGGAGGTAAAGGGGTGGTAAAACCACCTTGAATGAACTCCAGAACCCAGTGGTTTGTGGTGATGGTGGCCCATGTATGGTAAAATGGTCAGTGTCATTAACCAAAAACTTGGGCTGTTTGTTCAATTGGCCCCGGTGATTGATATTACATGCCCAACAAGGGTATGGATTTCCTGTTTTGACAGCCTCAGCCAAACTCCTTTATAGTGGAGGTGGTGAACCAATGGGCACCATAAATTCACCCTTCAAGATGCTTCAATGTTTGACCAATGCTTCAAAATTGGAACTTATTTGTAGGTGCTAGTGACATTGCAGTTTATGATTGGCTAAGGCAGGGCTACTCAACATGTGGCCCATGGGCAGCCCATGGCCCATTTTTTTGCAGCCCACTGTGCAATTTGGGTTTACGCAGGGCTCAAAACATGTCCCGAGGGTCGGATCCTTTGAATACGACCCTAATTGGGAACACGCTCCACAATGGTGAGGTGTCTCCCAGGCGGGGTGAGCATTGAAAGATGCAAGTGCATGGGATGGTTGGAACAGTTTCTAGCCCCCAGGCAGGAGGTGCCGAGAGCGCTGGGGCATTGTGGGAAGAGCTTTGTATTCATGCCCGTCGGTGTGAAAGAAGATATTTGCATATATATTCGCATGTACAGTAGAGTCCCAATTATCCGACCTAAACGGGACCGACACGTGGTCGGATTACCGAATGTCGGATGATAGGGACTCTACTGTAGTCTGGCCCCATCCCTGCCTGGCCCTGGACCCTTCCCTCCCTGCAGCTCCCTGGCGCCCGGCCCCGCTCGCTGCCCCATTGCTCTCTTGGAGCAGCTGATGCCGCTCCTGCCGGCACCGCTTTGTCCCTGGCAGGAGCAGCATCAGTTGTTCCAAGAGAGCAATGGGGCAGCAAGCGGGGCCATTCTCCCGCCCCGTGCCCTGGAGTCGCTGATGCCGCAGCGCCACTTTGTCCCTGGGAGCTTCAGGGTCGGATAAAGTGGAGTGTTGGATTACCGAATGACGGATAATCCGGACTCCACTGTATATGCAACCACACTTAAGTTGATGCCCTCGGCATGTGCTGTGAGTATCATTGTGGCCCCCCGGGCTTCCAAAGTTGAGTAGCCCTGGGCCAAGGCAACGTCTCTGTCTGTGCCTTTGTTTTTGATTATCAAAAGGCTTCTGTTATCACTGTTCAGTTGTGTCTCTATGGTGTTGGCAAATTTGGTATTATATGCCTGCTAGGGAGCATATAGATGCCTAGAGTTCAGTCTAGAGGTCCTTTGAAATCCCAGGATTGTAGCATAGGGGCCCTCCTCATGACTATCGCTGTAGCTGTTGTATGAGTGACTGTGTCTGTCATGTCAAGAGACACTTGTAAAACCGTCTTCACCATGAGCTGACCTTCAATTATGGCGGTTTGGAATGGATGCCTTCAACCTTTCTGAACGTCTGCTATGAATTCTCTGAGCTTTTATAATGATCATGGCCGTATTTTGCTAGTACTGCTGTGTAGTTGGCCATGTGCAATTAGAGGATTGTTGAGTACTACTTTTCGGGCAAACAAATCCAATTTCTGAGAGTCCTTGTCCTGTGGAGTGGATTTATAATGGGATTGTTTCCCCGTTGGTTCACCATCTCTACCACCAAGGAGTTTGGCTGAAAGTGTGAAAATAGTAAGTCCATACCCTTGTTGGGTACCTGGTACTTCCTATCTGCTCTTTTGTATGTTGGAGGTATGGTTGCTTGTGTTTGCCATACTAATTCCATTAGGGCACTATTATTTGGTAGCACAATCTTAGTCGAGGATTCTGAATGTAGTATTTTGAGGAGCTGATGTTAGTATTCAGTCACCTCTTCTAGCTGTATGTTCTAGCTTTGTGCTTTCTGACTAACTCTTGAAATTGTTTTGAGCCATTTGCAATGGTGGGAGAGGGGGTGGGATGATTGCTGCAGTGGGAGCTTTTCTGAGGAATGTGCTCCTCTCCGAAGCAGTGGACATACTGTGATTGTCCATCAGAGATACATATTGTGTCCTTACAAGAAGGGCATCTTTTAAACACAGGCAAGGCTGGCATTTTCAGATTCCAATTTTGGTTTTGGGACAACTAAAGGAAACAGTGGGGAAAGCACTAGAGGTTGGTGGTTTTTTTTTTTTTTTTTTAATTTTAACTGGCAAGAAGAAAAAGAAACAGAAACCTATCTCCACAAAGACTAACTATTGAGGGCTAGCTTAATAACTATTTTTCTATGGCTACATCTAAACTACACCCCTCTGTCGGCAGAGGGATGTAAATGAAGCACTTCAAAAGTGCAAATGAAGCAGGGATTTAAATATCCTGCGCTTCATTTGCATAATCGTGTCATGGCGCTGTTTCAAACAAGCGCCATTTCAAAACTGAAACCACAGTTTAGACGCTTTTTTCCGACAACGGGGCGCCTTTTCGAAAGATCGAAAGTACAGGATCTTTCGAAAAGGCACCCTGTTGTCGAAAAACTAAACTGCAGTTTCAGTTTCGAAATGGCACTTGTTTGAAACAGCACCATGACGCGATTATGCAAATGAAGTGCAGGATATTTAAATCCCTGCTTCATTTGTGCTTTCGAAGTCCTTCATTTACATCCCTCTGTCGACAGAGGGGTGTAGTTTAGATATACCCCAAGCAATTTTGCGACATGGCCATTGAAGCTCCATCTGCAGCTGAAAAGGAACAGAGCAAGTTAGGATGTGCTGGTTGAATTGCCAACTGCACCACAAGACTGCTACCCTGAAAGTGTCCCCCGACTAGTTACTGCTATGAAAAATCTCTGATCAGCATTGCTAAGAAGCACTGACACATGAAGTGGAGAACCACCAGGGACAGCATGTGGAGAAAAACTTCACTACAGTGTTATAGCAGTGCTGCTTGAGCTGTAGCATTTCCAGTGTAGACGTACCCTAACTCAGTGGTTCCCAACTGCCAGTCAACGGGCCACAGACCTCTGGCTACTGGGCTGCAGCGACTCTGGGGGCTGGGGCTGGGATACACCACCCAGCGCCTCCCCTCCCACCGCAACTGCTTGGGAGGTATGTCCTGCCCCGCCTCTCAGCCAATCAGCGCTGACAGAGATGGGGTCTTCCAAACATGGAAGAGAGCTTTGCTGCATGGTGGGAAGGCTGTTCAGAACCCAGCATGGCAGCCTTAGACCAACAGTGACCGGGGCAGCAGTGCTCAGCTGGTGACTGGGAGGCAGCGCAGGGCTAGCTGAGGGGGGTGGGGCAGGCACTGGAGACTCTGGGAGTGGAACTAGAGATGGGGGGGCCCTTGGAGTGGAGGGCTCACACTGAGGAACACTGGGGGGTCCAGGTTGGGGAGCTGGCACTGAGGGGCTCTGGGAATGGGGCTAATATTGGGGACTGGCATTGGGAAAACTCTGGGGCGTTGGGTACAGTGGGCCTCTGGAAACAGGAGGCTGGCACTGGTGGGATCTGGTGGTAGGGGGCTGGCACTGAGGCATTTGGTATGGGGGACTGGCATTGGGGGGCCCTGAGGGCAGGAGGCTGGCACTGGGGGGGGTTGGATGTAGGTGACTCTGGGGTCAGTGGCTGGCGCTGGGGGGTAGTGGAGGGGTAGGGGGCTTTAGGGGTTAGGGCTGGCACTGGGAGGGGCTCAGAGGACTGGGCCTTTTGGCAGGACCACTAACATTTATTTGCATATATGCATGTTTGCACAATGAATATGCAAATAAAATGTTACTGGTCTCCCAAAAGTTTGTGAATGGGTTTGCTGGTCCCTGGTATAAAAAAAGGTTGGGAACCCACTGCCCTAACTGATTGTGGGCAAGTTATTACATAATTTTCCATTACAGATCTTTTTGTGCTGTCTCCTGAAAGCACCTTCTGAGACAGGATACTGAACTAGATGACCATTGGCCTGATCTGGTACTGAAGTTTCTATCTACCTAAGGTATTTTTAGCTGTAATGATATAACAGCTTTACAACTTCTATTAACTGTTAGGTATAGTCTCAGAGGGGTCATCATGTTAATCTGTAACTTTAAAAACAATGACTAGTCCTATGGCTAGTCCCTGTATCTTTGATTCTTCAATGCTACTGTTTTTAGGTCATTTTATAAGAAGAGAGTTTACTTCAGTAACTTTATAGTTCCTGGATAAGAAAATTAATGTGTGATTATGTACTGTTCAAATATCTGCAATAGTCAAGGACATTGGTGCTAGTTAAGAACAAAATGTCAGCTCTCATCTAGAATGTCTATGCTTTTGTTAGTTTGAAAACCTAGCTAGAACTATTCTATGACTGCACTTTGCAATGAATGTTCTTTGAAAATGTCATCACTACTAGCTTTTGGAAAGTTTCAATATGTGGGGGTCCAATTCTGTTCTCAGAAACAACTTCCATTGTGTTTAATGAGACAAACTGTGGGTTTTGTTTGCTGTATTTTATATATTGTAAAATGTCATGTATAGTAATGGAACTATATGGATTTTTTTAAAAAAACATTGCTTTTGCTGGAAATCAAAGTATAAGAATGGACTGGTATATAAATAATAACGGAAGAAAATCTACAAGTCAAAAGTATGCCCTAGGATAAACTCAAGAGTACAGGAGAAAGAATGTGCCTTGTGTAGCTTGTCTTTCAGTCATGAAGTCAATACTGGAAGCTTGCAATACTATAAGGAGATGCTTAATACTGGAGGTTGCCTAATGAGCTGCAGTTTCATTGTCTATCAAATAAACATTTGTAAGGTCCCATTATCCTTCTTCTCCCACCCCCTTACTGTAAAAATGTCCTGACTGACTTGGCTTTTGGGAGGAAAAGCCTTCGTTAGTCAACTACTATCTTGTATTAATTTTCATAATTATCTAAAAAAAGGATACATTCTTTCATCACAAAGTTATTTTGCTCGTGGTGCTGCCACTTCCTTTCCAAATTTGTAAGCTGAAAGCACAAAAAGAAAATATTATGAACAGCCAAAAATGAAAAAAAGATGTACATCCATTTATACGAAAAAGTTCCCCAAGCTGTCTTATCTATATCTTACATTCTATCAAACTGACAACACAAGAAAATCAGAAGATAAACAATTGGGAAGGATTTTTAAAATATCCCATAATATAAATATGTAGGTAAACCTAGCCCTGATTTAGCTGCTGCTCCACTGTTTACTCAAAAATGAAAATAATCAATATTACTGGCATGGAGTATGAAAAACTGGATGATTATTTGAGATGAACACAGGAGAAAGATAAGAATTCTTATCATTTCATATCACTGAAAGATATGTTCACAAAAACAGCACTGATACAATATATCCTGACACTGTCTTGGACCCAACAGCAGTACAGAAGAAACTTCCTTATTTCCATAGCTGAGTTTCCTGTCTGATGCCAGAAGCTCTGATAAGAGCAGAGCTGTAGTGAGAAGATTGTAAGACTGTGGGTTATATGTTGGCACTTCTTCAATACTTTCAGCATCAACAGGAAGCTAATGTGGGTATATTATTATTATATCCCTCAAATCAATTTTATATTATTAAATTGTTTTTCTGATGCTACTGTTCAAGATTTTTAATGTCAAGATATACAGACTCTTTTAAAGGTATTTTTAAAAATAAAGGTTGAAAAATCATCATTCTAAAACCAAGTGTTAAAAGGAAAGCCACCACTGCTGACATGTCTGAAGATCAAAATCAGTTCTTAAGCTTAATGACTGAGAATAGATGCTGTGTTACAGCTTTCCCAATCCAATATCAAAATTATCTTTATAATAAAAAATCTATCCATATACCACATCCTTTTTATCCCTAGTTCAAAGGATTCAAACATGAATTCTGTTGTTTGTGTAAGTTATAAAATAAGTATTTGTGATCGATTACATATTACATCCATGATGGGTGCTGCTAAATGCAATATACCTGATAAAGGCAACTGAATTTGAAATATTGTAGAAAAGAGATTGAAAAAAATTATCAGCACTTTTTAATATAGCTTCTTGTATATTGCACTCCACATAGTATAACACTTTTAAAGCCACTGTTTCCAATCTTATCAAGGATAAGCTTTCAAGTCATACAAAGCCTGTCTAAATTTCTTATGATAGATCTATAAACAGGATGTATGCTGTACATAAATAGCTTTGCAGACTGGCAAAATGGATAATCAGCTATCTTTGGATCTTACTTTCCCTCAAGCCAATTCCTTTTTAGAATATGCTAATTATGTTGAAGGAGAAATTCTTATTTATAGAAGAGAACATAAGCACTATTATATAAAATGCTGAAACGGAAGAGTTGCAGCTAATCAGAGTGCAGGGATGCTGTATAGTTATTGACAGCTGCACATTTTTATCTCAACAGCTGTCTGAACTCTGACTGGTTGTCAGTGGGCAAATTACATAATCAGTATGGACAAGATCAGTAGCCTTATTCAACAGCAGCCAGGACTAGTAGTAGTGAAGTGGCTCAGTTTTAATATTGCCAAGTGCTCTGACTAGTTGGCAGGGACTAGACAGAATTTGTAGATTTGCATAATAATTGAATAGTTACTTCTATTTAATATATTCAAATAACTCTATTGTTGGGAAACAATTTAAGTTCTGAGTACACAAACTAATCAGAATAAAGATGATACTTCAGCTTCTTACTCCCTGAAGCTAAAGTACGAAAAAATCCAAAATTTATATGGAAATGAAAAAGAAAAACCCAACAACCCGAAAACACAGTAAGAATGTAGCTGGAAAAGAAATCAGTTCCCATCCTCCCCCTCGTTTTCCTAAAGCCAATCCATTTTCCTTCTTCCTCTCATCTCTATAATCAGTAAGCGCTTGGCGCCAAAATAATAGTAATCTCTTTTTATGTATATTGGAAGACTTCAAGTTGGTGGAGAACTTAAAAGCCTCTTCCTTCCTGATTCACTTTTGAAACACAGTGTAAATAAAAATGAAAGTTATTTTGAGTGAGACAAGCTTTGCTGATCTGTAGGAAGGGAAAGGAAAAATAAAAAAAGAAAGAAAAGAGTTAGGAGAGGAGGGGGAAGAAAGGGTTTACCAACTGTATTTAAAACCAAAAATATTACCTTTTGCCAGTTTGGTTTCAGTAGCTCTTCGCTTTAATTTAAAAACAATGTTTCACAAAAAATTCTGAATGATTATGCTGATGATAATTAAACATTCTTCTGAACACAGTAATAACCCTATTTTATTCTCCTCAACATTTGAGCTTATTCAGCCTAGGATATAGATAATAATCCTTAAATGAGAATGACCCACAAGTGATAATGTTATGCCTGTATTTATTAGGTTTTAAGTCAGAAGGTGAATGCCAGTTATGATACCTATACATACAATATTGCACTGAAACACAGATCAGAAGAATCACAGGACTTAAATAAAATAACATTGTATGTCTCTAATTTCAGAGTACTCTGAGAAGGCAGGAACACCACACTCCAAAAGAACCAAACCAGACATGAGAACATTTAAGAAATGTAAACTATTTTAATGCACTACCCTTTTCTGTTTATAATACTGGTTTCAAATTTGGCTTTAATTACAATATTGTTAATACTAGTATTCACTCAGGCAAGACTATAACCTAAATAAGAACCATAGGATTTGATCCAATATTTGTGCCAAATAAAAATCTCTATTTGGAATACTGGAGAGAGTGAATCCATTTACATCTGTCTCCTGTATCTGTGTTGGCTCTACAGAGCTAGCAGAAGAAAACAGAATAATAAATTGTGAGTCTAACTACAGGTGAAGAGAACATCTACTGAGTAAAACAGTTCTTTTTTTAGTGATGTTTCTGATCATCATCACATTTTAAATGTTGCCTACCTACAAAACATAGAAGTTACTCACCTTGGGGCAGTAACGATGGTTCTTCGAGATGTGTCCCCCCCTGGGTGCTCCACTGTAGGTGTTGGGCTCGTCCTGGCGCCACAGGTTGGAGATTTTCAAGAACCATAGTCAGCCGGACCGCGCATGCGCAGCCAGCATCCTGCACTGTTCGCACCCTTTGATCGTCACGCGGTCCAGCTCCCGCCAGTTCCTCTCACCCGTTTGGTCATCTGAAACGAGAAACTGAACACAAGATTCCAAAGTGGGGAGGAGGGCGGGTAGTGGAGCACCCACGGGGGGACACACCTCGAAGAACCATCGTTACTGCACCAAGCTGAGTAACTTCTTCTTCAAGTAGTGTCCTCGTGGGCGCTCCACTGTAGGTGACTCCAGAGCCGTATCCAGCCTGTCCGGTTGGTGGACCCCGGAATCATGGTCTGTTCTGGCCTGAAAGAACAGCAGTGGCTACAGAGGAGTCTGTCACAAGGTGTTGTACAATTGCATAGTGCTTCATGAACATAGTGCTGGAAGACCATGTGGCTGCTCGACAAACATTGCGGAGTGGTACTCCTCGTAGGAAGGCAGTAGATGTGGCCATCACTCTAGTGGAATGAGCCTTTGGTTGGAAAGGTAGTATTTTGTTGCTAATAGAATAACATGTGGTGATACATGAAACTATAAGTCTAGCAATGCGTTGGGAAGATAGTGCTTGACCTCTAGATTATTCAGCGAGGAAATTAATAAGCAGTTGGTTTTCCGCCAGTTGCATGTCCTTTCAGTGTAAAAGGCTAGCCCTCGATGGACATTGAGGGTGTAGAGAGATGCCTCGTGGTGTGACCGGTGTGGTTTGGGATAGAAGGCTGGAAGGACAATTGGCTCGTTAATATGAAAGTCCGTAGAGACTTTAGGGATCAACGCCGGGTGGGACGTAACGACACTGATTCTGCTGTGAACCTGTGTACAGTGGTTCAGACATAAGAGCTGCCCGCTCACTGACCCTACGAGCTGAAGTTATGGCTAACAAAAATACCAATTTAAGTGTAAGCCTATTGAGTGGGATGGTAGCCAGAGGCTCAAAAGGGGAACGTGTCAAGGTGTCCAGCACCAAGTCTAAGTTCCAACTTGGAGGTGGGAGCCTGTGAGGGGGATTGAGGTTTGAGAGCCCTTTTAGGAACCTTTTTGTCATCGGATGGGTGAACACTGATGTGCCATCTATCGAGCTGTGGAAAGCTGTAATCGCCGCAAGATGCACCCATAGCGACCCGAACGACAGGCCTGACTGTTTGAGATGGAGATCGTAGGCGAGAATTTGATGTAGCCTCAACGTGAATGGATCAATATGGTTGCCCGAGCACCAGGTTGAAAATCTGTGCCATTTTTCCATGTAAGTAGTTCTGGTAGCATTTCTCCAACTGTGAATCAGCACCTGCTTCACCTGTTCCGAACATAGATTCTCGGCCTCGTTGAACCAGATAGAAACCAGATGGTCAGGTGTAAGGACTCAGGGTTCAGATGAATGAGAGAGCCATTGTTCTGAGTGAGTAGGCCTGATAGGAGAGGAAAAGTGTATGGATGTTGCAGAGACATTCAATGGAGGAACGGATGCCATGGTTGACGTGGCCAGGCAGGGGCTATGAGTATGACCCTGGCTCCATCGGCCTTGATCTTCTCTAAGACCCTGGTTATTAACACGACTGGGAGGAACACGTAGAATAGAGAGTTCCTCCAGTGGTGGAGAAAGGCATCCCCCCAAGGACACTTGACTGATGCCGACCCTGGAACAATAAAGGTGATATTTTGCGTTCTTGCGTGTGGTGAAGTGATCTATTGATGGAAACCCCCAACGACGGAAGACCCTGTACAGAGTGTTGCTGCATATTTCCCACTTGTGGTCGTGGGGAAAATGTCTGCTCAACGAATCCGCTATGGCGGGTAAGTAAGATGCTACTAGTATGATGATGTGGCAGATGCACCAGTTCCATAGGTGGACTGCCTTTGTGCAGAGTGATCGGGAATGAGCACCTCCTTGGCAATTCACATAAAACATAGTTGCAATATTGTCGGTAAGAATTCTGACCATTTTGTTGGATATGTAGTTCTGGAAGTAGATGCAAGCATTGCGAACTGCTCTGAGTTCAACGAGATTTATATGCAGGGCTGCCTCCGAACTGGACCAGCGGCCTTGCACCGTCATACTGTCCATGTGGGCACCCCTGCCTGTAAGGGAGGCATCTGTAGTTATCTGCTTTGATGGTTGAGGTCGGTGGAAGGGTACGCCCAGAAGGAGGTTGTATGGTTTGGTCCACCATAAAAGGGACATGCAGACGTGGGCTGGAGGGTTCACAAGCTTGTGAATAGTGTGTCTTGTGGGGACATATACCGTTGCCAGCTAGTGTTGTAGGCAGTGAAAATGCAGTCGTGCGTGGCTGACCACAAAGATGGTAGCGGCCACATGACCTATTACTTGCAAACAGGTGAGAACCAAAACAGCTGGGGCATGCAGTAGGATGTGCAATAGGTGTTGCATGGTCTAGAACCGCTCCATGGGCAGGTAGGCCCATGCCGAAGGAGAGTCTACACAGGCATCTATGAAGTTCAGAGTTTGAAATGGCTTGATGGTAGACTTCTGTTTGTTTATGGTTACTCCAAGTAAGTCAAAAGTCTGTCTCACTATTGTGACCATGTGGCTTGTTTCGTTGTATGAATGCCCCTTTTTGAGGCAAAAGACAGGACTATGCAGCACTTCAAAGACTAAAACACGGCTACATCTCTATTACTTTCCTTTATGAGGCAGTCATCTAAGTAGGGAAAGATTATAACTTCCTGCCAACGCAGGTGGGCTGCCACTACCGCCAGGGTTTTTGAGAATAGCCTGGGGGCGGATGTGAGTCCGAAGGGTAGGACTCGATATTGCTCGTTGGCAACTGTGAAGAGCAGGAAGCGTCTGTGCGCTGGATGAATGGCGATGTGGAAGTAAGCGTACTGCAGGTCGAGGGCCGCAAACCAATCTCTGTTGTCTAAAGAAGGAATTATAGTAGCTAGCATCACCATCTTGAATCATTTTTTCCGTAGATAGAGATTGAGCCTGCGAAGGTCGAATACTGGTCTCCAGCCTCCTGTTTTTTTTCTCTGTGAGGAAACAGTGAGAATAAAACCCTTTTCCCGTGAACTCTGTCGGTACCCTCTCCACAGTGCCGATATGCAAAAGGCGATGGACCTCCTGTTTCAAGTAAGTCCTCGTGAGAAGGGTCCCTGAAGAGGGATGGGATGGGGGGGGGAGGGAGGAGGAAGAGATTGGAAAGGGACGGTGAAGCCTTGCGATACAATCTCCAATACCCAATGGTCTGAAGTAATTCCGGCCCATTGGCGATAAAATGGCCTCAGGCGGTGATGGAAAATATGAAACCCTTGGTGTTGTGGGTCGACAACATGTAATGTTTGAGTGCCCTTGACTGAGGAGTCAAATTTACTGTTTGGGGGCTGCCTGAGTGGATGTATGGGTGGTGTGCGTGTGTCTGCGTTGAGGATGCTGTTTCATGCGCGGCTGGTCGAAAGCGCAATGCTGTTGCTGTTGTCGGAAGTACGGTTGATCATACCTCCTTTGAGGGGTGTAGCGCCTGCGTCTATATGGGAGCGTGTACATCCCCAATGTTTGCAGTGTGGTCCTGGTATCCTTTCCTGAGTGGAGAACCTCATCTGTCTTTTCTGTGAACAGCCTTTGCATTTCTAATGGGAGGTCCTCCACCTTGCCCTGGAGTTCCTTTGGTACCCCAGCAGACGCCAGCCATGAAGGTGTCCTCATGGCTACAGCTATGGCCATGGAAGGGGCTGCTGTGTCAGCCACAGAGAGCAATTTGCAGATCTGCTCTTGCCGAGCAATAGCCCTCTTGTACGATTGCCTTCAAGAGGGGCCTTTTGGCCTCCAGTAGGCATTGCATCAACTCAGTGAACTTTGTATAGTTATTGAAGTTGTGGTTTGACAACAAAGTGGCATAGTTTGAAATCCTGAGGAGCAAAGTGGCTGAGGAATATACTTTCCTGCCAAAGATATCCAGTTTTTTGCTCTCTTTGTCGGACAGTGTGTTCCTATATCGTGGCACCTTAGCCCTCTGTTGTGCTGCGTCCACAACTAGGGAATTTGCCTGTGGGTGGTTGAACAAGAATTCTAGTCCCTTAGATGGCACAAAATATTTTTTGTCAGCCTGTTTGGTGGGACGGAAGACGGGGTTTGCCAGATTTCTTCAGCAGTCTCCATGATCGCCTCATCGATTGGCAGTGCTGCCTTTGCCCGATGTTGAGGGTGAAGGTTCTTAAGAAGACGGTACTGCTTGCCCTGAATTCCTGTAATTGAACCTCTTGACCATCCGCAACCCACCCGAACAATTCTTGGAATTGTCTGATATCGTCCGGTGGTGACACATCCCCTGGTATTACTGCATCATCAGGGGATGACAATGAGAGGTTGGTAGGAGACGTGTCAGGCTGGGGATCTTCAGCGTCTGACAGCTGACCCTCTTCGGGTTCTGACTGGTGTGATTGTTGTATCAGGCTGAGGGGGGGCATAGTTGGAATTTGTTGTTCCCCGTGTCATTGTCGGGGGGAACGATGTCTGCATGATCGATGACAACACAGGGATTGCCTATGTGAGCAAGACTGGTGGTGATGATAAAATGGTCTGGAATGGCAATAATAACGATCAGACGGTGATGGTGAGGACTGCCTGGAAGACCTAACACTCCTGTATTGGCTGTAGTGTAATGACCGTGGAGACAGCATAGGAGAATGGGGGTAGCTTAGCGATCATGGTGGCAAAAGGGAGTATCGTCTCCCATATCCCGCCTCATGTCTATGCATTGTTGAATGGTATGGAGAGGGAGACCTCTGTCGGGGAGAATATAAGCATGCTGAAGGATGTTCAAGGTACACACTCGGTACCGGAGAACTCCGGTGGAGGAGATAAGGATGGTGCCAGTGAAAAGGTAGGTGAAGGAGAGGCAGAGAAACGGTTGCTGTCAGACTTTGCCGCTACTTTTCTCAGTGCCGCTTCCATCCCAGAACAGCTCAGTGCGGACAGGGTCGGTGCCAGTTCTGAAGACATCAGTGCCAGTCGTGTTGGTGCCAGTGTCGGCACAGGGCTATGCCCATCCGATGTCTCCGACGCCATTGGTGCCGTTTCTGGTGGTACTGGGGTTGGTGGTTTTCTCGTTGGTACTGTGGTTGGCGCCTTTGCTATCAGTGCCATTTGCCGTGTTGTCACCAGTGTTGGTGCCTTTTTCTGTTTAGTGGCCAGCGCTTTTGTGCTACTGGGGGTGGTGCCGGATGTCCCGGCTTGTCCCGTGCTCACCCTGCTACTAGGAACAGCAGGAAAAGAGCGAGTTGGAGAAGCCCTTATTGTCTTTGTGGAGCCTGGCGCTGTGCCTGGCGACGACGTTCTCCACTTCTGAGGTGCCGCTGATTCTCAGATGGGCGCGGTCGAGGAATCTGACGGTTGGAGTGCCTTATGAATCAATCATCCTTAGGCACATCTCCCTGTCTCTGCAGGTTCTGGCCATGAGCTTTGAACAATGGACGCACTTTTGTGGAATGTGCGCCTCAGCTAAGCAATGAATACATCATGTATGTCCAGCCGAGGCCAGCATGGCTTCACGGCAGATGCCACACTTTTTAAAAGCTGGTAAACCAGGCATTTTGCGCTCAGACTCTTTTCTTTTCCTTGTCTCTCCCCCTCCCCAACTTTTTTTTTTAAACAGTCCAAGAGGGACAACGGAATCCAAGAAGGTTTTTTTTTTTTTTTAATAACGAACGGAGTAACTTCTAACTAGACTAAGACTAAAACTAACTATTTACAGGATAACTATAACGAAAACTAATCTTTTCATTGAATCTCTCTGACAGGATGGGAGAAAGGCAGAGCTCCATCTGCGCCCAAAGACGGTTGAGAGGAACAGGTGGCAGCCGGTGATCAAAGGGTGTGAACGGCACGAGACGCTGGACGCGCATGCGCGGTCCGGCTGACTCGGCTCTTGAAAATCTCCAACCTGCGGCACTGGGATGAGCCTGACATATACAGTGGAGCACCCACACAGACACTACTCAAAGAAGCAGCCATGTTCTCTGATGCAAAAGCTTACATTCTAATTGGGCAGAACACACAGTACTAGGATTATTAAAACTGTTATTTGTTTAATTGCTTTTACTCTGGGCTTGTTGCCCAGCCTGCTACCTTGTCCTGCTGCAGCCATGGCTGTCCTGCCTGCAGTCCTGCTGCAGCCTCAGGGTCCTCCCTCTGATCCCACTGGCCCCTCTGCAGCCGGGGCTGCTCCAGCTCAGCACAGAGATCATTTTTGTTAATCTCGGAGGTGCCACAGGACTACTCATTTTTAAAGTTACAGACTAATGGCTACCTCTGAAATTTTTTATTTTATTTTTTTTTAAACACAGGAGTAGTTGGTCATAAGAGGGATTTGACTGAAGACACACAAACTGGGGAAGTTTCAACTTAGGTCCAAACACAAACGACATACTCATTACAAAATCAACTTCCCGGAGTCTATTTTTATTAACTAAAAATACTAAATAAACCTGAGTAGGGATGCAAAATCCCAGTTGAGTGCCATATTGTTTAACTGGTTAACCAATTAAAGTGGGGCAAGGAGGCAGTCTGGCTGGAAAGTCCCCAATCCCCCCAGGCAGGGGTTGCTCTAGCCTGGTCAGAACAGCTCCTACCTGCAGGAGGCCCAGGCCCAATGTAGACAGAGGCTGGTCCTCAGGATGCTTGAAACTGTCAACTTCCAATAAACTGATTGGGGGGAGGGAGGAAGGAAATGCTAATATCCAGCAGAAGAAATTAGAGGATTTGGCCATGGAATTGCACTACACACCTTTGAAAATTTATTCCAGAGTCTATGCATTCCTCTTAAAAACCCTAACTGATTCATTCAAATAAAGGTTGACGTATTTGAGAAACTCAAGACCTGGAATAAAACAATGGAAGAGATACCCATTTTTTAACTATACCTGGGAATGTGTCTCATTCTCCTGAAGCTGTGTCTTTAGTGTTTCATACTCTGCATTCAGTTGTTCCATTATTTTCTTGAAGGCATCTCTACGTTTTAACAATCTTTCTTTCTCCTCATGAAGTTTCTAGAGAAAGGAAAACAAAATGGTTTAAATGCTCTTTAAGGTATTGATCTTCTATTAAAACTGCCAAGTCCTTTGAATCTACGAATTTCTAATATATTTATCACCAGAGTGTCTCTCTCAGGACTTCAATCAAATTTAATGTGGAAAGGTGGCCCAACAAGTGTTCTTTCTAAGCTGCACGGAGCACAGCTTCACAGGTGATTAATCAGCCCCACCCAGTCTGTACACAGAGGGGATAGCTAGATTGCGAGGATCTATCTGAAAAAGATATGCAAAATGCACCCCGGATTTTGCGCATCTTTTTCCGATACTTTTGTCAGAAGAGGCTTTTCCAAAATTTGGCCCGTTTAGACTGGGCCAAATTTCAGAACCCACCCCCTTCGAAAGCCCCCTTCTTCCTTGTGGAACAAGGAATACAGGGGCTTCCAAAAGAGTGCGTTTGCTCTTCTGCAAAAAAAGTGGAAGAGCAAACGTGTTCCCTGGATGTGGCAGAGTTTTTTCGGGATACCAGAGGTATCCCAACCCCTCCCCCCCGCAGTCTAGCCATACTCAGAGCTCACTCACTGGGTGGGGCTGATTAATCACCTGTGAAGCTGTGCTGTTGTGCAGCTTAGAGGGAACACTGGTCCTTACTGTTCAACTGTTTTCAATTTAACCTTCTAAGAGCTACTTTTTTTTTACCTCCCCAAACAAGAAGGTATACACAAAGAATTTAAAATGTGTCCTACAAATATTTCATAAGCTACATCAACACTTAGCATGAGAAGTTGCATTTAATACCTATGAACAAGATATAGCTATTAAAAATGCACACCTGGTGATGTGAAATGAGGCACAAATGTCCAGGGTCTTTTTCATGTTAATTCTAGAAAGGAGGTCATGACAGCATGCAATAGTACAAGGATGCATTGTATATCGGATAGAGCATTGGCCTGAGGTTAGACTCTCTCTTCTTGATTCTACCACTGGCCTTCTAAGTGATTTTGAACTAGTCACTTCAACACTCTGTTTCACTATTTGTCAATTGAGAATAAAGATGCAAAGACCTCCTTTGCAAAGCAATTTGAGATCTGTTGATGAAAGGAGCTATGTAAGAACTATGTGATATTATTGTTATTACTGTGTGAAACATAGCAGAGAGAGATTTGATGTCATTTACTTCAAACCTTCAAACAAATTACTTCCCAACATGTTTTTATAAACACATAAAACCAGACTCTGTATGAACAAATATAAGTTTCAAAATATTAATTGCTGAACTCTGAACACAGGCAATGTTGTTGTTGTTATTATTTATTATTATTTGTATTGTGGTAGCAACTAACAGCCTCAGTCATGGACCAGAGCCATATGGTTACTGTACAAAGATGGAACAGAAAGATGTTCTCTGCCCCAAAGAATTTACAATGTAGATAAATCCAAATACAACGATTACTACCTTTTTCTTCTCTTCTCCTGATGCTTTCAGAGCTGGCAAATTATTGTATATTTCCAAATCCTTTGTCATCTGTTCAATTTTTTCTTTGAGAGAAGCCTGTTCATCAACCATCTTACCCTCCAACAATTCCATTTTCTGCAGGTCCATTTGCAGTCTTTGACTGTCTGGAATGAAAGTCAATGAGACTATTCTTGAGAACATAATAAGCAGGATTTGGCCCAATGTACAAGTGACATTTGTCAAATGATACCATACAATTATTACAGATACTGAAGACTAGGAAGTTTAAGTATCAGGAAAGTCAGTCGTGACCTGAGATGCTACAGGATGGTAATTCCATTCTGCTTTTGTTAATAATTTTATTTTCAATTTTAGGTTTTACTGTACCAGCACGTTAGCACAAAACATTGATTGCAAATTATGGATGTTAGCACATAGATGTTTAAACTATTAACTGATACGCCTGGTTTATCGGTTAATCCTAATGACTGTACCCTCCCCCATCCTCTGTAGCCACTACAGCTAGGTGGGGAAGGCGGTCCTGGTGCCCTTGGGGAGCTGGCTTTTAAGGAAATGTTTCTTTTTAAATTGTTTCCACTGAATTTTTAAAAAAATAATATAAATATTTCTGTTTTCATTTTTGAAAATCTTGTTTTTATAATACCACATTTAGGGTTAAATTTGCCCTGGTCACTAACTTTACAAATGTGCAACTAGTACCAAACTTTAGCATAAGAAGAATTGGTACTAGGGATGTGAAGGTTTAACCAGTTAACAGTAAACTTCACCCTTAATGGGTGAGATATAGGCTACGTATAAACTACACCCCTCTATCGGCAGAGAGATGTAAATTAGACGTTTTGAAAGTGCAAATGAAGTGGGTATTTAAATATCCCGTGCTTCATTTGCATCATGGCGCTGTTTCGAACAAGCATCATGTCGAAAGTGAAACCGCGATTTAGATGCGTTTTTTCGACAACGGGGTGCTTTTTCGAAAGATCCTGTACTCATTTAAATCCCCACTTCATTTGCACTTTCAAAACGTCTAATTTACATCCTTCTGCTGACAGAGGGGTGTAGTTTAGACGTAACCTTACTCGTTAAGGTTAACCAGTGGGTCTGGCACAGCCCTGCATGGGGCCCGTCATGGACAGGGGCTGCTCCAGCATAGCTTCTGTCTGTGGTGGGCACAGGCAGGGGCTGCCCCAGCTGTGACACCAGAGTAGCCCCTGCCTGTAGGGCACCCTGGCCCACTACAGACAGGGGCTGCTTTGGCTGGAGGAGGAGTGTTCCAGCCCAACAGGGTGAGGAGGCCACTCCAGCCCAGCTGGAACAGCTCCCCACTTGCTCCCCTTTAATAAGTTAACCAGTTAAACACATTGTTTAACCAATTAGCCAATTAAACAGGATTTTACATCCCTGACTGGTATATGTAATAGCTGAAAAGATCATAATGCACTGGAATACTGTGGTCAATTCTGATCACCTCATCTCAAAAAGGATAAAACAGAATTAGACTGGATTCCAATATGGGTAATCAGAAGGACCAGAGCCATGGAAAAAGTCTCATATGAAGAGAAGTGTAAGGGACTATTTACTTTAGAGCAGGATTAAATGATTTAAATCAAGGTGATTTAAAGACTAACAAAACATGTAGATGGTATCATGAGCTTTCGTGGATACAACCCACTTCTTCAGATGACTTCATTTTTGAGTAAGTCCCATTGAACTCATTGGCATTTCTGTTTTTTGAGAATGCAAGTATAGAATGGGGTTCCCTTGGAAAAGCTGGGTTATGTTGAAGTAAAATGAAGAATAGACTTGTGGCATCACCATTATGGTATATGGCCATGATGTTCCAAAATAAGGAGAATGTATTATGTAATATAAAATCTAGATTTCTCTTACTGCAGCCATCTGTGTTGTGTACTTGAGTGAGATACTAAACCTCATTAACTAATTTAGCTAATCCTTACAGCTTGTTTAAACTTTTTTTTTCTAGCAACATCCAACATAGCAAACGGCGTGGGAATTTGTTAAATTACACTTATAGTAAAAGGCATAGAGTCTTGAAGAATGATGCACTGGTTTTTTACACACAAAAGCTTATGCCCAAATAAATCTGTTAGTTGTTAAGGTGCCACAGAACTCGTTTTTAAAAATTATTTAAGTTACTAACCAGTTGATCCACTCAGCCTATTCACAGCTTCATCTGCATAATTTTCTCCCAATAAGTAGTTTTCCTTATGATTCATTCTTGCAACTAGGTGCTGCATCTTCTTGCACTGCTTACACTTGACACGCCCCAAGGAATACATTTCTTCAAAATATTCCCAGATAGGGTCTCTCTTATGCCCAGAAGCCATGAGAGTTTTTCTGTGTCAAAATGTGGGGCAATACAGAAAGCTGTGTGGATGCTGAATGTCTTCCCTTTTCCACTCCAGTCTTCCTTACTATGCTGCCTCTGTCCTTTCCTATATACTGTGTCTCAGTCTAAGACGATGTCTTAACTAACTCCTCTGACGTGCTTGGTCAAGGTCCACAAGAACAAAGCATGGAACAAAAACAATCCTATGCAGTTTGTGTCTTTTTTGGCACGTATTTTTTTAGTCTGCTGAGAAACAGAAATTGAAAGCCCAGAACTTTCAAGAAGCAAGAGCTGATAGTTAGGCTGGACAGACTAGAGTCATTAATTCATTTTTATGATACTAAGTGTGGGTGTAGCATGTTTGTGATAAGATTTACTTGTAACTGTTGTTTGTTAAATGAAAAATTTAGTATTTTATTAATGATTTTAAAAAATAGAAAAACCTTAAAAATGTGAACTGTTTATAATCATTAAATGACAATATCTGTAGAAGTAGTTTGCATTTTCTCAAAATTAAAATGCATACCTAAGATTTTTGGAAGCTTCAGGGGGTAGCCGAGTTAGTCTGTACAGGATAAATTACAAAAAAACAACAAATGGTCTGGTAGCATTTTATAGACTAACAAAACATATATATGGTATCATGAGCTTTCGTGGGCACAGCCCACTTCTTCAGATGACCGGAGTTTTTTAAAAGATTTTTGCTTTTAATTAAAAATAAGACAGATTAAAGATCAAATAAAATTTACTTTTGGTGGATAAAAGTGATAAATTCTAAAAATGTGAGAAAAAGATTCATCTAATGCAACATCATGAGATTCATATAATGCAGTATCTGTATGCTGATAATGCTGGAGTAGACAGTTAAGGAATATTCCTACCCAAGCAAACCTTTTAGAAAAAAAGGAAGAAGCTGTTTGGAAAAGGTGAAGTTTATCTTCATCCAAAAACAATTAATCAATCTCTCTCTCTCTCTCTCTCTCTCTCTCTTATATATATATATAAAGAAACTAAAAACTTCTCTAGGGGAAAAAGACAGGAAGAGGATGCGGCCCAGTTCCTTCTGATATGCTATGAAGTTGCAGAGTTTAGCAGGTAGTGTGTATACAGTAGCAAAGTCTGAGACAAAACTGCTTTGAACCAAGCAAACATTTCTGAGAAACTATGCCATCAGTACATTTGTTTACTCTCTGCAACTTCCTATATTTTAAAAGGACTCTGCTGATGGCTGTTATACATTTGAGGAGGCAAACGTATAACATTCAAATGTCGTTTGAATTACAATCAAAGAATTTTTCAGGTGACTGTACTATGAAGGTTTGGGAAGCACTGCAGCTGGGAGTACAATCATTATAATTTTAAAAAGTTCTGATTATATTTATTATGGAACCTTTTTATGGTTCCCAATTCCAGGAAATTTCTTTATGAACAGTTAACATTATTAGATTAAATTATTGACTTTTTCAGGAAAAGAACTTCGTTTTTATACAATGTCCCTGTATCTAGCAGCTTTGGGGGTGTTACTGTAATATAAAATAAAAATAACAATAAATATGATTAGCTAAAATGCTGATAGGAGAAAATATTTCATATGTTGCTCTATAGTGCAAGGGCTAATTTTTTTAAAATAGATGCCTATTTTGACACTGAAAAATATGTATTTGCAAGTAAACGTGTTTTAAATATCCAGAGGCACTTAGCAAACAGATAATGAGCTTCCTATTTTGTGCACTGCAATTACTTCTTTTGATATATATTTTTTACGGTCACAACATAGAAGCCTATTTTGAAGACCGGTTCTTAGTACAGACTATAGCAGCCACTAAACAAAATGATTTATAATGATTGCAGTTTTCTTTCAGTAATTAAACAAGGAAAATCTTGCTGAATCAGCAATGATACTGGCAAATTTTTAGATTAGGAGAATAATTCTACTATATAATAGCACAAATAAAAAGAATTAAATAGAGAGCTTTCTCACAACTAAAAGAAAAAAAAACCCTCTGCTTTTAAACAACATAGGCCTGATTTCTGCAAACTTTAACTCACATGCCTAATGTTAATGCAGTCTTAACTTCATGCATATGATTAGTCCCATCAAAGTCAACAGAATATTGATGTTTTAAGAATGTGCATGTTTGCAGAATTGGGTCCTGAGAATTTGATCATGATAATTTACAAGGCAAGGTTGGGCCATCTACATCATAGCTGCCAGGAATCCTCTTGGGGATATGTTTACACACCAGCCTGCAGCTAGCCCGTGCTAACTTGGACTCGCGGGGCTCTGGTTGGGGAGCTGTTTCACAGCTGCATAGATACTGTGCTTGCACTGGAGCCTGGGCTCTAGGACTTGCATAGTGGGAGGATCACAGCGCTCAGGTTCCAGCCTTGAAACATCCCCTTAAGCCAAGCCCCATGAACCCAAATCAGCTAGTACAGGCCAGCCACAGGTTTTTCTTTGCTGCATAGACATGCCCTTAGAAAAGCACAAACAAAACATTAAGTATCAGTGACATTATGGGGTACATTCTCATGGTTATTTCACTGCCCAATGCTCTACTACTTCCTATTACATGTTATTTTAAAAAGTTATGAAGAGCCTAAATAAATAAAGCAAACTCCTACTAATGCAATGGAAAGTCCTATACATGATATTAAAATGCACTCTTAATATGGCCTAAACCAAGTAAGCAAGAAAATCTGATATTACTAATAGAGAAATAGTATCCTTATGATGAATTACAAACTATTTGTGCTAGCACTTATAGCAGTTCTATAAAGCTATATATAAACACCAAGACCAACAACCCTGTATGTAAGACCACTAACCCTGTACTCTATAATGCAGTCTATGTAGGGATGGAAGCCTCACCCTTAAGGGTGAGGCTTACCGGTCCCAGTTAACTGGTAGGTGCTGAAACATCTACTCACCCACCCCCATCCAGCCCTGTGGGACCTATCGCAAGCAGGAGCTGGTCCGGCCATCTGGAGCAGCCCCTAACCATGGCAGGGCCAGCCTGGCCATACCACCGCAGGCTACCCAGAAGTGGGAGGCTTTGCTGTGAGCTCTGCAACATAAAGCTTTATATATAAGCTTTATACTGCAGAGCCCACAGCACATATGACCGCTAGGATTTTTAGTGGTTACATGGTTACATTTTTAAATTAATTTTTACATCCCTAAGTCTATGACTCTTATTTCATTTTTAAAAAGGAAGACATTTGCATATTTATACATTATTTGCCTCACCTGTACTTAAATTTTTAGCAGTGCTCTGTGACTTTTGCATTTCATTTGATTTGAAAGTGAGGTCTTCCTGCATAATCTTCAGCTCTTGATTTGTGACAGAGGAGATCTGTTTCATACGATTGACATTCTGTACATTTACAGAAACGGGAACAGGAAATCAGAACATTTTATATCTTTGAAGAAAAAAGCTGTTAATACATCATTTATGACAAACTCTTAACATACTCTTGGGAAAATATTTTTAAATAGTTTGAGAGCATTTAAATATAATGATTTTCCATTTCAGTTCTGCAAACCTGGACTGTCCCCCTTTTATAACTGATGTACTGAAAAAACAATTGAGGATAAAACAGGGATACCTATGTCATTGGCTTAAATACATCACTTGTGGAAGAGTCATTGTACTACAAGTAAGGCCATTCTTCACTTACAATATCGAGAAATTGTGGATCATGCAAATTAGGCTTCCCTCACAATTTTGATTTGAATTCACTTACAGTCCATATTTTTACATATATTTTGAATGTGCAATTAGTTATGCTCTAACATTAAATTCCTGTAAAATGTAAAAGGCTAAAGTGACTTGATTTCTTTAGCAGTTGTGTTAAGACTTTTAGTCTTCTGAATTTTATATTGTAGTAAGTCATGTTTTTAAGGGAATGTAATATAGTTCCAGCAAAATGTCTGGTTACCAAAAAATTAGCAGGCATAACATAATACTATTCCAGCAAATATTTTATTAAACAAGTAGCAGTATTCTGGCTTTTCCAAATTATGGCTATTAATAAAGGTCAGTGATTACTTTTCCATGATTTTCCAGACACAATTATTTGAAGATCATTCAGTGACTCGAGTAGGGCCTTAACTATGAGGAAAATTTCATTCCCCTGTGTCATGGGCCTTGCAACACATCAACTCTTAAGCAACCTTTTGAGTTAAATAATTTGAAGGTATGTGGCATCATGTTGAAGAAGAGTATCAAGGAGCTGTTAAAACACTGTTTATTCAAAAAAGACTGTTACTGGTGTTGTTCATGTCCATTCCAATTCAGGTGTACACATGCCGCGTGCATGAACGTAGGAAACGCTTCCCCTAGTAGTTCCTGTAGGGTCAGCCTGTGGAGAACCCTAAAGTGCTGCTGCTATATCAGCGCATATATACCACTGCCGACCCTACCCTCCCTCTGTTCCTTCTTGCCGGCTACTCTGACAGAGGGGAAGGAGGGTGGGTATTGGAATGGACATGAACACCACATTTCGAAGAACACCAGTTACGAGAACAGGAAACTGTCTTTTCTTCTTCGAGTGATTGTTCACATCAATTCCAATTCAGGTGACTCCCAAGATACTACCCCATGGAGGTGGGGTTGAAGTTCGGAATCAAAGTTTGCAGGACTGCCCTGCCAACTGCACGGAGACCAGATCTCCCCTCATCAGTTCTGCTATAGCCACAAACAGCTGTGTGGATTTTCTAAAGGGCCTAGTGTGATCTATGTAGAAAGCTAAGGCCCTCTTTATGTCTAGTGTGTGCAATACCCTCTGCCTATCACTAATATGAGGCTTAGGATAAAAAACCGGAAGGAAGACCTCTTGCGACAAGTGCAAATGGGACCACTTTTGGCAGGAAAGCAGGGTGTAGTCTAAGCTGTACTTTGTTCTTGTGGAAGACTATGTACAGTGGATCTGAGGACAGGTCCCCTGACTCAGACACTTGTCTTGCTGATGTGACAGCTACCAAGAAAGCTACCCTCAGACAGATTAGGGATGTTAAATTTCGATTAATTAACTAATCGAATAGTCAATGGGATTTCCATCAACTATTCGATTAGTAAATAAGAACGGCTGCATTCCACCTTTGAAATGTACAAGAGCCCCAGCGGAGGCTCTTATGCATTTCAAAGGGGAAGCGCCCACATGGAGCCCAGGGTCAGCGGGACTCCCGGCTGGCCCCGGGCTCCATGTGACATTCCAATTTTGAAATGTACAAGAGTCCCTGTAGGGACTCTTGTACATTTCAAAGTTGGCCGCCGCTGCACCCCTGCCCCCTCCCACAGAGCTGGAGCTGGGGGGAACTGGCTTTTAATCCGGCTCACTCCAACACCCCCACCACTTCTCCCCCCCCGCTGCCTCTTTGTGATAGAGGCAGCAAGGGGGTGGAGCAACTAGTCGACTAGTTGCTTACATCCCTAAGACAGACACAGGAAAGAACACTGAGCCATCGGTTCAAAAGGCAGACCCAAAAGTTTATTGAGCACCAGATTTAAGTCCCAAGCAGGTATAGTTGGATGACAATACAGGTACAACCTGTCCAACCCCTTCCTGAATCGCATCACTATGGGGTGGCCAAGCAAGGAGTGCTGGGAACAACCTGGGCCGCTTCCCTTCTCCCCCTCAGCGGGTACCTGGATGTCTGGCAGGTTACTTGGGGAGTCAAGGGTGGTTGCATCAAGCTGGGGTTCAGACAGTCCTCAGCTGCTGGCAGGTCCAGTGATCCCAGTCGGTGCTCTGGTAACAGCTGGAGAAGGTGTTCCGGCTGATCCTCTGGGTCAGGCTGGTCCTCGGGGTCAGGCCCGGCTGGCGGTCCAGGCCGGTCCTTGCAGGGCCGGTGGCCCCAAATGGTTCCTGGGTACAGACCGGTGGCAGGCGCTCAGACAGGTCCTCCGGGTCAGCCACAGTCGGAGGTCCGGTCCGGGCCAAGCCTTGGCCTCCTAGGCAGGGAACTCTGAGCAGGCCTCTGGTTCCTCCGGAGGCTTGGCCCACACTGAGCTCCCAGGCTGGGCTTTTATAGCCCTGGCCATGCCTCCTAGCTTCTGGTCAGGTGAGTGGGAGGGGCTAGGTTGTGCCTAAAATGGCTGCCGGAGGAGTTCCTCTGCCTCCAGCTCAGTGGGCGCCCACTCCCCTGGCCCACTCCCCTCCAGAGAAGGAGGAGAGGCAGCAGGGTGCAGGGGCTGCTCTCTTCCTTCTCCCTCCCCTTGCTCCTGCACCAGCTGGGGCCCTCCCTGCTCCACCCAGCCACCACCTGAGGCCGCTGTGCTGCTGGACCTGCTCCCCCTGGACACCGCCGCTTCTCACCACCACCGGCTACTGCTGCTGCTGCTGCTGCCGCCTGAGGGGAGAGGGGGGGCCTGCCGGCTGCCCCCCCCTCCCCTCCTCCACTCCAGAGGAAGAGGACCCCACCAGCACCCACCACCCAGAGGCCTTCCCCCGCTGACTGCTGCCTGCCCACTGCCACTGCTGCTGCTGCGCCCCGCCAAGGAGGAAAAGAGGAGAACCACCATCCAGAACTGTGGAGGGGGTTTGTTCATTAGACTGAGCTTTGTTTTTCCACCTGCTCCAGGGGTGGTGGTGAACTGAGCCACTAAGAAGGGGGGCAGGGGGAGGGGCCCAGAGCCCTCCCCCCAAGTCCAGCTGCCCCCCCCCTTTCTGCTGCCACCATCCCCAACACCCCCCTCCACCGCCCCTTACCACCTGGACTGGCTCTTCTCCCCTTGGTGGGGTTTGCTGCCCTGCCCTCCATCTGGGACTCTGCTGCAGTGGTGGGCGAGGTCAAGCCCTCACAGCGCTCGTGGGTGTGCTCCCTCCCCACCCCCTTGGACTTGGCCCCCCCTCCTCAGCTACATTTGGTTGGGGGGGCTCCCTCACCCCTGGTCACCCACCCTACCCCAGCAGCTTGTTCCTTTCCTCACTGTCTGCCCTCCCCTGCTAGCCTAGGTTGTTTTTCCTTCCCTCCCCAAAGTTACTCACCCGTCACATTCACTCCCAAAGTTTACCTGCCATGCCCCTGCCCCAGCTAGCCTAGTTGTGCACCCCGCCCCTCTCAGCTGCTGTTTTGTCTCCTTTTCACCCCTCCCCCCAGCCGCCCGCTAGCGCTTTGAGGACTACCCTGTTTGCCTTGTGCCCCTCTCGAGCACCTGTGTCCTACCCTCCCCTTTTTATTTAGTTCCCCTGTATACTGCACCCCCCCCAATGATCCCATAGCCCCCTTTTATGCCCCAGTGCAGCCGGAGGAGCCGACCCCTGTCCTGTACCCGTTGCTTTGTCCCTTGCCCATCGTGCCAGCACCCTCCTCCTCTGTTCCCAGCCTTACAGGGAGGAGTGGTTGCTGGCCTCTCGGTTCCCCTCATTTCCATCCTGCCCTTCTTGATTCCCTCCCTCCCTGCAGTCAGTTGGCGGGAGGGAGTGGTTGTCTTTCCCCTTCCCCCTCCCTCCCCAATCGCGCACCCCTTCCCTCACGTTCCTTCCCTCCGCAATAGCACCCTCCTCCTCTGCCACAGCCTCAGCAGGGAGGAGAGGCTGCAAACCCCCCCCTTTCTCAGTTGCCCCCCTCCGAAACCAGTGCCCCCCCTCCTCCCTGCCCTCTCCCTCACGGACACCCTCCTCCCCTGCCTGCTGTTTGGTGGGGAGGAGTGGTTAACCCTTGCCCTCCCTTCCTGCCATCTGTGCCTCCCTCCTCCTTCCCCACATGATGGAGGAAACCCCTTCCCTTGTCAACCCCACGGTCTCCCCGTTGCCACCGGGCCCAAAGAATGCCGCGGCTGACCTCCCAACCCCAGGCCCGAGCTCCGCCGCTGCCACGACCGATGCTCCCCCAAATCCGGGAGCAGCTTCCACCTCGGCCGGAAAAAAGGGCCGGGGGGGGAAGAAAGGCAAGGGCCCGGCCCCGAAGGCCAAACCCCCCACGGCTGAGGCTGCCCCGCCCGCTGTGGCCCCATCGTCCGCCACAGCCCCTCCTTCCCCTGCTGTTCCCTCCACCAGCTCTGGGGGAAATCCACCCACGGCCCCCAGAGCGTACGCCCAGGTAGCCGCTGCCGCCCCCCCACGTGCCGGGTCATCTGCCCATACCGCCGCCTCCAGCGCCATCCCTGGTGGCCGAGGTCCCTTTCCCACTCTGACCAGGAGGCATGGTGTTCGCTGCCTCCTGGTCGCCGCCTCGCCCCACGTCGAAACTTACGTGCGGGCATTGGCGAGGGTGGTGGGGGCCTCGGCCGTGGTGGCGGCCTCCAAGATGTACGGCAAGGTGGTGTTCTTCCTTGCCTCGGAGGCCACCGCCCAGGAGGCGGTGGAGAGGGGCCTGGCCGTGGGGGGCGTTCACGTGCCCCTCGAGCCATTGGAGGACCTGGGCGTACGGGTGGTTCTCACTTCCGTCCCACCCTTCCTCCCCAATGCTGCCCTGTTGCCTTCCCTCTCCACCCTGGGGAAGCCAATTTCAGTTATCAGCCCTCTCCCGTTGGGCTGTAAGGACCCCGCCCTCCGCCACATTTTGTCATTCCGCCGGCAGGTGCAACTGCAAATGCCGCCGGCGGCGCGTGGCGGGGTGGCGCTCGAGGGGTCCTTTATGGTGCCCTACCAGGGGGCCCTCTACCGGGTCCACTATTCTTCGGGGGAGGCCCGGTGCTTCCTCTGTCGGGCGATGGGGCACGTCCGGAGGGACTGTCCCTTGGCCCGGTCGGAGGAGGCGCCCGGGACCCCTGGGGCCCGGGAGGACGCCGGCCTTACCACCGCCGGCCCCCCTGGAAGTCCGGCCTCCGCGGCTGCCCCTCCTCCAACCGACGGCTCTGCTCGGCAGCCGAAGGCGTCCCCTCCGGCGTGCTCGAGCGAGCAGGCGGGCCCTGACTCCATTCGATCTGTTTCTGCAGGGCCCGAGGAGGAGAGGGTGGCGCGGTTGCCGCCGGGCGAGGGAGAGGGCTCTCCCCAGGTGGAGGTCACCCTACCCTCCTCTTTCCCTCCCTTGCCTCAACGCCCTCCCCGAAAACAAACTGCGCCCCCTGGCCTTGCCCCTGCTGACCAGCCCTCCACCTCCACCTCGGAGGGCTGGACGCTCGTTCGGGGGAAGCGCAAAGCCCGCCCTTCGCGGGCTCAATCTCTCCCCTCCGATGGGGAGGGCGGGAAGGCCCCCCTCCGAAAGATCTCGAGGGGGGCCAGCGCTGCCGAGAACGCCCCCGACGAGCTTCAGCAGAAGGCGCCGGACGAGGCGGCCGTGGCAGCGAGGGGGGACGACGTCGCCCCCCCTGTGGAGCCCCTCCAAGAGGAGGCCTCGGGTGGAGCCCCCCCAGCCCCGGCTCCAGCTGAGCCCTCCCCCACTCCGGCTGAGGTAATTGTTGCCTTGGCGGCCGCGGGGGGGGACTCCGGGGCCGAGGGGATGGAACTTAGCTCCATCTTCGAGGAGATCAAGGCCCTGGGTCTGACCCCGCTCGCCCAGGGGGAGGACGACCCTCCGCCAGCGGGCCTCGGTCTGGGCGGCGACTCTGCGGCGCCGCCCCCTCCCCCCCCCAACCCCAATTCCGTGTCCCAGGTGGCCGACCCCGTCCTCACACTTGGGGCGCCCCTGATATTGCCCACTGGCCCGGCCGACTCGAGCGCCAGAGCCGATGCCGCCGAGCCCTTAGGGGCGACGGCTGGTGCCGAGTGGCCGGGTCTTGGGTCTGGGGACGCCCCCTTTCCCGCAACCGAGGCGGGGCGGTCATCTCCCCTGCCCGCTGGGGGCCCAGCAGAAGACACCGCTCTGGCCGACGCCGAGGTATCAACTCCAACTTCGTTACCTGAACCCGGCGTCGGCGTGGGCCCCCTTCCTGTTCCTGTTCCTGCTCCCGATTCCCAGGTCCCCATTTGGGAGGTGCCGCAGCCCGGTGGGATAGCCACGGGAGACCCCTACCCAGACCCTGCCCGGGATTCCGATCCTCTCCCGTGTCCCGATCCTCCCCCCACCCCTGTTTCCGCCCTTTATGAACCCATCTCCAGCCCCGAGTCCTCCCCTGTCCCTGACTCCTCTCTAACCCCCACCTCTTCCCTGCTTCCCAACCCCGACCCACCGTCCGGCTCAGAGCCCATTCCTTCTCCTGCCCCTACTGTGAAGAACATTCCTCCGCTGCCGTCCCCCCGTCCCTTTCCCACCCCGGCCCCTGCCGTAACACCTGATCCATCCCCATCGCCCCCCCAAATGTCCGCTAGTGCCGCCACCACGGGGGCCGTCTCGTTCCCGCTGGTCGTGGGTGGCCCTCAGGGGGCGGTATTTGTATCCCCGGTCCCCAACCCGTTAGGGGCTGCCTTGTTCCCTCCGCCGCCCCCTCCCTTGCCGGAGTCGGGGACGGGCAGCGCGGCGCCATCGGTGTCGGCGCCGCGTTGGGGATCGGATCCCTGTTTGCCCGTCTCTGTGGCCCGTGAGCTCCACCCGGGGGCCCGGACGGAGAAGAATCCTGGTTCCCCCTTAGCGCTGAGGGGCGAGCTGCGCCAATTCCTCGCGGATAACCGCGGGGTAAAGGGGAAGGTGCAGCTCGCCCTCCAGCGCTGGGGGGACTTCCATCCCATCCTCCAGGCCACTAGAGCCCTGTTGCAGGAGGGGAGAGGGACCGAAAGGCGGGGCGACGCGGCCTACCGCCGGACCCGCAGATTTCGAGACGCGCTCCTGACCTTCGGGGCGGAGTGCGGTCTGCTGCGGGACCTGCGGGGGGCCAACGATCGTCCTGCCCGTGAGGATCCACCCCAGCCCTCTCGATGAAGTACACCACTATCGCGACGTTGAATGACCGGGGCTGTAGGGCGGGTCTCCGCAGGAGCCGGGTGCTCTCCTTCCTTCGGGAGGGGGGGTACTCAGTGGCCTTCCTGCAGGAGACCCACACGACTCCGGCCGTCGAGGCTGGCTGGCGGCTGGAGTGGGGGGACGGGGTATATTTTAGCCACCTCGGCGTCCGCTCGGCCGGGGTGGCCACCCTGTTCTCCCCTGCCCTACGGCCCGAGGTGCTGGGGACAGCAGAGGTTGTCCCGGGCCGCCTGCTGCACGTCCGGGCCCGCGTGGAGGGGCTGACTTTGAATCTGGTCAACGTCTACGCCCCGAACGCGGGCCCGGACCAGGTCACCTTTTATCGGCAGGCGGCCACCTTCCTCGGCACCCTGGATCCTCACGAGTGTCTGGTCCTGGGCGGGGATTTCAACACCACCCTCGATGACCGGGACCGTGTAGGACTCGCGAACTGCCAGGCCGCAGCAGGCGTCCTCAGGGAGATCGTGGACCACCACTCCCTGGTGGACGTCTGGCGAGACCACCACCCGGACGACAACACCACCTTCACCTACGTCCG
Source organism: Pelochelys cantorii (assembly GCA_032595735.1). Lineage (NCBI taxonomy): Eukaryota > Metazoa > Chordata > Testudines > Trionychidae > Pelochelys > Pelochelys cantorii. Next base: position 116,393,564 of record CM064330.1, on the reverse strand, counting down.
GGTGGGGGACCATCGGTCGAGCCACTCCCGGTTGGATCGCATTTACCTCTCCTGCTTCCATCTGGCACGAGCCCACTCCTCCAGCATCCGGCCGGCCCCGTTCACGGACCACCATTTGGTGGCCGTGAAAGCCTCTCTGAATTCGGAGAGGCTGGGGCCGGCCTATTGGCACTTTAATAACAGCTTGCTGGAGGACGCGGGCTTCGTGGCGTCCTTCCGGGAGTTCTGGCTGGCCTGGCGGGGGCAGCGGCCCGCCTTTCCCTCGGCGCGGCGATGGTGGGACGTGGGGAAGGTGCGCGCCCGGCTCTTCTGCCGCGACTACTCCCGGGGCGCCAGCCGGCGGAGGGATGCGGCGATAGAGCAGCTGGAACGGGAGGTCTTGAAGCTTGAGGGGCGTCTGGCATCCGCCCCCGAGGATCCACTCCTCCGCGAGGCGTACCGGGAGAGGCGGGAGGAGCTCCGGGCCCTGGAAGATCGCAGGGCCCGGGGCGCCTTCGTTCGATCTCGCATCCAGCTCCTTCGGGAGATGGATCGCGGCTCCCGCTTCTTCTACGCCCTGGAGAAAAGGAGGGGGGCCAAAAAGCACGTCACCTGCCTTTTGGCGGAGGACGGCACCCCCCTCACGGATCCAGTGGAGATGCCTGGAAGGGCCAGGGCCTTCTATGCCAGTTTGTTCTCCCCGGATCCGACCGAAGCCGACGCCTGCAAGGTGCTCTGGACCGAGCTCCCGACGGTCAGTGAGGGCGACCGAGACCGGCTGGAGATGCCTCTCACTCTGGCCGAGTTCTCGGAAGCCCTCCGTCTCATGCCCAACAATAAAAGCCCGGGCATGGACGGGCTGACCGTGGAGTTTTACCGCGTGTTCTGGGACGTCCTCGGCCCAGACCTCGTCACCGTCTGGGCCGAGTCCTTGGAGAGCGGGGTCCTCCCTCTGTCGTGCAGGCGAGCCGTGCTCGCCTTGCTGCCGAAGAAGGGGGACCTCCGCGACCTTCGGAATTGGCGTCCCGTCTCGCTCCTCAGCACGGACTATAAGGTCGTAGCGAAAGCCATCTCGCTGCGACTACGGTCCGTGCTGGCAGACGTCATCCATCCCGACCAGACCTACACCGTCCCGGGCCGTAGCATTTTTGATAATTTGTATTTGGTCCGGGATCTCTTGGAGCTCGGGTGTAGGGACGGCTTGTCGTTCGCCCTCCTGTCCCTGGACCAGGAGAAGGCGTTCGACAGGATGGATCACGGGTATCTCCTGGGCACCCTGCGGGCCTTCGGCTTCGGGCCCCGTTTTGTGGGTTTTCTCCGGGTGCTGTACGTCCTCGCGGAGTGTTTGGTCAGGCTCAACTGGACCCTGACCGAGCTGGTCAGCTTCGGGCGGGGGGTACGTCAGAGGTGTCCGCTGTCGGGCCAGCTGTACGCTCTGGCGATCGAGCCCTTCCTCCGTCTCCTCCGTCGGAGGTTGATGGGGTTGGTGCTCCGAGAGCCAGAGCTGTGGCTGGTCCTGTCGGCGTATGCCGATGACGTGCTCCTCGTGGTCCAGGACCCGGGCGACCTGGAGCGGGCGGAGGCCTGCCAAGCCGTCTACTCGGCAGCCTCCTCCGCCCGAGTCAACTGGGTCAAGAGCTCTGGCCTGGTGGTCGGGGACGGGTGGCGGGCCGGCTCCCACCCACCCGCGCTTCAGGCCATCAGGTGGAGTGCGGGTCCGCTGCTCTGTCTGGGCGTTTAGTTATCTGCCACGCACCCTTCTCCGCCGGAAAACTGGCCAGGTTTGGAGGCCAGGGTGGGTGAGCGGTTGCGGAGATGGGCAGGACTGCTCCGGTGTCTCTCCCTTCGTGGGAGGGCACTGGTGCTAAATCAGCTGGTCCTGTCCATGCTCTGGCACCTGCTCAACACCCTGTGCCCGGCCCCGGAGGTCCTGGCCAAGCTCCAGAGGACAGCTTTGGACTTCTTTTGGCCAGGACTGCATTGGGTCTCTGCAGGGGTCTTGTCTCTCCCCCTGGAGGAGGGGGGCCAGGGCCTGGTCTGCGTGCGCAGCCAGGTCCGGACCTTCCGCCTCCAGGCCCGGCAGAGACTCCTCTTTAGCGCAGGTAGTCCGGCATGGAGCACATTGGCGTGCGCCTTCCTCCGCCACCTCTGAGGGCTCCGATACGACCGGCAGCTCTTTTTTATCCACCCGAGGGGTCTTCCGCGAGACCTCTCAGAGCTGCCGTAATTCTACCAGGACCTCCTCCAGCCCTGGAAGCTGTTCTCGGTGACCAGGTCCGTTGTGGCCGCCGAGGGAGCAGACCTCCTCGCAGAGCCCCTGCTCCACAATCCAGCCTTGTGCGTGCAGGTGGCGGAGTCTCCCTCAGTACGCCAGAAGTTGGTCCTAGCAGAAGCCAGCAAGGTCGGAGACCTCCTGGACTACGACAGGGGGGACTGGGTGGATCCCCGAGCGCTCGCTTGGCGCATGGGACTCTCCACCCCCCAAACCCCTCTGCGCCTACTCCAGGAGGTGAAGGCGGCTTTGCCGCGGCCCGCTCTCGACTTCCTGCAGCGGTCCGTGCGAGAGGGTACCCCCCCACCCCTCCCTTCCTGAAAACCCTCCATCCCTTTTTATCGGGCCCCTGTTCCGCGGGCCCCCCCGGCCTCCCCACCCTTGGACCCCCAGCTGGCTGCAAAACTTGCAGCCGGTTTACTTTCGAACCGCGCCTAGAGAACATCTGTACACGCTCGTGCTCCACAGTCTGCATTTCCCCACCCTTGTGTCCCGCCCTGATACCAAATGGCGGGACAACCTAAGACCTGTTGAGGGTGGGGAACCCTGATGGGCCAGCGTATATTCCACCTTAATCCCGCGACCCATTGGGGATATCAGTTGGCGGCTCCTTCACGGAGCCGTGAGCACGGGTGTGTACCTGGCGCGGTTCACCCCATCCCGGACACCTGCCCTTTCTGCGGCATGAGGGAAAACCTGGCGCACACCTACCTTGAATGAGCCAGGTTGCAGCCCCTATTCCGGCTCCTCCAGAACCTCTTGCTGAGGTTCTGGCTGCACTTTTCCCCACACGTTTTCCTTTATGCACACCCAATCCGTGGCCCCACAAAGTCGCGGGACCTCCTCATCAACCTCCTCCTGGCTTTGGCCAAAACCACCATTTATAATACCAGGGAAAGGATGCTAGACGAGGGGGTTCCCTGCGACTGTGGGGCCTATTTCCGTTCATCCTTAGCGTCACGTATCCGGGCAGAGTTCCTCTGGGCGGCGTCCACTGGCTCCATCGACAGCTTTGAGGAGCAGTGGGCGCTGTCTGGGGTTCTCTGTTCTGTGTCCCCATCCCGTTCTCTTGTTTTGACCCTGTGACCCGCACCCCCTGACCGTGTTTTTCATTATTTGTCCCAAGTATTTAGTTGAACCCCAGGTCCAGTCGTCCCTCCTTCAAGGCTGGGGGAGGGGCTTTTAGCAGCCCGCCCACTTCCTGGGTTTCAAATAGGCCCCACTACAATGCCCTGTGGTCCATTGGCGGGGGCCCCACCATGGAGGTGCCCGCCACTGCTTCGTCCGGCGAGGATGATGAATAGGCCTGGGCCTGAGTAGTGTCCTCCACTGGTAACTGGGCTCTGTCCTTGGGGTCCACCTGAAGGCCTTTCTCTGGAGGCTGTTCCCTAGCTCCCGGAAGTGGGCTGTCCACTCTAGGGGGACTGGACTCCACCCCGGATGGTGTCCTGGAATGGTGCCTGTCCTGAGTGGATCGAGATGTATGACTCATGGACACCAACGACTGAGGGGCACCCTGGGACTGATGGAAGGCCAAGGGGGTCCAGAAGGGCCATTGCACTGGCGGTGGCCAATGCTGTCGTACTGCACTGGCTGGTCTCTTGTACTGTGTTGAGACTAGCTGCGCTGAGACCTGCCTGACACCACATTCGATTCCAGTTCCAACTGAATGACCATGGTGGTGCCAATGATGCCAGTGCCAAGTGTTGGGATGATGTCCGGGTCCCCGACTGGTGCCCAGGAAGTCTGGAAAGGAAGCAGTGCCTTGGACTTCTAGATCATGACCTCAACCTGGAGACTGATCTCTGTGTCAAATCCGATCCCTCGGTCCTGGACTCTCAGTGCTCGAGCCCTCAACCTCTGGCTCCGGAGGCATATAACAACCACTGTGCCACTGGTGGAGCCCCCCAACCTTCAGGGCCATCCTTATCTTTCCAGTGTTACAATGGGTGCCAGCTCGGTTCCTTGGGAAGCTGGACTCTCTCGCTGTGCTGGCGGCAAGGAACGTTGTGCGGGCAATGGAAGACCCTCCGAGGAGGAGGACCGTCCCGATACCACACTGTAGATTGTGGTCGAGGGAACACAGCTGGCTTTCCCCTTGAGTGGTGTGGTCCCGGTGGTGCTAGTGGTTTACTGCGCACCGTGGACACCTTGGCCTCTGAGATTTCTATCAGGTCTCTCGCTGCTGAAAAGGTGTCCGGCATTGAAAGGGAATTTAAGACCTGCCCCAGGCTCATGTCCCTTGGTGGATGGTCATATGCCGGACTTAACGGCACCGGTCTGGGGCCGGAGTCGACGGCATGTTCTGGATCTCCCGCACTGGGGATTTCCTCCAGGCATGGTCCTGTCTTTGTCCGGGGCCTATGGAGGCACCTATCTCTGTCCTCTCTCCTGCCCCACAGTGCCGAGATTTATGTCTCGGCATAGTCGTCTACGGTGCCAGGGAACCCCAGAGCCTAGAGTCTTTTGCCGTGTCCGGCTTCTGAACTGTCTCTCTCACGGAGGCTGGGGCGCTGCACACCAAGCTGACTCCCGGGACCGATTTTTCAGCCTGGGGGGGTTTTAATGCCGCCTCCATCAGGAGCTGTTGAAGCCTGTGCTCCCTGCCTTTTCTGGTGCGGGGAATAAAACTTTGACAGATCTTGCACTTTTCAGTGTGATGTTCTTCACTCAGGCAGCGAAGGCACACATCGTGCAGGTCACTATTGGGCATATGGTGTCTGCAAGCTGTGCACGCTTTAAAGTCTGGGGTGTTAGGCATGCCCTGGAGCCCTAGGGGACTAAAACACTTGGGCACTTGCCCACTGTCCTTTTATTTGCTTGAAGATCTTTATCATGAGAAACAAAGTTGAAGACTAGCGAAAACAAGAGCTACTACTAGGGACTAGGCACTTGCTAAGCAAAAGCTAATTATAGTTTCAACGTCGCCATGGATGCTAAGAAGGAACTGAGGAAGGGTAGGATCAGCAGTGGTATATATGCACTGATATCGCGACGCCACTATAGGAGTCTCCACAGCCGACCCTACAGGTGCTGCTAGGGGAAAAGTTTCCGATGTTCGTACACATGGCGCACGTATACCTGAATTGGAATCGACATGAACAATCACTGAAAGAAGAAAAATACTTGGCTAAAAGATGGCTATTACAATCCTTTACAGATAGTTCAAGGCAAACAAAATCAAAGAAAGGGAAGAGTTGTTTTTGTGAGAATTGGCAAAAAAAAAATATATATATAATATTGATAATGGGAAAATTCTATCAGGACACCGGGAACTTACGAACATAGAATGTAGAATCTACATGGAGGGAAACATTGCAAAAATTTGGTAGAAGAAATTTCCCCAGAATAACAAAATTGGAATATGGAAAATAATCTAAGGAAAATGATTGAATCCCTCCTTTATTTATGATTTTACATAAGAACATAAGAACGGCCGTACTGGGTCAGACCAAAGGTCCATCTAGCCCAGTAGCCTGTCTGCCGACAGTGGCCAGCACCAGGTGCCCCGGAGAGGGTGGACCGAAGACAATGATCAAGCGATTTGTCTCCTGCCATCCCTCTCCAGCCTCTGACAAACAGAGGCCAGGGACACCATTTCTATCCCCTGGCTAATAGCCTTTTATGGACCTAACCTCCATGAAATTATCTAGCTTCTCTTTAAACTCTGTTATAGTCCTAGCCTTCACAGCCTCCTCTGGCAAGGAGTTCCACAGGTTGACTACACGTTGTGTGAAGAAGAACTTTCTTTTATTAGTTTTAAACCTGCTACCCATTAACTTCATTTGGTGTCCTCTAGTTCTTCTATTATGGGAACTAATAAATAACTTTTCTTTATTTGCCCTCTCCACACCACTCATGATTTTATAGACCTCTATCATATCCCCCCTCAGTCTCCTCTTTTCTAAACTGAAAAGTCCCAGTCGTTTTAACCTCTCTTCATATGGGACCCGTTCCAAACCCCTAATCATTTTAGTTGCCCTTTTCTGAACCCTTTCCAAGGCCAAAATATCTTTTTTGAGGTGAGGAGACCACATCTGTACACAGTATTCAAGATGTGGGCGTACCATAGTTTTATACAGGGGCAGTAAGTTATTCTGGGTCTTATTTTCTATCCCTTTCTTAATAATTCCGAGCAGCCTATTTGCCTTTTTGACCGCCGCTGCACGCTGTGTGGAAGTTTTCAGGGAACTATCCACAATAACTCCAAGATCTCTTTCCTGATTTGTCATAGCCAAATTAGCCCCCATCATACTGTGCGTATAGTTGGGGTTATTTTTCCCAATGTGCATTACTTTACACTTATCCACATTAAATTTCATTTGCCATTTTGTTGCCCAATCACTCAGTTTGGCAAGATCTTTTTGGAGTCCCTCACAATCTGCTTCTGTCTTAACTATCCTAAACAGTTTGGTATCATCCGCAAACTTTACCACCTCACTGCTTACCCCTTTCTCCAGATCATTTATGAATAAGTTGAACAGGATTGGTCCTAGGACCGACCCTTGGGGGACACCACTAGTTACCCCTCTCCATTCTGAAAATTTACCATTTATTCCTATCCTTTGTTTCCTGTCTTTTAACCAGTTCTCAATCCATGAAAGGACCTTCCCTCTTATCCCATGGCAATGTAATTTACACAAGAGCCTTTGGTGAGTGACCTTGTCAAAGGCTTTCTGAAAATCTAAGTATACTATATCTACTGGGTCCCCCTTGTCTGCATATTTGTTAACCCCTTCAAAGAACTCTAATAGATTAGTAAGACAGGATTTCCCTTTTCAGAGTTGGTTTAGATAAACTAGCCAACAATGAAATTTCTTAGTTTTAGTATTATTGTGTGTTTCATACTGATTGATTATAGTTCTGGTCAAAAATATAGTTCTTTTGTTCTGGTAAAGATTTTCTGATTTTATTCATTGTAAAATTTCCTTCAAAATAGTGACAGAGAAAACAATAGTAATTATATAAATTCTACTCTGGTATCAGTATATTGTCTGGAAGTTAATTACACCCATAACTGGGCTGACTAGTATTTAATCAAAACAGTTCTATTTAATTTTACTTAATGTCTTTTATGAGGTTATAATGGCCTAATTTATCAGCAACCGAGAAAGGTACTTACCCTACTTGAATGCTCTAACAGTGCAACAATGTTGGCCTCTATCTGTGCCTTCCGTTCCAGTTCCTGTGTCTTCATCTCTTCAAAAGTCTCAAGAAAGTCTATGGATCAAAAAACAAGATAAGGGAGACTGCTATTTACATTAATGTTGTGAGTTGTTCATTATAATTACACTCTGAATTTAACAGCAAATATGCAAGTACTTCAACGTAGTTTTTCAGAATTGTATATTATAAAAATAAGATTTAAGTATACTTTAATTTAAATAAAATTTAAATTCTGGAGTCTAAAAAACTTTGCAGTTTTATTTTTTGAATCTGTATTTTACTATTTAACATTTTGTTAAAATTTTAAAGATGGGAACAAGAGAGAAATAATCACATTTTTAAATAAAATCAATCACAGCTTGCTTGTTTAAGACATTTATTTGCTACATTAAATGGAAGAGATTTTTTTCCAGTTTTCCAATTTCAGTTTTTTTAGAATGAAGTTTTTGGCATTTTTTGTACTTAAAAAATTGTTCACTCAAGATGCATGCCTCTGGCTAACAGTGAATCAGATTAAAGAGGAACACCACAAGGATGACAATGGAAGGGCGGAAACTGAGAAAACACAAATAACTTTAGAGCAGGGACAGAGAACCTACAGCCCATGGGCCAAAAACAGTCCATGGTGAAGCTTGGGGCTTCCTCCCCCTGGGGTCAGAAGCCCTGTGCTTCTTGAAAGCCAAATCAGTGAGGGTTTTATTTTGCTTGTTGTGGCCCCGACTGATTTTTCTTTGGTTCAGGGGTTCCTAACTGAAAAAAGGATTCCCTCGCCCCCGCCCCCCGCTATAGAGAATTTCCATTAAATGTATCAATCCATCTAAAACTATATCTGCAAATCAAACACATTAGCTTTATATTCAACACAGAATCAGAATCATAGTACAAAAGAACTAAAAGGGACCTCGAGAGGTCATCAAGTCCAGTCCCATTCCCTCACGGCAGAACCAAGCTCCATGTATATCATTCCTGATAGATGTCTATCTAACCTGTTCTTAAACATATTACAAGTCTAGCACTTAGACAGTGCAATGAAAGCTCACTGGAAAAACTTTAAGGAAAGAGAGAGGCAAAGAGGAAAGGCTTTTAGTACTCTCATTTCCTCAATTGCCATTTAACTTCCCTACAACCATTTCAGAATGCAGCAGCAAAATTCTCCCTTGCCCACTGCTCAGACCATGTTGTAATCCCTCATATCAAGCCCCTCTGTGCCTCTCCTATGCCTTTCCCATCAAATTTAATTTTTTGTTCTCATCACTATCCCCACTTACATCTCAGTTTTTTAATTCTTAATTTTCCTAAGGCCATTGCATGAAGCCTGTCTCACCATTCTTTTCCCACTGTAATCTCTGGGCTTATGTCCATACTGCCTCACCATCCACAGTGCCCTCCATAGGCATTGTAGGTGTAGGGACATACACCCTTTCCTTCATTCAAATACTTTTTGTAAACTCACTTCTTCTATAAGACCATGCTAACATATAACAAAAATAGAATATACATAATATAGCTATACCATAAAACACATCATTAACAAATGATAACGCCACACTCTGTTATGCAATAATCCCGAAAGAATGCCAATAAAGCCTCTATGCTTCCCTGACCTGCCATCGTTCTCACAACAAGGGAGTTTACAAAGAAGAGTTAAAATAGGCTTGCAGCTTGCCAAGTAGGGGTAGGGACAGGGGCACTGACATTCTCTTTTTCCTCCTAACTCCATTCAAGTTACAATTCCCAAGAGGTGCTGTTTCAGGATGTATTATGTGGAAGCCTAACATCTAAATTGTGCAAGGTATAGAAGTCCAACTCAGCATGTTATATAGCTCTTTATAGATGTCAGCAAAAGTTGGAGACAAATAATTGAGTGTATACCTTTATCTGTGATAAAGGGTCTTTGAGATTCCTCATAAAGTCACTGATAAGACAATAAGCTGAAAAAGTCTATAAAAGAGAGAAAATATATAATATTTAAAACCACTGAAATTGTCTCAACTGGTTAATGATAAATGCTACCCCTTCTTGGACGTTGTTTACCTGGGGTTTATTCAATGGGAGGAGGGGAATGGATGGCTTGAAAGAAGCAAGCACACCTTCACCATCTTCTGAAACCCTGAAATCTACTTCGATAAAGCCACTTCCACTGGCTTTGGCTAAATTCTGAATACTCCTTGCGATATAAGACATGGGTTCCTGTTTTCACCCAATCCCTCTAGTGTCATTTCTATTCTTCCCTACCTCTCTCCTTTTGCCTACGTCCTAGTAAGAGTCTAGTTGGGTTGGCCACGAAAACACCACAGCAAGGCTGCAGGTCAAAGTGAAAGCCAGAAACAGAAATGTTTTTCCTTTGCATGAGGAAATAAATAAAATAGGATCAGAGTTTAACCACAATGGCTCTATTTAAACTAACGTTTCCTCTTTCCCCCCAAAATGACAGTATTGTATTTTATACCATCAAAAAGACTGCTAAACAGGGTTTCATAAAAATATCTTCATACAGTAAAATTATGGAAAAGGAAATAAAGGGAATTATTACTTGATACTTCACATTTCAAATACTTGGATTATTTTTTTCCTTTTTCTGTGCCTTTAAAGATTTAACTGATTTTTAAGGTGGGTGTGACAATGAAAATTGCCAGAGATAACTTGACAGAAACCCTGAATCATATTAAATCATAGAAACATAGAATAATGGAGCTGGAAGAGACCTCACAAGGTCATCAAGTCCAGCCCCCTACCAAAGGCAGGACCAATCACAACTAAATGAACCTAGCCAGGGCTTTGTCAAGCCGAGACTTAAAAACCTCTAGGGATAGAGATTCCACCACCTCCCTAGGTAACCCATTACAGTGCTTCACCACCTTCCTAGTGAAATAGTTTTTCCTAATATCCAACCTAGACCTCCCCCACTGTAACTTGAGACCATTACTCCTTGTTCTGCCATCCATCACTACTGTGAACAGCCTCTCTCTATCCTCACTGGAACCTCCCTTCAGGAAGCTGAAGGCTGCTATCAAATCCCCCCTCACTCTTCTCTTCTGCAGACTAAACAAACCCAAATCCCTCAGTTTCTCCTGATAGGTCAGGTGCTCCAGCCCCCTAATCATTTTGGTTGCCTTCTACTGGACCCTCTTCAATGCGTCCACATCCTTTCTATAGTGGGGGGCCCAGAACTGGACACAATACTCCAGATGTGGCCTCACGAGAGCCAAATAAAGAGGAATAATCACTTATCTGAATCTGCTGGCAATGCTCCTCCTAATGCAACCTAATATGCCATTAGCCTTCTTGGCTATAAGGGCACACTGTTGACTCATATCCAGCTTCTCATCCACTGTAATCCCCAGGTCCTTTTCTGCAGAACTGCTACTTAGCCAGTCAGTCCCCAGCTTGTAACAATGCTTGGGATTCTTCTGTCCCAAGTGCAGGACTCTTGCACTTGTCCTTGTTGAACCTCATCAGATTTCTTTTGGCCCAATCCTCTAATCTGTCCATGTCACTCTGGACCCTATACCTGCCCTCCAGCGTACCTACTTCTCCCCTTAGCTTAGTGTCATCTGTAAACTTGCTGAGGGTGCAATCCATCCCCTCATCCAGATCATTAATAAAGATGTTGAACAAAACCGGTCCTAGAACAGATCCTTGGGGCACTCTGCTAGAAACTGACCACCAATCTGACATCAAGCCATTGATCACAACCCGCTGGGCCTGACAGTCTAGCCAGCTTTCTATCCATCTTACGGTCCATTTATCCAATCCATACTCCCTTAACTTGCTGGCAAGAATATTGGGGGAGATCGTATCAAAAGCTTTGCTAAAGTCAAGGTATATCACATCCACTGACTTCCCCATGTCCACAGAGCCAGCTACGTCATCATAGAAGCTAATCAGACTGGTCGGGCACAACTTGCCCTTCGTGAATCCATGTTTACTATTCCTGATCACTTTCCCCTCTTCCAAGTGCTTTAAAATGGATTCCTTGAGGATCCCCTCCATGATTTTTCCAGGGACTGAGACAAAGCTGACTAGTCTGTAGTTCCCTGGATTGTCCTTCTTCCCTTTTTTAAAGATGGGCACTACATTTGCCTTTTTCCAATCATCCGGGATCTCTCCCGATCTCCACAAGTTTTCAAAGATAATGGCCAAAGGCTCAGCAATGACATTTGCCAACTCCCTCAGAACCCTCAGATGCATTAAATTCAGACCCATGGTTTTGTGTATGTTTAGCTTTTCTAAATAGTTCCTAACCTGTTCTTTCCCCCACCAAAGGCTATCCACCTCCTTCCCATACAACATTGCCTAGTGCATTTGTCTGGGAGCTGACCTTGTCTGTGAAGACAGAGGCAAAGAAAGCATTAAGTACTTCAGCTTTTCCCACATCATTTGTCACTAGGTTACCTCCCTCATCCAGTAAGGGCCCCACACCCTCTCTGATGACCCTTTTATTGCTAACATGCCTGTAGAAACCTTTCCTGTTATCCTTCACATCCCTTGCTAGCTGCAATTCCAGTTGCGCTTTCGCCTTCCTGATAACTCCCCTGCATTCTCGAGCAATATATTTATACTCCTCCCTAGTCATCTGTCCCAGTTTCCACTTCTTGTAAGCTTCCTTTTTGTGTTTAAGCTCACCAAGGATTTCCCGGGTAAGCCAATCTGGTCGCCTACCGTATTTGCTTTTCTTGCTGAGCATCGGGATGGTTTCTTCCTATGCCTTCAATAAGGCTTCTTTAAAATACTGCCAGCTCTCCTGGACTCCTTTCCCCTTCATGTAAGCATCCCAGGGAATCCTGCCCATCAGTTCTCTGAGGGAGTCAAAGTCTGCTTTTCCGAAGTCCAGGGTGTGTATTTTCCTACTCACCTTTCTTCCTTTGGTCAGGATCCTGAAATCTGCCGTCTCATGATCACTGCTTCCCAGATTGTCACCCACCTTTACTTCCCCTACTAGTTCCTCCCTGTTTGTGAGCATCAGGTCAAGCTGTGCATGGCCCCAGGTCGGTTCCTTCAGCACTTGTACGAAGAAGTTATCCCCAACATTCTCCAAAAACTTCCTGAATTGTCTGTGTACTGCTATATTGGTCTCCCAACAGATGTCAGGGTGATTAAAGTCCCCCATGAGAATCAGGGCCTGTGACCTAGAAGCTTCCCTCAGTTATCTGAAGAAAGCGTGGTCTACCTCATCCACCTGATCTGGTGGTCTACAGAAGACACCAACCACAACATCACCCCTGTTGCTTCCACCTCTAAACTTAACCCATAGACTCTCAACAGTCTTTTCTCCCTCTATATACTGGAGCTGTGAGCAATCATACTGCTCTCTTACGTACAATGCAACTCCTCCTCCTTTTCTCCCCCGCCTGGTTCTTCCTGAACAGTTTATACCCTTCCATGACAGTGCTCCAGTCATGTGAGTCATCCCACCAAGTCTCCATTATTCCAATCAAATCTTAGTTCTTTGACTGGGCCAGGGCTTCTAATTCTTCCTGTTTGTTGCCCAGGCTTCTTGCATTTGTGTACAAACACCTTAGATAACCAGTTGATTGCCCTACCTTCTTCATTCGAATCAGGGGTCCTCCTTTGTTGCTCATTCCTCCTTGTGTTTCTTCCCGGTATCCGACTTCCCCACTTACCTCAGGGTTTTGGTCACCATCCCGCAAAGATCCTCGTGTAAAGCCCTCCTCATTAGGTTTGCAAGCCTGCCTGCGAAGATGCTCTTTCCTCTCTTGGTTAGGTGGATCCCATCTCTACCTAGCAATCCTTGTGCCTGTAGCAGAGTCCCGTGGTCGAAGAATCCAAAGTCCTCTCTCCAACACCACCTGCGCAACCAGGCATTTACTTCCTCAATTCGACAATCCCTACCTGGACCTTTTCCTTCAACAGGGAGGATGGACGAGAACACCACCTGTGCTTCAAATTCCTTGATCCTTCTTCCCTGCACTACATAATCTGTAGTGACCCACTCAGGTTATTCTTGACTGTATCGTTAGTTCCCATATGGAGAAGCAGGAAGGGGTAGCAATCCGAAGGTTTGATCATTTTTGGAAGAGTCTCGGTCACATCCTGAATGCAAGTTCCTGGTAAGCAGCACACTTCTCGAGATTGCAGGTCTGGATGGCAGATGGATGACTCAGTCCCTCTTAGGAGGGAGTCTCTGACCACCACCACCCGTTGTCTTCTTTTGCTGTTAATGTTTCAACAGCAAACTGGGTTTTGTTAATATTTTAACTACAGGTTGAACCTCTTTAGTCCAGCATTTTCTGGTCCAGCATGATTTTAGTTAGCTGGATGTCCACTTATCATGGGTGTGACCAAGTGTCCCATGTTCCCATAAAGTTTGTTTACAACTGCCAGTCCTGGCTCTCAGTGATCTGTGTTGTTATTTAGCTCTAATTTATCCCTACATTTTAAATGGGTTCCCAGAGAGCATTATAACACAAAGACATATACAGTATACCTTTTCAGAACTAATTCTATAAAGGAAATAAATCTGAGCTATCAATGGATATCCATGTATGTATGATATAAATATTTTACAATATTTTTGGGATTTAATAGAGAATTATCACCTCAAACCAAACAGTAATTCACAACTCCACAATTTTTTCAAATAGACAGTGCTTTCTCCTAAAAGTTAAAAAAAAAAATCTAACGTGTTATAGAATACTCTTCCTGTACTCTGTGTACCCATCCTGTTCTCCTTCTAAACCTTCCTTAAACATTTTTTTTCTTTCGGCAAAGTTGCTGATCTCACCAATAGTTTCTTCTTTCATCCAAACGATATAGCACATGTCTAAATCTGTTGGTAAGCTCTTGGCAGTGCTTGGTTTGGGTTTTGTAAAGAGCTGTACATATTTATAATGCTCTATAAACATTCTAACAATAGGATACTGTTTAAAATATGTTTTTATCCCAAACGTTTTACATCCTCACTTAGCCTCTGCTGAGGCTTCTCTGTCATGAGACTTCATTGGTAAGTCAGAAATATTTTGTAGTACTCATCTTAGATAAATAAACAGAAATGTCCTAAAGTCAAAGATTCTGATTCTCAGAGCAACTTTATAATTTTGCTTATTCCAAACACTTGTGGGCACTCTCTGACATTTTTATTTAAAACTTTCACTTTAATACATTTAAAAAAATATTTTTATTCCAGCTTTTGTCTCAAAAACGTATTCCTGACATTTTAATGCCAGATTATGAGTCAGGAAAGGTGGGAAAGGCATCAGTAACCATGTGCTGCGGCATCTCTGAAGTAGGTCACAGACTCGTAAGACAAGTGGTCAGGAGTCAATAGTTTTTGGTTAAATACATTGTGCTTTCACAATCCAAAAAGCCTTGTGCTTTGGCAGTCTATCAGTCTAATCCCTATTAAACAACTTACTGTCCATGCTTTCCTCCCTCTTCTTCAGCTCCTTGTATTTCATATTTTTCTCCCCTACAAGAGATGTCAACATTGATTTAATGCCAAAAGATCAACTGCTCCAAACTCCACATTTTGTTTTTATAGGCCTTTTTAAAATTAATTCAATCCTATAGCCCTTAGGTAGGCAAAACTTCTATCATCAAAAATGCAAATTCTGCATAAGACTGTATATGTTATTTACATGTCTCACTATAATTGTCAATCAAAAGCAAATTATACACATTTATAAAAATAATCAGAATAACAATATGTCATCAGTGTAATCTTAATAAACTTTTTTTCTAAATATAGTTGGAGAGAGATCACATACCTCAAAAATTTAAAGTGCCCCAAATATATTTTTTAAATTGTATTAGTTGGCAGAATTTTTTTTAAATGAAAGGCAAATAAATTTTAGAACATTAGTCTGTTACACTTTCTAGTGTTGGAAAATCACATTTGTGCAACTGGGATATGTTGATGACTAGAACACTAAGTCATTCTATAATTTTTTTTATGATTTGGGAATTGATGCCAGTTTCTTTGCTTTCAGCAGTCAAAATTACTTTGATATGCTTTGTGTATTAAGATAGCAATCTTCAATAAAATATGATAAAACAACAAAGAAACATACCATCTATATTGCTATGCATTAGGATGGTCTTAAATAATTCATGCTTCTGTTTCATCCTTAACTTAGATTTCATTTGCATTAGTCACATGAAAGTAAATGTCTATCCAGTAGAAAGCATACTAGCATTTAGCTTTCTACAGTGAAGGAATTTAGTGGACTTGGTGATGAGGAAAGCTATGTTAAAACAAGACACAGAATTTGAATTCATAAGTCAGGAAATGGTCTTCCTGACACATTTGTGTACAATAATTAAGCTTTTATTTAAAAAAATATTTAAACATGTTCTAGACCATATAAATATTTATTCAGAGGGTGAAATTTATTGTGTGCGCCTCTTATTTACAAGATTTGGACCACATTGTAACTTTTACTATTAACTTGTATAGGACAGCAAGAAAGCACTCCTTGCATTCACTACCCACATCGCAAGAAGTCAAAGAGGGGGAAAAGCAGCCTTTATCGGACCAATTTCTCTTGCTCAAGTAGGCTGAGTAAACAAGCAATTTAGTGGGAGCTTTGGCTCCACACTCAATGTGCCAGCCACAATAGATATGCTGGCAATAATTCAAATAAATAATAACAATAGCAAAGTTTAGGGCTGGTGCAGACTACTCTTTCTTGCTGGACGAAGAGGAAATTGGAGATCAGATTGTGACTCTCAATCACAGTCTAGTTGATGGTCTGTTCTTAAAGTAGTTCAGCTACATGTTTCCCTTCATTCAGGGCTTGTGGCAAGACATAATTTAGTCCAGTGTGAACAGGACTAAATACCACAATTAGATACCACAATGCACTTCAGCATGGGAACAAAAATCTAAAGAAAATTTTGTTTAAAATTATGCTAATATTTAGAATGTTTTTAAACAGTGATGGTATCAGTAGATATACCATAATGTAATTAATTCATGCTACATTTTGACATAAATACTGAGATACAAGAAGTCTTCAATTAAGGAGTGTCAGAACTAGGGCAGTCTCTTACTATATATGCTGCATAATTTCAAAAGATGGGGCAAGTTCATCATTTTGTGGCAGCCTTAACTTAATAAGTACCTGGTTTTACATTCAGTCTTATAACTATTTCAGCATATGTCTGAGAATTTATGAAGTGCAGAAGGAAAGGAAAAGCTGGATATAAATTTAACTGAGCAAGCACATTTTCCCCCAGGGCTTTTACATCTACATCCTCACTGCTTTCCTTTTTATCTAGTGAATATAAACAATAAGCATTATCAGTGTCCTTTGAGAAACAGTGATTTTGCTTGAGTTTCCTTGCAGCTGTGACCTTGTTTCTTGCTGATTCTCCCTTTTCATGATATAGGGTAAATCAGTAGCATAAAGTCCATTCCACTTGCAAGAAGACTACAAATGACTCTACATCAGTAGTTCTCAAACTTTTTGGCCTGTGACCCACCTCACTCAATGCAGACCTTTCCATGGACCATCAGCCAACGACCCTTGATGACAAAAGGAGGATGGGTACAGGGTCTGGGCATGAGGAGTGGCACTTTTACCTGGCTTCATGTCTCTCACTGGTCCCAGGCACCACACCCCATTGCTCCCATTGGCTATGATTCTGGCCAATGGGAGCAGCAAAATCCTCCAGACGAGTGACTTACTGCACTACCATTCCCACAGCTGGGGGAAGGGAAAACAGCAGCACGTGGAGCCACTTCCTCCTCCCGCAAGCTGGATCTGACCGGCGAGGCTCATCCCCCCACTCTGCAGCAGGAAGCTGGCACTGGTGTTCCAATCTCATGAGGGGGAGAGGGAGCCCCGAGCTCGCGGCCCACCTGCAGTAGTGGTCCATGGACCACACTTTGAAAACCACTGCTCTACATGGTTAGATGTTAAGGATCCCTGTAAACAACCTAATGAAGCTTAAAACATTATAGCACGAGTTTTAAAATGCCTATAGTGTATTAATAAGTTTAGGTCAAATATTTCAATTATTTTAGCAATAACATACTTTAAACTACATTTGTAGACTACATTCCATAGGTCTGATTTATCAGGAGTTTGTGAAAGGTGCCTTGAATGTCACTGCTAACTTAAATGTCAGATATAGTAAGTGGACTTACTTTAGATTATTAAAAGATACTTTTAAAAAATCCCAATTACTTGCTTCTCTGCTTAAACAATAAAAATCAATGCAGTCAGATTTCCTTCAATGTTTTAGTGATAAAATACTGGGATTTCAAATTTTGTAAAGGAATTTTTAGTTGCATTTAAAAACTGTTTTTCCTTGACATTTTAATTTTTGAAATATTTCTATTGAACTGCAGCTTTATAAAAAGCTTATTTATATAACATTTAAATTTGGGGCCAAATATAAGTTAATGTAGTTCCAGTTGCAATGATTGTGTACTGAGCACCAATAACAGAAGTACATTGAAAAAAAGTACATCTTAGACTTCTTCTTATTGTGAATGAATCAGTTTGAGAAGTGTGCTAATTCACTACAGGTTGTACCTCTAAAAATCCGAGATTCTCTGACCTGGCAACATCCGAGGTCTGGCATGAGCATGGATGTTCCAGAATCAAAAAGTCCTGGCGCTACAGTGGGTTGGAGGCCTGGGAGCTAGGGTGTGGCTCAGTTGCTCTGTGAGTCGGGGCCGGGAACCAGTGTGCGGCTCAGTTGGGCTAGGAGGTGGGGGACAGGAGCCAGCATGTGGCTCATCTAGGCTGAGGGGAGATGGGTGAGAGCCGGCATGAGGCGCAGCTGGGCTGTGGGGGAGCCAGGAAGCCCGGTGGAGGAAAGTGAGTGAGAGAGAGAGAGTGTGAGAGTGTGTGTGTGTGTGTCTGTCTGTCTCTGTCTCTGTCTCTCTGGCAGCAGGGGGCCTGAATTGACCGTCCCTGCTCTGGAAAAATCCCTCCTCAGGGACCAGTCAAGGTCCCCAGGGGGCCAGACCAGGGAGGTCGAACCTGTTTTGATCAATTCTCCCACCCACTTCATCTACCTCTGGAAAGCACTGAGTCACTGTTTAAATCCATTCTAGGTCCCATTAAAAGCCTCTAATAAGCAGCTTTTACATTCACACAAGAGATGGACAGGAGAAGCCAGAAGTGGTCCAGAGCACAATGAGAGAGAATGATTATTTCAGCTACTGTTTGGGAAATCCCTGATTCACCAAAGAATTTAAGCACACACATAAATTCATGCTTATTAAGCAAAGCACATATGCATGTGCTTAACTTCAAGTAGTATAAGCCTAGTCTATCTTGTAAAAGTGTGGGTGACAAAAGGTTCAAATGAGTATAACTTACGGGCAAGAACCAGGACAGATCGTGAGGACAAGTTATGCAATCACTACTTTTCCAGTTAAAAATACAGTAGTCATGAACTGATGTTTTGCACAGATAAAAAGCTGATAAAGGAAAAATATGGTAAATAAATTTCATGAGGCAGATTCTCAGCTGGTGTAAATGGTCAGATCTCCATGAAGCTATGACAATTTAGACCAGGGGGCTCTGCTCTCACAGTGCATGAACATGGTCAGTGCTCAATACATTCCTGATTCAACATAGATTATAGGAAACATTATAGACTATCAGATAAATATACAAGGTAGTCTCATGTTGAAAGAGACTGACCACTCCAGATATTAGGGTACCAGCAGTTCTACTACCTGTACTTCTCATACTACATTAAACATAATTTGGAAAACATGATGACAACATAACAAGTGCAAGGGAGGACCAGCAGCAAAAGGACTGGTTGCTATGCAGCTGCTGCTAAACTATAAACTAAGAAGCAACTCACTTCTTACCTTCGGCACTCATCCAAGGATACAAAGATAACAGTATTGGAAAACAAAAGAAAAGATAAACAAAAGCAAAACAGTAAAGCTCTTACTGCTATCTAGAAAAAGGAAATAAATCATAAATGGTTTCAATAACCAGCTATTTCTCTGGGTTACAATGAAAATGCTACATTTCGGTAATAAGTGAAATGTCATACAAAAGATACAAAAAAGAAACAGCAAATATGCAATTGTTTAAGCTCAGTATCAGAATAGTTACTGCCATTTTGAAGCAGCCAGAGGTCAGATTGTTTGCCAAGCCCTCTCTCAAAGGGGAAAATACTCAGGAGAGTTAAAAATATTAGATTTATTCACACATACACACGTTTTAAGGTAAAGGTTTCAGAGGAAGGAAAATAACTTGTTACGGAGATTCCCACACAAGCATCCTTGCACCTCGCAATCAAAATACGAGCGACTGGAATTGCAACAAGCCTTTGACTGGCTTGAGTTTCCAGGATTAAAAGAAATTAGGGGTGTTATAGGCATCTGCATACACTAAGGTTCATCAGCTGGAATAAGCTATAGTAAGCTACTGCTTGGGTTAGACTCCCAGGCTAAACTAAATCTCATAATTGTAACAGAACTCTGACAAAGCCAGGTTCTTGGGTCAATTTCAGTCCTATGTCAAGTCTTCCAAAGCTAGAACGGGTGTCTGACAAAATCAGGCTAGGCGTTCATTTAAGTTGTGGTCAGCTTTATATCTCCTAAAGTGTACTACCACTCAGTTTCAGTCACAGAATTATAGAATCATAAAAGATTAGGGTTGAAAGAGACCTCAGGAGGTCATTGAGTCCAGCCCCCTGCTAAAAGCAGGACCAATCCCAACTAAATCATTCCAGACAGGGCTTTGAACCTCTAGGGATGGAGATTCCACCACCTTGTAGGTAACCTATTCCAGTGCTTCACCACCCTCCTTGCAAAATAGTTTTTCCTAATATCTAAACTAGACCTCCCCACTGCAACTTAAGACTTGCTCCTCATTCTGTCATCTTTCACCACTGAGTACAGCCTCTTTCAAGCCTCTTTGGAACCTCTCCTTACGGTAACTGAAGGCTGCTATCAAATTCCCCCTCACTCTTCTCTTCTGTAGACTAAATAAGACCAATTTCCTCAGCCTCTCCTCAAAGTCATGTGCTCCAGCCCCCTAATGATTTTTGCTGCCCTCCACTGGACTTCCTCCAATGTGACCACATCCTTTCTGTAGTGGCAGGAGAGGAGGGGACATTGGATGCAATAATCCAAATGTGGCCTCACCAGTGCTGAATAGAAAAGAATAATCACTTCCCTAGATCTGCCTGCAATGCTCCTACTAATGCTCCCCAATATGCCATTAGAATTCTTGGCTGCAAAGGCACACTACTGACTCATATCCAGCTTTTCATTCACTGTAAGCCCTGGAACCATTTCTGCAGAACTGCTGCTTAGCCAGTTCTTTTGGCCAAATCCTCCAATTTGTCTAAGTCACTCCAGTGTATCTACCTTCCCCAGTAGCTTAGTGTCATCTGCGAACTTGCTGAAAGTGCAATTCATGCCCTCATCTAGGTCATTAATAAAGATGTTGAAGCAAACTGGCCCCAGAACCGACCCTTGGGGTACTCTACTTGATACCAACCACCAACTGGACATCGAGCCATTGATCACTACCCATTCAGCTCGATGATCTAGCCAGCTCTCTGTCCACCTTACAGTCCATGTATCCAATCCATACTTACCTTGCTGGCAAGAATACTGTGGGAGACTGTATCAAAAGCTTTGCTAAAGTCAAGGTATATCACATCCACACCTTTCCCATATCCACAGAGCCAGTTACCTTGTCATAGAAGGCAATCAGGTTGGTCAGGCATGAATTGCTTTTGGTGAATCCATGTTGACTATTCCTGATCACTTTCCTCTCTTCCAAGTGCTTCAAAATGGATTCCTTGAGGATCCCCTTCCATGATTTTTCAGGGGGTTGAGTAGAAACTGACCAGACTGTGGTTTCCCAGATTGATCTTCTTCCCCTTTTTAAAGATGGACACATTTGCCTTTTTCCAATTGTTCAGGACCACCCCCGATCACCACAAGTTTTCACAGATAACAGACAATGGCTCTGCAATCACATCAGTCAACTCCCTCGGATGCATTAGATCTGGCCACATGGATTTGTATATGTTCAGCTTTTCTAAATAGTTCTTAACCTGTTTTCTCTCCACTGAGGGCTGCCCACCTCCCCCCCATACTGTGCTGCCCAACGCAGCAGTCTGAGAGCTGACCTTGTCTGTGAAGACAGGCAAAAGCACTGAATATTTCAGCTTTTTCTACATTATCTGTCACTAGGTTACCTCCCCCATTCAATAAGGGTCTCTCACCTTCCCTGAACACCTTCTTATGGCTAACATGCCTGTAGAAACCTTTCATAGAATCATAGGGCTGGAAGAGACCTCAGGAGGTCATCAAGTCCAGCCCCCTGCCCAAAGCAGGACCAACCCCAACTAAATCATCCCAGCCAAGGCTTTGTCAAGTCAAGACTTAAAAACCTCTAGGGATGGAGATTCCACCACCTCCCTAGGTACCCATTCCAGTACTTTCTTGTTACCTTTCACATCCCTTGCTAGCTGCAGTTCCAGTTGTGCTTTGGCCTTCCTGATTTCACCCCTGCATGCGCGAGCAATGTGCACTCCTGCCTAGTAATTTGTCCAAGCTTCCACTTCTTGTAAGCTTCCTTTTTGTCTTTAAGCCCAACAAAGATTTCATTGTTAAGCTAAGCTGGTTGCCTACCATATTTGCTTTTCTTACTGTACATTGTGATGGTTTGTTCCCATGGCTTCAATAAGGCTTTTTTTAAAATACAGCCAGCTCTCCTGGACTCCTTTCCCGCTCATGTTAGCGTGCCAGGGGATCCTGTCCATCAGTTCCCTGAGGGAGTCAAAGTCTACCTTTCTGAAGTCCAGGGTGTGTATTTTGCTGCTTTCCTTTCTTCCTTTGGTCAGGATCCTGAACTCGGACAGGCTTATCCTCCAAGAAAGCCTTAGAGACAAGAGCCATCAGAGTATTGTCTCTAGGCATGGTCCTTTCTGAAAACCACTGTCCTGGAAACCTGTGGTGAAACCCTGGGATACACCAAGTGAAGGAACCAGGATTGGTTTGATACTAATGGTAAGGAGATCCAGGACCTAACTGATGTTAAACACAGAGCATTCGAAGCCTGGAATAGCAACTCCTTGTCTCAGCAAAAGAAACACGATTATAAGATTGCCAAGGTCAAAGTCCAACGAAGAATTAGAGTCCTTAAAAACAACTGGTGGAGAGACAAAGCAAAGGAAATACAGGCCTATGCTGACTTCAACAATAGTCATGAGTTCTTCAATGTTGTTAGGGCAATTTATGGACTGTCAAAACAGGGTGTCACTTTTTTGCGATCAGCAGACGGGACATCGCTTATTAAGACCAAAGATGGTGTCAACAGCTGGTGGCTGGAACACTTCAGCCACCTGTTCAACCATGACGCAACTGTCGATGACAGCATTTTCAATGTGATCATCAGTCTAGCTGTCCGTGTCAATTTGGATTGTGAACTTTCCATCTGTGAGATCCAAGCAGCCACTCAAAAAAATTAGAGACAACAAGGCAACAGGCACCGATGGAATTCCCGCTGAGATATTCAAGGAGAGAGGATCATCCCTGTTATCATGCCTATACTCCCTCATTCTGATGATCTGGAGAGAGGAAACCATACCAAGTGAGCTCAGGGATGCCATCATAGTGACCATCTTTAAGAAGAGTGACAGGATGGTCTGCAAAAGCTACCGAGGGATCTCCTTGCTCTCAACTGCAGGTAAAACTCTCGCCTGAGTCCTTCTGAACCGACTCCTTCCCCTGGCTGAATAAGTCCTTCCGGAATCACAATGCGGCTTCCTGCCAGGGTGAGGAGAAAGCCGATGGGTGCGGAGGAGCACATGGCTCGGACAGAGACATCTCTTAGAGGAAGGTCTATTAATAGAGATGCTCTATGTTCTAGTCAGGAGAGGATGGAAGTATGGGTCAGATCAGATGAGACACAATCAAATGAAAAAGAATCTAACACATCAGATACTGACAAATTTTTAAAGTTCTTATACAAAATGCTAGAAGTCTAAATAATAAGATGGGTGAACTAGAGTGCCTAGTTTTAAAGGAGGATATTGATATAATAGGTATCACGAAAACTTGGTGGAAGGAGGACAATCAATGGGACACAGTCATACCAGGGTATAAAGTATATCAGAAGTACGGAACAGTTAGTGCTGGTGGGGGAATTACATGATATGTGACAGAAAATGCAGAATCAAATGAAATAAAAATCGTAAATGAATCAAACTGTTCTATAGAATCTTTATTGACAGTAATTCCATGCTGTAATATGAATATAGCAGTAAGGATATATTACCGCCCACTTGGCCAGGATAGCAATAGTGACTGTTAAATGCTAAGGGAGATTAGCAAGGCTATAAAAATTTTAAAAATCAATAATAATGTGGGATTTCAGCTTCCCTCATTCTGACTGGGTACACGTCACTACAGGACGGGATGCAGAGATAAAGTTTCTTGACACTGCTTCTTGGAGCAGCTGATTCTGGAACCCATAAGAGGAGAGGCAGTACCTGATTTAGTCCTAAGCGGAGTGAAGGTCTGGTCCAAGAGGTGATGATAGCTGAACCACTTGGAAATAGTGACCATAAGGGATATAAAATCTAATGTAATTGGTTAAACTTAGTGCTAACACCATGTTTAACTGATTAAAGGGGAAATGTGGGGGAGGGGCAAATCCAGTGGGGCAGGAGTGGCCCCTTCATCCACTGGGGTCAGGTTAGAGCAGCTCCTGCCACAGGCAGACGCTGCTCCAGGCTTTTCCCGGCCACTGCATGGGAGCTGCCTCAGCCAGCCCCCGTATGGACTGGGAGCCAGCAGAAAACATGAGGGGCCTGGCAGAGCTGAAGTAGCCCTCTGCCTATGGCTGGGCCATGGGCAGTGATGGGAGAGGTACTGCTTCTGGGTACTGGTTAATTGTTACCCGGCAATCATTGCCCATTAAGGTTGATGCTTACCTAGTAACTGTTTAACCTATTACCTGTTAACATCCCTAGTAACCATACTATAATCAAATGTAACATCCTTGTGGTCGGAAAAACAGCATAGCAGCCCAATACCATGGCATTTAATTTCAGAAATGGGAACTACACAAATATGAAGTTAAACAGAAATTTAAAAGGAACACTGTCAAAAGTAATAGCTTTCCATTGGGTATGGCCCTGCTTATGTGGTTTGTTGGAGGAGGCTTTAGAGGCTCAGCAAGACCATTAAAGGGGGGACCCAGAAAAAGGTGGTCTCAATGGTATTTTCAGCACCTCAGTTGGTATGCCGGGGGGTCCCAAGCTGTCACAAACACACAAAAGACCAAATTTCAAGGGGGGAGATCAGAATTCATAGTCCATGACTCATTTGTCATGGCTGTGAATTTGGTAAGGCCCTATGAATCTGACATTCTTAATCAAAGCGTTGGTCAATCAAGTTATTCTGCTAATTAGCAGGGTCTACAACATCTGATTTTTCGAAGGAATAATTCAGCTTCATTTTGTGTTTCACTGTCTCATTATTGATAACAAGTAATATAGATATAGCTAGATAGATAAATAAATAAATAAATTCTTTGCTTCGGTCTTCATGGCTGAGGATGTTAGGGAGATTTCCAAATCTGAGCCATTCTTCTTAGGTGACAAATCTAAAGAATTGTCCCAGATTGAGGTGTCATTAAAGGAAGTTTTGGAACAAATTGATAAACTTCATAGTAACAAGTCACCAGGACCAAAGGGCATTTACCCAAGAGTTCTGAAAGAACTCAACTGTGAAATTGCGGAACTATTAACTGTGGTTTGTAACCTATCCTTTAAATCATCTCCTGTACCTAATGACTGGAAGACATCTAACGTTCCACCAGTATTTAAAAGGAGCTCTAGAGGTGATCCTGGCAATTATAGACCAGTAAATCTAACATTACCCGGCAAATTAGTTGAAACTATAGTAAAGAATAGACTTGTTAGACAGGTAGATGAACATATTTTGTTGGGGAAAAGTCAACATGGTTTCTGTAAAGGGAAGTCATGTCTTAATAATTTACTAGAGTTCTTTGAGGGGGTCAACAAGCATGTGGACAAGGGGGATCCAGTGGATAACATGTACTTAGATTTCCAGAAAGCCTCTGACAAGGTCCCTCACCAAAGGCTCTTAAGTAGAGTAAGTTGTCATTGGATGAGAGGGAAGGTCTTCTCATGGACTGATAACCGGTTAAAAGACAAGAAACAAAGGGTAGGAATAAATGGTCAGTTTTCAGAATAGAGAGAGGTAACTAGTGGTGTCCCCCAAGGGTCCATATTGGGACCAATCCTATTCAACATATTTATAAATGATCTGGAGAAAGCGGTAAACAGTGAGGTGGCAAAATCTGCAGATGATCCTAAACTGCTCAAGATAGTTAAGACCAAAGAAGATCATGAAGACCTTCAAAAGGATCTCACAAAACTAGGTGATTGGGCAACAAAATGGCAAATTAATTTTAATGTTGACAAATACAAAGTAATGCACATTGGAAAAAATAATCCCAACTATACATACAAAATGATGGGGACCAATTTAGCTATAACCACTCAAGAGAGAGATCTTGGAGTTATTGTGGATAGTTCTCTGAAAACACCCACTCAATGTGCAGTGGCAGTCAAAAAAGCAAACAAAATGTTAGGAATCATTAAAAAAGTATAGGGAATAAGACAGAGAATATCTTATTGTAGAAGTATAAATCCATGGTATAGCCACATCTTGAACACTGTGTACAGATGTGGTTGTCTCACCTCAAAAAAGATATATTGGCATTGGAAAAAGTTCAGAAAAGGGCAAGAAAAATTATTACGGGTTTGGAACAGGTCCCATATGAAGAGAGATTAAAAAGACTGGGACTTCATCTTAGAAAAGAGGAGACAAAGGGAGGATATGATAGAGGTCTATAAAATCATGACTGGTGTGGAAAAAGTGAATAAGGAAAAGTTATTTACTTATTCCCATTACTTAAGAACTAGGGTCACAAAATGAAATTAATAGATAGCAAGTTTAAAACAAACAAAAGGAAGATTTTCTTCATGAAGCACACAGTCAACCTGTAGAACTTCTTGCCAGAGGATGTTGTGAAGACCAGGACTTTAACAGGGTTCAAAAATAATTAGACAAATTCATGGAGAGGTCCATCAATACTTATCAGGTAGGAAGTACAGGAATGGTGTTCCTAGCTTCTGTTTGTCAGAAGTGGAAATGGGTGACAGGAGAGGGATCACTTGATGATTACCTGTTCTGTTTACTCCCTCTGGGATATCTGGCACAGACCACTGTTGGAAGACAGGATACTGGGGTAGGTGGACCATTAGTTTGAACCAGTGTGGCTGTTCTTATGTTCTTAAGATTCAAATTAACTGACAATATTTCAGACACCAAAGACAAAAAAATACAGTATTTTGTTTTTCTGGTGATTTACACTTTTTACAGTGCTGCCAAAAAAAAAGGCTTGTTTTTTTTCCTCAAGAAGCCATGAAGACATAATTGAAACAACAACACAGAAAAAAAAAAAAAAGATAGGCATACTATTTTTTATACAGTCATTTTACTGATCAGAACCACACTTCCAGCCCCAAGCAAGTTTAAAGAACTCACAATTTTGGATATCTAAAAATTGGAATTTGTGCCTATCCTGATCAGGGTTTACAAAAGTTATTTGCAGATGCAAATCACAGAATTTTAGCATATCCCAAATTGCAAACCGCAAAAACATGCCAACCGCATACAAACTTAAATGCAGATTTTATAAATTTAGCTCTTTATATTCTATGGTGAATTTGGTGATATTACCTTGCTGTTCCTCCAGATCCATGTCAAGTCGTCGAATGACCTCATTAAAATGGTTGATTTTTTCTTTTATTTCTGTCAGCCTAATGATAGATAATAAAATTTGGAGTTAAAAATGAGCTATTAAATAGGTTAAATATTAAACAGGTTTTAAGAAACACTATGAAGAAAAGGATCAGAATACAAATAAACAATGTATTACTAACAAAAATAATATAATAATAAGGTTATTGTCATTTTAACAATAATTTATATGGCATCTCTCAGTGTACAAAATGCATTGTTTCCGACTTGTTTTGAATTAAATTTTTTTTCTCTTTGTGAGACAAATATAATCACTACATTGAAACATAATCAGTTTTGTGTTACTATAAGGTTCCCTCTACTGGTTGTTATACAGCTTTAGAGAGATACAACGTAAATGGCATAATGCATTTTTATTTAAATAAAATTCTCTGTATAGTAATAATGAAGACACAGAAAACATGGTAAAGTGTAAATCAGAATAAGAAATTAAATTACATTCAGAAGTTCTTCTGTAATTCTCAATTACAATTTTTTTAGCTACCAAGAATTCTATTTAAGCAACTTATCAATGTTTAAAAATAAATCCACAAAGAGCCTGTCACTGTGAACGTTGTTTAAAAAATTTGTACACCATAGTTTCCATAAGATTTAAAGAGTAAAACATTTTCTAACCTTTCGAACCTAGTGTTTGTTGAGATGTGTTGCACATGTCCATTCCACTTTTGGTGTGCACATACACCATGCAGTCTCCAGAATTTTTTTCCCCTTGGTGTTGTTACCTGTCAGTGTTGCTCGACTGCCCTCTGCTGCTAGACCCAACCAACCCTAAGCACTCTCTGTTCTTTCTTTCCAGAAACTCTGATGCATAGTGGTAAAAGGGTAGGTCATGGAAAGGATATGTGCAACACATCTCTAAGAACAACAGTTACTAAAGGTTAATATCAATTTTTTTCAAGTGATTGCACATGTGCATTCCACGCTTGTTTATTTCCAAGCAATTAAATAGGCAAAGGGATCAGAATTCACCTATGCATAGGCTGCAGTACAGAGCGACCAAATTTGGGTGATGATGTAAGGAGACAAGAAAATTTGCACTGATCACCAGATTGGTACTATGCAAATGTCCAGGATAACAATGTGCACCAGGAATGTCATTGAAGAGATCTTAGTTGAGGGTACAATCTTTCCAGGCCTTTAAGGAATTTGTCATATCACTAAAAAAAACAGAATAGTTATCCATCTGAGGGAGGAATGATGATATTGCTGCCAGGTGAACCTTGCTAAGGAAATCACTAAGCCTTCCTGTTTCTGGTATAGTTAAGTGTTTGTTGGATAAATGAATAAATCAGTGAGACTCCAGTTTAACAAGCCAAGAGAGAGAAATAGAGAAATTAGTCACTCTGTGCAGTAACGATTGTTCTTCAAGATGTGTGTCCCCGTGGGTGCTTCACTGTTGGTGTCGGGCTCATCCCAGCACCACGGATCGGAGATTTTTACAGCAGTGTCCAGTCGGGCTGTGCATGCGCAAGAGGCACTTGGAGTTCCCACCTTTGAAGTTAGCGCACGCAGACCAACTCCCCTCTGTTTCTTCTTTGATGCCCTCCTTGCAATTTATTAATGATCAAAGAAGCAGGGAAGAGGGTGGATAGTGGAGCACCCCAGGGGATACACATCTTGAAGAACCTTACAGCACAAAGTGAGTAACTTCTCTTTCTTCTTTGAGTGGTATCCCCGTGGTTGCTCCACAGTTGGTGACTGTGTAGCACTTCCCATTTAGATGGTAGGTGGGCTATGACTAGTTATTGCGGGCTGTGGAGAGAACCACAGTAGCCACTGTGGGTGTCCATCGTTGAGCATGGTGGAAATGTGTAGTGCTTCATAAAGGTGTGATTAGATGACCACGTGGCTGCTTGACGTATTTCATGGAGTGGGACTCTGCTGAGGAAGGCAGTTGATGTTGCCATCGCTCTGGTGGAATGAGCTTTGGGAGTCGTCAGTAATGCTCTATTCTGGAGTGAGCAGCAAGTGGTAATACAGGATGTTATCAATTTTGATATGCGCTGGGAAGAAAGTGGATTTCCTTTGGACCTTTCGGCTAGGGATACAAGCAATCTCTGTGATAGTCAAAAAAGATTGAGTCCTGTCTAGGTAGAAGACCATGGCCCTTCTCACATCTAGAGTCTGCAATATGGCCTTGGTCTGGGAGTGATGTGGTTTCGGGTAGAAAATGGAAAGGACTATTGGTTCATTGATATGAAATTTGGAACCAACTTTGGGTAAGAAGGAGTGGTGAGGTCCTAAAATGACTTTATGTTTGCGGAAAGTGGTGTATGGAGGTGAGGCCGTGAGAACTGCCAGTTTGCTAATCCGCCTTGCAGACATGATTGCCAGCAGGAAGAGATTTTTAATGGTGAGAAAGTTAAGTGATGAAGTTGTCATTGGCTCAAAGGGTGGTTTGTGAGTGAGTGGAGAACAAGTTCTAAATCCCATGTGGGAGGTACGGGTGTCCGCGGTGGGTGAAAGTTCTATAGGCCCTTCCAAAACCTCTTAGAGATGGGGTGGGCAAATATGAAGAATCCATCTTTTGGGGAATGAAAGGCCATGACCACGGCCAGGCGAACTCGGAGTGATGACAAAGATAAATGTTGATGTTTCAGGTGCATGATGTATTTCAGGATCAAATGGAGCGGAACCGTAGCTGGTTGAACTCCTTTCTGGGTACACCACTGTGTGAACTGTTGCCATTTGCACAGGTAAGTATTTTGTGTGGTTTGTATTTCGTGCAGCAGCATGGTTCTTACTTATTGCGAGCACTGTTGCTCTGATTCCAAGAACCAGGTAGATACCATGCTGTCAGGTGAAATGCTTGCAGCTGGGGATGAAGTATTTGCTCTGGGAGAGGAGGTCTGGGCAGGACAGAATTGGGCAGAGACGTCGTAGAGACAGTTGATAAAGACATGGAAACCATGTCTGCCGAGGCCAAGCTGTAGCTATTAGAATTACATGGGCCCCATCTGTCTGTATCTTTTCTGAGAACTCTGGGAATCAAAGGGATAGGAGGGAAGGAATTTAACAGGTGAGTATTCCATGGTAAGAGCATTGCGTCCCCCAAGCAGTTGTACCCTGTGCCCGCTCTGGAACAGTACTGGGGGAATTTGGAATTGTGGCTGGTTGCAGAGGTCTATTTCTGGTCAACCCCAGCACTGGAATAAATCATGGGTGACCTGATTGTGCAGCTCCCATTTGTGCTCTGTGACAAAGTGGAGGCTGAGAATATCTGTCATGGTATTCTTTTCCCCAGGTAAGTATGCTGCCATGATGGTTATGTTGTGTTGGATACACCAATTCTAGAGCCGAATCGCCTCTCCACATAGGGAAGGGCATCTGGTGCCCCCTTGGTGGTTGACGTAGAACATCATGGTCATATTGTCGGTGAGGATACGTACCGAAGATCCCTGAATATGTGAGAGGAAATATTTGCACGAGCTGTGAACCGCTCGAAGCTCAAGCAGGTTGATGTGGAGCCCCGGACACATTGTTGGACCACTTTTCTTGTGTATATTATTGTTGGAAGTGGGCATCCCAACCTAGAAGTGAGGCATCTGTGGTGATTTGTTTGGATGGTTGCTCTTAGTGGAAGGGCACCCCAGTGTAGAGGTTCTGTGCCTGGATCTACCATAGCAAGGAAGTAAGGACTTTCGGCGGAGGCAAAACGTATCTGTGGATGTGGTGCTTGGCTGGCGTATACACTGTGGCATCCAGTGTTGGAACCATCGAAAGAGCAGTCTGGCATGCCGGATGACATATGTGGCTGCCATATGCCCCATGAGTTTGAGATGGGTTAGAATGGGAATGGTTGGGCTGGTAGTCATGAATGTCACCAGGCTTTTTATATTGTTGAAACATTGACTGGGGAGATAGGCTTGTGCTGTCGTAGAATCTATGTGAGCCCCTATGAACTCTAGGGATTGTGTGGGGGCGTAGAGTGGAATTTGGTCATTGATAATGAACGCTCTAGACTAAAGGAAGGTCTTTGTGAATCTGATCATGTCCCTTGTGATCTGTTTGGAGGGATGTTGGATGAGGCAATCATCCAAATAAGGGAAGATTGTGATGCTTTTCAACAGAGATCCGCCACTGCAAATGCGAGGGTCTTGGTGAAGACTCTGTGGGCAGAGTGGAGTCTGAATGGGAGGACTCTATATTGAAAATGGTCGGATGCTACTGTAAATTATAGAAAACTTCTGTGTGTAGGGGGTATTGTGATATAAAAGTATGCATCTTAGAGGTCGAGGGCTGCAAACCAGTCTCCCTTGTCCAATACAGAAATAATCATAGCGAATGTGACCATTTTGAAATGCTGCTTGCAAAGGTATGTGTTTAGTTGATGGAGGTCTAAGATAGGTCTCCAACACCCATTCTCTTTCCGGTGAGAAAGTAGTTTGAATAAAAACCTCTCCCTTGCTATTGTTTGGGGACTCATTCTATGGCTCCTATGTTGAGATGGTGTTGGACTTCTTGGCGGAGCAATTTGTCTTTATCAAATGGCAGGTCTTCTACCTTAGCCTCGAAGTCGTTAGAAACTCCAGCTGTTTGAAGCCAGGATGAGTGTCTCATTACTATGGAAGTTGCCATAGCCCTTGCTGTGGTGTCAGCAGCATCAAGGGCCATCTGTAGAGCTGTTCGGGATATAGTATACCCCTCTTTAATGATGGCTTTGAGGATAGGTCTCCTATCCTCTGGGAGATGAGGTTGCAGGGATTCTGTTAGTTTTGCATAGTTGTCAAAGTCGTGATTAGCAAGTCGGGCTGTGTAGTTTGCTATGTAGTTTAAGGGTTGAGGAGGAGTACATTTTCCTCCCAAACACGTCCAAGCGTTTGTAGTCTTTGTCTTGTATATTTGTTTTATATTTAGGATTTTTAGACCTTTGATTCGGAGCATCTAACACTAAAGAATTGGGTTGAGGGTGTAAGACTAAAAAGTCGATGCCTTTGGGTGGAACAAAGTATTTCCTATCAGCCATTTTGTTGGGTATGGGGGCTGTGGCTGGCGTTTGCTATACTTCATCTGCTGCTTCAAGTATTACCTTGTCTAGAGGCAGCGCAATTTTGGTTTTTGTAAAGGGATGGAGGTTCTTTAAAAGCTTGTGCTGCTTTTCCTGCACTTCGATAACACAACCTTCTGACTGGCGGCCACCCTTTTGAATAAATCTTGAAATTGTTTCAGATCATCACTAGGTGAGGGTTCGTCTGGGATAACTGTTTCATTAGGTACAAAAGACAAATTATCGTTTGGTGGCATCTCTGATAGTTGGATGGTCGGATCATCTGCCTTTCCTCGAGGTCCCTGCCCTTTGATGGAGAGCGTGATGGATCAGAGTGTATAGACAGCAGTGATCTCTGCGTGAGTGTGGAAGGGGCAGTGGAGCTGTGCCATAGTGCCCAATAACTATAGGGGGACCATCTGCTATGATGCCGAGGGTAGTACTGCCAATTGGGGTGCCATGGGGGTATTGGTAGTGCCATAGCCTGTGTGCCCCGTATGATGCATGCTTTTCTGTCTGTGTTGTGAAGAGAAAACACTCCTCGTATCCCAATGACTGAAGTGCGATAATGTAGATGAGCGTGGTGAGGGCAGAGAGCCTCTGCTTGATAAGGGGCAGTGAGAATGGTGCCGTGCTGAGGACTTGGCCAGGGATCTATTTCCCGCTTTTCTGTCATTCATTGGTAGAGTGTGTGTTTTGCATGTTAGGGTTGCTGGTTTATGTTGTGGTGTGGAGTCCGCTGGTGAAGGCATCCATGCCATTGGAACCCCGGGAGATCTGGGATTACTGTGAATTGTGAGAGGGCAGCTGAAGCTTGCCCTGTCATTTATTGGTGGTGGAGGTAAAAGTCACGACAGGGACTTGCATGGCACGGGAGATAGCGCTGGTGTCGTCGGCGCCACGGGTGCTGGCAGTGCCGGGGGTGCCTGTGTTGATTTGGGGCCCTTGGTAGATGCCCTTTTAGATGGCTGAGGAGCCGGTTGTGCAGCCTGTTAGTGAAGAGGATCAAGATTTTTCAATGCCTGACATGCCTGGTTCATCTCCCTTACTTATTCATGACGGGAGGGAGTGGGCTGGTGTGGGCTTTGATTTTGAACATACTTTCTGCGGTGAAGGGCTTGAGAAGTTCTTCTGAGGGGATATCATGCCCGAGCCCTTATACAGATGGGGGTCTAGGGCTTTATCTGTGGATAGCATATGTATTCTGAGTTCTCTATCCTTGCGAGCTCTGGCTGTCAGACTGCGACAATGGATGCATTTTTGTGAAACACACCTCTCTCCCAAAGTGTATGCATACATGATGGCCATCAGAGGCTGGCATGGAGTCCTGGCATTTCTCGCATGTTTAGAAGCCGGGAGAGGCCGGCATGTCATCTGGTGGCAGACTATGCCCTTGCAGCTGAGAGTGTTATTTATGAGTAAAGCTGCCTTTCCCCCATCTTTATATAATTAATTATTATTATTATTATTTATGGTTTATAGTTTTCTGCGGCTTGCTGCTGTGTGGCGGTAAACTGTTGTTCTGACTAAATGCAAGCTGAAGTAAAAAAACTGTGGCTTTTGTTTTTTGGGTTTTTTTGCAACTATTAACTGTCTAACAGAAAAAGACGGAACAGGAACAGGTATGTCTATACTATCTAGCTAAAAAAAATTTTTGTTTTTCTCCTCGGAAGTGAGATGAGGAGGAGAGAGGTTGGAGCTCCGTCCATAGCAGGGCAGAGAAGAAGGAACCAAGGGGAGGCGGGCTGCACACGCTAACTTCAAAGGCGGGAACACTGAGTGCCTCTCGTGCATGCACAGCATGACTGGATGCTGCTGTAAAAATCTCCAATCTGTAGAGCCAGGATGAGCCTGACACCAACAGTGGAGCACCCATGGGGACATCATTCAAAGAAGAAGCTTCCATTTTGACAGACCTCTCCTACTGGAGGACTTTGTGCTACCTAGTAAGACCTGGTGAACTTGCTTTCAGCAAGTCTGCTCTTCAGGATTTAACCATGGGAGCTTCCAGATTGCTAACTGAAGGGTTCACAGGTTTGGGAGCAGCCTACTGTGATCCTGAGACACCAAATCTGGATGCAATGAGAGCAAGACTGGAGTTGCCAGTAAGAAATCCAGTAGAGAGGAGAATCAG
The DNA here is from genome assembly GCA_032595735.1 of Pelochelys cantorii. Lineage (NCBI taxonomy): Eukaryota > Metazoa > Chordata > Testudines > Trionychidae > Pelochelys > Pelochelys cantorii. The sequence goes on along the minus strand of CM064330.1, from coordinate 116,359,204 downwards.
TGTTGGTGGGGGTCACGCTAGGGCTATTAACATAACCCAGGCATGATTCTACTTCTTCTTTAGAAGCACTCCCTGTTGATTAGAAAGGCTATGCAAAATACCCATGATTCAGCTTCTTCATGACACAAGAAGGATGACTGAACTCCCCTCTATTTGTTCAGGTAAAACATTGCTGCAATGTTGTTCCTACAAGCAAACAAGTTTCTCCCTATGATATGAGGTAGGAAAGCCTGACAAGCAAGGAGTGGTATTAGGAGGAAAATCACAATGAAACTTTACCGTTTAGGGAGGGAGAAAGGCATTTCTGATGGAAACTGGACTATGGCCTTGTAGGGTGCAAAAAAGATGGCATTTTTTGCTGTACTTGTTTGCAACTAGGTCTATTTGGAAAATGATTCTGGCTATGTTGAGCAAAAAGACCATTCATAGTGACTGGAGAAAGACCAACCCAAGGGCCCTGTTAGCTTGTTCTACACCCCGGAAGACAAGAGGCCTTAAAGTTGATTAGACAGGCTATGCAAAATACCCATGATTCAGCTTCTTTATGACACAAGAAGGATGACTGAACTCCTCTCTATTTGTTCAGGTAAAACATTGCTGCAATGTGGCTCCTACAAGCAAACAAGTTTCTCCATAAGATATGAGGTAGGAAAGCCTGACAAGCAAGGCGAACTGCCCCTGATGAATATATGAAGAGCAAGTTCCATCAAGGACCAAGACCCAGAATCCCAGATGAGCTCCTCACACTAAAGCTGATGCGTCTAAGATCAGTGTCACTGATAGTTGAGAGTGTAGGAAGCAAACACTTGCACAAATGTGGAGAGGATTCAACCATCAACTGAGCAAAATTAGAACTTTTGATGATATCATGAGCACAGTATCCAAATGCAGATGGTTTGGCAAGTACACAGACACCACCCAAGTGAAGGTGCCCTGAATGTTTTACTATATTTATGCATCAGGCCAAGTGCCCTAGGAGCCTCATACTGTTTTGGACTGTTGTGACTGGATGAATCTTGAGTTCTATTACAAGAGATTGAATAGATTGGACCCTTGGAGCTGGGACAAATGCTCTGACTTGGGTAGAGTTTAACACAGGCCCTATAAAATCTATCTTCTGCATTGGGCAAAGGATAGACTCCTCTGCATTGATCTGAAGAATGACTGAATACGATGAACTTTGGATATAACCTGAGCTTTGGAATGGCCCTGGACTAGCCAATCATCTGGGTAAGGAGAGGCATGCACTCCTATTCTTCTGAGGAATGCAGCTACCAGAGCTATACATTTTTTCAACACCCAAGAAGCTTCATATAAGGCAAATAAAGCCACCATGAACTGGTAATGAATCTGAGGAACTATCGGTGCCTTAGTATACTGACACATGAAAGTAGGAATCTCTTAAATCAAGAGTGTCATATCAGTCTCTGGGAATAATGGATGCCACAGTGACCACAGAAAACAATCTTTTTGAGATATCTGTTGAGCTGACACAGGTCTAAAATAGCCCTGAGATCTTCCTTGGCTTTCAGGATTAGAAAATAACAGTAGAAACCTTTCCCTCTTAAATTCAGTGCAGCTTACTACCTGAAGAAAAGACTGAACCTTCTGATCCAGAAGTTCTTCGTGAAAGGGGTCCCTGAAGAGGGATTGGAAGGGAGATTGGAAAAGAGGGATGGAAATATTGGAAGGTATATCCCTCTTCTACCTCTGCCCAACAACCACCAGGTCATGGTGATATGAGACCAAGTGCTGATGAAATGAGTAAGCACTTTGCAAACAAATAGAAAAATGGAATCTGGCATTCTGGGAACTGATATGGTGTCTTTGAACTTTCCATCAAAAAGCCTGCTTAGAAGCCTTGGGATGTTTTGGTGGGCTAGGCACTGAAGCAAAGATAGGAAAAGGAGACAGTCTAGCCTATAACTTTTACTCTACTTTCTCCACAGGTCCTGTTAGATAGCTGATGCAAAACGCTGGAAGGGCAGCTGAGGTACGAACTGGTTCCTGGAAGAGGTTGGGTGTAACACCCAAAGGTCTTTGCAGTTGCCCTCAAGTCCTCTAACTCTTGGGTCTTAGCATGTCTGCTTCTAAGATAGTGAGGATTTTGATTCAAAGGGCAGGCACTGTGCAATTTGTTGGACCTTCAGCAGGAGCTCCTATGTGCAGCCAGTGCCAAAACTATGTACTTAGGCAGCCAAGTCAGCTGCATCCAGATAACTTGCAGTGAGGCCTTGACGACTGATTTTCCCTCATCCACTAGTGAGGAGAACTCCTGCCTAGCCTCTTCTTGGAGCATGTCTTTAAATTTTAGTATGGAGTCCAATATGTTAAAGATGTAGCTACTAAAAGTGCATATTGTTTTTCAATCTCAAGCTGTAAGCTCCCTGGTAGAGTAAGTTTTCGTACTAAATTGGTCTAACTTCTTTCAGTCTTTTGATTTTGGGGTTGCATCTTGATGTCCCTGCCTTTTCCTCTCATCATTATCAGATTCCAAAAAGGCCAGTGGACATGACTGGACCCCAGAGACCTTCTGGCCAATCACTTGATGGCATTCTTGTGACAGCATCTATGGAAGGGATGAAAACATTTGGAGAAGTAATGAGAGTGGCTCCAAGAATGGGAAATGTAAGACCTGACCTCTGATTTGGAATACGAAGACTCCTAAATGCAGCAAGAGTAGTTCCAGTGGCAGACATGAGTAGTCAGAAGGAATTGAAGGGGTTCAGGGTTGGCTGGGCCCTTTATACCGATATAAGCAATGCCTGCGGCTCTTGCTACATTTCAAAGGCAGAGGTGCAGCGGGGATAGCAAGTGCCCCATCCTCCATTATCTACTAATCAATGAAAATTCCACTGACTACTCAATTAGGTGATAAATGCAAATTTACAACCAATGGTCTGGTAGCACTTTATAGACTAACAAAACATGTAGATGGTATCACGGGCTTTCGTGGGCACAGCCCACTTCTTCAGATGACCAAAGTTTTGAGTTTAGAATGTGCAGACCCAAAATAAATGGGGGGGGGGGGGAGAAAAAAAAGAAGGGGGTTGGGGACAGGGAGCAAAGGGTATGGAAAATCAAAGGGAAAAACAGGAAGGTAGAGCTGGGAGTCAGTAAGTATCTGAAGATTGGGTAGTTAAAACGAAGCAGATAAGAATCCAAGTCAATAGATAGTATCCTTCCTAACAAAGGAATCTACACAAAGAGCTGTTTGCACCTTCATTGAACGCTAGGTTGACAGCGTCCCAACCATCCTTCATCACGATTGAGTCCATTAGCATGAGAATTGTATTTGCGGATGAATTCTAATTCCAGTGCTTCTCTGTGTATATGGCTAATAGAATTGGTTTGTGACAAGACAGCCACTTGAAGATCTTTTAAACAGTGATTAGGAAGATTAAAGTGTTCCCCAATAGGTTTCTGTATGTTCCCTTTACGTATACCTGATTTGTGTCCATTGATTCTTTCCCGCAGAGACTGTCCAGTTTGTCCAATATATATAGCAGTGGGGCATCGCTGGCATCGATCAAATTACTGGATGTGCAGTCAAATGACCTTTTGATTTGGTAGCTTATGCTGCTGACATTGCGTTTGGTTGCAGGGTTGGGTTTCTGGATGCTTATGATGTGGTTGTATGGCATGGTTACCAGAAAGAATTTGTTTCAGGTTGGGGGGCTGTCTGTAAGCGAGAATAGGCTTTTCTCCCAAGGCCTCGGAAAGCGAGGGATCATTTTCCAAGATGGGTTGTAGATTGTGTATAATGCACTGGAGGGGTCTGCCTATAGTCCACAACTCAGACCCCTCCAGTGCATTATGCAGAAAAATTTATTGTCTATTTTAATTCGTTGCACAGTAACTGCATGCATCATTCTGGGTTACTATTTCATCCAGCATTTCCTAAATTTTAGGGTATATCCACAAAGGAGTGCAGAACAAAAAGAGCTAGGTAAGAGGGCATGGACAGGTGTCACAGTTATTTTCAAGAAGCTTAGCGTTCACTTTTTAAAAAATTAATCTCTAGCTGTTATGGCTGGGGGAAAACCCAAGAAACTCTTTCAAAATGTGACCAAAGTGCAAAGGATACAGTGATGTCTGCCTGAGTTTGCAGAGAGCTCAAAACAATTGTTTGGAGATCCACTGCCCCATTCTTTTCAGCGAGTGCTAAATCAGATGCCAATGATGATACTTATAGGCCAACTTTGTTAAATTCACTACCCATGAAAACATGTAAGAAAGGAGAAACAGTATAATATGAAGATCTAAAGAATCTAATCTGAGTGATCATTCTTATGGAGGCCTATAACATGAGAAGGTTAAACAAGGAGGCATTACTGGTTTCATTTTCCTACATTGGGGGCTCAGCTTTCAAATGTTTGGGAAATGTTAATGTAATCCCATACCAAAAAATACATGAAGAGAATTTAGATAAGCATGCTCACCTTTAGCTCAGACTTTGTGTGTATTCTTTAGGATATGCTGCTTGGTTGTATGATCACATAGAATTTCTCAAATATAATAAAACAGATTTTTAAAATATCCTTTAGCCTCATGTTACAGCCAAGATCTGCTCCATTAGTTTACACATGCACAAGTTATTGTGGCTTTTTGTTATAGTAAATCAGAAACTGCTGGACTAAAGTAGCATAACAGTCTGACTTAAAATCTACAAATAAAATCTACAAATTTTTAAAAATCTACAAGTGAAATAAACCTCAAGGCTATAATATTGTTCCTAATTTATTTTCTTGTCTCTTAATTGTCCTCTTATCTGTGTCTAGATATTACACCATGGCATGACTATCCTAATGCTATAACGTACATGATCTGTCTATGCACAGATCACTGTTATCTTTAAACAGTTTACTATTACATAAATATGTATTAGACAATATTTAACTTGTGATGTAGTAACAGGGCTGAACTGTATCCATAAATATTTGTATTAAAATAAGTTGTGTTAATTTTAAATTAATGAAGGAAGCATATATTTTTATTGATTTATGACTCGTGGATATTTTATTTACACAGCACTTAACACAGCAGTGAGCCAGTCAAGTTTTTTAAGCTTTGGAAAAACTTTTCTTTCTATATATATAAAAAAACATTTCCGGTGGGACAACAGAGTAATGTCATCACGTCATTCTGCGTCCCACAGCCCCTCCCTCCACCCTCAATCATCCTGCCTCCTCCGTCCCTCCGCAGTGGCCTGGCAGGCCGGAGCCAGGCAGCCTCACCCTTCTCTCCTTGCCGCACCGGCAGCCCCATCACACACCCCCTTGGCCAAGACTCCGCACCCCCAGTGCCTTCACTCACCACACTGTGGAGACCTTTCACCCCCAGCCTGCTCCTGCCCCCTCCCTCCTGGCCAGACACCTACCCCTAGCCGGCTCCTGCAACCTCCCCTGCTCTTGCACCCTCCCCCCCGGCCACACACCTACCCCAAGAGAGAGGGGGGGTTGGCGAGTGTAGCGAGCAGGAGGTGCAGCCCCCTCCTAAAAATAACTTAAATTTTAAAAGGTCTCCAGGCTGAGAATGCTAGCTAAACTTACACTCAGAAAAAAAAAAAAAAAAAGCAGCACGCAGCTGAGTTTCCAAAGTTAACAGCAAGAGACTCTCAAATACAGTAGCTTTTGTGATAATAAGCACAGTACGTATAAAGAATGTTACAAGCAACACTTATCTATTTCTTTATAAATATTAACTAATTCTCACAACAGGATAACGGAGGATAAATGACTTGCTCAACTTCACAGAGAAAGTTTATGTGAGATCAAAAAGCAACGCTTGACTCCTAATCCTATGCTCAGACACTTCTCTTATAATGTGCCGGAACAGGGCCAATAAGAACAATGTAACAGAAATACTCACTGTCTTTCCATACTTGCTATTTCCTGGTTATCTTCTTTAACCTATACAAATGAATAACAAATGTTTCAAAGGCAAAAAAGAGATACAATCTAAAAGATACGCAAAACCAAATGATTAATTCATTTATTCTAGGAATGAAGAGTCAGCCTGCAAAAGAGCTGGTTGTAAATAATTCTTCTACAGCGATTGCTATGCTGAATAAAAGATGGAATATCATCATTTAGTGGTGTCACCTTTTCAGCTACATCCCAGTGGTACCCCTCTCTCTTCCTTCTCCAATATTTTCAACTTTAATGCTATATTTTACAGTCCAGTCCTGCAACACTTACTCTCATGAATACAATCATGCAAACAGCTTCATTTAAATTAATCAGATTACAAATGTTAGTAGGAATTACTTACATCAGAAAAAGTTTAGAGGACTGGGTCCTTAATTAACCAGACTGCTCATCTTTCCCAAACATTTTAGACTTGAGCTAGAAAGATGTTCAATAAAATGAATCCAATTTTCCCACCCTCAAATGCTCCCTTCCTACACTGAGTGTGAAAGTGATTAGAACAGGAGCTATTGCAGTCAGTTTTATATTCGCTGAAAACTCTACCCCCTCCAGGTAATTTTAATTGGATAGCTGCAGCCAGATTCCAGCTCCTTTGTGTTGCTAAAAGGAAAAAGGGCCAGAACCAAGACATAGAATCTAGCTCCATGTTTTTACATTGTCATTTTAAAAAAACAGTGCATTAAAAAAATGTAAACAAAAGATGTAATAATAATTTTTTTTCCTGCCTGTTTCAGTAATCTCTCTCTTTCTTCCTGTGGAGATCCCATACTCTTGTCCTCAGCAATCATTTGATCTCGATGTTCCTCAAGGCCATGAAGTTTTTCATACAGCTGCACAGCCTCTTGTTTTACCTGGGAGTGCGCTATTTCCTGAGTAGAACAAGCAAAAACTGGTTAGATTTCCAGTGGACAATACATTGTTGAAATGCTTGTGTTTTTATTTAGCAAAGGTTTATGTATATAATAAAACAAGTTTATTTGCAACTTACAGTGAAGTCTGTACAAAAGATTGCCATATAATCTAGCTGTCTAGGTTCTAAGCATTTCAGTGCTGAGTGCTTTATTAGGCAGTGTCTTGCTATGACAGTCTAACCTAATGGAACTCCAAAGATAATGTCTAATAAGGAAGCTATACGGAAGAGGGGGCAGAAAGTTGTTGCATGCTCAAGACATTTTCACTGTGATATCAAGCCCCATACATACATCAAAATGTCTAAAATGTGAAGGAGTTGTCAAAATAGCAATGCCACTAAACTGAAAGTAAGAAAAGATCACTGTAACTGTTGTTTTCTGAAGACATACATCATGTTCACACTCTTGGGTGCATATTCCTCAGAGACCAATGCAGACAATCTTCAGTTTCAATGGGTTATACCCCTAGGGGGGGGGTGGGTGTGTGTGTGTGTGTGTGTGTGTGTGTGTGTGTGTGTGTGTGTGTGTGTGTGTGTGTGTGTGTGTGTGTGTGTGTGTGTGTGTGTGTCACAACCCCTGCTACAGAATTTAGACCTGTTCTTTCAAAGTGGGAGGTGAAGTCACTCACACATATACTAAAGAAGACTGAGTCATAAGGAGAAATTGCAAATCTCTCAACTCTTTGGGGAGAAGAATTTGAGAGTGATCTGCTTTACATATTCAGAGAACAATTACAAGTAATTTTCTGATTTCTAACGTTCCAAAAGAATACATCTGACAATGTTAAGGGAAAATGAAAAATAGAGTTTAGAAAAGAACCCTCATCAGACTTATACAAGTCCTCTATACTCAATGCTAGAGTTCTAGTGGTACATTATGTTTTGCTTTCTTTCTGAGGAGTGAATCGAAGGCAGTGGAAAACTTGGGGAAAGCCACAGGCCCATGAGAGCACAGTAAAATTTAGCTCAGGCTAGGGAGTAGAAGCAAGCCCCTTCATGTTATTTAAGCACTATGTTGCCTCTGCAGGGATGGGAGAAATTAACATGCAGCATGACCTTCAATGAAGCATCCATACTGCATCAAGATACTGACACTGATTTGGGCTCATACACCTATGTACAATAAAAAGGAGCCCTTGTATTATGGTTTGGAAGGACTGCATTTGCTATTCCAGCATGTAGGCTAGAAAAGTGGCCATAGGTCAATGTTACAGTCCTGATCTTGTTTGTTGATGGAATTCAATTTTCCCAGACATTTATTTAGATCCACAGACAAAATAGTTTACTCTATTAGCATAAAAAGAGTGATTTTCTTAACGCTTTCAAAAGTGATAGTTTACATCTATCATGTAATCACTGAGCTATATTTCACATGTATGACATACCAGCTGTAAAATACCTGATTACTTGACATCTAGCAAAAATAAATTATGAATCATAATTGGTGGGGTTTGGCCCTATCTTATAAAAATAAAATTACAGTATACGCATTAATGGCCTGAGTCTGCACCACTGAAATGGATGGGCGCTTTGCCCTGATCTTTAAGGGTGCAGGTTTATGCTATTAAAGAGTTACACTGTGGTACTTTGCTGATGTAAAAATTCTTTTTGCATTTACAAATATAAATAGATCAGTTATTTATCTTCATACATACAGCTCCTAGAGTGTCTTCCTTTACATTCAATGCATCCATCTCCTGCTGCTGAGCATCTAATTCCTAGAGGAAACGAACATGAATAGTTTAGGTAAAAATTACCATTGGAGAAGGATTTTCTTCCCCCTATTCTGCACATTTGATTCCAGCAAATGCCATAGAACATTCAGTCCTTCTTGTTAGGTGTGTATGTGAATAGGATAAGACCCCTTCCTCCAATCAGTGCCTGGCAGAGCTTTGCAGTATTGGAGTTTTGTGAATAAGTTTCATATCACTGTTACTTATATCTTGGCTGTAATTATGAACCATTGTACCCTTTCACCAACTTTTTCTTTGAAGGGAAGGTGTTCACTGAAAAAAATAATATTTTTAAAAATTATCTTCATCTCTTTTGTTAAACTTTAAATAACTAAAACAAAGAACTTCAAATAAATCGATGTTTAATATTCTTATGTGAATGGCAGGCAATTATTGTAGTGGATAAGGAATCAGAAATCTTGGGTTCTGCTCTCTGCTCTGTCACTGATTTACGAACATAAGAACGGCCACATCGGGTCAGACCAAAGGTCCATCTACCCCAGTATCCTGTCTGCTGACAGTGGCTAATACTAGATGCCCCAGAGAGAGGGAACACAACTTGCAGTGTGACCTTGTACAGGTTATTCAGATCTAGAACCTGCAAAGTTTATACGTGTATTTTTTACTCATGCATTTATTGCTAAGCGTCTAAGCGTTTGCCGGATCAATTCAAGGCCTTAATTTCCACACCCTTAATATCCCCATCTGTAAAATCAGAGTAATGATGGAGGAGAATGAAAATGATTTATCCATTTTAAACCATGTTGAGATCTACAGATAGAAAATGTTTGATACAGTAGAGTCCCGATTATCCGACCTAAACGTGACAGACACATGGTCAGATTACCAAATATGTCGGATAATCGGGACTCTACTGTATGTATCCTGGCCCCATCCCTGCCTGGCCCTGGACCCTTCCCTCCCTGCAGCTCCCGGGAGCCCGTCCCGCTCGCTGCCCCATCGCTCTCCTGGAGCCGCTGATGCCGCTCCTGCTGGCGCCGCTTCGTCCTGGGAGCTGCAGGCATCAGCGGATCCATTGGAGAGACAGGGCAGCAAGTGGGGCCATTCTCCCGCCCCGCGCCCTGGAGCCGCTGATGCCTCTTCTGCCAGCACCGCTTCGTCCCTGGGAGCTGCAGGCATCAGCGGCTCCAGGGCACGGGGTGGGAGAATGGCCCCGCTCGCTGCCCTGTCCCTCCAATGGAGCCGCTGATGCCTGCAGCTCCCGGGACGAAGTGGTGCCGGCAGAAGAGGCATCAGCGGCGGAGAGTGACAGGGCAGCGAGCAGGACCATTCTCCCGGCTTGCGCCCTGGAGCCGCTGATGCCGCTCTGTCCCCGGGAGCTGCAGGGTCGGATAAAGCAGAGTGTCGGATTACCGAAGGTCAGATAATCTGGACTCCACTGTATTATTTTGTTTCTAATCAATTTCATTTTCTGTTTTTCATGCACTAGCACAAAGTTGAAATGTTGGGGATAATGCTATCTGAAAATTTCCCTTTAATTTAATCAGATTAAATTCTTTAGTATTCCAAACTATATTGTGGAATTCATGGAACTAATTTTACATACATCTTGGAATAACAATATGAGAAATCCCACCTGTAGCAGTTTTTCATTGGTATCCTTCATCTCCATGTATTTAGCTTGATTCTCCAGAGACATATTTTTTATTATGTCATCAGCTACTTGTTTTTCACGCTCAATATCTCCTTCCACTGCTTGAATTAACTTTTCTTTGCTGTAATAACAGAGGAAAGTGAAAGTAACATTATAACTCACTATACTTTTTATTTATAAAAACAAAGAGACGCTCATTCCTGGTTTTAAACCCCCTAAAACAATCTAATATCACAAATATAATACATAACCAACTACCTTCCTCAGAATGAAATATATTCCATCTGATAAAATAAGTGCATCATTACCAGGGCTCGACAAACTATAGAATCTACTTGCCCGTGGCAAGTAGATTTCAGCCACGCGCCCTGTTTACCGGCAGCTCTTGCGCATGCGCAGTGCGGGGCTGGTGAGTGGCTTTCGCCGCCGTTTGTCAAGCCCTGATCATTACTATAGATTTTTTGCTTGAAATATATATGATACACTTTGTATAATTGTGGACTTGATTCTTCTGTCTTAACAACATTTAACTCACTGAAGTTAACTGCAATTTTGAACACAAAACAACTATAGCAGCCGTGGCCAACCTGCGGCTCATGAGCCGCATGCGGCCCTTCCCCCCCAGGGTGCAGCTTGCAAAGTCCCCCCAACATGGCTCATAAAGTCACTCCCGCATCCCCAAAACCGCCCTTTCCTCCCAGCTCCTTGGGCTCACTGGGGCAGAGGAGCTGTCCGGCGCGGCCATTAAAGATGGCATCGGCCGGCGGGAGCCTGATGTGGCCAAAAAGCTTCTGAACGCATTTTCTTAATGACTTTTTTTGTTTTGTTTTGCTCGACAACTTTGCCCCAGTTCTTCGCACTGGATCCACTGATATCTTGGCTCTTTGCCCAGAATGGGTTGGCCACCCCTGAACCATAGGATCAGACCTATCAAAGTAACTTTTTGAACACTGATACCTGCATGCACTGGTTCCTCCTAAATAAAGATGGATTGTGTGTCAGATTTAAGATACTACTAAAGATAAGTGCTTGAATTATATCACCTTTACAATACAACAAACTAAAAAATGGTGACGCTTGCAAATCATGAATTTTCATTTAAAATTTTCCACATATGTAAAGATCTTCAGATTTTAATTCTGATTACTAGACTCACTTATAAAATAAGCCTTTTCTCTTAAACATTCTTCAGTTGACCACAACTCATCCTTTGTGTAAGCTCCTGCAATGTTTTAACTTGATTTTTCCTATGTGATCTGAAATTAAGAGGCCTAAGCATATTACCCACCAGACTTCCTTATTGACTGTAGATCCAAATAACTAAGATGACTATAAGAAATTGCTCAACCTAGTCAATCTTTTGCTAAGGAAGTTCTAGCCTTTTATTTATTTATTTTTAGCTACCTGCCTGGTCACTGAGTACAAAGGTTAAAAACAAAGTAAAATGCTGTTGCAACATCTCTCCTCTTTTTAATGCACAGGAAACACACAACTATACATATTCTCTCTCTGAAAAAATAAAAAGGTAAGATACTTTATAGATTTTTTTTTTTAACAAAACCAGCTTAATAATCTTAAATGTGTGGGAAAATAATTTTGTTTATATAATTTGATTGTCAGACTGGAAATAGATCTCATATTAAAGACACCCTGGGTTCCTCAATCAATATGAGCTCTTCACGAACCAAACTACTGCATTATGCTTTGTTAGAAGATTAGAAAGCAGCCCGAGTCTTTCGGAAAGGAAAATGTTTCTGATTTTACAAACTACACTTCTTCCTAATTTACTCTTGAAAACTGCATTTTTTATTTGTTTTTTAACTAATGTAGGAAGTGTAGAGGAACACATCACTGTGAAATGAAAACTCCTAAGAAGCCATTTTTGAAACATATTCAAAGAAAGCATGTATTGGCTGAGATCATGGGAGAATGTTAAGATATTAATGATGTCTGTCAGACTGATTTTTTTGCAAATGACTAATTCTTTTTTAAAAAATCTATTTTAATAGATCATTCTTCAATAGTATGCCTTGAATATTTTATAATCATTTAAAATCATGAACATATTTTGGCTTGTATGCTGATGGATCTTTTCACAGTGAAAGAAACTGACTGATTTACATAAGAAAAAATGTAGACAGAAATGGATTTTTTTTTTTTTTAGTTTCACCATTTAGCAACTTGTAAAGATTTGTTTCCCTTATACAAATTGCAATAATATTCTGAGTCAGGATTGCTTTAACAGCCAGGACTCCTAGGTGTGGAGAGAAACCCACAAATCTTAGGTATGCTACACTGGTGTGTGACAGGGGATAGATTACTTGGGGTACGTCGAGACTACATCCCTCTTTCGACAGAGGGATATAAATTAGACACTTTGAAATTGCAAATGAAGCCGGGATTTGAATTTCCCACGCTTCATTTGCATAAACACATTATGGTGCTCTTTCGAAAAAGCGCTATTTCGAAAGTGAAACCGCAATCTAGATGCAGTTCTTTCGAAAATGGAAGCCTCGGTTTACAGGATCTTTTGGAAAAGGCTTCTATTTTCAAAAGAACCGTGTCTAGATTGTGGTTTCACTTTCGAAATAGCACTTTTTCGAAAGAGCACCATGACGCGATTATGCAAATGAAGCACAGGAAATTCAAATCCTGGCTTAATTTGCAATGTCGAAGTGTCTAATTTATATCCCTCTGTCGAAAGAGGGACATAGTCTAGACACACCCTTGACAGAGGGATGTAGTCTTATTTAGGTTCTTAGCAATATTTACATAAGACAAAAACACAATAAGTTATGATGAATCATTTCTTTCAACTATAAATCAACTTTTGTTTACATGACTAAAACCAGGAGCATGCCTTTAAACTAATAATAAAGCAATATAAATGTTGGTCCTAACATACAAAAATATTCTCTTTTCTAGACTTTGAATATGAAAATCACTTGGCTAATGATCTGGATTGGAGCAGTACTTTCAAATCCAGTCACGGGTGAATGCACTATTACTTCTCAATCTGTAAGTTTTAAACTAAACTCTTTAATTTTTTATCATTTTCTTAGATAATCCACAGAGAGGTGATTCCTTTACATCAGGGCTACTCCACACGTGGCCCATGGGCCGCATGAGGCCGATGACCCATTTGTTTGCAGCCCATGGTGCAGTTTGAGTTTACAAGGGGCTCAACATGCAGCCCGTGGTGGGAGCCAAAACAAAACAAACAAAAAAAATCAATATAATGGTCCTCTGTTGATATGTGTTTTAGTAGTTAAATTCCTGGATTGTCATTGCTCATTAAAAGTGCTGTCATATGGGTGGAAATCAGGTAAATATTCAACATCATCAACCATGGACTCAACACCCGTTGGCATCCGATGCCTCCCTCACTATTTCCTTCCATCTTTCCCTGTCCAGTTCAGAGAGGCTTAGTTTCTGTAGACTAGTTCCACATCAATCTGCTAAATCATCTACCCATTCTCCGTGGGGTCTGCCTCTCCTATTCGGACCATCCATTATGCCGAATTCCAGGGTCTTTACTTTTCGCTCGTCGTTCATTCTGCAGATATGCCTGAGTAGCTGTAACTTCCGTTGTATAATCTTCTGCAGTAGGTTCTCTTTCGGCTGTATCTTCCTATATAATTCCTCATTGGTGATCTTCTGCACCTATGCTATTCTCAGGATCTTTCTATAACAACTCCTCTCAACTGCATTTTATTAATATCAGCAGAACTGACTTAACTGGGTCCTATGCGTTGTGTAGTCTTGCCTTAATCTTTATATTCACGCTCGTCAGTGTGGAAAAAGCTATTTGCATATATTTGCTTATATATTTGCATGTATATGCAACCACACTTAAGTTGTGGCCCTCGGCATGTGCTGTGAGTATCACTGTGGCTCCCGGGGCTTTCAAAGTCGAATAGCCCTGTTTTAGATCAAAGACTTGTATTTTAACAATAACCTCATCTTCAACTTCCTCAATATATTATGGTATACCTATACAAAGCCTATATATATAGCTATAACTAGATAGATATCCAACAACCTAACGGTAGAAGACCATGTAGAAATGGAATAAACATGAGTTTCTTTTACTTGCACAATGCAAATCATTATGACAGAGCTCCACTTTATATTTTATTGAATTGAAAAAATCTATTTGATATGTTTATGTTCTCAGATTTCAAACCAAATTCCATTGAAGTCAACTGTCTTTCACCCTGACTTCAATTAGTTTTGGAACAGACTCAAAAAACTAAGAGACTGAACACTTTCAAATACCACTCAAGACAAGAGAGTTGATGGGGTTCAGCTGTTCACAGTCAGCCTCACAGCTTTTGAAAATAACAACAATAATATGTATCACATGGGTAGCCATGTTAGCCTCTTACATCTGATGAAGTGGGTTTTTGCCCATGAAAGCTTATGCCCAAATAAATCCATTAGTTTTTGAAGTGCCACAGGAATCCTTATTGTTTTTAAGTAATGAGATAATAGAATTTCATTTCTCACCTCACTCTTTCCAAAGAGAATTTTAGTTTAATCGGTCCCTCCTTCTTGTACTTGTAGTTTGGGTGTCATGATTCACAACTGGGTAACTAAACTGCTGTTATATTGACTACACTGCTTACATTAAAGTAGTAACTTACTGCCCACTTGTCTAAAACTAATTTTACTATTTACCTTTTGCACTAACTTGTCAAAGAGCAAATTGCACACACACAAAAAGAGAAATCCACCCTCCTGTAAAAATAAAACAGGTCTCAGTGTACTCATTGGCATGAAGAATAAAATCAGTACAATAGACTCTCAGAGTAGAGATGACTGCAGGTAGGTTAGTTTCAACCCAGAAAACCAAATTAGTTTAAGTACTTTGGTTGCAATAAAAAAATAATTTTTAGTGAACTCAATCCTTCTCCACAAATGAAAATCTTATTAAAACAAACATCTTTACAGATGGAACAAAAAATAAAGAAAAAACAAAAATTAGTTATTTCTCCAACTCTTGCCCCCTTCCTTTCATTCACGCATAGCTTATCTTCAGGGATCTCCCTGTTACGTAGGAAGGTACTTCTTTTTATACTAAGCCCCCCTTCCTAGTAGGCCTGGCCAAACCTTCACATTACATTTCTAATTGCCTTGGGCCATTAACTCTCAGGTTAATCCCCTCACAAGGGGTGGAGCTGGTGGTGCTTTGTCACCTTTCCTTCCTGTTGGAATTTCAAAATTGCTTCCATAAGATGATATCCACCACCCCAGTGACGTGAACCTTATCCCACCAATATATTTTAAAGAAAATCAGGAACAGTATAGTATGGGTCCAGGGCTTTCTCTCTGGATCTCAAAGAGCTGGCATGCTTGGTTACAAGGGGGTTTTGCACTGCAAGAGCCCACATCAACCCTTCCTATTAGAAAATATTTTGTAATTTATATTGTTTTTCTCTCTCCCTTCAACAGGTCATTTGTGAAGAATCTGCAAAGAATTACTCTTCTATTCCTACCTTCTTAAGTAAAAATGTTACTAAACTATATCTAAGTAACAACAGCATTATTTTAAACAAAACTGACAAAAAGGTTCTTCAGCTATTTATTAACTTGACTGAATTGTATCTCAATGAAAATGCCATTACTGTGCTACATAATAATACCTTCTACAAGCTGTCAAAACTCACAATTCTAGATATAAGTCATAATTGTATCAATACAATTGAACAGGCTGCATTTGCAGGTCTAAATCAACTATCCACATTGTATCTAAATCATAATAAAATATCCCAGATGGATTCTGACATATTTACAATGCTGAAAAACCTGATGGTTTTGAGTCTACAGGGCAATTTGTTGGAGTACTTGGATGTAAAAGCACCATTTAAACCAATTAGAATTAACTTAAAAAGAAATCCATGGAATTGTTCCTGTGGCCTGCTCCATTTACAGAAATGGTTGAATCTCTCATATGTGAGGCTAGGTAAGTTTTGACAACAGCAGCAATGAGACCATTACAATACTTACAAAAGTAACACCTCTGCAGTATTTATTTCTCTCCAATCAACCATCATTATCCTGATCCTACCTGAGTTAAGCCTCATCAGGCTTGCCATCATGTATGAAATACAATTTAATATTGTAAATTAATAAGAAAGCTCACTTATATACTATAATTTCTCACACTGCAGCACAGACCCTATCATCTCTCTTGACCTTTTATTATTCATACTTTCAGAATATGAAAATGACACTTTGTGTGAATATCCAAATGTCTGGAACAAATTTTCCATCAAGACAGCACCTATCCAAAAATCTGATTGTGACTCAGGAAGAGGCTCTCTCACAAAGGCTACACTTTCTAAATCTATCATTAGTCCTAAAACCATTGTCATTTTAACATCTTCTCTCAACTCTTCAAACAACAGTATTAGGAGCAATGCATCACATCCAGGTGATATACTGATGTTTCATTTTACTACTTCATAATAGCACTGTCCAGTACTACTTCTACGGGGCACGTCTCGAAAATAAGCCAGTGATATGGGAAATGCCATGCACCTAGGCACAGAAATATTGTGTTCACATTATGTGGAATTTATGTCATGCTTAACTTTATCAAGAGCTCAAAACTGACTTGAATTACAATTCCATTATGCAATATTATAAAATAATATACATAAACTAATGATGTGAGGAGATCTGAGGTTCAAATAATGAGTTAAGTGTTTGTATTCTAAACCAGTGTTTCTCAACTAGTGGTACGAGTACCCTTAGGGTACTCGAGAGAAGTCTGGGGAGTATATCAATACAACTGAAATTTGGAGAAAACTGAATTTTTGTTTTAAGTTTTACAGCAGTTTATTATTTTTGTACTTTTTACACCCAAAAATGTCACTGCCTGCCTGGCTACGATTAAGTTGTCTAAACAAATATGTAGAAAAAAAATGTGTGTGTCTGAAAACTTTAGGTAATGGGGGTACTCGTAAATTTTTGTTGAAGCGGGTATTTTTTTGGGGTGCGGGGGAAGGGGTACTTCTAAAAAAAAGGTTGAGAATCACTGTTCTAAATGAACTACAATTCAGTCACCCAGTTACACTGCTCACAATCTTCTATCTGTGAAACAGGCCCCTTTCCATTTTTAGTTTTGTTCTTGGCATGCAAACACGGTCTATTGATTTACTTACACATCCCTGATCACTGGTGTTCATTTTGGACTTCCCCTCCCCTTTGATATCTTACCTCCCCGTTTTTCTAGGGATGTTAAAAATCGTTTATTTTGGTAACCCTGTAACTGGTAAAAATCTTAGCAGTTACATACGCTTAGCTTTATAGTGCAGAGCCCGCAGCAAAGCCTCCCCATGAGTGGAATGGGCAATTCTTGCCCACTCAGCTCCCGGGGAGGTGACCTCCTCCCTAGGAGAATGGGCAACCCTAGCCCGCTGGACTCCCGAGGAGAAGGCTTCGCTGTGGCAGTGCCACTTCCCTGGGAGCGGAGCGGCATCCCTTCCCATTCAGCTCCAGGGGAGGAGGCTTTGCTGCCCTGCCACAATGAAACCACTTCCCCAGGAGCCGGCTGAATTTAACTGACACCATTAACTGATAAGTGTGAGCGTATCAGTTAAATGGTTAATTGGTTAAACTCTAACATCCCTACTTTTTACCCACAATTAATTCTCTCTCTCATCCACCAGAGTAGCAGCTTCACTTCCTTCTCCTGAGCCCATGTCACCATTGCATAAAGAGAGCAATAGAACAAAAGTGACAGAAGTGGGAAGAAGGGACACTAATTTCTGGATAGATTTATACCTATGAGGCTAGCACAACCTCAAAATCCTTTAGGATGCATTAGCTGCCATAATTCATTGGGCACTGTGAACACACACAGTAGATCTGCAAGTAGAGATTTTTGGCAGTTATGGTTCTTGGGATTTTCAACATAAAGAAAATGAATCTGGAGGGATGTACAAAATGAAAAAGTTAAAAAGTGACTACCTGGGTGTAGATGTTCTAGACTGCAGTCATGTTCAGCTTGAAATTTGAAAATGAAAATCAATTTCATGTTCTATTGTCCTATCGTAGAAATGAACCTAAAGTTCACTTCAGATCTGAATGATGATTCATGGACTATCCCCAGAACATTTCATCAGACCTTCAGTTCTGAAAGAAAGTTACTTATTTAAACTTGGCCACACAGAACATTCTGAGTATCCTGAGGGTGAAAATATGGACTTAGGCACCCGCATGTAGAAAATGTGTCCCCAGTGCAGATTTTGGTTGCCCAAACATTCGTATTTTATTAATAGTATACAAAGAGTCAAGAATTCCTCTAGCAGTTTGTTCCCAAAAGTCCCTTATCTGTCCATAAAGCAATTAGTATTATAGGTTTTTGGGGGGATATTATGCAAGGGGAGTTGGATGTTTTGGTTTAAGATATTTTATTTAATGTGATTTTACTTTCCTTTGTATTCTTAAAGGTTCTCCACCTCTTGGCAAAACTTGGGCCTTTCTGCTAGGTGTTCTGGTTTTTGTCCTAAGCACTTCATTACTGATTCTTACTGCCATAAAATTCCCCATGTGGTACCGCTACTTGATCAGCTACAATCACCATCGTCTGGAAGAGCAGGAACCAGAAATGTTTGAAAAGGAGTTTACAACTGATCTGGGCACTCCTCCATCAGTATTAAACATCAGTGAGCAATATCCCACTGTAATATTTGAACAAACTCATATATTCACACTTGATGAGGATGGTTTTATTGAGGACAAATATATAGATGACCCTGGATTAACTGAAAAGGTTTAAATTCGTATATAATGGATGATATTTTGACTTTTCAATAGCTGATTATATAGGATCAATACATTCAAAATATTTTAAATAAATATTTCTAGTATATATTATAGATTGAACCCAAAGCTTTTGGACAAATGTGTGCTACATGTTGTATTAAATGAATAGGTAAGAAATTTGGTGATGTGCATGCATTATCACAGTAACAAATATTTTAAAATATATAAGCATAGTCTGATACTAAAATCTCACTGTGTAATCATAATGGGGAAAAATTACACCTAGTTCTTATATATTATTTTTTCATCAGTAGATTTCAAAACACTTTACAACGATAGCACCCATTACTTCTGTTTTACAGCCAGGAACTGAGGCAAAGTGGGGTGAAATGACATGTCCCAGCAGGCCACTGGCAGAAGTAAGACTTGAACCCAGGTCTTCTGAGTCCTCATTCAATTCTCTAGCCATTAGGCAAAACTAAGAACATTGAATAGAGCATCTAGGATTTTCTAGCTAAGCCACATTCAGTTTTATTTATTCATAAACAAAAAATAGTTGTTTAAGTAAGCAAAACAAAAGGCTGTCTCACCATGTCCCCCACATCACTTACATCCATCCATGAACAAAGTACCATTTTTACATACTGAATACTTTTTTATTTTACTCCACTGTTGCCTGATGTCTTTTTAATGTTATGAATATTTGAAAACTGCCAATGCAGAACACATTTTTAACCACGTAAAGAAAAGATTGAGGCATTTCAGTTTTTAAACTTCAAATAGATGAATCTCCTCAAGATTTTCAAATATTCTTAAAATCAAGTTGTTGAGATATAGGGAAACATTTCATTTAAGGAATAATGTATAGTAAATGAGAAAATAGACAGTTTTTAATATTAAAAGAAAATATATTTCTCATTATTTCACAAAAGGGTTCATAAAATACAATGGATAGCAATGTCCTCACCATTTCACTGTTTTTTTATTGAAGTCATAAAATCTTTACATTGTGTAAAAAACAAGACTGGAAACATTAATGGCCCAAATCTATCTTCAAACAGACAAACTGGAATAAATGCTATTGTTTCAGGCATTTATGAGGATAGAACTGGCACCAATTGTAAAAGCAAATATACTACAAAAATTTGTAGTATATTTATAAAACAGTTGGCAGGCATGTGACCATTTTTAGAATATTCAGAAATCACAAAATAACTAATTTTAATTGTGTTATGATGGCTATGACAATATTTGCTTGTTTTGGTCAGGAAAACAAACTTTAAAACAATCTTGATGAGAGACTAAATGATGTCAAAGAACAAATTGTTTTTTTAAAGGTGACACTGATTCTTACATAATTTTTTTTATATAGCTT
The DNA here is from genome assembly GCA_032595735.1 of Pelochelys cantorii. Taxonomy (NCBI): domain Eukaryota; kingdom Metazoa; phylum Chordata; order Testudines; family Trionychidae; genus Pelochelys; species Pelochelys cantorii. The sequence goes on along the minus strand of CM064330.1, from coordinate 116,338,866 downwards.
CATTTACTTAATGAACATAGATGCTGTAGTGACAGTACACCTTGTATGATTGACCTGATAATTTCTGATTGACTTATGAGAACAAACCCATTATATATTTTAAGTTATTTAGAAATCAATTTCTTTATTAAAATGTATTGAAAATATTTTAAATATACTTTAAACACTAAGTTGACTGAGGGACTGAAGTTTTAATCCTTATGAACCTTATTCAGTGACACTTGTAGAGAATACAGCCAACTCTTAGGGAATATTTTTTGAGTTAAAAATTGTCTGACCAGTTAAATCATTTCTTCAGCCTGACTCATTTTAATAAGCTATTTTATACTAAAATTCAATTTTCTGATATATGATGTACTTACGCTTGTCTCTCTGTAAAAATTATATCAATACTTTGAGCTTCTCGGTCATTTTGAGTTTTTAGCTGTTAAAAAAATGAATAATTAGCGGGTTACATTTCTGCATGAAAAGATCCTTGCCACTAACGAAAATATAAACACTATAAATTCATAGAAAGTTATACATGCATTTGAATGAACAAGTGGAATAGAAGACCAAAATGGAACTGGGAAGGAATAGCAGTGGCCTTTTAATCCAAAAGCATATCTGATCCTGCATATATGTATTCTGTAACTGTAATTCCCACTGAAAGCCTGCATTTGAATGGGTACTATAATCACAGAAACTGCACATCAATGTTTTTATTAATAATCAAGTTGGATTACTTGGGGTAAAAACTATCTTCACTGGCTTCTCAGGCTACTTTACAAAGAAAAGTTCTTTCCAGCTATGAACAAAGTGAGCACTGGCACAGTCTTGGTGCTTGGAGGAACCCTTCAGTAGACTTATGAAACCAAGAAAGAACTTCAAGGGAAAGCAAAGGTGATATGTATTTACTTCTGAACACACCATAGACCCATTAATGCATTACTGCAATGGAATCTCTTGAAAAACAGAGTATGGAGGAGAATGAAGAACAAGTAAAAAGCATGGGGAATTTTACAAGGAAGACTGGTGCCTAGGATAGCCTCTCAAGTGGGTTAGTTTTCTGTGCCTTCCATCAAAATAATGTGTGATATGTGTATGTACTTGAACATAAGCCCATTCGTTCATAAGCCGACCCTCCAAACTTACAGAAAAAAAATGTTAAAAGTCAATGACCTGTTTATAAGCCAACATAGTCCCAGCTCCTCAGCGTCAGCGTGGGCTGAGGGACATGCTAGCTATAGGCGGACTCTTTCAGCTCCCATTAGCTGCTGTTTGCTGTTCCCAGCCAGTGGAGGCTGAGAGACTCCATGCCTGTAGCCAGCACGTCCCTCAGCCTGCACTGCTTCCTGTGGCTCCCACTGGCTAATGAGCCCCTGCCCACTGGTCTTCTATCTTGGCTGCATGTAGATCAGCCATACGGCCCACCTTGCCCACCTGCCACTGCAACTCTAGTGGTGGCTCCAGGTACGGAGCCTCTCAGCTCCCAAGGCTCAGGAAGCAGCATGGGCTGACGGACATGTTGGCTGCAGCACGAAGCCTCTCAGTTCCCAGCCAGTACGTTCTTTAGGTCGCGTTGCTTCCATCCGTTTGGGAAGTACTCATTCATAAGCCAACCCCTGCACTTTATAGCAGGATTTTTTTTCCAAAAAAAGTTAGTTTATGAACAAGTATATATAGTATGTGAATACTGGTATCTTGGACTGGGACACATACGTCTCTTATCTTAAATACAGAAACATCACGGAGTTTGAGTGCGATTCTAAGAGCAATTGTGTCACTGGCCAATATAGATATCCCAGCATTAGGATCAGAACAGCTGGATGAAAAGGTTTAAGTCAATCCTTTCAAAAGCTTTCAATAACTGTGTCTCAGAAGATGTTGGCTTAGGATGTCAACCACAGTATTTTAACAAAATGAATCTGGGATGCCAGGATACTACATTTACTATGCAGTGTTTTCAGGGGATAGTCAAGATCTAAATTTTATAAATGTACTTCCTTGGAAAGCAAGAAATAGGACTGGATTCACTGAAAACATATAAGAAAATCAAGATATTTCTTACATCAGAAACTTTTAATGCATTTATTTTTTAAAAAACTATGAATCCTATTTACGGAAAACAATTATAAAGTGTTTGCTAAACTTTGAGACAACACAGAGTTTTTTTGCTTTCATAAATCTATAACTAAGGCCTCAGTCCTCCAAACATTTATGTCCATGCTTAACATGCAGAAGCTGCTCCACTGACATTGTATGGGTCATAAACCTGCAAACTCTAGCATTACTCTAACATTACTCACATGAACAACCCCATTACAGTAAAGAAGACTGTTTAGGTTAACAAAATCATGCACATGTATAAATATTTGAAGGACTGAAACTGTAATATATATATATCTAAGGTTTGATTGTATGTTTTATTAACATGGCAAATACTCAAACTCTTACCATATTATAATCACTTATCACTTCTTCCATATCTGTATTGGTATTAAGTTTATCCACTAGCTGAAAAAAGAAAAAAGCTCAGTTAATGCTCTGTTCTTTTTAATAACATTAAAGAGACATTATACAGAAAGTTAGAAAACTCTCGGCTCACTCTTTGATAAAGTTACAAAAGAGATGACTGATATTGTACTGAAAACAAAAATACCAGAAATGTTAATATACTACAAGTAAACTTCATATTTAATAATTCTTACCTGTTTTGTATAACTGCAGAAAAGAAACAATGTTAATATTACAGAACTGATACTGAATCCTCACATCCAAAACATATTTTCTTTTTTTAAATATTCTCCTTGGTTGCCCTCTCCTTTTTATAAAATTCTAAATATTGTCTCTCTAATGATTTTGTCATTTACTATGACAGAGAAAGAAATGCTAATTTTCAACTCCACTTCAAATTTGAAACAAAAAGTATCAGTCCAGTTAGCTTAATAATTAAACTATGACTATGAACACACTTCAGAATAATGCTTGTTAGTTAGTCAACTACTACTGCACAGCCAATAAAAATGCTGTTTTTATGATTCTGTGCAAGCCTAGGTTATTATTTGGGATGTTTTAAAACAGTAAACTGGAGCATTAAACAATATAAAATTTGTCAAAACACATACAGAACAGCTTTAAGGACTGTGGCCTTAAAATATAAAAGGCATTGTAAATCCCATTGGAAAGATTTTCAAGTAACTAACATTTAAGATATGGGCAACTTGACATACTCCTTTTAAAGTTAAAATATTGTGATGCACATGTACAATAAACCTGTAGATATATAAATGTACTGAAAGATAAAAAAATATAACATTTTCAGTTGGACATATCAGTGTAGAGGTGATCAGATGTACGGAAGCAGAGTGCTGGCATGTAAATTTGAACAGGTTTAGAGGGGTTTGTTTTTGTTTTTAGATAAAGGCTAGGGGAAAACTGACAGGTGCAGAGGAACACACAGTTTGGACAAAGACATCACTTAAGGATGAATTCATTAAAGGTGGAACTCTACATCCAAGTAAAGAGAATAGGAAAGAAGTTGATAAAGTATAGGTGGGATCTAGTCAGGAACAGTAAAATGTAAGAGTCTTCCATTTAAATACAACACTTAAAAGTAAGCAACTGAATATTGACAAAGTGTGAAAGTACTTATACACAAATGTGAGACATCTAAATACTAAGATGGGTAAAGAAGAGTGCCTGGCATTAAATGAGGCAATTGATATAATAAACATCAAAGGAATTTGGTGGAATGAACACCAAACTTACTATCACAGTAAGACCAGGGTACAAAAGGTACAGAAATGACAGCGCAAGTATTGGGGAATGGTGCTACAGGTGAAAGAAAGCCAGAGTCATAAATAGTAAAAACCTTAAATTACCCAAAAACTTTAAAATACCCAAATTCTTATTGGGCAGTTGAGTAGGAACTTGACTAGTCACTTCTCCGCTTGCTGCCCCTATCAGAGAGAGGCAACAAGTGGGGGTTTGAGGGGGGAGGCACGAGCTGGTGCTGGGAGAGAGCCAGCTTTTAAGCTAGCTCCCCCCAACACCATCTCCACGGGGGACAGGGGAGGCAGAGGGCAGCAGGGAAATGGCACGAGCAGGGATTGAAACAGTCCCGCTTGCACTGGTCCAACTGCTGTTCCTCTTCCTTTGAAATGTACAAGAGCCGCCTGCGGCTCTTGTACATTTCAAAAGAAGAGAGGCAGCAGGAACTCACTGGCCTCTCCCTTTGAAATGTACAGGAGCTGCCTGCGGCTCATGTATAGCATGAACCCAACTTATCAACTAATTGAGTAGTTGATGGAGATTCCATCGACTACTCAATTAGCTGATTAATCAAAATTTAATATCACTGCCCTAAATGAATCAAACTATACCATGGAACCTCGAAGGATAGAAATTCCATGCTTGAATTATAAGGGTATAGCAGTAGGAATATATTACCAGCTATGTGGCCAGGACAGTGATAGTGACTGTGAAATGCTCAAGGACATCAGAGAGGCTACCAAGGCAGAAAACACAACAATGGGGGATTTTGACTATCTCCATAATAACTGGGTACATGTCACCTCAGGGATGCAGAGATAAAATTTCTAGAGATTATAAATGACCGTTTCTCAGAGCAGCATGTCCTGGATCTCACAAGACGAGAAGAAATTTGTGATTTAGTCTTCAAAGTGACGTACAGGATCTGGCGCACTGTTTGGTAAAAGCAACCGTAATGTAATGAAATTTAACGTCCTTGTTTGGCATAAAAGCCAAAGAAACCTACTTAAGTAGCATGTAACTTCAAAAAGGGGAACTATACAAAAATGAAGGAAATTAAAAGAAACAAACACAAAGGTGAAATGCCTGCAAATTGCAGATCCTATTTTAAAACACAATAATAGAAGCTCAAACTCAATATATATGCCAATTTTTTTAAAAAACCAGTCAAAGAACCAAAAGAGCAGAGTAAAAAAGGCATGTAGAGGCATATAGGACAATAAATGCTGCAAGTCAAGTGTATAAAAGTACATGTTAGACCAAGAAAGAATGTGATGAGAAACTCAAAAAATAACAGCAATTTAAAAACAAAACACTAGAAGCAGGAAGATTGCCAAACAATCAGTGGGGCCACTGGATGAATAAAGTGCAGAAGAACTACTCAAGGAAAAAAGCATGGTCATGCAGAGAGGCTAAATGAATTCTTTCCATCAGTCTTCATTGCAGAGGAGAGTCCCATAACTGAGCTATTCAAATGACAAATATGAGGAACTATCTATTGACTGAGGTGTCAAAAAAAGGACATTTTGGAACAAACTGATAAATTAAACAGTAAAAAGTCATGAAACTCAGTTAGAATTCATCCAAGAGTTCCTAAGGAACTCAAATATACAACTGCGGAATTACTAACCATGGTATGTAATCTAACTCAGAAATTAGACTCTGAACCAGATGACTGGAGAGTAGCTAATCATGCCAATTTTTAAAAAAGGCTCCAGAAATTATCCTGACAATTACAGGTTAGTAAGCCTATCTTCCGTACCAGGTAAACTACACTGAAGATCAGAATCATCACACACAAAAATAAGCATGCTGTGGAAGAACCGTCGTGGCTCTTGTAAAGGAAATCATGCCTCAGAAATCTAATAGAAGTTCTGTGGACCTCAACGAGAATGTGGACAAAGATTTAATTAGACTTTCAAAAAGCCTGTAATGAAGTCCCTCACCAAAGTCTTTTTTACTAAAATAAGCAAGAATGGGAGAAGAGCAGTGGTTTTCTCATGGACCAATACATAATTAAGACAGGAAACAAAGGGTCAAATAAATGGTTAATTATCACAATGGAAAGAGGTAAACAGCAGGGTCCCCCAATGAAGTGTTGAACACCAGTACTGTTCAACATATTCATAAATAATCTGGAAAATGGGTGAACAGTGAGATGGAACAATATACAGATGATACCTTGCTGGTCTGGCACTATTGGGACCTGACTGGTCCCAAACGAGGGGATTTGCCAGACCAGGGAAGGTCCCTCCCTTTGTGGCCATGCTACTACCAGGCTAGGGCTCCAGCCTGCCCCCGCTGCTGCTGGGGCTCTCCCTGGCCCCATACTACTGGGGCTGGAGTGTCACAGCCAGAATTCTGTGGCAGGAGAGGAGGGACAGGGTTGAGGTCCATGGCTTGGGCCAGAGCTCTCTGGCTGCCACTGGAGTTCCCTGGCTGCTAGAACCAAAACGTGGCTGGAGTTCCGCAGCCAGGGGTGGAACCAGATCTCCCTGGCTGAGGCTGGAGTTCCATGGTCATGGCCAGGGTAGAGCTCCTTGGCCGCTGGGGCAAGAACCCCCACCATACCGCCCAACCTCCTTCCACCCCCACACTCTGGGCTTCTGGCTGAGCTGCCAGTGCTCCTTACAGCAGTCCTGCCTCACTGCCAGACCTCCTTCTACCTGGGCTCTGTGGTCCAGGAACATCCGTGGTTCACGCTGGACCATGGATATTACCGTTTCAGGAAGTCCCAGTTAAGGGAAGTACAACCTGTACAAAATTACTCAAGACAATTAAGTCCAAATTAGATTGTGAAGAGTTACAAAGGGATCTCACAAAAATGAGTGACCGTGCAACAAAATGGCAGTTGAAATTCAATCTTGAAAAATGCTAAGTACTAGACATTGGAAAACACAAAACAAACTATACATACAAAGTGAAGGGCTCCAAAGTAGCCGTTACCACTCAAGAAAGAGATTGTGGGTCATCAAGAACAGTTCTATGGAAATATTTGCTTAATGTGAAGCTGTAGCCAGAAAAAGCTAACAGAATGTTAGGAACCATTAGAAAAGAGATAGATGACAACATGTAAAATATCATAATGCCACTGTATAAATCCATGGTACTCCTGCACATTAAATACTGTTTGTAGTCCTGGTTACTCCATCTCAAAAAAGGTATATTGGAATTAGAAAAGGTACAAAGAAGGCCAACAAAAATGATGAGAGGCACTGAAGGGCTGCCATATAAGGAGAGATTAAAAAAAATGGAACTATTAAACTTAGAAAAGAGATGATTAAGGGGAGATTTGATAGAGGTCTATAAAATAATGAATACTCTGGAGAAAATGAATAGGGAAATATTATTTACCCCTTCACGAAACACAAGAAGTAAGGGTCACCCAATGAAATGAATCTGCAGCAGATTTAAAACAAACAAAAGGAAGTATTTCTTTAAACAACAGTCAACTTGTGAAACTTGTTACCAGGCAACATTGTGAAAACTAAAATTGTAACTGGGTTAAAAAGAGGCAAGTTAATGGAGGACAGACACATCAATGGCTATTAGCCAAGATAGTCAGGGACAGAACCCGATGCCTTAGCTATCTGTAAATCAGAAGCTGGGACTAGATGATAGGAATGGATTACATAAAATTGCCCTTTTCTGCTCATTCCTTCTAAAGTATCTAGCACTGGCTACTATCTGAAGATGGGATATTGGGCTAAATGGATGATTGGTCTGATTCAGTATGGTATACTTATGATATATTATCAACTCCCAAATAATCAGTGAGTTCACTGATAAATTAATCAGAGACTTTACTGAAAAGCCAAGGAAAATTATTTTTTCCAATGACATACTATAACCACCATCAATTCCTGATATTGCAGGAAGTTTTCATCTGACCATAGGTGTGGGTGTACATATCCTTATGAAACAACTAGCCAAACATTTGTTTCCACTTAAATAAGTGGATTAAAGCAATTTTAAACGGTAAATCTTTTAAATGGAGAAATGTCGTTAAAATATACTGCATGTATGTCCGCTATGCAAAAGCAATGGGGGAAAGCCCAGAGCGAAACAGCTAACAATAGCATACCATATTGTAGTCTGCTAGTTGACCTTGATATTCTTTGATTTCACCAGCTAAAATCTCTGCCCTATGTAAAAAACAAACATTCAAATTTATGAGATCGTTATACATAACAAAGCAAAATCAGAACAAGTATCCATTTTTAGTGTTCTGTAGGTTGCACAGTATTGATAGTCTAATATGATGTCTTGACAAGATATTTGGCTATGCCAGGGTTACTCAACACATGGCCACATGTGGCCCGCAGCCCATTTATTTGCAGCCCGCAGTGCAGTTTGGGTTTATGTGGGGCTCAACATGCGGCTCGCGGATGGGATCCTTTGAACATGGCCTTCACAGGGAATACGCTCCACAACAGTGAGGCATCTCCCAATCAGGGTGAGCACTGAAAGACACAAGTGGATGGGCTGGCTGGAACAGACAGATACAGGTTGTCAGTGTTTCTAGCTCCTAGGGAGGAGGTGCTGGAGCGCCGGGGCATTGTGGGAAGTGCTGGCTGCTTAGCCTTGTGGGCAGAGCCTGAGAGGTGGTGACTGGCTCACACTGGCCATGTCTGGGTCTGGCGCTGAGGCCGGCCAGCCCCACCTCCATCCCGTACGGAGCAATGGACTCCCACGTGGGGATGTCAGCCCTGCTGGGAATCCAGAATGGGGCTCCCAGGCACCTGTCCTTTTTTGCCTCTTGCATCTGGCCTGACTTGCCCAGCTCCCTGCCTCCTGCAGGTTGGAGCGCTCTGGCTTGGAAACTTTTCTTTTTACAGTAAAATCACTCCAAGAAACGCACACCCTGAAGCTTCAAGCTAAACATTGGTATACAATTTTCTTTTTAATAAGAAGCATTAAAAATGGCAACAAAGACGACTTGCTTGTTGGATGAACACAGGGTTTTCAACCTTGTTTGGGAGATGGAATTCGCTTTTGCAGAGATAAATGGAAATGGAGATAAGTGTGAAAGACACTATTTGCATATATATTTGCACGTATATGCAACCACATGTGGCCCTCGGCATGTGTTGAGAGTATCATTATGGCCCCTGAAGCTTCCAAAGTTGAGTAGCCCTGGGCTATGCTAACACTGCATTAACTGCAATATGACTCACCTCTTTTCATATGAAAGATAGACAGAATTCTCCTGGTTATACATTTCTATTTCTTTTTGAAGCTTATTTATTTCTGTTGTGAGTTCACTTATTTTGCTTCTACAGAAAAGAAAATTAAAAAGTTACTTGTATGTTTAAAATTTACTAAAATACTGTAGGATACAGTTTATACTATATCATAAATGTGTATGTATTCAAGGTCTCTCTCTTGTGTTACAGGATGTCTCAAAAAACTCTAACAGCAGCTGAAGCAATAAAAATGGGGTTCTATCTTTAAAAAACTCTTAAAAAGTTGTAAAGCATTGCACTAGGATAGCATAACATTTTTTTTTATTTCAATTTTCTCCCCTTTTATGGAACTGTAAAGTAGAGTTGTTCCAACAGAACAATCCTACAACTGTTTCATAACATGGGCTCACTCAATATGTAAGAGGATAGGATTTAGAAGTGTCCAACCAACACAGAAATTGGACTAAACATGACAAAGGGGAAGATACTTAGGGGAATAGTGAAAAATAATGTTAATTTAGCAAATGTATTCCTGGAAATATGGGTGAAATATACACCAGGACAGAGTATCTAGAGGCGACCCTGTATAGCTTTATAATGGGGAGAATTTCTCATGAGTGAACAGCCAACCTAATCCACACTAATAAACATGGCTATTTCTAGATTTATGCTGTTATATTTTATCACTTGGTATGGGTGTGGGGAGGGAGAAAACAACCATGCTACAGTTTAAAAGTGCTGTCATTTACATACCTAAGAAGTCCAAGATAATAGGATTTATCCATAATCTGTCTCTGAGGACCTAACAAAGGACAAGTAACATTTTATTATAAGAGAATGTGTTTTAATGAGACAAATTGAGTTCACAAAAGGACCAGTTGAAGTAATACTCCAAAAACAGAACCAACACCCTCAGAATGTCCTCATACAGCTTTTATACAATAAATACAAATGAAAGCAGAGATGTATTTTACTTTTGGTAGAGATTTAGATTACCTAAGCAATGGACAGTTTCTGAGATTAACATTCATAAAGGGTGAAATCATCCAAAAACAAGACAGGATTCAGAAATCTAGCCTTTAGATTTGGTTCCTCTGTGCTGCTCCAGCCTCCCAAGCTCTGACTGACTTTCCCAGCAAGTTTATATTGGCCCAGCCATGTCATCAGGTTGAATGAGTCCTTCAAAAACCAAACACAAACAACGCCCGCCCCTCCCTCCCCCCCCCCCGAATATCCTTGCCCTGAGCTGCATCTCTTTTCATTCTTTGTATGAAGCTGGAAGTCACCATGAGATGCATCACATTCATTCTCCCAGTTCTACTGGATAAATATCACAGCACATAAAGAAACAGATTCTCTGCACAGCCCAAACAAGAGGTTGCATATGAATTAGCAGGATCTCTCTGTCATACTGTTTACTGTAAGACTAGATTCTATTTAATGATTAGGGGGCTGGAGCATATGACTTATGAGAAGAGGCTGAGGGAGTTGGGTCTGTTTAGTCTGCAGAAGCGAAGAGTGAGGGGGGATTTGATAGCAGCCTTCAACTTCCTGAAGGGAGGTTCCAAAGAGGATGGAGAGAGGCTGTTCTCAGTAGTGACAGATGGCAGAACAAAGAGCAATGGTCTCAAGTTGTGGTGGGAGAGGTCCAGGTTGGATATTAGGAAAAACTATTTCACTAGGAGGGTAGTGAAGCACTGGAATGGGTTACCTAGGGAAGTAGTGGAGTCTCCATGCCTGGAGGTGTTTAAGTCTCGGCTTGACCAAGCCCTGGCTGGGTTGATTTAGTTGGGATTGGTCCTTCCTAGAGCAGGGGGCTGGACTTGATGACCTCCTGAGGTCTCTTCCAGCTCTATGGTTCTATGATTCTATGATTTACCTTCTCTTTCTTTTACACCTGCTCCATGATGATTCTAGGACAGGTGTGGGCAATAATTTTTGATGGGGGGCCACTCCAAGAATTTGGAAAGTGGTCAAGGGCTGCACTCTTCCATATTAATGGAGAAGGTAAACGATCTGGTATGGAGATTGGGTGCAGAAAGGAGCTGGGGGGTAAGGAATCGGGGTGCAGGAGGGAGTGTGGTGTCTGGGAGGGAGTTTGAGTGAAGAAGGGGGTACACAGATTTGGGTACTGACATACAGCAGGAGGGAGTTGTGACCTGGAGGAGGGTATTGGGTGCAGGGTCTGGGAGGCAGTATGGGTGCAGGAGGGGGGCAGAAGTTTGGTTTATGTGGGGTAGGAGAGCAGGAGTGGGGGGCAAAGGGTTGGTGGGAGGGAGGGGCTGGGGTGCCACAAGCTCTGGTCTGGAGACTTATCTGGGGGACTCAGTGCCAGCAGCCCAGCCCAGCCCAGCCTGCAGGGGCCACGTGTTTCTATGAATAGCTACGAGCCTGAAGGGAGAAGTGGTAATTTGCTGGCTGCTGTGCTTCAAACAAGCAGCTCCCATTGGCCAGCAACTGGCCAGTGGGATTTTGCTGGGGGCAGAAGCACAATTTGATTACAATTATATAAACATTTTCTTGTAAAGTTTTTAAATGGTGTTCTACAGTACTAGAGGGAGGCTCAATCTATGTTTTCTTCTTTTAACATTAATTTTTCAAATGTCTCCCAAGATCGTGAACACTATAAGGAGTTCTTTAGTGGGATCAGAGGAGAGAAGCTTGTAGAAACTGGTGTTGATGAGTTGTCTGGTTGCCTTCTGTTCATAATCTGTTCTTTCATGATGACTACAGTGCCCTCTTTGTCAGCCTTTTTGATTATGTTAGAATTGTTTTTGAGGCTGCGAATAGCATTGCGTTCTGCATGACTGAGGTTATATGTTATTGTCTGCTGACAATGTTAGCCCGTGCACGTTTGCAGAAGCAATTGATGTAGAAGTCAAGACTCTCGTTGCGACCATTAGTAGGGGTCCACATAAAAGCCTTTCTCTTGTGGGATTGGCGAGGGAAGGGAGGGTGAGGAAATATAGAATCATAGAGCTGGAAGGAGGTCATCAAGAATCATAAAGCTGGAAGGAGGTCAGGAGATCATCAAGTCTAGCCCCCTGCCCAAGGCTAGACCAATCCCAACTAAATCAACCCACCCAGGGCTTTGTCAAGCCAAGACTTAAAAACCTCTAGGGATGGAGATTCCACCACCTCCCCAGGTAACCCGTTCCAGTGCTTCACCACACTCCTAGTGAAATAGTTTTTCCTAATAGCCAACCTAGACTTCTCCCACTGTAACTTGAGACCATTGCTCCTTGTTCTGCCATCCGTCACTATTGTGAACAGCCTTTCTCCATCCTCTCTGGAACCTCCCTTCAGGAAGTTGAAGGCTGCTATGAAATCCCCCCTCACTCTTCTCTTCTGCAGACTAAGTAGACCCAACTCCCTCCGCCTCTCCTCATAGGTCATATGCTCCAGCCCCCTAATCATTTTGGTCGCCCTTCGCTGGACCCTCTCCAATGCGTCCACATCCTTTCTGTAGTGGGGGGCCCAGAACTGGACACAATATTCCAGATGTGGCCTCACCAGAGCCCAATAAAGGGGAATAATCACTTCTCTGGATCTGCTGGCAATGCTCCTCTTAATGCAACCTAATATGCCATTAGCCTTCTTGGCTACAAAGGCACACTGTTGACTCATATCCAGCTTCTCATCCACTGTAATCCCCAGGTCCTTTTCTGCAGAACTGCTACTTAGCCATTCGGTCCCCAGCCTGTAACAGTGCTTGGGATTCTTCCATCCCAAGTGCAGGACTCTATACTTGTCCTTGTTGAACCTCATCAGATTTCTTTTGGCCCAATCCTCGAATCTGTCCACATCACTCTGGACTCTATCCCTGCCCTCCAGTGTATCTACCTTTCCCCCTAGCTTAGTGTCATCTACAAACTTGCTGAGGGTGCAATCCATCCCCTCATCAAGGTCATTAATAAAGATGCTGAACAAAACCAGCCCAAAAACAGATCTTTGGGGCACTCTGCTAGAAACCAACCACCGACCTGACATCGAGCCGTTGATCACTACCCGTTGGGCCCAACCTTCCAGACAGCTTTCTATCCATCTTACAGTACATTTATCCAATCCATATTCCCTTAACTTGCTGGCAAGAATATTGTGGGAGATCGTATCAAAAGCTTTGCTAAAGTCAAGGTATATCACATCCACTGACTTTCCCATATCCACAGAGCCAGTTACCTCATCATAGAAGCTAATCAGATTGGCCAGGCACGACTTGCCCTTCGTGAATCCATGTTGACTATTCCGGATCACTTTCCCCTCTTCCAAGTGCTTCAAAATGGATTCCTTGAGGATCCCCTCCATGATTTTTCTGGGGACTGACATAAGGCTGACTGGTCTGTAGTTCCCTGGATTGTCCTTCTTCCCTTTTTTAAAGATGGGCACTACATTTGCCTTTTTCCAATCATCCGGGATCTCTCCCAATCTCCACGAGTTTTCCAAGATATTGGCCAAAGGTTCCGCAATGACATTTGCCAACTCCCTCAGTACCCTCGGATGCATTAAATCCGGGCCCGTGGATTTGTGTATGTTTAGCTTTTCTAAATAGTTCCTAAATTGTTCTTTTCCCACCAAGGGCTGTCTACTTCCTTCCCATACTGTGTTGCCTAGTGCATTTGTCTGGGAGCTGACCTTGTCCGTGAAGACAGAGGCAAAGAAAGCATTGAGTACTTCAGCTTTTCCCACATCATCTGTCACTAGGTTACCTCCCTCATCCAGTAAGGGCCCCACACCCTCTCTGATGACCCTTTTATTGCTAACAAGCCTGTAGAAACTTTTCTTGTTATCCTTCACATCCCTTGCAAGCTGCAATTCCAATTGTGCTTTGGCCTTCCTGATAACTCCCCTGCATTCTCGAGCAATGTATTTATACTCCTCCCTAGTCATCTGTCCCAGTTTCCACTTCTTGTAAGCTTCCTTTTTGTGTTTAAGCTCACCAAGGATGTCCCCGGGCTACCATCTTTCTAATTGTACAAACCCAAACACCTTTGCCCTGCCTCCTGCCCTTAACCGTTACCTGAGGCTCTGCCTCTTTACCTTTTCTAAGCCCCACCCCGGTCACTCTATCTCCTCTCCCTCCATTGCTCACTCTCCCCAACCCTCATTTACTTTCAGCAGGCTGGGTATGGGGCTGGGATGGGGGAAGGGCAGAAGACTCCATTTGGGAGTGTGTGCACTTGGATGGGTCCAAGGAACAGAGGTTTCAATACAGGAGGGGGCTAAAGGCTGGAGTTGAGGGGTCTAGAGTGCAGGAGGCGGCTCAGAGCTGGGGCAGGGGTCTGAAATGTAGGGGGTTGAAAGGTGCGGGCTCCAGCCAGGTGGCACTTATTTTGAGCAGTTCCCAGAAGCATCTGGCATGTCTGGTTCCTAGGATCAAGGGTAGCCAGGTAGCTCTGTGGGTTGCTCCTACCTGCAGACAATGTCCCCACAGCTTCTGTTGACAACAGTCCCAGCCAATGGCAGTAGTGTAATCAGTGCTCAGGGTGGGGGCAGCACATGGAAAGCGCCCCCCATTCCTAGTGGAACATTGCTGGCTGTTCCCCTTCATCGTGGAGTGAGGGGAAAGTGAACAGTTTGCTGTATTCCTCACTCTTCCTGGGAAGTGAAGGAAGCAAATAAACCTGAACCTGCTCCAGCTAGGGGACATGTACTCCTCCCCTGGATGTGCCTGCTAGAGCTGCAGTGGCCATGGACAGATGCTTCTCACCTGGCCCCAGCTGCTATCGTGACAGAGGGCTGGGGTTGTCCTCTATCCCCAGGCAGCCTGCATACTGAACCCCTTATCCCACCCCAGAACAATGATTTAAATAGAAACAAAACTCATTTGAGCTAAGATCCCCAAGCAATATCAGATAAATCTTCTAGTAAGGAAGTCTAAGATACAATATATGTATTTTCTAAGTCTTCATACCATGCCCTTAATTGCTATGTGGTGTTCATCATGTAGCTGAGGGACCAAATTTATTCTCAATTACAGCAGTGTAAATTCAGAGTGCATAAGAACAGCCATACTGGGTCAGACCAAAGGTCCATCTAGCCCAGTATCCTGTCTGCTGACAGTGGCCAATACCAGATGCACCAGAGGAAAGGAACACAATAGGTAATCTTCATTTGATGCCTCTCCTGTCACCCATTTACAGATAAACAGAAGCTAGGGACACCATTCCTACTCATCTTGGCTAATTGATGGACCTATGTAGCTCTTTTTTGAACCCTCTTGAAGTCCCTGTCTTCAGTGCATCCTCTAGCAAGGAGTTCTAGAGGTTGACTGTGCGCTGAGCAAAGAAAAAGTTCCTTTCATTTGTTTTAAACTTGCTGCCTATTAATTTCATTTGGTGACCCCTCGTTCTTATATTGTGGGACTAAATAAATAACTTTTCTTTATTCACTTTTTCCACACCAGTCATGATTTTATAGACTTCTATTATATTCCCCCTTAGTCTCCTCTTTTCTAAGCTGAAAAGTCCAAGTCTTTTTAATCTCTTTTCATATGGGACCCATTCCAACCCCCCAATAATTTTTGTTGCCCCTTTCTGAACTTTTTCCAATGCTAATATATCTTTTTTAAGATGAGGTGACCACATTTGTATGCAGTATTCAAGATGTGGGCATACCATTATTTTATATAGAGGCAATAAGATATTCTCTATCCCTTTTTAAATTATTCTTAACATTCTATTTGCTTTTTTGACTGCTGCTGCACACTAAGTGGATGTTTTCAGAGAACCATCCACAGTGATTCCAAGATCTCTCTCTCGAGTAGTTATAGCTAAATTAGTCCCCATCATATTGTACATACAGTTGGGATTATTTTTTCCAATGGGCATCACTTTACATTTATCAACATTAAATTTGATTTGCCATTTTGTTGGCCAATCACTTAGTTTGGTGAGATCTTTTTGAAGCTCCTCAAAGTGTGCTTTGGTCTTAACTATCTTGAACAGTTTGGTATCATCTGCAAATTTTGCCACCTCACTGTTTACCCCTTTCTCTAGATCCATAAGCCTTAATGATTCACTTTGAAATTTCACCAAGTTAACTGAAAAAAAGAATTTGTCTAAAAGGAGTGATGAAAGCACATGACAACTCATTCATTCACTATGTAATCCTGTCTCATTTAATATACAAAACCAAGGTGGCTGGCTGACATGATTGCTGGGCCTTTGGACAAGGTGGGGGGTGCCGCTCTTGCTCTGGATAAGATGGAGACTCGGGGGGAAGAGGTGGAGGAGAAACAGCCAGTCCCTAGTAGGGCTCCCTCCGCCGGCCCGCTGAACTGCTCAGAGTGCACAGCGTGGGGTTCTGGAGTGCACTGTGTAGTGCTCCCATGGCAATTTAAAGGGCCCTGAGTGCCAACCATCGCTGCTGCCACAGAAACAGTGGCTGGCAGCTCCGGGTCCTTCAGAATCACCAGGATCCAGGGCAATTGCAACCTTTGCCCTCCCCTGTTGGCGGGCTTGCACAAAACACACACTTGCATAATCAGAATGTATCATAAAGCACTAGCACAAGAAGCAGATTTTCAAATGCTTCACTTTGCAACCTTAATTTTCTCTCTCAAAACCACAGACATTCCACCCAGAAATTGGGCTGAGGAAAAAATGATAAAACAGGAGGCTGGTTCATTTGTGCCTTTGTCCCATTCAATATGCATATTAGTAGATCATATAAAATAAAATTCCCAATTCCACATGAACATCAAACTTTCTTTAGAAACAGAGAAGGCACACCCATCCAGACAGAAAATTCCACTCAACTAATTCACTTATGCTTGCATGATGTGGAAAGAACATAGTTAGACTGTTATTCAATATATGCACAACAAACCATATTTTTAAACCCCCGTACATTCTGCCAGAACTGCCCAAGGGCCTCTAAAAGCATGCCTGGCCCAGTGACTCTCTCAGTGCCAAATTTCAAGTTTCTGTCCCACACTAGAGGCACTAAAACCCCTCTGTCATCCACTTTCCCCATACTGTATTGACAGCGGTTAGGACACTTCTTCATATATTAAAATACCTTTTACTCCAGTTTTCATTCCACTTAATCCTTGTTGTGTCACTGGACGGTCTGCAACTTTAATCTGAGATGACAACACCCCTCCAGTACCTATTAGACCACCACGAGTACCAGGTCGTGATGTACCAGGGATCATCTAGACAAGGACAACAGAATAACAAATCAGTTGTTATGCAGCTGTTAGGAACATTTCTCATGAGGCATTAGATCTATAGCAATATTTTTCTTGCAGATAAGTTATACCAAAAAATTTAGAAGTAAATATAAATACTATACTATCAAAACTAAACCTAAATTATATAATACAGACATCTTTTTAGATTTGTTTTTGAGATGCAAGACTATTTTATGTACATTCTTGACATTGTTTTTCTCCCTGACCTTTGTACTCTCCCCAAATGGTACTATAAATCTCAGGTTTCTATTTATAAAGTGAGACTTATGTTTTTCTCCAATCTCATGCCTCACATATAACACTTGCATTTACAGAAATTGCCTACTCTTTATTAGAATCTCTCATTTCAACCTATGTATAGCCTAAAACTAGCCTACTGGCTACTGAAAAGTACATACGTTAAGGAAAGTAATTTTTTGCTCCTCCAATGTCACTAGTTTGGTTTGAGAGGAGTGACTGTTAGGGAAGAGCCAAGTCTTTCTAACCATGGGTTGTATTGTGAAAGTCCAAGCCTGTTTGATCAGTCCCAAAGTTTATCAGCAGATGCCTTGTGACTTCAGCAAAATGGATTTTGCTCGTTTGAGGGTACCAGATGTTGGCAGCATTAAGCTTATATATCCAGTGATCTTTAAAATACTCTGGGTCTTGGCCTTTGCCTGCCATACTAGAATAAGAGGACCAGAGGCAATGGGAGGACAGTGTAAACTATTCCCAAGACATGAAGAAAATCATATGGAAAGCAACTGACAAAGAATAACTTGACACCTCTGTAATATACCAGATTTTTTTGCTGCTTCTACTAGTGACTCTAAGGGTAGTCTAGACTACAGGCTTTTGTTGACAGAGGCTCTTTTTCTGTCGACAAAAAGCGTCTAGACTGCATCCAGTTCTGTCGACAAAGCAAGCCGCTTAGTTGATATGAGAGTATAGATGCAAAGAACAATGTAGATACAATAACGCCTTCTGTCAACAGAACTCTGTCGACAAAAGGCATTATTCCTCGTAGAATGAGGTTGCCGTTGACAAAACTGCCAAGTTTTGTCGACATTATGTCAACAGAACTCAGTGGCAGTGTAGATGCAGGTATAGTTTTGTCAACAAAAGTCCACTTTTGTCGACAAAACCCTGTAGTTTAGACACACCCAAAAAGATATGTTTCATCCAATATATGGCAACAACAGTTTCCAACTCACCTCCTTTTAATATACAATACACCAGCAGTTCTCAAACTTCATTGCATCATGACCTTCTTCTGACAACAAATTAGTACACCATCCTAGGAGGGGGACTAAGGACAGAGCCCGCCCAAGCATTGCCGCCTTAGTCTGTTGTCCCAGGTGTGGGGCTAAAGTTGAAGCCCAAGGGCTTCTCCGCTGGGCAGGAGGAAGCCCTTAGACCTTGGTGGTGTGGCTTAGGCTTCAAACTTATTGGGCCCAGTCCCAACACTAACCTTGGTAATCCCATTAAAATGGGATCCCAACACACTTTGAGGTCTCAACCCACAGTTTGAAAACCCATGCAGTAGACAAATATTCTTGGAATAAAGAAAGAAATATGAAGTACCAAAAATAATACAAACTGCTGTGCAGTTAGAATTATTGTGGTCACCAGATTCTTCATGACAAAAAAATCAGGATAAAATCTAAACATTCAAAACATATTAAATCATTTTAACACACCCCTGTTCCCACTCTGGCAGCTGATGGAGTCCGTAACAAGGATGAAGAAGGCCTGGTTGTCAGCCCCACACCTCTTGAAGCAGGACGGGCTGTAGGTGGCTTGTGATTGCTAGCCATTTTCTTTATTTTAAACTTCTCCCTGGAAAGAAACATATTAAGTTCATGTCCTGTAATTATAACTGATCCTTTATTAGTACAGATCCATTACATTACTAAAGGAGCCTGTTATGTGTTGGGGAAGAACCAGAGAGAATTGGAAAGTTGAGGGGTGTGAGGAACATGTTGCAGATATAAGGCGGTACAGTGGAATATAGGAACTATAAATGATGGGCAATGCTGGAGGGAGTAATGGGTACATATGGAGCACCGTGGAAACACTAAAAATACATAGGAGGGTGGAGAGTACAAGGAGTAGCACAGGGGATGTGGGAGAAATGCACTGAGTAGCAGGAAGTACAAGGGGTAATACTGTAGCCTATATGGATACAGTTAGATTATTAGGAAGATGGGCGGGTAGTTGGAGTGGCACAGGGAAGATGGGGATATTGGATGCTAGGGTTGTGGGGGGGGTTAACTGGGGTCTGTGAGAGATAGGAGAGTGGATGAGTTATGGGAACTGTTAACTGTACTGGGGTGCCACTGGGGAAGACAGGGTACTAAGGCTGAGAAGGGAATATAGGATGACACTGGGGAATGTGAGGGAATACAAGGTGGCCTCGGGGATACCATGAAGATGCCAGAGATTTTGGAGGTTGCTGGGAGGCAGTAAGAGTTGAGGGGCCTGTTAAGGAATACTAGTAGTGACACAGGGACTGTTGGGGTAGGAGATGTGGCTAGGATAGAGACTGTTAGGAAGTACTAGAGGAAGAACTGTGGAACTTTGGGAGAATACTGTGATGGTACCTGAGGGATACTAGAGTGGGACAGGGAACAGGAGCTACCACAGGCAGTTCTAGGGATACTAGGAATGGAACTGATGGGTGGAAGACACTAAAGGGGTGGCTGGGAGTTTGAAACAGCATTGCGGAGGCACTGGATGACTATACAGGGACACTGAGGCCTGGTCTACACTAGGAGTTTAGATCGAATTTAGTCGCATAAGGACGATTTTCTAAACAATAAGTCCACGATACCAAGCATGTTCTGTTGACTTTAAGGGCTGCTAAAATCAATTTCAGTACTCCTGCTTTTCACAAGGAGTAATGCTAAATTTAACCTTGCATGGTCCACTTTATGGTAGTGTAGATGCAGGGATGTGAAAGTTGCTGTTCTTGGCCTCCGGGAGGCATCCCACAATGCCCCGCTGTGACCGCGCTGGCCAGGACTTGCAACTCTATTGCTCTCCACGTGAATATGAAAAGCCCCAAGAAACTCTGAATTTCACTTCCTGGTGGATAGCATGGTGAGCACACCTCAGAGTAGGCACCACAATAGAGCAGCACACCTGGTCATGAGTTCAAGTTCCATAAGCTCCAGTTCCTATGGATGCAAATGAGCACCAGCATGGAGCATGAAGGAGACCTTGGAGCCTTGGACCATTGATGCGTGGAGAGAGGAATCTATACTCACAGAGCTCTGAACCAGGAAATGAAATCATAGAATACTAGGAATGGAAGGGACCTCGAGAGGTCATCGAGTCCAGACCGCTGCCCTCATGGCAGGACCCAGTACTGTCTAGACCATTCCTGATAGACATTTATCTAACCTACTCTTAAATATCTCCAGAGATGAAGATTCCACAACCTCCCTAGGCAATTTATTCCAGTGTTTAACCACTCTGACAATTAGGAAGTTTTTCCTAATGTCCAACGTAAACCAACCTTGCTGCAGTTAAAGCCCACTGCTTCTTGTTCTAGCCTCAGAGGTAGAAAGAACAATTTTTCTCCCTCCTCCTTGTGACACCCTTTTAGATACCTGAAAACCATGATCATGTCCCCTCTCAATCTTCTCTTTTCCAAACTAAGCAAGCCCAATTCTTTCAGCCTTCCTTCATAGGTCATGTTCTCTAGACATTTAATCATTCTTGTTGCTCTTCTCTGGACCTTCTCCAATTTCTCCACATCTTTCTTGAAATGTGGTGCCCAGAACTGACACAATACTCCAACTGAGGCCTAATCAGCACAGAATAGAGTGGAAGAATGACTTCTCGTGTCTTACTCACAACACACCTGTTAATGCATCGTAGAATCATGTCTGCTTTTTTTTGCAACAGTGTCACGCTGTTGAGTCATATTTAGCTTGTGGTCCACTATGACCCCTAGAACCTTTTCTGCAGTACTCCTTCCTAGACAGTCGCTTCCCATTCTGTATGAGTGAGACTGATTGTTCCTTCCTAAGTGAAGCACTTTGCATTTGTCCTTATTAAACTTCATCCTGTTTACCTCAGGCCATTTCTCCAATTTGTCCAGATCATTTTGAATTATGACCCTATCCTCTAAAGCAGTTGCAACCCCTCCCAGCTTCGTATCATCTGCAAACTTAATAAGCGTATTCTCTATGCCAATATCAAAATCATTGATGAAGATATTGAATAAAACCGGTCCCAAAACAGACCCCTGCGGAACCCCACTTGTTACACCTTTCCAGCAGGATTATGAATCATTAATAACTACTCTCTGAGAACAGTTATCCAGCCAGTTCATAGAATCATAGAACTGGAAGAGACCTTAAAAGGCCATCAAGTCCAGCCCCCTGCCCAATGCAGGACCAATCCCAATTAAATCAACCCACCCAGGGCTTTGTCAAGCCGAGACTTAAACACCTCTAGGAATGGGGACTCCACTACTTCCCTAGGTAACCCGTTCCAGTGCTTCACCACCCTCCTAATGAAATAGTTTTTCCTAATAGCCAACCTGGACCTCTCCCACCGCAACTTGAGACCATTGTTCCTTGTTTTGCCATCCCATTACTACTGTGAACAGCCTTTCTCCAGCCTCTTTGGAACCTCCCTTCAGGAAGTTGAAGGCTGCTATCAAATCCCCCCTCACTCTTCTCTTCTGCAGACTAAGTAGACCCAACTCCCTCAGCCTCTCCTCATAGGTCATATGCTCCAGCCCCCTAATCATTTTGGTCGCCCTCCGCTGGACCCTCTCCAATGCATCCACATGCTTCCTGTAATTGGGGGCCCAGAACTGGACACAATACTCCAGATGTGGCCTCACCAGAGTCGAGTAAAGAGGAATAATCACATCTCTGGATCGACTGGCAATGCTCCTCTTAATGCAACCAAGTATGCCATTAGCCTTGCTGGCTACAAGGGCACACCGTTGACTCATGTCCAGCTTCTCATCCACTGTAACCCCCAGATCCTTTTCTACAGAACTTATACTTAGCCTGTTGGTCCCCACCCTGTAACAATGCTTGGTATTCTTCCATCCCAAATGCAGGACTCTACAGTTGTCCGTGTTGAACCTCATCAGATTTCTTGTGGCCCAATCCTCCAATTTCTCGAAGTCACTCTGGACTCTATCCCTTCCCTCCAGTGTGTCTACCTTTCCCCCTAGCTTAGTGTCATCTGCAAACTTGCTGAGGGTGCAATCATTAATAAAGATGTTGAACAAAACTGGTCCCAGAACCGAACCTTGGGGCACTCCGCTAGAAACCGACTGCAATCCTGACATCGAGCCGTTGATCACTACCCGTTGGGCCCGACCTTCCAGCCAGCTTTCTATCCATTTTACAGTCCATTTATCCAATCCACATTCCCTTAACTTGCTGGCAAGAATGTTGTGGGAGACCGTATCAAAAGCCTTGCTAAAGTCAAGATATAGCACATCCACTGACTTCCCCATATCCACAGAGCCAGTTACCTCATCATAAAAGCTAATCAGATTGGTCAGGCACGACTTGCCCTTCATGAATCCATGCTGATTATTCTTGATCACCTTCCCCTCTTCCAAGTGCTTCAAAATGGATTCCTTGATTTTTCCAGGGACTGAGGTAAGACTGACTGGCCTATAGTTCCCTGAATCGTCCTTCTTCCCTTTCTTAAAGATGGGCACTACATTTGCCTTTTTCCAATCATCCGGGATTTCTCCCGATCTCCATGACTTTTCAAAGATAATGGCCAAAGGCTCCTCAATGACGTTTGCCAACTCCCTCAGTACCCTCAGATGTATTAAGTGCGGACCCATGGATTTATGTACGTTTAGCTTTTCTAAATAGTTCCTAACCTGTTCTTTCCCCACCAAGGGCTGTCCACCTTCATCCCATATTGTGTCACTTAGCGCATTAGTCTGGGAACTGACCTCGTCCATGAAGACAGAGGCAAAGAAAGCACTAAGTACTTCGGCTTTCCCCGCATCATCTGTCACTAGGTTACTGCCCTCATCCAGTAGGGGCTGCACACCCTCTCTGATCACCTTCTTCTTGCTAACATGCCTATAGAAACCTTTCTTGTTATCCTTCACATCCCTTGTGAGTTGCAACTCCAATTGCGCTTTCACCTTCCTGATAACTCCCCTGTATTCTCGAGCTATCTGTCCCTAGTCATCTGTCCAAGTTTCCACCTTTTGTAAGCTCCCTTTTTGTGCTTAAGTTCACCAAGGATTTCCCCGGTGAGCCAATCCGGTCTCCTACCATATTTGCTTCTCTTGCTATGCATTGGAATGGTTTCTTTCTGTGCCTTCAATAAGGCTTCTTTAAAATACTGCCAGCTCTCCTGGGCTCCTTTCCCCTTCATGTTAGCATCCCAGGGGATTCTGCCCATCAGGTATCTGAGGGAGTCGAAGTCTGCTTTTCTGAAGTTCAAGGTATGTATTTTACTACTCTCTTTTCTTCCTTTGGTCAGGATCCTGAAATCTACCATCTCGTGATCACTGCTTCCCAGGTTGTCACCCACCTCTACTTCCCCTATTAGCTCCTCCCTGTTTGTGAGCATCAGGTCAAGCTGCGCATAGCCTCTGGTCGGATCCTGCAGCACTTGTACCAAGAAGTTATCCCCAACATTCTCCAAAAACTTCCTGGATTGTCTATGTACTGCAGTATTGGTCTGCCAACGGATGTCAGGGTAATTAAAGTCCCCCATGAGAACCAGAGTCTGCGATCTGGAAACTTCTCTCAGTTGTCCAAAGAAAGCCTCATCTACCTCATCCACCTGATTCGGCGGCCTGTAGCAGACACCAACCACATCACTCCTGTTGCTTACACCTCTAAACTTGAGCGATAGACTCTCTTACATACAGTGCAACTCCTCCTCCTTTTCTCCCCTGCCTGTTCTTCCTGAACAGTTTATACCCTTCCATGACAGCGCGCCAAGTCTCCGTTATCCCAATCAAATCGTAGTTCTTGGACTGGGCCAGGGCCTCCAATTCTTCCTGTTTGTTACCCAGGCTTCTCGCACTGGTGTACAAACACCTTAGATAACCAGTTGATCGCCCTACCCTCTGCATTCAAATCAGGGGTCCTCCTTTGTTGCTCATTCCTCTTTGCATTTCTTCCTGGTATCCAACTTCCCCACTCCCCTCAGGGTTTTGGTCACTGTCCCCCAACGAGCCTAGTTTAAAGCCCTCCTCACCAGGTTTGCAAGCCTGCCCGCGAAGATGCTCCTTCCTCTCTTTGTTAGGTGGATCCCATCTCTTCCTAACAATCCTTGTGCACTAAACAGAGTCCCATGGTTGAAGAAACCAAAGCCCTCTGTGCGACACCACTTGCTCAACCAACATTTACTTCCTCAATTCGACGATCCCTACCCAGTCCTTTCCCTTCAACAGGGAGGATGGAAGAGAACAGTTATGCACCCACATTACAGTAGCCCCATCTAAGTTGTTCATTGATAAGAATATCATGCGAGACCGTATCAAATGCCTTACTAAAGTCTAAGTATACCACATCCACCGCTTCTCCCTTATCCACAAGACTCGTTATCCTATCAAAGAAAGCTATCAGATTCGTTTGACATGATTTGTTCTTTACAAATCCATGCTGGCTGTTCCTTATCACCTTATTATCTTCCAAGTGTTTGCAGATGATTTCCTTAATTACTTGCTCCATTATCTTTCCTGGCACAGAAGTTAAACTGACTGGTCTGTAGTTTCCTGGGTTGTTCTTATTTCCCTTTTTATAGATGGGCACTATATTTGCCCTTTTTCCATCTGCTGGAATCTGTCCTGTCTTCTATGATTTTCCAAAGATGATAGCTAAAGGCTCAGATACCTCATCTATCAGCTCCTTGAGTATTCTAGGATGCATTTCATCAGGCCCTGGTGACTTGCAGACATCTGACTTTTCTAAGTGATTTTTAACTTGTTCTTTTTTTATTTTATCTTCTAAACCTACCTCCTTCCCCCTAGTATTTACTATGTTAGGCATTCCTTCATCAGACTTCTTGGCGAAGACCGAAACGAAGAAGTCATTAAGCATCTCTGCCATTTCCAAGTTTCCTGTTACTGTTTCTCTCTCCTCACTGAGCAGTGGGCCTACCCTGTCCTTGTTCTTCCTCTTGCTTCTAATATATTTATAGAATGTCTTCTTGTTTCCCTTTATGCTTGTAGCTAGTTTGAGTGGAGAATGAGTGTCTCTGGAGTATCCTGCCGGGCTGTGTTAAAATAAAGGACCTAAGGAAGTCCTATCACAAGGGAAATGGAACGTCTGGAGCATAGATACAAACATGCTGCTTCCACAACAACTGCATTTGATCCTAGGAGGGGAACCCGACCAGCTTCCCAAGCCAAACTGTAGAATCCTCCCAAGACGCTCATCAGGGCTGCAGCATGGAAGAGGAGAAGAATGGCCAGCCTGTGAATGCCAACAGCTTTTTATAACCCTGGAGACAATCCACTTCCTCTCAGGACGTCTCACAGTCGAGCACTGACCCCAGGAAGGGAACTTCTCGTGAGTTCACATTTTTTTTTCTTGCTACAAGCAGGTTAAGGCAAGTGAGTGGATGCGTGATGCACTCTGTGCCTACACAGCACGCACGCGGGGCCCAGAACAGTTTGTTAACATGTCTGGCGATGGAGTGGAAATCCTCCCTTCACATTTCCATGAAGCTCTCATAGAGGAACTCTTTAATCCTTCTCACAAGGTTTCTGGGGAGGCCTGCCTTATTCCATTCTTCACAGTAAGACACATTCTCATGCCAAGCCAGCAGTAAGTGGTCTGGAGTAATTAAAGCACAAAGCACTGCAGGATAAGGTTCAAGTTTCTGGCCACATTCGGTCAGCATCAGCTCACTACCGCTCTGTGTGATTCAGAGAAGGCTGATCTCTCACATGGTAACCTGGATGAAGGAGGGGAAGCTACTATCTGCTGCCAACCTCCATTGCCTATCCTCAGGGAAGCATGGCTTCAGCCTCTGACACCTCCTTCCTTCCTTCTGCCCTCCCGCCCGCAGGCTCCTGCAGAATGGGAAAGTAGTACTCCCCCAGGAAGTGGGGTGTGCTGGACACAAAGAGAAGCCATATTGAGTGGCCGTCCTGCTCCACACCAGCAAAACTGGACCCTATCTTCCTCTTGCCCACAGGTTCGTTGCCTGGCAGGACCCTTACCATGCCTGCCTCCAAACTGTATGAGTTGAGATGTTCCATTGAGATTAGGCTTGTAAACAAGTAGTTGCCTAGATGATTAACCGATAAACCTAGGCTTATTGGTTAATCTTGTCAACTACTCGCATTCCTGCGCCTTGCTGCCTTTGATCAGGAGCCAGTGCTGGGGGAAACTAGCTGCCCCCCTCCCCGCACTGCTTCTATCAGAGGCAGCAGTGGGGCAGAGGAGAGGCGAGGCTGCTGCAAAAGCAGCTCCTATTTGCGTGGGGTCCAAGCTCTCCACAGGCAGTGACTATTCCACATCTCCTGAAGCAGCCTCTGTCCATGGCAAGCTTGGGCCTGCCCCAGACAGAGGCTGCTTTGTGGTAGCAGCTCCTGGCTGAGGGGGAGTTTGAGCTCCCCATAGACAGAGGCTGCCCCATATCCCGCTGAGCAGCCTCTGTCTGTGGAGAGCTCGGACCCCCCATGGACAGGGGCTCCTGCCACCCCATGCTGCTGCCTCTGTATCAGCAAGGGGAGTTGCATTTTTAAACTGGCTCCCCTTGTGGGCCAGCTCCCCCTGCCACCCTGTGCTGCTGCCTCTGATACACAGGCAGCAGTGCGGGGTGGCAGAGGGCTCACTGGGAGTGGGGCTGGGAGTGCACTGGCTGCCGCCCCTGCCCCCAGGGACTATTAAATAGTCGCATTACCGCAAAGATTTCATGCAGTTACATGACTATTCAATTACCCAATAGCTAACATCCCTGTTGAGAATTCTATTGCATGTATGCTGTACAGTGGCCACTTTACAGCAGAACTTTGGCTTTGTATAGATCACCATTTTTTTTTTGAAAGAGAGAGACCTTTGCTGTATGTTAACAGATTAGGTTTTAGCCACTACAGTCTATCTCCTGTATTGTGTGGCCTTTTAACTTTTCATTACACTGGGAACAACAGGGAGCATGCTGTGTACTCCTGCTGGGAATGTGGCATTTGCTGAGGTTTAATCAAGTCAGTAGACTCCTAAACCTTTTCTTTAATGTCCAAAAGCACATTCTGCCACCATTTTGCACTTGCTCAGCCTTTAGTCGAACTGCTTCTTACTGAGGTCCAGGCTGCCCATGGATGGCTTCATGAGCCACAGGAGCAAGAGGCAGGCTGGGTCACCAAGGATCACTACTGGCATTTCTACCTCTCGGATTCTACTTTTTCTGTCTAGGAAAATAGTTCCAGCTTGCAGCTTTCTGAAGAGGCAGAGTTCCTAAAGACGTGCATCATGCACTTTCCTGACCATCCCACACTGATGTCGGTGAAAAGGCCATTGTGCTCCATCAGTGCCTGCAGTTCCATCAAGAAGTACCCCTGGCAGTTTATGTTCTCGTTGGCAAAATGGTCAGGTGCCAAGATG
Source organism: Pelochelys cantorii (assembly GCA_032595735.1). Lineage (NCBI taxonomy): Eukaryota > Metazoa > Chordata > Testudines > Trionychidae > Pelochelys > Pelochelys cantorii. The sequence continues at coordinate 116,311,183 of CM064330.1, read as the reverse complement.
GGAATGAATGTTCCATCTATAACCCCACTGCAGTTAGGGAACCCCATCATGGCAAAGCCATGTTTCCCAGAGTCACTAGTATTGATTGCTTTAGCTACTTGTTTAACAGCAGGCCCCACTGTAGATTTCCCCACTCCAAATGGATTCCCAATTGACCGATAGCTGTCTGGTGTTGCAAACTTCCACAGAGCAGTTGCCACATGGTTCTTTACTTTCAGGGCAGGTCTCGCTGGTGCCACTGAAGGAGCACTTCAGGGTAGGGGGAAAGCAATTTGCAAAGTTCCACGAAAGTGGCCTTGTGCATCTGGAAGTTTTGCAGCCACTGTTGATCATCCCATACCTGCAGCACTATGTGGTCCCATCTTCTTGTCTGACGGCACCAGAACCAGTATTCCACTGTTTACAGCAGATTGAATGTCAGCAAAATTCCCAATTAACTTAGCTCAAGGGCTCGTATGAACAGCATGTCCATGGCATCCCAAGAATTGTCCTTTTGCTGGAGTACCATGAATGCACTCTAGACATACTCCACTATTAGGCGCACCAAGGTAAATATCATCATCATGCTTTGATGCAAAATGGGATCCACATGGAGGTCCATGCTCGCGCTATTATGGTGCCTGTGTGGGTAACCACGGCCAAAAAGGGTACGATAAGACTGTTTCCTGTTGATCTCAAGCAAGAGAGGAGGGAGCAGATGAGCATATTATGGGACACTGACAACATGAACCCGGAACCACCTGCTGGACAGTTTTGGACCCACCGTGCACCATACCAGAATGTAAAGTGGCACACGCACTGTGGGATAGCTACCTACAATGTATCACTCTCAAAGTCTGACAGCAGTCCTCCTACTAGGGATGCACTACTTCGAACTGGGGATGCCCTACTTTCAACCGGGAATGCATGACTTTGAACTGAGTACACGGTTAATGGATGAGCCTGGGCTCATTGGTTAACGCTCACAGTTACACACAGTTTCCCCGCCCCACACAGAAGGGGGAGTTTGGGAGCTGGTGAGCATGAGGAAGTGACTTTTAAGCTGGCTCCTCGCACATGCTAGCTCCCACGGAGCTCCCTGCCCCCTTCCCCATCTATAAACATGTAAAAATTTAGCAATTACTTTGAACTACATTGAATTCCTGCCCATAGTGGGGACACGGACCTTCAATTTTAAGAAACTCACATTAATAAATAAACCTTATCTCATAGTGTGGGTGTGGCCTCAAGGGGCACTAGAATAAGTAGCACTGGGGGGCACTAGGAATGGAGCTATTGGATGCGGGCATTGGGGTGGCACAGGGAGCACTAGGGACAGAGCTGGTGGATGGGGGGCACTAGGAGGAGGTGCTGGGGGGCACTGGGATAGAGCTGATGAATGGGGGCACTAGGGTAGCACTGGGGGCATTAGGGAGGCACTGGGGGAGTAGGGATACAGTTGGTGCACATGGGACACTAGGGCAGCTCTGGGAGGCACTAGATAGAATTGGTGGGTGGGGGCACTTGGCACTGGGAGGTACTAGGGTGGCGCTGGGGGGAATGAGGGATGGAGCTGGGCGTACTAGGGTGGCACTGAGGAACACTAGGGATAGAGCTGGTTGATAGGGCACTAGGGGGGCACTGGGGGGCACTAGGGATGGAGCTGGTGGGTGGGGGCCACTAGGCTGGTGCTGGGGGGCACTAGGGATGGAGTTTGGGGGCATTAGGGATTGAGTTGGAGACATTAAGGTGGCACTGGGGAGCACTAGGAGTGGAGTTGAGGGCATTAGGGATGGAGTTGGGGGTAAGGATGTTAAAACGTGGTTAACTGACTAGTCGATAGGCACTTCTGCATTCCTCCTTTGAAACGTACTAGAACCCCTGATGGGGCTCTTGTACATTTCAAAGGAGGAATGCGGAACTCCAGGTAGAGCCCAGGGCCAACGGGAAGTCCTGTTGACTCTGTGCTGCACACCGGTGCCTGCTTTGAAATGCACAAGAGTCCCCAGCAGGGCCTCTTATGCATTTCAACGCCATAGAGCCCGGGGCAATGCGCTCGGTCTGGGAAGGGCATTGGGGGGCACAGGGCATGTGGGCACTAGGCCTTGAAGACGCCTGGGGATGGGGGGCACTAGACCGAGGTCACTGGGAATCCCGCTGGCCCGGGGCCACTGGCCCCTTGAATGAGCTGGGTTTAAATGGAATGGGGGCACTAGGAGTACCCTTCCCCGCACTTGGGGTGCATTGGGAGGCACTAGGGGGAGTAGGGAATGACAGTTGGTGCACCATGGGGGCACTAGGGTGCGAGTCTGGGGCATGTAGAATTGGGGGCACTAGGGTGGCACTAGGGGCACTGGAGAATTGGGGCACTAGGGATGGAGTTGGGGGGAATTGAGGGATGGAGTGGGGACGGAGTGGGACTAGGGTGGCACTAGGATGGAATTGGAGCACTAGGGATGAGCGAGTTGGGGATGATGGGGGCACTAGGGATGGAATTGGGGGGCACTAGGGATGGAGCTTGGGATGGAATGGGGGGCACTAGGGAATGGAGATTGGGGGCACTAGGGATGAGTTGGGGATGGAATTGGGGGGCACTAGGGTGGATGGGGCACTAGGGATGGAGTTGGGGGCACTAGGGATGGAGTTGGGGGGATACGGAGTTGAGACGGAGTTGGGGGCACTAGGGATGGATTGGTGGATCACTAGGGATGAAGTTGGGGACCCTGGAATTGGGGCTTGGGTGCACTTAGGGATGGAATTGGGGGGCACTGAGAGTTGGGGAGGAATTGGGGGCACTGGGATGGAGTCTGGGGACGGAGTTGGGGGGCACTAGGGTGGCACTAGGGATGATTGGGAGAATTGGGGGACACTAGGGATGAGTTGGGGATGGAATTGGGGGCACTAGGGTGGATGGGATGGAGTTGGAACTAGGGATGGCATTGGGAGGCATTGGGGGGATCGGGAGGAGTTGGGGGCACTAGGGATGGAATTGGGGGGCATAGGTGGGGATGGAGTTGGGGGCACTAGGGTGGCACTAGGCATGGAATTGGGGGGCACTAGGGTGGCCATTGGGATGGAATTGGGGGGCACTAGGGACTGAGTGGGGACTGGAATTGGGTGGGCACTTAGGGATGAACGTTGGGGATGGAGTTGGGGGGCACTAGGGTGGCACTAGGGATAGTGAGCCTTGGGGGCACTAGGGATGGAGTATGGAGGGGCATTGGGGGGAGGGAGGACTAGTTGGGACACAGCGGATGGATTGGGGGCACTAGGGATGGGCTGGGGATGGAGATTGGGGGCACTAGGGTGGCACTAGGGAGGATGGGGCACTAGGGATGGATGAGTTGGGGACGAGTTGGGGGCACTAGGGGCACTAGGGAGATTGGGGGCACTAGATAGGATGTAGGGTGGAGTTGGGGATGGAGTTGGGGACACTAGGGTGGCACTAGGGATGGAATTGGGGGGCACTAGGGATGAGAGTTGGGGACACTAGGGATGGATTGGGGGCACTAGGGATGGAGTTGGGGGGCACTAGGGGAGGGATGGATTGGGGGCACTGGGGATGGAGTTGGGGACTGGGGGGGGCACTAGGGATGGAGATTGGGGGCACTAGGGATGGAAGTTGGGGATGGATTGGGGGCACTGGGGGCACTAGGGATGGAATTGGGGGGCACTAGGGAATGGATGGATTGGGGGCACTAGAGGATGGATAGGGAATTGGGGGCACTAGGGATGGATGTTGGGGTACGGAGTTGGGGGCACTAGGGTGGCACTGGGGAGGGATGGAATTGGGGGGCACTAGGGATGGGATGGTTGGGGATGGACATAGGGTGGCACTAGGGATGGAATTGGGGGCACTAGGGATGGGGATGGAGTTGGGGATGGAGTTGGGGGGCATTAGGGTGGCACTAGGGATGGAATTGGGGGGCACTAGGGATGGGGAGGATTGGGGATCGGAATTGGGGGCACTAGGGTGGATGGGGATGGAATTGGGGGGCACTAGGGATGGGGATGGAGTTGTGGGATGGAGTTGGGGGGCACTAGGGATGGACTAGGGATGGAATTGGGGGGCACTAGGGTGGCGCTGCGGATGGAGTTGGGGGCACTAGGGTGGCACTAGGAGGCACTAGGGATGGAATTGGGGGGCACGAGGGATGGAGTTGGGGACTGGGGAAGGTGATTGGGGGGCACTAGGGATGGGATGTTGGGGACGGAGTTGGGGCACTAGGGTGGCACTAGGGATGGAATTGGGGGGCACTAGGGATGGGGAGGTTGGGGACACTAGGGGGCACTGGGATGGAATTGGGGGGCACTGGTGGGGATGGAGTTGGGGATGGACTGGGGGCACTAGGGATGGAATTGGGGAGCACTAGGGATGAAGTTGGGGATGGAATTGGGGGGCACTGGGGATGGAATTGGGGGGCACTAGGGATGGAGTTGGGGAGGCGTTGGGGGATGGAGTTGGGGATGGAGTTGGGGGGCACTAGGGTGGCACTAGGGATGGAGTTGGGGATGGAATTGGGGGGCACTAGGGATGGAGTTGGGGATGGAATTGGGGGGCACTAGGGATGGAGTTGGGGACACTAGGGATGGAGTTGGGGATGGAATTGGGGGGCATTAGGGTGGCACTAGGGATGGAATTGGGGGGCACTAGGGATGAAGTTGGGGATGGAAGTTGGGGGCACTAGGGATAGGGGATGGAGTTGGGGGCACTAGGGTGGCACTAGGGATGGAATTGGGGATGGATATGGGGGCACTAGGGATGGAGTTGGGGACGACTAGGGGATAGGAGTTGGGGATGGAATTGGGGGGCACTAGGGTGGCACTAGGATGGAATTGGGGGGCACTAGGATGGGGATGGATTGGGGGGCACTAGGGATGGAGTTGGGGATGGAATTGGGGGGCACTAGGGATGGGGATGGAGTTGGGGACTAGGAGATTGGGGGGCACTAGGGTGGCACTAGGGATGGAATTGGGGGCACTAGGGATGGGGAGAGCTTGGGGATGGAATTGGGGGGCACTAGGGATGGATTGGGGATGGAATTGGGGGGCACTAGGGGATGGAGTTGGGGACGGAGTTGGGGGCACTAGGGTGGCACTAGGGATGGAATTGGGGGGCACTAGGGATGGGGATGGAGTTGGGGACGGAGTTGGGAGGAGTTGGGGCACTAGGGTGGCACTAGGGATGGAATTGGGGGGCACTAGGGATGGGGATGGGTTGGGGATGGAGTTGGGGGCACTAGGGTGGCACTAGGGATGGAATTGGGGGGCACTAGGGATGGGGATGGAGTTGGGGACGGAGTTGGGGGCACTAGGGTGGCTAGGGATGGAATTGGGGGGCACTAGGGATGGGGATGGAGTTGGGGCACTAGGGTGGCCTGGGATGGAATTGGGGGGCACTAGGGATGGAGTTGGGGAGGAATTGGGGGCACTAGGGTGGCACTAGGGATGGAATTGGGGGGCACTAGGGATGGGGATGGAGTTGGGGACGGAGTTGGGGGCACTAGGGTGGCACTAGGGATGGAGATGGAGTTGGGGACGGAGTTGGGGGCACTAGGGTGGCACTAGGGATGGAATTGGGGGGCACTAGGGATGGGGAGGAGTTGGGGGACACTAGGGTGGCACTAGGGATGGAATTGGGGGGCACTAGGGATGGGGATGGAGTTGGGGGACAGAGTTGGGGCACTAGGGATGGAATTGGGGAGGCACTAGGGTGGCACTAGGGATGGAATTGGGGGGCACTAGGGATGGAGTTGGGGCACTAGGGGGCACTAGGGATGAATTGGGGGGCACTAGGGATGGTGGGGACGGAGTTGGGGGCACTAGGGTGGCACTAGGGATGGAATTGGGGGGCACTAGGGATGGGGATGGAGTTGGGGACGGAGTTGGGGGCACTAGGGTGGCACTAGGGATGGAATTGGGGGGCACTAGGGATGGGGATGGAGTTGGGGGGTGTTGGGGACGGAGTTGGGGGCACTAGGGTGGCACTAGGGATGGAATTGGGGGGCACTAGGGATGGGGATGGAGTTGGGGGGCATTGGGGAGGAGTTGGGGGCACTAGGGTGGCACTAGGGATGGAATTGGGGGGCACTAGGGATGGGGATGGCGTTGGGGACGGAGTTGGGGGCACTAGGGTGGCACTAGGGATGGAATTGGGGGGCACTAGGGATGGGGATGGCGTTGGGGGGGTGGGGACGGAGTTGGGGGCACTAGGGTGGCACTAGGGATGGAATTGGGGGGCACTAGGGATGGGGATGGCGTTGGGGAGGAGTTGGGGGCACTAGGGTGGCACTAGGGATGGAATTGGGGGGCACTAGGGATGGGGATGGGTTGGGGACGGAGTTGGGGGCACTAGGGTGGCACTAGGGATGGAATTGGGGGGCACTAGGGATGGGGACGGAGTTGGGGACACTAGGGTGGCACTAGGGATGGAATTGGGGGGCACTAGGGATGGGGATGGAGTTGGGGGCACTAGGGTGGCACTAGGGATGGAATTGGGGGGCACTAGGGATGGGGATGGAGTTGGGGACGGAGTTGGGGGCACTAGGGTGGCACTAGGGATGGAATTGGGGGGCACTAGGGATGGGGATGGAGTTGGGGGCGTTGGGGACGGAGTTGGGGGGCACTAGGGTGGCACTAGGGATGGAATTGGGGGGCACTAGGGATGGGGAGCATTGGGGAGGATTGGGGGCACTAGGGTGGCACTAGGGATGGAATTGGGGGGCACTAGGGATGGGGATGGCGTTGGGGACGGAGTTGGGGGCACTAGGGTGGCACTAGGGATGGAATTGGGGGGCACTAGGGATGGGGACGGAGTTGGGGACACTAGGGTGGCACTAGGGATGGAATTGGGGGGCACTAGGGATGGGGACGAAGTTGGGGACACTAGGGGGCACTAGGGATGGAATTGGGGGGCACTAGGGATGGGGATGGAGTTGGGGACGGAGTTGGGGACACTAGGGTGGCACTAGGGATGGAATTGGGGGGCACTAGGGATGGGGATGGAGTTGGGGACGGAGTTGGGGCACTAGGGTGGCACTAGGGATGGAATTGGGGGGCACTAGGGATGGGGACGGAGTTGGGGACACTAGGGGGCACTAGGGATGGAATTGGGGGGCACTAGGGATGGGGAGGAGTTCGGGGGGCACTAGGGTGGCACTAGGGATGGAATTGGGGGGCACTAGGGATGGAATTGGGGATGGGCACTAGGGTGGCACTAGGGATGGAATTGGGGGGCACTGAGGGATGGGGATGGAGTTGGGGACAGAGTTGGGGACACTAGGGTGGCACTAGGGATGGAATTGGGGGGCACTAGGGATGGGGATGGAGTTGGGGGGCGTTGGGGACGGAGTTGGGGGCACTAGGGTGGCACTAGGGATGGAATTGGGGGGCACTAGGGGGATGGGTGGGACGGAGTTGGGGGCACTAGGGGGCACTAGGGATGGAATTGGGGGGCACTAGGGATGGGGACGGAGTTGGGGACACTAGGGGGGCACTAGGGATGGAATTGGGGGGCACTAGGGATGGGGACGGAGTTGGGGGCACTAGGGTGGCACTAGGGATGGAATTGGGGGGCACTAGGGATGGGGACGGAGTTGGGGGCACTAGGGATGGAATTGGGGGACACTAGGGATGAAGTTGGGGATGGAATTGGGGAGCACTAGGGATGGAGTTGGGGATGGAGTTGGGGGGCACTAGGGTGGCACTAGGGATGGAATTGGGGGGCACTCAGGATGGAGTTGGGGACACTAGGGATGGAGTTGGGGGCACTAGGGTGGCACTAGGAATGGAATTGGGGGACACTGGGGATGGAGTTGGGGACACTAGGGATGGAGTTGGGGATGGAATTGGGGGGCACTAGGGATGAAGTTGGGGATGGAATTGGGGGGCACTAGGGATGAAGTTGGGGATGGAATTGGGGGGCACTAGGGTGGCACTAGGAATGGAATTGGGGGGCACTAGGGATGAAATTGGGGATGGAATTGGGGGGCACTAGGGATGGAGTTGGGGACACTAGGGATGGAGTTGGGGGGCATTGGGGATGGAGTTGGGGACGGAGTTGGGGGCACTAGGGTGGCACTAGGGATGGAATTGGGGGGCACTAGGGATGGGGATGGAGTTGGGGATGGAGTTGGGGACACTAGGGTGGCACTAGGGATGGAATTGGGGGGCACTAGGGATGGGGATGGAGTTGGGGACAGAGTTGGGGACACTAGGGATGGAATTGGGGGGCACTAGGGATGGGGATGGAGTTGGGGGGCGTTGGGGATGGAGTTGGGGGCACTAGGGTGGCACTAGGGATGGAATTGGGGGGCACTAGGGATGGGGATGGAGTTGGGGATGGGGAGTTGGGGGCACTAGGGTGGCACTAGGGATGGAATTGGGGGGCACTAGGGATGGGGATAGAATTGGGGACGGAGTTGGGGGCACTAGGGTGGCACTAGGGATGGAATTGGGGGGCACTAGGGATGGGGATGGAGTTGGGGACGGAGTTGGGGACACTAGGGTGGCACTAGGGATGGAATTGGGGGGCACTAGGGATGGGGATGGAGTTGGGGGGCGTTGGGGACGGAGTTGGGGGCACTAGGGTGGCACTAGGGATGGAATTGGGGGGCACTAGGGATGGGGATGGCGTTGGGGACGGAGTTGGGGGCACTAGGGTGGCACTAGGGATGGAATTGGGGGGCACTAGGGATGGGGATGGAGTTGGGGGGGCGTTGGGGACGGAGTTGGGGGCACTAGGGTGGCACTAGGGATGGAATTGGGGGGCACTAGGGGGATGGGATGGGATGGCGTTGGGGATGGAGTTGGGGGCACTAGGGTGGCACTAGGGATGGAATTGGGGGGCACTAGGGATGGGGATGGCGTTGGGGACGGAGTTGGGGGCACTAGGGTGGCACTAGGGATGGAATTGGGGGGCACTAGGGATGGGGACGGAGTTGGGGGACACTAGGGGGGCACTAGGGAGGGAAGTGGGGGGCACTAGGGATGGGGACGGAGTTGGGGACACTAGGGGGGCACTAGGGATGGAATTGGGGGGCACTAGGGATGGGGACGGAGTTGGGGACGGAGTTGGGGGCACTAGGGTGGCACTAGGGATGGAATTGGGGGGCACTAGGGATGGGGATGGAGTTGGGGGGCGGTTGGGGACGGAGTTGGGGGCACTAGGGTGGCACTAGGGATGGAATTGGGGGGCACTAGGGATGGGGGACTGGAGGTTGGGGACGGAGTTGGGGGCACTAGGGTGGCACTAGGGATGGAATTGGGGGGCACTAGGGATGGGGATGGCGTTGGGGACGGAGTTGGGGGCACTAGGGTGGTACTAGGGATGGAATTGGGGGGCACTAGGGATGGGGACGGAGTTGGGGACACTAGGGTGGCACTAGGCATGGAATTGGGGGGCGCTAGGGATGGGGATGGAGTTGGGGACGGAATTGGGGACACTAGGGTGGCACTAGGGATGGAATTGGGGGGCACTAGGGATGGGGATGGAGTTGGGGACGGAGTTGGGGACACTAGGGTGGCACTAGGGATGGAATTGGGGGGCACTAGGGATGGGGATGGAGTTGGGGGGCGTTGGGGACGGAGTTGGGGGCACTAGGGTGGCACTAGGGATGGAATTGGGGGGCACTAGGGATGGGGACGGAGTTGGGAACACTAGGGGGCACTAGGGATGGAATTGGGGGGCACTAGGGATGGGGATGGAGTTGGGGACGGAGTTGGGGGCACTAGGGTGGCACTAGGGATGGAATTGGGGGGCACTAGGGATGGGGATGGAGTTGGGGACGGAGTTGGGGGCACTAGGGTGGCACTAGGGATGGAATTGGGGGGCACTAGGGATGGGGATGGAGTTGGGGACAGAGTTGGGGACACTAGGGTGGCACTAGGGATGGAATTGGGGGGCACTAGGGATGGGGATGGAGTTGGGGGGCATTGGGGACGGAGTTGGGGGCACTAGGGTGGCACTAGGGATGGAATTGGGGGGCACTAGGGATGGGGATCGGAGTTGGGGGCACTAGGGGGGCACTAGGGATGGAATTGGGGGGCACTAGGGATGGGGACGGAGTTGGGGACACTAGGGGGGCACTAGGGATGGAATTGGGGGGCACTAGGGATGGGGACGGAGTTGGGGGCACTAGGGTGGCACTAGGGATGGAACTGGGGATGGAGTTGGGGGGCGTTGGGGATGGAGCTGGTACGGGTGAGGGCAAGGCTACAGCGAGCGAGCCCGCGCGCGGTCCTCTCCAGGGACGCTGTGCCCCGGCGCCGGGCAGCGGTCGGAATCCCCCCCGCGCTCTCACCCGAGTCGGCCGCTCCGAGGACTGACTGAAGCCGATTTACTTCCCCCGTCCCCACCCGACGCCAGTATCACAGCAACCGGCGAACCCCGCCTGTCCCAGTAGCCAATCAGCAGGCGCGCTCCCGCCACTCTCGCGAGATTCCGAAATCCCGCTGTCTGCAACCGCTTGGCGAGAGAACGAGAGCTCCGCCCCCGCGGACATTACAGTTTGACTCAATAACGGAAGCGGATCACGGGAGCCTCAGCACATACGGGCACCGGAAAAGCCCATTGCAAGTCCCGATGTGTTGCAAAGCTCTCTGCACTGGTTGTCTACCGGTTCCAGCATGCAACGCACCTGCCCTAACGTTCGTTGTTTACTGAGACTACAACTCCCAGCACGCAACGCGCCACTTCCGAGCGGGCCGTTCTTCTCTCGGTGGCGCTCCGCAGGCCGAGATAGGCGCTCTCCAGTCGCTCTGGGGGCAGAGGGCTGGCACTTGTTGATGACGCTTTCCGGTCGAGGGGAGCGGTGCGGTTGCTGTGTCAGGGTGTCGCCTGCGCTGCCCGGCGCCGGCGTTCCCGGGCTGAGGCGAGCGTTTCAGCCGCGGCCATGGCGAGCGCGGGCGGCACTTACCGGCTCAGCTGCTCGCTCGTGGGACACGAGCTGGACGTGCGGGGCCTGACTCGCGCTCTGTTCCCGCCGGGAGGCTTCGTGTCTGTGTCCCGGGACCGGACCGCCCGGCTCTGGGCCCCCGACAGGTGAGTGCTGAAGAGAGCGCGGGGGGCGTGGGTGGGTGCCCCTCTTGTTCTTCTTCTTCCTCCTCTTCCGACCTCCCCGCAGCCGCGTGAGCTTTCTGGGGCACGCGGCCCCCCACCCCCCGCCTCCCAGGCCTCTGCTGCGGCTGCCCCTATAGTGGGCCAGCGGGAAGAGGAATATGAGGGTCTACTCGCGCCAGCCTTCCCATGTAACAAGGCCCAGGTCTGCTCGCTCACTTCCTTCCTGGCCCTGGGGACTAAACTCTTCCCTGGCTTGATACTTTGGGAGTTGTATGTGTCTATTTAAAAATGGGTTGCAGACGTATTTGCTTACACTTGTGCTGTTCCTAATCACCGCGAGACTCTCTCAATTCAATAAGGGCACTGAGCTCCCTGGAGTGGGCAGATGTGTTATTGTTCTTGTGCGGTGTCTGTTATAACTTAACTGCTAGTTGCTCTGTGAGTGATGATAAAGTGTATAGGTCTCGTGTCTCCTTTCTGGGGTATTCAGGGAATGATGCTGAGATTAGAGTGCTTCCCAGATGCTATGTTTTCCATTACGCTTATAAATGTGTGCATTCTCTTTATTGATGGGCCTACTGACAGATTAAAGTGATACAGTAAACTTAATTTTTAAAAATACAGTACATTCAAATTTTTAATAGATCAGTGTGTTCTAAATTTTTGAAAACTGTTTTCACGGGTCTTTTAAAAGAGTATGTACGCTTCAGTTATTGTTCACAATGATCTGTTCAGCAACGTAGAAACTAAAAATAGCAACACTACCTGTATACAAAATACAGTCCCCTGCGCAAAACAAAAAGAAACTTTTTTTTGTGTTGACTGCTCTCACCTATAAAAATCTTAAGTGTTTAAAAACAACTGCACAATTTTGTCTCTGTAGACTTGCCAGGTTCACACGGCAAAACTAAAAGTGACTCAGGAATTGAAACTTAAAGCTGACTGCCAGTGCTTTGTTGTAATCAGTGGGTGTATACTTGCTGTAGCAGCAAAACGTGTCTTCTACTGTGTACACAGTTTAAAAATATGAACTGTATCCCTGATATATTTGGTATACACTTTTTTTCCTTGCAGAGAGTAGAAAGAAATGTGACTGACAAGTTTGTCTGAATATTTTGCCAGGAGACTGTCATATAAATAAAATTGTGATTTGGATGAGGGAACCAGTAAAGCGGGGTAGAAAACTTAGTTTCCTAACATTTATCACAAAAGAAGGTTTTATCCTCTCTTTCAAATTAATGTGACAGCTCTTTCTAGTGCACCACCACTATGTTAGTGGTCACAGTGTTACAATGTGTACACTATAGGAAATTACAAGAAGATTTACGTGGCATTGCTGTAGTCCTTAATTCTATTTAAATGAAGCATGTGCATTTTCTTTTCTTTTTTTTTTTTAAATCTCTGAGGTGGGGCTGGGGATGAGGGGTTCAGTATGCAGGCTGCCCCAGGGAGAGAGGACAACCCTAATACTCTCTCATTGCAGCAGCTTGGAGCCAGGTGAGAAGTGCCTCTCCATGGCCACTGCAGCTCCAGCAGACACAGCTAGTGGAAGGGGTGCATATCTACTTGACTGGAGCGGGTCTGGGTTCCTCTGCCCCCACCAATCAGAGTGAGGAAAGCAGCAAACTGCACCTTTCCCGGACTTCCTTACAAAGTGGAACATTCAGAAATGTTCCTGTACAAATTGAGGGCAGGGGAGGGAGGGAAACTTCTGCTCTCTCTAAGGTGCATCTGGGAATAGAAGACTTGGAGCTGGGGCAGTCCTACACATGGGGAGGAGAAGGGACGCACCCCCAGCTAGCTCATTTCACCTTTTATGTATGGTTTTATGGAAAGTAAATCCATTCCAAGCACATCCCATTTTTCTGGCACAACCAAACCCTTTACCTTGCTTGAAGTCATAAGAGAAAACTGTATTCGTAATTTGTTTATCTTAGCTCTTATTATTTAGGAGTTCTTAGACAAGCTCTCTCAAATATATAATAGATTATTTTCTTTTTTTAAAAATTCTTAAATTGAAAACTGAAAAAATGCAACTTCAAAGTTGTGTGGTTCATTGCTCAAATTAAGGTCTGTTGCCCCTCTGTGTACATACATTACAGAAATCTTGACTTGTAATCACCAGGTACCTTAGATGTCAGATTAAAATATATTTGATAGATTATATTATCACATCAAAGATTTGCTGTTCTTAGGTTTGTCTAAGCAAACCTATATTATTGTTAAACCTAACCAGGTGGTTTATGGAATCCATTTCAGTGCATCAGTTTCCCACATGATAGTAAAAATGTGGAGAGAAATTACCAAATAAATATTAAAAAGATAACTTCATGTGTAGGGAAGGAAACATAAATTAATGGAAAGTAGTAATATCCTAGTTGCAACATGCCTTAAAGTATTAAATAGTAGTAAAAGAAGGAAAGAAACAGAATGGAAGCAGAAATCTGCTGATTTTGGGGGGAACAAACATTTGTTAGAGCTAAGTGTCAGCAGTAAGATTTTAAGAAATATGATTATCAAGATAACTTTATTTCAGAATTTAGTAGTATTAATCTCAATTGCTATATCTATTTAACTTAGCTTTTTTATTTCCTACTTGTGCAGACACTTGTTTCAACTTTTTTTAAATATTTGTTAGATTCAGTAAAATATTTTTTACCAGAAAAATCCTATAAAATATTAGGTGTAATATTATAGGGCTTTACTTCTTGATTCCTTTAGGTTATTAGTAAATAAATGTCTGTGTTTAAATATTGATTGCCATATTGCAAAAGTTGAAAACTATTTTTAAGGCTTTTTTTCTTTTCTTTCAGCCTATTGTTTATCTAGTTATCTTTGAAAATAATCAGTCCAAGGGTTTAAATATAAAGTTCATATTAATGTAGACATGTTTTCTCTTATGATTCTATAATGTGAATTAATTGGCCTATGTATCTGTTTAGTCTCAACAGGGGATTCACCGAAATGCACTGTATGAGTGGCCACTCCAATTTTGTATCTTGTGTATGTGTCATACCTTCAAATGACAACTATCCTCGTGGGCTAATTGCCACGGGTGGTAATGACCATAATATTTGTATCTTCACACTGGACAACACAACTCCACTCTATGTCCTTAAAGGTCACAAAAACACTGGTAAGTATAGGTCTTGTTTTGTAATTCCGCTTGTGAAAGCTGGAACTAATGCAAGTTGTCTTTAATTTGGTTAAAATAAAATATTGTTTTTCTAAGACTTAGAATTCTTTACTGTTTTGTCATGGTGAATTATTTCTAAATACAGTTATTAGTAGGTTTTATATAATCCAGATTTACTGTAAACTAAACACAGTAACTCTTTGTGTTTTCAGCAGAGCAAGGCATAACTATCGTAATGTATAATTGTATATGTGTATTATTACAAGTTGAACCTCCGAAATCCAGGACTCTGGACTGGAAGCCCCGTCACTTGGGAGCCTTGGCTGAGTGGGGCATCAGCAGGGCAGCCAGTGGCAAAAATGGGACAGCCAGCAAGCCCCATACCCAGAGATTCCCAAGCGGGCGGGGAGAAACAAGGCATGGTGGCTGGGGACCTCCATCCCTGGGAAACCCCAGTGGGCTTGAGTCCAAGTGTAAGCCCTGCAAGCTGGAGCCCAGTGGCAGTGGGGCTGGAGTAGAGCCAGCTGTAGGGAGGGGGAACGTCCTGGGAGACCAGTGGCAGGGGACCTCCCCGAACCAGAAAATTCCCTTATTCGGGACGGGTCAGGTCCCGAGGGTGCTGGACAAGGAAGGTCCAACCTGTATTTGTCGTCCCACCCAGGAGCCTCAATACTGAGTTAGGGCCCCATTTGGGACTTTACAAGCAATTATTAAATAAAATATGCTCTCTGCTCCAAACTTGACGGTCCGGGGGACAAACAAAGTTGGCCCTTGTATTGTGGAAAATTTTTGACAGACTCTCAGAGCATGAGTCGAATTGGGCTACAGTCTACATTGCAGTGCAACATGTCTTGATTCCTGAGTCCAAGGATTTTTGACTCTGAGTTCAAACCCTGGACATATTTTGCAGTGTAGACAGAGGCCATCCACAGGCATGAGGGAGTGTCAACTAATTGTTTCCTGTGTTTCGGGCTGTGGAGCTATAAAATTTAATCGCAGACCTTTTGGAGACCACTGTCTTGCAGTGCCAGCCAAGCCTGGTTTGCTGTCATGTAGATCTACACTGTGAGCCTTCATTATCTCCGATGCCTGTGATGTGGGAGAGACTTGCTTGTGCTTAATTGTCTATCAGCTTCCTAAAACCTCCAGCCATTGGCTACCCAGTCAGTCTCTGGGCTATACCAATCCTTATGTTGCCTTGGAGGTTAATAGATGGTATAACCAAGATCCTTTGAAGTGTTGGGTTCAGCTCCTTATCCACGCATGGTAATACCAGGTATGCTGTTTCCAAAGGTACAGTAGACACATCAGCTTGAATCTACTTATGGTGAAAACAGTCATACATTTATTATAAAAAAATCAATATTTAAGATACAGAGCAGAATCTCAGTTATGAACTGACAAGTTAACTACACTCCTCATTTGGGATCAGAACTACACAATGAGGCTGCAGCAGAGACCCATTCTCCACCCCTCCCCCTCGCCCCCTGGAAAAAAACGCCTATAGTACTGTATTAAATGTAAACTGCTATGCCAAAGTGCTGCTTACAAGGGATGTTAAATATCGGTTAATTGAATAGTTGAGTAATCTCATGAATTCTTATCGGTTAGTCGACTATTCTGTAGTTCCTGGGGGCAGGACCAGCAGCAGTGCGGGGCGCCAGGCGGGAGCTAGCCCTCAGGGGGAGCCAGTTTAAAAACCAGCTCCTCTTGTGGACCATCTGCTTGTTGCCCTGTGCTGCTGCCTCTTGATAGAGGCAGCAGCGTAGGGTAGAATCAGCCCCTGTCTGCAGTGTGGATGGGGTCTGAGCTCCCGGACCTGGTGCGAACCGGAACTGAGCTGGGCTGCCTGCCCACCCGGCTCCTAATACACTTTAAATGCAGAGCCACAGTGGAAGTAGGTCTTGCACCAGGCGTGAGCCAGAACTGAGCCGGGCTGCTGGCCAGCCTGCTACAAAAATGTACTGGTTGGGGGGGGGGGGAAATGCATGTGGTCTATAACATTAATCTATAAGCTTTTGCTTATTGGTTAATCGACTACTCTATTACATCCCTACTGCTTGCCACTTTTTTTAGTAAAGTTTCAAAGCTCTATTAAGTCAGGGTTCAGTTTCATGAACAATGTTTTGTTCAGAGTTATGAATAATCATTCTCGAGGCATTCACAATGCTAAGTGAGTAAGGATACTAAAATCAGAAGATTTACGTATAAAACCAAATCAATACATGCTTTCCGAGGCTAATCTCAACAGTCTAACCTCCTATCTAGATAAACTTAACAACAAAGTCTGGTAGCACTTTAAAGACGAACAAAACATGTAGATGGTATCATGAGCTTTTGTGGGCACAGCCCACTGCTTCAGATGACGGGAGCGTTGGATGTGCAGAACCAAAAATAAATGGGGAAAAGTGTGTGTGTGGGGGGGGGGGGCGAAGAGGCAGCGGGTATATAAATATCAAAGGGAAAGCCGAGCAGTATGTAACAGGCAAAACTATATAGTTCCTACCTAGAGCCATTTTATCACTTCCCTAATATCCTTTGGGAGCATATTCAATCAGGTCTCTGGGGGTCAGCCTGAGCCAGCGGGGGGCTGCATTGGCCGTCAGCTGCTCCACAGGGCAGGCCTAGGTGGTGGGAGGGGGGGGCCTTACTAGGGTGCTTGCTACCCCCAGTGGTTATTTAGGGGTGTAACTATCCCCCATGCTTGCTGTCCCTGCTATTACACCCTTCCTTTTTGTTTGATGAGACTTTCATTGTCCATGCACTTTCATTGTCCTGCCACAACCAAACCCTGAACTTTCTGTAAGTTATGAGAGGAAACAGCATACCAAATCTGGGGGTCCTAGTTCTCACTGTTCAGAAGGTGTTCTTAAATAAATGGACTCACGGACTGACAACGAACGGATGCACAAACTCACATATATAGTAGATGACGTTAATGATCAGCGTGATGCCTGCTTTCATTTAAGCTCTTGCATGACAACATTTATGGATAAATACCATAAAATTGTGTACTAGATATAGTCAATCAAACCTGCTGGAATTGCTGTTACACAACAGTGAACTGTTTGCCAGCTGTTTCCAGTGGTCCTGGGTGTCAGTTATCCCTTGAAGAATTTAATTCTAATTAGCATTGTGACTGCTGCGATGCTAAACTCCCTTTCCAAAGCAGAAAAGGAAAGGACCAAAAGTTTGCTCTGGAAACAACTTTAAAAAAATTACTTTCCTTCAATGTGCGCTGCTAATTTAAGAAAAATCTCCTTCCATATGTTACTGGAATAAGAAAGGGGCAGTGATTGGGAATGTGTCAATGCTGATTTGAATGTTTGTTCCAGTTTGCAGCCTTTCATCTGGGAAATTTGGCACGTTGCTTAGTGGCTCATGGGATACTACAGCTAAAGTCTGGTTGAATGACAAATGCATGATGACATTACAGGTATAGTAGTTATTCATAAGTATACCAAATAATGAATAATTGAATAGCTTTGTAAATTCTCTAGCTAGTCTAATTCTGTTCTTGTTCACAGGGTCACACAGCTGCAGTATGGGCAGTAAAAATACTGCCTGAACAGGGATTAATGTTGACTGGTTCAGCTGACAAAACTATTAAACTATGGAAAGCAGGAAGATGCGAGAGAACGTTCACTGGTAAATATCTGGGTAAAATGGAGAATATTTTCTTACCTGACACCTCATTTACATACTGCTTAAAAGTCAACTTCCTGTTTGTAAAAATTTCATGGATTCGAGTAACTTTAATATGTAGATCAAGATTTTCAAAAGGTGGCTAGTGATTTTTTTTTTTTTTAGGTAGCCAACTTGAGACACCTTAAAGAGGCCTGATTTTTCCAGAATATGCTAAGTAAAGGAGGTTGTGGTGTGTGGTTTTTTTTTTTTTTTTTTTTTTTTTTTAAGCTAGATCTTCAATGAACACCAATTTCTAGGATAAAGATGTGACAGTTGAATCACAGGGGTCCCCTTGAGACTGTCACCTAACGTGCTGATCAAGCCATTGAGCTTGCCAGCCTGCCGTTTGGGGTGCACCACCATCCTGTCCCACTGAGCCAGAAGCTCTGGCCTCCTGGAGTCAAGGCACAGAGCTGAGGTGACTGTCCCCCAGCAGAGCCACACAGACACTGAACCAGTTCAGCTCTGGGAGGGCTCGGCTTTAAGGCTGTTGACGGCACCCAGGAATACAGCGCCAAAAAGGACCAAAACTCCAAATAAATCCATCTTGCTCTCTAAATATTTTACCCAGAGATCTGGCCTGCAGAGGCTGACTTGCCCCCCCTACCTCATACTGGA
Organism: Pelochelys cantorii; assembly: GCA_032595735.1. Classification (NCBI taxonomy): domain Eukaryota; kingdom Metazoa; phylum Chordata; order Testudines; family Trionychidae; genus Pelochelys; species Pelochelys cantorii. The sequence goes on along the minus strand of CM064330.1, from coordinate 116,292,704 downwards.
AACAGAGGTCTCCACAGTCTAACAAGGAGAGGCTGGTCTAGAACCAACAGAAGCAGTCAGGGGCAGTTGAACACCTGTGGCTAATTGATCAGTCCTGCAGAGTCAGGCATGTCTGGGCTGATGACAGCTGGGGTTAATTAGGGAGACCAGTTGAGACTGGCTATAAAAGGAGCTTGCCTGCAGTTGTTGGGTGGGGGAGCGGTGTAGCTTGGAGGACGGTGGAAAGCGCTGCTGGGAGTAGGAGGAAAACAGACAGTAAGTGGACCTGGAGAAAAAGGAAGGTGTGGGGAAGTAGCTCAGGGTCTTGGAGCAGGTGTTGGGGACTCACGTAGGCAGCTGTTATTACAGGGCCCTAGGCTGGAACCTGGACTAAAGGGTGGGCCCGGGTTTCCTCCAACACCCACTTAGAGAAAAGACTGTCAAGTTTATCCCTCCCCTTTATATCATTGGCCAGCATATGATGAAAAAATCCCAACAAACCGTGAACTCATGCCTTAGGTGTGATGCCTAAAAGTGAGGGCTGCTGTGAGCTGCTGAGGCAAGCAAACCTGCCTGAAAGCACAGGACCCACCAAGTTTGTGTAGGAGCTTTGTCACACAATCTACTATATATTTGGAAGAGTTTATCAGTGAGTGAGCGAATCCCACTTGTCCATCCTTCTGTTCAAGAACTTCTCCTAAACAGTAAGGCTATGTCCACACTGGCAGCTTCTTGCACAAGAACTGTTTTGCAGAAGAGTTCTTGCGCAAAAAGTCTTCCACTAGAGCACGTCTATACTAGCATGTGCTTTTGCGCAAGAGCATCCATGGCAGTGTGGATGCTCTCTTGCGCAAGAAAGCTCTGATGGCCATTTTAACCATAGGGGCTTCTTGCGCAAGAAATTCATGTTGCCTGTCTACACTGCCCTCTTGTGGAAGAGCTCTTCCACGAGGAATAAGCCCTCTTGTGCGGAGAGGAATAACTCTTCCGGAAGAAACCCTGTTTTACAGTAAATATACTGTAAACTTACATGCGCAAGAATGCATGTGCAGTGTAGACAGCAGGCAAGTTTTTGCGCAAGAAGCCGCCAGTGTAGACATAGCCTAAGAGCTAGGCCCACCAAATTTGGTATGCAGCTTCCTGGCTTTAGAGGTTTGGTTGTTCCAGGACAGTAGGATGTGCCTGGAATGGGATTGCTTCTCATAATACCATACAGAAAAGAGAGAATCACCAGGCAGGTGAAAGGGGCTGCCTGGGGGCATCCCTCCTTCCTCTAGTCCAGGACTGTTCCATCCCCAGCCTCCTCTTCCTAAGGTGTCCCTTAGGAAATGCGCCTTAGCTGAAGCTTCCTCGTGCCCCTGATTTGTACAGGGGATGTTGCTGGCTTTTTCCCTTTGTCAGGGAGCCAGGGGAAAGTGCACAGTTTGCTTTTTTCCTCACTCTGGTGGGGGAGCACAGGGGGGCAGATGAACCTGGACATGCATCTCTTCCCCAGCTGTGCCTGCTGGAGCTGCAGCAGCCATGGAGAAACACTTCTCACCTGGCCCCAAGCTGCTGCAGTGAGAGAGGGCTGGGGTAGTCATCTCTCTCCGGGGCAGCCTGCATATTAGGGATATGAATGGGTACCCGGGAATAGCCTGTGCTGTGGGGGGCCACTCTAGCCCAACTGTGGTGGCAGGGTTCCCCCCCACCTTGCCTCCATTTAATCACTTACTTGGTTAAACTTAACATTTAACTGATTAACTAATTAAAGGGGATTTGACATCCTTGCTGCATACTGAACCTCTCATTTTCAGCTCCACCGCAGAGCAATGATTTAAATTAGTTTTCATTTTGCTTAATTTTTTTTAAAGTTAAGGACCCAAGCAATGCTGGGTAAAACTTCTAGTATAATTTACGAATTCAACCGATAGTAACTTTAAAAATGTTAAATGACACATTTTGCCTAAAGCCTCCTTTATGCATATTTATGAGCCAATTTTCTTAAAGCATTGGGGGGCTCTTGACAAAGTAATGAGATTGCAAAATAAGATATTGATATGTTAAGCTGCTGCTGGAAACAATATTTGATTGTTTGTAAACCCTTTCTTTTATAAAGGACACGAAGATTGTGTGAGAGGTTTAGCGATTTTAAGTGACTCAGAATTTCTTTCCTGTGCCAATGATGCCAGTATTCGAAGGTGGCAGATCTTGGGCGAGTGTCTTCAGATTTATTCTGGACATACAAATTATATATACAGCATATCTGTTTTCCCTCATGGTAAAGGTAAGACTATTTTCAAAGTAAAATTAGCAAAGGAGCTTTTCAAAATGAATGGCAGTTCTGGTACCATTATATAATCTGAATTCTTTTACCGGCATTCTCTTTTCTATTCTTTTCTGATAATTTGAACAGTGAACATGTCACTGCAGGAGAAATATTCTTTAACATCTGGGTCCAGAATTCTCAGAAATTCTTCCTCGAGAGATGTCCCTGCAGATGCTCCACCTTTGGTCTTGGTGCTGTCCTGGCACCTGGATCAGAGATTTTGAAGCAGTCCCTGTGCGCTCAAGCCCTCCAGTTCCTTCTCAACCACCCTCAGCCTGAGATGGAGCTCTGCAGTTGCCTGCTTTCTTCACACTTCTGAAATAGTTTTACATAGTTTCTTGTTGTTGTTACTGTTGTTGTTAGTTAGTTGACAGTCGTTGAGAGAGTTTTGTGTGTGTGGTGTGGTGTTTTTTAAATCATGCCTGGGTTCTCTAGTCTTTGAACGGCAGAGAGGCAATGCTGATTTCTGATGGTCATTGACAATGCGTCAAATGTATGGGAGAGCATTGTTCACCTCAGGACTGCCCTCACTGTGCCAGACTTAAGGGCCAAGGCTTGCAAGGACAGGGACTTCCGGTTAAAGCTAATTCTGCTTAAGAAGAATACGCACCCTGCCTCGGACATGGGATCACAACCTAGGGAGGTACAATCACCCCCAGGTTCCCATCAAGGCAAAAAGGTGCCAAAGGGGAAAAGTTCCTCAGTGCTTCATTGGGAACCCTTGTCTAAGAAAAAGTCCCCCACCAGACTGTAAGCACAGAGGTCACGCGTCAGTACATATGATCAGGCACTGCAGCACCATCGGCTGCTGCCGGTATTGACCCCAAAGTCCAAACAACGTCCTAAAGCGGCACCGGTAATCGGTACAGTACCCACGACTGCATCAGTGCTGTTGTCCACACCATTGGTACCAACTAACTCAGTGGCACTGAAATCCACAGCATCGCCACTACCATTGGCACTGTCAATGTGTCTGATGGCACCCACCTGCTCTTTGGCACTGATGTTTATCCTAGACCCATGACGACTCAGGCAGTGCCCCGGTATCATCGCAGTTCTGCAGCGATGAAGAGGAAGGCTTACAGGCCTCCTCTCCACACCGTAGTCCTCCAGTGAAGTACTACAAGCTACTGCCAGTACTACTCCACCAGTGCCGCATCCTGCACAATGCCCTTACTGGAGCCTGTGGGGTTCCCATAGTAAAGTCACAGTTTGCAGTCTAGTCCCTACAAACAAACTAGTTTTTATACACTGCACACAGCTTCATCTGTGCATCAGCCTCGCAATCTCATCACTCTGGATCGGACAACAGAAACCTACCCAGGCCTATTCAAGCTGTATCTAATAGCATGTCTCCCTTGTGGCTCTCCCATTCCAAACTAGGGCTTTGGGAGCAGGTTGAGCAATCTTCATCCACAGCTGTAAGAATTCCACATGTGCCTCCTACACATATAAGTGGAAGCGCTTCTTAGAAAGGTGCACCTCGAAAGGGCAGGAGCTGATATCAATGCTGCTGTCTCTTATCCTGAACTACCTCCTTACGCTTAAGCAATCAACATTTTCGTTCAGTTCCATCAAGGTACACCTAGAGCCTATTACAGCCTTCCACCAGAAAATTGAGGGATGGTCTGTTTATATGTACCCTACAATCAAGAGGTTCCTTAAAGGGCTGCGCCTCCCCCATCTGTATATCACACACCCAGTACCTTTGTGGGACCTCGGTTTGGTGCTGTGAGCCTTAACCAGACCACCTTTCCAGTCCTTCGCTTCTTGTTCTTTTTCATACCTCTCCATGAAAGTTGCATTGCTGGTCGCCATCACATCTGCTCACCACATAGGTGACATGGTGGTGCTGTCATTTGGTTCGATTTATTTTAGATCCAAGGGAAACCAGGACACTCCAGGGATACTTAACTACTTTCTTATTTATTGCAAGCTCTAAGCAGTTAATACAGTTACTATACAATTTAAACCTTAAATGCTATACATTCTAAAGCAATTAATACAATGCAAAGCAATGCAAAAGCAATGAATAGAAGATCTACTATAATACAGTAATAAAGCCTAATTCATTTACACTTCACCCGTATGCTACCTACAGTACCAGGCAGGAGGTCATGGTTCTTTTTCTTCCCACGCAGTGGAACGCCATGTACTAGGTTGCTGGTGTGAAGGGCCTATTTACTTCTAGTTACATGGAGCAGGAACTGTGGGTCAATCCTGCCCATTCTCTCACATTGATTGCTATAAAATGGGCTTAATAAGAACAAAGCGAGACTTGGTCATTCTAATAATATTTACCAATTGATTACGTATTGTATAGGACAGGCATGTCAAACGTGAAGCCTACTGAGGGCTGCACAAACAAAAATTGATAGCTTTCAGGGCCACCTAGATGGTTTGACCGAGAAAATTTGTCAGGCGGGGGAGGGGGCAGCATTTTAGGTGCAGGGACGAAGGCACCAATACCGGACACCTGGCAACCCTAGTGCCACCAAAGTACTTTGACAGAAAGTTGTAGTTATTTGTTGTTATAAAATAGCTAAAACATAATGCATAATATTGCAATAATTTGATATTAATTTTTTTAATTAATTTTACATAATTTTTAGTTTAAATATAAATTTAAGGTACTTTTAAATTTTGTATATGATACATAACTTGTTTGGTTGAAATAAAAACAAATATAGACCATGGTTAATCTCATAACAGGCTTCTGTGAAAATTTCAGATACTTTGTAAGTTTGAGATTTTGCATAAAGATATAATTATTCATGCAATTGCAAAAAATTGACATATTTATTGATATAAAATTAATATACATTTTATGGCTTTATTTGGAAATACATAAATAAAAAATAACCCCTTCCTCTCCCCCAGAGCCAGCCCTCCCAACCTAATTCCTCTCCCCTGCCCCAGAGCCAGGCACTCCCAGCCCCCCCCAACCTAATGCCTCCTCCAGAGCCTGGCACTCCCAGCTTCTCCTCTGCCAGTGAAGTCAATGGCAGAGCTCAGGATTTCAACTCAGGTTGCCATTTGCATATCAGTGCTAGAGCACAGTGTAAAAATGATACTTATAGCCAGTGCTTTTTTGTGTGTTTTTAAAAAAAAAAAAAAAAAAAAAAAAAAGGTGTCGGTACTCCAGGGGAAAAGTTGTTGAGCTCTGTCTGGAGGTGCCGGTACTAGGTACCGGGCAGTACCGTCATACAAAAAAAGCACTGTTTATAGCAATAGTCTTCGAAACAGTACTTAATATTCTGATAACTTCTACAGAAGGATCTGAAAGCATGCTGCAAATGTTAACAATGTAATCTTTATGCTATATCTGAAAGTTAGATGTGAAAACAGGCTTGGGACTGTGATTTGCCCAAGGTCACAGAAGAAATTGATTCTCTGGTTGATGTATAGAATATGTTTGTACTCTTGGTGAGAAGTAAAGCTCCAAAAGCACTGTAACAGATCATTGCCCTTGGGGGTGCATGTACATGTCTCAGTGCACTTGTTATAGTCCTGGTACCCTTTAAAACTGTAATAGCAAGTCACGTGTTTCTCCTTAGTTATGTGCTCAAAAATGCATAGCCTATGAGGTCTTCTGCCTCTTAGGCAGAGGGGAGGAGTAGATGGGAGAGACCTAGGATTCCAGAAAGATCTGAGAATGGACTTTCTTACACCTATAAGGCCTTCAAAGGGGACGCCTACGGGGGGGCAGGAGCCAGCTGGCAGAAAGGCTGTTAAGACTGAAGTCTGGCAGACCTGGGGAAGATAGTGTCCTGATGGTGGTGAGATGGTTTTGATTTTTTTAAGCTTGGTTAATAAAGCCCTGTGAAGGAAACTGGTACTGTGCTGCTGTTTGGCACGTAATCCTTTTCTGCCTAGTAAAGCTGCCCACTAATTTAAACACTTGAGCACTTTTTTTAAGGAAAAAAAGATGAGTAGTGACTATTTCACCCTTCTTTCCCTGTAAACCTCTTTAAGGAGATACAAGAAGTATTTCGTTGTAAAGTATTTAGCTGCAGGAAGCGACTTTGTGCCTTTGTTGGGTTTTATGTTAGTTTTCTATGTGTTTCTCTCTCCAGATTTTGTTACCACTGGAGAAGACAGAACGCTTAGGATCTGGAAAGGAGGGGAATGTGCTCAGATAGTCAGACTTCCAGCTCAGTCGGTTTGGAGTTGCTGTGTGTTAAACAATGGTGACATCGTGGTTGGTGCAAGGTATCCAGACTTTACTCTAAATATGTAATGAACTATATTTGCAAAACACATTGTCAAGCTAATTATATGCATCATTGAGTGTGAGAGAAGTGCCTGGCTCTAGAGTATAGAGAGAACAAGTAACATTTCTCATTTTGGAGGAGGTTTTATGTTTCCTTCATATTAAATTTTTACTATTCTGAGGACTTCAGAAGAGATGGTGCCTTGGAAATGCGAACAGTTTTCAAAGTTCAGTATCATGAATAGATTAGCAGTTGTTCTGTACCAAAGTCATTTTATAGGAGTATTCTCCCTCATTGTCACATCTAGTCTTTGTATCCTTCTTTCTTTGTAATAGAATGCCAACGTGAACTGAATGTTTTGTATAGCTGATACAGGGTTTTAGCCCATTAAAAAATTAACTTTATTCCATACCAGGAATTGTAACCACTTTGACAATTATGTGATGGAGTTTGAATCTTTAAATATGTTGCATTTCTTCTGTATTCAGTGATGGGATTATCAGAGTGTTTACAGAATCTTTGGAACGCACAGCAAGTGCAGAGGAAATTCAAGCTTTTGAAAATGAACTTTCCCAAGCAACTATTGACCCCAAAACTAGTGATTTGGGAGACATTAATGCTGATGATCTTCCTGGAAGAGAACATCTGAAAGAACCTGGTAAATTCATTTTCTATTGCATTAAAAAGCAAACAACAATAAACATTGCTTGTTTGGTTTTTTTGTAGCATTAGGAGCTTTATCTCTCTGGGGAATGGAAAACCTTTTGTTGATTACTTAAATTGTGTTAAATCATAGGATAATAGTATTGGAAGGAACTTCAAGAGGTCATCAAATCTAGTCTCCTGCACTCATGGCACAACTAAACACCATCTAAGCTATTCCTGACAGGTGTTTGTCTAATCTGCTCTTAAAAATCTCCAGTGATACAGATTCCACAACCTCCTTACGCAATTTATTCCAATGTTTATCCATCTTTTCAGGAAGTTGTTCCTAATGTCCAATATGAACCTACTTCGCTGCAATTTAAGACCATTGCTTCTTGCCCAGTTGTCAAATGTTAAGGAGAATAATTTTTCTCCCTCCTTCTTGTTAACAGCCTTTTACGTGCTTGAAAGCTGCTATCATGTCCCCCCTCAGTCTTCTCTTTTGCAGATGAAACAAACCCAGTTCTTTCAGTCTTTCCTCTCGGGTCATGTTTTCTAGACCTTTAATCATTGTTGTTGCTCTTCTCTGGACCTTCTCCAATTTATCCACATTTTTCTTGAAATGTGACGTCCAGAATTAGACACGGTGTTCTAATTAAGGCCTAATCAGCGCAGAGTAGAGCAGAAGAATTACTACTTGCTTGCTTAATATATCCCAGAATGTTTGTTTGCTTTTTTTGTGACAGTGCTAGACTGTTGAATTATATTCATCTTGTGATCCACTATGACACCTAGATCCCTTTTCACAGTACTCCTTCCTAGGCAGTCATTTCCCATTTTGTACATGTGCAGCTGATTGTTTCTTCCTAAGTGGAGTACTTTGTATTTGTCTTTATGGAATATAATTCTTTTTATGTCAGACCAAATAGCCAGTTTGTCTAGATAATTTTGATTTATAATCTTTTTCTCAAAAGCACTTGCCATCCCTCCCAGCTTGGCTTCATTTGCAAAATTTATAAGAGTATTCTCTGTCATCTGAATAATTAAGATATTGAACAGAACCAGACCCAGAACTGATCCTGAGGAATCCAACTCATTATGCCCTTTCAGCATGACTTTGAACCATGTTGATACCTACTCCCTGGGAATGGTTATCCAATCAGGTATGCACCTACCTTATAGTAGCCCAATCTAGGTTGTATTCTCCTAGCTTGTTAATGAGAAGATCATACAAGACTGAATCAAAAGCCTTATTAAAATCTAAATATACTGCTTCCCCTTATCTATAAGGTTTGTTATAATATATGGAGATATACCTATCTCATAGAGCTGGAAGGGACCTTGAGAGGTCATCATGTCCAGTCTCCTGCCCTCACGGCAGGACCAAGTACCAGCTCTGACAGATTTTTGCCCCAGATCCCTAAATGGCCCTCCTCAAGGATTGAGCTCACAATCCTCGGTTTAGCAGGCCAATGCTCAAACCACTGAGCTATCCCTACCCCAGGTGGCTTTGACAAGATTTGTCCTTTACAAATTCATGCTGACTGTTACCTAGTACCTTCTTATCTTCCAGATGTTTGGAGATGGACTCTTTTAAATTATTTGCTCCATTATCTTTCCTGGCACAGAAGTTAAGATGGCTGGTCTGTAATTCCCGGGATTGTCCTTATTTCCTTTTTTATAGACTGGCACTATATTTGCCCTTTTTTCCAGTCTTCTGGAACCTTTCCTCTGTAGTCCATGACTTTTCAAAGATAATATCTAATGGCTTAGAAATCTCTTGAAAACATCTAACATGTCTGTCTAATTTTTAACTTTGTTCTTTCCTTATTTTAGCGTCTGAACCTACCCGATTCTCACTGGCATTCACTATGTTAGGTGTGCAGTCACCACCAACCTTCTTGGTGAAAACCGAAACAAAATCATGAAGCACCTCTCCATTTCTATACTTCATTATTTTCCCTTCCCATTGAGTAATGGGCCTCCTCTTGCTTCTAATATATTAGTAGAATGTGTTTTACCCTATATGTCTCGAGCTAGTTTGATCTCATTTTGTACTGTAACCTTTCTAATACTGCCCCTCCATAGTTGTTCTATTTGTTTATATTCATCCTTTGTAATTAAATCGAGTTCACTTTTTGTGGGACTCCTTTTAGATATATATATTTTGTGTGTGTGTGTGTGATATCATTGAAGATGTCCTGGTTAAGACAGGGTGGCTTTTGACTTACTTCTATTTTTCCTATGCAGTGGAATTGTTTTGCTTTTGTGCCCTTTATAATGTCTGGAAAAACTGCCACCAGTCTTCAGTTTTTTCATCTGAGACTTGTTCCCCTTTTATCTTACCTACTCCCCCTCACCCGCGGCTGAGTTTGTGTTCTTTAGCAATACAATTAATTTTCGTCTATGTTCATGGTATTACGGAGGCATTCCTATGCCTCTAATAAACGTTTTGTTTCTGAGGATTTAGTTCATATTCTTGTATCATTCATGGAAATGGAATACGTTACATTTATGATGAGCCTGTTTTATAATAGTGCAGTAGTTAAGCATTGTGATTCAGTAAGGGGCTACATTATATGATATTGTGTTCCTGAAAAAGAGAAAAAATAGCTTCATAACAAACGTAACATTTTCAAACTATCAATGTTGAAATAGAACTGATGTCTTAATTGTATTACATTTATTCTTTAATGTATTTAATCCAAAATGAGGATCCTTATATGAAAAGAATAGTACCAAGTGAAATAAAATGATGCCGTGATAATCTGGATAGCTCTTAAGCAGAAAAAGATTTTTTTTTTTTTTTTTCCAGTCAGGAGGCAAAAATCTGAACCAAATTTGTAGGCTTGGTTACTTGTCATGGTTTTTATTTCTCATTTGAAGCCGCTTTACTACCTTATTTTTTTTTATTTCTAGGAACAAGAGAGGGACAGACAAGATTAATTAAAGATGACAGGAATGTTGAAGCCTATCAGTGGAGTGTTAGTGAAGAGAGATGGATCAAGATTGGTGAAGTGGTTGGCTCATCTGGAGCTACACAGCAAACATCTGGAAGGGTTTTATATGAAGGAAAGGTATGTAAAGTGTTCTTCAGTCATTGTATTCATGTCTCAAATGATAATGTGAGGCTTTTTGTATGAAATACAGGAGACCCTAGTGATTTTCAGATTTGCTATTCATGGTTCTGTGTATTGATGGGGGAGAGGGGAGCGGTCTCCTGTAGGGAAGGGGACGCTGTGGCTCCTAGTATTTGTGAATTTCGCCCTTTAGGGTAGTACCAAGAATGCTTCCACCGCAAATGGTGAGGGTTGCCTGTAAATTTTTTAATGAATTAGGAACTTTCATTGCTTCATTATAGATCCCAGGTCTATCAAATATCTCTTATTTAGAAGCAGAAATGTTAGATTCTGTCCTTGCCTACAATATTACTGTAATATTTCTGAAATGCATTTCCTGGGGCCAACTAGCTGATGTGGAAAATTGTATAACTCTAGACAGTCAGTTTAATTTATTCAAGATTGAGTTCTTATTAATTATTGCTTATTGCTAATGTTTTATAAGATTTTGATTATCCTATGGCCTGCTTCTCAGTACTTGGAACTTCTGTTGACTTCAGTGGGAGCTGATGTATGTCTAAAACGGTCACTGGTTTGTCATGCTACATACATGCAACACCACATTTTCATAGAATCCTAGGGCTGGAAGAGACCTCAGGAGGTAATCGAGTCCAACCCCCTGCCCCAAAGCAGGACCAACCCCAACTAAATCATCCCATCCAGGGCTTTGTCAAGCCGGGACTTAATCTCTAGAGATATTTAGGTTCTACCACTTCCCTTAGTAACCCATTCCAGTGCTTCAACACCCTCCTAGTGAAATACTTTTTGCTAACATCCAACCTACATCTCCCCCACCACAACCTGAGACCATTGCTCCTCGTGTGTCATCTGTCATTACTGAGAACTGCCTCCCTCAGTCCTCTTTGGAACCTCCCTTCAGGTAGTTAAAGCCTGCTATCAAACCCCCTCACTCTTCTACAGACTAAATAAACCCAAATCCCTCAGCCTCTCCTCATAGGTCATGTGCTCTAGCCTGCTAATAATTGTGGTTACTCTCCATTGGACCCCCTCCAATGGACCTTTCTGTAATGGGGTGGGGGCAGAACTGGATGCAGTACTCTAGATGTGGTCTCACCAGTGCTGAATAAAAGGGAATAATAATTTCTCTACATCTGCTGGAAATGCACCTTCTAATGCTCCCTAATATACCATTAGCCTTCTTGGCTACAAAGGCACACTGTTGACTCATATCCAGCTTCTCATCCACTGTAATCCCCAGGTCCTTTTCTGCTGAACTACTCCTTAGCCAGTCAGTCCCCAGCTTGTAACAGTGCTTGGGATTCTTCTGTCCCAAGGGCAGGACTCTGCACTTGTCCTTGTTGAATCTCATCAGATTTCTTTTGGCACAATCCTCCAATTTGTCTAGGTCACTCTGGACCCTATTCCCTACTCTCCAACATATCTACCTTTTTCCCCTAGCTTAGTGTCATCCGCAAGCTTGCTGAGGGTGCAGTCCAGGTCATTAATAAAGGTGTTGAACAAAACCGGCCCTAGAACCGATACTTGGGACTCTCTTCTTGAAGCTGACCACCAACCAGACATTGAGCCATTGTTCACTACCTGTTGAGTCCGACAACCTAGGCAGCTTTCTATCCACCTTACAGTCCATTTATCCAATCCATACTTCCTTAAATTGCTGGAAAGAATAATATGGGAGATCACATAAAAGCTTTGTTCAAGTCAACGTATATCACATCCACCAACTTCCCCATGTCCACAGAGCCAGTTACCTTGTCATAGAAGGCAATCACGTTGGTCACGCATGACTTGCCCTTGGTGAGTCCATTTTGACTATTCCTGATCACTTTCTTTTCTTCGGCTACGTCTAGACTACAAGCTTATTTCGGAGCTTGTTTTGAAAAAGAGCATCCAGATGCCAAAAGCACAACGAAAAAACGATGTGCTTTTTTGAAAGGTAGCCTCCAGTGTGGACACTATATCTCGCATTTAAGGCCACCAGTTCAAGCAGGGTATTAGGTCAGCAATTGCTTCCAGGTGCTGTTGCCTAAGGCTAGCTGAGACGTGCTTAAAGGGGCCCTCCTGGACAGCCGTTTCTCAGTTTCTGCTGCTTGCTTACCTACCTCTCCGAGGGACAGCAAAGCTTTTGCAGTGCGTTCTCTGGTTGCCCAGCTTTTGGACACCACAGCATACTCCTTGCCATGGAGCCAGAGCTGCCTCGGGGCATGCGATGACCCCCACAGTGCCATGCTGCAGTTTCTGCATCAGTTTATGCAGACTGCCTTCATGGTCCTGCAGGAGCTCGACACCGAGCTCATCTTTGAGACCCTCACCCTGTGTGCAGGAGTGAGGCCCTTCCAACTGCACCTCATAGTGGAGAGAAGGTTCTGGAGGCTGGACACCAGTTCTGACTGGTGAGACCTGGTGGTCATGGAGCGGTGGGATGACAAGCAGTGGCTCCAAAACTTCCAAATGAGGAAGACCACATTTATGGAGCTGTGTGCCTGGCTCACCCCTGCTCTCCATCGACAGGACACCCAGATGCGACCCGCCATCCCTCTGGAGAAGCGGGTCACCATCGCTGTCTGAAAGCTTGCCACCCCAGACAGTTACCAGTCTGTGGGCAACCAGTTTGGCATGGGAAAGTCTACCCTTGAGGCCCTCCTCATGGAGACAAGGCACTCTTGGCCTGCAGTCCCTGAAAGGAGGGGGACTGGAAAGGGGACCCTAGGAAAAAGGAGGTGGGGTCCAGATCTCCCATCCCCATCGTGGCTGGATTTGCCGCCCTGGGCTTCCCCAACTGTGGGGGAGCCATAGATGGAACCCATATTCCCATCCGAGCACCACACTATCGGGCCACCCAATACATCAACTGCAAGGGCTATTTCTCTATGGTGCTGCAGGCCCTGGTTGACCACTCTGGACAGTTCACATATATTTTCATCGGGTGGTCAGGGAGGGTGCATGACGCCTACATTTGCAGAAATTCCAGCCTCTACCACAAGCTGGTAGCTGGCACATTCTTCCCCCAACGTGACTTTCGGGTTGGGGAAGTGCAGATGCATCGTGGGGCGATGCGGCCTACCCCTTCATGCCGTGGCTGATGAAGCCGTACACCGGCCACCTGGACCATAGCCGGGACCAATTCAATGCCTGCCTAAGCAGGGCCTGTATCCAGGTAGAATGCTCCTTTGGGCTCCTGAAGGCACAGTTCAGGTGCCTCCTAACCCACCTTGATGTGGGGGAGCACAACATCCCAAAGGTGATCTCAGCCTGTTGTGTTCTCCACAACATCGTGGAGAGGAAGGGGGAGGCCTTCCTACCAGGGTGGGGGGCAGAGGCTAGCTGGGAGGGAAGGGCCTTCAAGCAGCCATCTGCTAGCCCTATCAGGTGGGGGTGTGCATCCAGAAGCCCCTGAGGGAGAGTTTCTCTCAAGGACCCCAGTAACTCTCCCCAGGGCCTCCCCACTAGGGGCTTGTGCCTTGTCCCCCCCCCCCATGCTTTTCTCACAACAACCCCTCTTCCCCCTCGCGGCCCCCCCGTGTACAGCCAATTAAAAACAATGGTTTGGTTTTCAAGATATAAGTTTGTATTATGCTTTTCAATAAAAGTAACTGGGGAGGAGGGGGGCTCAGAAGCTGGATAGGGGCAGGGAGTGGCACGTGGTGCAGCTGGATGTGCCGCCTTGGATCCAGGGACCTTGGTGACCTCTGGGTGGGTGGGGCCTGGGACAACAGTGAGGTGGGCAGGAGCGGAGGGGCTGGAGCAGGGTCAGGTTTGACAGGGGGAGCAGGAGCCTGGACAGGAGCCGTGTGTGCTATCTCACAGGTGGTGGCACACATTTTAGTCCTGCTGCACCATCTGAGCCCACATTTGGGTCCACCACTGAGCATCCTCCTGGACCTTCTGGGTCAGGGTCTGTTGCATGTCCTGGAGGACGGCCACGTGCTCTTATCAGATCCTCGTGAACCCTCCGGTGCTTGCGGCTCCCCTGGGGTCAGGCAGCTGTCTTGGCTGGCAGTGATCACCCCTCAGCAATGGCTGGTCCAGCTGTGGAGAATAAAGAGGGAGAGGTGGTCAGTCATCCATATAGACACTGTCCCTGAGGCCAGGCCCGTCTTCTCTGTGAGCTGCGAGCAACAGTCCTTGGGCCACAGGATGTGATGTCCTGGGAGCAAGGCCATGTGAGGCCTGCATAGCAGGCCCTGCCTCACAGGGGCCCCGAGGTGTCCAGGGGACCATGCTCTCTCCTCCCCTCCCCCCGTCCCACAGACAAGCAGGCGAGGGAAGTGTCTGTCCACACTTGGATCCCATGGGTGCGAGAGGGGCCTGGAGCAGCCTGGCCTTCAGTGGGGGCCATGCACACACCTGAGCCTGGTAGTGCTGTCTGTGGGAGCGGGTGGTGCCTTGCGTGTGCAGGCATGCCTGTGTGCGGCACTCCTCAGTCTGTGTGCGGTCATGCATTTGCCTTTGTCCCCAGCCTGCTTCTTGTGATGGCTGGTGATGGGAGGGTGTCCCCTCCCCCGCCCCTCGGGGCGTCAGATGTGTGTGGCATCCCCAGAGCCCAGGGGTGCTCCAGAGCTGCCTCCTGGGTCACGTGACACAGACTGGCGCTGCTCATGCTTCCACATGCATGGAGTACAGCACAATGTCCAGGCCAAGAAGGCCAAGTAATAATCGTACCCAGTCCCTCGGCGCCTGCCTCCCCCGCCCTGTGTGTGTGTGTGTGAAACTGAGAGCGCTCACCTGATGATCCTTCCCTACCCTCGAGATTGCCTGTGAGGTTACGTCTACACTTGCTCCCTAGTTCGAACTAGGGATGCAAATGTAGCCGACTGAAATTGCTAATGAAGCGGAGATTTAAATATCCTGCGCTTCATTAGCATAATCTCGCCCGCACGCTATTCCGCTCGCTAGCTGATTCGAACCAGGAAGTGCGCTCCGGGACACATTAGTTCGAATCAAATCCCTTGGTTCAAACTAACGTTATTCCTCATTTTTTGAGGAGCGCACTTCCTGGTTCGAATCAGCTGGTGAGTGGAATAGCGCACGGGCGAGATTATGCTAATGAAGCACGGGATATTTAAATCCCTGCTTCATTAGCAATTTCGGTTGGCTACATTTGCATCCCTAGTTCAAACTAGGGAGCAAGTGTAGACATACCCTGAGACATCCAGGCCCTGGGGTAGTAGCTTGAGGGTGATGGTGCTGGCTGTTGTTTCCTCCTTCTCCTCCAGCTGCTCATTGTCGTCATCCTCTTCCTCGCCTGGGGAGCCCTGGGCGGGCGATATAGGCGTCTCCAGCCCTGTGTCCATGATCGGGGTGGGGAAGGGGCTGAACCATCTCCCAGGATGCAGTGGAGCTCGCCACAGTAGGGGCAGGAGTGGGGTCCTGTCCTGGAGTGAGAGTTGTGTTCCCTTGCCCTGGCAAGTAGCTCCTTTACTTTACTCTGCACTTGTTCAAGGCTCCTGGAGTGGTGGCCCTTCACAGCCAGAGCCTCGGCCATTCACCTGTATCTGTCAGCATTGCACCGTCAGGAGCGGAGATCCTGCAGGATCTCCTCTTCACCCCCCACCTCCAGGAGGGCCAGGATCTCTGCCCCAGATCATGATGGTGCATGCCTCTTCTGGCCGTTGGCTGGATTCTGGGAGCCCTGGTCATGCTCCCTGTGAGGGCCAGGAGGGTTTTGTGGCTACGCCATGGGTCCCAATTTGTGTGACCAGGTGAGCTGTGCGGTGAGGTGTAGCTCCCAGGGCTGGTTTCCTGACACAAGGTTTTTCCCAGGTGCCTGCAGCTTTTAGAGCTGGCAGGAGACAGGAACTAGAGAGTTCTGATTAGTTTGGACGGAGTGACCACCAGGGCACCTGTGTTATTTCCTTGAGGCCTCTTTTTTTCCGACAGAACTCCCTCTTCTGCATCCACACACATCTTTTTCCAAAAAAGCTTTTTTGGAAAAAGGCTTCTTCCTCATAGAAAGAAGTTTACCGCCATCAGAAAAACTGCTCTGTTCTTTTGGCTTCTTGTTGAAAGAACGCAATAACAGTGTGGACACAAGTATTGTTTTTCTGGAATAACAGCCATTATTCTGGAAAAACGCTGCAGTGTAGACATACACTTCTAAGTGTTTGAGAATGGGTTCCTTGAGGACCCCCTCCATGATTTTTCCAGGGACTGAGGTGAGGCTGACTAGTCAGTAGTTCCCTAGATTGTCCTCCTTCCCTTTTTTAAAGGATGGACACTACATTTGCCTTTTTTCCAATTGTCTGGGACCTCCCCTGATCTCCAAGAGTTGTCAAAGATAATGGCCAATGGCTCTGCAATGACCTCTGCCAACTCCTTCCGTATCCTTGAATGCATTAGCTCTGGCTCCATAGATTTTATGTCCAAGTTTTCTAAATAGTTCTTAACCTGTTCTTTTTCCACCGAGGGCTGTCCACCTCCTTCCCATACTGCGTTGCCTAGTCCAGTAGTCTGGGAGCTGACCTTGTCTGTGAAGACAGACAAAAAAAGCATCGAGCACTTCAGCTTTTCCCACATCATCTGTCACTAAGTTACTTCCTTCATCCAGTAAGGGTCCCACACCTTCCCTGACCACCCTTTTATTTCTTATATGCCTGTAGAAACCTTTCTTGTTACCCTTCATATCCCTTCCTGATTACACCCCTGGATGCTCGAGCAATATGTTTATACTCCTTCCTAGTCATCTGTCCAAGTTTCCACTTCTTGTAAGCTTCCTTTTTTTTGTTTAACTCACTAAGGATTTCACTGCTAAGCCAAGCTGGTCGCCTGCCATATTTGCTTTTCTTACTGTGCATCGAGATGGTTTATTCCTGTGCCATCAATGAGGCTTCTTTAAAATAGTACAGGATCTTTCAAAAAGGCGCCCCATTGTCGGAAAAACTGCGTCTAAACTGCGGTTTTAGTTTCGAAATTGCGCTTGTTTGAAACAGCGCCATGACACGATTATGCAAATGAAGCACGGGATATTTAAATCCCCGCTTCATTTGCACTTTTGAAGTGCTTCATTTACGTTCCTTTGCTGATAGAAGGGTGTAGTTTAGACATAGCCTACAGGAAACCATAGCTTCCATTCACAGTAAAAGAATAGCATTTCCTCATCTAGCCCATGTTCCTTTAACTGTGTCCAGTATTTTCTGAAATAAAATATTTAAACAAACAGCTAACATGGTAGAATACGATATTTTACAAAGTTCTCAAAACCAGAAATCTTAGTCTAGTGTTACTTCTCCATACTGTTTTTACAACCCAAATTTCATGTATTTGTGGATCGAAAGTTGTAATCGCATTTTTGATTAATTTCCATTTTTTTTATTTTCACTTGAAGGAGTATGATTACGTTTTCACTATTGATGTGAATGAAAATGGGCCTTCCTACAAATTGCCATATAACATCAATGATGATCCGTGGCTGACTGCATACAATTTCCTGCAGAAGAATGATCTAAATCCCATGTTTCTGGATCAGGTGGCCAAGTTTATTATAGACAACACCAAAGGACAAATGCTGGAGAATACAGGCACTGAATTTTCAGATCCCTTTACAGGTAAAGAAAAAAATTATCACTGGTGTGCACTTTTAATTCAGAAAGATAACATATGAGATCTTAATGTGCTAACTATAAGGTGTGTGTACTTTTCTGTCTGTGGCATACAACATATTTGTGATCATGCTAGCTGTACAAATATGTACAGTTTAGCAGAATGCCGGGAAAGCATACACTATATAACTGTGCAAATATTAGCCCATTAAGTCTGTAAATTCAATATCCAGTACTTGCATAGTAAGATACTGATTTGCCTTTTCTAGCTTCTGTTCTCGAATTAACTTCCACTACATTTGTTTAACTGCTGTGTTGAGTTCACATATTTTGTTAAACTGAATCTTCAGCAAAAAATTAGTCAAACTTGCTCTTCAATTTTCTGTTTATAATCCATAAACCTTTCTGTCCGGCCCCAAAGTTTCCAGCCCTTCCTCCGTCCACCCTGCCCTGCAGCCTCAACTCACTATGCTGCCAGCCCCAATGCTCTGGGTGGCATGGCTGCAGCTCCAACTAGGTGGTACGGTGAGGAGCAAAGAGGTTGGGGGCGGGGGGAGTTAGCTGAGGTGGTAGGGTCCTGGTGGTGGAGGTCAAAGCTTTCTGGTGATGCGATTCTAGAGGTGAGGGAGGGGGAACATGTGGAGCTGCCTCCGCTATCCCACCAGGAAGGACTGGCCCCAGCCTGCAACCCCTGAAGCCCCTTTCTTAATCCTGTCCTGCTGCTATGACCAGAGAAACAGGTCTTTTCCCCTTCTGTGGCACCTTCCTGCAGGGGCCAGAGGAGTGTGGCTCTCCTCCAAACCCTGCAGGGCTGCTACAGCTAGGGTTGCCAGGTGTCTGGTATTCAACCGGACAGTCTAGTTTTTGGGCCCTCTGTGCAGTAAAAAAAATTCAGAAAATACTGGACATGTGCAATGGTATTTTCTGGTTTTCCAGCTGGGTGCCTGACGGAAGCCTGGGGGGAGTGGATGGGAGGCGGGGTACGATTGGCGCTGGGAGCCTCTGGTTGTGTCTGACGTAGAAGTGGGGGGAGGAGAAGCCCATTCCATGTTCCCGAGTGCTGTTCAAGCACATTGTGGAGCCGTAGCCGGACTCGCTCATGCTTCGCTGGGACCGTGTGCGGGACAGGCAGCGCCCTGGGATCTACATGTGCCCGGGTCAGTCCCGCTCTCCACCAGCCTATTCTCCTCCCCCCTCCCGGCCAGCCTTGCTTCCTGCCGGCCGGTTCTCCTCCTCCCGATCTCCACCGGCCAGCCCCACTCTCCCCCGGCCAGCCCTGCTGCCCCCCCCCCCCCCCCCCGAACCAGCCGTGCTTCCCATCTTCGCCCCCCCCCCCCCCCCCCGCCAGCCCTGCTCCCCTCCTGGCTGGTCCGTCTCCCCCCCCCCCCCCCCCCCCCAATCAAGTGTGTCCAGTATTGTTTCTGAAGCTACCTGGTAACCCTAGCTACAGCTAGGACAAAGGCACATTCCTCTGGCCCCAGCAGGGAGCTGCCAGTGGAGAGAGGTCTCTCCCCCAGCCATGGCAGCTTTGTGCACTGCAGCCCTGGTTTATTAGCCAATTGCATGGCCACACAGCTCAGAGAATACTCTGGAAGTGAGGAGGGGGGAGGGGAGGGTTGGATGGGAGGTAGCCCTCTACCTAGACCTCGATACAGGCTTTTTTTAATCTTGATGTGGATCACAGGCCTAAAAGTTCAGCCACCTCTGCTCTAACTATCTGTCACCAACAGAAATTAGTCTAATAAAAGACATTACTTCACCCAATTTGTCTGTGTACAATCTGGAAAGTGCTCAGATGGTAATGAACAAGGTGCAAGAACCTAAATTGGATAGACTAGTATTTGCATCGTCCAATCCAATTAAAGAACAAAAAGTAAACTGTATACATAGTGGAAAGTGAACTCCTTTCTTTTTTTTTTTTTTTTTTTTAATTATTTTTTTTTAATGAGGTGGTAGTTGCAAGGAAACGTTTTTAAATTATTATTTTGAAAATAAAATTGTAATCTTTGTCTTATTTCAAATGTGTGGCAGTGACTTCTTGAAGATAGTCAAGCTCAGTGAACAGACAGAATTTTGCATGCAAGATTTAAATGTATCTTCCTTTTGGAGGTACCAGATTTGCAATGTAAATCTCAGTCTAAATTGAATAATTTTAAACCAAGAATGCCTTAATTTTGCAACATAGATGGTTGATTTGGCAAGTTGCTAGAAGTCTGAGGATCACAACAAACGTGTAGGAATGTATACTACTTTTAAGTGAGGGGGGGAAAAACCCTAGGTCCATGGTCACCAACCCGGCGATTGCGATCGCCTGATCGATCCTGGGGGCCCGACCAGTCGATCGCTAGGCTTTCGGGGGGCCCCCCTTGCTGCCCCTCACCCCCAAGATGAACGCCGCAATGATGCTACCTCCAAGGACAATGGAGGTAGCGTGGGTTTCCAGCAGGGGGGAGTTCTGCAGCTGCGTGCCAGGTCCTAGAAGTGCGTGGGCTGCTCTTTCTCTCTCCCTCGCACCCCCCCCCCCCCCCCAACAGCTGGTGCAGTACCTAAAATGCCAGACCATTGCATGCTGGGGGCTTTGTTCCCCTGCTGCCTTCCTATGTGCCAGGAAGGGGGTGGGGGTCCAGGACTGTGCCAGCTCCACATGCTCGGGCAGCACGTGCTGCCACGGGGAGTGGAGGAACAAGGCGTGTGCTGCCCAAGCAGCTGGGGCTGGTGTGGTCCGGGACTCCTCCCCCCACCCCATGCAGAAAGGCAGCAGATATGCGATGGACCAGCGTTTCAGGTACCACGCTGCTGTTTGGGGGACGGGGGAGCAGCCCACGTATTTCCTGGGCCTTGGCGTGCAGCTGCAGGATCCCCAGGTATCAGTCCCTGTCCCCTTTCCCTGCCCAGACCCCCACAAGTACCCTGCCCCAGACCCCTGTCCTGGCACACAGTGGCACCCTATCCCCTGCCCCAGCACCCTGTCCCCTGCCCCCACCAGCACAGTTGGGGCCACATTAGTGAGGCTTGAGGGGTTTGGAGGGGCTGTGTTTTTTGTATCTCACTTGTGTGGCCCCAACGGACTTTTCTGTGGGTCAGTGATCCCCTGACTCAAAACAGTTTCCCCTCCCCTCTCATAAAGACGATGCTGAAATCTTTTGTGTTTGACATAATATTTTATTTAAAAATGAAGCCTGGCCAACAAGCCCTCATCTGGCCATAGCATCATAACGTTCCTGTACCCCCCACCCGGACCCCAAATCTGAACCTACCATATACTGGAACCCCTTGTCCTGAGTCTCTCACATCCCCAAACTCTTGCACCCCCACATCCTCAGTCTTCTGCACCATTCATACACTGCAAATCTGTGTCCTGAGTCCATCGTACTCCCCACTTCCCTGCCCTGAGCCCCTCTCACAACCCAACCCAAACTCCTGCACCCTCACATCCACAAGCCTGTGGCGTGCTCAGCACCCCAATCCTCCACCTGAGCCCAACACTCCCCAGACTGGACCCCCCTCCTTGAGCCAGCATTCCCTTCTCCACATCCTCCTGCATTCACAATCCCTCCCAGAGCTTGCATCTCTCACCCTTTCTCACACCTAAATCCCTCATTCCCACCCCAGATCCCACACCTCCTATCTCAACACAGTGAGGCTAGACTGCAGGAGTTTTTTCGGCAAACATGCTCTCTTGGCAGCCCCTTTATTCCTCGTTCCACAAAGAATGAGGGGGCTTCCAAAAGAGGGGGGTTTTCCAACATTTGGTTCAGTCTAGATGGGTGAAATGTGGAAAAAATTTCTTCCAACAGAAGGATTGAATAAAAGCGGCAGTGTAGCCGTACCCTGAGAGTGTATAAGGGCCGGGGATAGCAAGTGATGGAGCGAAGGGGAACAGAGAGGGCAGGGCCTCAAGGAAGGGGTGGGTCTTGAGGAAGGGATGGAGTAGATCTTGGCTTGTCCTGACATTTAAAAAGTGATCTTGGGTGTAAAAAGGTTGGAGATCACTGCTCTAGGTGCTCAGCTGGCTTGGCTAGGTGACTAGAAAATGTGTGCGTGTGTGTGCGTGCATGCACATGTGGGTGAGTATAAATACAGATTTTCTTAATTCATCAGAAACAAAAACAGAACCATCCTGGCAAACATGTTTTATCCCCCTACAGTTAAAGGTTATTAAGGCACATGCTGCAGTCAGCTTTATTTTGAACCACTTTTGCTATTTGAAGAGTCACCAGTGGACAGACTAATAGGTTTCAACATAAGAGAATAAACTGACTTTTTTGTTTTCTTACTACTTCATAGGCAGTGGTCGTTACGTTCCTGGCTCTTCATCTGAGTCTAATGCTGTACTTGCACCAGATCCATTTACAGGTATTACGTAATTTGATTTTTGTTGCGATGTCTCTGACAGGCATCAAAAGGTGGGTTTTATCATATTCCAGCCCAAACAGTGGCCAACAAAGAGCACTAAATTTGCACCCATCTCTTCATTTTGGGGACCACAGTCTTGATCAGATTGACTTGTCTTGACTCAGAATGACCAGACTGAATCCTTTGCTTTGATAATCCACTGTGAGGAGAAGTGATGAAGTTCCCTTCTGCACCTCACAAACAGTGAGCTTGTCCTCTACAGTGTATTACCATTCCAGTTGCAGAGGAAACAATGTGATTAACCCTCATACTTAGCTGGATAGGGGATGAGTTTTTCAATGCAATTTAACAAGGTAGTCTATTCTTACTATTGTTTTATTTGAACAAAAACTCTTAATGCAGTGGTCACCAACCAGTAGCTCGGAATCTACTGGTAGATCTTGGAGCCTCTGACAGGTGATCTTGACTATTTTGGCCAAGAGTCTATCAAGTGCCTGCACTTCAGCTGCCCCCACTGCTGCTCATCTCCTGCCCTTTGCCTTGGAACTGCCCCTCCCCTGGGAGCCTCCTGCTTTCTGAGCAGGGCAGGGGAGGGAGAAGAGGGGCACTGATGTCAAGGTGCCCCCTCCCACTGTATTCTTTCTCCACAGAGCAGAGAGGGGGCACAACAGGGCTTAGGATGGAGTTTGCTGACTGCTTTAGGGAGTGGTCCAGGGCCAGGGCAGGGGCGAGCCTGCCTTAGCCCCACTGCACCACCAACCAGCAGTGCCCAGCTGAAGCCCACATCTCAAACTCCTACCCCAGTCATGAACCCCCTCCAAGCCCCTGCCCTAGCCCCGAGCACCCCGGCATCCAAACACCCTCCCAGAGCCTGCACCTAGAAGCTCCTCCAACATCCCAACTGTCTGTCCCAAGAGCAGCTCAGAGCCCCTCTCACACTCCAGATCCCTTAATCCAAGACTAGAGCCTGCACCCCAACCCTCTGCCCCAGCCTGATGAAAGTGAGTGAGGATGGGCAAGAGGGAGGATGGAGTGAGAAGGGGCAGGAAGGAGGTGGGGCAAAAGTATTTATATTTGAGGTAGCTCTTGGACTTGCACTTACATTCAAAAAGTGATCTCGTGCTCAAAAAGGTTGGAGACCCCTGTGTTAATGTAATAGTAACACTTTCAAATTAGCAGGATTGTGACCACAACTGTTGGTGTGGGGATAAGACAATAGCTTGGCACTTGAGAGAGATTAGTTTGGCTTGTATTTTTTAACTTGTTTCTTTCTAGAAGAAACGGGACATAGCCAACGTATCCTAGTGTAGCACAGGGGCTGGCAATCTACGACACATATGACACTTATGACGTGAACAGATTTTCAGCGGCACATGGGAGGTAGTTCAGCCCCGGCCCTCCTCCCCCATGCAGCCACTGGAGAGCCCTCTCTCCTCCCTGTAGCAGGATAGGCTGTGGTGGGAGGAGGCAGCGCTGGGGCTGAGGCTCCTCAGCTGACCCCACGTGGTCAGGGGCCAGCCCCAGAGCCTGGAGGTGCCATTGCCACGGCAGTTGCTGCAAGGGTATACGAAGGCAGGTAAGTGTCCCCCCTCATGCCCAGACCCCCACACCCGAATCCCCCCGCACTCTCGTCCCTCCCACCAACACCCCGCACTCTCAGCTTGCTCTGAAACCCTCCCTTGTTCCTGTACTCGCCCTTCTGGCCAGACACCCTACCCCCATCCTGCTCCTACACCCTCCCCCCTGGCCTAGTCAGACAAACGTACCCCCCATGCTACTCCTGCATCCACCGTTGCTCCTGCACCCTCTCTCATGGCCACACACTGCACCCTTCCTTGCTCCTGCTCCCTCCAACTGGCCCAGACACCCTGCTTCTGCACCCTACTTCCCACCCAGACCTCATAACCTCTCCCTTTTCTGTACCCCACCTCCTTCCCAGATCCTGCACCCCGTCACTATCCTACACGCTGGCAGCCCTTTCTCACACACTGAACCCCTCATTTTTGTCCCTTCCCCAGAGCCTAAGGAGTCCATAAAATCCATTAACTCTGGCACCCCAGAAAAGTAAATCTGGCCTATGGAAAATCCTGAACCTCAGTCCTCCCTGTCCCTTCCCCTCACTCTGTGAGGCTAGAGCATCAGAGGGGTGAGGGGTCTCAATTGGGGCCACATAAGTGAGGGTTGGGGGTTTTTGGAAGGTTTTTTTGCTTCTCACTTGTGTGGTCCCCAACTGGGGGTGTGTGTGTCTTTTTTTGTTTTTGTTTTTTTTTTTTCTTTCTGTGGGTCAGTGATCCTCACCCAAAAAAAGTTCCCCACCCATGCCATAAATAAACATTTGAAACCTTTTGTGTTGGACATAATATTTTACTTTATTTAAAATGAAATTTGATAAATTAACATGAGGGAGTTAAAATGCTTAATCTGTTAAATAATTTAAATTAAACTGTTCTCCCTAGTTGCAGCTGGTTCTGAAAATATGGTCACCGTACGCAGCCTGCCCCTACCCTGCTCCCCGTTGTGCCATCACATGCTGATTTGTGAATAACTTAAGCCTTGGCATGCCGCTTCTGAAAGATTGCTGACCCCTGGTTTAGCATAACCCTCAGACTGAGTGTAATATTGAGGAAAAATTGTCTCATTCAAAAATAACATTTTAACTTTGAGGGCTATATAGATATTGTGATTGTTGTGATACAATTTCATCAATACCAAAAAAAACCTAGTTATCTTTTTACTTGATTTGCTGCGGTACAAATTAATTCAATCCCTCAATTTGCTGTCTTTTAGGTGCTGGTCGCTATGTCCCTGGTTCTGCATCAAATGTGGTAGCTCCTTTAAGTGGAATTGATCCATTTACTGGTAAGGGCTTCATCTCACAAATAAACATTCATTAATCTTTCTTTTCAGTTTCTGTTTTAATTCTAGAAGAGTCTAATTGATGAGATTTTTATGTTAAGTCCAATTATTTTCAAAGCTGTAGTAAAAGGAAGTTGCCTGTTCACTGGCGGTGCTCCGGTGGGAATTGTACAGTTAAATATAAAAATATGTAGTGTTAATCTGTCCCTTAACCTCACATTCCTTTGACTCTAATGGTATGTTAAATAGTTTTCAGCTCAGACAAATGGTATCGGTGGTACAAGCCAGAGAAATGGGTATAGCCCATTTTAAATAGCTAAGTGAATTCTGCTAATATAATTTTAGCAAATTGATCAGAGATAATAGATAAAATCTGATAATTCATTGCTAAAGTAGAGGAAATTGAGAAATTTCTTTGGAGAGACAAACTTTAATTCCATATAATGTAGGTGTTTAAGGATAGCCACTAGGGATTTTAATGTATACCTGAGTACATGGTTAACCGATGAACCTGGGCTCATTGGTTAACATTCTTGGTTACATGCAGTCTCTCCCCTCCCCCCTGCACTGCTTCCATATCAGAGATAGTGAGGGGAGAGGTGGAGATGGGTGCTGGTGCACATGGGGAACTGGCTTTTAAGTAGACTCACTGAGCTGCCTGCACCCTCTCCTCTCCTCCTCCACCTGTACTGCTGCCTCCCACAGAGGCAGCAGTGCGGGGCGGGGCGGGCGGGGGGGTGGGTGGGCAGGCAGGTGGGAGCTAGTGCTTGCAGGCGTGCCTGGCCCTGCACTGCTGCCTCTGATATAGAGCCAGTGGGGGGAGGGGGTGTTGCTGGCAGGGAGCTGGCACTGACTCAGCTTTCTCCCCCCTCACCCCCCCCCACGTGTAAACTGTAATTGCTGAAAAATTCAGCAGTTACACAAATATACATATTTTAATATCCCTAATAGCCACTGATACATGCAGACCGCCTAAATCATTTGCATATTTATTGTGAAAATGACACAATGAAGATAAAGGTTTTTTTGTGGATTAAAATTTGTAATGGCCATACTTGTCTCACATGTGATATCTGCTCTCCAGAAAAAACATCTTCAATTCTAATATTATTTTGGGGAAGGTCTGTGACCTTTCTTACATAGGAAGTTGAACTAGATGGTCACAATAGTCCCTTCTGACCTTGTAATCTTTAAATCTGTGAAACAATTGTGAACTGAATGATGTGTGTGTGGATTGTACTGAAATCCTAGTTATGTACTTGCTATTGTGTAGGAAAGGATTTGCTAAAAATTAATTATGAATGACTTATTTATAATTATGCCTTTTGGTTTTGTAACTATTGTAAGTACTAAGGGCATAAGGAGTGACAAATTGCAGGAGCAACGGAAATAGAAAATATATAGCCAGTGATTTTCATTTTCTGAAAGGAAGTTACTACTTGTTATCAAACACTATTCTCTGTTGAATTTCTAATAACTTTACCTTGTGTAGGAAGAAGTGCTTATCAATCAAACAATGCTAAAGCTGAAAATATTTATTTTCCAAAGAAGGAAGCTGTCACTTTTGACCAGGCTAACCCCTCGCAAATATTGGGTGAGTTGTTTGTTTTAATTCCTGAATCTAATTTTGGAGAATTTGGTTAACCACACCCTCAAGGCCTCCAAGAAGCTACATTAGTTTTATCATCTCTCCAACCATCTAGTCCTGCACAAATTATATTTCTCAATCACAACTCCAGGGAGATCTACAATATAGAAGGGTATATATTGGGGATTGGGAGTCCAAGCCGTTGGGGATTGGGAGTCCAGACTAAATTTCAAAATGATTTAATTTTTCTTTATATAAAACTAGAAGACATACCTGTTGTTGCTGAGGTCCTTCAGGAGTGGGGGTATAGAAGTCAAGGCAAGGGCTTGGGGATATAAGAGCTCAGGGCAGGGGGCTGAGGGGGTGTGTGGGGGAGGGTGCAGACGTCAGAGTTTGGGTTAAGGAGGGGCTCATGGCAGGGAGTTGGGGTGCAGGAGTCCGGGCAGGGGGGCTTAAGTAGCTTCATAGGATCATAAAGAACTTATGAAAATATATGATCACTCCAAGCCCAGTTTGTTGCTAGAGAATAGAGAGAAAACATTCTGTAACTCTCTTAAGCTGCTGGTTGCTTGAGGATAGTGGTGGTCTCTGCTAAAAATTTGTGGGAAGTTTTCATCAGTAAATAGCTTTAGTCCTACTTTTGCTGTTACCCCCTAAATTCTCCTTGTATGATGGAGAACAAAATTGGCTAATTTTTACTGGCTTAATTGCTAACGATAGGATTTCCAGTAGCTGTGCGAACTGAAATTTGCAAACAGGGCTAGAATTTTTTTAAATGAAAGCATAGATCTGCAAACATTAATGTCACCAAGTAAAGTTTTTCCTACTAGCCCTATGTGAGTGAATTGTTCAAATGGTAAGTTAGTGGAACTTGGGGGCTAGAGCTCCCAGCTACAAATATAATTTAGGGTTTTTTTCAAGATAGATGCTGAGCCAGTCCTTCTAGGACTTCTGTTGGTTATCCTGTACAAATTGGACGGAGGGTAGCAGTATTTGAAGTGGTACTCTTGTGCCTTTCTATAGAACTGGAATTTGTGGAAGGCATATGTGCCTGACCTTATCCTGGAACAACTTTGTGGCAAGTTGTAAAATTTTGGAATATATTATAAATACTTTGCCCTTTAAATTAGCGTAGTTGAAACTCATTTCAAAGACTTTTTGAATCACAAGGTACATGTGTCATGGCACTTAACAAGTAAGTATGCATATTAAGATTTCAATAATTGCAGAGTATGTCTTGACTCAGTTTAATTTTGAATTATCCAGCCTTCCCATACCTAAGCTACCCTCATAATCAAAAGGTAAGGGGCGGGGGGGAAATACAGCTATGTAAATTGTGATGGGGTACAGTCACGGAAGACATTTTGGGATTGTTCCCCTATGTCAGTGGTCTCCAACCTTTTTGAGCACGAGATCACTTTTTGAATGTAAGTGCAAGTCCAAGAGCTACCTCAAATATAAATACTTTTGCCCCACCTCCTTCCTGCCCCTTCTCACTCCATCCTCCCTCTCTTGCCCATCCTCACTCACTTTCATCAGGCTGGGGCAGAGGGTTGGGGTGCAGGCTCTGGTCTTGGATTAAGGGATCTGGAGTGTGAGAGGGGCTCTGAGCTGCTCTTGGGACAGGCAGTTGGGATGTTGGAGGAGGTTCTAGGTGCAGGCTCTGGGAGGGTGTTTGGATGCTGGGGTGCTCGGGGCTAGGGCAGGGGCTTGGAGTGCAGGAGGGGGTTCATGACTGGGGTAGGAGTTTGAGATGTGGGCTTCAGCTGGGCACTGCTGGTTGGTGGTGCAGTGGGGCTAAGGCAGGCTCGCCCCTGCCCTGGCCCTGGACCACTCCCTAAAGCAGTCAGCAAACTCCATCCTAAGCCCTGTTGTGCCCCCTCCTGCAATGAGGTTTACCAGCTAATTCGAGTTAGGGTTTTATTTCGGAATCCCGTTTCACTGCCGCATGTAGACGCGGGCAATTACTTCGGGCTAGTCAATTTCTAAAATGGCGACCGGCTGGGAACATGCAAATCAAGCACGGGATTTTTAAATCCTGCGCTTTATTTGCAATTTCGGTCACCCTCATTAGCCTCCCTAGATCAATCTAGGGGGCTAGTGTAGACATACCCTCAGTGTTTTGTATTAAGTAGGATTTAAGTGGTTACAAGTGAAAACAAGTAAGTTACTAAATTAAAATTAAAAGAGTAAGCATAGCTAGTTCTAATTCACTAAAAAACTTATTGCAAGCAGATTCTTACCCTAAAGAGCTGTTCTTATTTTGGGCATAAATCTTCAGGTCAGACACTCTCTTTTTTTACCATAACCTGGGTCTCCAGCTCTTTGTGTCCTTTCAGGATTTGCCAGGCCAGCTGAAGAAAAAGGGCTGATAGCTTCCCATTGCTTATATAGACTCTTCCTCAGGGTGGGAATCCTTTTTTCTATATCCTCCCCCATGGAAAAATACTGGGGTCAAAATGGAATCCCAGTACCAATTGGTATGGTCACATGTTTTACTAGTCCCATCACCTTTTGACTTATAGGACAAAGAAAGCTGTTTAAAAGTGCTTAAGTTGATCACCAAGTCATTAAGTCTTCTAGGGGGAGCAAAGAGGCACCAGAAATGGGTCTCATTAGCATATTTAAAATTATAAACAAGGCTTGCGAACAGGAATTGCTAACAGGGAGTTTGGAGAGGGAGTTCTCCAGGTGAAAGAGGAGTAAAAACGGGACCCTTGTGGTAAGTGGCTGTCTGGAGTGTGTGTTTGTGTGTGGGGGAGTTATTTGCTGTGTGCAGAGCTTGTGTTTATCTGTTTGGTTGGTTGGTTTGATTGTTTGATTGCTTGAAGGAGCTTCTAAAAGGTTTGAAATCTAGAAGCCTCTGTTAATTGGCTAAGCCTCAGTCAGGGGGAGGGGCTACCAGAGCTATATAAGCCTGTGACTCAGCGACCAGGGAGCTTGCGAACAGGAATTGCTAACAGGGAGTTTGGAGAGGGAGTTTAGAGGGCACTAGTGACTTCTGGCCTTCTTTAAAACATAACTCTTATCGTAATCTATATTCCAGAGGTTTAAAAAGAATCCCAGTTTATACTTAAACTTGTTCATTAGAAAAATGGAGACAGAAGCCCAGCAGCAGAGTGGGGGCTATCCTGTTTATTGCGTCGAGTGTAACATGTATGATTACCTGCCCTATGGGCGGGTGGCGTATGTGTGCACCCGTTGCAAGGAGCTCCTGACCCTCAGAGACCGAGTTCGGGCTTTGGAGGCCAGGGTGGCTGAACTGGAGGAGCTAAGGGAGGTAGAGAGATTTGTGGATGAGACTTTCTGGGACACTGTAGTACTGTCCCACCTCCAGTCTGAGAGCCCCAGTGCTCTTAAGGAGGATGAAAGTCTCAAGGGAACAGAGCATTCAATGGGAGCAGAGGGAAACCATCCCGTAGTTGGGACCCTCCTCCCAGAGGATGTTGCGGTATCCTCTCGCACTGAGGATACCTCTGAGGGGGAGGGAAAGCCAGTTCGGAAGAGGCAGGTGTTAGTAGTGGGTGATTCGATCGTTAGAAACATAGATAGTTGGGTTTGTGATGACCGGGAGAACCGTATGGTCACTTGCCTGCCTGGTGCGAAGGTTGCGGATCTCTCGAGGCATCTAGATAGACTTATGTGTAGTGCTGGGGAGGAGCCGGTGGTCGTGGTACATGTAGGTACCAATGACGTAGGGAAGGGTAGGAGAGATGTCCTGGAGGCCAAATTTAGGCTGCTAGGAAAGAGACTGAAATCCAGGACCTCTATCGTGGCGTTCTCGGAAATGCTTCCGGTTCCACGCGCAGGGCCGGGTAGGCAGGCAGAGATTCAGAATCTCAATGCGTGGATGAGACGATGGTGTAGGGAAGAGGGGTTTGGATTTATTAGGAACTGGGGACACTTTTGGGAGAGGGGGAGCCTATACAGGAAGGATGGGCTCCACCTAAACCAGGGTGGAACCAGACTGCTGGCACTAAACATTAAAAAGGCCGTAGAGCAGTTTTTAAACTGAGAGATGGGGGAAAGCCGATTGGTGTGGAGATGCACGTAAATCGGAGGGAGACTACTCTTAGAGGAGAATCCATTGATAGAGATTCTCTAAGCTGTAGTCAGAAAGAGAGGAGGGGAGAGGGCAAACCATGGGCCAGAGCAGACAAACAACCGTGTACAAAGGAATCCAATGCATCAGGGAAGGGCAGACAAATAAGCAGTGGCAAATTTTTAAAGTGCTTCTACACAAATGCTAGGAGTCTGACTAATAAGATGGGTGAACTAGAGTACCTAGTATTAAATGAGGAGGTTGACATAATAGGCATCACTGAAACCTGGTGGAATGAGGAAAATCTGTGGGACACAATCATACCGGGATATAAAATATATCGAAAGGATAGAGCAGGCCGGGTGGGTGGCGGAGTGGCATTGTATGTGAAAGATAATGTAGAATCAAATGAAATAAAAATATTAAATGAATCAACATGTTCAATAGAATCGCTATGGATAGTAATTCCATGCTCCAAAAATAAGAAATTAGCAGTAGGGATATATTACCGACCACCTGACCAGGACAGGGATACTGACATTGAAATGCTGAGGGAGATTAGAGAGGCTACCAAAACAAAGAACTCTATAATAATGGGGGATTTTAATTACCCCCATATTGACTGGATACATGTCACCTCAGGAAGAGAAGCGGAGATAAAATTTCTCAATGGCTTAAATGACTGCTTCTTGGAGCAGCTAGTGCAGGAACCCACAAGGGGAGAGGCAATTCTCGATTTAGTCCTGAGTGGAGCGCAGGAACAGGTCCAGGAAATAACCGTTACAGGACCGCTTGGGAATAGTGACCATAATATAATAACATTCAACATTCCTGTGGTGGGAAGAACACCTCAGCAGACCAGCACCCTGGCATTTAATTTCAAAAAGGGGAATTACACAAAAATGAGGAGGTTAGTTAAACAGAAATTAAAAGGCACAGTGACTAGAGCCAAATCCCTGCAAGCTGCATGGAAACTTCTTAAAGACACCATAATAGAGGCCCAACTTAAATGTATACCCCAAATTAAAAAACATAGCAAGAGACCTAAAAAAGAGTCACCGTGGCTTAACCACCATGTAAAAGAAGCAGTGAGGGACAAAAAGGCATCTTTTAAGAAGTGGAAGTCCAATCCTAGTGAGATAAATAGAAAGGAACATAAACACTGTCAAATCAAGTGTAAAAATGTAATAAGAAAAGCAAAAAAAGATTTTGAGGAACAGCTAGCCAAAAACTCAAAAAGAAATAACAAAATGTTTTTTAAGTACATTAGAAGCAGGAAGCCTGCTAAAAAACCTGTGGGTCCCCTAGACGATCGAACTATAAAAGGCGCAATCAAGGACGATAAAGCCATTGCGGAGAAACTAAATGATTTCTTTGCTTCAGTCTTCACGGCTGAGGACGTTGGGGAGATTCCCAAATCTGCACCGTCCTTTGTGGGTAATGAATCTGAGGAACTGTCCCGGATTGAAGTGTCATTAGAGGAGGTTTTGGAACAAATAGAAAAACTTAATGTTAACAAATCTCCGGGACCGGATGGCATTCATCCAAGGGTTCTAAAAGAA
Organism: Pelochelys cantorii; assembly: GCA_032595735.1. NCBI lineage: Eukaryota > Metazoa > Chordata > Testudines > Trionychidae > Pelochelys > Pelochelys cantorii. Next base: position 116,260,518 of record CM064330.1, on the reverse strand, counting down.
CTCAAATGGGAAATTGCTGAACTATTATCTGTGGTTTGTAACCTATCCCTTAAATCGGCTTCCGTACCTAATGACTGGAAGGTAGCCAACGTGACACCAATATTTAAAAAGGGCTCTAGAGGCGATCCGGGCAATTACAGACCGGTAAGTCTAACTTCAGTACCGGGCAAATTAGTCGAAACAATAGTAAAGAATAAAATTGTGAAGCATGTAGAAGAACATAATTTGTTGGACAAAAGTCAACATGGGTTTTGTAAAGGGAAATCCTGTCTTACTAATCTATTAGAGTTCTTTGAAGGGGTTAACAAACATGCGGACAAGGGGGATCCAGTAGATATAGTATACTTAGATTTCCAGAAAGCCTTTGACAAGGTCCCTCACCAAAGGCTCTTGTGTAAATTACATGGCCATGGGATAAGAGGGAAGGTCCTTTCTTGGATTGAGAACTGGTTAAAAGACAGGAAACAAAGGGTAGGAATAAATGGTAAATTTTCAGAGTGGAGAGGGGTAACTAGTGGTGTCCCCCAAGGGTCAGTCCTAGGACCAATCCTGTTCAACTTATTCATAAATGATCTGGAGAAAGGGGTAAGCAGTGAGGTGGTAAAGTTTGCGGATGATACCAAACTGTTTAGGATAGTCAAGACAGAAGCAGACTGTAAGGGACTCCAAGAAGATCTCACCAAACTGAGTGATTGGGCAACAAAATGGCAAATGAAATTTAATGTGGATAAGTGTAAAGTAATGCACATTGGGAAAAATAACCCCAACTATACGTACAGTATGATGGGGGCTAATTTGGCTACGACAAATCAGGAAAGAGATCTTGGAGTTATCGTGGACAGTTCTCTGAAAACTTCCACACAGTGTGCAGCGGCGGTCAAAAAGGCAAATAGGATGCTAGGTATTATTAAGAAAGGGATAGAAAATAAGACCCGGAATATCTTACTGCCCCTGTATAAAACTATGGTACGCCCACATCTTGAATACTGTGTACAGTTGTGGTCTCCTCACCTCAAAAAAGATATTTTGGCCTTGGAAAGGGTTCAGAAAAGGGCAACTAAATTGATTAGGGGTTTGGAACGGGTCCCATATGAGGAGAGGTTAAAGCGACTGGGACTTTTCAGTTTAGAAAAGAGGAGACTGAGGGGGGATATGATAGAGGTGTATAAAATCATGAGTGGTATGGAGAGGGCCGATAAAGAAAAGTTATTTATTAGTTCCCTAAATAGAAGAACTAGAGGACACCAAATGAAATTAATGGGTAGCAGGTTTAAAACTAATAAAAGAAAGTTCTTCTTCACACAGCGTGTAGTCAGCATGTGGAACTCCTTGCCAGAGGAGGCTGTGAAGGCTAGGACTATAACAGAGTTTAAAGAGAAGCTAGATAATTTCATGGAGGTTAGGTCCATAAAAGGCTATTAGCCAGGGGATAAAATGGTGTCCTTGGCCTCTGTTTGACAGAGGCTGGAGAGGGATGGCAGGAGACAAAGCGCTTGATCATTGTCTTCGGTCCACCCCCTCTGGGGCACCTGGTGCTGGCCACTGTCGGCAGACAGGATACTGGGCTAGATGGACCTTTGGTCTGACCCGGTACGGCCGTTCTTATGTTCTTATGTTCTTATGTTCTCATGCTTCATATTTCTGATTTCTCATGTAGGAATGATACATGCACCAAAATAGGATATACAGATCTAGCTGATTGTGACATTAAAATAGGTTACATGAGATATTTTGTACACAGCATCTCTGAGTTATGCATCTTTATATTCATAAGCCAATCTTCATAAAGCATGGTGGAGACCATCACATAAACACTTAACACTAAATTGTGAAATTATGGTCCTTTACTACCTTCAGTTCACAAGTTTCAGTATCACATAGATCAAAATCTCTATCCCCTCCCCTTTTAAAAAACTTTGTGGCAAATTTTCCACAAAAAGTAGAATAATGTTACTTGGTTTTGAACATTCTTGAGTCTTACAAGTCTCTTGACAAATGCAAAATAATAAAATATGAACTAATATTATTGATTTATTTTTTAAATTTTGTAACTTGTGTTTAAGAAGTCCGGACTTCTCTGAGAGTTTTCCAGAGATACTGTGGATCATGGAATTTTGGGGCTAGATAGAGCAAGGAATCCAAGAATCCAGGTTTTGGGATTATAGCTTGCTTTGTTACTGACTTGGTGGGTGATCTTGGAAGTGACAATCATGAAAAATAGCCACTTGTGGAAAAACTGAATTTGAAAGGTTGTGAAGTCAAGCAAAATAACAATTTCTGTGCAAAAGTCTGCAGATCAAAAGTTGTGAAAATAGTGATGGCTTGTTTCTAAAATGCATTGAGATGCTGGAAATTGGGATGTAAGCGACTAGTTGACTATCTGATGAGCATGAGCTTATGCTCATTGGATAGTTGAGTAGTGACTCGACTAGTTGCTTCTCCTTCTCCCTTTGCTGCCTGTATCAGAGAGAGGCAGCAAGGCAGGGAGAGGAGCCAGTGCTGGGGGGAGGCTGTCTCTGTGGGGAGCATGGGGGAAGCAGCGTGAGTGGGGGACTGAGGCAATCCGTGCTTGCACCGATTCCAACTGCGGCGTTTCTGCTTTTGAAATATAGGGTACAATGCAGCCTACATTTCAGAGGCTGAATTGCCGCAGTTTTCCACTGCTCTTCTGCCTTTTATATGCATTTAAAAGGCTGAGGCACAGCCAGGATACCAAGCACCCCACCTCTCCCTTGCTGACTAATCAAGTAGTCGATGGAAAGTCCATCTACTCAATTTAGCTGCTTAATCGAAATTTAACATCCCTAGCGGGAAAAAGCTTTGTAAGTATTTTAGGTGATGAAAATCTACTCACTTTTTTTTTTTTTTTTTGGTTGCACAGGTAAACTAAAGGAACTTAATGGAGATGCACCTGAAGAGCAAAAGCTAACTGAGGATGATTTGATAATCCTAGATAAGATACTCTTCATAACATGTAATACCACTGCAGAAACACCTACAGCACAACAACTTCTAACTTTGTGGAAAGCAATTAACTGGCCAGAAGGTATGAAATAAACACCTTATATGAATGGGCAGGAGATATTTGGGAAGCTTTTTTTTTTCTCTTCCTTTGAGTTGTACCTCAACAATGTATCTTTTTCCCTTTTTCCCTATCATCCATAACTTAACTTGAGGAAGGGAAGTAATTAACTTAGCATTGTAGTGCCTTACTTTCTTCATGGTTATTTCACTTAAAAGCATATCATTCTGCCATTTCTTAAACCAAAATGTTCAAAAGCTATTCTGTAAACCTCCAAAACTGCATGGAATGCAGCTTCTCAGGAGCTCATTGGACTAAGCTGAAATAGTGGCCCAAATGAAAGCATTAGATGTACCAGTATTTGAGTTCTGAAGTATTGCAATTGTATTTTGTCTGCAGTTGAGAAATGTGGCTCTGTAGGCAGGTTGAGATTTATAGCCTGTGTGAGTCATTGAGTGCACTGTGTTTAGTAAACTCAGAAAAAACTGAATTTAAAATTAACCATATATTAAGCTGCAGTTTTATGTAGAAAACTAATTTTAAACAAAACACATTTAAGAAATTTTAATATGAATGTTTTACTTAATGTAAAAAAGTCTATAATAGTTCTGAAACGTAGCAGTTAACCAAACAATGGCCTACAGAGAGATGCGAGAGATCAGTACTTTTATATTCCAAAGAGCCTGGATGCCGTAAAAACAACTGCATGTGAGGAGGAGGACAAGTCCAGCTGAAAAGCTCTGCTGCTAAAAAGGAAAAGAATAGCATCTATTAATGGGAATACTGTCCAGGGAAAGATGGAAGTGGGCAGCCAGGTGCTAAGAAGTCTAGGTAGCTAGACATCTTGTTCAGGGGAGTATGGATGCAGGAAAGTGTCTGTGGGAAAGGAGATCTGAGAACAGGGAGATTTCTACATGAGAAACAAAGGAACAGAATAGATAGACTGAGGAAATTTACTATGGAGATCAGTAGCTGACATCACAGTTACATGAACTGTGCCAACTTAAGTCATATTTCTGCCTGAAATCTTTCACCAACTGTTGTAACCATTGCAAGTAACACTAAAGATTATCCTAACAGCCTACGAGGGGGAAAAATCTCTTGCATGTTTGCCCATGATTTATGTATTGTCTGTTTCCTTTGTTCGTATGTCTTCTGAGTTTAAGTGGTTCCATAGCAGGGGTGGGTGGTAATTTTTTTTGGGGGGGGGGGCACTTCTGGAATTTCAGAAGTGGTTGCGGGATGCCCCAGAAGAAGTATGTTTTCAGGCAGAAGGGCGGGAGCTTCGGGCAGAAGGGTGGGGCCTTGGGTGGAAGGGGCAGGTCCAGGAGACTTTGAATGCTCCCCCACCCACAGACCCTGATTGGCTGGGGGTGTGGAAACATGTGAAGTCTTTGCGCTCGCCCTGCCAGGAGCACACTGGCATTCTAGATGCTGCACACCCCTGGTGATATGAGGAGACGTCCCATGTTCCCTCAGCCCCCAGACCAATCAGGGGGTGCACTCCCCCTGCCGAGAAATAGAGAGAGGAAAAAGTGCAGCATTGGGAGAGGAACTGAAGGGATGCTTTCCCCTTTATTTGGGAGGCACCTTACCTCCTGTCCCCATGCTGCGCCTCCCAGCCACTGGGAAGGGGTGGGGGAGCGTACATAGTCTCTGGCTCCCCTGCCCTGGGCGCACAGTTACCTCTGGTGCCGCACGCCCCTGGCGGGGGGAGGAAACTTGGCGCATCCCCCCCCGCCCACAGGCCAATCAGGGCCTGGGGGCAGGGGAGTGCAAAAAATCTCTCGCTCCCTGCCTTGCCCTGCCAGGGGCGTGCAGTTTCCCTCCTAGCAGGATGAGTAGTGAGAGACTTCATGTGCTCCCCCAACACCAGGCCCTGATTGGCCTGGTGGCAGAGGGTGCATGTGAAGTCTCCCCCACACTAGGGGTGTGCAGTTTCCTCTGCTGCCGTGTGCCTCTGGTGGGGTGAGGGAAACTGCACACTTCCCCGTCCCCAGAACTTGATTGGCCTGGGTATGGGGGAGTGGTAGGGCAGGAGATCCGGCCCACGGAGGCCCCTCTGCCCACCCCTGTTCTGTAGGCACAAATTATGTGAGCTAGGAGGCAGGTGTAGTACCTTAAACTATTCATATTTTAGCTCAGCTTAAAACCCAGTCTGTATTTCTAAGGCGATGGCATGCTATCCAATTTGGAAAAAAATTGGCTGCCCACATTGTGTCTTATCCTTTCCAAATGCACACTAAATTAAGTGAAAGCTTTGTTGTCCAGCCCTTGGGAAATGGGGTTTCTGGTAAATTGAATATGCCGGATATTCAAGCTTATTGCTCAGCTTCCCCCCATACTGTGGCAACCAACACCTGCCCCTTTGGGAACACCTGGTCATTCAGTATATTCAGAATGTTTGTTCTGAGAGCCAAGGGTTAGGTTGTCACTGATTATGCCAGTTAGGGAAGTACTATGTGCCAGAGAGAAAGAAAGAACAAAGCCTGGAGGAATGAGGAAACAGAACACTCCTCTCCAACACACCACTTTCACTCACTCACTCAGGATATTTTTGTTGTCTGCCTGTTGCTTAGGAGGACAAGTGGGCCAGCTGGCTGGGAGCCCTCCAGTAGATCTGGCTCCTGGCAGCTTCAGGCAGGCTGAGGGGAAAGAGGCGCCTGATGATATCAGGCAGTGCTCACTCTCAGAAGCCCTGCAACGGTTGGAGGTTGCTGGAGGCATCAAGCCATCTGACACAGCGGTGTTGTGGCTGGGGGCAAGGCCAGTTATCCGGCACTTTGTTAACCAATTTTTCTGGTTAACCAAAGTGCCGGATAACAAAGTTTTCACTGTATTTTCCTTTTACATGTAAACAGTAGTGTTAGTTGTCACACTCTGAGATCTCAAATGGGAGGTTCCCTTTTAGATTTGGGCTGTGTTGAAAAAAAGTTGACAACACCCATGAAACAGCTGTTTTGTATGTGAAGTGTTTGCCCTACTCCGTGTTGTCAGACTGAATTCTTTGGACATGATCATATAGGAGTATCTTCAAAACACTGTGACCCGTATCTTAAATCTGTACTCATAGCAGCAAAGTTTCTCTGGTAGACCTCTGTAACTACCTGTACAATTGCGCTTGTGTACATAATTTTAGTTGTGATACAGATTTCGGAGTATCTGAGTACTTGTGGCTTAGGCAGTTATGATGTATCTGAATTATAATTGTTCTCTTTTTATAGTACTCATTTCAAAAGCAGGAATACAGATCTTCACATCTAAAAAACTCTCTAGAGTTCTCACAAACAATGTAATATCTGAGTAATGCATTAAAATATTTTTCTTGTCTCTTAGATATTGTCTTTCCAGCATTAGACATTCTTCGATTGTGTATCAAGCATCCCACCGTGAATGAAAATTTCTGCAGTGAAAAGGATAGCATACAATTCAGCAGTCATCTCTTAAAATTTTTGAGCCCTAATGGAAAGCAAGCAAACCAATTACTGGCACTTAGAACTCTTTGCAATTGTTTTGTCAGCCAGGCAGGCCAGAGGCTCATGATGGAACAGAGGGACACACTAATGTCACATGCAATAGAAGTGAAATTGTGTGGCAATAAGAACATTCACATCGCACTGGCCACATTGACATTGAACTATGCTGTTTGTTTACATAAAGTTAATAATATTGAGGGCAAAGCTCAATGTTTGTCAGTAATCAGTACAGTCATGGAAGTTGTTCAAGACCTTGAAGCCATTTTTAGATTACTTGTGGCTCTTGGGACACTAATCAGTGATGATACAAATGCTGTGCAATTAGCCAAGTCTCTGGGAGTTGATTCTCAAATTAAAAAATATGCCTCTGTATCAGAACCAGCTAAAGTAAGTGAATGCTGTAGGTTTGTCCTTAATCTTCTGTAACTTTTTTAGCATTTGAACACCTAGGAAGACATAGAAATAATGCTTCTCCCCCCCGCCCCCCATATTTTACATGATTGACTATAAGTGGAAAATATGCTGTGGGTGAATTGCAAACTTGATGAAGATCTAATCTGTCATGAGTGGAACAACCCAATAAACTTTTGCACTGATTGTAAATTATGTTTTACTGTCTGGGATACACAAGATGCTGATATGAACTATACTGGCTTAAGCACTGAACTCATTAAATCTGTCAAGGTAAACAGGATCAAACCAGGTCAGTACTTGGAAGGACAAAAAGGGAAATAAAGGAAATTATTGATGCATGTCAGTTTCTTTAGACTCAGCACTGAAAATTGGTATTTCAGCATGATGCTGCAAAGCACTGTACCTGTTGAATGTGCTGTTTGCCAGCAGATACAAAACTTAAGATTCTGATCAAATGTGACTGTTATAGGTACTTGTAAAAGTTGATGTTAGAACTTGGCCAGAATCCTGAGGTTCAGTTGAATAATTACATCTTGTCTACTTAAATTTCCCTTTTTCTTCACTTTCTGCAACTGTTGATGATGGTATTGTCTATTACAGCATGTCAGTTCTAGGATGCTCTTGAAGCGGGAAATGTCTTTTGCCCTGGTCTGTACTAAGGAGTTATTTTGAAATAACTAGTGGAGCATCCACACTGCCAAGCCCATTATTTCGATATCTGTACTCCTGCTTTCCAGGAGGAATAATGCTTACTTTGAAATTATTTTGAAATAGCATGAGCATAGACACTCAGCTGCTGCTATTTTGAAATAATTAGCCTCCAGAGGCCTCTGTCAGCTGCACTTATGGCTGCTCTGGCCATATGGGCCATTTCCACTGCTCCCCTTCTCTTGTAGAGCCCTTATAGCAACAGGCTGCAGCTATATGGCATATGCAGACTTTTACCAGCCCCTGCAATGTTGCAGCAGCACAGGCCCATGGCTGATCTCAGTGTTCCTTCTGAGCCCCCCACGACTCCCAGCACTCCCACAGCACCCTCAGTTGCCCTAGCCAGAGATCCTGGATCTCATTGAGGTCTGTGGCAGACACAACCAATCTCTATGATCTCTGCACCAAAAGGCATAACACCGATGTCGATGGCTGCCTGCCTGGCCAAAAAGGGGGATACGCAGACCCTTGACCAGGTCTACAATAGTCCAGGGAACAGAGCAGACAGTATGGGGTGACAACGCATCTGTACCACTACTGGGACCAGTTCGATGCTATCCTGGGAGGGGGGGCCGGCCACACACACACCCGCCCCCCCCCCCCCCCCCCCTTGTCATCAAGACCACCCATGGAAGGCACTTAAGGTGAGTTACATAATTTTTCTCACACACACACACAGCTGCATGCTCCTTGGGGGGGAGGGTTGCACAACAGCGTGGGGTTGTATATGGAATGCCAGTCCAGAGCACTTGGCCCCATGATGCTTTCATACAGGAACCCTTCAGTCCTTCTCATAAGGTTCCTGGACAGACCTACCTTACTCTAGCCTCTAGGGTGGGACACCTTCCTATGACAAGCCACCGCTAAGGAGGATGGGGTCATGGAAACACACAGCAGTGCTGCACGTGACACGGAGTCATGCCTGCAATCAGGCAGCATCTACTCCTGGTCAAGTGCAGTGAGGTGGAGGGGACTGATCCACTGCATGGGAACATGACAGGAAGAAAGAGGAGGGGACCCAGAAGCACTCTCTTCGGCAAGCGCCCTCTGCTGCTGTCACACACCTCCCCCAACACCCACTCCTCTCCTCCAGGAGGCAGGGATAGTTCTCTGTGGGACACTGCCAGTGCTAGACCCTGTGTGTGCAGGACTCAGGAGACTGAGCCACTCTGCCCCCCTCCCCTTCCTGCCCAGAGGCTCCTGGCTGGCACCTTCCCATGCCTGCTTGTCCCTGGGATGTGGGTGTAGCGATACTCCCCGGGGACATCCATGCTCCTACAAGAAAGTGCCTGTTGTCTAAGCAACAGATGGCCTTGTTTGAAGCACATCTTCATTGTCTGAACCAAGACCTCTGGTTTCAGCTCAGAGGTTAGAATTGGCTTCATGCACAGGGTCTCCTGGGATGACTGCCCTTGTTACTTTTCTTCACAGCTGAGCCAGCTGCAAGTGTGTATCCAGCACCTCTGATGCTATTTTTCCGACTCTGCGGGGTCCACCGGAGAAAGAGAACCCACAGAGGCTTGCTTTGGGAGCAGATGACCTGCCTCCAGACCCTTGTCCAGGGCCTCCACGAGTGCCAGGAGCAGGCTGCTGACCAGGAGGAGGGCTGGGCTGACCAGGAGCAGTGGAAGGCTGCCTGGGACCAGTTGTCAAGCAGCACGAGGCTCGGTGATGGAGTGTAGCCTCGTCCATAAAGTGGGCTGCTAGTCCCTGCCTCCTGCTTCTCCTAGCTGCCCGCTGGAGCCCCCCAAATATGCGGCAGTGGGATCTTGAGGGCAGCCAGAGCCTCCCAACCACCTGGAGGCAGGTGCCAGTCTCAGCCTAAGCCCCTCTCCCCAACTCTCCCCTCCCAGTTTCTCCCATTTTATATCCCCCCAAATAAAAACATTTAACTTTTTGTGGGAGGAGGGGGTTTACTTGCTCTGGAGGGTAGAGGAAGGGAGGGGTGTGGGAGGAAAGGCACACTGGGACTCCTTGTGGAGAGGCCTGGGGGAGTCTCACAGGTGGCCTTGGCTGAAACCCCCCGTAGGGCCTCCTAGATGTGCACAGCTCCCTAATGTGCTCTCCTGATGGCAGTGGTGTCTGGCTGATCACAAGCCCTGGTCAGGTGTTCAGCCTCTGCTCCCCAGCCTTGTAGGAAAGTCTCCTTGCTCTTGCAAAGGCTGTGTTGCACACAGCAGGCTGCCACCACAAAGGGGATGTTTTGCTCACTGAGGTCCAGTGAGGTGAGAAGACTCCTGAACCTCCCCTTCAAGCAGCCGAATGCCCACTCCACCACCATGTGGCACCTACTCAGCCTCAGATTGAAGGTCTACTTGGTGTGGTCCAGGCTGCCTGTGTAGGGCTTCATGAGCCAGGGCAGCAAGGGATAGGCTACATTGCTATGTCCCTGACCTTCACAGTGAGGTCGAGGAAAAAAATGCCAGCATGCATCTTCTGGAACAGGCAGGAGCTCCTGAAAATGCAAGCAGTGTGTGCCTTTCCCGACCAGCCAACGTTGATGTACATGTACCGGTTCTTGTGGTCCACAATGGCCTGCAGCCCCATTGAAAAGTACCCCTTCCTGTTTACATAGTCCAAAGCACGGTTGGGGCCCAGGATGGGGATATGAGTGCCATCTACAGCTCTCCCCTGCAGTTGCGGAAGCCCATGGTGTTAAAGCTATTGAGGATGCTGTTCATGTTGCCCAGAGGGATGACTAGGGATGTAAGCGACTAGTCAACTATCCGATGAGCATAAGCTTAGTGGATAGTCAACTAGTGATGTGACTACTCACAACTCCCCCCCACCCATCCCACGTTGCTGCCTCTATCAGAGAGGTAGCAAGGGAGAGGGGAAGCAGAGCTGGTGCTGAGGGGAGCCAGCTTAAAAGCAGGTTCTCCCCTGCACCGTCTCCCTGGAGGGCAGGGGAGGTAGAGGCATAGGCTCTGTGAGTGGCAAAAAATATGCTAATGAGGGACTCATTTGCATTAGTCAATCTCATTTGCATATTTTGTGCCGATCTGTTTTTGCACTGGGGGTTTTTGCACCAAAACAAGCAGTGTGGACATTTTCTTTTTGCGCAAAACCCCCTTTTCCCGCAAGATCCTTATGCCCCCAAACGGAGGTATACCGATCTTGCAGAAAAAGGGTTTTATGAAAAAAGAAAACGTCCACACTGCTTGTTTTGGTGCAAAAACCGTTAGCACAAAAATGGATTGGCACAAAATAAGCAAATGAGATCATGACTCATGCAAATGAGTCCCTCATTAGCATATTTTTTGCCACAAAAACTTGTCATGTAGACGTAGCCTGAGTCTCTTAAATCCTAGTCCAATCCCATAACCATCTGGCCCCGCTTCCTCTCCAGATGGTGTGCTGGCAAGAGATTTGGGTCTAGTTGACTTCATGTGAGTCCTGATAGTTGCTTATCCCCAGATTCCCAGGTGTGTAGGTGCGTAGCTCACATTGATCTCAGTAAGAGTTAAATGTCTATATACCTTTGGTATCTGAGTCCTAACAGCTATCTCACTTTCTCTGTATTGTGGCCAATCTTTTTGGATTGTCTGGGAATCTACCAAAATCAGCCTCAATCACCTTTTTGCCTACTGAAAGCAATCCAGGAGATTTTAATAGGCTTAAAGTCTGGTCTGTGGTGCAGCAGGGCTAAGACAGGTGCCCTACCTGCTCTGGAATCAAAAGACTCCCAGAAACAGCTGGCATGTCTGGCTCTTAGGTGCAGGGATGGCCAAGGGGGTGGGTGTCTCTTCAAATTGCCCCCACACCTCACCCTGAACATTGATTCTACAGCTCCCATTGATCAGGAATTGCAGCCAATGAGAGCTGTGGGGGTGGTGCCTGCAGGCACAGGAAGGGCATAGAGCCACCTGGCTGCCTCTGAGTCTAGGAGCTGGATATGCTGATTGCTTCTGGGAGCTGCCCAGGGTAAGTGCTGCCTGGAGTTTGCATCCCTCCCTGACTCTTTGCTCCAGCCCTGATTCCCTTCCCAGAACCTGCACCCCCTCCTGCATTCCATCCCAGTGCAAGTAAATGAGGACGGGGGAGAATGAGCCTGAAGAATCCTTGGAGAAGGTTGGGGCAGAGGCATGGTCTTGGGAAAAGGGCGGGGCAAAGGTGTTTGGATGCTAGGAATAGACAGTAGACAACCCTAATATAAAATAGGAATAATGGTGTCCTCCTTAGCTTTTAAAAATGTATTTCTTTTGTAAAGCTAAGTGTTGAGATATTTGCCTCTCATCTATGCCAGTCTTTACCACATGCTTGATAAAACATCCAGACATGCTATTTAAGGTTGGAAGACTGGGAAAGCCTGAGACACAAACCTGGAAGGTAGTCTCGTACAAGTGCTCTCTCTTTTATAAAACATAATTTAAGACAATCTGTAAAGCTCTCTGTAAATATTTTGAGAAGTCTACTGCATATTGGCTCCAACTGCATTTAGCTGCACTAAATATAGTCATTGAGCTTCTCTCTCTATTTAATGTCATCTAATCAATTTACAGATGCTGGCGCAATCAATCCAGTTTCATCCTGTGCATTTCTGCATACTATGAGCAAGGAAACATTTAGTGGGGGATTCAGTGACTTTACCCCACCTCCATGACTACTTCAGCTCCAGCTGTCAGTACCTGTCCTGCAGCTGGACTTTGAGCTGGGGCTGTGTGCCCCTGCCCTATGGCTGTAGCTAAAACTGGCCATACACCTACGCCCAGCACCCCAGTGGGTGTGGCAAGAACTGTGCACCTGGGGCTAGGGTTGGAGCTGGGACTATGTGCCTCTGCCCTGCACTCAGTTCCAAAGCCTGGGCCACACTCTCCCCATTGTGGTGGGGTTTGGCCTATCACTTTCCCTATATGGGACTCCACCTGTCATTCCTCCCCCTGCTTAGCCCTGCCCCTGGTTATTTTTAATGTTAGTATTTAATATTTTTATTTCCACTCCACCATCAGGCTGAACCACTCCAAGGAGGTCCATCTCCTGTAGGTCACAGTGCAAATAAGTGATGGTCACATAAACACCACCCTGTACCAGAAACCTCCTGACTGCTATACTTACCTATGTGCCTGTAGCTTCCATGCAGAACACATCACACGATCCATGGTCTACAGCAGTGTTTCTTAAACTTTTTAAGACTGAGGAACCAAACAAATTTTTTTTATGAGGAACACCAAGGATTTTTGGTTGCGGGGGAGGGGAAAAAAAGGTTGGGGGAAAGTGTTGTGGGGGGGGAGTTATTGAGCAAAAAAAAAAAAAAGTTGCCTGCCTCTTTAAAGGTAGCCATTTTGAATTCTGTTGTTCTCCGCGGCACACCAGTGTGCCACGGAACAGTTTAAGAAACACTGGTCTACAAACAAGCCTTAAGATACAACTCCATTTGCTTCAGTCCCTCAGCTAGATACAAACATTGGATCTCTATCAAACATTACCCACCAGGGGAAATGAAAAAACATTGACAGAGCCAGGTAAGTACCCAGAAGTCACCTACTAAAGAACAGACCCACCAAAGAAAGCAACAGAATACCATTGGCCATTACCTAAAACCCCCAGCTAAAACCTCTCCAAGCCATCATCAAGGATTTACAACAGGGGTGGGCAGTAATCTTTGCAGGAGGGCCACTTCATGAATCGTGAATAGTGGTTGCAGGCTGGCTTTGCCCCTGGAAGGGGGCAGGGCCTCAGGTGGAAGAAGCAGTTCAATCTAGGCATCGCATGCCCCTGGCAGGGGAGACTTCATGCACTCCCCTGCCCCAGGTCAAATTGAGACCTGGGGCAGCACGTGAAGTCCCTTGGCCAAGCCTCCCCCGCTAGAGGCATACAACACCTAGCAGGAAACTGCCAGCCATTTTGAACAGCTAGTGGCTCCCTTTAGGCACTGCATGCCCATGACAGGGGGAGGGTGCTGCCAGGTGCTTTGAACAGCAGATGACTTTGGGCACTGATCAAATGGCTTCGCAGACCGGATTCGGGCCATATCTTGCCTATCCCTGATCTACAACCTATCCTAGATAACCTATCCCTTGTTCTCACAGAGTTTGGAAAGCAAGCCAGTCCTTGCTTACAGACAGCCCTGCAACCTGAAACACATACCCCACAACACAAATACTAAACCAGGAACCAATACCTGCAATAAACCCTGTTGCCAACTTAATCCACACATCTAGCCTACTAACACCATCACAGGACATAACCACATCAGCCAGACGATCAAAATTTAGTTCACCCTCACATCTACTAATGTGCCAGCAATGCCCCTTTGCCATGTACACTGGACAAACTGAACTGTGTCTATGCTACACAATAAATGAACACACAGTCAAACACCAAGAATGATCATGTACAAAAAACAATGGGAGAATGTTTTAACCTCCCAAAACACAGTTACAGACTTGAAAGTGGCCATCCTCAATAGGCACTACAGGGCTGGAGCACACAAAATCTACTAGCCTGCCCCCCCACCCTTGTGTGAGGAGAATATGGGGGTGGCTTTCTCCTCAGTCAGGGGTCATATCAGTGAGGATGGGGTTGGGGGTTTTTTTTGTTTTTGTTTTGAATCTCACATGTGGACAGCCCCTGACTGATTTTTCTGTGGGTCAGCAACCCCCAACCCAAAAAAGGTTCCCCAGCCCTGCCATAGGGATGCTGGCTTCTACACTGACCTTTGGCCTGCCAGGGCTTCCACTGAAGCTCATTAGCCCCACTTCGTACTGAATTACAGAGGCGAGTGGTTTCTTGTCCTTTATTTTAATGGGCTTTCCTACCTAGTACTACACTCCCTGACGCCGCCTGCGCCCGAGTACACGTTGCCCTGGCCAGCGCCTCAACCTGAGCCGCGGATGCTGTGGGCCCCTAGGAAAACGAGAGTGGGCCTAGGCCTCAGAGGCGGCCGGAGCCCGGGGAAGCACTGGGCAGCCTGGGCCAGACTCCCTGGCCGCGGAAGCGCTCAGCTCCGCTCCGCTCCAGGAAAGGAACCTCAGCCACGCCGCACCGGAAGCAGCTGTCGCGGAAATCACCCCACCCCTACGCGCCGGAAGTCCAACTGCCGCGGCTCTGACGTTATCACGGGCCAGCCGGTCTGAGCCGTTGCGGTGGTGACGGGACTCGCCGCAGTGGCGCGCGGGCTGTAAAAAATGTTCCGTCTGTGACTGCCAGGGGCTGGGATGTGACCGTTGGTGGGGGGCGGAGCGCGGCTCCAACCGCCGCGAGCGAGGCCGGGCCCATGCCGGGCCGTAAGTCCTCCAAGGAGAAGAAGCGGCGCCGCTCTCGGTCCAGCGGCCTGGAGGGGGGCTCGGGCGCGGGCGGCACTGAGGGGAAGCGGCGAAGCACGGAGTCTAGTCACAGCCTCTTGGAGGTAGTTGGCCAGGCGGGGGCGCTGCTGGAGCGGGTGCCTGGCGGTGGGGGGCAGAGTTCATGGCGCTGGGAGCGGCGTGGAGCCGGGGTGGCCGGGGATGCTTGGCGGCGAGGGGCCTTGGCTAGGCGGGCGATAAGTCTGGTTCCTGGAGCCCGAGGCCAGACATACCCAGTGAGATCGTCATAGTCCAGGGGTGGGAAATAAGTTTTCAAGGGGGGGTACTTCAGATACTTCCCAGGTGCTGGTGTGTTGCCCCAGAAGGGGCGGGGCTTCAAATAGAAGCAAGTGAAAGGGCTCCTGCTTTCCTGGCAGTTCCCAGGCAATGCCTTAGGGGGCTGTGAGCCCTGTCTCTTGCTTCTGTTTAAAGGGCTCTCGCCTTTTGGGGGGGGGGGGGAGCAGAGATTCAGTGCAGGACCCTGTTGCACCTCTGCCTCTTAAATGTGGTAAGAGCTGGGTGGCTCTTACAACATTTAAAATGCACAGCTCTGCTGGGGCTCTTGTATATTTCAAAGGAGGAATGTGGAAATGCCTGTTGACTAGTAGATGGAATTTGTATTGACTACTTGACTAGTAAATTATTCAACATTTAACATCCTTAATGTGGATGCACTATTTTGATTTAGAGCCCCAGGAGGCACCTCGGAGGAATAACTTTAGAATGGACCTGATGAGGAGCTATTTTGACATAGGAGCAGTAGAGAGGCCACGCACACCCTCTTATGAAAAAGCTTTTTGGGAAGAGGCCTTATTCCTTGTGGAATGAGGTTTATCAACATCGGAAAAAGCCCTCCGTTATTTCAATTTTCTTTCAAAATAATGCAATTGCAGTATTTTTCTGGAATAATGGCACAGTGTAGATGCCTGTTTGTATCCAGCCTCCTGCCCTATACATATTCTTGTTATAACATTTACCCCACCCTTTCTTAAAAAAATCTTGGCCTTCAGAATTATGAACACAAACTGTTTTTCAGCAAGTCATTTGTCATTAGCAGTCATCTAACAAAGGCTAATTGCAATTAACTATGCCAGACATACCCAAGGAACAAGTTTTATGTGCTGCCAGACATCTCTCCCATTGTTTTCCATTAATTTCAGGGAATACACCAGCCCATTTATATAGCTAAGTTGTCAGAGTTTTGTTTTGTTTTTTTCCAAATATATTTTCAGAGTATGTAGAGAAATAGCTCTTTGCTTTCTGGTATTTCAGAGTGCAAGGATAAGCAAAATAGTTCAAGAGGGATATTAATTTTTGGCCTATGCATTCGGAGAGCATTTGGTCTATGCATTTGCTTTCACAGTTACAATATAAATCACTCAAAGGTTCATAACATTCTAATAATACAAGAATTTCATTTGCAATATTCTTTTAAATGTTTTAGAGTAAGAACTGCATTGCTGAAGCAGACACAGTTGTAAAATCTTTCCTCCTTTCTTGACTTAAAGAGATAATGTCCATTAATTTTATTTTTTCAAGCCTTTTAATATCTTTTAATTTTAGGAAATAAAATGTACTGTGCCATCTGCAGAAAAAGAGGAATTAGATGAAGAGCACAGCGACATAGAAGAAGGCGGACTCGACCTCAGTGTGTCACTAAAGCCAGTTAGTTTCTACATTGCGGACAAAAAAGAAATGCTTCATCAGTGCTTCTGTGTCATAGGGGAAAAGAAACTGCAGAAAATGCTGCCTGATGTTTTGAAGGTATTGAAATATACTTAACTCTTTAGTACTTGAAGGGCAGAACAGCTCTTTTCGCTTCAGGTCAGTCCAGTGAATTTCCAGAAGTATGTATGTTACAGCAGCCTACATACCTCTTGAGCAATAGCTATATGAAATTTTAAATATACTAACTGTCCACTACGTATAGTCCTCTTTAATTTTTTTTTATCCCTATTCAGTCTTCACAAAGATGAGGTGTGAAACTTGTCATTTAAAGATCCTGTGGCAACATTTTTGAGAATAGACATGTTAATCGCAATAAATTAGCCACATGCACTAATTTTATTCTGTTCAGATAAATTCATCCTAGAATTCCAGTTGGATGTTGTATTCACTTCATGCAGAGCATGCTATTGTACAACTGGCAGCCTGTGTTGAGCTACTACCACCCCCCACACACACTCATTGCTCCATCCTGCAGTCAGCCTGCTCTCAGGACCCTCCTGCTAAGCTGTGCAGAGAGGAGGGGAGTACTGAAGTCTGGGTGTCCCCCTGCTCCTGTACGCATCTCTGCAGAGCAGGGATTGTGGGGAGAAGAGCATACCTAACAGAATTGCTCCTGTCTGAAATATGGATGATGAATGACTGAGATGAGTGCCTGTCTTAAGAGGCATGCACTGTTTCTAGGATTTCTTGAGCAACCATCTGTTGTCTCTCTTACACACACAAACACAACCCCCCGCCCCATCGATCCCATCTATGCAGAGCATGGAGGGGGAGACAACAGAGCAGGACAGCTTTACCCTGTCTTAAAGAGACAGCACATGGCATCTCTCAGAAACTTACCCAGCAGCACCAGCACACATACAATTTGTCATGCATTTAGTCTCTGTGTTGCATACCCAGTCTGTGTCACACCCTATCTCTGTGCATACACACACAGACACCCAGTCTCTCTCTCTCTCTCTCTCTCTCTCGGTGCCTTACACACACAATCTGTGTCACAAAGTCTCTGTCTCTCACACATACACACACACACACACACTCTCTCTAGTCTCCAGCCCCAGCCCCATCCCTTTCAGGATCCTGGAGCCAGCCTTGGACAACTTATCCCCTGCAAAAATTACTGCCTACTCCTGCCCTGAAATGTTGCATAGTATTGCTATGCATTGTTAAGAAGTCACTATACTTTAAGTTACGATACCATGCTTATCGCTGTGGTATATATAGATGACAGCATTTCATAGGTGGGTTGAAGAGTTTCTTCTTGTATAGACTTATTACTGTAGAGCTAATTAATAATGAGACTTGATTTTTATATTTGTAAAGTTGTTTAAATGTTTTTTTCTATGTAATTCAATATTAAAATTCTATGGTAAACAGTAATAGAGCATAATTTTGTCATACCAAAGTTGCTACAGTAAGACATGACTCTCTTTAATTTATTATTAGAACATTCTGTAGAATGAGTGACTGGTTTATGTCATCTGCTTGAAGTCTGGGGTCTGGCATCTAGGTCACAAGTGAACATTAACTTGGAATGTTCACACTGTAGGGATGTTATTCCTTTTTAAACTAAAAAAAACAAGGAACATACAATTTGATAAGATTAGCAGTCTCTTCTGAAGAAAAAGCTAAAATTGTTCAATTGGTTTCTAAAATTGAAATGTTTGTTGTCATTTAGGGTTAGGTTAATCAAGGGATTTTCCTTTTAAAAAACAGTATCCTGGAAGTGTACATCTTGTAATGTGACCTATAAAGGTTAAAAGAATGGCTTTCAAGTCTGAGATATTGAGTAAAATTAATGTAATGCAATTCAAAACAAAAGGATAGACACAAAAAAATGTCATCCTTGCAGGGCTGTTTGCTGCCACAGGGTTGCCAGATGGTTTAACAAAAAATACCAAACAACCTCCCCCCTCCCCGGGCCACAAAAAAAAACCACTTGGGGAAAAATTCTGTTGAGGAAGAAAAGGGGGGCAGGGACCAAAGTTGTTGAGCAAAAAAAAAAAAAAAGGGTGCTGCACCTTTAAATGGCCCCGTGCTCCTCACTCCCCCGCCAGATGTGGCAGAGGAAAATTGTCCCTGCCGGGCTTCCATCCGAGGGAAACAGGAAATGCCGGACATTTCACATGTCTGATATTTTCTGTTTTTTTTTTTTTTTTTTTTAAACTGGACGGGGGACCCAAATAACTGGGCGAAAACTGGACACCTGGCAACCCCATTGAAATATAGTAACGAATCATAGGTAAGGCTGTGCTGTGCCTGGCAGTTTTAATAATCTGTGGTTTAGAATAATCTTTATTATTTTCAAGGGACTTTTATCCTTGCCAGGAAATATGGTAGCTAGGCTGCAGAAACACAAAAGCTAGAAATTCCATGCACTTTGCTAATATGGGCTTAATACTTCATATAACTATCCATTAAGAGTGTTAAGTACATGTTACCTATGTTCTCTTCTCTTAAAATCACTTTTCAGATCCTTCCATCCTGTCTTTCTTACATGCCTTGATGCCCCTGCGTGGGTCACTGGCAACAGGAATTGAATCCAGAACCTATGGATCCAAAAGCATAAGACTTTACTGCCTGAGCTAGAAGGTGCAGCTCTATTGGCTTAAAGTCTTTGCAAATTTAAGCTGCTTTGTTATTCAGCTACTAGTTGGGGACAAAACAAGTTACATGTTACCAGCTTCTGCTCCGTAATGATATACTAGCTTGCATTTTGTTGAGATGTCACAACCACCCCAGAATCTACAGGAAGATTAGTTAATGGGTGCTTCGATATTGTATCATTTTTTCAGAAGTTGTATCTCTAAATTTTGTCAGTTTTTATTTTTTTTTATTGTTAACTACTAACTTTGAAAATCTACTCTCCCAAATACCTATCTACTGTGCAAATTGACTTATTGCTCCTTTTTAGTTATCTGATGGCTGTGATATCTCAGCAACGTGTATCCTAGTAAAAAAGAGCTGAACTTTTCCAAGAACTGAAATCTAGGTGATGTATCCCTCCTAGTTTTGTTAATGAAAACATGCAGCAGGTAGAGCTGAAATGGCTGGAATGTTCATGTTACATTTGTAGTTGGGATCAGAGAGGATAGAGATCATCAGGTCTTCAGCAAGAATTCAGAAGACTTCTGCAGTGGGATGAAAAGAGTATTATTTTTCAGATTAATAAAATCTGCAACTCTCAAAATGATTTCAGATTCTTTCTTTTACTTTAAAGAAAACAATTGTTTAATTTTTGTAGGAAAGTAGGGTTTGTAGTTGCTTGCATATATTCCTCTCCTTGGGTACGTGTATTAAGAATCAAGTTTTTTTGTTTTAATGCTTCAATCTTCCTAGAATTGTTCCATGGAAGAAATCAAAAAGCTTTGCCTAGATCAGTTAGAACTTCTATCCGAGAAAAAACTTCTGAAAATTCTTGAAGGTAAGAACTAGCTTTTCATTTTCTATTCTGGTTAGTTCTACAGATTTTGATCTGTAATTATACAACAGTGCCCAGTTAATGGATCTACCTTAAAGATAGATTTTTTTTTTCTGCATATCAAATCATCCTCAGAAATCTCTTAAAATGAATTGCCTGAAAGGGAATAAATTTCTAGTGCTCTAAAATATTAAATGTCTGGTTAAATATATTTTTTACTTACTTAAACTAAACTCTATGTAATAAGATGATAGAGAGCTCTTCAGTTAATTTCTGTTGATGGATAACCACATTTTTCTAAGGTCATCTGGTGTGATATATCTAGGTTTGCTCAAAAACTTTGTCTAAAGTTTTTTTTTTTTAATGGATAACGTTATTGACAGAATAGACTTTCATGAAAAGTGTATTCTGTGTGAGACTTTGCTTCTTGCCAAATAACTCCCAAAAGTATAAAGTTTTGACATTTTCAAATTGGCTTATTTCTTTTTTTGTTTATTTGACATTGAACTGCTGCTCTCTGAATCCCTGTGGTTGTCTTCTATCAACACAGTTTAAAGTTGAACTTATCCAGTGCAATAGAGTTAATTTTGATTTTTCTGAATGAAAGTTTTTCAGTGTTCAGCCTGAAGTTTTCAGTTATCAGACTTTCAACAAGAACTATAAATTTTCCATTGAAATTTTTCATTTTCATCTAAATTTTCTGCAAGAAAACAATTAGTTTTTCTGACAAGCTCTAAGTTGTTGTTCTACTCAAGCAAAATTCACGGTGGTTGTTAGGGATTCAAGAGGTTAACCGGTTACCCACTAAGAAGTAGGCCTATCAGTCTGCTTACCCAATAACTGGTTATCAGCTGGGCCAGAGCTGGCCACAGTAGGCCCAGGCAGAGCTGCACTGCGGCAGGGTGGTTAACTAGTTAAACAATATTATTTTAATCATTTAACTGATTAACCCCTGCCTAGGGATTTTTACATCCCTAGTTGTATGAAGTCATTGGGCTAGAATGAGAATCTTCTCACTACCCTTTGCTGTGGGCTGAATGTAGTTGTGTTGACCCAGGGCGAGACCAGGAAGAGAATCCTTGGATCTTCACTTGCTACAGAAGAATTTAATTTTCTTTTATATGAGTAGCCCAATACATCCCCTGCTGTGCCAGCCGAGCTGTGCTGGCTGATGTGCTGGAGTCATAGTTCCACCTAGTCCTCCACCCAATGCATGAAGGTTTGTAGTAGTGCTGTGTAGGCTTTCTGTCTCTTGCTGTGGGGCATGCTTATGTGGCCTGTACTGGGGAGTAATGGGGTGTCATAATTTTCTTGTTTAAGGACTTGGGACAAGCCACAGTTTAGTGTGTTGTAATTGAGTTTTATGTGGTTGTGCTGTGTAACAGTCCCCAGAGTTGCAAGAGTAGTTTCTATGTAGCTGCATTCAAACCCATGAGCTGGAATAGTGTCTGCAGCCTCTTTTGCACTCCTTATTTGGGGACTCTCAGCTATTACATCCGTGTAGTCACAGATGGTACCACTGTGTTTGACCTAGGTATTTTCCTTGGTCTGTTTGCTAAATTCCTTCAACATTGGCTTATTTATTGCTAACTTTTCTGTGCCAATGTTGAACTCCCCTTTGGATGCAGGCGATGCCAAGGTCCTCTGAGTGAGTGTTCCACCTATAGCCCTTATTAGGTAGCCCACTGAGAACCTTATGTAATGCAGAGGGTTTTGAATTGATTATTTGCTTTTCATTGCCCTTATCCTTAATACAGAAACAAAGCTGGAATTGCCCTTAATTAACTGGATTTTCATTTAAGTTCATGGATAATCAAAAGATGGTTTAAATTAGACTGAGTTTGTGGGCAGCAGCTGTTTCAGAAATTGTTCTTTTGGGTAAATTTTAATTTTTTGAGTGATTGCTCATGTGCATTCCAGTAGGCGTGTGCACGTCACATGCACAATCGTCAGCAGGCTTTTTTCCCCCGGAGGTACCTGTCAGGCCAACTGAGGAGCCCCCTAGCATGACGCCTGCATGGCATGGTATATAGGACTCAATTGGCCCACAACTCCTCCTTACCTCCATTGGTCATTGGAGTGCTTGGTCTTTTTTTCTGTAAGACAACCCTAGCTGGTTTTTTTTTTTTTTTTCTCTTACCTGTTCTTCGTTTATAATTCATTAGTTAGGGGGGTTGTTAGTTAATAGCTTTTGTTACTTTTTTGTTTCTTGTTCCAGTTGTCCCTGGGGGTATGCAGTGGGAGTTTAAGAACTGTCACTTGTGGCAAGTCTATGCTTAGAGGGGATCCACATATGCTTGCCTCAAGTGTTTAGGTGAAGGGCACTTTCAGATAAGTGCAGTATCTACAGTAGTTTCAATCCTTGAACTAAGAGAGAGTGAGATTAGTGCAAGTTGTTTAAGCATCAGCTGCCCTATGTTTTCCCCAGAGTCCCCATGGGCAGGTCTACTCCTGTAGATGTGGCAGAAATAGTGGTCGCTGGCAGCCTTCCTATTTGTCTTCCGGCCAGGGCCACTCCAAACTGCTTCTTAGCCCTAAGACCAACTTTGGAGGGTGCACACAAGGACAGAGCACCAGTGCAGTTCCTGGATCTCCCTCACTCTCCCCCTTCCAATTTAGCAATTGTCTATCCCACTTCTACCGTTCTGGGCCAGTATTACCTCAGACCATTAGATCCTCAGCATGGTAGAGGTGTGGGATATACCATCCAGTTTTCTGCCCTCTTTCCCCCACCCCCAGCCTTCTCCCTTTTCCCATCCCTCTTCAGGAACCTTTTCTCAAGCAACTCAGTCAGGCGGTTCAGTCCCTCCTGGCATTAGAGGTGATAGAATAGGTTCTTCAGGAATTCAGGGGCAGGGGTTTCTATTCCCAGTATTTCCTTATCCCCAAGGCCAAGCACAGGCTCAGGCCCATTATGGATCTTCGAAATCTGAACTTGATCATCAAAACGTTCAAGTTCTGTATGATTTTCCTAGTCTCTATTACCTTTTTCCTAGATTCAGCAAATCGTTACACTGTCTTAGATATGTCGGGCACGTACTTTCATGTGTCCATCATTCCTGCACACAGGCAGTTTCCCAATTCACAGTTCTCCCTTTTGGCCACCCTCTGCACCGTAGAGTGTTCACAAAGTTCATGGCAGTGGTGGCTGCCTTTCTACGTAAACACAGGGTACAGGTCTTCCTGTACCTAGGTGATTGGCTGATTAAGGGCAGATCCCAGGTCTACCAGCTTGTGAGACTAGTGCAAGTGACCTTTGCCAAGTTGGGTCTCATTCTCAGCATTCCGAAGTCTCAGGTGGTCCTGACTCAGTGCATGGAGTTCATTGGGGTCCTTTTAGATTCCATCCATGCAAGGGTCTTCCTCCCTGAAGGCCGCTTTCACACTCTCAGACATTATTTATACCCTGCCATGGTTCCCTACCACTACAGGTAGGAATTGCATGAGACTCCTGGGCTACATAGCGGCCTGCATGTTCATTGTACAATACACCAGGTTCCACCTTCAACCCCTTCAGACCTGGTTTGCCACGGTCCACAGACACAAAAGGGATCAGCCAGTCTAGTCATTCTCACACAGTCATTTCTCTGCTCCCTCAATTGGTGGCTGTTGCTGGGGGGTTCCTTTTGCAAGCTCCCAACCTTCCCTGTCTCTGGTCATGGACACATCAGACACAGGTTGGGGAGCACAGCTAGGGTAATTTGGTACTTGGGCTGTGGTCTCAGGCAGAACGCTTCTTGCTCATCAGTGTCAGGGAGCTGAGGGTGGTTCGCCTTGCTTATCAGGTCTTCCTTCACCAGTTATGGGCTCGATGTGTTGCTGTGCTGATAGCAACACAACTCTATGTACTATATAAACGAACAGAATGGTGCTCACTTCTTTCCCTTCTGCCACGAAGCCCTTGGCCTGTGGGACCTTTGCATCACACACCAAATCTATCTGCAGGCCACTGACATGTCCAGAACATCCTGGTTGATCACCTCAGCTGCTCTTTCAACACCCACAAATGGTCTCTTTGCATGGACATTACTTTCTTCATCTTCCAGAGGTAGGGTCATCTCTACATGAACCTGTTTGTTTTGAGGAGCAACAAGAAATGTCAGCGGTTCTGCTCCTTTTGGAACCACAGCTGCTGTTCACACGTGGATGTGTTCCACATTCTGTGGTTGGGCCTTCTGCTATACGTGTTCCCTCCCTTTCCCTTGGTGTACAAAGTCCTTCTCAGAATTCAGCGGGACAGAGTGTGCTTCATCGCCCCAGTGTGGCCCCAGCAACATTGGTTCATGGTGCTGCTCAGCCTTTCAGTAGATATGCCCATAGCTCTGGCACCCTACTCCAGCCTTCTCTCCCAGAGCTATAGCAGGTTGCTGCACCCCAGCCTCCAGTGACTCCACCTTATGGCATGGAAACACAATGGCTGAACCTCCCCAAACTTCTGTGCTCAGACTTGGTTAGGAAGGTCCTAGATAGCAGGAAGCTGTCCTCTAAGGCTACTTACTTAGTTATTTGGAAGTGCTTCTCCTTTGGTCTCTCCAAAAGGGGCCTCAGCCTCAGAAAGCTACTATACCCTTGGTCCTCAGTTACCTTTTAGAGCAGAAACAACAAGGCCTTAAGGTTCATTTGGCAGCCATTTTGACCTTCCACCCAGGGGTGGGTCGTAGGTCTCTTTTCGCTGACCCCATTGTGAGCCACTTTCTCAGGGGTATTGAATGGTTGTACCCACAAGTTAAACACCTTTTATCTTCATGGGATCTCCTCCTGAGAGCTCCCTTTGAACTTTTAGATACCTTTCCTACCTTCCTGGTGGCTATTACCTCAGCCAGAAGAGTTTTGGAGTTCTGAGCCCTGACCCCCGAATCCCCACATATGGTGTTTTGTAAGGACAAGGTGCAGCCCTGGCTTGCTTACTCAAAATGGCCTCCCATTTCCACGTGAACTAGGACATTTTTCTTCCTGGGTGCTTCCCGAAACTGTATGCCGCTTCTCGGGAGTGAGCCCTGCACTCCTTTGATATTAGAAGGGCATTCACCTTCTACATTGAATGTACCATACCATTTCATAAATTATCACAACTCTATTAGTACTGCAGAATGGATGAGGGGTTGCCCATCTTGCCACAGCATCTCTCTTCCTGGATGCTATGACCTGACCAACATCTCAACTCTGGCCCTGATGGCTCATTCTACGAGGGAGCAGGCTTTCTTGACAGAATTCCTCACACAGGTCCCTATTCAGGACATCTGTAGTGTGGTGACGTGGACCTTTGTCCATATGTTTGCATCAGCCTGCAAGCCTGGGATGACGTAGCATTTGACAGGGTGGTCCTCCAAATGGCTGCATAGTTAATCTCCGATTGCTCCTCAGGTAAGCTGCTTGCATGTCACCTATTGGAATGCACATGAGCAGTCACTCAAAGAAAAATAAGTTACTTACTTTATGTAACTGTTCTTCAAGATGTGTTGCTCATGTCCATTCCAAATCCCACCAACTTCCCCTCTGTCAGAAAGAGAGCAAGAAAGAACTGAGGGGATGGAGGGCTTACTGAGTTTATACCATGCCATGCATGCACCACTCTAGGGGGCTCCACAGCCGACTTGACAGGTACCACTAGTGGAAAAAAGCCTTCCAAATGGGCATAAACAGCACATTTCGTAGAACAACAGTTACAAAAGGTAAGTAACTGGTTTTCTTAGAACATCTTCTTCTATTGGAAAAATGACACGGTTGACTTTGGAGTTATTTGCAAAAATTAATTTTATCCAAGCAAGTAGGAAGGCACCACTTAGCTATATTCTTATAAGCTGAAATTTTATATGTCAAGGTGAGAATGATGCTGATTCTGATACTGATGAAGAGGCAGACCGTGGTGGAGATAAGACCGGAGTTGAATCAGTCAGTCAGTGAGTATTAAAAAAACACTTTATTGAAAGCTACTTCAAAAAATCCAAAAAAATCAACAACTTGAAAGCCATTTTGCTTTCCTATACTTATGTCATGAGTTCACAGAAGCACAAAGGAACCCAATACCCGCTCAGGCCTTTACTCTAATGGCTAAATTGGTTGAAGCCAGTATGAGTGGTATTGTTAGGATGCAATTTTGCAAACCTATACTAACACTTTTGTTACTGAAGACAAAGTTGTATTGTAAATGTCTGGTAAACACCCCTTCACAATTGTTAGCCTCTTCATTTTCTATTAAATAATTTCCTTTATACCTACCACAAATCAGTTGTATCAAAACTAAGCCATTGTGATATTCTGTTAATAAAAAGAAAGTTTAAGTTAATGATACTAAAATGATATACACCATTCTGGATGATGAGCATTGTGTGCAAAAGTTCTATGTAATTGCCAGTTAAATTAAAAATTAACTACACAGAGATCTTGCAAGGTAATTGCATTTGCACTTAAGCCCTGATTCTGCATACTCAACCACACAGATGGCTTCTTGAGCCCATGCACAGTCCTAATGAAGTCCTTGTGATACTGCCCAGACATCGAAGTCTGGCTGCACTGATCTGATTGCAGAATCAGGGAGAAAGAGAATAGATTAAAATAGAAACAACTTTCATCATTTTTGCAAAAGTTGTATGAGATCCTTATCAGACTACATGTTTGTTTTAAGAGCTTAGGTTTGTGAGTGTGTGTGTATTTGTGATTTGTGTTTTTAAGATGCCATTATAAAAAATTCTGATTTAGAGGAATATTTTCATCTATGCATGGGTTGCAATTGATATTAATACCCATTAATACTTATATTTTCCAGGCTTTATTTTTGTACACATACCACTTTTATCCTACATGAATCTTGAACCCTTTATAAACTATGACCCTGATCCTGTGCTGAGTGCCTACTATTTTTATGGGAGTCAGTGACCTAAATGCTTTGTAACATCATGTTCTAGACATGTAAAGGAGTCTCATCATCTCTTCATCCACTACTGGAAATATAGCTATTGCATGGGTTTTGGAGGTAACAGTCAGTGAAATGTTCACTAGAGTGAGGCGGGGACCCTATTGGCCAAAGATACTGAGCGATTGTCCCACATTTATATAAAGTGCTATGAAATTTTTCATGGTAGAGGGGAGAGGAAACCACTGTTTTTAAGGTTTGAGCCAACGACCCTAAATAATTGAGTTCTGTACATTTCACCATCAGAAGGATAAGGGCTGAATCAGTTCAGTCAAGATACAGGATTGTAGTTCTATAGCATATAGGTGTTTCAAAACTAGTGTTCAAATCGGGTAGTCATGACTTCCAGCCAAAATCAGCTGACTAAAAATGTCTGTATGCAAATAAAATAGTTAGTGACTTTAAGGGGAGAAAAACTAAGATAAATTTGTTTTCTGTTTAGTGAATAAAACAGTAAAAATGTGAAGGGAAAAATGTTTATCGCTTTTAACTTGTATATGCATAAAGGGATTGCAAATCTATTTACCTGTTGAACACAGGAAGCTTTTTACACAGCGGGTAGTGATCAGCGGCTTGATGTCAGGATGGCGGTCGGTTTCTAGCGGAGTGCCCCAAGGTTCGGTTCTGGGACCGGTATTGTTTAACATCTTTATTAATGACCTGGATAAGAGGATGGATTGCACCCTCAGTAAGTTTGCAGATGACACTAAGCAAGGGGGAGAGGTAGACATGCTGGAGGGCATGGATAGAGTCCAGAGTGACTTAGACAAGTTGGAGAATTGGGCCAAAAGAAATCTGATGAGGTTCAACAAGGACAAGTGTAGAGTCCTGCACTTGGGATGGAAGAATCCCAAGCATTTTTACAGGCTGGGGACCGACTGGCTAAGTAGCAGTTCTGTAGAAAAGGACCTGGGGATTACAGTGGATGAGAGACTGGATATGAGTCAACAGTGTGCCCTTGTAGCCAAGAAGGCTAATGGCATACTAGGTTGCATTAAGAGGAGCATTGCCAGTCAATCCAGAGATGTGATTATTCCTCTTTACTCGGCTCTGGTGAGGCCACATCTGGAGTACTGTGTCTAGTTCTGGGCCCCCAATTACAGGAAGGATGTGGATGCATTGGAGAGGGTCCAGCGGAGGGCAACCAAAATGATTAGGGGGCTGGAGCATATGACCTACGAGGAGAGGCTGAGGGAGTTGGGTCTCTTTAGTCTGCAGAGAGAAGAGTGAGGGGGGATTTGATAGCAGCCTTCAACTTCCTGAAGGGAGGTTCCAAAGAGGCTGGAGAAAGGCTGTTCACAGTAGTGACAGATGGCAGAACAAAGAACAATGGTCTCAAGTTGTAGTAAGAGAGGTCCAGGTTGGATATTAGGAAAAACTATTTCACTAGGAGGGTGGTGAAGCACTGGAATGGGTTACCTAGGGAAGTGGTGGAGTCTCCATCCCTAGAGGTGTTTAAGTCTCGGCTTGTCAAAGCCCTGGCTGGGTTGATTTAATTGGGATTGGTCCTGCCTTGGGCAGGGGGCTGGACTTGATGGCCTTCTAAGGTCTCTTCCAGCTCTATGATTCTATGATTCTCAGGGGAATACTATTAACCTCAGCAGAATCTTAACTTTGGATTTAAATGAGGGATTCTTCTGCTCTTATGGTAGGGAAGATAATCTTTCAGGCATGAGCTAAAGTTAAACTACAGTGCAGTCTTCCAAAGACTGAAGACACAGGCCAGTTTTCATTTTGCTGTAGTTTCACAAAACTATGAGACAGAGCAAGAATATTTGAGCAGAGTCTTGTCAGTTTTCACTGTGTTACCAGAATCAGTAAAACTGACAAGAATCTTGTTAGCTTTGTCAGCTGCAGAATTGAAACTATGAATAGCAGCAGCAGTACTGAAGTAAGTTTCTGAGAAAGGGGGTCAAAAACAGAATCTGGGCATGCAATGTCGAGAGAGAGAGATCTTTGGCTTCTGTAAAGGTAGAAGAAGGTCAAGGGAGGTATAGAATAATGAAGAAACCCACACTTCTTGCAGCAGCTAGTATACCCAGGAATGCATAGGGTAAGAAAGGGGGAACAGACAAGGATTCCTTTTCTCCCATCTATTAAGTGAAAAGAATTCTGGGGAGTTTGAAAACTCAGAACTATATTAAAAACCACAGGTTTCTGCAAAGGATGAAGTCCTTGAATGAAGTGCAGGCAGGAGATATGGTCACAATATATTTCACCTAAGTAGACTTAATTTTTGGTCCAGTAGGTGTTTATATAATTTTTTCAAGCCATGTATAAATGTCTATAACTTGAAGTTGGAAGCCAGTAAGAGCTTTTAGAAAACAGTCTTTCAGTCACAACTGCACCATACCAGGAAGCAGACCACTTGAATATGGCACTCTTTCGGAAATAACAGAAATGCTGATGTTAAAGTAAATATATATTGTTTATAATTCTTGGAAAATTTTTGAAGTTGTGTAAGATCAAAAACAGTTCAAATAGGGGAATTTATCTTTGTTTTTGAAAGACAGTCTTTTCAGAAAAAATCACCAAATGATTTGCCAGGTAATTTAGTACTGCTTTTTCATGTAAGCTGTTATAATTCAGGAATATAGAAAATATATTAATGACATGACAATAAGTTCTTTAAAAAAACCTCTTATTTGTCTCTTCTGGCTTCGTAGACATGTAGATGTGAAAAACATGTCCCAGTGTACAATAAGATTTTATTCATACTTTGAATTACCATTGATCAGTTAGATTGCCTCTTCAGTCCTGCTGATTTTTTTTCAACATTTTTGTTAACTTCTAAAATTTCTGTGGATAGGTGGGTTTTACTGAAGGTGTAATTTTTATCATATGTCAAAGGATATCAAAATACATAGTAATTAGATGTGAGAAAATAAAAAGAAAGCTGCCTGGCAGATGAGGAGAGGAACGGGAGTGAAGAGAATCTTAGGTTCTAATTTCTATGTAGCCATTAACTATGTAGCCATTAATTTTCAGCAAGCCTAATAGTGCCTCAAATCCAACACCTAGCAAGTTGGATGTAAATCAGAAGTGGTCTAAAAGCATGATTTCATGACCATTGGAAGAATATTTTGCTCATTCTACATGTTTGCCTTAAAAATAGCTCTTGCTTCTGTCTCCAAGGCTGTGTCTAAGTTACATCCCTTATCTTGAAAAAGGGATATAAATTAGACACTTCAAAATTGCAAATGAAGCCGGGATTTAAATTTCCCGTGCTTCATTTGCATAATGGTGGCCATGGGAGGGTTTTTTTTTTTTTTTTTTTTCTGAAAAGGGGCTTTTTGAAAGAAAAACGGCTGTTTAGATGGGGATCATTCGAAAATAAAACCCTTTTTTGAAAGATCTTTTACTTATTTTTTCAGGAGTACAGGGTCTTTCGAAAAAGGGTTTTATTTTTGAACGATCCCCGTCTAAACAGCTGTTTTTCTTTTGAAAAGCCCCTTTTCGGGAAAAAAAACCGCAGCTGCCATTATGCAAATGAAGCGTGGGAAATTTAAATCCCGGCTTCATTTGCAATTTTGAAGTGTCTAATTTACAATCCTTTTTCAAGGAAAGGGATGTAGTTTAGAGACAGCCCAAAAGTCTTACTCCAGTTTTGTCTACATTTCAATCTCGCTGTCCACAAGTATACAGTGAGAGAGATTCAAGTTGCAAAGTTTAGTTCTGGACTTCTTCCAAGTCCATTCCAAATTTGAATCAGTCATTATAGTTTATAAATGGTTCTAGTTTAATAAGATCTTTGTCTTATTAATAGATGAATATAAATCCTGCCCCCACCCATGAAATGAAATAGTGACTCTCTCATCCAGATCAAAATGTAAAAATTAATAAAAACTCTAGTAGACTCCATTAATATGTAGAAAGCTCTTTACAAATGTAAGATATTGTTATCCTATCATCTACCTTTTTCA
This sequence comes from Pelochelys cantorii, assembly GCA_032595735.1. Classification (NCBI taxonomy): domain Eukaryota; kingdom Metazoa; phylum Chordata; order Testudines; family Trionychidae; genus Pelochelys; species Pelochelys cantorii. The sequence continues at coordinate 116,229,630 of CM064330.1, read as the reverse complement.
AGTTGGAAATCATGTAGAAATCTTGCAGTCAGTATAAGTTGTGCAAACCGAAGGATTACAGGATCAGAGCCAATGTTTGCTAGGATTGCAAATTGGTACCCTTAATACATGGGTTTTTCTTTGAGAGATGTCCATGTGGATGCTCCACTCTAGGTGTTGGTGCACCCCTGGACCTTTGATCAGAGGTTTTTAGAGCAGTGTCCCTGAAGGCTGTGCAGGCGTGGTGCTTGACTCTCACGCCTCTGTGTTGACACTGTATGTGCGTGGCCTCCCTCCTCAGTTCCTTCTCTCTCATCCTTGGCCTGAGACAGAGCTCTACAATGTTCCTCAAATTGAAAACTTGTTCTTCATTACCTATGTCATGATCATGAGGGTTAGCCAGCAGCCTGGGGACTAAGGGGTTAACTATACCTAACCCAAGTAGAGTTGGCCAGTAGGAATGGTAGGTAGGGATTCCAAACTGGGACAAAGGAATTTTTGGTTTTTTCCCTCCTTTGTCTCTGGGGCAGTTTCGCTCCAGCTACTGAGGGAGACAGACAGAATGTCTTTCTCCAAGAATAGACTCTTCACTCTCCTGTAAGTAGGGTAAAGTTTAGATAAATCCGTTAGGTTTTATTGTTTTATGGTTTGGGAAATGGGATCTGATGTCTGTGCATTTAAAAATGGTTTTTGCTCTCCTTTGTAACTAAGCTCCTGGCCCATGGTGGGTTTCCCCTCCATGAGTATATTACCTTGTTACTTTTCCATCTAGTCATTATGCTTGCAACAGGAATATTGTGGTGATAATAAAAGTTCTTTCTCTTTTCTTTTCTTAACCTGGCATTGCTTAACTTTTGTGTCCTGGTTTGTACTTTAGGGGTGAGATTTCCCAAGTGATCTCTCCCCTGATTTTCTTATCATTACTTGGGTGGTGGCAGCGGAGTTTTTATCCCCAAAATCTAGGTTGTTAAGATTTTGGGGGGAAGTTTTCTACCAAAGCCTGGAAAGATAAGGTTTTGGGGTACTTTTGTGAACCCCCACTTCTGCATTCATTGTGCCAGAGTGGGGAAGGAGCCTTGACATGGTGGCATAGCGGTGGGATCATTTTGAGAACCCAGGATTTTTAAAAGGACACGGGTTTTGCTTTTGAGTTGCAAGCTTTGCAGTTTTTTCCCTCTTGTTTTTTCTTTTGTTTTCTGTGCTGCCTCAGGGAGGGCCAGACAGAAGGTTAAGCTTAAGCCAGACACGGACCATCCTACCCAGTTCATTTTTTTTATAACTTTCGGGACAACTGGATAGCTAGGCTAGAACAAGGCAGGGAAGGAGCCCGGTACATGCTTTTGCGATCAGGCAAAGTAGCCCTAGAGAAACCAACCCTTCCTAAGCAATACCCTGAGGTAGAAACAGCCTCAGAGCAAGGCAAGATGTCTAGCTCCAGGGAAGATTCACACCCCGGAGAGGGAAAACAGGAACATGTCCCTGTGAGTCCAGGGGGAAGTAACCTTGAGGGGGCAGGAGCAGCCGGCAGCTGCCCTACTTCCCCCTCACCAGCGCCTTCTATATGGGATTATACCTTAAAGGCAGGCAGGCCTCTAACTGAAAAGGAGATGGAGTTTCTCCTACGGATGGAGGCCAAGCGTGCCCAACGAGAGGCCAAGTGTGCACAATGAGAAGCTGAGGCGAAGCGCGCCCAACGTGAGGCTGAGGAGATGCGCGCCCAACAAGAACATCTGGAGAAGCTAGCACAAATAGAAGCAAAAAACCAAGCGAGGCTAGCAGCGATCGAAGCAGAGATAAGACGAATGGAAGCGGAAGCACAGGCAAAGATAGAGGAAATAAGGGCAGAGAGGAGGCGAATGGGAACAGAAGCACCAATTTCACCAACTAACCACCCTACTCCCATGAATGTTCCAGTCATTGTTCAACATCCCAAGGAACTCCAGACCCAGAGAATGGAAGAATAACAGAGGCTGTATCCTTCTTAGGAGTTCAGTGTACAATTGTGTGGGCATGGGGTGTGATTATGGCATGGCTAACGTATAATCAGGCTGATACCTTAACCCAGCCCCAGAACATGTATGAGGGTAAATCTTCTGTGTTGCCTGGATCTAACAGGAAGGTTTGTGAAGGGGGTGAGTGTGATTCTGAGGAGTTGCCTGTGGCTAGTCAGTCGTATGGGGAGCAAGGTAAAAGTTTCTCTAAGTGTTTGCCTGAGGGAGAGAGCTGTGTGTCTATGCAGGATAGCTGTGTGGCTGTGAGTAAGGTTTCTGCATGTTTGCCTGAAGCCTCAGAGGTGAGGCTGGAATCAGAAACAGCGCAGAAAGAGCCCAGTAATCAGGGAAGTGTTTCTCTGGAACAGTCTGGAGTGGCTGGCCAGAGTGAAGTTTTAGCTGAGGGAAAAGATCAAGTTCTGGAGAGTGATGAGTTGTTGGCTAGTGAAGCTTGTAAAATTGAACTTGCACAAGCTAATAGTAGTTTGTGTGAGGGTGCTCAGTGTGAGCAACGTCTGTGTGTGGACACTGGCAGTTTGGCTGCTGGTAGGGGCAGTATGCATGTGGGGGAAGGGTTTCTTCCCAGTTCTTTGTCTGCAGGAGGCACCCATCCCATCCTTCTTCAGGGACCACTCTCACAAACAGCTGCTTCTCCAGGAGGTACATCATCTGCCCCAACCTGGATCTATAAAACCTGTACCAGCCCAATATGAAGGGAAAGGATTCTTTTCCTACTCTTCTTCTCACAGAAAAGAAAGATAGAAGTTGATACCTGTTCAAAACTCTGAGATCAAGAATTAGGTATCTTAAAAAAACACATTTTAAATAGTGATCCTCTCAATCATTATTTCAGTGCTGGAGCAGAGAGATCGGTTTTCATCGCTCTACCTTCAGTATGCATATTTTCATGCAAAATATACATCTAGATCACAGATGTTTTCTCCAGTTTGTCCTAGGTCACAATCACTATCAGAACAGAATCTTACCTTTTGGCATCTCTGCACCACCAAGAATTTTTTCCAAAATTTTAGCGATAGTAACTGCACGTTTCAGAAAGAGAGGCATTATTTTCCCATACTTGGGTGACAGCCTCCTTGAAAGTGCCTTTCCTTTAGGATCCCCAGTGAGGCACCCTTGCATCCATCTGTTGCTTCCAATACTTTGACCTACAAATTAATGAAAACAAATCCATGCTTATTCCCACTCAAAAGCTACAATCGCATCCCTCCCATGTGACAGATTCAACAACATCAAGACCTTGGGAAACAAACTGCAAGGCAGCCCGCAGGTTATGGCTCTCAACTGTTTTCAGCTACTCAGACACATGGTCTCCTGCACAGTAGTGGTCATGAATGTGTGCCTATCTGCAATGTTTTCAGGGATGGCTGAGTACAATTTATGGACCAAATGTACATTCCCTCAGCAAACTCCTCTCCATCCTTCCTCCAATCAAACATTCCCTTACTTGGTGGACTGTCCCTTACAATCTGTGTTCAGGGGTCCCCTTCACATGACAGGAACTACCTGTCATGATCACGACAGATGCCTCCCTCACAGGACGGGGAGCGCATCTTGCAGACCACACTGCTTAACGTCTTCAAAAGATTGCTCCACATACATGTCCTGGGGTTTCGGGCTGTCAGGTACACTTGACTTCAATTTCTCCCTTTCTTTGAGAGCAAATATATCAGGATCTACACCAACAATTAGTCAGCATGTTCTACATAAATAGGCAAGGAGCAGCATGATCCCACACACTTTGCATGGGATCTATGGCACTCTGGAACTGGTGTCTCTGACACAGCATAACAGTCTACCTTCCAGGGGCCCTCAACACCACTGCAGATGCACTGAGCAGCTCTTTTCCCCAGTAACACAAACGGGAATCATCACCCATACAGAAGTCATCACCCAATCTTCGACGTCAGGAGTTACCCTAGAATCAATCTATTGCAACTTCATACAACAAAAAGTGCCTGAACTTCTGTTACAAAGCAGGACTGGGCAAACATTCTAGGGGAGATGTGTTCCTGATGTGAGGGGAATTCTTCTTCTTCACACAGCGTATAGTCAGCCTGTGGAACTCCTTGCCAGAGGAGGCTGTGAAGGCTAGGACTATAATAGAGTTTAAAGAGAAGCTAGATAATTTCATGGAGGTTAGGTCCATAAAAGGCTATTAGCCAGGGGATAAAATGGTGTCCTTGGCCTCTGTTTGTCAGAGGCTGGAGAGGGATGGCAGGAGACAAATCGCTTGATCATTGTCTTCGGTCCACCCTCTCTGGGGCACCTGGTGTTGGCCACTGTCGGCAGACTGGATACTGGGCTAGATGGACCTTTGGTCTGACCCAGTACGGCCATTCTTATGTTCTTATGGTGGTCTTTATGCCTTCCCACCAATAACCAGGGATGTTAAAATGCATTTCATGAAGTAATCCGGTAATTGCTGAAAAATTCAGTGGTTACAGGTGGGGAGCAGGCGCTCCCCGGAGCTGGTGCATGCTGGGAGCTCGCTTTTAAGCCATCTCCTTGCAAGTACCAGCTCCCGCCTTCCTCTCCCCCGCCCTGCCAGCATGTTAAGCCAGACTCATCTGTTAACCATTTATAAGGTTACACTTTCACATCCATACCAATAACATTACTCAACAGAGTGGTACAGGAAATTGAATGCACAAAGTTACTGTAATACTTATAGTTCCATCCTGGCACAGTTAACTATGGAACCCCTTCCTCACCAAGATGTCTTGCTTTCCTCCAGTCACTCTGCCACTAACACCTGTCAGCCTGCAACACAGACACAGCACCCTAACCTTCACATGTTGCCCTTCAAAGTGTGGTACCTCAATGGTTCTCAGGAGCAAGAGTGCTTGGGAACTGGTCCAAAGAGTGTTGCTGCACAGCAAAGCACAATCCACATGCAAAAACCTACTTCCACAAATGGACACTCTTCTCCCACTACTGCTGCAGCAAACACATCCCTCCCACCTAAGCACCTCTTCCTGCGATACTGGACTGTCTTCTCTACCTTAGGCAATCTGGTCTCTCCCTCAGCTCCATTAAGGTACACCTGCCAGTCATCACAGTGTTTCATCTTAAAATAGATGACAGTTCCATATTTGCACACCCCGTGACAAAGTTTCCTTAAGGGTCTCCATGCCATCTATCCAGACATTAAACCACCTACTGAACTATAGGACCTCTACATGGTCTTCCACTCTGTAGCACGTCAACCATTCAAACCAATGGCAACCTGTTGCTTCCTACACTTATCTATGAAGACAGCATTCTTAGTAGCCATTATAAGTAGGAGAAATTGCAGCATTCATGGCAGAACCACCATATACCATATTCTTTAAGGATAACATTTCCCTCTGGGCACATCCAAAGTTCCTACCAAAAGTTCATCCTTCCATAATAATCAAACTGTTCACTTTTACACTTTCTTCCCTTAGCCACATTCCACACTTTTGAACCATTGTGCACACTCTTGACCTATGCAAAGCATTATCCTTTTATCTCGACAGGACAAAGCCCTTCAGATCCTCACCCAAACTTTTCATATCCATAGAAGACCACAATAAAGGCGAAACTTTCTTCTCAGAAACTCTCATACTATATATCCAACTGTATCCTATTATGATATCCAGGGCTTGACAAACGGCAGCGAAAGCTGCTCGCCAGCCCCGCACTGCGCATGTGCAAGAGCCGCATTGCTCGTGTGCGCGTGGCCGGTAAACGGGGTGCGCGGCTGAAATCTACTCGCCACGGGCGAGTAGATTCTATAGTTTGTCGAGCCCTGATGATATCAGTGGAACAAAATGAACACTCCTAGTTCTCTTCAAGCACACTCCGCCAGAGAGGTTTCTACATCTATAGCCTATCTATGGAAGGTTCCAATTGCAGACATTTGTAGAGCTGCCACATGGGCCTCTGAACATACCTTCACAATACACTATTCATTCTCCCGAGACCTGCTGTTTGACATTGCTATGGTGAAAGCAGTGCTGACTATAGTTTTTCTGCCCAATCTGAAGTCCCTAATCTCCTTAATATATGCTGCTTTACAGTCACCTACAGTGGAGCACCCATAGGGACATCTCTCTCTCGAAGAGAAAGTTACTCATCTGTGCAGTAACTGATGTTCTTCAAGATGAGTGTCTCTGTGGATGCTCACTACCCACTTGCCTCCCCACTATTAAAGAGTCTTTGGTGTGGTCTCGGTTGTAGAGAAGGAACTGAGGAGAGGGGGGCCATACACACGGGATGTCAGGCATGGCGGCATGGAAGCCAGACTCACTGACACCCACAGTGGAGCACCCTTAGGGACACTCCTCTTGAAGAATGAGTAACGTCCTTTTTTCACAAAACTAATTTAGTGGCCTCAGAATGTGACCACCAACTCTTGCTAGTGTCCACTCTGATAATCAGTAGCCTCCCCAGGAATTGAAATTGGGGGGGGGGAGGGGGTTTCGAATTTACAGGGGTGTGTGTCAAGGCCGATGAGGGGTGAGACCGTGAGGGTGAAGGTGGGCTGTATGGCACCATAGTTCACAAAACTGGGGGGGTGTTGGGGAAATCCCGGGGGGGTATACACCCCCATGGGGGGATGTAGGGAAATCCCTGCTGATAATTAATCCCATTTAGGAAAATGAAAGCACACACATATACATGTCCAAATCTTTGTAATTTATTTGTGTGTGTGGGTTTTTTGGTAGACTTGATAATAAAAAAAGTAATGTACAGTTCTCTATTATTTACTGGACCTAAACGCAATAGAAACATAAATAAGGTGCTTTGCATTTTTTTTCTTTTGGGGTAAAAGGATATCTTTACAACAATTTTATCCAGACTTTGCTCCTATTCTTGAGCTCAGAGCATGAACCCTCACCCTTTTGGGAGTTACCAAGCTCTGCAACAGCCATTGAGCTGCTGGGGTAGTTACAGCAACTGTAAGTAGTGAGTCTGATCCCAGGCAAGGGAAACACTGATCTCTGCCTTCCATAGCCCTTCAGTGACAGCCCACACCGAGACTGGTAAGTTGGGAGTTCACTGGCTATCTGCAGAGTCCCAAGTTCCCTAGCCCTGGCCAGGAGGGAGAGGAGAAACTGCCCGGGGGTGCACTTAGGTGACTGAATGCTCCAGCTGCTGTACACAGCAGCACCTTGTGTTTCCAGAGTTGCTACTCAGAGCTCTGAGGAAGCTGCATAGTACAAGGTGCTGATCCATGCTGGCAGCTCCAACACAAGCATCAGGGTGGTGCATTTTGCTGCCTTGGTAACAGTTATTCAAGAGCAACATGTGGACACTGCAGGGAGAATCTTGCTATTTTGTCCTCTCAATCTCTGCACATGCTTTGGAGGTCACAAAAAAAAAAAAAAATCTGCTAGTGGCAGCATTTGACACACACTACCCTATTAGATTTGTTCCATAGCTTCAGAGCTGTGTTCATTTATTTATTTTTTTTTTTAATGTGCAGTTTTCAAATCTTTGGTATACTATTACAACTCTACTTGCTTCTGTGCTGCTGTTCTACAGTACAATACCATTAAACCAAAGGAATTGAGACATTTCAAGTTTTTGCAAAATGACGGTATAGTTAATTGAGGGAACCAATCAACTAGTATTCATCTACAAGGCTGACTAACAGTTTTTTCACTGTACTCTGAGGTTGGAAAGTGAATTCTTCAGCTGCTTGTCACTCCTCCTCCGCACGCTTTACTTTCCTATTTCTTTCAGTTGAGTTTAATATTGTAATAGGTTCTGGGGGATTGTAAGATTTCCCCCCCCCCCCCCCGGGCATGGGGGGGGGGGGAGGGGCTGCAGAGGACACAGGTGTTTCCACAACATCTTGTAGAAGCCCGAAGGCCTTCCAAACGATGTTTTGGAAATGTGTTCTCTGAGGGTACGTCTACACAGCAGTGTTATTTCAGAATAACTGACATTTTTCCTTAATAACAGTGCAGATCTATACTTCAAGCCTTTATTTTGAAATAATGTTGAGCTGGAGGACTTCTCACTCTGAGTCATGGTAACCCTCATTTCACGAGTAGTAAAGGAAGTTGAAGGAAGCTATTCCTTGATGTGTGTCACTACTTGTGTTGGTAGATGGGGGCAAATATACTGAATACCTCTAACTAGTAATCACATATATTGGATATAGGTAATGCAGTCTAGTTATCTGATGTGAGAACTGTAGTGTGAGGTTTTTTCATTGAGGTGTGGAAATTCTGTAGTTGCTTATATGTCTTTGGTCACCTTATTCTCCTGGATGCAGTTTTCCTTTGGTTTTATTTAGGAAGCTTAACAGTTTGAAGGTTTATTTTGTTTTAATATGTTTTGCTTCCAGATAGAGGACTTCATCCTGATGTACAGTCCTCACCGGGTGTTTATCTTCCTTCCTCCTTTAGGATAGTATGGTGAACTATATCACTTGGAACGAGGAGTCCTGTGGCAGCTTATAGACTAACAGATTTATTGGAGCATAAGCTTTCCTGGGCAAAGACCCGCTTCGTCAGATGCATCTGGAAGTGGGTCTTTGCCCAGGAAAGCTTATGCTCCAATAAATCTGTTAGTCTATAAGCTACCACAGGACTCCTCATTGCTTTTTTAGATTCAGACTAACACGGCTACCCCTCTGGTACTATATCACTTGGGACACTGGTACTGTTAGTCACATCAGACATGAACAACAGGTATTTGTTCACTGGTATTCCATTTAGGTTCTTATACCGCACCCATAATTATGACATCAGAGTACCTTCCTTTGATATATTAAGCAGTGTGCCTTGCAGAAGTGCCAATTCCTGCTGCAGCCCAGCACGTGGGTGGGAGGGAGGCAGTTTGGGGGCTGGGCTTGGGTCTCACTGGAGCAGTAGTGGTTAGAAAGGAAACTTTTGACAGGCTTTACCAGGCCATCGCCCCTGTGCCCGCAGCCAGGAGTGTCAGTCTGAGTCCAACTCCCAGACTTCTGCTCTTCCTCTTCTCCCCCTCCCCCCGCAAACTGCAAGGGCAAGCCTGTGCAGATGGAAGTGCATTTACACGCTGTCTGGTGAAGCGAGCCCAAACACTGCCCCAGGTGAGAGCACACGGGAGCAAGAGGCAGGGACCAGCAACAAGTGGCTCCAGTGCAGTCGCCGTCAAAACAACTTGCTGGTGAAACGCAGTACAAAAAGTCACGTGACATCAGTAAAAAGAAAAATTAAAGGTGGGAGAGATCTCCCCCCCCCTTCCCCGGGCTGCTGCGCCTGAGGAGCTTCTGCCCAGCCCAAGGGTACACGTGGTCCCAGACAGACTGCCAGCCGCTGTGGGATGCGCCTCTGGGCAGTAGTGCTTTCCCTTAGTGCTAGGGCTTTATCCAGGCTCAAGTGCATGGAGCTGGCAGTAGCAGGGGTGTGGTGGGAAGCTCAGGTTGTGGCAGCAGCTCCTTCCCAAGTGTGGTATTTAGGGACGGGACAGTGGCTGCAGGAGCTTTCTCCTTGCCTCGAAGCAAGGCTGGGTGCCTGAGCAGTGGATGTCACAGACTGGGGGAGGCACCTCCCCCACTCTGCCACCCGAGCCATTCCTGCATCTGGCCACGCCTGGGGTTGGAGCCATGCTGGAGGGGGGAGGGACAGGTGGGGCTGCACAGGGGAGAGGGAGGATGAGGGAGGCCACGTGGCTGAGGGCGGAGGGAGGGACTGTGGGATTCAGAGTGACGCACGACATCACACTGTCGTCCTGCAGAAAAAGATTTTTTTATACATAAAGAGAGAGATTATTTTAAGTAAGGTTGCTAAAACAGAAATCTTGTCAAATGGAAGCCAAGTGTTACTGATGTAGTGTTGTTTTCTGCAGTTTGCCTAAAATAACGTGAAGTGGGTTTTACCCACGAAAGCTCATGATTCTATATATTTTTGTTTGTCTGTAAGGTGCCAAAGGACTACTTATTGCTTTTAAAGTTATGGACTAATACGACTGCCCCCCCTAGACTTAATGGGTTGTTGAATTAATGATAGCATTTTAGAGCCAATTGTTCAAATATTTCGCAATTGCTCTCCTAGCTTGCATAGTTTCTACATTTATGCAAGCTAGGTAACAATTGCAAAATATTTGAACAATTGGCTCTAAAATGCTGTCATTAATTCAACAACAACACCCTGACACATCAAACTTTATGTAATATTTTTAAAAGCTTGTCTCTAGTATAGTGCATTACATTAACAAGACAAGTTATATACTAGAAAGTATTATAATTTGATAAGTTGTTCAAGAATTTTAAGAAGCACCAAAGGCTGTTTGTAGTGTAATATCATTTGTTTCTTTTTGCTTTATAATATATAGAACACCAAGAAAACAAGGCTTCTGATACATCAGTCTGACATTCAAAGCTCGTTTTGCATTTGTCCAACTTTACTGACACACATTCTGTCATTCCATTTAATGTTATGCCCTTTCTAATGTAAAATGTAATAAAGTATCTTGGACTTCCCATAAAAGAAAATGTCAACCACATATACTTTGGTAAATTTATTAAAATTAGTTCCTTCATCTGGTTCAGAAATAGCTGCATGTTGCTATTTTTAAAAATGAAAATAGCATCTTATGCAAGTTTCTCTTGCTTGAGCAAAATGTGTAAATTTTGCGTGCAGCATTTAATACTGTATCTAATACTGTATATAAAGAACTATAGGTTTTGTTTATGACTTTGTAATACCAGTGGCCCTCCGTGAATTTTTGATTATTAAATTTCAGACTGGATCCTACAGATAATCCTGAGCATAGTGTGTAATGCTGGGTTATTGGTATTTTTAGTACTGATGCTTAATGTATTATTTTTTTATTATTAATATTATTTTATTATTACCACAGTGGTTTTGTTTTGTGAATTACTAAAGAGACTTGTTCACTCCAATTGAGTTTTGTATTCAAGAAAATAATATAGTTACTTAAAACTTAGACCCTGGGTTTTTTTTAAGGGCCTCACCTGATTTTTGGTTTTAAATTCACAAACGACATGCACAACTGCACCCCAAAATTATGCTCTGACTTCTTTTCAGTGCATATCAAGAAGAATCTATTACAGTGGTTTTCATCCTTTCTGGACTCAAAAACCTTGGCCTGTTGCAGTAGCTTTATTACAAAAAAAATCTATCTTATTAAATATTTCTTACCCACAATAGTTAGTATACACTAATGTAATAAATATTAAATACATATACCATGTGTATCTTAGTGGTGGCTCCTGTCTTGCATGGCTGGCTGGGCTCCCCTGTCTGGGTATTGTGACCTCTAGCATTGCAGTGCTACTCAGGTTTGACCTAGTCTACCTAGCCCCCAACGACAACAAGGGGGGGGACGTAAGCCAAATTTGTGCAAGTAGCTTACAACCTGGCACCCCGTGATGGGAGTTCTGTGCCATAGTGGCATGGCACTGAGAGATCACAAATTGCAAGCAGCTGAGCCCAACTAGAACTGCATGAGCCACTGCTGTGGGGGTGAGTGTGGGGTAATCTCTGCATGCACACACACATACCTGGGGTTCTATCCACACCTGCAAGGGCCGGAGCTGAGTCCTTCCCCTACCGCATGCCTCCTATGTGATTCTGACATATTTTGGAGGCTGAATTTTGGATCCCGAGTTGAACAACTTTGGCCGAGTAAATCAGATCCGCCTGGAGTCCAATTCTGTAACATAACAAATGCTGATTCTTTATTTCATCTGTCATCATTGTTGTAGAGCAGTGGTCTCCAACCTTTCTATACCCAAGATCACTTTTTAAATGACAGAACAAGCCAAGATCTACCGCCCCGCCCCTTCCTTGAAGCCCCGCCCTCTCTGATCTCCTCCTCTCCATCACTTGCTATCCCCAACCCTTACACTGCTGCTTTTTTCCCCCCAATTCTTCTGTAGGAAGAAGTTTTTCCAACATTTGGCCTGTCTAGACTTGACCAAATGTCAGAAAAAACCCTTCTTTTGGAAGCCCCCTTATTCCTCGTGGAAAGAGGAATATAGGGGTGTACCGAAAGATCATGTTTGCTCTTCCACTAAAAGAAGTGGAAGAACAAACGCATACCTGGATGCAGAAGAGTTTTTTGGGGTATCTCCGGAATCCTGAAAAACTCCTGCAGTCTAGATGTACCCTTGCTGGGTTGAGACTGGATGTGTAGGCGCCGGGGTGGGAATGAGGGATTTGGGTGCGGGAAGGGGTGAGAGGTGCAAGCTCTGGGAGGAAATCTGGATGCAGGAGGAAGTGGATAAGGGAACGCTGGCGTGGGGAGGGAGTTCCAGACCGGGCAGTGTTCGGGTCAGATGTAGGGTTAGGGTATTAAGTAAGCCACGGACTTCTGGATATGAGGGTTCAGGAATTTGGGTTGGGGTATGTGAGGGTCTCAGGGCAGGGGGTTCCAGTGTATGATAGGCTGAGATCTAGGGTCTGGGGGAAAGGGGAGTATAGGAGTGTCATGATGCTGTAGCCAGATGGGGGCTTGGCTGGCCAGACTTCATTTTCAAATAAAATACTATGTCAGACACAAAAAGTTTCTGCATTGTCTTTATTTCTGAGAAGGGCAGGGAACCTGTTTGGACGGGGTGCCAGTGGAGACAGGTTTCTGAGGCTGGAGAGTGGGGAGAGGGAACAGGGGGTTGGGGAGAGGCAACAAGGGGGAGTGGGGACAGAGAGTCCCCTGCTATCGCCTCCTCCCAGGATTCTACCCAACCCCTCCCCCAAGGGAAGTCGGCGCGTGCCTCCCGCAGCGCAGCCAAAGCCCCGCGGGCGCCTGCCCCGGGGCCCCGCGGCGCAGCCAACACCCCCGCCTCCCCCCGCAGTGGGGCCAAACCCCTACTCCCGCGGCGCAGCCAACACCCCCGCCTCCCCCCTTAGTGGGGCCAAACCCCTACTCCCGCGGCACAGCCAACCCACAGTGCAGCCAACCTGTGGCGGGGCCAAACCCCCGTGGGCGCCTGCCCCGGGGCCAAACCCCCTCTCCTGCGGCGCGGCGTGGCCAACCCCCCCCCCCCCCCCCCCGCAGTACAGCCAACCCCCGCGGGCGCCTGCCCCGGGACCAAACCCTCCTCCCGCGGCGGGGCCAAACCCCCTCTCCCGCGGCATGGCACGGCCAACCCCCATGGGTGCCTGCCTCGGGCCAAACCCCAGGGTTGACCCCCGCTCCCGCGGCGCAGGGAAACCCCTGCGCTCGACTCACCCCTCCCAGCGCTGGTGGCGCAGGGAAGCCGCCGCACTCCTCCTCCAGGGCTGATGCCCCTCCCCCAGCATGCAACAAAGCTGTGGGAAGGGAGCAGCCTGCGCACTTCCGGAACCCCCGGAAGTGACGCGGGCTTCAGACAGGACTTCCGTCCACCCCGCGGGAAGCCGACACTACACTAGAGGTAGGTAGTGGGGCTTCTCGGGAGTGGGGGGAAAATGGAGGGTGGGGGTGCCCGAACACCTCGCGATCGACTGGTCGAGGTCTCGCGATCGGTGACCACGGTTGTAGAGGGAAAAAAATTTCCTTCCCTGATACTTCTTCCAAGATGAGCATCTAAGCTTCTGTGTATGTATTAATTAATGTAAAACTTGATTCTCTTATGTGAAATGGAGAAGGAAATCTGGAAAGATCGATGTGGGTAGCCTTTTTATTGCCTTAGAAGAAAGCCTGTAAAGTGAAACTAACTCTTGTAAGTTTCATTTCCTTATTCACTGCAGATGCCTAAAAAATTCAAATAAATGTGCAGATCAGTTTGTTAATCTTAGACATAGACTGCAAACCCCCAGTGAAAACCGCTGAACTAGGTAAACTTCACTTTGCAACTCTATCAGTGGCAAGCAGCAGAAGATGGAAGATGTTATCATTTCAGGAAAGAGGTTTTTCCAATGTCTGTTTTTTAAAAAAGTGTAAGATGGATTAGAACGCCACAAAAACAAGCGAGAATGGCAAGGAGACCCAAAGGAAAAAAAGGAAGTAGAAGGGCTAATTTATCAAAATTGGAAAAGTGAGAGAAAGGAATCAGATGAAAAAGGAGGGTAGGAGAGAGCTGTGGTTGACTTTTAAGAGTAGCACTGACTCCCTCACAGAACAAATTTTCTTGATTCTAACTGCTGTGTTCCTAACAGCCAGGAGGCACAGTGAACTCCAAACCTTAGCAGCTACTTGTTAGATAAGCGTATATGAAAAATGAGGATATGTGGCCTGCAGCCTCAAAGACAATGCAGTAGGTCTTCTCTATACTTACCTGAAAGGTCAAAGTAAGATACACAACTCCAGCTATGCTAATTGCGTAGTGGAGTCGATGTACCTTAATTCAACCTTTGGCAGTCATCCCAGTGGGAGGTCAACATGAGCAAACACTCCTGTCGACTTCCCTTACTTCTTGTGAATTGAGGAGTGTTGGCATCGATGGGGTCGCTCTCAGCATTCGATTTAGCAAGTCTAGACCCACTAAATTGAACTCCGGAAGATCATCCACCGCAACATTCATCTTCCCAGTAGCGAAGACGTGACCTTAGTTTTAAATCTAGCATTTCCCGTTCTCTCCAAACCTGGAGGATATACTAAGGTTTTCCCCAGATTTGTAGCAGCTTTTGGCTGTTGTGTGTCTCTTGTTTTACATTGGTGTAAATTAAGGGTGACTGAATTTGGCCCACTGTCTTTGTGTAAGAAATTTGTATTAATATTATTAAAATAAACCAAATGTGGATTGACCTGCCACTACTTGGCCACAAGATGGTGTATAACACCTACTTATTAAAATCCAGCTGGTGAAGTTTCATTAGCAATCCTGTCAACCCAACCTACTTGGATCAAATAAAATGTGATGTAAAAGATTGCCTTTGGGACCCCAAATTTTTTTGACAGCAGGTGGTCTTTGTTGCAGGGATGCATGGGTTTGGTTTTTTTTTTAACTAAAACAGTTAATATTATTTAGACTACTTCAGCTGTTTTAGTACCAGTGTATAAAATATAAGCCGGGGCACATTCTGCCCAGGTTTTGCTACATGATTTCCAATTTACAGAAAAAGGTTTATTTGTTTGGTTTTTGGTTAGGAAAAAGTAATGTAGTGATTTTCCACTCCTTGTACTTAAAGCAAACTGTATGGTTAAAAATAAGGGCTGCTGCCAAAGGGTTGATTCTGATTTCTGAATGAAATTTGGTTTTAAGATTCAGAGCAGCAGGAACTTTATTACTTCAGAGGTTGCATCTTTCCTCTTGGAAACTGTTTGATTGTGTCAGAGCTGACCCTGCTGTTTGCCAAGGAGCAACACTACTGTCAGCAATGGAGATTGACAGTCAGTTACTCTCGTTGGCAAGAGGGAAGAGTGCAAGATTTTAGGTTTTATTTCTGAGGTTGGGGCAGGAAGGATGGAAAGTCTGAGAATCTGCTTACCATGTTTAAAAGATCACATTAAAGCAAAATTAATATTCTCTTAGAATTTCTGGTTTTAGATTTAGCACCTAAGAGATAATCCAGCCTGAAATGTCTTCCAGAGATGAGCAAAAGTCATTCTGTGGGGAAACATTTGGGTGGTTCTTAAAACAAGGAAGACTCATGTAAACAAGCTCCCTGTTCAGCATAGCTCTTTCCCCTAGAATCATAGAATCCTAGGGCTGGAAGAGACGTCAGGAGGTCATCGAGTCCAACCCCCTGCCCAAAGCAGGACCAACTTCAACTAAATCATACCAGCCAGGGCTTTGTCAAGTCAGGACTTAAAAACTTCCAGGGATGGAAATTCCACCACCTCCCTAGGTAACCCATTCCAGTGCTTCACCACCCTCCTAGTGAATACTTGTTCCTAATATCTAACCTAGACCTCCCCCACTGCATCTTGAGATCATTGTTCCTCGTTCTGCCATCCATCGCTACTGAGAACAGCCTCTCCATCCTCTTGGGTATCTCCCTTCAGGAAGTAGAAGGCTGATATCAAATCCCCCCTCACTCTTCTCTTCTGCAGACTAAATAAGCCCAAATCCCTCAGCTTCTCCTCGTATATCATGTGCTCCAGCCCCCTAATAATTTTTTATGTCCTCTGCTGGTCCCTCTCCAATGCGTCCACATCCTTTCTATAGTGGGGGCACCAGAACTGGACGCAATACCTTTTGGGCTCTTTTTCTTCTCATCTTCACCACATCTACCACCCCTCTGCTGGAAATGGAGAGCCCAATAGAATTAATACCTTGAGATCTGGAATAACATTTTACCCAAATACAGAGTGTAGAGAAGCAGATTTTGAGGAAAAAAACATCCCAGAGAGTGGAAGGAAGCATGTGATCCTCACCCTGTCTCGCGCTAGATACAAGTTAAGTCAAGGTGGATGTGTGCTGTTAGGCCAGACTTGCAGTTTTTTGCATAACAATTGCAACTGTGTGTGCAAATGCCCAGTCACTTTCCTAAGCATTTGTCTGTACAATTGTGGTAACTATATGGATGTCTTTATGTGCAAACTTGTGGAAGAAATGGAAGGCCAATCAGAATTGATTACTGTGTCTACTACTACAAGGAGAAGCAGCAGTCAAAATAGTTTTTGACTACCTTCTTAAATGTGGAAGCAAATTTGGGTTAAACACATCATAGTTATTTAATAGAAAAACGGATCTGTAGCTAACTTAAGAAAAAAACTTGTTTTAAGGCAATAGTTTAAAAACAACTAAATGATGAGTTTTGAAACTGAAATTAGGATATGGTAAAATCCCTGATTTAATACCTACAAGCAGGTTGGATGCTTTGATTACATGTTCATGTAATACATACTGCACAAACTTTAGACTTCAAGAAAACAGTTGAGGTATGAAATTGGGTAGATGAATATAAAATAATTCTACTGCCAAAATGCTTATTAAACTTAATAATTGGCCTCTCTTATGATTTCAGGAACTTGCTGTGAGCAGTGTCTGCCCTTTTCAGGAGCATCTTATAATCTCTCATTTATATTTCCCTGTTTTTTAGAAATAATGAATAATGAAAATTGTAGGTAGATAGCAGGCCAAATACATGTATTTCCATGGCTCTTAGTCTATTTTTTATGTTTGCTGCTGTGCAACATGAAGTAATTCCAGGCTTGAAACCTTAGAGGGGGAGGATGTAGGAATCTTAAAATTAAAAAAGGTTAATCTTTTAAAGTAGGGAAAATAGATATTAAACATAGGTCAGTAGTCTGCTTGAATTTGCTTTTAAAAAGCATTACTCCAGTGGTAATATTAGTTTCTGGTGAGAGTAAAAATAGCTACTTGATTCCAAAAGTAAATAGCCCTTGAACGTATCAGAGAGGTAGCCGTGTTAGTCTGGATCTGCAAAAATGATAAGGAGTCCTGTGACACCTTATAGACTAACAGATGTATTGGAGCATGCATCTGACGAAGTGGGTCTTTGCCCACAAAAGCTTATGCTCCAGTACATCTGTTAGTCTATAAGGTGCCACAGACCTCCTTGTCGTTTTAGCCCTTGAATGCAACTGAAACTGTAGCTTTTCTAAATTCCTGCCTGTATGACAATTTATTCTTCATTTTGCAAATATTGGGAGGATGCTACAGTTATTATTCATTTGTAGAACCAGTGCAATGAAGATAATTAACTTTGATTTTGTAAATCACTGAGGAAAGCAGAAAAATACCATAGTATTTAAAGTGCTTAAAATAGTTATAAAAGTATATGTAAACTCAAGTTGGTAGTACCACAGATACTATGCACTAATGTAAAGGAAATGTTTCTTTGAAAGAGGCTTCTTTATTATGTAAAGTGTACAAATTAAAATGTGTTCTGGTTTGTTTCCAGACAAGACAACAATGTAGACTCTACTTCTTCTCTGAGAGAAGACAGCAAACTGGAAAGTCTTGAGTCAAAACAAGGTATGTTTTAGAGAAAACTGCAGTCTTGTGTTGTTGGTTGTGATCAGTTTGACACAATCAATCAATCACCTGAATTGTCACCTGAACTGGTATTATTACCTTGAACTGGTAATAATAATTGTAGTGATGCATCCATCCTCAATTAAATCAAATGCTCCCGGATATCTGTGTCATCTAGTTCATTTAGAAATGAAGCAATATTAATCACTTTTTTAAAGAACAAAATAAAAAACAAAATCCAAAACAGACTTAATTTTCAGGAGTGCTGAGCAATCAAAGTTCCCATTGATGCTCCAGTAGGAGCAGAGAGTGTTCTTTGGAATGACATGGGAGCATTTGTTACCTTTTATGCTGAAATATTGAGATTAAAAAATACCCTTCATTTTTGCACCCATTGTGATATGAAGTGGCAGAATAGAGTTTGGTGGGTATTTTATATAATTAGACCCTATTAATACCAGGTCAATAGACCAGGATCATCTTGAGATCCTTCTTGCTGCTTCCTTGGGCTCCATAGGAAAAATAAATTAAAAGATTTTGGGGGAATGTATTTTTTATCATTAAGTTCATTATGTCTTTTCTCTTTGCCAGTCAGATACGTTCAGTATGATGACCATTTGCAGCAGCAAGAGATTAGGTAACTGTTATATAAGCAACTTGCTTTTCCTAATTCCTCCAGAACATCAAGTCCTAATAACATAATAGTAGCTGTACTGAAGTAGACTGTAAGTCCAGTGATAATTAGTTTAGTGAACTGACAAAGTTAGTTAGTAGGCAGTTGTCAGTACAAGCAAGTCTTCAGTTCCTTAAATTAAAAACAAGTAGCTATGATAATAATAATAATAAAAAAACTTTAAAAACAAACCCAAAAACTGCCTGAGCCTAGAGTACATGCAGTTCTCAGTACCTGAATGTGGAGCCCTGTCTTCCTGTAGGCATTTTTCTCATTGCTCCCCTACAGATATTGTT
This sequence comes from Pelochelys cantorii, assembly GCA_032595735.1. NCBI lineage: Eukaryota > Metazoa > Chordata > Testudines > Trionychidae > Pelochelys > Pelochelys cantorii. Next base: position 116,210,877 of record CM064330.1, on the reverse strand, counting down.
AAAGCCTCTTCCCTGAACCTATGCCTGCTGGAAAGAGAAAGGATTTTACTTTCAAAATAAGCAGCTCAGAGGATCAGCAACCTGTGTCCCATCCCTCTCCTGCCTCTCTCAGTTCTGCAAGACTGGACCTCCTTTGTAGCTAGGTGAGCACTACTGTTCTGTAGGAGGACAGTTTAATAACTCAGCTGAGGGAGTAGGGAGTGCAATAGAGGGGAATCAAGACTGCAGACCTTCCTGCTCTCCTGCTTTTACAGCGAAATGGGAACTTCTATCATCTCCCTCTCTGAATGTAAATCATTCTAAATGTTGATCGCCCTCCTTTAGATTCTTTCAGACTCCTTTTTCTTGATGCTGATGTGACCATAGTACTTTTTGTTGGCATTCTATCACTCGATGTAATTCCTTTATAACTTGCTGCCAAAGAACTGTTCATAATTTAATATTTCCAGTCAGTTCTTATACATGCTTCCTTTGCTTCATTGCTGAAGGAGTTGAGCTTCTCCATGATAATGCTAATCTAGCTCTGTTTAATTCAGTTCATTTCACTTATAGTCAGTGTTGCCAAAAGTGCTGCTTGCTTGCAGATTCAAATTACATGTAGAAAAGGTCTGCATTGTACATATCTCTTGAAAAGCAGAGATTTGCAGTCTTATCTAAAAGCAAGATGTTTCTGTACACCAAGTGCAAACTGAGAAATACTCTTGATGTTCCAAATTTTAAGAGTAGATATACAAACAAATAGGCCAGGATGTGGCATGATCACACCAATATTGCAGCTTTTGGTGATCAAATGGGAAAAGGTGAGCCTTTTTTTTTTTTTTTTTTTGGTGGGGGTAGTCTACTGGAAAGGGACAAAAACAGCTTTTTATTCTGACAATTCTAATGTCTCTCTTTTTAAAAGACAGAACTGTACCAGGTTAAGCATTCATGTACTGATGTGATAGGCACTGTGTACTTTTGATTCCCTGGTGTATGTTGGCAGCTGCTTTTAACTGGCATCAGCTCCTGTTTTAGTTCAGTTATTTCACAAACATTGTGTAATGACTGCCAGTATTATTTTATATGTGAGACAATAGAATTATAGCTGCATCTGTCTAAGCCTGTTTGTTTTATTCAGACTCACTAATGTCAGAAATAACTTTTTCAATCAGTAAATGCATCAGAGTCTCATAAACTGTATTCCTCTTATGAGGAGCCAATATTATTTGCTTCCTGCAACTTTTATTTCACAATACTGAATCCTGTATCAACAGCTTTTGCAAATGATTTATTTATTTGAAGTAGCCATTGAGAGGAATTAAATGGAAAGGGAACGTAGTGTAAAAAAAGCTGCAAAATTGTTTAGAGCAGGATGCCATGACTTTGTGAGAAACACTTTAAACATTGCTTATTGCACTGTATAGAGTGACCTCGGAATTGACAGATTTCCTGCAGACTTCTTCCACTCTTTCTGTGCTATCTCAGGGAATTGATGACTGCTGCAGGTGATTGCTTCGTTGTCCTTTTTTGTGACTTTATCAACCACGGTATCATGATGGCTTTGGGCAATGACAGCAGTTGCTTCTCAAGATGTTAGCTTTAAAGAGCTTTTGAGAATATGGGCATAAATTGTAAAATATAACTTAGTAATAATTCTTTCATACTGAATCCTGTGATGCTACAGGAAAGAGAAAAGGTAGAAAACAAAGGGGACTAAGTAGAAGTGAGTAAAATATGGTTAAAAAGGAATTAAGTGTGCTGAAATGAATTTCACAATGGTAGCTGAAGGAATAAATACAAGTTATCAAAATGAAAAAGATAATGAGAAAAATGCCATCTGAGACTTTTATGACTGTGTAAAATTACAGGGGCAAAGGAGGAAAATGAAGCTCATCGGCAAATTAAACAACATTTGTAGGACAATGGGGTTGTATGATTGTGCATTGTGCTGCCATGGAAACTCCTAATTCTGGATAGAATCCAGGGCAGCCTGTACCTTTTGAACACCAAGCAGGTCCCTATTCTGTACAGATAATGCAACAGGAATGAACGACTGAGTTTATCAATAGGTCCCCTCACTCCATTTGATCAGTTCTAAAGCAAAGTTAGTTTCTCTTTGGCAGTAATGATGAGCACTTCTGAATTTTGAATGAGGCTTCTCAAATACAGTTTGTTTTCTTGCCCCATGGAAGTACTGTGCTGTTGAACAGGGTTTTAAGTAAATATTGGCTGGTGCCTTGTAGCAAGACAGAAGAATTTCCATTCCTTGATCTTAATGATGCGCAATTCTTATGGCCTTTTTGGGACATTAAAGTTGGTAAAATTTTGTTTAGCATCCACTCATCCCTTTCTGTAAGCAGGGAGACAAGGAGAGAAACTTTCATCTGAATCAGTGCCAATTTTTAGGTTACCGTGAAGACATTTAGACACAGGGCAAAGTACCCTAAACATCACTTCTTCAGTGTTGGAGACTTTAGTAGGGGACTGAAGGGCCTTGTATATCTGCGCTTACTGCAGATTCCTCCATGTGATGTTGAGGACTAGACTGAGAAGTTTCACAGACAAAAATCTTGAATATCAACGTGATCAATTATGCTAACTAACCTCCAGAAACAAGAGTTTATGGGGATTTAACCAATTTTCCCATATCTGACTAAATTTATGATTATCTTTATCTTGGAAATGTGTGACTGTGTACACTTGACACATCGTATGCCCTTTAACCTGTCTGTTAGCTGATGTTACAAATCAAGGATTGCACATGTTGAGTAGCTACAGTGTCAGTTCAGGAAAGCATCCCTATTTTGGACAGCATTTAAGTTCTGAGTAGAGACTTGTGTGCTCTCTTAAAGATCAGCCTAAGTGCCAGAATTGAGGATGTGTATATTTCTTACGAACTATTTACCAGCACGTCTCCACTCAGGCACATTTTCACTGTGGCAGTCTATCTTCCAGTGTTTGATTTAGTGAGTCTCTACTAGACCCTCTAAATTAAATGCTGAGGGGGCCCTGTCAGTGCCATTACTCCTCCTTGGAAGAAGTAAGGGAAGTTGCAAGGAACGTTTCACCCCTTGACCTACTGCTGTGAGGATGATTTAAGCTCAGTTTAAGGCAGGAGTGGGGAACCTCAGGTCTGGGGGCTGGATTTGGCCCCAAGGCTCAGCCCCCCCAGTATTTGGGAGCCTATACTGGTATTTCACCTCTCCCCTACCCCGCCCCCCGCTGCCACCTGTGGGCTGGAACACACAAGGGCTACTAGGGTGGGCCCCCCTAGACTCTGGTGTGCAAGAGGAAGGTGGGGAGTGTTTTTCTCCTCCTCAGTTGTGGGCTACAGTGAGGGGTTTTTTCCCTGCTGCTCACGTGTGTGTAGCCCCCAAGTGACTTTTCTGTGGTTCTCCGGCCCCTGACCCAAACAAGGTTCCTCACCCCTGCAAGCTATAGTGATTACAGCTATGTTTTTTACATAACTGGAATTGCATACCTTTAAGCTGATTGTCCCCTGAAGTACAGACCTGGCCTCAGGCTTAAGTTTTTATTTAGAGTAAATAAAACCCAGCTGGCTCTCTTAAAAATGCCTCTAATGTTTATAAAACAGCTTACAGAAATTTTTTTCTTGACCAGATAGTTGGATGAAATGGCATTCCTCCTTTTTAAAGCAAGAAAAGTGAATTTATTATATGTCTGTCTTAGTGTTCCATATTGATTTTTCACCTCCTCAGGATAATAGTTTTGTCATAAAAGTCAAGAAAAGTATGAATAAAAAGATTTTCCTTCTTTGCTCATAAGCAAACATGCACACACACACCAAAAGGCATTCTTCTAAGAGTTTCATAGAAGAGGTAGAGTTTTCTGAAGCATTTAATTTGTCTTTAAGTGAAGATCTCTGGCAAAATTTCTTGCTTAAACTTACTTTGGAACCAGAATATTTTAATTTCAGCTTTCCATATCCTACCTGCTAATCTTCACCCAGAATTTCCATAAAATGAAAGAAATTCTGTGCAAAGCTCAAGGGGGGGGGGGAAATATGGTCCATTATGGGTATGGAGAAGTTTTTCTATTCTCCCTCTTATTTTCCAAAAATGTACGTCAATCATATAGCTGCATTCTTGTGATATGCTGTACAATCAAAGGCACTGAAATATGAACAAGCACATCTAAAGACAGACTTCTAAAATTCCTTTTCAAAGATGCTTACTGTGCTGTTATTCAAAGAGGGACTGAGAATGGTTCACTAAAAACACATGCTCTTAAGGGAATTGTTATTAGTATTAGCAAAATCCTTTCTGTAAGTTTTGCAACAATAAAATATTAAGTGTGGGCATCTTGAGGAAAATCCCAGAGATACAAATACAGTTAAAGGCATCAACCCCTGACTCCCTGCTTTATTAGACTACATTATAAATGTATTCTTTATAACCTGAGCTTTAGTAAAACTCAGATTGACTGGTGTCCAAGAACAATTCAGAGGAAGTACTGCATTGGTTTCCACTGTATCATTGGCTTTGTTGTTGATGAGCAATACTGGCAGATCAATAATGTTTCCAAGCCTTGGAGATTGAGATTCAGGTGCTAAAAGAACAGATGAAGAAAATTAGTAATTCTTACAAGGAATATTGAAAGGAACATTTTTTTAAAGCAGTTACCACAAAAGCTAATTAAAAAAGGGTGTTTAAATTAAAAAAAAAAACAAAAAAAAAACCACCCACAACACTTTAAAAAATGAGTGGTCCTGTAGCACCTTACAGCTTTAGTGGGCACAACCCATTTTTTCAGATGATTTGGAGCAAGAGGCACAGGTTTTCTGTGCCCCTCTGCCTCTTGCTCCACTCATCTGAAGAAGTGGGTTGTGCCCATGAAAGCTCATGATACAAAGCAAAAGGTATATATAGTATCTTCAGTGCACAGTGGAAAGTTATTTAAAGAAATGTATTTTAATCTGTAATTTCATTTTTAAGATTATTTATGAATTATCAGGTGGCACAGTCTTATCTATTGCAGTGTTTCTCAATCAGTGGTACGAGTACCCTTGGGGTACTTGAGAGAAGTCTGGGGAGTACGTCAACACAACTGAAATTTGGAGAAAACTGAATTTGTTTTCAGTTTTACAATGCTTTATTATTTTTGTACTTTTTACACCCAAAAATTTCATCGCCTGCCTGGCTACGATTAAGTTGTTTAAACAAATGTGTTGCAATGGTAGAAAAAAAAAAATGTGTGTGTCTAAAAACTGTAGGTACTGGGGGTACTTATATATTTTAAGGGATACTTTATAAAAAAGGTTGAGAAACACTGATCTATTTTATAGTGGCGCTACCAGATGCCATTATAAACCCTTAGAATCAGTAATTTTGCTGCAGTAATTGACTATATTTATTTCAATCAATAAGTAATATTATCCAAGTGTATCCAAAGATAAAAAAAATGCCCAAGCATCAAGTAGTTGTGGAGCCAAAGTGTCAAGAGGAACGGTATTTCTTTACAGAGAATTTGCAAGTATTGGTAATGGAGCTTTTTGCCAGTTTTACTTTGTGCTTTTTCCAATTAAACTCTTCAAGAAACATCTGCTTTTAATAAAAAAACAAACAGCATTTCTCTTGTAACTTTACTGAGCTGACACAAATCCATCTCAAATATTTCACTAAAAGACTTAGATAATTAATGTATGACTTTTTTTGCATGTTCACGGACTATCATATTTTCCTTTGTTGTAAATTATAAAGTAATCAAAGTATTTTTAAACTGTACTATGATTAGTTTACTATTTTAGAAATTCTCAATCTCAGAAATTCCCCACATAAGTTTTCATTTTGTAATGCAGGAGCTTCATTGTGATATAAAACCTTATGACATTTTTAATTAGGAAAATAGATCATGTAACTCCATATGATGGAATAAATTTCAGGCACTGCTGCTTTGGTATATTACATGTTTTTTTTCTAAATTGGAATAAAAATGTGTTAAAACTTGTCTTTAAATTAGATCTGTCTTAAAAGTTGGGGGAGGGAAAAGAAAAGGGAATACTTAATTTATAATGTTTTTTGCCATATTCTGAATCTGTGAAGAGAAACATTTATGTGCAGAGGCAGTTTCTAAGATGAAAGGGAAATTTTTGTTCAGCTCCCTGCACTACCCTGATTAGTTATGTTTGTGTTACAGGCAAGGGAGAAGATAGCGATGTCCTCAGCATAAATGCAGATGCATATGATAGCGACATAGAAGGTCCGTGCAATGAAGAGGAGAGTTCAGATGCGCCAGAAAATGCTGTCAGAAGTGGAACTGGTCAGATAGATGACCTTCAGAAGGACATTGAGAAAAGTGTGAATGAGATACTAGGGTTGGCAGAATCCAGCCCAAAGCAGTCTAAAGAAGAAACTTTGGTAGTTCCTCCATCAGAAGATGTTCAGCCATCAGCACAGCAGCTGGAGCTCCTAGAGCTTGAGATGAGAGCCAGGGCTATTAAGGCCTTGATGAAGGCTGGTGATGTAAAAAAATAGCCCTGAGGCTGTTTTGTTTTATTTTTTTATATATTTTGAAGGGTCTGATATCAGTTCTCTTCTGTACTAAAATGTATTTGGATTGGGCATGACAGTCCTCATTCAAACCCTTTTGCGTATTGTGACCTATGGCTTAAATTGTTGATAGCTGGTTTTCATTGCCTTTTGGCATGCTGCTTCTGTGACTTACACAAATGGATTGGTTTGACACTGCACTAGATCAGTGTCTCTCTATGCTGGGTTATCACTTGACATGAAATCGGGAAGAAGTCATAGATTGTGTAGATCTATGCCAGGATCCTGGCACCTTTAACAAAGGTTGAACAAATACTGTAGGTTCTTCATAATTCCTGTAGTTAGTAGTTAAAATGCTAAATTTGTTTGTTTTTTTTCCTCCAGAACTTATCAATTTAAGTAACTTGATTTGCATGTGCTTTAAAAGGTACTATTTTGAAGAGGTCTTCTGTGACATAACAGTGCTCATATCTGCTTGCAACACTGTGATATGATTTGAGATGTTTATTTCTCATTGGGGAGCAGCTTTTAGGAATATAAATGAACTAGTTAAAATTGAATGACAATGTATATTGGGAGATTAAAAGCATGCTTAATTTTTAGAGAGTTAAAATTGCTAAAGAGAATTTTTTTCTGTAAGCAATCTAAGTCAATTATTGTTAGAGAAAGTAATTCCAGTGGCAAACTATGCTAGTAAGTGTTTTTATACTGCTGGTCATTTTATTTTGCTAGTCTCCTTCCATGATTATTTTATCATGTACATCTCAGCTGAAAACAGGAAAATGAATGCTTTGTTTTCTCACTGAGATTTTTTTGTTAGTTTAGCATATCATCTTGTGAGATTGAATGCAGCAAATCAGAAACAGTTTCTAACATTTGATTTAGAGCTCAAGTTTTTTATATTTAACTGATTTAATCTTTTCAGATTCCCTGTAAATAGCTTTGTAGAAAAACAGTCTAATTTATTTTTATGCATTTTTGTAAGGATTCAAAAATCATAAACTCATTCTTCATTTTAAGGAGGTTACTTTATAAATTGCTTTTATACAACTTCTTTTGCTATTATTTGGTAACTGCAACAAAATAATTTTGACTGTTTAGAAGTGGTGCTATTTTTATAATTGGAAGTATATTAAAAACCTTTTGATTTTGTTACATTTCAGGCGTGAGTCTAATTCTTGTTAAATAAAAGGTTCATTACATGTTACTGTATTGAATTTTCTGTTTCTTATGCAAATAAGCAAATGATTTATTAAATAGTAAGAAAATAAACTAGTATCTCCCATACCCTGTATTTTAAACATTTTTTCATTATTTACATTTGCAGGCCTTGTTTTAGCAATACACAATACCCAAAATGCTCTTACGAGACTTGAAAGAGCTTCCTGAAGTTGGTAAATGTGTGGCCATTGCCTTTGGTAGCAGGTTCTTTTTGTGTCGTCTTTTTGTGGCCAGTGCCAGATGGCCAGAGGGAGAGAACAGAACAGACAATCGTCAAGTTATTCATCTCCTATCACCCACTTCCAGCCTCTGACAAATAAAGCTTAAGGGTATAATTCCTACCCAGCTTGGCTAATAAGCATTAATTGACCCATCCGCCATGAATTTACTTAGTTCTTTTTTGAAGTCTGTTAAAGTTCTGGTCTTCACATCTGGCAAGGAGAGCCACAGGTTGACTGTGCTCTTCGTGAAGAAATACTTCCTTTTGTTTGTTTTAAACCTGCTGCGTATTAATTTCATTTGGCAACTCCTAGTTCTTGTGTTATGCAAACAAGTAAACAACTTTTCCTTATTTACTTTCTCCAAACCAGTCCTGATTTTATAGACCTCTATCATATCCCCCCTTAGTCTCTGCTTTTCCAAGCTGAAAAGTCCCTGTCTTTTTAATCTCTCTTCATTAGCACCTGTTCCAAACCCCTAATAATTTGTTGCCTTTTTCTGAACTTTTTCCAGCGCTGAGAGGGTTTTTTTTTGGGGGGGGGGGGGGGGAGAGGGTTGAGATGAGGTGACCACATCTGCAAATTTGGACACCTTACTGTTTATCCCATTCTCCAGATCATTTATAAATATGTTGAATAGGATTGGTCCCAGTATGGACCCTTGGGGGGGGGGGGGGGACACCACCAAGTTACCTCTCTCCGTTCTGAAAACTGACCCTTTGTTTCCTAACCTTTGTTGCCAGTCTTTTAACCCATTATCAATACATGAGAGGACATCTCTTATCCCATAACAACTTACTTTACTTAAGAGCCTTTGGTAAGGGACCTTGTCAAACGTTTTCTGGAAATCTAAGTACACTATATCCACTGGGTCCCCCTTATCCACATGCTTGTTGACCCCCCTCAAAAAACTCTAGTAGATTAGTAAGACAGAAACTATGCTGACTTTTCTCCTAATAAACTATGTTCATCTATGTGTCTGAAAATTCTATGCTTTACTGTAGTTTCTACTAATTCGTCCAGTACTGAAGTTAGATTTACTAGTCTCTAATTGCTAGGATCACCTCTAGAACCCTTTGTAAATGTTGGCATCACATTAGCTATCTTCCTGTTATTAGGTACAGAAGAGATTTAAAGGATAGGTTACAAGCCACAGTTAATAGTTCCACAGTTTCCCATTTGAGTTCTTCCGGAACTCTTGAGTGAATGCCATCTGGTCCCGGTGACTTGTTACCATTTAGTTTATCAATTTATTACAAAACCTCCTCTAATGACACCTCATTGAGACAATTCCTCAGATTTGTCACCTAAAATGAATGGCTCAGGTTTGGGAATCGCCCTAACATCCTCAGGTGTGAAGCAAAGAACTTTAGTTTCTCCAAAATGATTGTCTTATGAATGCTCTTTTAGCATCTAGATCAGGGGTCAGCAACCTTTTGAAACCAGAGCCAAACTACATCCAAATTCAGAACAAGTCGTCAATAAAGAGACATATAAGAATGCCTATTTGCATGACTGAAAATATACACTGTAATATTATTGATAATTGGCAATGATTAATAATAGCATAAATGAAACATTGTACTCAGACTTTATTTAATGGGACTTCTGCTGCTGTATCTTTTCACAAAGTTCTTTGAAGCTTACATCATAACTGGTCAAATCCAGCTTCATGCACCCATTGAGACTCTTCTGTCAATCTTATGGCAGGGGCTGGAGATGTGGGGGTGCGGAAGTTTGAGTTGGGATATATGAGGGGCTCAAGGCAAAGAGGTTGAGTGTATGATGGGCTCACAACACAGGTTTGGAGTGTGTGAGTGGTGCAGGAGTTGTGAGACTGGGGATGCAGGAGTCTGGGTAGGATGCATGAGGGGCTCGGGGCAGGGAGTTTGTGTGTATTATGGTGTGAAGGGGCAGGCCCCGGTCCTGGCGCGAATCTAACTTGGCTCGGGGAATACATAAGCACTTTAGCCTGGCCCTCCCAGTCTAGGGCCCCTCTACCAGGGGAAATACGGCCCTCTGGCCAAGTCTATATAGTTCCACACCCCTTTAGTGGGGTAAATATGGCCGTCTGGCCTAATCTACAAAGCCAAGCCTTGTTCACAGTTCTGCAGGCTGGCTTACGGGGGTTTTGGGGGAGGTAGGGGGACCCGGGCCCTCCCACTCCACCGGGTCCCAGCCCAGGGCTCTATTGGCAATGTCAGTAAACACTGCCCGGTCGGCGGGGAAGTCTGCCGGAACACACCGACCGCCCAGAGGTCCTCCCTCCACCCTGGGCTACTTCCTACCTCTTCTCCATCTGTGGCAATGTCCTGCAGTCTGTGATGAAACTTGCGGCTCGCGAGCATCTGCATCCACAGGCCTTGCTCCAGCATTGGCAATGATGGCCGGTCAGGCTCCGGGGACGGCTGTGCCAGCTCGGGATCTCATTCCTGCCCCCTCAGCTACCTCCCCTGTAGGTCTGCTTCCCCTGGCTTTTATCCCCAGCCTCACTTGGGTGCAGGCCCAGCAAGGCTGTAGGGGCAGGGTCTGCCCCGCCCCTGGGACCAGGTGAGCCCTTTTAGCTTTAGTGTGGGGCCTGGCTGCCTCATCACAGATGGGCTCAGGGCATAGGCTTGGGGCATGTGGATGAAGGAGGCCAGTTGCAACTAGTGGGACCACATTGTCATGCAGTGATGGGACTACCAGCAGTGGCTCCAGAACTTCCACGTGCAGAAGGCCACCTTCTTGGAGCTCTGCAAATGGCTTGCCCCTGACATCAAGTGACAGGACACCTAGATGAGACCCTCCATCCCACTGCAGAAGTGTGTCACCATCATCCTGTGCAAGCTTGCAATGCCAGACTACTCCGTGGGGAGCCAGTTCGGCATGGGGAAATCCATGGTCAGGGCTGTGCTCATGCAGGTAGTCAAGGCCATCAACACCATCCTGCTGCAAAGGGTCATTACCCTGGGGAACATCGACCCCATTGATGCTGGTTTTGCCACCATCAGCTTTCCCAACTGTGGGGGTCCATAGATGGCACCCACATCCCTATCCTAGACCCCAATCACCGTGCCTTCAACTCTATCAACAGGAAAGGGTACTTTTTGATGGTGCTTGAAGACCCTGGTAAACCACAAGGGATGGTTCATAGACATTTATGATGGGTGATCAGGGAAGGCACGCGATGCCCACATATTCATAGAATCGTAGGGCTGGAAGAGACTTCATGAGGTAATTGAGTCCAGCCACCTGCAGGACCAACCCCAACTAAATCATCCCAGCCACATCCCCCTCCCTCCTTCAGCAGGCAGGGATAGAAGTTCTCTCTCTGTGAGATACCACCAGTGCCAGACCCAGTATGTGCAGGACACAGAAGGAAGCCAAGCCGCCCCATTCCCACCTCCCGCCTGCAGGCTCCTGGCCTGGCTGGCACCTTCCCATGCCTGCTTGTTCCTGGGATTCGGGGATAGTGAGTCTCCCCTGGGACATCCATGCCCCTGCAGGAAAGTGCCCGCTGTCTAGGCAACAGATGGCCTTGCTCAAAGCACAATGCTCCAGTGTCAGCTCAGTGATTAGGACTAGGCTTCATGCATATCGTCCTCTGGGATGATGCCCTTGTCACTTTTCTTCACAGTTGGCCCAGCTGTGAGTGTGGTGCATCTGCTGCCTCTGAAACCATCTTCCTGACTTTGAGAGATCTGCCGGAGGAAGTGCAGCAGGGAAGACCTGCTGTGGAACCAGATGGCCTGCCTCCAGTCCCTCATCTGGAGCTTCAATGAGAAGTGCCAGGAGCGGGCCACTGACCATGAGGAAATGCCAGGCTGACAGGGAGCAGAGGACGGCCATGTGGGAGCAGCTGACACACCAGCATGAGGCCTTATGCTCCTTAATAACATGTCAGAGAGTGCATGGCTCTGTATATGGAGTGGGCCACCAGCTACCTCCTGCCTAACTCCCTGTCCAAATCCCTGCCCCCTCCCCCCAACTCCCCACTTTTGCATCCCTGGCTTCTCTTCCTAGCTCCCCCAGGGGCTGTTGGGGCCCCTGAACACATGGAAGTGGGACCTCCTGGGCATCTAAAGCCCCAGTCCTGAGCCTCCCTCCCCTTTCCTCTGCACCCCCCTTTCTCATTCCAGGTCCTTTCCCCAGTCCCTCCCCTATTGTATATCCCCCAAATAAAAAATCAGAGTTGTTTGTTCAAACATAAAGGCTTTTTTATTTGGTCTGCAGGGAGAAGGTCCAGAGAAGAGCAACAAGAATGATTAAAGGTCTAAAGAACGTGACCTATGAGGGAAGACTGAAAGAATTGGGCTTGTTTAATTTGGAAAGGAGAAGACTGAGAGGGGACATGATAGTAGTTTTCAGGTACCTAAATGGGTATCACAGAGAAGTGGGGGGAGGGAGGGAATTGTTCTCCTTGGCCTCTAAGGATAGGACAAGAAGCAAAGAGCTTAAACTGCAGCAAGGGAGGTTTAGGTTGGACATTAGGAAAAACTTCCTAACTGTCAGGGTGGTTAAACACTGGAATAAGTTGCCTAGAGAGGTTGTGGAATCTCCATCTCTGGAGATATTTAAGAGCAGATTAGATAGACATCTATCAGGGATGGTCTAGATCAGGGGTAGGCAAAAGGGCCTCCACAGGCCGGATCCAGCCTGCGAGGGCTCTGCTGCTCCCCCGCCCCCAGACCCTAATTGGCCTGGTTTCAAAGCGTCGCACGCTGCTCGCAGGGCGGGGGCAGAGTGGAGAAGGCTTCATGCACTCCCCCGCCCCCAAGCTTGCCAGGAGCACACAGCGCTTTGAAGCCCTGCTCGCAGGGTGGAGGGTAGGGGAAAGTGGAGGAGGCTTCTCGCACTCCCCTGCCCCCAGGCCAATCAGGACCTTGGGGCAGGAGAGCTGCGTGATGCTTCCTTTGCCCTGCCCTGGCCCTGCGAAGAGCCCGCGGCACTTCGAAGTGCCACATGCTCCTCGCAGGTCGGGAGAAGGCTTCCCGTGCTCCCCTGCCCCCAGGCCCTGATTGGCCTGGGGGTGGGGGAGCGAGCCAAGCCTCTTCCAGGGCATGGGTGCCTAGTGAGAAAGGGGGGCAAAGGGGTCCCCCAACCCCAGACCAATCATGTTCTGGGGGTAGCCCCACTCCTTCCTGTTTAGGCCCCACCCCTTCCTGATTAGGCCCCGGGGCTATTTAAAAAATGTTTTAAGTGGCCCCTGGGCAAAAATTATTGCCCACCCCTGATCTAGATGGTACTGGGTCCTGCCATGAGGGCAGGGGACTGGACTCAATGACCTCTCAAGGTCTCTTCCAGTTCTAGTGTTTATGATTCTCTGATTCTAAGGTGTCCCACCATGGAGTCCAGAGTAAAGCAGGCCTGTTCAGAAACCTTGTGAGGTGTGAGGGGTTCCTGTAAGAGAGCGTTATGAGGCTGAGTGATCTGGACTGGCACTCCAGGTACACCCATGTGCACAGGCTGTTGTGTGACCCCCAGGCCAAGAAGGCCAAGAGAGGAACATGCAGCCCCTCACCGCCTGTTGTCTGCCACCATGTGTATATAGGGAAAGTGATGGAACTCACCTGAAGTGCCTTCGCCAGGATTGTCCAAGCCCTGGGAGACATCCTGGGAGTGGGGGACTGGCTCCAGGCTGAGGATTAGCTCCTGGCTGGTGGCCATGGTGTCCTGGCTAGCCTGCTCCTCCTCCCCATTGTCATCCTCCTTCACAAACCTGCACTTGTGGAGGCTGATGCTAGGCATGTCCTGGCGAGAGTCAATGACAACAGTGGGGAGATGACTGGTCCTTCTCCCAGGATAGCATCCAGCTGCTCATAGTAGCGGCAGGTGTGAGATGCCACCTGCGGAGGAACTTTGCTCCCTGGCCTTGGTTTAGGCCTGCCAGAGTTCTTTAATTTTCATCCAGGCCTGGTCCAGGGTGCTGGTGTGCCCTTTCTCTGCCAGGGTGGTGGCCATCCAGCTGTAGACCTCAGCATTGTGCCTCTTGGTGTGGATATCCAGGATGTTGGTCTCCTCCCTGAAGAACTCAGTGAGACCCAGGATCTTCACACCAGTCCAGGCCAGTATCCTCTTTTTTCTCTGGCTGGGGGCATCAGAGGGTGCTGCAGGCATCCTGACACCTGAGGGGGTGCAGAGGGAGTGCTGGGGTCACTCATGACACCACTCAAGGATGCTGTGAGTCACAGGACTAGCAGGGCTCTCCTGGCACCACAAGCCTTTTCTCTTCTGCCTTCAGCTTTAAAGTCTGCAGGAGAAGGGAGCAATGGAGTTGTCAGGGGTGTGTACAGAGAGGTCGCAAGTGCAGCTGGAGGCCAGTTATTTCGAAATAGCAGCAGCTGAGCATCCATACTACCGCTATTTCAAAATAACAGTTTCAAAATAAGCATTATTCCTCATGACAAGCAGTTATTATTTCAAAATAACCAGCCCACTATTTTGAAATAATGGGGTTAGTAGTGTGGACACTCCACTTATTATTTCAAAGTAAGGGGAGTTATTTCTAAATAACTCCCTAGTGTAGATCAGGGCTTACTGATTTGCTCAGTTCTCCCACTGTCTGGTTAGTGAAGACATTAAAGCACTAAATTCTGAGTTCAATTGCATTTTCATATTGGCTTTTCATGTCACCTTTAAGGCTTCAGTTTGTGGTGTATTGATATTTTAATTTCAAAGGGGTTATTTCAAGGTCTATAGGAAGAATCCCATATTCTGAACTTTTTTAATGTGGTATAATAGAGAAAAAGGCAGCTTACTATGCATGTGATAAACAAGGTAAATAATTGAACTTGAAATAAAAAAGAAGAGGAAAGGTTCCAGGAAAATTAAACAAGATGTTTACAAAGAAATAATTGTCTGATTGTTTTTGTGTATTATAAAAGAGACCACGTGATTGATCACTCAAGGCCTAAAAGCTATTGCTTTTATAGTTTAAGGATATATCAGCTGCATTACTCAGACTTCTGCATTGATTCATCCTCTGTTTATTCGCAGTGCAATTAAACTATTCTGTGCATTTTAAATGCTTACTAGACCATCATTTATTTCCCTTCTAAATGTCTCCCTGTGTTTTTCTCTTTTAAAAATGATTTTCGTATTTCACATTACAAGGAGTGGTTATTTGTATGGAAAATAGTTCTGAATTATTTATGGAATACACCTAAAATAACTTTACACTGGTTTTTTATTAGAAAGTTGGAAGCATTAGCTGATTCAAGATAAAAACAACAACAACTCATAGCTTAGTTAGATGCAAGCCTGTACATTGGTTAGCATTAAGGGAAAGACTCTACCTTAACTTCCTGGGAACCAAACGAATAATTTATTTAAATGAATCTTTGCTGCCCTAAGAGTTACTATTTTCTCTCTATTGGCAAGACTGTATTGGTATTATATAAATAAAAAGGTGCAACTCCCCAGAGTGTCAAAAGTACCAATTATTCCTGGTGAGAGGCTTTAATGTGTTTTTATGGTGACTTGATAGAGAGAACAATAATTAGACTTTAACATGTCATTTTAACAGAAATTATAGGCATTTCCACTGAACAATTCAGATTTATTTCAAGCTTTCTTTTTATTATAATATTTTTCTTGAAGGAAAATGTTTTGCTTAAAGTGCTAGAAAACCACAGTCTTCGATAACTTGTTTTAAAACATCTGTGCCAAGGTATTTTCTCTTTCACTGTTTAAAATAATTATAATTAGTAATCCCAATGTGTTAAAGCCTTGATGACAATCAGTTTGCTTCATAGGATTTAGAAAAGCAGCACTCACACAAAAAAGAACAGGTCACCCACATAGAAGACTCTGTTAAAATGCTTCTATTCTAATGTGATGGTTTTTAAACACCATATTAAGCACTGTGCTCCAGATCACACCAAAGTGGTTATTCAGGGTGTTATTTCTATAGGGGGAGGCCCCTTTGACTGTGAGCACCCTGTCTGGCAGCTCAAGGGAGTACAACTCCCATGAACAGCAGCAGCAATGGAAATCTGCCATTCTTTGCTGCTGTGCCAGGGCAGCACATCACTCAGCTAACTGGGTCTGAGATCATTCAGGACTATAAAGCTCATTTATACCCATTACTGCTAGCCAAAGATCAAACTACAAAGGCTCTCATTGGAACTAATTTTTATATCATGCTTGCACCACAGGGATAAGAATCTTAAGATTTTTTTTAAAAGCAGTTTCTTTTTTTAAAGTAGCTTTTGTACACAGAACCTGATAGCAAAAATGATATTTTATAAGCACTACTTCTTAGATTTACAAGCATTGCTTTTGCTTTATAAAATCACTGAAATAGGTAAGCATTATGCCCCATTTTATGGATGTAAAATAATTGTAGCTGAGTTATGCAACAGATTATTTGACAGGGAGAAGAGATTAACTTGTTAAGTCACAGCAAACCAGTGATTCAGGGTGCAACTGGTGATGCAGAAATGTGAAGAAAAGGAATATGAGTTTAGGAGCACAGATGCCAAATTAAAAAATAATTATGAAGTCCTGTAATTTAGTTATGGTAATATAAACCTTCATGTTTATTGCTAAGTCAGTCTACAATATGTGGAGAAAAAAAAGTTTATTATGGTTACCTTATTTACAGCCAAATTTAAATCTTAAAATACTGCAATTTTTTTGTCAAGTCTCATGTTTTATGGTCCTTTCTTGCTATTAATATTAAAATATGTAAACAAGATACATAAAAGGTGAAGAAAAATCAGAAACCTGTAAAAAGATTTTTGTTACATACCAGTTAATCAAGCTGATTCTGTAGTCAAAGGGGGAAAGAACCAAAGAGCATAACTGTAAATATTGCATGGTTATTAAACTGTAGAGGACAAGTAATCATCTCTGTTAAAAATGCATGTTCATATGGTAGACTATATCTTTTTGAAATGCATGGTAAAATTTTTATCCTTTTCCATGGGATCTGCCTTGGCTGTTGTCAAAAATTTAAAGTTGAATTTTTGCTTTTTGCATGTGGTAGCCCTACCAAGTTGCTTTTGGTAAATATTTTAGATTGTAAAAAGTTTCTATTTCTATAACTTTGCAGTTCCCTCCCTCATTTTATGGCTTCATGCAGCCTTGTTTTATTCATGACGTGTGGGTGAATTAGAGATATCAGAAGAAAGCACTAGTAAATAAGGCTTAATTTT